>OZ018331.1:51335662-52628162 GCA_963969495.1 Ceratothoa steindachneri
TCAGCAGGGATTCTGACGTTGAGTGGGCACTGCATTCAGCTGAGTTGACCCCTCCCCCCCCCCTATTTTTATCTGCGGGGGTATCTCAAGGATCTTGTGTGCCAGAACAATCCTCACACGATTGGAGAACTGAAGGTAGCAATAAATGACATTAGAAGTCAGAGAAATCCACAAAGAGGAATGTGTTCGAGTAATCGACAATTTTTCAGGACGTATGCAAGTTTGCCTCTAACGTCGCGGTGCCCATTTGGCGCATATTTTGGAAAGAACGTGACTTTTATGCAAAGTAACCAAGATAAATGAAACTTTGAGGAATGATCAGACACAGATTGAAGTTTAAGTCAGGCAAATTTCAAGAAATGTACTGGATTTTGTAGAATTTAATAAAATTTTTAGAGATACTGTTTGTGGTGGGTGACCTGGTAGACCTAAACAATCCTTCCTTTGATGAGAAAGGTAACAAATGGTCCTGGAGCTACAATATCAGACCTACCTTAAACCCTGGACTTTTATTACATTGCAACAAAGAGCAAGAATGTTCTGAACTATTTTAATCCAAATTTCTCAATCCTGAAATTAATTTACACGGAACTGTTATGCAATTAAGAATTTTCATAAGCCTTTAATGTTTTCAGAAGAATGCTGTTAGGATTTTATGGTAGCCGATCGAATATTATAACTGAGTTGAAATAGTATAACAATGTTGCTCGTATCTTTAAAATTAACAAGGTCAACAGAACTACGTCTCGTGCTCTTAATTACGAGCTTACGACCTTCAAAGCTCGGAAAAACTCATCGAAAAGTAAAATGAATTACCTTCCGACTGACCAACCTACGAACCGAAAAGGGTAACTCTTAGAGTTACCTGCCGGTGTCTATCATAATTATATTTTTTATGGCTGCTATTTGGAGATTAATTAACTAGGACTCCTATGGTTTAGACGGAAGTAAAGCGTAGATTGAAAAAGACAATTTATATTGACCCATAAATAATAGTAAAGACATATTTAGTCAGTTCTTATGTTTTTTTACCACATTATCTTTATCAAAGATGGCGAGTATATCGAGAAGATTCCATTATAATTGAGAAATATGTAATAAAATCAAATCTATATAATGATGTAATGAATACTAATAATATATATGAGAGGCGGTCAATTACTTTTGCGAATACGTAGGGCAAAAGAAAGGAAGGGGGATGGCTGTTTGTGGGGGTGTTAGGAGAAGTTATGACCAGTTAGGACCTGCAGCCGCACGCTCCTGCTTTGCTTATTTAAGAAGCAGTAGCTGATCGCAGATGGTCAGTCACAATTTTTTTGAAAATGGAGAAGGTTGAGCACTGCGCACTGATCAAATATTTTACTAAGGAAGGCAAGAATGCAAAAGAGATCCATGAACGCATGGTTGGTGTGTACACCGACCCAACCATTGCTGACTGAAATAGGGATGTCCATATGGTCGTGAGTCCCTTGAAGATAACCCTCGTACAGGACGCCCGTCAGACATGACCAACGAGGACAATGTTGCCCATGTGGAGAGGAGGCTCCTCTAAAATCGACTGGTGAAGGTCGAAGAAATCAAGCGAGAACTTGGAATATCACAATGAAGTGTTATCAACATCATCCACGAGAATTTGGCGATGACCAAGGTTTCTGCCCGTTGGCTCCCTAGAAACCTCACGCCTCATGATTGACTTCAACGTCGTCAAAGTCCACAAGGACATAGTTGCACAAGCTGCCTTGTGCGAGTGCGGATACGAGGAGCTCAACCATGCCCTCTACAGTCTAGATCTTGCCCCTAGCGACTACTTTTTATTTCGCCAGTTCAAGGCTGCACTGCGTGGACGCCGGTTTGGGGAGGATGAAGTTGTCCAGCTCGCCGTCCAGGAGTGGATTGAACAGCAGTCCGGAGATTTCTGGTTGTCGGGACAAGTGGCGAAAGTGCATTGAAGTCGAGGGTAGTTATATTAAAAAAATAATAAACCAATTTTCTCATATCTCGTTTCCTTATATCCGAATTGCAAAACTTATTGACCGCCCCTCGTATATATATATATATATATATATATATATATATATATATATATATATATATATATATATATATATATATGAAAAGAAACTCACAATTTGTACGTTGGTTAAAATTATGATAAATAATTTATTATATATATATATATATATATATATATATATATATATATATATATATATATATAAAGGAAAGGACGAAGCCCGACTAAGCTAGATTAATTACGCTGTATAAATGATTCGACCATTTTTAAGTCTAGCCTGTTCTTTAGCACTTGAGTAGTACATGAAAGAACTTTGAATTAAAATTAAAATATGTAAGTAAAAGGAAGAAGGGAAGAAGCTCTACAATACACTTCTATATAATCTTCTATGAATTGCCCAGACATATTTTTTCCCTAGCACTGACCGATTTTTTAAGAATTTTCCCTAGCAAAAATTGACGGTGGTTCTGTCCTCGGTTTCGGACGATATTAAAAACAAAGAGAACGTTAAACGTTCTTTTTCCAGAACCCTGTTTCTCTATGATTACCAAATAAATCTGATCTAATCATTCATTATTTCACCCTGAATTTGGTTTTCAAAAAAATGTCTTTTATTTGTCGTCTTGAGTATTTTCGACCATTGTTTCTTCATTTAAACTGAAGTCAAAATCATACAAACCATGATTCAAACTCAATAGAATATAGCAAAATAGAGGATAGTAATAACAGGCAAGGACCAGCCAAGAAACTTATAAATACCCCATAAAAGACAGCCAGAAATAGAAAATCTAATGAAATTTTAAAATTGGTGGGAAACATTTCAATAGAAAATGACAACAATGGACAAGACAATTACTAAATAGATTCATTCATACCTTGGTTGAGGGACGATCAAGTATATTATAGGAAGATAAATGTATGTATCTCTGATTTGGTTGTAACGTGAAGATTATGACTTGATTGATTAGCCTGAAAATGATGATGATGTGGGTTTAAGAATTTGCTCATAATATGTAAACTTAATTTTTTGAATAATCATAAGCGTAAAATAAGAGAACACCAAAGACGATCATCAATTTTCGAATAAAGTTTGCAGTGTCTAAAGGATTTGTTGAATTGGAACAAAGGTCTTACATGAAACGCACACTGTTTCATGTAAATATCTGTGAAGATATGTAGTGTTGTTTGGTAATGGATCTTCAATTGGTCAATGTGTTTTAGTTTTTAATTTGATAAAAATTCGAAACTTTTCACAGTTATACTAGTATATTCTAAATATATAAAGGTTAGAGTAAATTGGCTAAAAAAACCTATTTTTTCCTACATTTAATGAAAAGTGAAGGGGCTTTTGTATTATGTGCTTCACTAAATAGAAGTTTTTGCAATCCACATAATTATAATACTAAATGTTTTCTAGAAATGCGGATCTCAAACTAGGTCATTAAATTTCATAAGGATAGCATTAAAAGAAATAATATTTTTATTCTATCCAAAAAACGTAAGTATTTGAATTAAGGATTCAAAAATTAAACATTGAAAGGTGATCTAGATCTTATCATAAGGCTGATTGTCATTTAAACTGTGAAGTAAATTCGTATCACAAAAACTGATGATCAAAATAAAGACATACTGTTTTATAGATAAATTCTATAAAATCTTCGATAAAATGCCGAGCATTTCTTTTCTGGTAATTGACTTTTTAGTGGTTGAATGTTTCTTTATTTTGTGCGAAGATGTTAACTAAAATAAGGAAAGCAAACAATTAATAAGCGTAGGCTTATTTCTTCATGGATATCGTCCAAAATATAGTAAATAAATTGGAACAGATAGTGAGAATTGGGGGATATTCTAGCGACGAACTGCCAGTACCTGTTTTCTCAGCAGTATTTCCCTACTAATATCCAGAAGCATCACATAATAACCATACCACGGTAAAATCATATGAGGAATTCGAAATTGTGAAAGATCTCCTTATAAAAGACGTGTCTCCACGTGCATATCAAAAGCAGCAATTCTTGCGAGATTCACTTGCAACTGCGGTGGGCTACATTTGCGGAAAAAATCATCTGATATTCGAATATTCTTTTAATGGTTATGTGTTTAAAGTATTTACAAAACAGATTTGGTTGTCAAAAATGATAATAAATATAATTTTCGATTCATCGTAACACAAGCAGAAACAAAGAAACAATGTAAAGTAGCATTATTCAGCCCGTCTCAACTAAGAAGGCAAATATTATGTTACAACAATATACTTCATTAGTTACGCTTCTCTAAAAAGATAAAACAGCTTGTTGTTCTCCATACATAGAATGAATACAAAAAGTGCATTGTCAATTTGCTCAAATGGTAAGGTTTAGTAAACATCTTACGAGTAAAGACGACAAAAATTCAATTTCCTTAGTCTACGATACAGAAGAAAACAACCAGTTCAAATGAAACGTTCTTTGAATTCCTTTATGCTCAGGAGACAGTTTTCCTACTTGTTTCGTCTTATTCATTATAAGTAACAATATTGTACAAATATTTTATATCAATTCAAAGAATAACAAAAAGAGATAAGCACTATGGTTAATGGTATTAGTTTTAATCTTATCTTATTAATTCGTAAATACGAATAGCCGATTATAATTATCTGATTTTTGAATATTGCTGCCTATATGTAATTTAAAGGAAACCCTTGATATAACATGATAGACTAATTGAATTTTGTTCCCCTAAGGTTTCATCTTCTAAATTAAAACTGCTTTTTCTAGACAACTACAAGAGGATAAAAGACTTTTCACCTCACTCAGGTAGCTTTTGAACCTGCTCTCTCTGCTTAGCGGATATGTTTTAGCTGTTATTAATATTCTTGGTATTTTCACGGGCCTCTAACAACTCTAATTAAATACTAGCCAATACTCACCGTTTAACTATATTTCTCATGGACTGGCTCCAGGAGATCTGGTATAAATTCATGATTGAAAATAAGCTCGAAGCATAACAAGGAAAATTACTCTGATATCACTAACTACTAAAAACATTAATCACATATATTGGTAAGTTACCATTAATCCTCTAGTAAATTATTAAAGGTGATGAACGGTTTAATGGCATTTTGAGTGTATCAGAAAAAGTTTAATCCCTGGAAATGGACAATAGCTAATATTCATACCTGCAGCTCGTTTGTTCCTGTAAAGTTAATGGATAAATTCACCTAAGCATTATTTACTGGCAGATAATTGAATTGTAGGAAAGGAAAGCGCAAGACTTAATAGGCAGGAATAGTTAAATGAATTATTCTGAATGGAAAGAAAATTCGTTTATTTCAAAGGTTAGGCAGTCAATCATAAAAATTTAATTAGAAGAGATTTTCATTTATTTATTATTTTAATTTAATTGGAAAAACAGAGGAGGTTTATCCACTAAGAATATGTGAAAGGGGTTAGTAAAGATCGAATTTATCGAAATTGAAATTTGTGTGAGAATGATAGAATTAAAATGAGGAATACAAGCATATTCGGATAATAAGGAGGTTTTAAACTTTCTTGAAATGACGATGTTCATTAAAATTGTAAGAATTTCTATGTGTGGATGTCCGCGAAAAATTAAAAATGAACCATAATTAGATGCCAATGAACTGAGAGAGGAACACAAAAAATCAATGTTTGATTAATCCACTATGTGAAATAGTAAAGCTCAATTAACATTGAAAAAAATAGTTTGTACAACCATGCAAAGCTTGAACTTACAAGTCATATGTCTAAACTATAACTTACACAAAAGAAGTTCACATAATGGTGAAAGGCAAAAAATATCCGGAAAAATTTCAAAATCATAAAACAAATTAATTTTACATAGACTCTATATCTTACCTGCGGATAGAAGTACGTAGAGAGTTGGAATCAATGTTACTAAATTCTCTCCATGGTTTTTATATGTATATATAAGGACCGGAGGACCGGGAAAACAGTATAGACTGCTCTTTGACCATGTTGTCACCACATTGAATTAATTTTTGGAAGTTGACCCTGAGTCATGTACCATTGATATATATGTATACTATTTCTATGTCTGATATAAGGAGAGTAATTAGCTGAAGTGTGTTTTGGTTATTTATTGGTGTCTATTCTGTTAATAGATGGAAATCGTCTTGTTTCCTCTTTTTTGGAAAATGAAGTGAAAGATTTAATACCAAGCCACCCACTTTTAGCATTTGGCATACATGTGGATACGAAAGATACAGATGTTATTCTTAAATGTGTTTTTTATCACGCGTCTTAGCGTTTTTGGATCGGAATATCTGCAGATATAATAATAATAATTATGAAGACTGTGGCTAAGGAAATCTGGTTGATTTATCTTGAGACTAGGGGCAACGAGAGGTATTTCAGATATTAATGTTTATATTATTATTATAAATTTGCATACTTAATTTGGACACATGCTGGTAAGTTTGATATTTTTATTTTAGAACTAGTGTGGACGAAATTTTCTTTCATGAAGTAAATCAGCAAATACACCATGATAACAGCAACATAGTTTCTCTCTCATTAAAACTACGCGCATAAATTGCCTCTATCATACATTATATTGATCTAAACTAATTTTTAAGGAATTACTTTTATTACATTCTAATCTCTTACATCAGTTTGTTTAATATAAGTATATTTACATCTTTTTCTTTCATGTTTCAGTATAAAAGTTAAGTGTGTACTTGATAAAAATTATTTTAATATAATGATTGGGAAATCGAATTTTCTTTCATACATTTACAGTTCGCCTAACTTCATCACTATGACATCCTTTTATCATCAGTCTATGGCAAAGATGACCTAATTGATTATCGCTTCTTAGTCTTAGGTAAATACCCACTTTATTATGAACCTTAATTCAATGCTCTGATACATAAATGATTATAATAATCTCAGTCAACTACTTTCTATTTGACATGGACGCTCCGTCGAAAGCGCTACTTGTTGGATTGACATTGACGATTGTGTAGTTGAATATCTTTATTTCATATTCTATCTGGATTTATATCATGCCCTGATATGTATATATATGGTGCCTTGAATATTTTCTCTGAAGATTTTAATCTGAGATAATGTTTTATTTCTGATACAGCCATTCGGAATTAGTCGGCAGAATCCTGAGTTTCCTAAACTTCCGTTTTCTTATTAATTACTTAATAAAGTTTCAGGCGTTTTTCTTTGGCTAGCGAAGCGCAAATGAGTCTCTTAGTAACGCTTTCTTATTCAACATATTATAAGGGCTTGACTACACTGTTCTGCTTCTAAGCTGTCTTAGATGGTCCTTTTAGAAGATGTGGATTATAGTATATTGGTTAGCCAAGTTGCCTGAAAAGAGAAGAAAGGTAAATGCCATCGGTTGGAATCCCGTCCATTTTCACTTTCTTTAACGTGTAAAACAGTTCAAAAAATTTAATTAGGACGGCCTTGAGGTGTGGGATGGACTCCTCGAACTACATAATAACCCGAGTATTTATATGTCCGATTTTGATGGGGAAGGGGAAAATTTGGAGAAAGTAGTCACAAACTCCAGACATCTTAATCCGGAGGTAGAGTCGATTCATCATTTAGCAGCAAAGTGCGAGACAGAGCGGCTCTTTCACGCCTCGTCACCAGGGGGAGAAAGCTTGGGATGAGTTTGCAGGATTGGGGAATATTTCCCTAATACGCTCAGAAGTCGATATTTCGTAAATGTTCGAACAACCAGTCACGTTGTCCATGGCGGGCTACCATAGCAAGTGGGAGTGGGAGGGCGTCAGAGGTTGTTCTTTTACAGTCAACTATAGTATTCATGCGTGTCATATAATTGAGATGAGTGCTCACATACGAGCTACATAATGGAAACTTCCCCAGGAACTCAGCAGTTCTATGAGACCATCTCATTCGCTCACAAGCTCCATTCTCTAACTGCTTCATTCGTCCAAACTTCCAAGAACCAGAAAAACTATTATAAACCTTTTGTCTTAATAACTTCTAAATTCTGTTCAGAATACAAACAAATTGTTTCTTGTGGAGTAAACTTTGATCGCTAACGCCTGTGAGCTACCTCACCCAATAGTATACCTGTCAATTAAAATTTTTTAAAAATTATCTTTTCTCTACTTGCCTAACCTGTGTGTGAATTTAAAATTAAATAAATTAACAAAGCCACCTTAAAAGCAATTCTAAAATTATCATACTCATTTTTCTATTGCACACCACAGGGACATTTCAGATCCTTCTCTTTAAATAAATATCCTAAATATATCATATATCGCTGTTGATTAGTCAAATGTGTATAAGCTATATATATCCCTATGTAAAATATCTTCCATATAATCTATTAAGGCAATTCAACACGCCGGAACTTCCTAGATGGCCTACCTGACTTTACAAGGTCCATAGGATTTCAGCATATATTGAATTTCTAATAGGATCTTTGAGGGGATTCACTCGCAGAATCCTTTCACGGATATTTTTTAGGCATTTTTTCTTGCTGGTTTTTAAATTACTAATAGTTTCCTCCACTCCGCTCCCAAACTAAGGTTGATAACTTTATCTCTCAAAGACAAGCCTATATACAAGTACTAAAGTCTGAAGAAAGTTCTATCGGCCTATATTTAAGAATTTTGACCCCTTCGCTCCCTGAAACTTACCCTCGATCAGACGTTTACATCCCACATGATAGATATACTACGCATGTCTCATTAAGAACATGAACCTTTTCCCATAGAGTACCGTGCCACTTAAATGAACAAATATGCCACTGCCTTATACCAAAATTACAATATTTCGACAACAGTTACCAGAGATTCTCCGAGTTTTATAAGATTAGTCTACGTTAACCAACAGATATAGACGTTGTATGTAAAATGGTTATGAAAATTTAGATAAATAAAACATAGTATCAGCAAACAAACAATTAGCTAGCAAAATACAAGTGTCCAAAATGATGTGAACGACAGTGGAAGCAAGGTTTCTTTGGAATATAAGGATTAAATTAACAGTGGAAAAAATGTTTAGAAGTAAATATCATTTAGTTGGAGGCCTTTATTATTGAGGATGCTTTGACATATGCTGCCTCATGAACGAACCAACTGTTGATATCTTATGTAGTAATCTTGCTTTATTTATCTCTAGGAATTTACTAGCGTTCCTGATCTGTTTTTAGAATTGATAACAGTGATGCTCTCCTTAACAATAAGTGTGGTCTCCAGGCTTTGCAGTGTGGAAAAAAGCTTGGTCTTCTATGAAGATTACGAGTTTGACTTAGGAGGAAGTCAGCTGAAACAAAGTAATCAGTCACAGTAATTTTTCCCACACTCGTGCACACATTGTGCCACATTAGAGCACAAATATCTCCCTGCCCAATACCGAAATCACAGCCCATATCATGACACTTCCTTAGCAAAATTTCACACTAATTTTGGTAAAATTGTCATGCAATCTTTCACGTATCATGCGAGCAACGTGCCTCTTGAAATTGGATGTGAAAAAATTGTACATACATTCTTCACTAAAGTGGACTAAGTTCCATTTCTTCGTTTACGTAACCTGCTCAGGTGAGACTGCATTACGAATGATTAAGGGCTTGACCGCGGTTGTGCGAACTTGAAGATTGTTTTTACAGTTGACAGGATACATTCTGCCTGGAGAATTAGATAGCGAAACTCTCAGTACTCTCTCAAGAAACTACAACAGTCTTGAAACGAGTTTTCTTCAAATTTGGTTAATGGCTTATTTTCCATCTAAGAGGTATTCCTTGGCTTAGGAATTGATTTAGCAGCGTCATATAAACGTTCATTTTCACATGTTGAGAGAATATAATAGAATACACGTTTGGAGCTTTTGACTGCTCTGAAATGTCTCCAATTGAAAGACTATCTTGGTAGCCTTCCTTGAGGATAAGCTAATGGTCAAAGAGAAACGTGAAAGATTTCTTAGCCCTGTTAACTTGACGAAAACTGGCAAGGGAATGGCTAATTACATTTAAAGTTTATGCCTTTAAGTTATCGTGCACCAATTATGGGAAGCTCAAGTTTTCTCTGGACAAGGTTAGGATAGAAATATGTAGAGGAGATAAGAATTTTGTGGATGGTACTGTAGTTTGATAAACAACTGTCTGGGTATTACTGGGTGTCGGTGGTATTATTTAATCGATATATATATACGAGGGGCTGTCAATAAGTTTTTCAATTCTGCATATAAGGAAACAAGATCTGAAGAAAAGTGTTTTATTATTTTTCAATATAACTACCCTCGACTTGCGCCACTTGTCCCTGAGGCTTCAAATTCTTGACAACCAGAAATCTCCTGACTGCTGTTCAATCCACTCCTAGATGGCAAGCTGAACATCTTCATCGTCCCCAAACCGGCGTCCAAGCGGTGCAGCCTTGAGCTGGCAGAATAAAAGAGTAGTCACTAGGGGCCAGATCTGGACTGTAGGGGGGATGGTTGAGCTTCTTGAATCCGCATTCGTGCAGGATAGCTTGTACAACTCTGGCCTTGTGGAGTTTGACGACGTTGAAGTCAATCATAGGGCGTGAGGTTTCTAGGGACCCAACGGGCAGAGACCTTGGTCATAGCCAAATTATTGAGGAAAATGTTGATAACACTTACATGTGGTATTCCAAGTTCTCGTTCGATTTCTTCGACCTTCACCCGTCGATTTTCAAGGAGCATCCTCTTCACATTGTCCTCGTTGGTCACATCTGATGGACGTGGATCATCTTCAAGAGACTAACGACCATGGCAGGACTCCCTATTCCAGCAAGCAATGGTTACATATAAAGGGCTGGTGTTGGTGTATACTGCACCCATGCCTTCATGGATCTCTTTTGTATTCTTGCCTTCCTTGGTCAAAGATTTGATCACTGCGTGGAAAGATTTGTGAGTGACGATCTCCAATCAGCTACTGCTTCTTAAATAGACGAGGCAGACGCGTGCGGCTGCAGGTCCTGACTTGTCATAACTTGTCCTAACACCCCCACAAAAAGCCATCCCCCTTCCTCTGTTTTGCCCTACTGATTCGCAAAACTTATTGACCGCCCCTCGTATATATGGAAGGGGATTAGATTGGCCGACTAGGGAGGAATCGAGTAAAAGAGCTCCAGAGACCTGACCTCGGCTTAGTCACCAGATGATGGGGTAGGATATTGAGGGAGAATAAATGGAGGGATACTGTTCCCTAAGCAGGCAGGCAAATAACTAAAGCAAGTGCAGATTAACCGTTAATTACTAGCTATGGCTGGATGGTGTTCTGGATTATTTAAAAGAAAAGTATAAAAATAATATTTAATAACACAACAAGAAATAAATATATATTGACACAAATAAAATTAAAATAGATTATCCTGGAATTTGGCGATCGATAGTCGGGCAAAGGGACAAGCTAATGAGCTTAAAGCAGGTAAATGACCAAACTCGGAATGAGTCTTCAAAATACAAATAAATATTTAGGGGGTGACCGGATTAAAGGGATCCGCACGCGTCGACGTCTTGCAGAAGTTAATGCTTGGAGGATGTAGGGAAGGAGGAGGTGCAATTCGAGCAGGAGAATTGGTGAAGGTTGAACGAGAACGGACGTTACTGGAAAATCGCTAATTGACTTGGGCGGAATTCTGACGGGAGAACTTCTTGCTCTTGCGCTCGTGGAGACAAAAGCGGAGCCAAATCTAGAAGAGATGTGTCTCCTGCTGGATTGCGAGCCTATACTGCCTTTACCCTGCTGAATCTTACGGTAAATACCGGCTGACGCTGGGAAAATATCGCCTCCGGCCACGGAAGGAATTCTCCCAAGGTCAACAAAGGGCTGGGTGATGGACGTCTTCCAGCCAAGAATTTGTTATAACGAATGTCTTCCCTCACTCTTGCATGCTTCCAGATGGTAGGTGGGAGGCAAGATTGCCTTAAGGCTTGGGAAGAAAACCTCCATAAGTAAATACAACTTCGTTCCAACGCCTCTTCACGTGGGCTTTTAGGCCCGTTCTCTCGTCCTTTGACCTCGTGTGTGATAGCCACGTGGAATTTTAGGGTCCATATGGAGCTTTCTTGACTATTCTTTCACACTAGGTAAAAAAGGCTCTAACCACTTTTTTAGTCCATTTGGCCTAAAGTAACTACCAGACGCAAAATCGGTCTCTCGCTATTTCTCTGTTTCCGTGTTCTCTCTTTCTCTCTTCAGCATGGGCCTTGACATAATCTCATCGCACTGAGTCGCACTGACTCTATATTTAACAGTTTGAGATTAGAAACAAATTTAGGAACTTTGATTAAAAAGTATGGATATGACGGTGTGTCATTTTAAAACTTAGGACCTACCGCCTCAGTATTAATAGATTATGCTACAATATAAGGCTTGGGAGATTGCGCTAATTTTTCTCATTAGTATGGTTACGATATATTTCTATAACTTTGATATGGCCAGCCTCAATCTATCCCCCCAAAATAGAATGATTAGCTGAGGGGTACAGATAGATCACCTATAAAAGTAGAGATTTATAAGGATTAACTAGTCCTCCTGACAATTATATAACCATTTGACATAATTCTATTTTATTAATGTCCTCTACCCATCCTTATCTTAATTTCCATCTCATTTTCCGTATTATTATATTTCTATTGTGCATATTTTGGGTGTTTTCAGCGCTATTCTCATTGCCTGAATAAATTAAAATGGCTTATTATACCTAAGAGAAATATTAATATTATTTTTATAAGTATTAGTTCAGACGACAGATAATGGATCCATTTTAGCATCTTTATCATTCTCTTATGGATATATGAAAATTCAAATTATTTGAACTTATTCATATTTAAATATTTATTTATTTATTAATTTAAAAGTAATTTAATTTCCCCCAGTTTCTACTAATTGCCTCTATCTTTCTATCAATAATTCAGTAGCATGTTTGCAAAATAGTTTGAATTAATTTAACGATTTCTTTAAGGTTGTTTCGACTTCCTTTGCTGTTGCCATCTTGAGTCGCTTCAGTTTAGTTATAAACTCCTCAAACCTCTACAGTGAGTGATTATGAAGATTTCTTATTACGTCCCATCCACAGTGTTCAGCTTTGCTACGTATCTCTTGCGATATAAGGCCACCCGTTGTATAGATGAAATGGAACTCTCCTTCTATTGGTTAATGCCCACCTTATTTCTTCAGGCGGAACAGCTACATAAACGGTCACAGTATGCAGAGTAAACATCTTTGGTTATAGACTCATTTGATTTATGAGGTTGAAAATGCATTATGCCATTCATTTTCGACCAATCACACAAGAGACTCATCCGTGGATAATGATCCAATTTCGGTTGAGGTATTATTGGTTTGTTCCTAAATGCCCAAATGACAAATGACTCTTTTATTATCTAGAATATTAAATATTATTGTACATAATCCACTTTTCGTTTCAAGTATTATTCCTAATAAAGTCTCCACTTTAAATCGAAAAAGGAAGATGAACAAATGTTGATTCCTTGTTGAAAGTGTACCTCTGATAGATCGTAATCTATCCATCGCCAATAACGTGAAACATCTCTTTTAAATGAGGACGCTCAATGGAGTAAGTTGAATGTAGGTTTTTCAGCCAATTATTAAAAAGTTACAATCAGGTTTACTTTCACTGTATGTATTTTATTAAAGATCTTGATCCAATTCTCCTTGTTATTCTGGATGGGGTTCAGTTTAAGACTGTTTACCGAGCGAAAATTCCTAAATCTTACTTCAGCGTTTTCCTCGACAAAAACGTTACAACTGAAGAATTAGCATTGTTGTATTGCCTAAACTCCAAATGCATAAATTTATGAAGGTTCTCATTAGAGACTTCCGTACTACTCATTATTTAACATTGAAACACATTAAACTAACATTAATAATACGACATATAAAGCCTAGAAAATGACGACTATTATGTCAAAAAAGTAGGCCTTGGGATAGGCTAAGACATACATGTTCCTAGGCTTTGAGTTTAATAAACTAGGCTATTATAAAAGCACGCTTTCGATTATGTCTATCACTAAAATAATAATAACCTTGGAAAATATGTCGCATTACTTATATGATGAGCTAATATATCAACTATTAATTGAGATAGGGTCTCATTTAAGAAAAGAAAGTCGTCTTATATCGATAAAATGTTTTAAGATAGCAGAAGTCTAATACACAAGATTTACAGAGAACGTTATGAAAAATAAAAGTTTGAGGTTAAGATTTTTGATAATCATTTTTAAAGTATTGTTATATCAATGCCATATTAGCTTACGAGAGATTATAATATAACTTACATTAAGGAGTATACTACCTGCCAAAGCCATAAAGGAAGGTTCCGGACATTTGCGCACTTTCAAAAATCCTTACCTACCTAGTATTTGCCTTCTTATTGCTATCGAGTGAAAGAAATTCCTGGTATTTTTATACCATTCTACTAATCTAGCATCAACATTTTCTTCAAGAGCCACATTTCCATAAGTTTATAATTTTCTTTTTTTCTTTATCTCTCCGCAGCATTGATGCATAGAATGTGCCAATATTTGGATATGTTGGCTATTAAGTTTTTTTTACCTTTACTAATTCTATAGTTTATATATAAATAAAATATCTTCAAACAAATCTTCTGAAAGATGAAGAATAACATCATCAGGAGGAGCAGCTGGAAATGAATCTATAAAATATGTGTTGTGGCTAAAAAATTACGAAAATATGAATAATTACCTTGAACCATTTGAATCATAGCTGAAATAAGTGAAACAGGTCTATGATAACAACAGGTATATGATAACGAATGCGGATGTGCATATAGACAGCTTCTGCAATATCTTGACTAATTATCGAATCAGAATTTCATCACCTATAGTTTGTCAGGAAACTGATAAGTTAAAAAATAGAGCATCCGGAAAACATGATGGCATAATCGACTCGTTGGGCGAAATCGATTGGGCCGTTGTTTAAATGCAGTACTTCACCACTCATCCAAATTGTCTAGATCCAACTCAATGACTCTGTAGAGTTATAATAGTTTAACAAAAACTGTTATGAAATAGCGAGTGTATATATGTATCGAGGCCTCCCTCTTGGCGAGGAGAACTAATGTAATAATAACAAAAGACATCTGGGTTTAGCTTTGCCCCTCCGATGTTGTCCGGTAACATAGGAGAACGGACAAAATTTATAAATACGAAAGTGAAACGTGTAAACTGTCGATATCGTATTACGTGCTCCCTTAAGTTTAAAATGCCGAGTAGACAAACAACAGGCACCAAAAAAGGAGACTTCATTTGCGGCCCATCTGGGAGTCCCCTACACCTCCATTTACTCCACGGGGTTAATTGAGGTATAAAACACAGCGACACGAGAAAACGCAGCTTTTTTAGTTCCTAAAAAGAGAGAGGAAAGTCACCGGTAGAGAGAAGGATTTTTCGCGTTCGAGAAGAAACAGAAAAGTCACCGGTAGCAAGTTTTTCTGCAAGTTAAGAAAGACTTGTTGTTTCTTGGCACAGTTCGAGCCCCAAGATCATCAAGGATCAAAAATACAAATAGTCGCTACACAGCTGGAGTACCCAAATCTTACGCTATCTGAATTTGAGAAACCCCAAACTAGATAGAAGAAACGTCCACATTTTCGCTTCGTTCGGAAGAAAACTATTTCAAGGTCACCACGACAGTTAAAAGTAGGCCGTTAGTACTAATGGCATACTTTTAACTGAGAACAAAGCGGTGCGTGTGCCTCAGTGTGCCTGGTTCAAATCGCTTCCCTGTACTAACGGCATACTTTTAACTGAGATCAAAGCGGTGCGTGTGCCTCAGTGTGCCTGGTTCAAATCGCTTCCCTGTACTAACGGCATACTTTTAACTAAGATCAAAGCGGTGCGTGCTGCCTCACTGTGCCTGGTTCGAATCGCTTCCCTGCACGGATTTTTCGAAAAAAGGTAATAAAAATATTACTGCAAGGAAAGATTATTCCGTTTTCTCTTTCAATGTGGTTTAATGGATTCATTTTCATCATTCTCTCGTGCTACTTTGAGAGAAATATACATATATATATATAGATATATATATATATATATATATATATATATATATATATATATATATATATATATATATATATAATCTCGGCTAACCCACGACAGCCTCTTTTTTTCTAAATTAAAATGTGCAATAGGTTAGCCCGTTTTGAGGCTTTTTTATAAGTAAAGACGAAAACGACCCAGAACCTTAAACGATTACCACAAACAATCAGTATGCAATGTTTCGAGTAGCAGAAGACCAGAATCAAAAGCAGAATGGAGAAGAAAAATATATTATACTAAATTATTTCATTTTAAAACTTAATTAGAACTTCACTATTTTTATGTAATTGACGCCCTTTATTTTCCTTTATTTAAAGTGATTTCGTAAATCTCTGAAAGCTAGTTTACATTGCAAAGCTTCATCTGAAAATAGCTCCCAAAACGTTGTGCCTTGTCGCCCTCAACATTTTTGTGTTTTAAAGGAAAAATATAGAATAAATGAAATTAAGCAAAATTGTGTGCCCCTCCACACCAGAAATTTGTATAAATAAACATTATTGCAATTCGTACTAGAGTAATTTCTAATTTACTTTTTTCTTCTTTATATATAACACTATCTAGGACAACCCTAGAACCAGGACACCTCTAGGCCCGACTCTACGAAGCTTATTGTTTATTTGACTAACAAAGAAAACATTCTTCCTCGAACAAATAGGGAAAAAGAGGAGACAAGTACCCGAGGGAATTAATATCTTTGGTCATAGCTTTTCCCAATTAGGACCCTTTCAGTATCTTTAGAGGTGAATATATTATTGCATCTGCTTTAAATGGCTTCCGATCGTAAACAATAAAATATGTTTAACAATTTCTCTTTATCGTATCGTACTTTTTCTTAATGTGTGAATTGAACTAAATACGAGTTTTTTTCATCAATATACATGTAAAATTCTGTTTTAGAGAAATATATTCTATCCCCAGTTTCGTTTTTTTTCCGCTTTCATTATTATATCCTCAGTCAATTTTCTACCAACATTCTACTTTCATGTCATATGAATATTGATATTCATTTCTCCCTGCCATTATTACCAATGCGAAAGAGTATCCCTACTTTTTATTTAGTAATTCTACAAATGTAAAAACCAAAGTGGTAATCTGGGCCAGAATATAAAAACCAAAGTGGTAATCTGAGCTAGAATGTTGCTGAAATTTAGCTCTTGAAGAAAACGTTCAGGACTAATTTGGATGATAGCGATGATAAAGATTTGTATCTTTCTTCAATTTCAGTTCCGTTTATATTCATTTATGCTTCAAAACATAAACCTCCTTAATAATAAATACCAAAATGAGCAATAACAATTAGAATATTTGATATTTACATTAAATACACATGAATAGATCTCCCCCATCATATCATAACCAATTGCTACTATTAAATTCCTATACTTGACTAAAACGATTCAGAACTTGACAATCCCCCGACCTTTTGTGCTAAGCGTACGTCTATGATTATAAGCTCAATTCATATATCCGTGGCCGGCCTCCTTACATGAATTCCTCGCTTCCTCAGCACAAACCGTAAGAGAAAAAACTAATTCCTAGTTTGGCAGACACTTTTTGATTCCGGAAGCCAAATTAAATTTTAAAACCAAAATCTAACTGACGCCCAGCAAAAACATCTCGATTAACAATTATGAAAATTATTTTTTCTTTTCTAACTTAAACAATGCCACGACAAATGATCAGACTTATTAGCAAGGACAAAGAATTCCAGAAACTTTAGAGAAATTTGCCACTAGCAGTGTATGGGAAGAGATAGCATGACGGCAGAAATGAACAGATAGGAAACGGCCTGAAATATGAAATATTGAATAAATATTTTATATTTATAAGTTATATGAACAAAAGGATCCAGTAAAACACAAAGAATTAACCAATATATATATATATATATATATATATATATATATATATATATCTTTTAATTTACCAATTAACTTAAATATTCATATTTACACAAAATTTTCTAAGTTCAACATGGTCTTCGATCGCACGATTCGAATATCGGCCGACTCCTGACGAGAGCTCTGATCCAAATAATGTAGGCTTTACGTAAACAAACCAATTGCCAGATAAGTAATTTCTGTAGCCCTCTAAGTTACAGAGTTAAACCACCCTTTACTTTCCGTAATTTAACTAAAATATAACAGAAGTCACGAAATACTATTTTTCCCTTAGTTAGCTTGGGACAGTTTTTAAAAACCTAATTAATCATAACAAATATATATAGTCATTCAGACTTACATGACCTTGATCGGAAGAAGGTTTGACTGATGTCGCTATATGGCGTTTTCCGCGAGTCTGCGGAGACAACAGACAAATTTCACGACGAAGGAGAAATTCAGCTATCCCCTTATAAATAGGAAGGAGGGGGAGGTAAAAGTTATCACGGTGACAGTAGAAACCGATGTCGATCTCTCATGATTATATCGATCCAGGTATAAGTCTAAAAGATGGAGAGAGGGGTCATGCTCTTTGGCTCAAAGAGTACACTTCTTCGTAGGTCTCGAGTTCTTTTTGTACCCTCATCTACTTCGCAGGGTTACCAATCCTGGTTTTGGTATATGAGGTTATCCCGAAAGTAATTAAAGGGAACTTACTTGGGAATCAATTCTTCTTCTTTCAAAATTACTGAGATTATGCTTTAAGAGTCCTTCAAGTGTGAGCTGATACTTTGTTTATCTTGCTCCCAAAATTCCTATTGGGCACTTAGGAAGTTTGATCCTGCCAGACCTCTTGTTAAGTCTGCCAGGGATGAATGTTTATGGAACCGATAATAAACCAGACAAACTTCTGAATCTTAGAAGTCGAATCCGGAACAGGGAGAGGGCCTGATCTGAAAAATCTAGTCCTATATCGTCTTTAATAGAATAATAATCCTCCTTCCTTCCTTACGAGCCTTATTTATAGCCCTGGGGCCACCCCAACTAACGGGGACATGGTAATGCTACTGAGAGGAACTCGAGCGCGGAGGAAGGGTGACACCGCGGAGCCCAGGTTTGCTTCTTAATGAGAGGCACCGACAACCCTCCTTATTTCTCTTCGGTATTCTTTTGATCTCACGCCGCTCTTTGGCGCTCTAACAACGGACCTCTTGACCTCGTAGGTAATCGGATCGTTTGAGTTCGGTGATTAACAGAGTGTTTTGCCTAGCGAGTTGTTCAACCCGTCAGTTAGATTGATTTCCTCCTCAAATTTGCTGGGGCCAGTTTCTTATTAGAGCTGCTTAATGGCCTTTTGCGGTTTCCTTGAGACGAGCAGCTCGAGTTGACCACCCACTGGGCGTGGAGATCAAAGCCATTCGGCAGTTTGACTGTTCGTCAAACACCTATCGTTCTCACGAACCTCAATTTCTTGTTCTTTTCTCTCGTTCTCTTTAAAGAGGGATTTTAATAAATATGTCCGCTTGGCTCAATGGTTGGCGTTACGTTTTAATTTCTATACATACTGACCTACATAAATCGCCTGGGAAACTTTTGCATTCTACGTATTCTATAGGTATTTTAGCTATGTCTCCTTAAGAAATGAAACACTGTAGTATGTGAAAAATAATAATAATAGTATCATCAACAAATATTCAATAAAAAGTAAAAATGGAGGCATTTATATTAAGGTACAAAATGATCAAGCGTTACGTAAGAGTTACCATGGATTTGGTTATAAAGAAAAGAAATATTCAGTATACCTTCATATATTTCATGGTTCAGGTTAAAAGATACCTTAGGAACACTGTCACAAACTAAGATCAGGTGACATGCTCAGATTCTTTAAACCAAAACGTTTATAGCCAAGGATAGAAGACGCGTTGACTTCAAACAAAACTTTATTTACAAAAAGGGATATAATTAAAAGAAGGAATCTCTCCTAGGTTGAGTTTCACTCCTGAAGGAATTAGTATTGCTTAAAATAAGGAAATTTACGGACGGCGCAGTAGGTCAAGCTCTTTTGGTGTTTCAAGGATCCTTGCCCAAAAGACGAATCCATGTGGGAAAAAAACTTCGGCCGAGATGATGATAGCGTTTGGTGGTGTGCCGTCAAGTACTGCGGAGCCATGTCTTTAATGCCTTGAAGCGTTTTTGGATTCGGTTCTCGCAAATGAATGGCCAGGTCTTGTGATACTGCGTCCATGAACTGCTACTTAATGAACAAATTTGCCCGAGCCTCAAAGCTTCCGTCATTATTTGATAGCCCTATCCATTTTAATAGATAGTTCCCCAGCCGATCGATGAACTGATCCGGACTTTAGCTGGTCTCAAGTTTCGCACTACGGATTTTTTTCCGGTCGCCATGTTCTGTTAAATCATATCTTACGAATAAAGCGGACTTAAGCAAATTATATTGTGCCGCATCTTCCTAGGGCATTCTTGAATATCTCTCTAATGCCCTTCCATCAACAAAGCAATTAATGTGGTGGCCTATTGGACTTCATGCCATACCTGCTGCCTGGAAATCTCTCAAATCCTAGAAGGTAACTATCGATGGCTTCCTTCCCCTTGACAAAGTAGGGCAATTTTCGCATTTTCGCAGACGTAACAGC
This sequence comes from Ceratothoa steindachneri, assembly GCA_963969495.1. Classification (NCBI taxonomy): domain Eukaryota; kingdom Metazoa; phylum Arthropoda; class Malacostraca; order Isopoda; family Cymothoidae; genus Ceratothoa; species Ceratothoa steindachneri. Next base: position 51,356,274 of record OZ018331.1, read on the forward strand.
AGTCGGATTAGCGGTGGAACGAGCTAACTCGAGTTTCAACCTTTTAACCTCAAGTTCATGCTCTTGCTGCTTTTCTTCACGGTCGGCTTCTCTTTCTTCCCGTGCAGCTGCCTGCTCAGCTTGGAGTTTAGCGGCCTCCCACTCAGCTTTTCTTTCCTCACGCGCAGCTGCTTGTTGTTCTCTGGCATAATCTTGGATTTCCTTGCCCTCCTAACCAAGAAGCTTGGCTTCCTGTAGTAATCTTTCCATAGTTGAAGTAGGTAATTATCTATAAAAATATATATATATATATATATATATATGCATATCACAACACCTAATCAAAATACCATATAAAGAGAGCATACAGCCCCCCAAAATAGTGCATTATCAACGTACAAAATATATAAATACAAAAAATATGGTAACACAAAATAACAAAATACTCTCCAAAAGCGTCCGTCAAAGTTTCCTCCCAAAATAAGAAATTCTATCGTTGCTCCCAAATTTTTTATTTGAAGTTGACGGTCGATACTATCCTATAAAGCTATCCTGGCAAGGTCGCCATTAATGTCACAATCTGGGATCAGGTGACATGCCCAGATTCTTTAAACCAAAAAGTTTATAGCCAAGGATAGAAGACGCGTTGACTTAAAACAAAACTTTATTTACAAAAAGAGATATAATGAATATTACGGATCTGTCCTAAGTTGAGTTTTGCTCCTAAAGGAATTAGTATTGCCAAAATAAGGGAATTTACGGACAAAATTGGTAACTTAATTGTTAACTTAATTGTTAACTTAAATCTGAAGGGTAGCTACGACAATTACCTCTTATGATTCCAAATAGTCGTATATCCTTCCCTTAAACTAATAAATAAATACTTACAGATGTACTGCAAACTTAAAAATGATATCTATATGCATACATGCACATATAATATTCCTATCTATATGAGACCATGAAGAAAGAAGGTTGAGCCACAAAGGAAAAGGTAAGCACTCTCCGGTAACGTGACCACAATGCACCAACGCGCAATGACCGACCACCAATATATATATATATATATATATATATATATATATATATATATATATATATATATATATAGAGAGAGAGAGAGAGAGAGAGAGAGAGAGAGAGAGAGAGAGAGATATGAAGGCATAAAATAAGTGTCACTCACGACCACAAAAATCAGGCCTCGTATGGGCCACACAAAACAAAGACACCACACACGGTTGTCCTACCAAAGATGCACGAGAGGTACAACACTCGTGGTAATCCCCGCACTCAAATACAATAAAGGGGTACAACTCTGCCGGTTGTCTTACACAGAGTCAATAAATCACAATAGCCTTTTGAGACGCACGAAACCGGAAAATATGCGCACGAAATCCACTCTTCTCCTGAACACAACTTTCTTCTCCAAGCACAAAAAAAAATGGTTTCTCTTCTGTGAAGAATGAAGGCCTCGACATCCAATTCCATGGAACAATAATAAATATGCATCGTTTAAAACCTCAATGCTATATCAACATATAATGAAAATTCTTAACTCTATATATTAAATAACTTTTTTTCATAAAAAAATCGCAATAATTCTTAATCCAACTTTAATATTCAATTAAATAACTAGGAGGAAACTGGCCGATCAAAGCGAACGAAAATTCTAGAATTTTAGGATGAGGTGTAATCCTTAAAATAATCGAACGAAGGTCCTGCGATATTACGTCATAGCCATCATCAGAAAAAAATGCAAACTATCAGATATTACGTGTGTGGCAAACACCTTAGGAATCCGTTTCTAATTTCAGAGTTGTCGGTTTAGTCTCAATCCTCTATGCATTGAATTCATACGGAACCATCAGTGTATTTAAGATAAGTAAGATGCTAATTTACGAGAAACTGCAGGCTGGCAGAAAGAGACGAAGGTCATATTTGTGATTTAAGCAAAAAATACCCCTATAAAAGTTGATTTACATTTCATTATTTTTTATCTTTGTTGTTCAGTGTAATTACCGAAGTTAGCGTAGGAACACCTTGATATACTGAATGGATCTTCCTCTTAGGCATATTATATAAATAAAACGATTTGACAAAGATCACCACATAGGTTATATGTATCAGATCAAAATTAAATTACTTATTATAGTCAAAATTACCCCAAAACGAAGTTCTTGAAGAAAAAATATTATATATATATTTGTATGTGTATGGGATAATCCTGCCTCTAGCTAAGGTTATCCCATTAAACCAAATAAACGACAATTTTTTTTAGGGAGATTTATACAGCGTGTATGAATAGTTAATGTGTAGTGTAGAGTGACATAGAGCCTAGGTACATTAGGAAAGCCTAGGCCACTACACAGTAATAATCTGACCCCGTTTATGATAACTAAAGTTTCAAAATTAACCATCAAATAACTTTCTCATGAACTGCAAAGTACATTTTTACTGTATATAACAAGGCCTATACGATGCCCAATCGCACCGTCCTATCAATCATACATTTCCCGAAGACACAATATGGCGTCGCTCAGCCTATGCTTGGTTTAAGAAGTTTCAGCTTTTTCAATTCAATCTCCAAAATCAGCGGGCAGAAAGGTTTACCCTCAGCCATACAGCCATTTTGAAAAATTTAGTGGAAACTGGTAAAGACAGCACAAGGGATGTATGGATTCCACGAAAACTGACAAGCTTCGAATTTAAGCATGGCATAGGGCCTGCTTGAAACTCGGTCCAAGAAACGTAGTTTCGAGTGGCTGAACAAAGTGGTTACTGTAGATGAGAAATAATGTGTACAGACAAATGTTGGACAGACAAATGTTGGACAGACAAAGGTGCACTTGTACAATTTCAAGCAAATGCCGACCGGCATCAAATGAAGCTTATAGTTTGTGTATGGGGGGATGTGAAGGATGGAATTTAATGGGAAATGATGGAACATAACAGTCTATCGACACTCAATCCTACAGTTAAAAACTGCAACAGGTGACAGATATAATTACGCAGGAACGACCAGATTTGACTGAAGTTACGTATGTGTCTTCATGATAACGCCCGATCACACGTTGCAAATCATACCCGTGAAAAACGCAAGGGTATGATCTGCCCATTTTTAGAAGCTGGTGCTTTACATTTTTTATTATATACAAAGAAACAAGAACTACAAGGTCTTCGCTTGGTAACAACCACCACAGCTGTTTCGCGATATTCTTTTTCTGCCTTTCAAAACTCTTAGAGTGATATTTCTCTTTCGCTTGTAGTATATATATATATATATATATATATATATATATATATATATATATATATATATATATATATATATATATATATATATATTATGTTAACCATTATTTAGCGACTTTTGAATTTCAACAGGGACTGGCAGTCAGAATGTTCCATTTGCTCAAAAAACAAAGTGTATAAAATATATTTGACATTTTCCACAATTATGTTTCTATGGTTCTTGGTTTATAATTATAGTTCATACATTAAATTTTGGCTGGTATCTAAAGTAGAAGACCTATCAACACAATAGAAATACCAATTAATGCACAAAACTAAATAAATAAAATTAAAATAAGGCGCAGCATTAACAAGGTTCCATTAGTGTCACAAACATCTGGCAGAATATGGCTAATGCCCAACACTGACCCACTACCGCTTCCGCTATGCTGTGGTGTCTAGTTGCTTGGGTGATACTCTGAGGGACAGAAGTACTGAGGTGTTTCATTTTATATTACAAACAGTTGTAGAGTGAAGCCTAGACAATAAGGGCCATTTGATTTCCTTTTTTTTATTTGTTACAAGTACCATGGCGTCTGTAACCAGAGCTATAACAAGTGTCTACTTACTTGATTCAGTAGAACCTACCATCATTGGGAGGATGCTACCATTACGAAAACAAGTACTTCAATACTATCTCTACCTCCATCTTAACCAGAAGATGACGGTAAAGGAAGCAGCAGCGAAAACGGTCAAACTAGTAAGTACCTTCTGGGATCGGGCACGTATTCCAATACTGAAAGTGCAGCTAGCAAGAGAGAAGGTGGTAACGACTATATGATAGCTAGAAATCTTTAAAGAAGAACAAAAACCTGCAAACAAAAAACAATAGAGGATTAAGAATGATTTACTTCTCTCCCTTGATCGCCTATTTATCATCACACACAAAGATGCGATGCCAATGATTACAATAGCTGAGAACAGGGAATTTCCACGAGTCCAGAGGGAGGAGGTGCGTCGGGGCACAATGTTAACAACACGGGGCATGTCTCTTGCACGTCAAGAACAACAGCTGAGGGATGAAGAGAAGAAAGAACAGTGTATGAAGCGCTTTCAAGCTGAAAAGCGTAAACTTGAAGAAATGAATGAACTCGCATCCAGCTCTGCATCAGGTTTCAGCAGTTCCAGGCCCACTCATTACCCTTTTCAGTGTCGTGATGCAGAAAAGGATGCTGACGGCTGTGTTGCAGGCCATCTTCAGTCATCATACCCCCAATAAAACGCACCAGGAGCTCGAAGATAATCATAAATCCACAACTCTTAGCCGCGATGGATAAGACCAAGATATCTGATCATGTAGGAGTTCATATACTTGCATTAGCTGGGAAAAGCCTTGGTCATGCTCCCCAAAGCTTGTGTTAACCGCGAGTCCTTTGTGCGAGGCAAGATGAAGTTTCGTGCAGAAGCCGCAAAGTAAATTAAAAACATGTTCCGTCCTTTGCCGCCGCTGGTTGTGTACTGAGATGGCAAAATGGTGCAGACAGCGGCAGATGGTGCTGCAGGTATAGTCGACCGACTTTCTGTTCTGAATTCAGGACATAGGGCCGCAAAGCTATTGGGAGTCCCAGTTCTTGTCAGTGGCAAGGACGGTGCCATAATGATTGCTCTCGAGGACTGGGAAGTAACAGATCGCATTTCTGCCCTATCCTCTGACAACACAGCGTCGAACACAGGGATTTCGTTAGGAGCATTTACTATAATCGAGCAACGGCTTAATAGAAGAGTTCTTCACTTCAATTGTTGTCACCACATCTTGGAACTGGTGTGTGACAAGACATTTACAGCATGCGCCGGCCCTTCTCCTGGGCCTGATATTGCTCTTTTAAAGCGATTTCAGACCAAGTGGAAGGACTTGGACGAAACTCTGCCTCAGTCCTTCACAGAGAAAGAAATAGTGCTGCACCTTCTTGAGCATTGCGAAAACCTCATGATTGAGTTCACCCGACTACTGGAAGAACACGCGCCACGTAACAACTCCAGGGAGCTACTAGAGCTGCTGTCCATAATCGTCTTTGGGAGACAGTCGAAGCATGGAATAAAAATAGTGCGTCCATGTGCCCTCCACCGTGTACGCTAGATGGCAAAAATCATCTACGACATCAGAATTTACCTGTTCCGAGATTCAAAGCAATGCAAGCGAAAAATTCGGAGTTCCATGATTCATCACTTAAAGCATCTCGACGTACGTTTGTCTTGGTTCCACGCGACATCTCCAGCTGCAAGCCGGCACAAGACCCCGAACTGCTTAAGATGCTAAGGGCCTACCCCGAAAAAACAGTTGCCAAGGCAAAAACTACAGTCTCTGGGCGCCGTTTCTGGTACTTGAGTGAGAGGATGGTTGCTCTTGCTTTTTTTGATGATCACCTGGCCATTGAGATGAAGAGGGAGATGATGAATGTGTTGCAGGAGGAATAGGGGTCTGACGATCCTCCACGACGAGCAAAGGTCGAGCTAACATCTACTGCACTTGCAGAAAAAACTGTTGCAAGTTCTGTGACGTCTGCCACGCCATCCTTCTTAGTGATCCTTGGATTAAATGCAAGTTTCCTGGCCCTTGACCCAACAGAGGGGCTTGACAATCAGGGATACTCCCTCGCCGCCACTTGCTTCAAGGAACTGCACACTGTGAACGACTTCGCTGAGCGGGGCATTACACTGATGCAGGATTTTAACCTTACCATCACAAAGAACGTATAACAGAGGAATTTTCTCTCCCAAGTAGTGTAGAAACACCGGAGGAATTAGCCTGAATCCTGCAAGTCCACAGTGACTTTAACCTAGGCTACAATGAGTGGGAGATGAGCCCCCATGAGACACCCCCCCTTGAAGGGATAAGACTCGAGAAGAGGGGGACCTAGAATCTGTGCTGTGAAATGAAATGTGTTCACAACTATATTTATTGCATCAAATAAAGTGACTTTCTGAATCACCTATTACGGCACAAAGAAAATGTCCATTCTCATGCAAAAAATAAGAAATTAATTTCAAACTCGTTGAGCTACCCCTAAATATTAATATTTGTAACAATAACTTTGCATACATTGGTTTCGGAGCAAATGGAACATTTGAACTGCTCTTCCCTGGGAAAAATAAAAAAAATAAAAATTACAATCAAATAGGTGTTACACTAATATAAAAATATGGTAAGTCTGTAGATCCGCGGCACACGCTCGCGACCGATGATACGCAAAATATTTCGTACATGTTTCAAGTGGACTGCTAGCGGGGGATACATCACTGCTAGAGGATTTTTCTTCGATGATCCTGAGTTCCAATCAATTGTAGGGTCTGGGGGGCACAGCTCGTCAGTATATAATCCTAATTGTATATAGAATAATGTTTTAGCGGGGTTTTTTTAAATGTTCATTTAACCAAATAATTTCTGTGATTATTCTCGTTCTTGCGAATTATAATGGGCGATCATAATGGGGAATCTGACATCAGAAATGAATAAATAGTGAATTTTTATTTTATTTGTCACTTAATGTATTCATTTTTCTGCAGGAATTTTCAGTTTCAAAATGGATTCGTTGTGTACAAAATGCCCTTCATCTATTATCGAACTTTCTGCTTTATTTTCACTTCGAGAAATGTTATTAACATTTTTGGATGATCATAAATTGATTAAAGTTATAATCGATTGTGAAGTTTGTGGTCAGGCATTAGAGGTCAAAGACAATTACGAGTTTAGATGTTCAAAACTAAACGTGACTCAGAAACTGGCGCCAGCACTTGCCATTAATTTAAAAATCAGCTCTGAATGTGACATTTTTTTTCAAAGTCATGCCTCTCTGTAAAAACTAATCTGCAAATTATTTATTGGTTTTCAACAATATACCCACCGCAATAAGGTAAGTAAACCGCGTTTTTCATTTAGTTACTCTTGGGTATTTTTTTACAAAAATGTCGCGGGGTATATTTGAACTAGGACTCAAAAGCGCATGAATATTTCATGCGCTGGTGAACGAAACATAAACGCAGCTTGGCGCCGTTAGATTTCGGGCTGAAAAAATACACTTTTTCGGGCGTGCCGCCTATCTTCAGGTTTACTATATATATATATATTTTTTTTTATATATATATATATATATATATATATATATATATATATATATATATATATATACATATATCTAGAACTTAACTAGTTAGTATTAGCTTGGAATTGCAAAGTTAGAGTTAAAGTGAATAAGCAGAAATGAGGCTCAAATTTACAATAAAGAGACTAAGGAAGGATTTTAAAATATTTAAATTAGTTAGCGAGTGTATAATTACGAAAATCTATTAGGTTAGGGGTGCTTTCATTTATTTATCTAATGATTATATAACACTGTTTTAAAATGAATTTTAAACGAAAAATTTAGGCAAAACTGACAAAAACCTAATATACAAAATCACAAACCTTGCCAACGAACTCAGTAGTTGCCCTCATGGCAAGTGGCAACGATCTCTACCTACGAGAAGGCAATGTAGGCGCCAGTGGGAAGATCCTGACCACGGTTATGGGAGGAGTTGACGACTGTGGGCTAAAATCCGCAGACGTGTCGTGGTCGGGATACTCCCAAGACGAGGTCCATCCCGCAATGCTCACGCGAGGAACGTCTCCATAAACCAACACCTGGGACATCTTTGTACGGCGAAAGTAGTCTTTTTTGTAGACCCCTACCGCACCTTTTACGGGAGAAATGACCTGTACAAAAGGGACGGAGTGCATATTTCCTTTAAAGGGAACGCTGCACTCGCAAACATGATCCAGGATGTTGTGGGGCGGACCCAAAAAAGTGTCAGACCCCGAGTAAAGGAGGACGTACGCCAGTACACCCGTGTTACTCCAGGAACGACCTTTTCTGAAGTCACAAAGAGTGGAGTGATCCCGCCACAGAGAAAGAAAGCGGGAAACGGAAGGGCGTAGGGAGTCCTACAGTCGGGGACTCCCTAAAGGTTCTTCTGTTTAATGCGAGGTCTATCAGAAACAAGTTTTTAGAACTTCGTGGCCTCGTAGCAACAGAAGAACTGGAGATGGTGGCCATAATGGAGTCGTGGTTAAAAACCTCAAACCGAGATTTTGAAGGTTAATTCATGATTTCCGGTTACCAGCTCTTCTCAAAAGATAGGCCAGACAGAGAAGGTGGCGGTGTGATGTTGTATGTCAAGGATACTCTCAACTCGACGGATTGCAACATCGTATCCCACCATGAACTACTAGGTGTTGACCTAGAGATAGGTCCTGCCAAATACAGGACCCTGGTGCTTTATAGACCTCCTGCCCAACTCGTTGAAAAGGACAGAGATCTGTACCAGCTACTAGGAGAACTGGGGAAAGACAGAGTGTGTATCGTCATAGGTGATTTCAACACACAAGTTGACTTGGAAACCAGAGAACCCTGTGGCGAGAACGCACTACTCCTGGAGTTCACGAACAACGAGATCCTTACTCAATGGATGACTAAAAATTAGATTTGTAGTCAAAGTCCCCAAGGCAGAGCCTGAAACTAGTAAATCAAGGAAACTCGATTTGAGAAGAGCAGACTTTGCAGGTATACGCGCGGGACTGACTGACGCGAGGCTAGAAGGGTGCGATGCTGTTGAAGACTCTTGGAACAGTTTCAAAACCACATTCATGAGTCTTCAATCGCGTTTTATCCCTCTGAAATGCCCCCGTCGGTCTTCTGTTCAACCAAAGTGGTTTAATCGAGAAGTCGGGAAACTGCTTAGGGAGAAGAGAAATGTGTACCGGCAATCGAAGATCTCGGGTGACTTTGACGAATACTGGAGGCTAGCCAGGAGAGTGAAGTCCAGCATAAGGGCGGCTAAGCGGTCTGAGAAACTCCGAGTGGCGAGACTCTGTAAAGAGAATCCCAAGGAGTTTTTTGGATATGTAAACAGCCGTAAACCAATCCGTCGAACGATTGGCCCTTTGAGGAATGAGGAGGGGACATTAAAGCATTCAGATGCAGAAAATGCCAACCTCCTCAACGACTACTTCTCTTTAGTGTTTACTGAAGAGTGTGGTCCCATTTCCCAGCCGACGGATTCCTAATCGGGGGAAAAGTTGCAGGCAATAGACTTCACCCGAGGATAAATAAAGAAAAGGATCGCTGAACTAAATACGAATAAGTTTCCTGGACCGGACGGGTTTCTACCTAAAGTGTTGAAGGAAGTGTGCGATGAAGTATCACGACATCTGTGCGCTATCTTTAACATGTCAATCTGGACCAAATGCGTTCCTAGAGACTGGCGTGAGGCGGAGGTGACTCCTATCTTCAAGAAAGGAGACCGTAACCAACCGTCGATCTACCGACCTATCAGTCTGACTTCAATAGTCGGTAAACTCATGGAAAGCATCATGGTGGACAAAGTGACGTCGTATTTAGAGTCAAACCTGCTACTGAGGAGTTCCCAGCACGGCTTCCGAAGGCAACGGTCATGCCTGACGAACCTTGCAGAATTTTTCCACTTCGTTTTCAGTGAGCACGATCGGGACAAGGTGGTGGATGTGGTCTCCCTAGACTTTCAGAAAGCCTTTGATAAGGTACCACACCGCCGCCTTCTCCGGAAAGTGCGAGCGCTTGGCATAGACGGAAAGGTAGCCGGCTGGATCGAGAACTGGCTAAGTGGCAGACGGCAATGGGTGGTGGTAAATGGACAGTCTTCTGAGTGGGTGCCCGTTACTGCGGGGTGCCTCAAGGGTCTGTCCTGCGACCACTACTATTCATCATCTACGTCAACGACATGGACGGTGACATGGTTGCCAAGATTTCCAAATTTGCCGACGATACCAAGCTTGGTATGAACGTTGCAAAGGATGGAAATACTGCCCGCCTGCAGGAAGATCTTGGGAAGATTGGGGAGTGGTCGGACACGTGGCAAATGCCTTTTAACGTGGGGAAATGCAAAGCGATGCATATCGGCCACAGAAACCCCCAATCTCAGTATATTCTTAAGGGCACTGCTCTTGAATCGAGTGACACTGAGAAGGACTTGGGTGTTACTATCACTAGTGACCTCAAGTTCTCGAAACAGTGCATTGAGGCGGAGAAAAAGGCCCAAAGGATGCTAGGCTATATTAAGCGCCAGTTTGGTTATCGGAACCAGGAGATTGTACTGTGCCTGTACAACTCACTTGTCTGACCGCACCTGGAGTATGCCGTACAATTTTGGAGTCTTTCATTGCAAAAGGACATCGCGAGATTGGAACGCGTACAAGCCAGGGCAACCAAGCTGATTCCCTCTATCCGACATAAAAGTTATGAGGATAGACTAAGAGAATTAGATCTGTTCTCGCTGGAAACCCGTAGACAGCTTGGTCAGCTCATCGAAGAATTCAAAATACTTCGAGGGTTCGACAATGTTGACTACCGGGATATTTTCACACTGTGTGAGAACAGAACGCGCAATCACGGCTTCAAACTTGAACTGAAGCGTTACAACCGCGATATGTGTGGAAATTTTTTCACTTACAGTATCTGTGGTAAGTGGAACGCAGTTCCAGTGGAAGTTGTCAACAGTAAATCTGTTGACCAGTTCAAGTCAAGACTAGACAGAGTCTTGAAAAGTGGCCGTTTAGGGACGCAAAACAATTGAGCAGTCATGTGCCTGCTCGATTGATAGTCCAAAGGTACCCTCTTTGAATGGACCGTAAGGTCTCCTAGGGTACTTACTTGCCTTCTTACTCCTTGTTGCTCCAGGCAGATCCCAAAACACCAAACTGCGCCCCGCAATCCACATCCAAAAGAATTCAGGTAATAAGGAGGGGAACCGACAAGAAAACACTATTTAAGTTCGGGGAGAGCTGTTTCATATATAGTGTCCTTAGGATTCGAAGTGTAATGGGACATTTGTGCGAATTTAGAATTTCAAAGTCCTCTAAGGAGATATCTCATTTACACTTTATTTTGCGATCTCTTATACCTGAATTTTCTTTGGTTTTAAGTATCTTGTCGGTTGTATTATTTATACACATATGGAAACAGAATCTTGACTTCAGAGTTTTCACGGAGCTTCCGATATATTTGCCTTGGGAACACCCAGGAAATTAAATAAGTATATAATCGAAATCCGAAGACCCTTTGGAACTGGATCCTTTATTGTAATGAAAGATTTTATATTTATTTTGTTGACAAAGGCAATTTGAAATTTTATTTGACAGAAGTATTTCCTTAGCAATATCTGTAATTTTCGGCTAAGGACTTTATTGTGAATACCCAAGTCTGGCATTATTAAATAATGTTTGGATTTTGCTACTGTTATCTCAGGGTGGCTTGTTTGATACAATACACTTAAAAATGTGCGGATTGACTCCTCTACGATAAAAGATGGAAAACCATTGTGTACATAGAAAGATTTAAGGTACTGAAATTCTTTCTCTATAAAATTGTAGGATGAACAGAGATTGCTGCGAGGTGAAGAAGGGTCAAAATGGATGAGATTTTGTATTTTAAATCTAATCAACTAAAAAAGTTTAATCCTAACCACGTATTCGTCGGTTTCCTATATGCTGATGTTTTTTAGAATATTCTGATTTTTTCCTATTAAAATGTCTAAAAAGGAGAGGGTGTTTTCACTCTCATTTTCCATTGTATATTTGATACCTGGGTGGATGGTGTTTAAAAAATTAAGAAATTCTAAAAGTTGATCTCGTGGTTTAAATATAGCTATGGAGTCATCTACAAAACGTCTATAGAAAGTTTGCCTACATGAATCAGGAACTTCAGGAAAAATCCTCTTCTACAAATGAGTCACGAAAAATTCCGCTGCCAAAGGGCTGATTGGGGACCCCATACTATCTCTATCGATTTGTTGGTATATCTGACCATCAAAGGTAAACACCGACCCACCAAAAACAAGGTCAAACAAGGAACTGAAATCTAATTTACTGAAACTATGGAAGTTTGGTGAATCTTTAAAAATTTTGTCTAAAATAATGGTCTTTGTTTCATTAACTGGTATGTTTGTAAACAGTGACTGAATATCGTAACTCACTAAAAACTACTGGAATTTGCTTTATATGCAATCAATTCTGCTTGAAAATTGTACGAGTTCGTAAATGTGTATTGATTCCTTAATAATGTGGATAGTAATTCCACAACGTATTTTGCCAGATTGTAGGCAGGTAAGCTATATGAGGCCAAAATGGGGCATAATGTGATTCTAGGTTTATGCATTTTATGTAAACAATACAGTTTGGATAAGCCAGAACCTGTGGCATGTAATTTAGAGCAAAGTTCATGGATGATAATTGAGAGAGATTTACAGTTGTTAAGAAATCGATTTACTTTGTCCTCCAATTGGCTTACAATTTGCTCTGAGTGTTTTTGCATTTTGGGGAATTTAGAAGAGTCTGCCAAAAGAATTTGTGTTTTGTCTAAGTAGTCTTGACGATATAATATTACTACTCCGTTTTCTTTGCCTGGTTTTGTAATTATAAGTTTTTTCTTTCTGCCCAAGTTACGCAGAATTCTTACGTCAGATTTCCGAAAAATAATTTAAGTGGACTTATGTAACCTGAACTTCAGATATATCTCGTGAGCAATATTTGAAAGTTCAGTCAGGAATCCATTGAAAGAGCCAGAGCACGGAACAGCTTTTAGGTCCCTGGCCAACTTCTCTAAGTACACCATGAAAGTAGCCTTGGAAAAAGAAAGGTTAGGAAGTTTAAATTCCTGTTCGTTGGCAAGGTTTGTGATTTTGTAAATTAGGTTTTTGCCAGTTTTACTTCAATTATTCGTTTAAAATTCATTTTAAAACAGTTCTATATAATCATTAGATTCCTAAATGAAAGCGCCCATAACTTAATAGATTTTATCAATTATACACTCGCTAACTAATTTAAATATTTTTACATCCTTCCTTAGTCTCTTTATTGTAAATTCGAGCCCCATTTCTAAATATTCCCCTTAACTCTAAATTTGCAATTCAAAACTAATACTAGCTAGTAAAGTTCTAGATTTACATTTGGCAGTGTGCTCTCTTAACATTGCAAAATATTTTGTTCTTTTATTTGTATTTTAGGCGTAAGAAGATGACCGTATTGTGGTCGAAACGTCACCGGTAAATTAAAAGGATGATGCTAGCTATTTTCCTCGCCTTGAGATTTCTGTTAAACATTAAATTTAGACTCTCTAGAAGCAATCCTCATCGATTTATAAATATATATATTGAAGAAAAAACTAAGAAATACAAAACATATACAACTCATTCTTGACTTTGGTAAATTAATCCTTTACAGGTTTCACTTTAGACGAACGGTGCCAAGGGAGGAATAGGATTGGATGAGATAGGATATCTACTGGGCTTACTGGAGTTCATAGCGGTATAATGGTTTTCCTTTGAAACCCTTAAGAAAGTCTCCATGCGAGAAATTTAAATGTATTTAAATGGCTAACAGTCAAAACTGACATTATTAAATAAATGTTAGTGAATTTTCTAGTCGGTGCGAATTTATTGACATTATTGGAAGAAATTATTTAGGTGCCTAAGAACTCATGTGTTTAGCTGATTAAATGAATAGTGTGGTTGGTTTAAAATTTATGCTGGTTGGTAGAGAGTGGAAAGTTTATATAATACATATATATATGTAGCGTAAGATGGGTAATTTGAAGGCTGGACTATGAATTTTGTGCCTTCCTTTTGTCTGGCGTGACTTCTCTTTTATTTTTATCTTAGTAGAATCAGTTGTGCATCTTATGTGAAAGACTAACATAGAAGAATTTACTCCTCCAAAAATTGGGAAAAGGCAAGTTGTGCTGCTTGAAATTCACACCGGGAGCTCGAATTCAAATATATCCGAGTCATTGCGTGTCAATCTGAAGACTGTGTGGAGGATCATAAAAGAGATGCCCGAATAAAGCTGTGATTACGAGAGTTATAGGGCTAGGAAACCTCGCTGTAAGTGTTCTGATAAGAAAAAAAGCCACCAAATCTAGGTCTTCATTGGCAACGATCAAAGCAATTTAATGAAATCCATATCCAAGCACAATGGAGTTTCAGTCTCTGATCAAATAGTGTGTGGCGCCCAAATTGCAAGATTGAGTAGACCCAACTAGGAACCTCACGAAGAAACACTCTGTCGGCCCTATTAAAACTTGAATTTGGACACATATATTGAACAATGAAATAATATGCAAAATACTTGTAAATAATGTTAAATTGCAATTTAATATGTTTACAATAAAACAAAATATTGTAAGGATGAATGCGAATTCGTTTGATTTCCTACACAGATCTACAAACATACAAACATGAAAAAACAGATGGAGCTGAAAAGTCTGTAAACGATGGCAGCTGGGCAAACTTAAAGCGAGATCTGATCTGACCAGCCAGACTTTAGGTAAATCTGTGAAACGGTGGAATCAAATTGCTATGAATGCCAGTCTGATAGAGCCAAAGGAAGATAAATGCAAATACACTCCTAATATACACATGTCCATAGTGAACACCCACACACCCTTTGATTCCGCCCAGCAGTAGTAACAATTTTACCACCGAATTTATCCCCATGTGGCGCCTAACCTTTGGGTTGAATGTGAAGTAGTTTAAAAACTTTGGAGACCTTTTTAGTGCAGAAAGAGCTCTATTTTCAGGGAAGGTCCGCATCCTACATATTCCCTCTACCTAGAATAGTTTACTATTTGGTTCTACTTTAGCATGTGGTCTACAGCACTTTTACACTTAAGCGCGCAGCGAACCTTCACTATAAGAACTTTATAATACAAGTAGATGGAAAATTTAATAGTGTTGAAAAAAGATATATAATTATTGACTTACACTTAATCATACAAATCATAATCATTCCAAATCAAAATTATAAAAATTATATAAATAGTGCATTAAGGGTCATCTTTATTGCAAAATTCAATGGTGCTACATAATTGATATAAACTTAACCTAATCCCGGTAAGGAACACTAGGTTTAAAAGGGGAAAGATTAGGTAATCACATAGAGAATAGACTGCAGGATAAAGGTCAGTAGAGGTAATACAAAGATACCATGAAAGATAGACCCCAAAGATAATTTCCAACAGTAGACCAGGTAGACTGTGGTAGAACGCAAGCTAAATTATCGCCTACTATTTCGTATATTCACCGTCATTATTAACGTAACTTTACCACTCTTTAAGAGACTCTGCTCAAAAATGAGTTCGTCGGATGTGACACCGTTCTATTTGGGTATTAAATAAACTTCCCCTCTCGCCTTTGACGTCCGGTGCAAATCTTAGTCAAAATGTTCCGTTTATCGACGGTACGAAGCCAATTATATTTCAAATTGATGATCATCCACATCATTTGAAGGGTTTTACCATTTCAATGAGATTTATAACTAAACAAAAGGTTTTATAAGGTTTATATTTGTTAATTAATTGCACCATAGACCCCTTTATAATCATGAAAAATGTCTTCAGACTGAATAACGAAATATGCATAAAGATTAGAGTAAAGATTCCTGGCTTGTGCGCCACTGCATACTAAGAGATGGTGCTCGTGTGACGAGAAGGCACAGAAAGGTGTCAGTACAGTTAAGTGCCAGATACCAGCTGAAAAGTAACCGTCTGTGTCTGAAGATAGTGGCACCATTTCCACGTGAGTGAGTGTGGACAACAAACCCCTTCATCACGTCCTAGCATGGATGTATGATTTGTGAAAGAAATGAGAGAAGGTGGAAGAGAAACAGAGTTCCGATTGGGCAAGTGAGGTAGGGTACATGACCGCTCAGGCGCATGTGCTTAGGACTCGACGCACCGCATGAGAGGCAGCAGCGCCCTGTGAGCGTTGAAATCTTTTCTGTCCGATGGCAATCGAACCGTGTTGCCATGCTTTGAAATAAAACGCTTATCCACTAGGCCAGTGAGAGATCGTTGCTTTGAATTGGATGCGTTAATCATGAAATCCTAAGGAAGATTCCTTAATCATAACTTTGATTTCTTAAGCTTCTATATACGGAGTTTGGGCTCTAAGTTTGAAGAGTTCTTCTCCCCCCTCCTAATAGTACATTAATCTCGCGCGTCCTTATTTAGCAACCCTTTTACCATTTTAGGATAATTAGTGCTATTTCTTTTTACTCTTTTGCTTGAAATTCAGTTTATTACTCTATTTGATTCTTTTAAATGACTAATTTCTGAAATGAACTTGTACCTGTATTAAAAAATGTCACGTAAGAAATTAACAGACTAATTTTATTACTAAGTCTTAATGAATAAAAAAGTGAGTTTATCAGCCGCCTACTTTTATAACCCTCTAGTTTGTAAATTAAAATATTATGCTTTGCTCTTTAAAAGGCAATTTCTTTAAGAACTTAAAATTAGCTTAAAATTAAAAATGTAAATAAAATATATTATGTAATGTTAAATAGTTATCAATGATTAATCACTCCGTTTCTTGAAACTTCAACTCAAGAATTTGTAACAAATTATGTGTGTGATAGAACGGTCTGAAGCTGCCATGCTTCAGCCCCTATCACATGTTGAAACGCATTCTTCCCACGTGCATCCTGCGAGAGAGAGTAGAAGGAGCGTTATCCCCCACCATTCACAAGTTTAATCAAGGAGTTTCAATCCCCCGTTTGCCTCCATGCGTCGATTTCGCCAGATTGAATTAGGCTTATGGGAAGATAAGATATATTCCCAATCGCCACCGGGACATTCCATCGAAGTCCCTCCCCCCCCCCCATTGTCCCCTACGCCGATGGGCTGGCTCCGGCTATTTATGCGATAGCATTTCGCGTTTGAACCAGATCCGATTATCTTCGCGAGGCATCACGCCGATCCGGTCTTACATGAGCACCCAGGAACTCTACCCCGAGGAACCCCCTTATTGTCCAGAAAAGGACAATATCCCTTGAGTGCCAAGGTTTGTGCGCCTCGAGACGCCAAGTCAACAGGGGCCGCTGTTGTTCAGAAAGAAAACAACTTTAGAGCAGCCATTGTTCTTCAAGCCCGTTCGACAAGAAACGGTTCTCGTTCCCAAGATATCACGTCAGTGGTACTTTAATCCCCCCCTTTTTAACGTTCTTCAAGAGAAAGCTTGGTTATACCAATAACCTCAATTTTTCATCTAGAACATCTCTGATATCCTGTCTCAAGGATCGCTCGTACTTCCGAGCCAGAGCCCCACTTCGCTCTCACTCCTCGAAGTCAGTCATTCCCCCTCGTTAAGGTCAACCCCATCCCCCCCGAAGAACCCCTTCTCCTGGAAAAGAAATCGCCAGTTGGACTGAAGATTCCTTCCCATCTCATTCCTCTGCCACGACAACCTTATAATTACGTAAGCTACGCATCACATTTAACCATTTAACTGTGCGTTAACGCAATTCTGTGCTTTAAACGGATATTAGCCAAACATTCTCCCTTCTTGTTTGTTTTGTCGTTTCAAATCCCTCCAAATCTTAATCTTCCGCTTAGTCAAATATTCCCATGACCTATTTTGTTTCCTGTGTCTCTCCCATTTTAATCCCCTGTCATGTAAATATTCTCCGTGTGTTGTTTTTAGAAATTAATTAATAAAACTCTATTTTATTTATGTTTGCAATATTATTTATCCTTGGGCTCCGTTCCACTTTTTAAGTATATTTAAGATAAATAAGCCCTCTCCAGGCCCCCTTTTGAACCATTCTAGGTATCTGATTACCACGCACTCGAAATATAGAATAATCCCCTCAACGAATGAAATAACAATATCAAGATACAATATATATTTTATTGACAAAACACCTATTTACTTTTTCTGGAAGCTAAGTTTCTACTATTTAGCAAGAAGCACTGCATAGTCTTCTCAATTTCGTAATGTGTCTTTTATTTATGTAAACTTTTCATATCAAAGAATATAGTATTATTTTCCTGTTGACGAAACTAAATCTGTTTATAAAGTAACAAAATTTGCTCCTTTTTGCGCGCGAAAATACAATAAAATATTCAGATAAGATGCAACACACTGCCGATATAGAACCAATTTTGTTTTATCTCCTCGTTAAGATTAAGTTTTCATAGTTTAAAGAATAATAAAAGCAAAATGAGGTAAAAGGAAAAATATAGGATTGAAAATAAGTGTGGAGTAGCAGCCAAAGATAAAAAGTATCGATAAACATTTAAAGTTGAAGTAAGAAAAAATATTGAAACGAAACTAGTAGAAATATGAAAGTTAAATACTACACTAGATTATATTTTCTCTTTCAAAATAGATAAGAGAGACCAGAAATAATATTAATCAAGCCACAGAGCACGAAATCATAAATCACGGAAA
The DNA here is from genome assembly GCA_963969495.1 of Ceratothoa steindachneri. Lineage (NCBI taxonomy): Eukaryota > Metazoa > Arthropoda > Malacostraca > Isopoda > Cymothoidae > Ceratothoa > Ceratothoa steindachneri. The sequence continues at coordinate 51,374,778 of OZ018331.1, forward strand.
GTGTGAGTAGGCTGGTCATTTTAAATAATTGTACTCTTTTGGCAAACATATTTCCTGCATTTCTAAATTCCCCACTGCCTATTCGTGAATCATATTTGCCAAGCTTTCATATTCAGGTCCTTTTCATCTCTCAGCTTTGCTCGTTTTTAACTTGTATATCTGGCCATTAATCAGAAAGCTTGATGATTTAAGTTCTTCAAATGCCTCAGGAAGCAGATTGTCCAGTGAAAGTAGGGTTGCCAACCGTCCTCTATTTGAAAGGACACTCCTTTATTCAGAATTCCTGTGTTTGTCCTTTTTTTTTTATTTGGAAACGAAGCCAAATGTCCTTTATTTTGAAAATCGTCTCTCCCATTAAACATTAATGGTATAATTTATTTATATGTATATAAATCTAGACTGTTTTTCTTAGGAATCAGATATTTTGTAAATTAATTTGCTTGCATCGTATATATATATATGTATAACATATATAATTTATATTATATCAGCATGCATGAGAGCATGAATCCACAAAGAAAACGGGACTTAACGTTATATTTCGCTGTTCATTTGATTATAAGTTACGTTTTGGGTACCGAGCGATGATGAGGTACTTCGTAACGTATTGTAATTTGTAAATTGTAGCCTATTTGAAAGCGCGGGTTAAGTGCGAATATGATTTTATGTCCTGTGATTTTTAAATTTTTCGTGGCTTAACTGTTCGTTGATTTCGTTTAGAGAAATACTAGGCAGTGCAGTTGAAAACTGATAAAGTTAGAACTGATCAGTTAACTAATCTTCGTAATATACAAATAGGCGCAGTGTAAGCAAAACAACTGATTGGAACTAGTTACTGTCTTGCAAGTTACATGGTGAATACTTGTTTGGAATACTTGTTTGGAAGGCAGTCAATCCTCATCTCTCATAAATCTATAAAGATTAGCCTAATTAATACGCAGGGCGAAATGTTGGATTGAACTTAGGTCACTGGTTAGTCTTGGCGTGTATATGCAAAATGCCTAGTCCTGGTGTTCACTATAGTTTATCTTGGTATCTTAGGTGACTACCAGGATTATTATTTAATTGTAACCAAGGGATGTGCATATGTAGGCCTTTATATTTTTTACTTAAATATATATTATGAAAAAATATAAAGGATGGCTGAGGCTATGGAAGGGACGATTGTAGTAATCTTGCGTGTATACAGTTACAGAGAGACTTGAATATGCTTATTGCATGTGCCGCTAAGTCAATAGTGGAAGATGGAATTCACTTTTTAGAATCATAGGACAATGCATATTGGTAAGAATAATAAAGCTTTTGTACGAGATGGAAGGCAATTGGTTTGATTCTGTCAGACAGGAGAAAGACTTCGAAGTAATTATTAGTAATGATTAAAAGATTCCCAGACAATGGTTAGAAACACGGAACAGTGTAAGCTATAAGGGCAAGGAAGTGATAACAAAGCTGTACAATGCCTATTTTAGACCACATATTAGGTATTGTCTCCAATCATGACCACCTCTATATTATCAAGATTTAAAAATGTTTATAGGGGTGCATCGAAGAGCTCTCTAAGCTTATATCTGGGTTCTAAAAATTTGCTATGAGACCAGAAAATGTCGAGGCTGGATCTGATTCAGGTGTGTTACTCGAGAACAATCAGCTTAAAATTAAGCGGGAATATGTTAAAAGAGATGTAGGCAATTGCTTTTTTAGTAGTAGGGTGGTTGATGCGTTGGATGATTGCCTCCAGAAGTGGTTAATTGTTCCACTGTTTCTGAGTATATATCAAAGTTGGAGAAAAGATTGAAGGATACAGTCATATAGGTATATATTAAGCATGTATATGTTTGCTAGAGTTTTATGCAAATGATAAGACCTTTATGAATAAATGTTTAAAACTTTAAGGTTGCATCATAGCAAATCCCATTTGTAATGGGAAGATATAATATGTATGTGCAAAATCTGCGCTGGGAGAAGTTTTTATGTGTCCGTTGGGGTTGCTCTACCTAATTCACTGTATATATCTATTAATTTTTGTAGTGTGGTTTGATGGAAACTTATTACTGATTGGTTCCTTGTATTTTTTTCTCGCTGTATTAATTTATTATGTTTTTATGACCTCGTAGGTATGCCCTTCCTATGTTCGGTGTTTATTTTTAACCATGCGCAAATTCATTATAGTGTTTTTTTAGACGTTAATTGCATGAGTAAAACATATTTGAATCTCTTATTACCTAGCTCAGTTCGTTAAATATTAATATCAATTTATAAAAATATTATAATGATTACATTTTTCTAATGATTGAAACCTCAATTGTGCCCATATAAAAAATTTGGGAAAATGATTATAACTGGTTAGCAGCAACTAATAATCCACAAGAAGCAAAGTGTTTTATTTGCCACAAAATTTTAAAAATTGCATACATGGAGGTTTTAGCAATAACATAAATTCGATGAGAATAAAAATAAAATCAGAGTTTTATCTTCTAGTTCTTTAATTTAGAAATTTATCGCCAAGAATTTGTAAAGAAGAAGACTGTAGTTTATAATTAAATTCTAAACTTTACCGGGATTCAAAATTAGCAGAAAAAATATCTTGTGGTTGAACCAAATCAGAGACCATCATTACAAATATGATTGGTACAAAGGCATTAGAGGTAGTTTTAAAGGATTTGTATTCAAGTTAATGCTCCAAATCACAAATCATGAAAGTGTTCCTAGTATGGGCTCAATATTTTAAAATGGTATTTTTTGAGAGTGATGACAAAAGTGCAGATGGAATGTTCAAATGTTTTAAAAACACTATGGACAATTTTCAACTTGATTGGAAAAGAGTTTCTTCATTAAGTTCAGTTAAGCAAATTACAATTTTTTAATAAAGCATTCTTTATTAGTGCCCCTGCCCAGCTAAGAGCCGGCCCCATCCCGGACAAACTCCCACCATCAGACAGCCATCACCGCAGGCCTTTGTCAGGTTCGGTTTCCTGAGGACACCAAACCTGCACTAGATCTGAACGAGTAAGAAGGCGTGCTCACTCCAGACCCTTATCTTGACCAAGGGGAGAAGATTGCTGGTGGAAGGCTAGGACTCAAGACGATCAGGCTTCATCCTCGGCCAACTCCTTCTGACGAAAACATTCCCCCTACCATGGCGTTTCCTTCTCCATGTTTTGCAGGATTTATGACACACTTAGCTTTAAGTCTGTCACTTACAGCGAGTCTAACAAAGCGTATTCTACTTGACACGAGATTCCGAGTTTCTCACCCATGGGGCAGCCAACCATAGGTGGTAACTGCAGCGAGACATTCACACGTTCGGTTGTAGGCAAGTGCGCGTCACTCTGTAGGGGCATGCGCTAGGCTGCCTTCGACAGACCGAAGACTCGGCAGCCCCCAACAACCCCTTGCTGCCTTGTAGGGCTACCTCTTTAGGTAAAGGCTAGAGAAAGGATAACCTCAATAATAAAACCAGGACTGGGAGCGACTATAGGCGAGCACCAGCAGACCGGTGTCTCGGCAGCCCTCTGTATTCCTTATATATTAAGATGCTCACACTGCCTTTAGTTAAAGCTAATTTCAATGTGCACATTTTACATAATGCAGTAAAATTTGCTCTGGAAATCTTGAATTTGGACATAGAAATATAGTCCTAAAGATTTATGGCTATTTTTCAACTTCAGGAACGGGACGTTAAACTTAAAGATTTTCATTTATATTTAGAGAAAGAATAAAATGAAATTCTTCCGCATGTACCTACTAGGTAGCTCTCTCTTCAGCAATGCATTAAAAGAATTTACTTTCCTGGAAATCCTTAAGTTCTTATTTTTTAAGCAGACTAAATGATTTGTCTAAACAATTAATCAAGTTTATTTCAAATAAAGATGCTTCCTTAGAAATTCCCCAATTTATTTAAAAGTTAGTTGTTGTTCTCGCAACTTGCAATGGCGATATTTAAACAATCTGTTGAAGAAACATCATCAATGAAACATCAGCGGCAGGTGTTTAACATATTTTTAATAAGTTAAAATCTAGATTATGCTAAGGAATTTTTTGGCTATCATGTTGAACAACTTATGAAAATTTAGGTACTGCTGAGGATCAAAAGATTATTGAAAACTTTAAGTTATTTCTTATTTCTGCACTTTTCTACATATTAGCAAAAACATTAACTTTAAGGTTAAATTCAAAATTTGGAAAATTATTAAAGTTAAGTTTTTCAGAATATTCATTCAAAAAAATCGAAAATATTTTTGAAGTTTGTGAAGAGTTGAAGCTAAAAAAATAGATTAATTTTAACATGGATGACCCTTTTGAAGAAGTGACATTATTTAAAAAACATTTTGACACTATTCAAAACTCAGAGCTCTTTACAAGATGCCAAACAACCAGCAGCAAATTGAACTTGATTTTAAAAAGTGGTGATTTTTAAATCTGAATATCTTTTTAATAGTTTCGTTTGTGCTTTCAATTCCTAGAACCTCAGCCTAATCTGAAAGAAATTTTAACTTAATGTCATCTTTAAAATGGAAAAATAAAAGAAACTGATGCTCCATAGAAACAATGAAAAATAAAATTTCATATAATTCAAATAGAATTTGCTGAAAAAAAAGAAAAGATGACACTCAATTTCCCAACTCCACAGAAGACCAGATCCAGTATAATCTATAAAACAAAATTTTACTACCATAAGAAAAGTATTTTTTAGTTTTATGTTTTATTTTAATGTTTATATATAGGAATGAAATTAAAAATCATCTATATACTTATTTTTCTATTTTTCTTCATTAAAAATTGACAGAGCTGGTAACCATAAGTGAAAGAGTAAATGAATGACACTTTCTGACATCTCGAGGCATTGTAATTAGAAAAAAAGTGTGATTTCCGGATAATATTTTGAACTAGGTTACCAGGACATGCGAGTGAACAAAGAAAAATGGGTTACCTTCTAAAGAAAGGGGTTTTTTTACATTTAGGCATTCACTAGGCTCTGGAAGCAGAAAAGTGGGCCAGTAGTTTCAACCGATGAGCCTTTGAATTTAGAATTAATAATGATTGTTTTCATATATCTTTCAAAGCATCTTTTTCCTTAATTTTTTTAAAGATATGCATATTCTCTATTTATTTTAATGTTCTCTCCTTTCCTTTTTTATTAAAGTATGTAAATTCGCTTGCAGATTCACTTCTATTTTATTAGCTAAAACTTAGTTTAAAATCATAGTAAATTGATGTCTTCTGTTCCTTTGTCATTCAAATTGTCTGAATTTCGAGAGTTCGGCATCTAAATAGTAACCACATTAGTGTGTTTGCGCAGCTGTCCGTCTGAGGCATGGAAAGGAGCTTACTTTCACAGCTACTCACACTATGAATAAATAAATATATATTTATAATAAAACTCTTAAAGTTATCCTTACTAATAAGACTAGAAATATGAAGGTCGTGTGAGGAATCATCATTTTTTACGAGTTGAAATGCCTCAATAGAGCTTGGAAGCTCCGTTCATCCCCAAGTTACGTGGTGATAACAATAAAAATTTAATGGAGGCTCACGACGCATTTCCAAATCGTCGACCAAAGTGGCCCTTAGGAAAACAAATTGGTGCCCAATTACTCCTAGATGGGGCTTTACAAACTGCGAATAAATCAACCATTTTTGATTTCCAATCGTGGCAATGGTTTTGTTCGCATAACAAAAAAAAACAGAAAATAGTGTATAAAAGGGGACAGCTCATAGGACATTATAACACGTTGCCTTAAATAGTGAAAAGGATTTTGCCTCTTTCATAAATATTAATTTGATCCTATAACAATTATCCTGCTTAGTAGTGATAGCCATTAATAATTTGTACTGGCAAATAACCCTTTTCTGTATAAGAATAATTTTTCCAACGAGTATAGTCTTTTAATCAATAAAAAGTAGCAAATAAAATATAAAGCACAATTTCTTTTTTTTTACCCATTTACAATATATAATACGGGTTTCCTAAAATATATATTTAATTAAAATCAAACCACATGAGGAGATCGTTCATAAAGTTTGAAAGGGAGATTGTTAGAGAAAAAGACAAAATAATAAAAAGCAAAATTATGTGAAAGATACAGAACTAATTAGAGGAGTTTACTTTGAATACCATAAAACAAGAGTACACAATTCTCTCACTCTTTCCCGTATAACAACAAAGGCCATTCTTCCACTTATAGAGAAAACAGCTCAATATCATCACAATGACGCTCAATATTATTGTAATTAAGAGGTCGTTCACCGTCCTCTAGTGCCATCATGAATGACACTCTCTGACTTGCATACATAATCCAATTTCTTATTAGATCTTGTGAAGAAAATGACAAAAAAGTAAAATAAATCAGAAATTTTGTTCAAGGAGATGCTTTTGTATTTTAATAGGATTGTTAAAACTTTTAAAATAATAGGCATATCTAATTAGAGGAAATTTTTATTCTCGTTTTTTCCCCCTAGTTTCTTTCTTTTTCATTTATTATTTAAATCCGCCAAAAAATAAGAATTCCTTCGGTGTTTATTAATTATTTTCTAATTTTTTAATAATTAAAGTGCAAAAAAAACGAGACTAGTGGCGTATTTAATCTTAGGATAAAATGTTAATAATCAATAAGATATACGTTTGACAGGCATAATTGATAGTAAAATCTTTAACAAACACACTTGTAGCCAAAGAGATCCGAAACAGCACGTAACTCTCCTCCAACTGTTTCCATTATTTAAGACAGTATTATTTGGGGACAGCACCATGTTCTAATTGGAACATATTCTATAATCAATTTGACCATATACTCTGATTTGCCATATTAGTTGGATTTCCATCACCTGTTGTAACCATTTTGGGACCAGACAGGATATAGGATTTGTTGATAACGAGCTTATTTTTTATTTAGGAGCCTTTAATTACTTCCTTTGAAATCCACCTTAGATGGATTATTGATAAAGGGGTTACCATTTGCTGAGGGATTTTTTTAATATCATTCGTTCATTTTTGCTTCCAGCAACAATGAAAAGGTTTCAGGCTCATTTCAGAGCTGTTCCATTCCAATTAAACCCTTCTATTTTCATTATTCTTGTGTGGTTGGTTTGATTAAATATAGAGCTTCGATTGGGAATTCCTCCAATTATCTTTATTTAGTTTTTTACAGAACTTCAGCCCAACATTATTAAAGATAGTTCAACCCAGCTTAAAACCCGTTGTATTGCGCACATTTGATTATGTGTAAATTCTGGTCGAACTTTCGCCTGGATGCTTATAACACCTCCACGCATTCCATTCATTAGCAGATTGACAAGGTTTGGATGATTAAAGAACCATTTTTTTTATTGTTCTTTTCGATATATCCACAATTATCTTTCTCTCATACCTCTTCATTGCTGAGGAAAAACCCTTGTTATATATACCTGTAAAACGGATTAGCACAACATTCAAGGACATTTTACTCTCACAGCTCCTGTGAAGCAGGGAGTCTCGTCAATATATTAAAGAAGAATCTCTTCTTTTAAGAAGCTAATTCTAGGAAGAAATACTCTAAATTTCTAAATAAGCCAATAGAAACACTTCAGAAAAAAAATTGAGTTACCCCTTTTTGTGTTTTTTAATATTTTCACCCTGAAAATGGACTACGTTGCAAATGTAAGATTAAACCATTTGTGTTGTTGAGTATTTCAGTTTAATCTCATTTATTTTCTTTCCACTAAATACTTTTATCCATTTTTCAATTCAAAATAGGTAATTTCATATCCTGTGAATGATAAACCGGCTCTACATCAAGTGAGAATCTAGTGAGGTTAGTGATTGATCGAACTTTATTCTTGGGAGATTCGATTTGGGTTTGTCTCTAGGTAAGCCATTTTTCGATGAGAGGACATAAGACGTTTGAAATTTCCTTAAGAGTAATTATGGTCTTATGTCTATATGAAACTTAACACCACAAATATAATTAATCATATAAAAGCTTTCTCGACTAGAAAGTGCTATTCAAAATCGTACATGAAAGTTATAATAATAATAATAATGATAATAATAAGTCTTTTGTAATGCGCTCTTCAAGGTCTGAGGCCTTCCCAGAGCGCACGTTGTGCTGAGATGAGAATGGGAATTCAACGGAAATTCAAGAGGGGGAGAAGGCAATACTGAAAAGATACGTTTTCAGGAGACGCTTAAGTGTGGTAAGAGAGGGAGAAGACCTGATTTCAGCAGGAAGAGCATTCCACAACTTAGGGGTGCAGATTGAGAAGGAGCAGTCCCCAATTGAGCAGAGGGATGAACCAGGAATAGTCAAAAGAGGTGCATGTGATGACCGAAGGGCCCAAGCGACATGGCGTGGCAAGAGGGCAGAAGAGAGGTGAGACGGGCCATGTTGTTTAGGGCCTCAAATGTAAAGAGAAGTATCTTGAAGTTAGTACGGGATCTGACAGAAAGCCAGTGCAGTTCATGCAGCAAGGATTTCAAGGGAGAGAAGCGAGGGAGACGGAGGAGAAGCCGGGTGGCATAGTTCTGTACAAGTTGAAGGGTGCGGAGAGAGGAGGATGGCAGATTCACAAGCAGAGACTTCCCGTAGTCAAGGCGTGAGGTGATGAAGGTGATCAAAGTGAAAGCGAATGCGAGAGAAGTTACGGAGAAAACATAGAGAGAATTTGCTGACATTGCAGATATGAGGCTTAAAGGAGAGATGTTCATCCAAAACAACACCCAGATTCCTAACGCAGTCAGAGAAAGGGATAGTATTACCACCCAGAGTAAGCGAGGAAAAGAGAGATTTAGATTTTTTGATAATAGCAGGGGTGCCGACAAGGAGGACCTCAGTTTTGGAGTGATTAAGCCTAAGGAAGTTGGTAAAGAGCCAGTCAGAAATGGAGTAGTAGGCAGCCAGGAGGTCAGTGATAGAGTAGGCGAGAGATGTGGGGGATGAGGAAACGAAAATTTGAGTGTCATCAGCATAGAGGTGGAAGGATAGACCGATATTACGGAGAAGGGAACTAAGAGGGAGAAGGTAGATATGAAATAGTAGAGGACCAAGGACAGAGCCTTGTGGCACTCCAAAGCGAATGGGGGTAGATTTGAATGAAACGTCATTATTTTATCTATCTTCTAAGCAGTATTGAGGATATACTTCAAGTATTTTCAGATGGTTATTTAATTCTCTGCAGTGACTCACTCCAACGTCCTTCCCCCAAACTTTGAAAAAATCCAAATAGAAGTTATGGATGTAGATGTATACTAGAGCCTTTAATCATTCATAGAATACAACAGTTTTCCTGTCCTCGTTGCGTTATAGAATCAACCTCTTTCATATATAATTACCCTATGATCACCACATATTTGTTAATTTTGCAGTTTGTAGCACCTTAAATTAAATAAATAGATAAAATATTTGATAACAGATGGGAATAGAGGCTCAATTCTTTCATTTTTTAGGGTTGTTTCAGTTACTTAAATGAAAAAGCAGCCCGGAAAGAATTGAAGAACTTTCCTTTTCCAAAAATATATCTTGAGAACATGGTCTCGATCACCTGTCAAAAGCGATTTTTAGTATTTTGGCTATGGCCATACCGGAATGGCGCAAACCATTCAACGAAAGACATGATTTGCTTAATGCTATACTTGCTGTAGAACACAATTGATCTGTCTATCTTGACTAATTGAATATAAATAAATTTATAATAGAAAACTAATATCTTCCTTTGAGAGCATGTTCAATACTAATAAAATTATTATTATTATTGATAACTTTCTTGTCCATACAAGTAAATGTGTGATTGAGATTTGTATTCAGCTTATCATTTGGATCTGTTAAACAAAAAAAAATTCTTAGGAGGCTTTTCTGCTCCCAAAACAATATAACCAGCTAGAATTGATAAACCTGCCGGAGGGTTCATTTCAGTCTTAACATTTGTAATTTATTTCTACCATTGTGTTACTATTACCTCTCAAGGACGTTGAGTGGCGGTTATGTGATCAATTGTGCATGTTTGTATCAATCTCCTTCTAATTGTCTAGAAGATATCTCAAAAAGTTTAAGATGTTTTTTAAGAGTTTTGTGAAGGGATGGTGCTTGGATCTGGGCCTTGGAAAAAAATATTAGATTTTGTGGACAATCTAGATCAGGTTGTGGATTTTGGCTCACTGATTTCTTTTCTTTAATATGGCGAGATATGGTATTTTCTGACATTTTTACGAATATCATAAAAGTATTTTTCTACTCAAATTGAAAATATTGCGTATAGAAATGAGACATTATATCGAAATGCACAATTTGAACGAATCAGGCTTATGATCTGGATCTGAAAATTTTGTCTGTTCTTTGTATGAAAGTTGCACAAAAATTTTGTTTATAATTTGCATCTAAAATTTTGAGAAAACAGCGGAAGAAACCAGTTATGAGCTTATGAGCATAGTAATATATATGTTAGCAAAAATTGCTAACGTCATTATGGAACCACTGTCCCATGTGTATGGTGAGAAAGAAGCTGATTGAGTCCTCTCTGTTTTCCTTTTGAAATAAAGTAATCTTTGACCAGCGCCTGAAAATTTGATTCTCGTTGTTTACTTCAGACCTGAAAATAATCTAAATTTAATGGTTTTCTTTACTAAAGAATGTTTAGAATGCCTTCCTTAAATGTGTTATAAATTATTACTATTAGATTCGATTAGTTCATTCTTACGATACTTCTTTCTTTATAAGGTCTTACTATGTTAATGGATTGTAAAAAACCTCTTATCCATTTGCTATTTTGAATTAAAAAAATTTAAATCCTATTTATGTCAGTAAAAACAGATCATATTCAATATCCTTTTCTCTCAATGCGCCAAAATTTTTGGTTTCACAGCTCAAACGACTATTTTGTTTAAGAACAATGAAGGTCAAAATATCTTTTGAACTTCCGAGCACACTCCAGCCAAAATTGTATGTTTTACTCGTATTCCGTTAATCTAGGTCAATATTAGGTTATCCCTGATTGGTACATTGTGGTTTGGCTTCCAATTAGCAAAGAGCTCTTTCATTTTAACAAGCTCTTTCAAAATCTTTTATAACTGAAAGAAAAAAAGGAATCCTAAAAGGAAAACATTCACCTAAAAAGAAAAAAGACGTGATTGATTCAACTCACGTGTCAAGTTAAATAACCTTCAGCGTGGAAGAAAAATATGAAATATTTGACCCTAAAATACATAGTAATAATTAAAAAAAGATTTATAAGTTAGGTACATAAAAATCTTGATTCAGCGATGTATAAAATAATAAACAAACCTTTGAAACATTCCATGCCCATCTTCAGTCTCTGTCCCGTTTCGTAGGCAATATTATCTATTTTTACATCTGAACATCTAAATTAATAGTCAGTTGTAACATTTTAGCTCGGAATATTTTTTTTTACAATGGTAAGCAAAAACTGAACTCAAACAACTTCTTATTGGTTATTATTATATTAAATACTTGTAATAATTCCTTTTATTTTACCTTGATTCCGGTGTCACTTTCTAAACACTGGCTAACATAATTTAGTAACCACAAGACCAGACTCTTAAAGTAAAATGTAAAAGGATATATTTAAATAGGTGTAATAAATTTCAGGGTTCTAGAGTGTCTCAGTGAAAATTTCCAAGTTTCTTTCAGTGCCTCGATCTAGAAAAGGATGGATCTTCTTAGATTTGAAAGGTGTATAAAATGACAGGACAAAATTCAGTTTGTTAAACTCAGCTGGCAGATAAATTATAAGGAATAATCTGGCATATAAAAATAGTTGTTTTTGCATATATTTTTAACTGCAAAGCGTAAAATGCCTTTACTTCACAATCATGAACTTAGACAAGGAACCTATTTATGTAATATATTAATACAAGATAGAAATGTGGATTCGAAATACTAGGAAGATAATTCTTGTTAATGGGCATAGTGCATCATACGCATCGGTTAATGGTGGCTTCGATGCTGGTCGTTTTGTTCTTAGAACCTTGTTAATTTTAGGATATATGAATGATCCTTACACAATTCTACTTTGAAAAATTTATAATTTCTCGATATTAAGATACTATGCTCCAAAGCTTAATATCCTAATAAGTGTGAAAATTTGAAAAATAACTTAGATAGAGTCGTCAAATGCTGGAAAAGATTACAGATGAAATTCTAAGCGAAAATATGCAAGTACAAACAACGTATTGTAGCATTAGAAATGTTGTGCTGGGTTCTATAATGCACAGGCAGATATTTTCTCTTTAAATCAAAAGCCATTATCATTACTTTTAATGAGCGCTTGTATGACTTCTTTTATCGGTTACGATGCAATTCGGGTTTTCAAAAATTCCTAAAGTAAATGTATCATTGAACTTCATTCACCAGCGTCACAAATCAATTCCTTAACTTAATAATAAATCGTATTAAGGCACCTTAATATACATTCAGTGAAAGATGGACTTCTACGCAGCCAACCTTTTCAAGTCATTGAAATACTAAACTGGAACGTTTGAAAAGGAGAGTGTCAGGAGTGAGAAGAACGATGAAGAAGAGCCCGCGTAAAAGAGAATCTTATGCATGGAAACATATTAAGACGGAGAGATGCTTTGCTACTCCACCCACTCTCTTCAGTTAATTTTGGTACCTTACCAGGATGCAATTCTGGCGTTAATTTAAAGCATTTTGGCGTCCAAATGTCTTATCCACAGGAGTATAACAAATCTATTTAAACTCATTAGGATCGAAGCGATGGTTCTCCTATATGCAATATCTCTTTGCATTTCAGGCCAATTTGTTACAGAGCAACAATGGGTCTACGCCTTTCTTTGAAAAGAATCATTTCTTGAATTAAAAATAAATTGGTTCAAACATTTATTTTTACAAAGATTATTATTAAATAGATTATAATAAGAACACACATCCATTTAACCCGTATTTCTCAGCAATTTACTCTTTTGATGAAATCGCAATGCTCCCGAAAGTGAACCTCTCATCTTAGATGAAAAGGACAAGAGCGCGATTTGGGATTTATCGAAGGAAAGCACTGTTTAATATTTATTCTTATTATTTTGGAAATACAGACATTTTATTAAACCTGAAATAATTTAAATTTTAGAATAATTATTCCTATAGCGTAAATTTAAAAGGGAATATACAAAAGAGAAATATATATTAGTCTCAAAACTTTTGGCTATTTCTGAAAAGAATATTTGCTCTAGGGGAGAAAAGACTCTAGTGATTGAGGAAGGAAAAGGTAGATCAAGGCTGAAGTAAATTCTGAAAAATTTGCAAATCATTTTGGAGGACAAGTTGTGTGGTGTAAGATTATTGATTTGAAATGTTTTCTCTAACTTGCTAAATTTGATATTTCTTTTCTAAAATTTGATTCAACGATATGTTGTTTGTATTTTTTATTTCATTTAAATAACTTAAAATTATTAAAGTCTATTGAATGATTAAATTTTTCATATATAGTTAAAAATACTTGATGTATTATTTTCTCATCTTATATCTCTCTTTTACCTACATAAGCAAAATAAAACGTTTATTAGCTGTTATTTCCGCTAAACTTACAACACCAAAACACGCAATCCCAGACATTTACCAATCCGAACCACTGTAAATTGCCAGACCATATCTCTGTTCCGCCTGAGATCCGCAAATGACCTTTAAGTATAGAAATGCAAAAATAGGCTAAACCTGGACACTCGACACTCCTACCTACTCGACCTCATGCAAGCAGCAGCAACTTGGAAAAAATTGTTGCACCACCAATGATCCTAATTTTCCACCCTCTTGGAAAGCGAGACAGTACTTGTAAGTTAGTTAATTTTTCTTTGAAAGACATATTTTAATTATGTTTTTATAATTAAATACTACACATAGGAGGGGCGGTCAATAAGGTGCGAATCGGTAGTGCAAAAAAGAGGAAGGAAGATGGCTGTTTATGGGGGTGTTAGAACCGGTTATGAAAAGTCAGGAACTGCAGCCGCACGCTCCTACCTAGTCTATTTAAGAAGCAGTAGCTGATCGCAGATCGTGAGTTTTAAATTTATCAACAATGGAGAAGTGTGAACATCGCGGATTAATCAAATTTTTGACCAAGGAAGGCAAGAATACAAAAGAGATCCTTGAAAGCATAGTGGCAGTGTACACTAACACCGCTCCTTCCTATGCAACCATTGCTTGCTGGAATGGGGAGTTCCGCCAAGGTCGTGAGTCCCTTGAAGATGACCCCCATCCAGGTCGCCTGTCAGACGTGACTAACGAGAAGAATGTCGCCCGTGTGGAGACGATGAACCTCGAAAATCGACGGGTGAAGGTAGAAGAAATCGAGCGAGAACTTGGAATATCACATGAAAGTGTTATCAACATCATCCACGAGAATTTGGCCATGAATGAGGTCTCTGGCCGTTAGTTCCCTAGAAACCTCACACCCCATAATCGACTTCAACGTCGTCAAAGTTTAGAGGAGCTGCTGCTCCTGTACAACTAAGACCCAGCGGGATTCGAGTCACGCATAGTGACAGGTGATCTAACGTGTGTCCATCACTGGGATCCCGAAACTAAGCTCGAAAGCATGTCCTGAAGCACAGGGGCTCTCCGACCCCCATCAAGTTTTTGACCCAACCCTCAGCCGGGAAGATCATGGCCAACATCTTCTAAGATTCTCAGGGAGTGGTAATGGTTTACTATGCGCCTCGTGGAAGGAACATCACAGGCCAATATTACGCCGAGGAACTGGCTGGGTTGAAGAAGTAGGACACGCGGTGTCCTACTTCTCTACGAAAATGCCCCTGTCCACAAGGCGAGAGTTGCACAAGTTGCCCTGCGCGAGTGCAGATTCGAGGAGCTCAACCATCACCTCTACAGTCCAGATCTGGCCCCTAGCGAGTGCTTTTTATTCCACCAGCTCAAGGCTGCACTGCATAGACGCCGGTTTGGGACGATGAAGATTTCCAGCTCGCCGTCCAGGAGTGGATTGAACAGCAGTCGGGGGATTTCTGTTTGTCAAAAATTCGAAGCCTCAGGGACAAGTGGCGTAAGTGCATTGAAGTCGAGGGTAGTTATATTGAAAAATAATAAAACACTTTTCCTCATATCGCGTTTCCTTAAACCGAATTGTAAAACTTATTGACCACCCCTCGTATTATATATTTTTTACCAATAAAATTTCTTAGTTTTGATAGATTTGGAGCATAATAAACATTATGAAATTTAATTACAATAATTTCTGAGCTTATTAGCTCAATAATGAGTATAATTAGAGTTAGAGTCTTACATTTCAATAAAAGTAAGGATGCTTTTAATCAATATTGCAGATGACCCATTAATTTCATGTGAAGGGAATCAAGTACTATAACTTAGGCTTCTATAATTTAAGAAGGGGATTTTTTTGAGTATCTGAATAATATTTTCATCTTAGTTTGTATATGACTTTTTTTTGGCAAAGTTATTTCTAATAATTCTTTTATAATATCAGAAAACAAAATGGTGAAGTTCTGAAATAAATATAGGTATCGAATTTTTGTGAATTTATTAAAACCCAAAGAATTACAAATAGTGAAGTTCCTAAAATTTATTTTTATATATCTTCTATAACCATATTTTAGCAACGCGATATTTTGAAAGGGGCGAAATTTAGTTTAGAGTTCCTTTTTAAAATAATTATAATTGGCGAAGTTCAGAAAATTTATAAAAATTTAACCATGGCTGCGTTTTTTTTAGATTTTAAATTTTAATCTTAGTAGCGAAGCGCAAGCTACCCCCGTTGGGGGTGTGGCGAAGCCATTCATTGCCTGGTCGTCTTAAATAAAAATGAAAATGTAATAACAAATTTCTTATAGCATTTACATGGTAAGAAAAAATATTAATTTAGGCAATGGCTTAGCCAATCGCCCCTATGGGGGAGCTTGTGCGTCGCTACTAAGAATAAAATTTAAATTCTAAATAATAACAGCCATAGTTACATTTTTATAAATTTTCTGAACTTCGCCAATTAGGATAATTTTAAAGACACTCTAAACTAAATTTCCCCCCTTTCAAGATATCGTGTGGCTAAAATATATTTATAGAAGACATATAAAAATAAATTTTAGGAACTTCACTATTTGTAATTCTTTGGGTTTTAATAAATTCACAAAAATTCGATACTTTCATTTGAAAGCTAAATTCATTTAATCCATATTTCTTTTACTATTATCAACTCAACAATAATAATAAGACAATTATTACTTAAATATTTCTCTCCTTTTACGGCACAGGTATAAGACTTAGTAATATATATTAATAATTTTAAAGTCGTGTTTTAAAAAAGAAGCTTGAAATTATATCAATTTGAATCGCCTTGAGTTAATACTAAAAGCCATTGTGAAGAGATAGTGATGGGCTGCTAAATGCTCAGACACAAACTCAAGGTGCCAGAAGGACTTCGAACTAAGAAGGAGAACATAAAGAAATATTAAAACTATAGAGCAATGCATGAATTACAGAAGAGGCGATCTTCATTTCAGGAAGATGCACGAAGATATGAAAGATTTACTCATTTGTTAAAACGCGGTGTCGATAATTCAATTTTGAATCCAAATGAAGAACCACCTTATTTCAAGCACAAATTTAAAAGAGTTTGAATTTTTATTAAGAATTTTCCATCTATAAAAGTTCCAACACTGTGAGAAGGCCCAGAGATAGTTTATAGGCTTTCACTTAAAAGGTTTATTATCAACTAAAACTAATATCATTTATCAAATTTTCCCGCCACTCCTCTTCAATTATGCCATACTGCGTCATTCTCAGCTTCCTCTGTAGGAGAGGAGGGTTTATAAACTACAACCAAACACAATTTCCTTTATAAATATGATTCCATTCTTTCCTCAGAAATAGAACAGGCAACTTTACCCCTATAATAGTTATTTGTCATTCCTTCGCTGAAATAGAAACTTGCTAAGGACTATCAAGAAACGACATTTTTACGGCATACACTGGCTGCCGTGCTATCACCCACTCATAGCATTGACTCTTCCACAATTAATTAAAATAGATGTAAAATATCATTGTTAGGGAGAAAAAGTCATATCTGCCTAGAAATGTGTTCGCGTAATACTGCTTCCAATTTCAGCTTCCTGATTTTCCTTCCTTTTTAAGAAGCCTAAATGCAGGTTACAACCAAAACTTTATTCCAATTTTAAACAATTAAATGGGCGGTTTTCCAAATATAACAAGGAAAGTATAATCAAACAAAAATTAAAAAGGAACAAATAAAAAAGTGAGAAGAGATCGCACACATTATACTAAGTAATGCCATTTAAAAACAAGCGATTAAGAGCAATTGAAACTAGTCAGTCACTCAGGCAATTACACAGTCGAAATTAAAGGCTTGACTTAAAACTGACTCATCAGAATAACTGTGCAAACCATTGTACGATTTCTTTCTAATGATTACATCTCTTTTTATACAAAACAAATGAATCGATCTCCATCGAGAGATAAATTTTTAAGCATCTGACTAAAGGTTTTCCCCCCTTGGTTCGCTCTCTAAAGCTAACCTTGGCATGTAGGAATTTTATTTGTTTCGGTTACATGTAATTTGTTTTTTCAGAATTTATTTATCATCTTTACTTATACTAGCTATTATATTTATAATTATTTATTGTCGATTATTTTTTAAGTATAGGCTTAATGTACCTACTAAGCAAAGTTTAGGGCACTGTCTAAATAGATTACCGTTCAAAAGGATCAAAACCCTGTGTTTCAATCAAAACATCTTCCATAACTTTTGGCAGAGAAAATCTAAAGTTTCCAAAAATGGGTCAGGTTATTTCCATTTTGAATGAAAAAAACGACTTACGAGGGGCGATCAATAAGTTTTGCATTTCGGATATAAGGAAATGAGATATGAGGAAAAGTGTTTTATTATTTTTCATTATAACTACCGTCGACTTCAATGCACTTGCGCCACTGGTCTCTGAGGCTTCGAATTCCCGACAACCAGAAATCTACCAACTGCTGTTCAATCCACTCCTGGGTGGGGAGCTGGACATCTTCATCGTCCCCAAACTGGCGTTGACACAGTGCAGCATTGAGTTGGCGGAATAAAAAGTAGTCGCTAGGGGCCAGATCTGGACTGTAGGGGGGATGGTTGAGCTCCTCGAATCTGCACTCGCGCAGGGCAGCTTGTGCAACTCTGGCCTTGTGGACTTTGACGGCGTTGAAGTCGAACATGGGGCGTAAGGTTTCTAGGAACCCAACAGGCAGAGACCTTGGTCATGGCCAAATTGTCGTGGATGATGTTGATAACACTTCCATGTGATATTGCAAGTTCTCGCTCGATTTTTTCGAGCTTCACCCGTCGATTTTCAAGGATCATTATCTCCACACGGGCCACATTTTCCTCCTTAGTTACGTCTGACGGGCGTCCTGGACAGGGGTCATCTTCAAGGGACTCACGACCATGGTGGAACTCCCTATTCCAACGAGCAATGGTTTCATAGGAAAAAGCGGTGTCGGTGTACACTGCAACCATGCGTTCATGGATCTCTTTTGCATTCTTGCCTTCCTTGGTCAAAAATCTGATCACTGCCTGGTGCTCAACCTTCTCCATTGTTGAAAGATTTGTGATTGTCGATCTGCAATCAGCTACTACTTCTTAAATAGACGAGGCAGGAGCGTGCGGCTGCAGGTTGTGACTTGTCATAACTTGTCCTAACACCCCCACAAACAGCCATCCTCCTTCCTCTGTTTTGACAACCGATTCGCCAAACTTCTTAACCGCCCTTCGTATCATCAGTGAAGAAATTTACTGGAACAAATGAACTGTCTAATATAATCCAAATGACAGCGGAAACAAATTTCCATTGAAAAACTAACATTAAACTATCTACGAAAAATATTTCTTCAAGGTCTAAGTAATTAGTATTTAGAGTGAAGCCCCATATTATCAATGATACTTTGACATCTATAGCCAAGGAAACGAAATAACTGCCGACACTCTTGAGCAGTTATCTTGAAGAATTATCAGGAATTCTTGGACTGCTTCGCATTCCTCGCTTTAGAACTCTCTCCGAAGGTGGTCCAAACATTATCAATGGGATTCAGTTCCGGATTCCGTGTCGTCTAATCATAACAGTGATGTGCTCTTCGTCTCGAAGAGCCTTCACTGAAATGTTTTTGTGTCAGGGCGGTGTTTTCCCTCTATGAAAATTAGAGGTTGAAGCTTCCGTGGCTCCCAAATGTGCGACAAAGCAAGCTGTCGCAGCTATTCCTTGTACAGTTTAGCATTTACTGTACCCGTAAGCGCGAAAGTATTCTATTTTCTTCTACCTAAATCACATCCTCAGTAAATGATAACACTGTTAAACAATTTTTGAAAAGTTGAGTTTCTTTAGGGGATCATTCCGGCTAAACTTATGAATTTTTCAAATTATTTTTTGCTTTAAAGTATCTGTATATGTGTAGAGGAGCTCTTGTTAAATTTTTACGTCATAATTTGAAAAAGTGAGTCTGATAGGCTTCCTTCAGGGTGAGCATTCGAGGCCCTCTGAGTACGCGTCACTTTCTCTGTTCTGCGCCGCGGTCAAGCTATTATTTCAGGAAGACCAGAGGCTGTACTTGTAAAAGAGGAAATGCTTTTCCCCTCCGCAATTTACCCTTTGGAAAAGAACTCACGCATGCAACAAGAATTCTGATTGCAAGTCCGGTGCCATTGAAGCAGACGCAGCCAAGAGGATGTGGACACGATTAAAAGCACTTGGATTCGGATACACCACCTCTGTCGGAGCCTTCAATGCCTTCATTGCCATGAATGATGGAAAGAGTCCATACCCTGTACTAGTGTTCAAGGAAGAGTGTGTAAAACACGTTTCAAAACAGGCGGGCACACGTCTTCGTAACATAAAGAAAGACCTTCGAAGACAAGTGACAACCAAGAGGGGCAAGATTGTTCAGCGAAGCTTGCTGGTACGGCAGCACGGATTGACCGATGCCAACATAGACAAGCGACGCTGCAATATTTTTCAGAATATTCGAACTCACGACCGAAACACTTCAGTGGAGTCGTTAAGGAGATCTATTCTTGCCTCATATTACCATGCCAGTAGCACCGACGAAACACACACCCACTATTAATATATATATATATATATATATATATATATATATATATATATATATATAAATCGATATATATGTAAATTGCTCTCATGAAAAATTACAAACTTCAAACCCAATGTTCACACACACATACACACACACGCATGCACGCGCACACACACACACACACACACACACAATATATATATATATATATATATATATATATATATATATATATATATATATATATATATATACAAATATTGACATGTACCCATATATATGTAAATATTCGGTGGTATTGCAATATAAATGTAAATCATATTCACTAAAACTGCTCGATTGGATTTCATCATTGGATTCGGCGTCTTCTTCCCATAAAAATGTTGACAGCCGTTTTTCTCTTTTTCTTGTTTTTGTTATTTTAATATTATTATTTGACACAGAAAAAAAATGTTAAAAAATCGATTTTTTTTTCAAATATTCAGAAAAAAATAAATAACAAAAACAAAAAACTGTTCAGAATGGTCTTTTGAGAAGAAGACGCTGAATCCAATGGTAGTAACCACATTGCTCTATCTCTAAAAACAAAAAAGTAGTTCGTTTTAGCATAGTGGGCCATTTCCCTTTAAATTTGAAATATCCCATTTTGTATGCAACAAAACATAATTTTGCCATAAAACAAAATATTTTCATTTTTGCCTTTTCTATATATCTACCAAGTTTCAGGAATGTAGTT
Source organism: Ceratothoa steindachneri (assembly GCA_963969495.1). Lineage (NCBI taxonomy): Eukaryota > Metazoa > Arthropoda > Malacostraca > Isopoda > Cymothoidae > Ceratothoa > Ceratothoa steindachneri. Next base: position 51,395,562 of record OZ018331.1, read on the forward strand.
GCAATAGTAAAATAGGGGATATTTTAAACCAGTACGATCCCCTTAAATCATATTAGTTAATTCTTATGTATTTTCATGCACTGAATCCAAATATCTCCTTGAAAATTTTTTATTTTCAATAGGTTTTATTATAACGGAAAGTCTGTCATTATTTTTTAAACTTTAATCCATATCCACTCTGCAATAGTTTGCAAGCATTGTTGTGCTCTATTTACCCTAGACCGCTTCTCCATGGTTCAAATATCTTGGTGGAACTTTGCATCATGTTCTTCAATAACTGCCCCACAGTTTGCTGGAAAAAACTAAATGTGAGTCTATCAAGGAATAGGTCACCTCTCCAGACAATACTTCTATATATACATATATGTATCCATTGGTAGGGAGAAAAGAGATAAAAGCCACGATAATATGTATATATACAGTTATATATGCATATATCTTGTAATGTACGCACGCGTCCTTCGCTTCGTACAAGTGCGTTCACTTCGTAAAAGTAATCCGATGATTACCAGGTATAAGAATGCGATTTTAATTCAGGGGCCGATAGCTTATAATTATTTTACCAAGTTCCTGGTCACGGATATATTTAAAGAGTGAAAACCAAAAATATAATTTTAATAAGTCACTAGTTAACATATATATACGTGCGAGAAATATAGGAAATGTAAATAAGGATAATAATGACAGATTATACATGATTGGCAATGGGTAACGTTAATTACTTGTTAATTACCTCATGAGTTGGATACTATAAATCAGTTATACATAAGGAATATTTAAAAGTCGAAAAGCGGGTCAATTAACCGGTGATACAAACCAAGGTCGCTTTACCTTAAAGGGAGTCACGTCCAGAAAGGAAAATCCTTTAGTAAGTCGGTGCCGTGGAATGGAGACAGAAAATGGTCGTGGTTCTCGGCCGAATATTATGATGGTGACGAGGATGAAGAGAGAGGGGGACTAGAAGACGAGTTCACGATCCTCCTTAAAGACGGCCGATGGCACATCTGCTCCAGAGAAGTTCAACCTCCAAGAATCGAGACTCTGACGCGGCTCGGCGCCAAATCTCACACGCGAAACTAGAGATTCTTGAGGGGGAGGGGCAGATGAAACGAGAGGAATCTTGACCAGTCCTTCGGGGATGAAACGAGGATTCGCGGCTTGCTCTGAACCGAGTAAGCCTTCACAAAACAGATGGATCTTACTTGTGAGATCCAACCTCGATGGTCTACGTGAATACCAGGGAATGGGGAAACAGAAACACGATTTGAAGCGAAGGCTACGAGATCTCAAACTCAATCTGCTTATCTTCGAAAAACCCTAGGTATTTATATGACGGCCATTTTTAAGGTGCTCGCTCGCTGGAAGGCACAGACGTCTGTAAGAAAGCTTCCGGCAACTAGCGGGATTAGCTTTTGTCGCCCAACACAGGCTTAATCGTCTCCAACAATGTGGGTACGAACTTTCGGCTATCCTTTTCCCGACTACGGAGAGTAGTATTTCATCGGCGAGGTGAAAGCTTTTTGTGCCCAACTTAAGTACACCTGTAAGGCGTAAACTGATATTCAAAATCTTTCTTTTTTTATTTTTCTCCTTGGATACAAAGCTTACTCCACTTGAAGTTATACTTAGGAGACATAGAGAGGGAAGGAATTCAAGAAACAAATGAAGGGGTATTCTTCCTGGCCTCCCTTTCCCTCACAGAGTCCAAAAAGTGGATTTTAAGTGGCATGGTACATCTCATGTTTTTTTAAGCCTTAATCAGGTTTTCCACCAATTCTACATAGTTACTCTCCTTCTATTTCCGAGAAATTTCATCGACAATAAGTTGAATGCTTTCCAAGCAGCTTTCTCCTCCCCATTAACGGCTGATTCAAAGTAGCTATCTTCTCAAAGCTCTCGAATCTAATGACGAATGAAAACTCCCTCTTTTATCTTAGCGTCGCTATGAGGAAATTTGAAGGTAAATACTTGAATACCTAAGCAGATTGGTCCATACTTTTTACAAAAATTTTATGACCCCCACTTTTATTTGTAGTGGGGGTAACAAAATTTTGTTTGGTCTACTGAGAGGGGAATGTTAAACATTTTTCATCCCAGGCTCCAATAATGGACGATGTGGCCATTCTCACCTGATATTGTTGAAATCTCTTGCACGGCTGTCCTATTTACACAAAGCAGTAGTACTTGGTGTATCCACCCAGCAAGCCAATCACAAGACCATTGATGTTCACTATATTTATTGCATTGTAAAATATGCTTTATATTCTCATATGTTTCTTTCATATCTGTGCATAGCCGACAGGAACAGATAGTTCACTGTTGACGTTATACAGCAAGACATCTTTCAGACTCGTTTTAGATGAATCAATGAACATCCTTCATTGTCTAGGTTAGTATTCAATGCCATTGCTTCTATCACACCATTAATATTGTTGCAGGCCACTAAATAACGTTCTATTACGTCACGAAATTTTGAAATTTTCACATCACCTGCTATGAGATTCCACAGTTGAAGACGATAGCCTAGCAGCTCAGCCTTATTTTTGGGTAGTTGCAGATCTCTGATACGGTCATGAAGCCCCCTTTTTAGGAGATGTTGCTTAGAGGAGTGAGCTTCATCCAAAGTTTGGTCACTCTGTAATCCAGCGCTGTGATCCTTTTTTGCTTTCCCCTAACCATTTTGCTCATCTGAAACGAAGGATACCGAAGTTGGTGCATCAGGAACGGTAGACCTTCTCCATTTCAAACTAGGAGAATAGCTAATGGAATGTTTGGATATGCAATGAACTCCTTTTTATTCTTTGCTAAGACCTTTTGTACTGGAGGTACCATGCAGAAATAACAATTGTTGGTATGATCTGTTGGGTACCGCTCCTCAAATATGTTGCAGTATATGTGAGGAGTACAGTACATGGCTTGGTCACCAATCCTGCATTCAAAATATAGGTATTATGCCTCTCTAAATATACTAGTTATACGGCGCTTCTGTGATTCAAAGGTCACCCCACTACAATGTAGCAGAAGTTGTCTGCCTTATTCAGACCAGGACGAGGCATCTGAAAGAATAAAACAACAAACAATTTGAAGATAAACAGTAAATTTATTCTCAAAAACATCATTATAATACAGAGAATGATAGCTTAGTAGAAGTATTTATATCCTTCAGTTGGAAAGAAAAATTGATAAAAAATGCCTCACTTGCATAAGTTTCTATAAGTTTCTAAAGTGTTTGACTAGAAAAATCACCTACCTTTTACCTCAAAATGAAAAATTTCACAGCACAACCAGCTTCTAGAACTGCTGAAACAATGCTAAAGGGCAGTAAGACCTTGAGTATGGTAAGAAACACACTGCCACAAGCCTGTTGGAACCTGTTGTGATACGTAGGTGTATATTGAAAAGTAGAGCTAACAAACAATTTTAACCATGTTATTCATTATAAGCGACCTAAACTCAGTTGGAATTTGGTAATCTGGTCTCTGAAGCATTTTGGTTGTTGACCAGTGTAATTCTTCCACCACACCCAACATTTTTTGGTCAATTGCCACTCATCCTCATGATCTGAGACGAACGAGCGTCTTGCCATCGAATCCTAGGTAATTCAGATAAGATTCGTCTCTGAAGCGAACTGGCTCCATTGCTCATCCAGCTATGTAACGTGATCAATGAGGAATGCAAACAGATCATTCTTTTTTTTGTACTGATCAATAGTTTGACTCTGGCGCGCAAACATGAAGATTGATCCTCTTCAGAACGAAATAACACAGCTACTTTGGGAGTTTGATATTTAAAATATCATTAATCTCTCTAAAAACATCAGCAGTATTCCTGAAAATGTCTTTTTTCTTAGTTTGGGTAATGGCTCAATCTTCTCTTTTTGTCGCCCTTCTTTGTTTATAGGTTTATTCACCATCCCTTCCTAAACCTTTTTAGCCATAGTTCAGTAGAATATTCTGGGCTACTTATTAGGAGCCATTGATATCTTGGTGGCAAATCTTTATGATTAGCTCGTGGAGAGAGATAGGCATGAAATATTTCTAAGCTACAATAATTGGACGAGAGCTTACAAGAGAGCAATCTAGTTTACACGTAATAGAACTGATGTTCTTTGATATGAAAACAATGCCGGTTCTTTCTACAACAAAACTAAACTTTCGGATTATTTTCACACTTGAATTATTTTAAAAGATTCCTCATCTGCTGATAACTTTCCTTTTCTACATTCAAATTTCCGCATATTTTCCCCATACGGAACTAATTGCTGGTCATTATCGTACACTAATTTTGAAAACCTTGAATTTTTTCTGGCAAAATTTATGGAGGATGTAATAGAAATCGATGCGTTCGGACCTATTTGGACGGTAGTAATTAATTGTGCAGCCGCAAAATTATCATCAGAAAGAAACGGCGTAGAAAGTGAATATTATCATCCAAAAATATGTCAAAGCAAACAGCAAATAATAATTGGAAAATTCAGCAAAGGAGAATATTATAATTCAGACTGGAGCATTGACTCAATTCGAGAGATATTTCAAAGTTAGTCTTACCTTGGTGCCACTGATGGGTCATGACACGTGACAACTAAATACTTGTTTAAACATGAAAAACTGATCAGATGACCTCTTGCCGAAAGAGAGAGAGAGAGAGAGGTGAGGACCATGATAAATCTCTCCTCAAGTTGTATTGATACGTCTATTGAATTACTTAACATCCTTTGCAGGCTTTATCCGTGACTAAAGAATTTTGAATGTTTTTTCCTTATTAAAGAATGCTAAAAGAAGCAATATATTATAATAAATTGATACTTTTACCGGAGGTTTTTATACGTGCCCTCCATAGCTAAGGAGTTGTATTCTAACCGTAAACACAAGAAACTGTATGAGCCGCAGTTCGGATGTAAAGAGGGTGATCAGGACCAATGATTTGCACAAGTACACTTTCGGCAAGAGTCCAATGCAGTAGTCCTGGTTTCATCTATGGTGTGCTTTTGGTCTGAATAGAGCCGAATGACCATTCAAATGGTGTTTAACCGATACAAGCGGATGTACCCGGCGTTGCGTAGGTAAAAAAGTGGTTTAGGAAATAAACTAGGGGAGATTTGATCTTTTTCTTTTTTTTTCCTTCCCACCCAAATTCTCATTGGAAGAACTAAACTTAATGTTGTGCAGCAGCGCGACAGAACTTCTCGGCACACAATATTTTTAGCTTTACCTCGTGGAGCATATAGAATTATTATTATAATTATTATTATTATTATTATTATTATTATTATAATTATTATCATTATCATTGCCATTATCATTATCATTGCCATTATCATTATCATTGTAATTATAATTATTGTTGTCATTATCATTATTATTATCAATATAATTATTATTGCCATTATCATCATCGATATTATTTTCATTATTATTTTCATTATTATTATTGTCATTATCATTATTATTATGAATAAAAATATTATTGTGATTATAATTATTATCATCATCATCATTATCATTATCATTTTCATCTTCATCCTCGATCTTGATCTTAATCTTCAACTAAATCTTTATCTCAGTTTTATTTTCTAAACTAAACTCACCTAATCTAATCTAACCTAACATAACTTAAACTAACAACCAGGTAGCACCACTTTTGCCACCAAATCTGAGTAGCCTATGTTACTCCCCGGATGGATCAAGTTACACACAATGCTGACCTTTTCTGGCTTTCAAGATCGCTTTAAGTGACCTTTTATATCGTTCATATATATATATATATATATATATATATATATATATATATATATATATATATATATATATATATATATATATGAACGATATAGAAGGTCACTTATGTTTTTTAAGATTTTAAAATCGTCCTGATTCCATATCAGGACGATCCCATATCATTAAGGATTCTTGAATCCATGTATATTAAATACCTTTCTACTTCCTTAAATTCCGATTCTTCTTCTCACCCACTACTTCTTCTCTAGATAAAAATATTTCTAACCTCCTAACCTGTTCTTTCTTCTTACGATCCTCACCCTTTCTCCCCAGTTATTCTCTAACGGATGATTATTTAAGGTTGGATAATCTTGATGTGTTTCTTGTGTTTCCCCAATCGTGAATTTTTAACTAGCAACAAAATAATCCCAAAATAACAAATACCTGTAAATTATATTAATACCATATTATATCTATGGAGAAGGGACTAATAACTTAAAGGCGAACCGACTAAGGGGCGGAACGCCACGAGTTTCGACGCGCGAAGCAGCGACAATAGAGTGAAAAATGAGGTCAGGTGAAATTTGGGCAAAGGGACAGCTCAAGGTAATTTAAAGAGGCATGTACAAAAATATAATTTTATTTACATAAAATAAGAGAATCAATGGGCAAAATTATATTGGTAAAAGAGGGAAGGGGGGTTGCAGAGTTATGCATCAGACTCTTAAGTTAGAAATTAATGCGTTACAGAAGGAAACTATTCCTATGGGGAGGATTAACTCAAATTGGTTGCTGAAGGGGGGGAGGAGTTGTCTTACGGAGAATTCCGGGTGAGACGTCAGGGTAAGGTTTCACGGATGTTTTCTGCAGGAACATAACGTAAGGGCGAGGGCACTCGGAGCTTCTGAGTGGGAAGTTGACGTGATGACGGTTCTCCAAGGGTGGGTGGGTGGTAACGCCTGGTCCAGGGGAGAGTATTTCGGCCACCCGAAGACGAGGAGGGAGTGAGGAGGGCTTCGACAGGAGTTGATGAGTGGAGTCGAAAAATCTCTCGTTGGCGATCGTCAAATGGAATTACCTCACTAGCTGGGGCTAATTCCAACGACACGAAAAGTTCAGCCGTCACTTTGCTTCGTTGTTAAGCACCTGACTTAGAACTAGGGGGAGTGCTTCTTGGATCCTGGCGGGACTCTTCAACTCTGTATCGCCCACCTGAAAGACGAGCCCTATATATCCGAGGCTCCCCCGCGGGGGTGGGAAAACATGGGGTGTTTGGCCAGCGCTACTCTAGAATGACCTCGAACCTTCACGCCCAGGCAATTCTAACGCGCGGAAATGTGGTCCGAGGTGGACGCGATTCGAGGCTACTGCATCTGGATGGAGGATGGGGGAAGGCTAAGCTGTTTAAGCCTAACCAAATTCTACAATTTTCTTTAATGCATGGATGTCACTTCCGTGCTGGAATAGAAATTCCACGTGGAATTATCCCCCCCCCCTTAATAAACATTAAATAATTTCCATAATTCATCAATTTGATTATCTGTTTAACTCTAACCTAAATTGTTTTCTATTCTATGAATTGTATTTTTCAGTAACCGGAGATGGGTGAAAAGTTCACCCGAAACGTTGTATCAAGAAAATGAAATAAATTTTCCTTTTTACGGCCTTTCGTTCATCCTTCAAATTAAATTGAAGCTCCTTAGGAGAAGCCCTTACTAATATTTATACATATATATATATATATATATATATATATATAAAGCGATCTTGTATTGTAATCCCCAGATTCCTCGTTAATTTTCACCAGCATTCACCTTTGAATAGACTCCCTACTAAATTGTAATTAATACCCCCTCATTGTAGTTAACTTTAATTTTCTCCTCCGTCATATGATAAATCGGCATAATTCATTTAACTACCTTGATTAAGTAATTTGTTCTTCCCTTTTGTATATATATATATATATATATATATATATATATATATATATATATATATATATATATATATACATGGTGTGTGTGAAAGATAATCGTAAATCACAATGTTTGATTTAGGATTTAATTTATAACTATCGGACTAGTTTTGTCAAGATGCCATTTTCAACCAATATTGAAGAAACTAGGCAAGTAACACAGTATATATAATGTAAGACTCAACCTAAACAAAATGAAACCGCTGGAAACAAACTGGGAAAAAACTCGAGTGTATCTGGCGCAAACGACAAGCTAAACAAAATGAAATGAAGAGGAAACAATCTGTTAAGTTGCCAATCTTCGAGACCCATGTCTTCCTTGAGTTTATAAATACTATTGGCGACTCTATTCGATATATATTTATTAAATTTCTATTGCCCTTCAGCTAAATTGAAATTATTAACTTGATTAATGATGATGGATTCCCCATTCTCCTCTCAATATAATTATTTGATTTATAAAAGATTTTTTCTTAGTCAAATTCAATTCTATGGTCGTGCTTTTGCATGTGCGTAAAGAGACTTGAAGGGTTCGTACACTTTCTCATATTAGCTAAATGTTCTTTCATCCTCTCATTAAAGTAGCTGACTCGCCGATATATGTTAATTTGCAAATATACATGGTATGCTGTATACTCTAGCATCGAGATTGATTGGATGCAGTCTAGTCAAGGATTTTCGAATGACATTAGAATATTTAAATGTAATATTTATGTTATTTCGGTTTGCATATGATTTTATGAGGGCCTGGGCTGGAGCATATGGTAAAATAATACATTTTTTAAAATCGTCCCATCGCGGTTTTAAGATGGCATAGAAGATTTTAGTGCTTTTGAATGGCATCTATTTATGAGGTGATTTGAGAATTTTAGTTCAATAAAATTACAGATAAGGTGGTTGATTTTATCCTGAAGGAAGATTGAGTCGCACGTTATATATACTCGGAGAAAGAGAGAAGAAATAATAGGTATCTTAACGGATTCACATCGTAAATTTCAGTTAGCTTGAATTGCTTATTTGTTTAGATTGGAAATACTGTATGTGACTTCTATTGGTTTTGTGTACTTTCTTTACGGTTACAAACATCAAGCGTGACTAATACCTGAATCGGACAATGTTACTCCTGGAAACATAAAAAGAAAGATAAGATTATTGCGCCCCCTCTATAGATAAACCTGCGCACAATGAATCAGTTTGCCAAAGATTTGCATCATCATAAACCGTGTTTTCATTAATAAAGGGGTGCTAAAATTAAAGTAGGTTTATTTGTTCGCACTCTAATTAATTAACTTATGGCTGACTATGATATAGAAATAAGGATAGATGAAATTGAGTTACCGATATGGTGACCATTCAAAGGTGTGTGCAATGGACTCCTAGGAAAGCATATATAGGGCCTACGGAATATTTAAGTGCATGAACTAATCAATGTTACCCTGAACTTATTTCCTGCATTCTCATCTCCTTTTTACCAGAAAATACTGGTGGTGTAGGTGATGAGTGGGGAAAGAAATTTTCTCAACATATATGAATAAAGTGTTGCAATTACAAACGATTACAAAAATTAAGCACCGGGTACAGAAGCAAATGTAACCCGAGACATGCTAGCCGATTACTACTGAAATCTGAAGAGTGACCAGCCAAAAGATTCACACAAACGCATAAGTGCCGGGAATTACAAAAGTGTGGCTACGTTCATTAGGATGCTCTCAACCAAGGACAAAATGGTAGATCTGATACAGTTAGACACGGTTTTATTGTTTTAAGATAAAAATATACGCTAAATTGTCATATTAATCGATGTGGCTGCCCTCGGCGGCAAGCAGGCGCTACAGGTGAAACCTGTAGGCCACGCAACCGTTGCAGGCGAATTCCTTCCTTATACTGGTCCACACCCGGTTAAAGGAGGACTTCAGACAGACCTTGCATTCCTTGCGCCTACACACTGTAGTCGAGGGGAAGAGGTGGGCGAGAGCAACGGTCAAAATTCTTTCGACCACAACATCATGTTCGACCTCAACCAGTCTTGCACGGTCTTGGCCGTGTGGACTCGGGCACCTTCCTGCTAAATGACTTAGACCTCTTTCTTCAGCATTTTTCTAATCCAGGACAGGAATTTCGTGGTCAAGATGTCCCTGTAATTGGCTGCGGTCAGGCTGTAACCGGCCGCGAACCACACGGTTGCATCTTCTCGCCATTCAATGCTACGTCGCCGAGCATAATATCGGATATTTGGTGATTGGTCGTAGATTGGTCGGGTAGGTAGCAAAAAAAAATAGAATTGAATTTCCTATAATATTCATTTGGAGGTTTAGGGAAAACCAACCAGCCAAAACACCCCTCCAAGAACCTAAAAATACTTTCCATAAAAAAGACTTCAATCTCAAGAAACCTCTATAGCAAGCGTCGGCAAAAATTACAAGGCCTCTGAAGTTAATGACACGCAAAGAAATAAAGAGTAAAAATTGCAATTAAAAGTTTATAGGCGCTACCAGCAAGGGTAAAATACTTCCAAAAAATAAGGTCGCACATCCTTGAAGCAAAATTTATAGCGGGAATCCTGGAGAAAACGCTGTAAAAAAAACAAGACACGAAAAAGCAAGAGACCTGGGGTGTGAAACTCTTTCCTTCTCCTTTATGCCTTATGCTGGGGCGGCCTAGCGGTCCCAAAAGCTATAGCCCATATTTTCACGAGTCGGCTAACACCAGACCTAGTGAAGCCTTTGAATCAATATAACAAACCCTTCGGTCTACGTTTAGCGTTTCTTTTCGTACGTCAGTGTTTGTTTTCTGGGTCCCGTAGAGAAGTCTTCAGTGCTTGGCACTAGATCTTCGAATTTTGGTTTTGCTCTCGCCTATCTCCCTTACCCCGGGCTGGTCCTTCTCGCATCTCCTCGGCGCAAGGGGCATGCGAAGCAGCAGTGTGGGCATTACGAACCATCTGTATCTCCAAGTTACTTGGAGACGCATAGGAGCGTGCGCATAGTGCTCGTTAAGCGTATCCACCCTTCAATCCACTTCGAGACAACCAATAAGAGTGCATTTAACAATTACCAAAACTGCACTAAAAGATAGACATTCGGAGACTGGGGCCGCGAAGCCCAGCGGCTGCACCCGCAGCAGCAAGTGGCCGTCATAACCAGGCCAATTTCGCGTAAACAAGTATTCGAAGAGCTGCTTTCATTGGATTACCAGTTGCTTAAAAACACCTGGCGCTACCTTTCGCGAAAGAGGTATTTTGACGAAAGTATTTCCAAATAAAGGCTCTCAAAATTAAAAAAAACGCTACGAAATATTCCTGGCCGAGGCCCTCCGAGAGTGAAAGGCGTAAACGATTGAGCGCCTCCTCCAAAAGACGCCCAGGAAGGTCACCTGTGTGACCGATGCGATCGGAGTGAAGGGAAAGACCTTTCTGTCTGCTTGTTTTAAGTACAACCTGCGACTTGTGCGAACAGGAAACACCAAGGGATAACCAAAATCTGTAAACCTGTTTCCGTGGTGGTGTTTGCAAATTTCAACCCTAACCAAAATCTTTCCTTCCGAGGCCAGATGGGATGTGCTGGACGTCACGGACCCCGACATCACCATGTTCCCTGGGCCCCGTCTTGAAACGTGGCCGTGGCGCCTGATCGAAGACCTGGAATTCCAGCGAGCTCGCCTTAGGTCGAAGCTGTCGATGCCAGAGGCAGAGCCTACCCCCGGACACGAAAAAGAACAGTAAGTAAACCATGTACAAATAGTACACCTAGCGCCCCCCAGAAAACCCCCTAAAAAGTAGGTAGGAGTAAACTGTGCGCGGAGGACGACAAACGTAACCTACGGTTTCAAAAATGCTAGCTGTAGAATGGCTTCAATATAAATCTTAGCTGCAACGCCGTAGATGTGCATGGCCTCGGAAGGTTAGGCCCTACATAGGCTCGTCTGAATAGTTTACCACGATAGAGACCTACGATAAAGCCGTTTTAGACACACAAGTCGACATTAACTTCCTGTTTCCAGATGTGACCTGCAGCAATCACAAATTCAAGGAGCAGACACCGAGCCAGCAAATGACGCCGCAAGAAATGTAATCGAAAGCAAGCACACATTGTGAACAGGGTAGTTGGAGTTCTACAAGGACACCTAACGACAGGCCCCTGCAAAGGAACAAACTGAAAACCTACTTTAATGTTTCAGATGCAACCTGCAGTATTGATTAGCTAAGCGAGTATCAAGCAAGTCCCCCGTATAGATCGCCACGATCACGGACTTATCAGTAAGCATACGCATTTTTTTGGGCTGTAACATACCGATGTACAAATTAGAGCACCGAACAAGTGGTCCACAATTAATACATGTTAATGCAGAGAGAGTATACACACATACGTGCAAATCCGAAATTCCCATTGTTTTACAGATGTAACCTAGCGCATCACCACTCTGCACCGAAGCAATAGAGTGAGCGACAACCCACGACGCCGAGATAATGGTGCAAAGAGTGTTAAGAGTTGCCAGAGGGCAATGAATATAAAGAAGTCTATTTTTTTTTTCTTTATTTACACCAGCTGTTATACTGTACATAGTGAATAAACGTATGTAAAAGATTACTAAATACAAAGTTCTGTTTCAGTCAACCCGTCTAGACCAATCAATGAATGCATCACTGCCGATTACATTGGCTAAAGCATTCTAAAAAAGCACGCAACCCCAGCAGGCGCTGAAGGAATAACACCCGCCGCCCGTGCCTAAGAAAGGCCTAGGATGTGAAACCATGACAAACTATGGCGGGAATCAGAAGTTAGACGCGTTAAAGCACCGAGAATTCTGACCTTCTGACCCTAATAGGAGGAAAAATGAGATGGAGCAGAATTCCATGACCACGAATCACTGATAGAAACACTCGGCAACGAGAAAGGAAGTGGCAGAAAAAAAACGTACAAAAGGTTTCCCCATAAAAAAAAACAACAACACGCTTACAAAATTACTTCCCATGTCCCAAAAGAACTGTGCACCCTCGAGGAACCGTTTACCAAACGTAAGCAAAACTTCAAGACCTCGGGAAGTAATTAGACGAAAAAAAGCGGCTATCTAAAAATACTAGGCATCCCTAGCAAAAGGGAAACACCTCTAAAAATTAGTCCGCAACTTTCATAGTCCCATTACCAGCGAGAGACTTGGTAAAAACGGGTACAGAACAAGAAAACAAGAAAAAAATCCCGAAATAATCTCTACTTTGAATAAATGTCATCTATTTTCTTGGGTGGATGGGTAGTATATCGGTGATATACCCTAGTCTGATATACCCTAGTTCACCTGGCTATTTCTAGTATTTAAAACCTTCGGTAGCAACGCGACGCCGATCCGAGACCAAAAATAGCGTTTTGGAGAGAGAGAGAGAAGGGGGCTAAAAATCCACACGCAACTACCTTAGCCTACCATTTCCAAATACTCTTTTCTCACTAACTACTAGGTATTTGGCCACGAAATTTAGCAAATAGCTAGATCTCAACGCGGGAAAGACGATGGTACCAGAGAAACACACAAAAAAGGCGGATCAGACTCCCTTTTCTGCGCTTTTATAAAAAGTTAAGTCATCTATTATCGTTGTCCTAATGCGTTCTGACCGAAGAGGGGTAAAACAGTTTTAGGACTGAAGTGCTGCCTCCCGGTTCCTACCTTGCAAGTTTCCACTTTTTTCCAATCAAAATCATTGTCTTACACATATTTCTACTCCCGCTAACTTTACCACTTCCTTTAACAACCTCATTATATGACCGCGATTGGTCCCCTGATAAAACAAACTATTTAGAAGAAACCAAAAAACTTACTGGGAATCCCAACCTTACAACTGTTACAATATTTGATCATCATAGCCTATCCACCTTAATCTCTACACTTGTCCTTTGCCTACAATCAATCAAAAGTGATTGTTCCCAATAAAATAAAGAGTAAAAAACGGGCAGTTAGTAAATATAATAATATCAAAAGAAAATATAAAAAATATTGAATTAAATCATGAATACGAGAGAAAAAAGATGAACGTTTGGAATGATTAAAAACAATTCTAATAAAAAGTGCTCTTAGACAGGTCCTGACATCAATTCCATAAAATTTAATAGAACCTTCATCATATTTTAAATTAAAACAACTTTGCCAATGATTTTATTGAATTAACCCTAGAACACTAGACATGTTTCCCTGTTCTGATTCAACTAAACTTGAGTGTATCATACCCGATTTTGGAAATTAAAAAAAGTCATTAATCTTAAATATATATTGAAAAAAAGTTATGCACAGTTAATTCTAACATACTTACTTGCCTTAACATGATTATATTTTAATTGCATACAAATGAGTTTAATATGATCATAAAAAAAAAAGATTTTTTAGAAAAAAACAACATTTCCCCCCACCCCCCAAAAATGAAAAAAACAAACGGTGTCGCTGATTTTCCCGAAACTAGTCCTAGCCCTTCCCAGATATGTTGTCTCGACTCCCAAGGGGTTGCCTTTACCCAAAGCTTCCGTAGGCTGTAGGGAAGAGAGGTAGAAGGAGGCCTATTTATGGTATAGGAAATTCTACCTTTTTTCCCTAATATTTCTTTAAAGCTTAAAAAACCCACTAAATGAATACATAGTTTATATATATATATATATATATATATATATATATATATATATATATATATATATATATTTATAGCAACAAAATCAAAGGTTTCAGGTATAATCCTGGACTATTATAACTTACCCCAGGTCCAAATGCAGTCGGTGGAGGGGCGTGGGTTCTCAAAAAACACACAATGCACAATCTCTAGGAAACACAGCTAAAATTGACTTGGTTTTTGGCACCATATTTTCTCCAAATATAACTTCATCTTTCACAAAGTTTTCTCCAGAAATAACTTTTTTAGTGCATATTATCATCTCTTGTAAATAAGAAAACAACGATTTATGTCAGTATTCCATGAAATTTACCTTAGATACAGTAACTGCAGATTGGGTAATAGTGCATCATGTAGATAGGTTTGCGGCAAGCTTGACATCTGAAGCCGGTCTTCCTGTCAGCTTTTGACTGGCAGAAGGAGCATCAGACGATGGGCTCCTTCATCTCAGTTGCAGAGGGTCCAAAAGCAGAACCATCGTAAAGGGGGTTGATGGGCCACACCTGTTGTATAAGCAGCTTGACCTGCCGGTGCTGCGTAGGGGCATTTATGCGCTCCTCAGCTCAAAGAGTGATCAAGTGCAATGCCAACTGCTCTATGTAATTTATTCTTTTCATAATGCTGCCTCTTGCCCTCTTCGTGTTTTCTGTATATATGATGAATGAATTGATAGTGGCAGCATTTAGGATTCCAAAGAAGACACACAATGGACACCTTTTTGTTTTCCTGCTGCAGCTGTATTGGGCGCACATCATGTCAAAGGTATCAACACCTTCTTTAGTTTCATTATAATAGTGAATCACCACTGGCTTCCCATTGTCAAGCAAGGTTGGCTGCCTGTGCATTGACGACATTTTTCTTCGATGATTACTTGAGGGGGCAAGTGAGACACCAGCTTTTGACACCATTGGCCATGACTAGTTTGATCCCATACTTTGCAGGCTTATTAGTGATGTACATTCTAAATGGGCATTTACCCCTAAAACCCATCAGTTGCTCATCTACAGTGATATTTTCATTGTGGGGTGTAGTGCATCTCACAATTGCTAATAAACTTGTCCCACACACTCCTGATGGGTGAAAATTTGTCGGTAGCCCGCCTCTCTTGTAGTATGGTCCAGTCATCAAACCGAATGCATGATAGCAGGAACGAAAAACGCCCCTCCGACATTGCTGCTCTGTAGAAAGGGGCACCAGAGACAAGGTACCACATTTCCTTTGTCTCCAGGTGGTTATCCTTCAGGTACCCACTGAACATAAGGACACCTATCAGGGCACGGATCTCAGATGGTAAGGTATGCTTGAGAATTGCTGTCTGGGTTTTGTACTTGGCGGCCGGCCAGCTCGTTAATTTTTTATTAGTCCACAACACTATTTTCCTAATAATGGCATCACTCATAAATAGGTTAAAACAATACCCTGTTGTGTGGTCTGTGCAGCTGTTAGCGTGGAATTTGGTGTGGTTGACAAAACAAAATTCAAAGCCCTTGTCCTCGTTGCTGCGTGTACCTGAGGAGTTGTTTTCCATTCAAACCCACTTTTAATAGTCACTGATGGGTCTCTGAAACTAACAATGATGTCTGTTCCATCCGCATCACCACGTTGTCGGCGGGATGCAGAACGGGCGGTAGGGCCAGCAGGAGGTCCAAGAGCAGGGGTGGCAGGGGCAGTAGGGCAACAGTAGAGGTGGCAGGGGGTGGCCTCCACCCTTTGGACCTATTACATACACTCTTTTTATGTCTTTTCCTGCGGGGTGGGTCATCCTCACAGTCTAATCATACTCTTCCGTATCCATTTTCTCATTTGTCTCAGCAATATATTCACTATCATAGATATCTTCTATTTCTACAATATCTTCCTCATCACTTTCCTCCAAAAAATAGACTCAATTACATCCTGAGGAAGATTTTGATTACTAGTACGTGCCATTTGTTATTATTGTAAATTGTTACAAACACTTTATGAAAATAATATCAACCTTAAATGAGAAAAACAAGAAAATAACACAAAAACAAATTACACAAACACAATTCTAGAATCACTAAACTCGGGTGAAGTGAACCCTTAAATATTAATAAGTCACTAAATTCGGGCATAACCCCCCCCCAAAAATGCTAGGTGTGTATCACTAAATTCGGATATGATAAACCACGTATATAACTATCACTAATTTCGGGTATACGAGACCCGAAATTGTCATACACTTTTACCCCTAAACTAGGGTACACTGCAACCGAACAGGGTGTTTTCCTCGTGGACCCGTCGGAGAATCGAAACGAAACGAAACACCCTATCCTTAATGCGTCTCAACAAATATTGAAGGTACTGTGAGCGCCAAGGCTCTATCTTGACCACAAGTTTAAATAAAGCGAATGACATCATACGCGTCGGGTATACCACGCCCATGTTTAGTGTTCGAGGGTTAATTATTGCTTTGCTAATAAATTCCAATTAAAACTCTAAATATTATTGTTGTTCTTAACTATTTATAATATCTAACTAAATTTCATATATTATGGACAAATTATATTATACGAACTGCGCCGGTTTCCATGAGTCAAATATTTTTTATTTTTTTTATATATGCCAAGGCCGGTAATTATTTATTGTTTAAATTACTAAAAACTTCTTTCCTTTCAGCAATCTTTAATTCATTTTTTGTGAATAATTAAGATCCAATGTGAATTTGAAGATAGGAATTTTGTATTTCCTAAAAAAAAACAAGTAAATAATGTTGATTCCTCAGTAGATTACAGATTGATGGCTTAGGTTGCGATGCATAAATTTAGCCCTCGAATATTAGATGAATAGTTGCAAGTTTTGCAGAATTGGGGATTAACAAGAAGGGTAGACCAACGTTGGTTTATAATGGTGAACATTTTGATGAGAATATGTTAATATAAATGACAATGTTTTCCTGCAATGGAAAAAAGAAATACAGCTGTAGAAGTATAAAGAGACCAGGCAATGGCATCGCGACTCCCCCTTACGGGGGTGAGCTTGCGCTTCTCTACTAAGATTAAAATTTGAAATCTAAAAAAATGCAGCCATGGTTAAATTTTTATAAATTTCTGAACTTCGCCAATTATAATAATTTTAAAAAGGAACTCTAAACTAAATTTTCCCTTTTCAAAAAATCACGTTGCTAAAACATAGTTATAGATAAAATAGATAAGCAGCCCTACTTAAATTTTAATAAATTTTGTGAACTTCACCAATTGTAATTCATTTTCTTTCAAAACATTATAAAGTATAGAATAATAGTATTTATTTTTTTAAAATAAACGATTTTGTTTTTTCAAACTCTAAAGAAATTCTTAGAAATTACATTGAAAAAAATTTAAAATATACTTAAGTCATAACCAAAGTAAAATTAAATTATTATTCAAATACTCAAAAAATCCCGTTCTTAAATTATAGAGTTAGTGACTAATTAATGTAGGGGAACCTTTGTGAGGATTTAACAGGGATATCGGGTAGGACCTAGCTCTAATGTAAAGTAATCCTCTACCTAATACCATGAAACAACCTATGGTCCCTACCTCATAGAACACTAGACCATCCGAACACCCCGCCCAGTCTTTCACATCGAAAATCAACTGTAGGTAGTCAAGAAAAAGAATGAGATGAGTCAAGCGCCCATTTTTACAAGCACATGTAGGTTAATAACAACAAAAACACAACCCAATTAACAGGGATTCATGTCAATTAAACTCTAACTAATAATATGGATACAGGGATACTACATGGAAACTACAGAGCAGGGGAAAATGGTTCATCCTTACCTCTGGCTTAAGTGGTATTAATAAGTCTGAGTGTACTATCAAAGTAGTTTGAACAAAAATAAAAAATATTCTTTCTACTATTTATCTAGCCAAGTCGACGCCAGTTCTGCTTAGCCTAAGCATACCTATCATAGTATATCAAAACCTAGCCCAACCAATCATAGTTTAGATTAGTATATCCTAGCATACCCTAGCCCAGCATATTATAGTATAGCCTTGCATTGGGTAAAATAAACTAGTCTAGCTCATTCATCATAGCCCAGTACATTATAGTCTAGCTTAGCCTATAGTTACATAGCGTAGCGTAGCCTAGCCTAGCCTAGCATAGTGTAGGCAAACCTACTAAGGGATAGAAGAGTATAGGCGAGCCTTGAATAATATAGCCTAAACTAGTATTGCCTAATCAAAGCAACTTAGCCTACCCTAGGCTAGAATAGCATACACTAGCCTTGCTGAGACTAGCCCAGTATAGCTTAGCCTTGTCTTGTGTGCCGTGACCTAGCCTATTATATAGTAACATAAGCTAATATAGCCAACCCTAGTATACCCTAGCATAGCTTTGTTAAATCAAGCCCAGCGTAGTATAGCCAGGCATAGTATCGTCTAGTATGAGTTAACCTGGAGATCCCTAGCCTTGTATATCCTGGCCTAATTTAGGCTAACAAAGTGTAACCTATCCTATCTTAGCCTACGTCTGCATAGTATTGCCTTGTCTAGCCTAGTATACCCTAGCATAGTATAGCGGAACCTAGAGTAGCGCCTAACCACCCCTAGCATAGCTTAGTCTAGCCAAACCAAGTGTAGCCAAGTCTAACATAATCTAGCCTCGCCTAACTTGTCTAACCTAGAAAAGCATAAACTACCTTAGCCTATCCTAGTATAGTCTAGCTTAACCCAGTCTATCATAATCTATCTTAGCATACCCTAGTGTGGTGTAGTACAATGTAGCGTAGTATAGCGTATCATAGCCTACTTAGCTTAGTAAAGTTTAACATAGTATAGCCAAGCCTTCCTTAGTAAAGCATAGTGTGGGGGCATGAAACTCAATACGCCGTTATCACGTAGAATTTTCCTGCTCGAGACAGATCAGCGCAGATGTATATAATTTGGGGTGCTTTATTACCGTCTCTTTCCCTCGTTTGATAACGCGTTCCTGCTCTGAGGCTCAGCAGCCCTGTCCATCCCCCCCCTCCCTTTGGGGTAGAAGGGAATCTCGCTTATTTTCCTTTCCCCTCGTCGATGCCTCGAAATTATCAAGGTCCATGTTTGCCTAACCCGCCTCCTATATCCTTGAGACGCCTTGCAGCGCACAGCCTTCTGACGTCCATGGCTGTGGCTCCTATTTAAGGTGATGTCTGCAATTCGTCAGCAGATAGAGAGAGCTGAGCTTCTTGACGTCCAGATCCGAGTATCTTTCTCCCGTGAAGTGGTCCTCTCGCCCTTGTCATCTCGTTAGCAGATCGTCTTCGATTAATCTGCCCTGATCAGAGGAAGATAACAGAAACGCTCCGAAGAATTGTCCTGGCTTTCTCTCGTCTCACTACATTGGTTGAGACTTCCTGCCGTCGTACGACGAATCTCTATTTGTGATTACTTCTCCCTGGAGCCGAGGTAATTCACCCCTTTTGGAGTCTCTCTGGCCACCTTCGCAACAAGACCTCATTGAGGAAGACCCGGCAATTGGTCTTCTACCTCCCCAGCTCATCCACCAGAGGTAATTAGGAGTCCTTTCCTGGTAAGTTCCACCTTTCCATTCCCAGTCCTAAGAAAAATTCCCCCATTTTGTGTAACGCTAATAGACTAGCTAAGTCCTTCCTATAATACAACTTATTGGTTAGCTTATATATTCTTCCCGGACCTAGCTAAATTAAGGTTTGCCCGTCATAATAGTCTTTGGTCGTACTAATTATTATATAAATTTCCATATTTATCTGCGCTCTTGTATTTTTATTATTTCTATAAAAGTTTATTTTTGTAGAGGTGTTTGTTTATCTTTGGAATAGCCCCTGAGGCGAAGAGGCAAAAGTATTCCCATTCAAAGACCCAATCTTAATAATATTGCCGACAGTGGCGACCTGGCTTACAGATGTGTATACCTTTTTGATAGTATTTACTATGTTAGCCTAGCCTATTATAGTCTACCCTAACCTAGCCTATTATAGGCTAGCATACTATATTCTACCCTAACCTAGCCTATTATAGGCTAGCATACTATATCCTACCTACCTTAACCTAGCATATTAGATCCTAGGCTACCCTAATTTAGCATAGTTTCTGACAGCATAGAATGATATATCCTACCCTAAACTAGCCTAGTATATCCAAGCTTACAATACCATAGCCTAGCCTAGTATAATCTATAATGCCCTAGTCTGTTATAGCATAATTTATCCTAGAATTGCCTAGCCTTGTTTGAAATAGCACAGTCTAGTAGAGCATACCCCAGCATAGTAAAGCATAGCATAGTTTAGCGAATAATGGTAGAGTTAAGCAAAGATTAGTATAGCTTAGCATAGCATAGCCTTGCATAGCATAGTGTATCCTAGCCTAGGCATTATAACCTAACCTAGTAGGCGAAATAGCCTACTATAGCCTTTCATTTTATAGCCTAGGTTTACTGGTTTAAGCTAATATAGTATATCCAAGTCTAGTGTAGCTTATGATAGCCTAGATTAGCTTAGCATATTTAGATTAGCCTAGCCAGCCTAACCTCGCCAGCTAGCCTAGCATAGTATACCTAGCATACTATACTATAGTCACGCATAATATAGCCTAGCCTATCATAGTAGACTGACGCATAATATAACCTAGTTTAGCCCAGCCTACCATAGTATAGTAACCGATAATAACACATAATATAGCCTAGTTTACCCTAGTTCGCAAAGCCTATTACCGCCTGGCATAGTGTGCCTATCAAAGTATACCCTAGCCTATTATAGCCTAGAGTCGCCTAATATAGCGTAGCATACCATAGATAGGCTATAGCTTTACTATAAAAGTATGCCTAAGCTAAGCTAAGTAATACTATACCTGTCTATGATAGCCTATACTCTGCTAGGCGAGGTGATACTATGATAGCCTATACTATGCTTGGTTAGCCTAAGCTAGGCTATACTATGCTAAGCTAGGCTAGAAGATACTATCGTTGGCCAAGGTAGGTGAAGCTATGCTAGGCTAGGGTTTACTCGGGTATAGCTTTCCTAATCTAAGCGAGGCAAGGCTATAATATGATAAATAAACTATAATATGCTAAGCTAGAGTAGGTTAGGCAATTCTTTACTCGTGCTCCGCCTGCATCTGGTAACATTTGTCGTAAACTCTGAAATGTTTCTATTTATTTTGTGAGCAACTTCACTTTTGTAAATAAATAGTTCATAGTACTCAATAATTTTTTTGTTAATGTAATAAATAAAGGCGCATCGTAAAGCTCCTTTCTGGTCAGCTTCACTGACAAGAATTACTTGGTACTCGGGAGGTCCCGCCCTATCCCAGGAGTTCTACCCCGTGGGATCCCAACCCCGCCGACGCACGCAGAGGGCTCGGATTTGAGGAGCCAGTCCTGGGCTTTCAGCCCAACCAGGAGGTCCCTCAGATCGTCCAGGCCCGCCGGGTTACCCCGATTGGGCCCTCGTCGTGACCCAGCTACTGGCCCGAGTTGCGACTCGTTCAACCCCAAGCCCCCGTGTTTAGAACCAGGGACATTAAGGAGATGCAGCTCTTGTTTATAGTCTATAGATTTAGAGATCAGCTTCTCGAGGAGGAAACCGCACGCCTAAGAACTAGGCTGCGATTATACTATCTTATTTCCTACGTGGAGTGGGGGTACGCCTTGGAGGACCACCACCTCTAGGCTACCCAAGGGGCTGACATCCCCATAGATCCGGTCATATACAACCGGACCGTCTTACGGGAGTCTCGGGCGTGTCCCGCCCCTGCCCGTCCCCAGCCGGATGCCCCGGCTGCCCGCCCACGCCGTCGTCCACGTGCGCGCAGCAAGGCCAAAGATGGCCGGAAATGAGTCGCCAGCTGACTCATGGGAAGACAAGGTGTGGGCCGTTAGGGAAATCTTCAACTTCACCCCTAGCTCCCCTTTGTCCCCCCCCTGGGCCTCTAGTTCTCTTGGGGTTGGGGCAGACCTCCCTATCACCCTTGGGTCGGGTGCGGGCGGAGAAGAGCCTTCCGGGTACAATATAGACACCCTCCTTGAGTTGGGTGCCGAAATGCTTCCCACAGATCGGAACTTGAAGGATTTCGACTTAAGTTCGCAAGAACGCCTCCTTGCGGCTGACCCGGGTCTAGCCGCCGCAGTTGATGCCATCAATATGGCCAGTACCCCTGGATGATCATACCCAGGAGCTTATCGACGAAGACCCCCAACTGCACGACGTCATCAACTTCATTAAAAACGTTCCGGTCCCGGTGCCGGACGCCTCCCCTGCTTTGCCGGACGAGGAGTCTCCTGTTCCGGATGCGCCCCCGGCAGTCAGGGTTGAGTCTGGTCAGGACCAAGGCGACGGCGACAAGGAAGAGGAAGCCAACGACGACAACGAGGGTGAGGCTGGGAGCGTTTTCGACCCGCTCACGCGGGCCCAAAATGACCCCTTCCAACGTCACATTTGTGACTTTCTCCCCGGAAGTGTGTGTTACCACGTGCCCCTTCCCTCCAATGTGGCGAAAGCTGCGGAAGGTAAAGGTGTGCAGGTGTTCCTCGGCAAGTATCGTCACTTCGCCCCCAGCAGTAAGCTGATGCTCCCGGTGCTGCAGACTTTTCTGCGCGCTGGCGTTGTAGAACGCTCGGAGCAGATCAGGTGCGCCCATCAGGTGTTCCTGGTCCCCAGGAATGAGCGCGAAGACCGCCTTATTTACGACATGTCTCTTTTGGGCGTGTTGGGTTTATATCCCCCCCCTTCTTTCCAGCTCCCTTCTCTCGGAAAGGTTCTGCGTGATGCAGGAGAGGCCACATGGGCGGTAAAAATCGATTTACAACCTGGTTTTTACCACATCAACCTACATCAAAATGCCCGGCCTTGGTTTGGCGTGCTCTGTGGGACTGAGCGTTTTCGGTTTAAACGTTTACCCATGAGGTTCAGGGGATCTCCCTACATCATGCAGGCTTGCATGGCACTGATTTTTGCAGAATTTGCGAGGCAGGCGGGTATCTCGGTGTACACCTACATCGATGATATCCTGGGCCTAGGTCGCCCCTCCGCCCTGCTTAGATTCATCCAGCTTGCCTGCGATTCCTCAATTAAGATCAATGAGAAGAAATCGGTCCTCACCCCCACGCGCCACCTCGTCTATTTGGGCGTGGATATTAACCTGCGCTCAAGCCTCACCCGCCTCACCCCGAAGATGAGAAAGAAGACCTGCAGGGCCCTGGCATGGGCACCAAGTGTTCCTGAATCCTCCCCCTTTGGGGCTAGGCTGGGTGGCCTATTAAGTTTTGTGGGCATGGCCGTTGGCCTTCCACGTTTTTGGGCCCAGCTGGCCTACACGCGGTGTTCCCGGCTCGCCCTTCTGGCGGTCCTCGTCCCCTCTGGTTGGGTCCCCTGGGTCGGAGCACGAGTCAGGTGGGCCACTCCCGGCATGCTGGGGTGGTTTTTCGACCAGAGGCAGGCATCAGTTAAATTATCACCCCCTAACCACGCTGTTAAGTCCAAGTTCGCGGTCCTATTTGTACTCTATGTTGGTAAACCCCCTTACTCTTTAATGTCCGATTCTTCGGTGAGCGTAGTTTTGCTCAATAAGGGGGCCATTTTGGCTTCCTTATTACCATTTATTAACCCGGTAACTTTAATTATGTATCATTTCCTTTTCATATCCCATAGGCCGGCGGCCATATGGGTGCCGTCCGAAGCGAACCACGCTGATCCTCCGTCGCGTAGATTAAGCGCTAGTTAGCGTATGTGATTTTGCCGTGACGTCATTCATGACGTCACGATAAATCCATGACGTTACTGGCTGGCGCTGACGTCACGTGCTCGGAGTATAAAAGCGAGGACTCATGGCTCGGCCGTTACTCGTGCTCCGCCTGCCTCTGGTAACATTTGTCTTAAAGTCTGAAATATTTTTATTTATTTTGTGAGCAACTTCACTTTTGCAAATAAATACTTCATAGTGCTCAATAATTGTTTTGTTAATGTAATAAATAAAGGCGCAGGGGCTATGATATGATGGGCTATTCTACTCTAAGCTAAAGTAAGGAAGGCTAGTCTAGGCTTATATATACAATACTACCAAAAGATTTGCTAGTCTAGAATAGACTATACTATCTATGATATGCATAGTAGACTAGGATATACTATTCTAGGATAGGATATGTTATCCTTGGCTATACTAGGTTGCAGTATAACAATTGTAGGCTGCGCTAAGGTAGGCAATACTAGGATAGCCTATACTCTGCGAGGCTAGGTTATACTATGCTAGGCTAGCCTACTTTACTATCTACTATGCTAAGCCAGGCTGGCTATAATATGCTAGGCTAAACTATATTTTCTATACTATGCTGTGCTCTAAAGCTTGTCTAAGTTTGGTTATACTACGCTAAGCTGTGCTATATTTTTTAAGGCTAGACATGCTAGGCTAGGCTAGTCTATGCCAGGCTATGCTATGCTATACTATAGTATACTAAGCTCTTTTATATTTGCCTAAGGTAAGCTAAACTATGCTATGTCTTGTTATGTTATGCTACTTCCTATGATATATTATACATACAATGTCATTTCATACAATGCTATAATATGCAATACTATGTTATGATATGCTATACTATTCTTTACTATGCTGTTAGGGTGTATCCATTTTTTCAACTCCCCAATTTCATAAATGAGGCCCGAGATTTTATTTCTAAAATTTTTGTGGGGATTTTAATAGAATTTTTTTATGCTTGTTAATAAGCTACTAGAAAGTTATGACTTTCTTTTTACTGTTTGAGGGAATTAAAGGACAATCATTTTATTTATATTTATATCTTTTTCCCTGATTTTAGTTATTTCACAGTTTTAAATATATTCATCAGGCTGCTGAACATTACTTGGCGATCCGTACTACGATCCTAAACAGGGCGAATTGACATAGAATGGCATTTTAAATTAGGAAAAGACTACATTGAAATAGTAAAGATATTGCCATCAAATTTCTGAAGTCTGCGTGACGTTCTGAAATGTAGCCTACTTCTCAGACAACAAATTAGTGAGGATGTGAGAAACTACTCAGCAGCTAGTCTTGAAAGAATATTTATCGTAAAAGGATTGAGAAGGGAAAACGAGCGCACAGTTCTTTTGTAAAACATATCACTTCGGCAAGGACAGCTACAGGAGAAAGAGCCTTTCATTGCAAAACTGGACAAGGATTTGGAAATCTTCAGTTTCAAGTGTAAAACTAACACACATTAATATAAATGCACTAGGTACATAAAGAGCCCTGTAAAGAAGCAAGCTGATGTCCATGAACGAATCAAATCAAGACTTGATGAAAGTTGTTTATTTTTGTAAATGTTGTTATCACTTTCTAATATTGTATGCTTAGAAGAATACCTTGTATGATTATTGAGATATGTTTTATGTAGAGAAACTTAATTTTATATAGACATTACCTGCTATTTTGAGAAGTTAAATTTAGAACTCTAATATTCTTAGAGCAATTTATAATTTGTTTTTTTCACACATATCTTTTCCAAGGTGAATGTTTGGCAATCACAAAAATTATAGAAGATTTGAATTTTAGGATTACTGGGATATATTTTATGATTTTAATCTAATCATATGTACCTTATTATTAGAAATGTTGGAGAGGGTCCAGCGAAGAGCTACTAAGCTTATATCTGGGTTCCAAAAATTTAGCTATGAGACTAGACTGCCAAAAGTGGATATCTTTTCGGTTTAGAAGAAAGTGCTAAGGGGTGAGGGGGCGAATTCAAGTATTTATTTTTTTTTCAGGTTTGGACCTTATTAATCCTGAAGATTTCTTGAGTGACACTGGGGCTGTTACTCAAGGACACTAGTTTAAAATTAAGTGATTTTGTGACAATAGGGTGTATAGGGTCTGAGTAAGGTAATTGACACTCTAGATTGCGGTCCAGTTCCGTTGTTGCCTATCCGATTTTGCAGTAGTGGCGAGGAGAAGGCAGAGACTAGTGGCTTGTGGTCCCTGCATAAAGTCACTTGGCGACCTTCGATCATATGCCTGAAGTGACGCACAGCAAGATACGCAGCCAGGAGTTCCCTGTAATAAATAGAGTACGCTGGCTCTGTTTTACTCAATTTCTCGGAAAATAATGTCACGGGCTAGGGAGACCCATTTACCATCTGATGGAGCGCAGCACCAACTGCGAATTGGGAGCTGCCCGTCACTAATTGGTACGGAGAGTCATTGGGTAATGGGTGGTGTAACTTAACGGAGTTTGCCAGGGCCTCGTGAGTAGCTTCAAATGCTTTCCGTGCAGCATCATTCAAAACAAGTTGGCGATCCTTAGGTTGAAGCCATGCGAATTCAGTCAGAGGGGCAGAAATCGCAGCGAAATTAGACATCATACGTCTGTAAAAGCCTAACATGCCAAAGTATCCACAAAGTTTTTTGAAATCAGTTGGTAGGGGCATTTCGGTGACCTCGGAGACCTGCAGCTGAGACATGGTAGCCCAAGAAATCGCACTTTTCCATAGAAATTTAAAGGTTGTTTTCTGCCAATATTTTGAAAACTTGATGCTCGTCTATATTTTCCGAAAATATTAAAATATCATCAACGCAGGACATGCTACCCCTCTTGGCGGCCTGCCTTCGCAATAGTGTGAAGGTAAGCTGCTTGCCTGGACGGGGAAACGACCAAATTAGAGTAAAGGCGGAGAAATCCAAGATTTCTGAGAGCTCGGTCGTTGCCCTGATGGTAAGTGGCAACGACTTCTACCTCAGATGAGGTAAGGTAGGCCCTACACTTAAGATTCTTCAACGGTAATGAGAGCTGTGGAAGACTGTGGGTTGAAAACCCGAAGACGTGTCGTGGTCGGAATGCTCCCGAGAAGAGGTCCAACCCGGATGGCTCAGTCGAGTAACGTCTCTTTGAACCGATGCCTGGCAGATTTATGCACGGCGGATGGACTCTTTTTTGTGGACCCATATCCACACCTTTTATGCTAGGAACGAACTCTACCAAAGGGATGAGGTGCATTCTTTAAAGGAAAGGTTCTATTTCCAAACATGATACAGGAGGTGATGTGGTAGAGCAGACCCAAAGGAGTGTCCGACCCAGGGTAAAGGCGGACGTACACACACCAATACGCCCGTGTCACTCCTGGAACGACATTCTCGGTCGTTCTTTAATCGTCTCATCATGCCACCAACTAGGAGTAGAGAGGCAATTATTACGGGAAACGGAAAGACGTAGGGAGTCTTACATTTGGTGACTCCATGAAAGTTCTTTTGTTTAGTGTGAGGACAATCAGGAACAGTTTTCTTAAATTTCATGGCCTCGTAGCGACGAAAGAACCTGAGATGGTGGTCATAACAGAGTCGTGTGTAAAAACATCCAAACGAGATTTTGAGGGTGAATTCACGATTCTCGGTTACTAAATCTTCATAAAAGACAGACTAGACAGAGAAGGTGGTGGTGTGATGTTGTAGGATAGGGATAAATTCAAAACGACGAACTGCAACATCATATACGACCAAGAGCTACTAGATGTAGACCTAGATATAGGTCCTGTCAGATACAGGACCCTGCTGCTTTATAGACCCTATGCCCATCTCGTTGAGAAGGACAGGGATCTGTACGCCTGCTGGGTGAACTTGTTGAAGAAAGAATGTGTATCGTCATGGGAGACTTCAACACCCGAGTTGACTGGAAAACCAGAGAACCATGTGGCGAGAAAGCACTGCTCCCGGAATTCGCGAACAACGAGTTCCTGACTCAATGGGGGAGAGAGCCGACGAGAGGCAATAATATTCTCGACTTGGTTTTCACCTCTGAGGATGACATGGTTGAGGGGCTCTCTGTAGGCGAGGAGTTCGGTGGCAGTGACTACCGACTAGTCAGATTTGTAATCGAGATCCACAAGGTAGAGTCCGTGTCTCGTAAATCGAGGAACTTTGATTTGAGAAGAGCAGACTTTGCAGGTTTTCGTTCTTGATTGGCTTATATGACGCTGGGAGGGGGGGGAATGTTGTAGATCTGTGGAATAGTTTCAGAACTACGTTCATGAGTCATCAATCACGATTTGTCCCTGTGAAAAGGTTGCGTTAGTCTTCTTTTCAACCAAAGTGGTTTAATCGAGAAATTGGCCAA
Organism: Ceratothoa steindachneri; assembly: GCA_963969495.1. Taxonomy (NCBI): domain Eukaryota; kingdom Metazoa; phylum Arthropoda; class Malacostraca; order Isopoda; family Cymothoidae; genus Ceratothoa; species Ceratothoa steindachneri. Next base: position 51,423,958 of record OZ018331.1, read on the forward strand.
CTGCTGAGGAATAAAAGAACTGTGTAGTAGCAGTCAAAGATTTCTGGTGAATTCCATGAGTACCGTAGGCTAGCTAGGAGAGTGAAGTCCAGCAAAGATTTCTAAATTTGCTGATGATACTAGAAAGATCTTCAAGTGAGTGAACATTTCCACCTCTCAGGTCAACAATATTTTGGACAGCATCTCTGCTCTCCTCACTGCCATATGAGCAGGAGCATATCTGGATTATAATTTCGCTGATTGATGGTTGACAAAACAGCTTCCACAACAAACTTCTTTTGCAGCTTAAGCAGCCGCAGATATTCAATATGTGGCACGGGCCTTCCAACCAAGAATGTTTCACTTTGATGTTGAACCAATTGGGGTAGTATAGAGACAGTAATAATGTATTGCATTAGCACAAGCTTAACTTGTTGAATGTTCTACCTAAAGGTCATATTTTGAAACATATATGCGATAAAGCTTGCTTGATGTCGTCACACACTTTGAATGCCTCACTGGAACAAATTCCAAAAGAGCTAGACCGTTTGGAAGTTCCCATGTCTTTATGGGTTGTGTGAACCTATAACCGTACACCAGATTCTCACCTAATGAAGTAAGAGGGTCTCCAATTGAGAGTGTAGTGAATGCAGGATAAATTTCAAGTTTGATGGCAGTTTCTAGCATATTGTCAATATTCTCAGTACACTTGTTAGGCAAGGTCTTCGAATCAAGTGCTGTGATCAAGTGTCGCATGACTATCTCGTTTGTGTTGAAGGCACAAACCAACCAGATAAGGTTACGGCCAAGCTTGACTTCTACTCAATGCATGAAACGACCATACTAGCCAGTGTTAACATATGTAGAACGAATCCCAATAACATGCTGCCTTTATTCTTTATGAAATCTACAAGATTATTAGCAAAATATTCAGCACTTTATGTACTTCTTGCTCATTTGTCAAAAGTGAAATGTTAGAGATATCTTTCCTCCTACTCATTCTTTGAATACAGAAAGTTGAAATTTTATAATGCTTGGGATATGGAAATTTATATTGCCTACTTTCAGAATAACCTTGTATCTTAAAGGTGCAGTCAATTTCACCCTTCTTATAAAGTTCATCAAAATTCTGATCCTTGTAGCTCATAACTTTTTCCTAGGCTCTCTTAAATTTTGTGGGATTAAATATAACTCTCTCGTCCTCTTTAATGATCAATCCAGTAAATATCTAATTTTATGCATGCCACCATTATGTATTTCCCATGTGTTATATTTTGGCTTTTAAACGAATGATGAAGATATAGGCGGTATTTTTAATGTCACCATAACTTCCATCTTTTCATCTTGAACATTAGCTATTTGTTCTTCGATTTCTTTAAGAGAGAAAATTATTTTATTTGATTGCATTGGAACATTAGTGTTAGGTTATTTGTTATATTTAGCAACTCTTCTTCTTTCACCTTCTTGCCGTTTATATCTCTTGACTTTCCAATTTTACATGGGCTAATGGGGCAAGACAACCTCATCTGATCCAAAAGAAGTAAACTGTTGTCTCTGACTTTAAATGAATGAAGTTCATTCACGGGGATCTACATCTCCTGATGGCATATAAATTAAGGAATTTCGTTTTTGCAAATTCACAGCCAAAAAATACCCTACACTTGTCCCCGAGTATATCAATAGGTTGTCTGGTTTTGCAATGTAAGTGTCTAGGGCCTATAGCTGTCGTCTCCCATGGGATATGTTTTTTACCTGCTCCTAGTTCTTTGGAACTTGAGTCTGTGAAGTTATAACGGGTACAAAAGAACTGTTCGCTGTTCGCACTTTTCAAGCACTTTCGGATAAATATCCTTTTCAAAATTGACTGCTGGGTACTTTCTCACATCCTGATTACTTTGTTGTCTGAAAGCTAGTCCATATTTCAAAACGTCAACCAGAGTTGCTCATATGTGTAAATATCCTGTCTTGTCCTAATTTTGAAAGCCATTGTAGGTCAATTCCCACTGGTAGAATTGAACTACTGAAGGCCAAATAATCTTTAGCACACTGTAGAATATCTTTCAAAAAGTGAAATATGAGAAAACGCAGTGAATTCGCTATCTTTATTAATTTAATCATTTTCATTTAATTACAGAAAACTTTAAAAAATGTCAGGAGTTTGAAATACCTCATTACCAAGCAGAACTATATTATAATAAATTACAAAAGTCTTTAAAATTCCAAAGTAGGGCCTTAACTCTTATGGAATTGGAAAGTTTATTAAATTGAACAACACTAATAGCATTGTATAGCATAATCTAGAATAGTATTTGATAGAATAGTATAGCATACTATGGCATAATATAGCATAGTATAGTATAGCATAGAAATGCATAGCATAACATACTATAGTAGAGTATAGCATAGCATATCTAGCATATAATATTATAGCTTAGCAGAGCATAGTATAGTCAAGCCTAGACTAGCATAGTATAGTCTATTCTAACTTAGCTTAGTATAGCCTAGCCTAGCTTAGCATTTTATAGACTAACCTAGCGTGTTAGGTAAAGAATAACATAGCCTAACCGAGCTATCCTAGAATAACTTAGTTTATCCTACTCTATCATAGTATAGCGTAGCATAGCATAGTGTGATAGAACGGGTTGAGGCTACGGTAATTTCAACCACTATCACATGTTATTTAAAACCACGATGCTCTCCACGTACATCTCCGCTTTGAAGCTGGGCGCCTTATCGCAGCCACCTGAGTCAATGTTTAAACAAGGAGGTTTATCTTCCCCCGTTCGCCCCCATACCCCGGCCTCGCCAGATTGAGTTAGGCTTATGGACAGATAAGGCTTGTTCTCAGGCTCGGCTGTGCATTCCCTTGAAGCTCCCACTCCATTGTCCCACACGCCAAGGGAGTGTCTCGACTATTTAGATGGAAACTTTACCACTAAGATCAGATTGAAGATCCAGATTTTCGTCGCGAAACATCACTACGTGTCACTCTCACCTTGTACGCCAAGGGACCTCGACCTCGAGATTCACCATCACTTGTCCAGAAGGAGGACAATATCCCTTGAAGTGCCAAGGTTCGAGCCTTTCGTGACGCCAAGTCCACAAGGCTTCCCCCTTGTTGTTCAGAAAGAGAACAATGTTAGAACAGCCATTGTTCGTTCGAGCCGTTGACAAGAAACGGTTCTCATCCCACCCCCTTGTTGTTCAGAAGAGAACAATGTAGAACAGCCATTGTTCTTTTGAGCCCATTCGCCAAGAAACAGTTCTCATCCTTCTCCCTTGTTGTTCAGAAGAGAACAACATTAGAACAGTCATTGTTCTTTTGAGCCCGTTCGCCAAGAAACGGTTCTCACCCTTCCCCCCTGTTGTTCAGAAGAGAACAACGTAAAACAGCCATTGATCTTCAAGCCGTTCGTCTAGAAACGGTTCTCATTCCCAAGACGCCACGTCAAGATCATTTTATTCCCCCCCCCCCTTTGGCTGGAACTCGCCAGCGGACCGAAAATTTCTTCACGCCGTCTTCCTCTGCACAACAAGTATAAATTACGTAAGCCGAACGTTACCTTTGAGTATTTAACCCTTTTGTCAATTCAATCCAGTGCTTTAAATGGTTTAGCGAACCATCACTTCCCTTTAACTTTATATTTGTTTTTCCTTTTTAAATCTTTTAATACTCGGATTAGCTCGAGTCCCCACGACCCTTTCCATTCTCTGTTTATGTCGATATTTTCCGTTTTGTGTGTTGTTGATAGTTATTATTAATAAAACTCTATTTTATTAATGATAGCAATATTTTTAGCCTTGAGCTCAGTTCCACTTCTTAAGCATATCGAAGATACATAATATCGGCCAGCCTAGACATCCACGCACTCTAAAGATAATTAATAAGTTACCTAAATCAATTGTTATATATGGTATATCGTCGAGAGTCCATTCTACGACACATAGCTTATTATAGCTCAGCTTATCCTAGCTTAGCAGAGCCTAGCCTACCATAGTATAGTATAACATATACTAGTATAGTCTATCTTAGCCTATATTATCATAAGTTAGTATAGTCGAGCCTAACTTTAAATAGCTATGCCTAGCCTTGCCTAGCATTTCCAAGTCTAGTATAGTTTAAGCTAGCGTAGCAAAGCCTAACCTAGTATATTCTAACTTAGACAAGCCAGGTTTATTCTAGCTTAGACTAACTTCGCCTAGTTTAATCTGTCATAACCTAGCTTAGTTTATCATTACAGAGTATATCATAGCCTACCCTAGTCGAGCATTTTTTTAACAAAGCCTACTCTATTATAGGATAGTATATCATACCACAGCCTAACCAGGTATTTCTTAGCTTAGCATAGCATAGCAAAGCTTAGCGTACCCTAACTTATCATAGTATATTCTAGCCTAGCCTTACCTAGTACAACCTAGAATAGACGAACCTAGTATAGCCTAGTTAGGGGAGAATAGTATAACCTAGCTATCATATCATAGTATAGTATAGCATATAATACCCAGCCTAGCCTAGAATAATATAGCTAGCCTAGCCTAGCATGTCATAGCATAGCCTAGTATAGCCATGCCGACAATTGCCTAGCATAATATTACCAAGCATCACCTATTATGGCCTAGCCTTGTATAGCCTAGCATAGCATAGTCAAGTATGCCTTAGCTAGCATAACCTAGTAATGCCTTGGATAGTATAGATTATCCTAGCATAGCTTAGTATAGTGTAGCCTAGAATAGTATATCCAATTCTAACTTATGATAGTATAGACTAGGCTGGCTTAGAATAGTAGAGCCTAGCCTGGGCTAGCCAGACATAGTAGAGCCTAGCATAGTATGGGCTATCCTAGTTTAGTATAGTATTTCCTATCTTAGATTAGCCTACAATAGTATAGTAAAGTTTTGTTTACCCTAGTATAGCCTAGCATAGGCTAGCATGGTATAACCAAGCTCAGCTAGTATACCATGCCCTAACCTAGCATAGGTTAGCAGAGTATAGCCTAACTTATTATAGTATCGCAGAGATTAGTGCAGCCTATAATCGTATAGTAAAGGCTAGTCTAGTCTACCTTATCCAAGCCTAGTATAGCCTAGTATAACCTACCCTACCTTTGCACAGTATAGCCTAGGCTAGTATACAATATCATTGGATAGCATATCATAACCATGCATAGCATAATATAGCCTATACTAGCCTAATAGTCCCTAGCCTAGTATAGCATTGTATAGCAGAGCTTAGCCTAGCATAGCTTTGCCCATTATAGCATAGCATAGCAGAGTATGAGCTAATAATTTATAGACAACACTAGTCTAAACTTCCTTAATTTATCCTCACCTATAAACTAACCTAACATAGTATATTATATCCTAACCTAGTTTAGCATAGTATATCACATCCTACCCTACCATAGTATAGCCTAGCATAGTAGAGCATCGCTAATTAAAATGGCAGCTAATGTTTGAGTGATTTAATTTCTCTACATAAACCATATTCTTTAATCATAAATTTCAAATCTATTTTTGTGATTCCCATAAACATACCTTCAAAATGCAAAGATTGAAAAAAACATTATAAATTGGTCTAGGAATATAATTAATAAATATTAGCTTCTTAAAATAGCAGGTAATGCTATAGAACTATAGTTTTTCTCATAAAACATATCTTACGAATCATAAAACACATCCCTCTCATCATAGAACAATAGAAAGTGATATTAACAGCAAAAAGATAACTTTCATTAAGTCATGCTTTGATTCCTTCTTGGACATCCGCCGCCGACTTATTTCTTTGTCTTTGAATATTAATGAAAGCAAGTTCCTTTACAGGGATCTTCATCTCCCTAAGGCATTTATATTAATGCGAGATTAGTTTTACCTTTGCAACTCAGAATGTCAATTAGCTGTTCCTGTTTTCGAATGAACGCATCTTTGAGCTGTAGTTGTTCTCTTCCAAGAGATATGTTAATGGCCTGCTCCCAGTGCTTTTGAATCTTATTTAAGATTGTGATTCGTGAATTTACAACGGGGGCTACCATAGAACTGTTCCCTTGTTCGCATTTTTCAAACATTCTACGGTAAATATCCTCTAAAAGACTGGTAGCGGTGTAGTTTCTCACGAAGAGTTGTGAATTCAGATAGCAATAATTCTACCATTTTCATTGAAGTTGATCATAATATGTGTGTGTGTGTCTCCAGTCTTGTCCTAATTTTAAAAAGCCATTGTAAGTCAATTGACACTGGTTAGGATGATGGTACAGATAGCCAAGTAATCGTCAGCACTCTGAGGAAAAGGTTTCGAACTGTAAAATAAGAAAAAAAAACTAGTGAAATAGATATAATTATTAATGTAATAATTGTTATTTAATTCCTCGAAACAATAAAAAAGTAACAATTTTCTTGTATCTTATTAACAAGCATAAATAACTTATAGTAAAATAAAAATAATATCTTTAGAAATAAACGGTCAGCTTTGACATTTTGGCCCCGCTCACTTTTGGAATTGGAAGGTTGCAAAAATAGACACACCAAAATAGCATAGTATATGATACTCTTCCTTAGCAGAGCATATTATAGTTTATTATAGCATGGCCTATTAGGGCATATCATAGTGTAGAATAATATTGTATATCATAGTATAGCATAACATACCATAGTACAGCACAGTATAATATAGCATAAGCTTGTATACCATAGAATAGTAGAGCATAGCATAGCATAGACTAGTATAGTCTAGCATAGTATACATATATAGCCTTGAATACCTTAGCAAAGTATAGAATAGCATATCCTAACATAACCTGGTTTAGTCTATAATATCCAAGCCTCGCCTAGCATTGTATAATAGAGCCTATTTAAATATTGCATAGTATAGCCTAGCAAAGTATAGCCTAATCTAATATAGGTTAGAGTAGCCTAGAATAGAATAGCAAATGATAACAAAGCCTATTATAGCCTATTATAACATAACTTATCCTATCCTGGCCTAGCATAGCTAGGTATAATATAGCCTTGGCTAGCATAGAATAGCTGAGCCTAGCTTTGCCTCTCCTAGCATAACATACGGTAGCCTAGCCGAGCCAATTATAACCAATTATAACATAACTTATCCTATCCTGGCCTAGCATAGCTAGGTATAATATAGCCTTGGCTAGCATAGAATAGCTGAGCCTAGCTTTGCCTCTCCTAGCATAACATACGGTAGCCTAGCCGAGCCAAGCCTAACCTAGCCTAGCCTTACCTAGCCCTCTATAGTAAAGCTTTCATACATCAAAGAGAGAGAGAGAGAGAGAGAGAGAGAGAGAGAGAGAGAGAGAGAGAGAGAGAGAGAGAGAAAGAGAAGGAGAGAGAAAGAGGAGGTTGCGAGCTGCAGCGCCCTTCAATGGAGAGTGCGCTAATGAGAGTGCGAAATCATGAGACGCCGTAGTGGCCTGAATGAACCCCGGCATCGCAGAATGCCTGCGATGCCGGGGCAAGCTTGATAGACTGAAAAGCTCCCAGTGGGAGTCAGGCAAAGTTTCGCCTCGCTGGATTAGGAACCTTCTCGCGATCGTGCTAATAGGGCGAGACTACTCTTGCCTGCCGATGCGTCGGACCCTGGAACCCTTCCCTTCGGACGGAGGGTGTTAAACCTCATTCGACCCCACTATAAATCCTCCACCGCCAGTTTCAAGGTAGTATCTGCTGCCCTCCATGGCCCGTCACTATCTGTCATCTTCCCGCCCCATCATTATCCTCTGCCCGCCCTCTGTCAGTACCCACTATTCGAGTTCCGTTGGACTCTGAAAAATTCTCACAGAACCATTCAAGCAGCGGGTATTCTCGATTAATTTGCGTGAGTCTGCACCAACTCCCTTCTATCCACCCCTCGAATTCACCGGACCCAGTCTCGAATCATGTTCCACTCAAAAGCAAGTCTAAGTTCATCCCGTAATAGTCATTGTTAAGAGACTATTATTCGATATTTGCACCGAGGCAACGATTACTCCCTCGGACCAAATCTCCGAGATAACATCAACGCGCAACCCTGCTGTGCATGTGCTATCTTTTTCCTATCCCCACCCCAAGTGTAAGGCTCAATCTTCGGCTTAGTATACACTCAAGGTCATTGGGGCGAGCCTCGGACAATATTGTATATTTGTTTGTACCGCGACCGTCCCCGCCAAGTCTGCCCCCTACCTTTTAGCCGCTGAGACTAATTTGTATATAGCATGTTTTAAAACTCTTTTTAATCTCGTAAAAGAATATTAATTTGCATATTAGTAAAGTTAGTTTTGTACCCGTTTTTTTTTGTTGTCCCTGACCCTCTAAGATAGTCGACGGTTTGGCAAACCTACATTTAGTTAATTAGCACTCTTCTTGTATTATAAATCTACCAGGCACATATCCGTTCCACCTTGGTTGAGAAAAACACAAAGAGTTAACGTGACCATATTCTACAAAACAGAGCATAGTATAGCAGAGCTATGTATAATATAGCCTAGCCTAGTTTAACCTACTATATCTTTTTCTACTAAATCACAGTTTGGACTAGAGAAACCTAGCCTAATTTAACCTAACTTAATAGAGGCTAGTAAAGCCTAGTCTAGTATAGCCAAGAATTGTATAGCCTAGCTTACACCGGCATAATATGTCCTAGCATATTCTAGTACAGCCTATCCTATCCTAAAGTAACATAATTCAGCTTTGCCTAGATTAGCATAGACTAGCCTATTATTCCCTAGCAATAGAAGATGCAATCAATTTCTTCCTTCTTATAAAGTTCATTAATGTTCTGATACAAGGATCTCATAAGTATTTGTTGGGCCCACTTGACTTTATTGTCATTAACTAAGTAAGCAAGTAAGTATCCATAAAAGCAGCAGTAGTGCTGGCAGCTTGGCACGCAAGCCAACACCATAAATGATGCTATGTATAGCAAAATTGTGTATTTCTAATGCGTTATATGTTGGTTTTGAATGAAGGTTGAAGATGTGCTTGTTTTTTTTAAATGTCAATTCATAATTACGTCCTTTTCATCTTGAATATCACCAATTTGTTCTTCAGTTTCTTCAGGAGAAAAACTATTTGACTTGATGGCATTAGAACATTGGCCGCTTACTTGTCTGTTCACTATCAATAACTCTTCTTCTTTCACATTCCTGCCGGTTCTGATTTTTAACTTGTCTTTTTTTCTAAATGTAATCTGGCAAGACAACCTGAAGTGGTGCAAAAATGTGAACTTTTCTCTCTGAAATTTATTGAAAGTAAGTTCCTTGATATGAACCTTATCTCCCTAGGGCATTTAAATTAATGTGAGTTTCGTTTTTGCACCCTGCCTGCTCCTTGTGTGACTTGTTCCACAAGCCTCTTTATTGCATGTGCATGACAGGGGCACTGTGGAACTTACATAGGCTTGCAAAGGTACTTCTTTTTTTATGCTCTAGTCAGCATACATGTCAAATGGGTCTTAAATAGCTATTAAAAACAGTCTGTCAACTCCGACAGAGCAAAGGTACTGGGTTTGATAAAAGTTATCTTCCTAGGACGTACAGAAGGATTACCAAGTGTGTCAATATTTCCACCTCTCATGTGAACAATCTTTTAGAATGAAGCTCCCCTCTCCTCACTGTCATTTGAGCAAAATAGTGTCTGGATTATCATTTCACTGAATGAAGGTTAGCAAAACAGCCTCGAATTAAAATTTATTTTGCAGTTTATGTAGCCGCAACTGAAACATGTGGCACAGGACTTCCACCCATTCCATTCATATTAACATTATGAATTCCTAATTTGTTATATTTTTCCTTTTTAATGTAAGTTGAAGATGTGGTTGCTATTTTTAATGTCACTTTATAACTTCAATCTTTTCCATATTGAGGATCAGCTATTTTTTCTTCATTTTCATCAGGAGAGAAAATTATTTCACTTAATGGCATTGAAACATTAGGCTACTTATAGTAAGCAACTATTCTTCCTTCACCTTGGTGTTGCTTTAATGAAACAGGTTTCTTCAGAGATCTTAATCTCCATAGGGGATTTCAATTAATTTGAGTGTCGTATTTGTAACCAGGGCAGCCAAATTCACAGCAAAAAACAATTTTACACTTTCTCCTGAGGCTATCAACCGGTTTTCTAGTTTTGTAATGAAAATGTCAGGCCTGTAGTTCTTCTCTCATAAGGAATATGTTTTTGGCCTGCTCCCAGTTCATTTGGATCTTTTTAAGATTGTGACTCTTGAATTTACAACGGGGTCTAGAAAAGAACTGTTGCCGTCTTTGCCACTATTCAAGCACAGTATGATAAATATCGTTTGCAAGATTGGCTGCTGCGTAGTTTCTCACATGCGCATTTCAGAACGTAAACCAGAGTTTAGAATTTAGATGACAACAACTCTGCCATATTTAATTTAGCTGCTCAAATGTGTGAATATCGCCAGTCCTGTCCTAATGTTAAAAGCAATTGTAAGTCAAATCCTACCGGTAGGATGATAGTACTGAAGGCGACGCTATCTTCAGCACACTAATGAATATGTCTCAAACGGTGAAATAAGAAAAAACAACAGTGAGATAGATATAATTATTAATATAATATTAGTTATTTAATTCCCCAAGATGACAAAAATAAGTCAAAATTTTAAGTAGCTAACCATGTAAAACAAAAATTATATTAAAGTAAAAAAACAACAACTTTAGAATTCATAAGTTGGGCTGCAAAATTTGAGCACCGACTCCTCCATTTATGTAATTAGAAAGTTAAAAAGATTGAGACACCCTAGTAGCACAGTATTCCATAGCAAATTATTGTATAGTATCGCATAATATACCACAGCATATTAGAGCATAGTAAATTATAGAATATTTATGTACTGTATATTATTGTATAGCATAGCATAGCATAATATAGCACACTATATTGTAACATAACATAGTATAACATAGCATCATATGTTATAGGAGAGTATAACATAACACATAATAGTATAGCATAGCATAGTCTAGCCTAGACAAAATAACATAGTATAGCCACATACTTTAAAGATAGCATAGCATAGAATAGCTTAGCATAGCATGGCATAGTATTGTCTAGTCTAGTCTAGCATAGCCTAGCTAGCATAGCATAGTATTGTCTAGCCTAGTCTAGCCTAGCCTAGTCTAGCATTGTATAGCCAGATACTTTAGTATAGCATAGCATAGAATTGCCTAGCTAGCATAAAGTAACAACAAAATTTCTCGGATGACAAAAGCCACAAGGGCCTATCAAAGGTCATCCTCATCCGTCAAAACCCAAAGTAGTATTGTCTAGCCTTGCCTAAACTTCGCTAGCATAGTATAGCATAGCATATCATAGCTAAACATAGCATATTATATCCTAGCTTGTTTTAGCTTAGTATAGAAAAGCCTAGCCAAACATATTATAGCCTAGCCTAAACTTCGCTAGCATAGTATAGCATAGCATATCATAGCTAAACATAGCATATTATATCCTAGCTTGTTTTAGCTTGGTATAGAAAATCCTAGCCAAACATATTATAGCCTAGCCTGAAATTCGCTAGCATAGTATAGCATAGCATATCATAGCTAAACATAGCATATTATATCCTAGCTTGTTTTAGCTTAGTATAGAAAAGCCTAGCCAAACATATTATAGCCTAGCCTAAAATAAAAAGCCCTAGGTGTGCCCGGCCCAACCTACCCTAGCTTAGTATAATCTAGCTAGGCTAGTAGAACCTAGCATAGTATAGCCTACTTTATCCTACCTTAGCTTAGTATAGCCTAACCTAGTGTATCCTAGTATAGCATAACCTAGCTTAGTAGACCCTAGTCTAACCTAGCATATTATAGTCTAGCCTAGATTAGCCTAGCATAGTATACTTTTGCCTAGTTTAGCCTAGCAAATTATAACCTCGCCTACCCTAACAAAGTCTGGGCTAGCACTGCATGCCAAACCTGGCCTGCCTTGGATAGCGTAACCTAGCAGAACATAGCCTAGCCTAGCCTAGTATAGTCAAGCTAGAATAGGCTATTATAGCTTTTAAAATATATGCTTGTATACGATAGCCTAGCTTATCATACTATCGACTAGCTTGGTGTAAGTTATCCTAGCATAACGCCACCTAAAATAATATAGCCTAGCCTAGTATAGAAGAGGATACCCTAGACTAGAATCACCTTACATTGCTTAGCCTATAAAAGCCCAGGTTTGCCTCACATAGTATTGCCTAGCATAGCTTAGCATATTAGACTATAGCCCCCTAGCCTATTATAGTTTAGCCTATCCTATTATAGCATAGCTTAGTATAACCTAGCCTAGCATTAACTTTTCTAGACAAGTATAGCCTATAAACCCTAACCAACCTAGTAGAGTAAAACTTAGTATAGTCTAGCCTAACATACAATATGATATCTTAGCATTACATATTATCACCTAAATAAGTATAGTATATCTTACCCTTGTACATAATATCTCAACATAGCCTAGAATAGCTAATCGATGTATAGCTTATTCTAGGCTTGCGTACCAGATTATAGAATATTATAGTCTAGTCTAGTCTAGCAGAGTATAGTTTAGCCTAGATAAACCTACCCTAGAAAAGTATAGCCCCGCAAGACCTACTTTAGCTTAGTCCAGCTATTTCTACAATAGTATATCAATGCCTAGGCTAGACTATCCTAGCATAGCTTAATGTAAACTCTTATAGTATAGCTTTGACAAGTATATTTTAGCATACTTTAACCTAACATAGTATAGCTTAGAATATTATAGCCTAGCATAGAATAGCCTAGCAGAGTATAGCCTAGCCTAGTATAGGATAGCGTAGTCAAGCCTAATATAGTCTAGCTTACTCTTGTATAGCCTAGCCTAGCATACAATAGCCAATTATATAGTAGCTTAGCTATGAATATCCTAGCCAAGACTCATATAGCCTTGCATAGCCTTATATGGCCTATCATAGAATAGCATAGTATAGACTTGCCTATACTGATATAGTCTTGCATAATGTAGCCAGCCTAGTATATCCTAGCTTAGCTTAGTGTAGCATAGCTTAGTATAGTCTACCCTATACTAGCCCACCATAGCCAAGCATAACTTAGCAAGCATAGGATGGCATTGTGTAGCCTAGCCTAGCATAGAATATTTTACCCTAGTAAAGGCCAGACTCTCCGTTTATACCCTAGCAAAGCAAAGCTTAGTATAGCCTAGCCTACCCTAGCTTAGTGGACCCTAGACTATTATAACCTAGCATATGATAGCCTATCGTATCCTAACTTATTATTGAAAAGTATATCATAATACGTCCTAGCATATCATAGCACAACAAAGTATAACTTATTTAAGCCAATCAAAGCCCAACCAAGTCTATCCTTGCCTAGCTTAGCCTGGGATAGTGGACCCTAGCCTAGCGCAGTCAAGCAAATTATAGAAAAGCCCAGCATATTATAGCTTACATTTTCCTTGTGGGGTATAGCGTAATTTAGACTAAAAATGCTAAACCTAGTAGAGGCTCGTATAGGCTAGCCTAGCGTAGTTCACCCTAGACTAGCCTAAGTTAGCCTAAGAAAGCTTGCACTATGCTAGCATTGCCTAGTATAGCCTAGCCTTGGTAAGTATGGCTCAGCATTGCTTATCATAGTCTTGTATAGCCTAGCCTAGCGAATTTAGCATAGCCTAGCCTAGCGTAGCCTAGCCTAGTATAGCCAAGAAAAAATAGACTATTATAGCCTAGCCTGGGCTAGTATAGACTAGTTTAACTTAGAATAGCCTAACTTAGTCCAGCAATGCATTGACTACCCTAGCCTAGCCTAGCATAGGCTATAGCATATATCCCTGCCTATCCGAGTATAGCCTAGCCTAGCCTAAGTTATCATGGCCTAGGCATGTCTAGCTCAGCCTTGTGTACCGTAGCATATACAGGTTTAGCCTAGTATATCCTACCCTATCCTAGTATAACTTGCCCAAGCATAGCCAGTTTTATAGCCCGATTTGGCTAAAAATGTCAAATTGGAGTTGGTAACATCAAACAATCTGAACGTACCCCCAAAAGCTTCTAATTCTGAATTTTATTATAAATTAACCCAACCTAGCCCCTCCCGACCTAGCCTAGCCTATCCTAGTATACCATAGCTTAGCATATTATAGACTAACCCATCATAGCAAAACATACCCTAATCTAGTAAAACCTAGCCTTGTCTAGCATAGATTAACCTAGCTTAACATAGCCTAGAATAACATATACTAGCATTGTCTAGCATAGCTTATAATTGCTGGGTCTAGCCTAATATAGCATAGCATAGCGTGGACTAGCCTATTTTATCCTAGCCTAACTTAGTATAACCAAGCTTAGCATAGTATAGAGAAGCATATCATAGTATAGCATTACGTAGAATAGTATAGCCTAGTGTACATTGCCATAGTATAGCATAGCCTAGCATAGAAGAAAGAGCCTAGCCTAACATATTATAGCCTAACCTGCATAGACCTGCTAGGCAAAATAGCATCTACTACAACCTTTAGTTTCAGCTTAAGTAGCCACACCCAAGAATGTTTTACTTTGATTTTGAAACAACCCGGGTAGTACACACTAAAATCCCTTGCACAGAGCTGGCCGTTGCGGCAACGATTTGCGACTTTGCAGCTTTGCCGCACTATGAATTTCGAAGTCGCAAACGTTTTGAAAGAGTAGGACTAAGAAAAGTCGCACACCCTATTTTCCGCGACTTTGAACAGAAACAAAGACGACTATTTTTGAAAGAAACTGCCGCGGCTGTTTAAAGCCAGTTTTAAAGGCCGATTTGGCTCAAAATGTCAAATTTGAGTGGGTAACATGAAACAATCTAAACGTACCCCCCAAAGCTTGTAATTCTGAATTTTATTATAAATTAGTAAATTTAAATGCACTTTTCAGGCCTCAACCAAGTTTTGAAACTGTCTTGTCAGTTAAAACCGTTCGAGAAAAGTGTTTTGCCTTGTGGCGTTCAGAAAGTGCAAGAACCCCAGGACTTAGGCGCCCGCCTCTTCAACAAGTTGTTTGCTAGACGCTCGGCAACCAGCAGTCGGATGTGATGGAGGTGCCTTCTAAGGGCGGGCTGGCCTAGTCCCTCTTTCCCTACTAGCACAGGGAGGTGTGAGAGGCCTTATTCATTAAGTACAATACCCCCACTCCCAAGCTCTGCAGCGATGAAGAGGCTATTTATTCTGCACGGCCGGGGACGTCCTCAAGGCCAAGAGGTCCTTCCTGGATGAGGTCAACTTTGAGGAGCTTGTGTTCCTCAATGGAAACATGGACCTCCTAGAAGAGAAGATGGGCCAGGATGATATGTAAGGAGAGGAGGATGATCTGCAGATATTAGTTTAGGCTGTGTTTTAACTGCAAAAATTTAAAAAGTAATAAATATGTTTTTCTGCCTTATAAAAAGCATGTTTCTGTTATGGGGCTAAAGTTTACTTTGTAATTTAGCGGAGTCACACTAGGAAAAATAACTCGCAGTCGCAAAGTCGCAAGTCGCACTGGGGGTGGGGGTGGGGGCAAAAATAGAGTCGGAAAGTCGCAGTTGCACCAGATCCGGCGGCAAAGTCGCACCTGAAAAAATTAAAGTCCTTCCCAAATATGCTATTGCAGTATTAGTCTTAGTTTATTGAGGGTTCTGCCTTTAAGGCCAAGTTTTGCAACCCATATGCGATAAATCCTGTTTTCATTTCTCATCCACCTAGAATAGCTCACCTTACCAAATTTAAAAATAGCCTGACATTTGGTAAGTTCTCACGTCCATATGCCTGTTTACTCCTATACCCGTACACTTGATTTTATAGAGAGATCTTTACGACATTGTTATTTAGTGAAGTAAGAGGCTCTCCTATTTAGAATTTAGTGATTGCAATACAAATTATGTTCGCTTGCAGGTGTCTAGCATCTTGCTAATATTTTCCGTCCACTTGTTCTTAGACAAAGTCTTCCTATCAAGTGCTATGATTAAGTGTTACCAGGGCAACTCGTTTGTGTTGAGTGAACAAACCAACTAGATCAGTTGTACAGCCATGCTTGACTTATACTCAATGCATGGAACCACCATAACAACCGCTGCAAGCTTTATTAATGCCCTTCTTCTGCATGACGTCTACAAGATTATTGCAAAGACTTAAGAATATATTTACTTCTTAATCTCTCATAAGGAAAGTGGTAGAGATATCTTCCACCCGGCTCATTCATTGCTGCACACAAGAAAGATTTCCTTTCTATGATGTTGTTGCAGGACTGACATCTAAATTGTCTGCTTTCAGCATAACCTTTCTATCTTAAAGGCCGCATTAGAAGATGTAGTTAATTTGACCCTTCATATGAAGTTCATCCAAATTCTTATCCAAGGATCTCATAACTTTTTCTTGGACCCGCTTGACTTTATTGTGATCACTATAAGGCTCTTGTCTCTTTAATGATCAAGCAAGTAAGTATCCATAAAAACAGCAGTGTTGCTGGCAGCTATGGCACGTAGGCAAACACCATAACTAATGCTCTATATAGCAACAGTATGTATTTCTAATGTGTTATATTTGGGTTTTTTAATGGAAGTTGAAGATTGGATCGGTACTCTTAATGTCACTTCAAAATTCCATGCTTTTCATCTTGAGCATCGGCAATTTGTTCTTCAATTTCTTGAGACGAGGAAATAATTTCACTTGGTGTCATTGGAGCATATGCCTGTTTACTTGTTAGTTTATCGTCAGCTACTCTTCTTCCTTCACATTCGTGCAGCTTCTGATATTTAAGTTGTCCAAAAGCAGTAAACTTTTGTCTCTTGCCTTAATGAAAGCAAGTTCCTTCACAGGGATCTTCATTTTCCCTGGGCATTTAAATTATTGCGAGTTTCGTTTTTACCACCAGGGCAGCCAAATTCACAGCAAACAGACAATTTTACACTTGCACCTGAGAATATCAACAGGTTTTGACGTTTTGTAATGAAAGCATGTTTCACCTGTAGTTGTCCTGGCCTAAGAGATATATTTTTAGCCTGCTCCCAGTTCTTTTGCATCTTGTTTAAGATTGTGACTCGTAAATTTACAACGGAGGCTACAAAAGAACTGTTCATTGTTTCCACTTTTTAAGCACTTTACGAAAAATATCCTTTGCAAGATTTGCTGTTGAGCAGTTTCTCACATCCTCACTGCTTTATTGTTTGAAAAGTAGGTTACATTTAAGAACGACACGCAGAGTTGAGAATTTGGATGGCAATATCTCTACCATTTTAATGTAGTTGTTGCTCATATGTGCGAATGTCCCGGGAATTTTCCTGATTTAAAAAGACATTTTATGTCAATTTCCAGTGGTTAGGATGTTTATACTGACGGCCAAGTAATCTTCAGGGGACTGATGAATATCTTACAAAATGTAAAATTAAAAAAAAAGAAAAAAGGCGAATAAGATATAATCATTAATACAATAATTTTCCTTTAATTTCCCCTATCATTAAAAAAGCCATACCTTTCAAGTCAATAAATAATTATATTAATTAAATTTTTAAAAATATCTTTGGATTTCATAAGTCAGCCGCAAATTTTGATCCCCCCTCATTTATGGAATTGGAAAGTTGAAAACATTGGTACAACCTAATAAGTCTACCATAGTATTGCATAGCATAGTATAACATAGTATAGTATAGTATATTATAGCAATTTATAGCATTTCATATTAGAGAATAAGATAGTAAAGCTTAATATATCATAGGATAGTAGAGCATAGTTTCGCACAGCATAATATAGTATATCATAGTATAGCATACTATGATATACTACTTATTTGCTTCCGTACCCACTATAAAATTCTTCTCATCACCTACAAGGCCCCAAACCTCGAGGCTCCACCTTATCTATCTTCTGCCCTCTCCCGTCGTCAAACTCCACGGGCACTCCGGTCTAACCTCGCTCCCATCCTAAACACTCCTCGTTCTCCTCTGCTAGGATGGGTGACCGTTCTTTCTCAGTCTGTGCTCCTAGACTCTGGAATGCTCTTCCTGCCGAAGTCCGATCCTCTCCCTCCCTTGCTACTTTTAACCGTCTCATGAAGACTCATCTCTACAGAATTGCCTTCTCTTCCCTGTAAACTTTCTCTACACTCGTTGCACAACCTGAGCTCTGGGACGGCTAACAGCCCTGAAGGGCGCATTATAAATATCTATTATTATTATAAACTAGCAAAATATAGCTTCATCTAGGCTAGTCTAGTATAGCCTAGCCTATCTTAGCATAGTATAGATTAGCCTAGCCATGAATTGTATAACCTAGCCTTGTATAGGCTGGGATAGTATTGCCTAGCCTAGACTAGTATAGTATAGCTTGCCTTATCGTATTTTAGCCTAGTCTAGCCTTACAAAGTATAAACTGGCCTAGACTAGCAAGAGAACCCTAGCATAGTATAACTTAGCCTTTAATAGCTATGCCTATCAAAGCCTAGCTTACCCTATCATAATCTAACCTAGCCTACAATACCTTAGCAGGTTATAAACTCGTATAGCCAAGCCTATCCTAGCCTAAATTAGGTTTGGCATAGTATAGACTAGCCTACTATTTTGTAGTATATACAAGCGTAGCCTATCCTAATATAGACTAGCATAGTAAAGACTAGCAAAGTCTAGCATAAGCTAGCCTAGTATAGCTTATTACAGTCTAGCATATCTTAGCCTAGTATATCTCAGCATAACAGAGCCTAGCCTAGTATAGTCTAGCATATATAAACCTAGCTTAATAGAGCCTAGCTCATAAAAACTTTGCCTAGCATAAAAAGCCTACCATAGCATAGCATAGAGTTTTCTAGCCTAATATAGTCTAAACTAATATAGCAAAGTTATATAACCGTATATTGTTTACATGTCAAAGGAGGCTCGTATACTCCTTAAGACCAGTCTGTCAGCCCCAACAGGGAAAACGAACAGGGTTTGATGGAAGATCTCTTCCTGGTACGTTCAGAAAGATCTTCAATTGTGTAATCATTTTCACCTTTCACTTTAAGAATCATTTGCACAGCAGATCTCCTTTCTTCACTCGCATCTCAGCATAAGAGTCTCTGTATTATCTTTTGGCAGAATAATGGTTGGTAAATCAGCACCTGAAACAAGGTTAATTATCAATCAGAATTATAATAAAAAAAAATCTTGCGAATTCATAGGTCGGGATGCATCATTTTAGCACCCCTCATTTCTGGAATTAAAGAGTTGAAAAAAAAATGACATACCCTAATAGCATAGTATTGCATAGCATGACTATCAGGGAGAGAGAAGTTTACCTCCCCTCCTTAGAACCCAAAGTTTTCACGTGGAGCCTGAGAAAGATGCAACTGTACGCTAAGACAGCCCCAGGAAACAGCGAGAATTTCGGGCGGTCGGATGGCACCGGCGCTCTTATTAAGAATGGTCAAGCCAGCCGAACCCAAGGAGCCGCTTCGAGAATTTTGTGCAGCCGTGTGATCCATGTTGGGTTCCCTTTCTTCCCTCTTCGCATCTTCTGATCCGCACCAGACATACGACGTCGAAGAATATCGCCCAAAATATCCCCCCCCCCCCCCCCGCCCCTTTACGGTGGAAGTGAGGCGCCTCTGACGAACCTCTTCCACCGCGGCAGTTTATATACTTCAGGAAAAGCTTTGAGAAATTAATACCATACAGCTCCGTCTTGGTTAGCAGCCACATACAGTGTCGTACGCTCAGCTCCGCCTCCCAACGGCTTCCAGGTTCGAACGTGACGCGTCACCTCTCTACCCGGCCTCGCTCGTAACTAAGTCCAGAGTTCCCGCCCGACAGACGATAGACACAGATAGGCATATATCACTTGTGTATCAACTTCGTTCTCGTCTGGAGTGCACCCTCGTTCATTTTTCAGTGAGGTTAAAGAAGAAGGAATTTTGAAAGTGGAACTTTGCAGCGCCCCTATTCTTCGTCGCATCCAAAGCCTCCAAGCAATTAGGCTTTACGTGACTCTCCCCATCATTTGTACTTTCCCCCTTTCCTTGGAAGCAATCACCGCACATCCTCTCTCGGACTCTTGTCCCCGTCCAATCATTTTTAGACCCCGGGTCTCATGTTATTCATTGCCATTTATTTACTTTAGCTAATAATATTTTCTTTGTATATAATAGTTATTTTTCTACACTCAGTTTCTCAAAACCCAGAATCTCTAAGAAAATATTGGTTAGGCCAACCGCACTTGATTTTTATTATTTAACCCTGACACTAGGATCTATATCTCAATTTCTGGCGTGCTCCCTTCCCCCGTCACCGCAGAGTCAATCCTCGGATACCATCGACGTTCGAACCTACGGCAATAACATATATAGTATAACATAGCATAGTACAGCATAATATAGTTTAGCATTGCATATTATAGCCTGATATAGCACAGCCTATTATAGCATAGGATAACATAGTATAGTATCGCATAGCCTAGCTTAAACTACCATATTATAGCCTAGCATATCTTAACAAAATATAGCCTAGCCTATTATAACTTACTATAGCTTAGCCTTGTCAATTGTTGATTGGCATAACCTAGATTATCCTAGTATAGCCTAACTTAGTTTATTATGTTAGCATAGTATATCCCAGCCTAGCCTATTATTGGCAACCTAGCGTAGCATAGACTAGTCTAGTATAACCTAGCATATCTTAGCGTACCCGAGCTTATAGTAGCATAAAATAACCAAACCTAGCCTAACCGAGCATAGTCTGGCCTGCCTAGTCTAGTACATTCGAGCTAGCCTATTCTAGTATACTCGTGCCTTGCCTACCATAGTATAGTAAGGTCTAGCCTAGACTAGCTCAGCAAAGTATAGCCTAGCCTAGAGTAGCAGAGCATATATAGCATAGTATTGCATATTATAGTATAACATAGTATAGCATAAAATAGCAGCGCATAGTATAGCACACTAAATTTAGGATAGAATATCATAGCATATCATAGCTTATCCCTTCTTAGCGCATTTAGCCTAGCGTAGCATAGCATAGTATAACCTAGCCTAACCTAGTGTACTTTTGAGCAAAACTTAACTTAGCATAATATAGAATGGCATAGCCTCGCATAATATAGCCTATCATAGTATAGTATAGCCAAGCTTAGCCTAGGCTAGGCTAGTATTGTTTAACCTAGAATTGCCTTACATAGTATAGCCTAGCGAAGTATGGCCTAGCAAAGACTAGCCTAGTGTTTCTAGCAAAGCCCCACTTACTAGAGCCTATCTTATCATAGTATAGCCTAAGCTAGTGTAGTTTATTTTAGTCTATAAGTAGAGTCTATAAGTTCTTAGATTGGAATAGCATAGCATATTGTAGCATAAGATAGCCTAGCCTATCCATGCTTAGTATAGCTTAGTATAGCATAGCTAAAAGTAGTATACCCTAGTCTCGCCTAGAGTTGCTTAACATGCTAGACTACTCTAGCCTATTATCGCCTAACATAGTATAGTTTAGCTTAGCCTAGCGTATTTTAGCCTGGCATAATATAAATTACATAGCCTGATATAGCCCTGCATTTAAGGCCTAAGTTAGAATAGGATAGCCTATCCTAGAATACCATAGTCGAGCCTAGTTAGACTAGCTTGCTATAGAATAACCTAGTATAGCCTAACCTAGACTATACTAGCCTAGCATGATATAATATAACCTATTGAGCATAGCTTAGTATATCCTAGCATAGTGTAGTCTAGTGTAGCATAGCTTAGCCCTGTGTCGTCCAGTCTAGCCTGGCCTAGTATAGTCTAGCCTTGCCCAGCTTACACAATCTAATCCTAACCTAGTATAGCCAAGCCTATCTTAGCCTACCCTATCCTAAAAATACAATAGCCTAGCCTATTAATATCTAGACTATCTTAGTTTAGCCTAATCAAACCAAACCTAGCTTAGTAGTGTCTATTGTAAACTAGAATAGCCTAACCTTGCCTTGTTAAGCCTACCTTAGCTTAACTTAGCTCATCCAAGTATATCCTACTGTAGTATAGTATAGTATACTGAAGTACAACTACAGTGAGATAAAGAGAGAAAAGTAGAGACAGAAGTATATTGGGAAATGAATTGCTATTGTGGTAGAAAGAGAAAGATCGAGAAACATGTAGCTAAAGAGAGGGGGGAAGGTTATATAGAGAAAGATACATAAATTAGAGAGTGAAAATTATTGCGTGAGGTAGATAAATTGAGAGGTAAAGAGAGAGTTAGGGAATGAGAGTTAAAAAGAAATATCGATATATGGGTAGAGATAAATATATAGAGAGAGACAGAATGAGGTAAAGAGAGAGGAAGTTTTATAGAGCAATCTAAGAGAGAGGTAGATATAGAAAAGGGCAGAAGTAGAGAGATATTAAGGTCTTATGATAGAGAGAGACTTGACAGAGAGATACAAGTAGATATAGAACAGTAGAGAGAGAGAAAGTGAGAGAGAGAGAGAGAAAAAAAAACTGAGGAAAAGATAGTGGTTAGAGAGAGAGAAAGAGAGTAGAAAAAGATAGGCAGAAAATGAGATTGGGAGAGAGGGAGAAACTTAAACAAATAGAGAAGATAAGAAGATGCGTAGAGAAGGAAAGAGGTAAAGAAGGTAAGATGTAGAGAAGGATAGAGTTAGAGAAAGAGAGATGTAGAGAGGCAGTTTAAAACCCAAAGTGACAGATAAAGAGATGTTGACAGTACGAGAGAGGTAAAGAGTAATAGAGAGCAGCTAGCGAAAGGGGTAGAAGTTGATAGAGAGAGAGAGATTGAGGTAAAGAGTAGTTTAAAGAGAGAAGTAGGGAAAGAGTGGGAGAGAAACAGGTAGAGAGAGAGAGAGCATTAGAGAAAAATAGGACAGAAAGAGAGAGGTAGAGTATGAGCTATAATTTGAGTGAGGGAGTTAGAGAGAGAGAGAGAGAGAGTAACAAGGAGTAACAAGGAAATTAAGTACCCTAGGAGACCTTACGGTCCATTCAAAGAAGGTACCTTTGGACTAGCAATCGAGCAGGCACATGGCTGCTCAATTGTTTTGCGTCCCTAAACGGCCACTTTTCAAGACTTTGTCTAGTCTTGACTTGAACTGGTCAACAGATTCACTGTTGACAACTTCCACTGGAAGTGCGTTCCACTTGCCGCAGATACTGTAAGTGAAAAGATTTCCACACAGATTGTGGTTGTAACGCTTCAGTTCAAGTTTGAAGCCATGATTGCGCGTTCTGTTCTCACTCAGTGAGAAATATCCCGGTAGTCAACATTGTCGAACCCTTGAAGTATTTTGAAAACTTCGATGAGCTGACCACGCAGTCTACGGGTTTCCAGCGAGAACAGATTTAATTCCCTTAGTCTATCCCCATAACTTTTATGTCGGATAGAGGGAATCAGCTTGGTTGCCCTGGCTTGTACGCGTTCCAACCTTGCGATATCCTTTCGAAACGAAGGACTCCAAAATTGTACGGCATACTCCAGGTGCGGCCGAACGAGGGAGTTGTACAGACAAAGTACTATCTCCTTGTTACGGTATCCGAACTGGCGCTTTATGCAGCCTAACATCTTTTGGGCTTTCTTCTCTGCCTCGATGCACTGTTTCGAGAACTTGAGGTCGCTAGTAAGAGTTACACCCAAGTCCTTCTCAGTGTCGGTGGATTGAATAGCAGTTCCCTTAAGGATATACTGAGAATGGGGGTTTCTGTGGCCGATATGCATCACTTTGCATTTGTTCACGTTAAAAGGCATTTGCCACGTGTCCGACCACTCCCCAATCTTCCCAAGATCTTCCTGCAGGCGGGCAGTATTTCCATCCTTTGCAAAGTTCATACCAAGCTTGGTATCGTCGGCAAATTTGGAAATCTTGGCAACCATGTCACCGTCCATGTCGTTGACGTAGATGATGAATAGTAGTGGTCCCAGGAGAGAACCTTGAGGCACCCCGCTAGTAACGGGCACCCACTCAGAAGACTGTCCATTTACCACCACCCGTTGCCGTCTGAGAGAGAGAGAGAGAGAGAGAGAGAGAGAGAGAGAGAGAGAGAGAGAGAGAGAGAGAGAGAGAGAGAGAGAGAGAGAGTGTGTTAGATAAGTAGAGATAGCAATAGATAAATATATAGAGAGAGAGAAAAAGAGCCGGGTCACTCGTAAAGTGCATTGAGATACACACGTAACTTCATTGTTACATTCAATTATCAGGCTTTTTACACTGGATTTCCTTGTGATTGTTAAGAATGACATACACTTATCATCAAAGGGAGAATTCCTTCTCTTTTAATCGCTAGCTTACCTCTAATGTCTTTTAAGCTCTTTGCCTTCAATTTTGCCCATTTTCTGAATAGTCATTAGAAGCTAAATATAAATTTAAAAAAAATATAAATTCATG
Source organism: Ceratothoa steindachneri (assembly GCA_963969495.1). NCBI lineage: Eukaryota > Metazoa > Arthropoda > Malacostraca > Isopoda > Cymothoidae > Ceratothoa > Ceratothoa steindachneri. The sequence continues at coordinate 51,448,234 of OZ018331.1, forward strand.
TAAAAAGAGTGGAACAAGTCTTTTTTGCATCCATTCACCTATTTTTTTTATTTTAGCGATCTTTATTCCTATAACTTTCTACATGCCTGTTATGGACGACTTATTCTCTGTCCATGAAATTTAGCGAATGCTTCAGTTACATGAATGTATCCTATGTTGCAGATTTTTGGGGGTGTATTCTATTTGTCGGAGTTAATAATTGACTACTAACCTTTTTACTTATTGGTAAGGTAGTTGCAGTATCTCGAAGGCAACAATTACAATGTATCCTAGGGCTGGTGGCCGCTAGGATGTTTAAGTTTGTATGAAATTCGCCATTCACCAACTAGTACTGAGACATCACACCTACCCAGTTTAATCAGGTTACTTTGGAAAAGTTTTGTACATATTTCACGAAAGAAACTAGACAAATCGACCATAGTTTTTAGTGCGACGTTCACCAATTTTATCACACCGATAGAAAACTATTTAAACCCTAATTTCTTTGTACTTCGTAGAGTCCTTTTGTTGACACTTCTAAATATATTTTACCAAACTCGAAGCACAATTCGTCCAGTTCATCACCAAGTTACAAGACGCAGATTTCATTGCTGGCGTAATAAGTTCTTTAACTTTCAGCCAAGCAATCATTTGAAGAGAATCTCTGATCCATATTTGTTTATGGTTTGTTCACTAACAAATAAATGTTTACGAATATAAAGCGAAGTTAACTAAGCTAAGCTAAACAAATGACTATTTTAGAAGTGAGAAGAGTTTAAAATTGAAGAACGACCTGAATCCTAAACAAGGCATGTCCCAACCAACCAAGCTAATAATGAAATATTAATAACATATTTTTGGAAAGCAAGAATTGCGTTATTTTCAAATCAAATCATTTGAAGAATAGGTGTCCTAGTTTTGCTCATTTGAAGAATAGCGCTCCAGGGGTCAAATGGGACCGCTATTCTTCAAAAGTCCCAAACTCTTCTGGATATCTAGCAGTATCCAATCAATTTTCATATCAATATATAATTTTATAATTTAAAATAAATACTATTTCTTTGATAAATTACAGAAAATAAATATTACTCTTTTGAAAAAAAAATGCAATACTTTATAAAATTAGCGGACATTGAATCCATGAGCAGAAAATGTCGAGTTAAAAGTTCTTTTTATTTTCATTTTAACCCTATTAATTGCACGATTTGTCTTAGTCTTCATTGTTATTTAATTTTGTATTTATTCAATACAAATATATAATATACATATTTATTTAGAAAAAAATACCATGACCTCAAAGGTGTCCTTGAGGGACACACCAGTATATCGCATTGTTATTCTAAATGAAACTTTTTTTACCAACCCTTTGTTTCATTTCGTTTCCGATGCTTTCACTTATTAGATTAAATCCCTCTGAAACAATGGAGTGCAGAATTTTTTACCAACCAATGAAATTATGTTCCAAATCAAGTTACAAAGAGGCTATAAATTGAGATTGACTGTCCCAAATTTTATTTTCAGCATATTTCGGAGGTAGATCATCTCTGTCTACAAGTTCTGAAATAACCACGTTTCTGTAACTCTATGAAAAGGGCAAATGCCTCCTTGAATTCCTGGTTAAATCTTTATTCTCCTCTTCCCGGATGGCTGACTTGAACTCGCCGCACGATTATCTCATCCTAAACCAATTAAATGGCGCAGTAATTCTCCAGATTTTAGTTTAAAAATTCCAAATGAAGAATTAACATAAAACCTTATTGAGAAATATTTATTAGAAGAAAACTTGGGAATATTAAAATGACATTTGATAGGAAACTTAAGGTGGGATTATTTTTTCTTTTTCTAGTTTCTTGATATTAATTAACGAATCGTATTTCTACTATTAGTAGTACGATTTTATCCTGAATTTTCAATATGTGTGTGTTATTCTGTTTATTTATATGTTTAATATGTATTTATATTTCCTTTGGAAACTTTCCACAAATCTATTTGGAATAGGCAGCATATAAAGACGTGCCCCAAAAAGATTTCATAGGGGAGGGAAAAGAGTCTCACGATTCTGAAGGACAGTCTGACCCCACCATTAATAGAGGAAGATGGCCAAATACTCTTCTCTTTACCGTAGTAAGAGCAACCTAGTCCTGGCAACCAGACTTCTCTGGGAAGAAAAAGTCGCCAATTTCTATCAGTGCTTCTCTAACTTTTACAAGGTCACAGCTATTTTCATGTAAAACCCGGATAATAAAATATTTTTGAGAAATTGGAAGCAACAATATTTTCTATCAGCACACAAATCTGCCTGGAAGAACGTAATCCTTCTCCCTCAATTCAATAGTTTTGGAGTGTTCAATAAACCTCTTCTGAATATTACATCTAAGCACATTAACATGTTTACATGGTGATGTCTGCCTACGTTTTCACACAATCATGAATGTGGCAACACGAAACATTATCTCCAAAATCTGGAGTATAAGATATTGCATGGCTATTAAAAGGACATTTAAAACCTTTCTCGATCTCTTAAATCATTTATAGTCTCTATCTCTCGGTCTTCTGTGTACGTTATTTGGAGGACGGTGAAAAGAAACACAGAATGTCTCTACACTTACAATTAGAAAGAAATAGTGTTCTGTTTACTTGTTTTTATTTTATCGTGTTCTTCCATATCATACTTCTAAAGAAGTAAAAGAGAATTGACAGGCTTTTATCTTACCGGGTTTTGAAAAGTTTTGTTACACTCGAGTTTTTTTCATCTTTCGAGTGGTTTTCGTCTGTAATAGAAAAGTTCTGTAGCACAAACTTAAGCTTCTTCTTCGCCAGCACGTGTCATTAAAACGTCTTTTCCACTGTGTGCAGCTTTTTCGATCTCAAATTCAAAAGAATCGAGATCTCTGCTCTCCTGAGCGCGGGACACAACAACCGACATCGCTAAGTGGGTTAACGTCAGCCGATGGCCGCCTACCGAGTATCGAAAAAGTTTAAGAAAGGGAAGACCTCAAATATTGACCTCCTTCGGTAATAAATCTTATGTTTAATTAACTTAGGTTTTTAACAAAATGACTTCTACCTCTGTCTATTATAACTGTGGATATACATATGTAAATCTGCCTAGATGAATCGAAAGCGGTTGGCGTACTACAGGCAGGTCATCGTAAAGGAGATTAAGTGAACAAAAGTATCTATCACTAGCAGTCTCCTTCAGGAATTATATCTTAGTCCATTTTCTTTATAATCCGAATTAAAAATCTCGAGACTAATTTAATATGCATAAATGTCAAAATTTGTGGGTGATTCAAAATTAAGAAATACAGCAAAATATCGCTGTGAACAAGCATACAGGAGCTGCCAAGTATAGGCCATGAATGGTCCTTTGCAGTCTCCTTCTTTTCTTATGTTCTTATGCAAAGTGATTTAAAAAGAAATAGTTTAATTGGATGGAAAATAGCTGATGAAGTTCAAAGTAATAAGTTTATTCACTAAATGAAAGCATAACCACAGTAAGTGTATAATATGGGCGATGATTGTCGAAATACTATAACAGTAGTAAAAGGTTTTAATGCATTAATTTTGTGTGGTCTAAAATAATCAATTTAATGTGTTCCTCAACATAAAAAGTGATCAGCCTTATTCAAGATCAAAGGAGAAAAACTTTCCTCCCAGTGGTTATTATTAGTCCTGTGCTAACGAATTCTGTTTATTCGAATCTGTACCACAGACCATAAATTCTCTTCCAGCTTCATATGATAAACAAATTGAGGGTAACAACAACAGGGATGTCTCTTAAAAAATGGGACTCTGAACGATTATGAACGTGAATAATGGCGAACTCAGATGCTCTCCATAATCTGAAGGTTCCTTTTAGGGAATGACTCAACATATAACTTGACCAAAAGCTTATTACAGATGAAGGCTTATCATCCCCAGCATCTGCGATTACAGAAAAGTGAGAATCTTGTCTGATTCTGGTAAGGAAATGAAATCTAACCTGAAATTTATTGTAAAATTGAAAACTTATGATTTAACGAAAGTTATATGACCTACTTCTATCTCAGGTATATTACGGCTTCTTATCTATGACTGTATCATTAAACATCAAATCTTTACATAAAAATACTGCAAATCTCACCTAACTTGGTAAACGTTGGAGAATTCTATGAAGTTAGTTTAGTAAAAGAGGGCATACAAACCTATTGTCACGTTTAGTCTTCCGAACGAACGTATTGATTTTTCTTCTCTGAGCTACATACAGTCTTAATGATTGTGAATCAATTTACATTTTCTTCTTGCATATTTACTTGCTTTAAGTGCATTCGCAAGGCAGGTCACATTCTGAGCCTGCCTGACTATGAATTGTTATTTAAAACTGATAATTTTGGATTCTCCCTCGTTGCCATTCATAGTGCACACCTCACAGGGAAAAATTTTCAACCCATTGTAGTTTGTGCGCCTAGAATCTAAATATCGTGTTATCTCTGTGTGCTCTTGCGGAGATGAGATACATTATTCAAACCTAACCATATTGTGGTCACTCCATGACAAACACTTATCACAGATAATAGATATAAGTTTGTGAGAAGAAAGGCTAATTTTTATAACTAATTATCGGAACGCGAGAACATTGAATAAAGAACTTCTCAAAAATGAGCTGAGCAGAAGAGTCTTCACCTGCTCAAAAGCCTGATAATTACAGTTCAAGTAGCATTTGTAATCACTAAGATACTTAAGGGATGCTTATCTAGGAAGCAAGACAATTTTTAATCTCACTATGTCGGTCGGTCTTTTACCGTTTTGCTTCATTTTTGTTATGGTAATAACATTGTAACTATTCGGCCGATTCTAATGAAATTTAAAACCTTCATGTTCTTTTACATTCTGTTTTGATTTATATATGTAATTGCCAAGGTCCTCCCAAGATTAGACAGGGAAATAATTTGTTTTAGCCATAAAATCAACTATTCGGCCAATTCAAAGTAAATTTGAAACCCTTATGTTGTTTTGTATTCTCTTTGAATGATACAATTGTCTAAGTCCTCCCAAGGTTAGCTGAGGAATTATTTGGCAATAAACTCATAACTATTTGGCCAATTTTGACAAAATTCGAAAGCTTATGTTGTTTTACATTTTCTTTCAAATTATACCGGGTGTCCCAGAAAAAAGTTAACCGTACTTTGAATTAGTATAACTAAAAAACTATTGGAGATTTTTTAGACCACAAAAAAAGTGTTTTATTAACCAACTATGTTTTTGTCGAGTTTAAAAGTTTCACTAAATTTGATTTTATGATGTTGATATACTAATGGGTTTAGTGGAAACTATCAAAAATATGTTTGCGCAAGGAAGTAAAATAATGAGATGAAGCCTACGAAGGCTAGGCCACCGTGCACTTTCAAGAGAAGCGTAGGGAGCTTAGGTAGCCTAGGTCACTGTGCGATTCTTCAAGCAAAGCCTAGGCCATTTTACAGTGGTTTTTCAGCCACGCTGTGGTATGGTCTCGTCATTATTGCTTACTAAGCAAATCAAAGCGTTTCTGTGTAAAGGTTTACTTCCATAGAACCTTTTTAATCGTGCAGTTAACAAAAGATCAACGCGTATTTCTAGTCACAAACTTTATTAAGACTGGCAGTACTAAACAAGTACAAGATTCAATTGAACAACGTTTTCCAGGTAGGCACCCACCAAGCAAGCCCAGAATTTGAAAAAAATGTTCGCGAATACCAACATGAAGAAACATGCTTAAATCTAAATAAAGGGCGTTCGGGTCGTATTAGAACCTTAAGAAAAACAGAAAATAACGAAAATGTTCATATGACACTTCTTCAAATTCCACATGTATCATTCAGAAAGAATGGGTTACAATTGTCAAAGTTATCGTTCAACCGAATTTTTAAACATGATTTAAAATGGCATCCCTATAAGATGCATGCAAGACACCAGCTTCTTGAAAATGATTTTCCTCGTCGTAGACAATTTGTCGAATCGCTTCTCCATAAACCTGTTCATTTCTTGGAAAACATTCTAATTGGTAACGAGGCAACCTTTTTCATGAATAGAAAGGTAAATAGCCATAACATTCGGCAATATGCGCCGCTTAACCGCCCTTCCCACAGCATTCAAATTTAACACACAGTATTTGTCAGCAGAAAGTGTCTCTGTGGATCGGAATATGCGGGAATGGCTATCTTGTCGGTCCATTGTTTTACAAGAATAAATTGAATGGTGCTGCCTACCTGAGCATAATCAACGAAAGGATCTTCCCGGAACTCCGCCAGATTTATGGCAATCAATTTAATAGACTTTGGTGGATTCAGGACGACGCACCAGCCCATAGACAGCTTGATGTAAGACCAAAACTAAGAGAAACGTTTGCCAACCGAATTGTTGCGCTAAATCATGCAATTGAAGGCCCCTAAGATCCCCTGACCTAACCCGTGCGATTATTTCTTATGGAGATATCTAACGAATAAAGTGTATTCTACTCCACCACAAAGCATCAACCAGTTAAGAGATAGTATCTCACGTGAAGTCAATAGACTTAAAGAAAATCACAAATTAATTAAAAAGTTGTTCAATCAATGCGATCAAAAGCGCAACTGTGCTTGAAAAGAAATGGAGGACATGTGGAAGGAAACGGTGCTTAGAAAATTAAAAAAGGAATTTGTATTTACCATATGAACAGGTGCTTTTGTTAAAAATGGATTTAAATATTGTGATAGAACGGGTTGAGGCCGCATTAATTTCAACCACTATCACCTGTTATTTAAAACCACGATGCTCTCCACGTGCATCTTTGCTTTGAAGCTTGGCGCCTTATCGCAGCCACCTGAGTCAATGTTTAAACAAGGAGGTTTATCTTCACCCGTTCGCCCCCATACGCCGACCTCGCCAAATTGAGTTAGGCTTATGGGCAGATAAGGCTTGTTCTCAGGCTCGGCTGTGCATTCCTTCAAAGCTCCCACTCCATTGTCCCCCACGCCTAGGGAGTGTCTCGACTATTTAGATGGAAACTTTACCACTGAGAGCAGATTGAAGATCCAGATTTTCGTCGCGAAACATCACCACGACCCTCTCTCACCTTGTGAGCCAAGGGACCTCGACCTCGAGATTGACCATCACTTGTCCAGAAGAAGGACAATATCCCTTGAGTGCCAATGTTCGAGCCTTCATGACCCCAAGTCTACAAGGTTCCCCGCTTGTTGTTCAGAAGAGAAATACATTAGAACAGCCATTGTTCTTGAGCCCGTTAACAAGAAACGGTTCTCACCCCCCCCCCCTGTTGTTCAGAAGAGAACAACGTAAAACATTTATTGTTCGTTTGAGCCCGTTCGCCAAGAAACGGTTCTCCCCCTTTCCCTGTTGTTCAGAAAGAGAACAACGTTAGAACAGCCATTGTTCGTTTGAGCCCGTTGACAAGAAACGGTTCTCACCCCCCCCTCCTATTGTTCAAAAGAGAACAACTTAGCACAGCCATTGTTCGTTTGAGCCGTTGACAAGAAACGGTTCTCTCCCTTCCCCCTTGTTGTTCAGAAGAAAACAACATTAGAACAGACATTGTTCTTGAGACCCTAGACAAGAGACGGTTCTCACCCCCCCTGTTGTTCAGAAGAGAACAACGTAGAACAGCCATTGTTCTTAAGCCGTTCGTCGAGAAACGGTTCTCATTCCCAAGACGCCACGTCAGGATCATTTAATTCCCCCCTCTTCGGCTGGAACTCGCCAGTGGACCGAAAATTCCTTCACGCCGCCTTCCTCTGCACAACTATAAATTACGTAAGCCGAACGTTACCTTTGAGTATTTAACCCTTTTGTCAATTCTATCCTGTGCTTTAAATGGTTTTGCGAACCATCTCATCTCTTTAACTTTATATTTGTTTGACCTTTTTAAATCTTTTAATCCTCGGATTAGCTCGAGTCCCCACGACCCTTTCCATTCTCTGTTTATGTAAATATTTTCCGTTTTGTGTGTTGTTGATAGTTATTATTAATAAAACTCTATTTTATTAATGATAGCAATATTATTATCCTTGAGCTCAGTGCCACTTATTAAGCAATATATGGTATATCGTCGAGAGTCCATTCTACGACAAATATATTTGTTGTTTTTAAATTTCAAAGTTTCATTATTTTACTTCCTTGCGCAAACATAATTTTGATAGCCTCCACTAAACCCATTAGTGTATCAATATCGTAAATGTGAATTTAATGAAATTTTCAGAATCGACAGAGAAATAGATGCTAAATTTGTTTTGTTTTGCAGCACTCAAAAACCTCCAATATGTTTTGAGTTATACTAATTTAAAGTACGATTAACATTTTTCTGGGACACCATGTATAATTACCAAGGTCTTCTTAGGTTTAATCCGTGAATTATTGAAAGATTTGAAGGTTGTAAAGGTCATAAATCAAAAGAATTGAGAGCACACGAATTTCGGTCAGCAGACCTTATTTGTATAGGCTGCCATTGAAATTCGCTGCCCAGTGTGGAAGTCGGAAAAACATGACATAACTGTAGACACTTGCGTGGTCATTGAGGTCAACAGTAATACCGTCGTGCTCTACTACATTGTCCGTTAGATCGGCATCGAGGAGTATTTCACGAATGACGGTATCCATACTCCTTTCCATCATGTGTTGTCCTTGTGGAAATGACGTATTCGTGAACGTTAAATTTCGTGATTGATACAATAATCAATCTTTCGGTATCCACAATCTTTTGCAGTTCGCATAAGTTTTTCTAATAGGGCACTCGTTCCAATATCTTAGTTTTAGCTACATTTTTTTCCAGCGTTTCCCGACAGACTAAGCTCCAGAATTGGTTCTGAGCTTGGTATTTGCACAAGCAAGCAGCTTCATGGGAACTGGGGCTAGGGTAGCAGGTACTGAGGCAAATGTTTTTTTAGTGCGGGGTAGCTTATGTCTACTCCCTCGTTTTACTCATAGATTGTCACTTAGTTTCGTCTATATTTACTAGCCCTCTCTTGATTACTTTTCGGAGCACCATCGAACCCTGTTGGTCAAATGGTACCAATCCACCACAAATAAGAAAAGATTCACTTTAAATTAGTCAAACGGACCGAAAAACCTAAATCCCTACTCTGTTAGTTATTTGTCATGCTGGAAGTAGTGGACCAAAAACTACACTAGGGAGCAACAAAATTGACTTTCCTGTGCACACTAAAGAGTCTATTAAATATTATATTTAGCTAATTATTAGTTTAAAATGAATCAAAATATAAAAAAATATCATGTAACCCAGCGTGCTTAAGTTGAAAAATCAAAAAATAACAGATTACTCAGAATGTTCTAATTATAGTCAATAGTACTTGTTGGTTGTAACACCACTGCAATGAGCGAATTAATTGCTCGCAGCAATATTTAGAACCAAAATTAAAGGCTCTAAGATCAGGGCAATCGTTGATAAATACAGATTTAAACTCTTCCTTATTCTTATTTAGCATCAAATTCACGAATAAATACAAAAGTATCCTTCTTATCACCTTACTGCAGCTGAACTATGATATTTATATGGCAATGAAATGAAATTATCTATTCTTAGAGCAATAAATGGAACACATTTAAAGATTGTTATGTCTTCGTCAAAGCTTAATATGTTTTATCTCATAGCAAAATCATTCGTAACAGCTCTTATGAGAGGCATAGTATTCATTCTTGTTAAATACTCTCATCCTCTAAAATGCATAGAATTAGACGTTTAAGTTCTCTAAATTAAACGCCCTATTAATTCTGAATTCATCAATGATCCTCGGGAAAATTGATATAATATTATTTTAAAAGATGGAGGGAAACGAGTGCATATTCACCCAAATAGATTAAAATAAAGAGAGTGAAGACTCTGTAGCCAAAATAGGACTTTCATGGTAGTTGTTAAGGGAGAGAGAGAAAATTCCTAAAGAGTTTACATTCCGATATAATCACCTTGTCCTTTTTCAGAAGGAGGTCAGGTAAAGTTGATGGAGAGGGTGAAAACACTTTCGCTTCCGCCATTTTTTCTCCTTAGGTTCCAACTACATGTCCCTCCTGGGAATGCTAACAGTTCTCTATTAGGAGATATGGAAAAAGGAGTCAATTCAATTTGGTTTATTCTTGCGGTTGTTTAGGGCTGCAGATAATACACAGGTCGGCCAAATGGAAATTTATTTTCCCATTTAAAGATGAAATATCCTTTTTCTAGACATATCTCTGATGAAGATTTCGAATTTTCTGTCTACTTTAGTGTATAAGTTATCAATTATTTCATAAGGTCACTTACTATGCTATTCCAATACTGTAGTTATTCATATGGATAAGTAAACGTAGAATCAAAGTTTTTCCTGAGGAAAGGAGGCATACATAGGTAGATATACATATATATATATATATATATATATATATATATATTTATATCAAGCATAAATAAAAAATATATCATAAACTAACAAACTAAATTTAATAATAAAACAAAAAAGATATGTAAAACAAAACCAAATACATAGATATCTTAAAACTTTGTTCTATTGACTCCTTTTGGTGATCGATTTAAGGTTCGTCCCTTTACAACACTAAATGGTAACCAGAAAGCATTTCTTCGTTCCAAAAACCTTAGTATCTCAGACCCATAGAGCTGGTGACTTAATGAAAGCCCTCTCCTTGTTTATCAATCAATGGTCACAGGTTATCCTCAAAAAATGTGTAGAAGAGAATGAAGGAAACCAAAATTAAAAAACAAATTCCCATCTTCTAGCAGCATAACATGTTAGAAGTCTTTAAACGCCTTGATTAAAATCATGGCACCTCTAGACTTCTAGCTCCAGATTATCTTAAAATCTGATGCAGTTTTATTCCTTTAGGATTTCTTGACCTGTGGGTCAAAGAGACCTTCCAGCTTTGCCGCAGTAACCATCTGAAGTTTATTTCGGAGTTTCTCCTCCCCAGTATTTTTTACGAATTGTTTTAATAAACCTGGCATTATATGAAGAGTTGGGCTAAAGGATTTAGTGTAGCTGTCAGAGGTTTATTATCGATATTTAAATACTTCATAGGTGGGTCGCAATGACTGCTTACCAGTAATAATGTGTAATTATTGCTCCGTCACACCGGAAGCATAAAAAACATGCGTTTAATCAAACTTTCCTGCATTCCTAACAAAATATATGACATTCAAGTTCACATCTAATTTCTTATTGTATTTCTGGTGCTTGATATATACCATATAGGAGTGCATCGGTTCTTATTCTCATTTTGCAGCAACAATGCTTTTATGCTTCTCGTTGATGAATCGATGCAAGAACGCCACTAAGAAGAGACATCCTTTAGGATAGACTGTGAAACAATCTCTCAATGTCGTTGCAAAATCATAATAGTCCGTCGACAATAAAATACAAACTAAATGTTCTACATACCTCGCTGCAATATGTTATCTAAGTTTTTTTCTTGATTATAAATTTTTCTTTCAGAAGAGATGCCAACAGTACATCTTTATTTTTCAAGATTGCTAAATTTCGAACGAAATAATATAATTCTACCTGAGAGAAACTGTATTTGTTCAGCTTCTTTATGAGGTACAAACATTTTTCCGCACTTATTTAACCTATACGATTTCTAGCTTCATCATCTATACTAGTTTTGCTTCGTTTCTTTCTTATGTTTATGCTGTTCATTGTGAGTCAATTATAATTTTCAAGTAATTATTTGGGAGTGTGATCCTATGATTGGTAATGCATTTAAAAAGTTAGCCGAACATTAAAATTTATACGCAAAAGATACGTTAAGAACAGATTTATTTAAATAAGACTTTTGAAGGTAACCTTCAGATTGTTACAACAAAAAGAACTTCAACTCATTGAAAAAAATGGGCAGCTTCATCCAAGTAAACATACCCCCATTTTGAACTACCCCCTCAAAAGTGCTGTTTTGATTACATAGACTATCTTATTTCTATATCCAAATTTAATTTTTCTCTTTCCCTTATGTCACCTATTTTCAAACTTTTGGGAGGGAGAAGTTTTTTAAACTTTTCCTCTTTTTAAATAAATGCAAAATGTCTGCCGATAATTATTTACGTTAGTGTCAATATCATTCAGAAAATGTCATTGAAGAGTGATGACCATGAGTAGAGAAATCTCTGATTTCATATTAACTTTAGATCCCATTGAACTATTAAGTTATTATATTCTCATAGGCATTCACTTCTATTCTCTCAGCCTAAATTATGGATTAAGCTCAAATGATCATACTTATTAAATTTCAGTTGCAGTATTGTGACCTCAACTAGATGACCAAGGAAGGCGTCCATGAATACAGTAAAAGAGATCCTGAACTTAAATAGATACCCATCAACAGGAGAAAGGTAGGGATCATTAAAGTTAAGGGCAAAAGATATGAATATGAGGACGAACCTAAAATATTGTGTATGGAAATAAATAAAACCGGGGACAGAACACATGTAACGGATAGAATAGGAAAGCTCAGGTAAAGTGTTTGCAACTAGGGAGGTTTTCACAGCTGTCAACCCGTCACAAGAAGAAACTTTACATGGCAATGAGTCAAATAGTACACCGAAGAGTGTCAGGATTAAAATTGAGAGGGAACAAACAAGGATACCCGATGGATTACTGGCACCAGGTGGATGGACATTGGAAGGCAAGAGGGTAGTGGAAATCTGAAGAAAGAATGAAGAAATGGATGGGGGGAGAGACTGAGACTAAGAGAGGGAATCGAAATGAAACTTCAATTCCCTGGTAGCAGGAAAAAGATAAGAACGAATCCTTTCCCCAAGTTTATGTAAGCCTGAGACTAATAACAAAGAGAAAGTCGGTTTATACAGAAAGTGGAAATTCTAAAGAAATGGTGAAATCCAATTTAATATCGATTATTTAGTCAAGAGAAAAAGAGTGGAAAGGTGATAGGATGTGAGAAGAAATAAAAGGAAAGGACCATCCAGTCACCTGAAAGTTTCACACATACCTCCTCACTAACACATCCCTACACGTACTTCTAATTTCAATACTATACTATCATCTCTACCGCTAAATTCTTCCTTCATACACCTTATGAACCTTAAGACCCTACAAATTGACTGTATATCATGGGCTCCTTTAACTCTTTAATCATCGCATTGGAAATGGCCAAATGAGAGCCGGAGACATAACAATTTTTGGTAAGGGGCATCCTTAGATTTGCCGGACGGTGCGTATATATCTGTTTGTGAGACTACGGCGCTGTCTTTTGGATACTCTCCTATAATAACTACGGGTGAGAAGTCCAGACTTTTTTCAATTGAAAATGTAGAGGTATAATAAGAGTTTAATATATATATATATATATATATATATATATATATATATATATATATATATATATATCGAGTCTAAGGAAATAATAACTAAAGGTATCTGGGTTTAGCTTTGCTCCTTTGAAGTTCTCCAGTAACATAAGAGGACGGGCAAAAGGGTAAATGATACGAGACTGATTCCTGACCTCAGTCTAAAAAGGCAGGCCCTTCGAGGGTGCACTTATAAACAACTCATTCAAAAGTGCAAACTGCCAATATCATATTACCCCCTCCCTGAGCCACATGATGCAAAAGTGTGGGAGACCAACTTGAGTTCCCACCTTGCAAGGCCCCCCCACCCCTCACCCACCCACCCACCTCAGCGGGAGTAATTCGGGTATATAACAGGATGACCTGTGTAAACTAGGCTTTTTGTTCGTTCCCACCGAAGAGACAAGAAAGTCACTGGTCGCAAGAAGACTCAAAAATCACCGGTACAAAGTTATTGCAAGTTAAGGAGAATTTGCAGTCCTTGTACAATACCAGATTGTACCAAGGAAGCTCGGCGCCGTTTGAGCCCCGAGATTAGTGAGTATCAATCTACACAGATTAAGGACTACAAATCTTATTCTATCTGAGTTTGACAACTCCATACTAGATAGATTTCACATCCAAAACCGAAATTATATAAGGGAGACCCAAATACCTAGAGAAGAATATAGACATATCCCAACCTTTTCTGAAGGAAACCTTTTAAAGGTCATAAGCGTACGAGAACCAACCCACCTCATCGGCGTCTTTGTTTTGATTCTCTTACGCCAACTCGAAATTTCGTGTGACGTCGCTTATCAACTTTTAGGCCGGAGTAACGCCATCTTGGGGAGCAAAGTGCAAACTACTCGAGCAACGCCTCTCAGGAACAAAAATCCCCGAAGATATTCTAACTGGAATCGGGTATTAATCGACATTACCTTATGTAGGTGAAGAATAATCCTGTTATTTATGTCCCCGTGCATAATAATTAGTTTAGTGGATGTCTGGCCAAAGACAACGCTATTTAAATTAAAAATTGTTGCCCCCGTAAAATTTTATCTCGAAGCGAACTGCGAGAGCTCACCCAGTAATTTTATTTTCTTTTTTTAAGTGTATTAGATCTGTATTTGTTTTAGGTTATTTAGTGAGATGAGTTATGTTCATTAAAGTCCATTTTTCTTTAGTAAATGTATTCACTAGAATTAAAATAAAGATTAGCACTCTTAGAGCCCAATCCTAAAGCGATCCCTGAGGCCCGAACCTACGCCTCAATTTAAAGTTATTTGGTTTATTAAAATTAATAAAACAAATAAATATATATAAATATATATATATATATATATATATATATATATATATATATATATATATATATATATTTATATATATATATAAATATTAGCTCGGCTAAACTACGACAAAAACATAAAAAAATGCAATAGAATATACTCGTAATAATCAATGTAAATATTAGTGGTGCACTATATTAAACGTCATTATTAATTTATTTTAGGGTTTTAAATAATGTGAGTAGTTTCGCTTGTCTGATTAGGTAAGTTAAAAGCGGTTAGTTTAGTTTTAATATCTTATAACTAAATGTTGTGTGCTGCTTATCCTGCCTTAGAATTTTAAGTTTAACGAAAGTAAAAAAAAACAATTTAAACTTACCCGCGCTGCTACGTTGTGTTGATTACTTTTGAAAACAACTTTAATATGTATATGTACAACATGGTAAACCGATTCATTGAATTAAACAGAGCCAGTAACTTAATCTTCTAACTTACAGAAAGGCAACATAAATAGAAATCACCACTTCAAATACTGAAGAAGGGTGATGACCATTGGCAAATTTACTGTTACTGTAAATTTGCATTACTCGAACACATATTTTTAATGTTGAGATTACTACAGCCACTCACCAATAAAAGTTGTTTTAACGAGCTTACGTTTCGATAAAATGCTATAATTTATGATATTCGAATTTAGATACTACCTAAATATATAAGCTCCACGGAACAACACTTGAACAAAACTAATTGTGATCATTAACGTCATAAGGGTGCTTGTAAAGGATTTTTGCGGCGACTGAAAATTTGAAATGATTTAGAGTTTGTATATAAATAATGTAATCGAAGGAATATTGCTATAAAAAAGGGGATTCATGACGTTTTATACGATTTGGCATTAATATTCTGATCTCTATAGTGGGCCAGAAAGTCCTGACTCACTTAGGAAGTGAAAGATTGTTTACAGTTTTTTATTCAAAGCTAGCTAACTGGTATCTGAGACAAATTCAGATGCTGACTGGTATCTGGAACAAATTAAAATACTGGCTGATTACTGGAAGAAATTAATAGAGAATGATGGAGGTACTTTTAAGAATAAATGTTAGTGTTGCTCCATAAAGTTTTGTTGTTTTCTTTCCGCTTACTAAGTGAGGCAAGAATTTGTGGCTAACCTAATATTATTGCTTTCTATTTGGTTTTGATTGTTTTCGAGTCAAACAACCGCGCATAATTCTGACCAAGGGGTATTCTGGATGAATACCGTCCTTTGTTTTGTGGTTATCCTTTCATAGGTAGCTTTGCCTCAGGTATGTTTACAAAACACAAATGACATTTAAATCAAATTATTTGACCAAAACTAACCTCGTCTGTCCTTCAGCTATAGAAAGGCGGTAAATGACCTTCTCTGTTATAAAAATAACACCCAACACCAAGGACCATATTTATCCAATAATCTGATGCTTTTAACTTCTACGCCAGAAACATCGTTCCTGAGAGGCACGAAGCGAATCAGTGTCGAATGAAGTTAACCTTTTTCAGCAGTGTTGATTGTAATATAGAAACTATCAGTAATAGTTAGACCGCAAAGAGCAATAATTAAAAGATCAGCATAGATGATGTGACTTTTTAGATGTGTGTAATAAGTGTCCTGATTCTATTGGTAGTAGGAGATAGTAAATAGAGTATAATGTATACAATGAGGTTGTGATAGGAACAAGAGGGGTACAGTCGTTGGACCTGTAGCCTTGTATTAAGTACGTTGTTGTAGATCTTTTTGGAGGGATTGACGGGTCTAGAGTGATTACGTATTTTACAGGACCCTAACAGGATTCTGATATCGAAATATCAACAACTAGTCTACATATAGTAAACTGCAACAATAGAAAATAGATCGCTTCACACAAGTGAGATTGAATTAGAAGCGAAGGATATCCATGTAATAAGAACACAACGGCATAGGCGAGTGGGAAAACCTGCACATTTAAATATAGATCAATTTTGTAAAGAATTTTGATGGTTCTACAATAATTTTCTGCATCATCTGTGAATTCAGCAAATGGTTTTTGTTCTACATTATTGTCTTATAATCAATTTAAGTTTCTCTGTTTCTCAGACAAAAAAGAAGGATATTTGGTAACATTTCCTTGTCCTGTTTAGTAATATTTTTAATTGTTATTGTTATTTCTTTACCTTTGAACTATGTCCTAGTTCTTTATTTTTATAATGGATGTGCATTAAGTTGCATAATTTGGCTATATTGCTCTTTAGTTTTACAGAAACCGAAGTGTAGTACTAATTAAATAATACATTAGATATTAAGTGATTTTCTTTAATTATAAAAATTTCTTATGGCGGCCATCGCTAAACAGATAGCCGCTGAAATTGAAAAAATACCTATCTTCTTGGGTACGTAAAAAAAAATAAAAGCAAAATAAAAAAATGCTGAATCATAAACTAAAATTGAACAAACAAATAAAACCACACGCGGGGGCCAAAGGGAGCCCATCTCCCACTGTGGCCTTATCTCGTAGTCAAAAAATGGAAAAAATAAACCTAGTGGTAGCCAGACTCCTCTAGGAAGTCACTCACCGCTCAGTTCGGTGTGGATGAGCCCATCACAAGTAATTTGGAAATTCATTAGCGATCTCATCTGACGCACTCATTTACCATAGCTTCAATTGTTTTTGAAACTCAGAAGACAATCTCGTCATCTTTTCTACGCGCAATAGTCGGGAAGCTTTGGATACCTCGAATCATGCACAGAGAAAAATCCCCTACAGAACAGTGTATTGCAACTTGCTCGGCCCTAAAGTTAGCGCGCGGAATAGCATCATCAGTTCAAACAATCAGTATATTGCATAGATGCCAACTCGTCTTTGAATTCGGATCCATTGTGTACGGCTCAAGTCTAATAAGATATTTGCTCTAATACATAAAAAGCAGTCCTTTCGATGTTAAGCGTTGATAGCAGAGAAGTCGTGACAAAAGTTCAAACTTAGTAACATTGAGGGTGGCTTAGGGCATGATTGGCGTCTAACGTTGTCATAGTCACTTTCAAGATTGGCCCCTGAGAAAACGAGTGTTCAACGACTGA
This sequence comes from Ceratothoa steindachneri, assembly GCA_963969495.1. Taxonomy (NCBI): domain Eukaryota; kingdom Metazoa; phylum Arthropoda; class Malacostraca; order Isopoda; family Cymothoidae; genus Ceratothoa; species Ceratothoa steindachneri. The sequence continues at coordinate 51,465,893 of OZ018331.1, forward strand.
TAGATATGCTGAAACTGTTCTTAGAAGCCGATTCTTTCTAGTACACGGTGAAAAGCAAGCGACCTCTCTCGAGCATTTACGACGTGGTTCTCAATATCGGACGTTAGGTGCGGAAATCACCGGTCAATAAGCGAAGATTGGCATGGTGTATCGAGTCAACCTCCCACAAACCAAAGGTTGAACTTTGATGCGTAAAACTCTCTTATGTTGTCTAATTTATAACGATTTAAAGTTATAACATTAGAAGATTAGCACTGCCAGCATTCTTGTTTTCGAATGACAAGGAGAGAAGAATTTTAATGCCGTGGGTGCAGGAAAGCCTAAAGGTACGAAGGTCTAGATTTCAAGTGAAGCGTTACTCGTTTAGAAGACCAAAGAAACGCCTTAATGCTAACACATCCAGGCGATGCCAATTTCGGAACAGTTTTGGGGCTAGGTGAAGCTGTGATTAGTAGCAGAACTGCACCACCTTATTCTTGACCAAAAGGAAAAATGCTGTTAGGTGCTTGTTATAGTCTTCACTCTATTCTAGGAATCAATTACGCAGAAAAAAGTATCGCAATGTCGCACTGTTTCCTCCCGATCAAAAAGCCTTTAAAGATAAATGGCAATGGATTAAACTGAGGGAGGACGCCTTCCTGTCATTTTTGTGCTTCCTTCGCCTGTACACGTAATTGATGATCTCGTAGAAAATCAAAAGAAAAATTGGGAGTCGTTTCATCGCCCTCACTGTATTGAGGGTTTCCATGTTATCGTATCGTTTCCGGAACTATAGACCGTCTCCAGATAAAAAATATCGTTGCCAAATTCAGAACAAGTAGAGTATCTGCAGTGGAGTGAAAGAGAAATAAAGCGGAGGAGAGATAACATAGGCTCTACAGAAAATAATCTAACTCAACAATAACCAATTTATCCATCATTTTGAATACTCTGGAATTAGGTAAATTCAGTAAAAGTTTGCCAAAATAGTGTTTTTTCTACCCAAGATGGCAAAAGTAATCAGATGAGCCATTCGCCAGGAATCATTTAAGATACATTCAGGCTATATCATCTCGAATAAAGATAGCAAAAGATCATGCCTCGCTCACTCATATATCTAAGAATTCTGTATATGCAGGATATCGTCCAAATTAGGGGCTGTATATGTGCAAGAAAAGAGGGTGGAATGCATCTTGCTTACCGTTTACAGTTTGTTAATGGTTTTTCCGCCACTGAAGATGAAGTCTAGTAACCTGCACACATTTTTCTAGAGAAATGAACTCAATCCTGGTAAAAGAGCATCTCGAAAAGAATGTAAATAAATCAGTTTCCAAAGCCTCCTGCATGGAAGTGGGGTCTGAGCTGTCTTTTCCGTCTTCCTGGAGCACGGAAGAGGAGTCCTGTAAGAACTTAACCTGAATTCTTTTGACAAGTTTCCAGACCTCACCAAGAGAATTACTAATATTGAGTTACGACAATTCTGTCTGCCACTAAGATAGGCAGGGTTGCTTTGAAACAAAACGGAATCTGTCTTCTGCCTCTCAGACTCCACAAAGGGTAAAATTGTATTGATGCTATTGTAGCCGTTTAGGCATATCCCTTCTTCCTGAGCGCCAACTCACACTAGGCCGTAACACAAGGAAAGCGGAACGCCTGCAAACGGCTGAAGTTCTACGAATAGAATTCTTCACCTCAGCGAAGAGTTTTAGACAAAGAAATGTTTTAGGAATCATCAATTGAGCTAAAATCCTATACTTAGATAAAGAAGTAAGTCATTTCTTCAAATAGTCATCAGTGTGCAAAAAGAATGAATAACCGACCTAGCTTTGCAGGTGATAAAAGCTTAGAAAACGATATTGGAATGAAAAAGTGATGACTCCCATGACAGGTATGGACTGGCACAAGGACAGTTCCTCCATGAAAAATTGAATTGAACAGCCGAGGCTAATATCTCACTGCGTTGGCATTAGGCTATTCGAAAATACATCTCCCAGAATGCAACACTGGCACTCTCACTGTTACTTTAGAGGACATAGAGGAGAAAGTCCGCCCCGACAAGCAAGCCTTCTCCTTCCTTTGCCTCGAATACTTCTTGCTGGCAGTTGAGGGCTCTGGTTTTAGGAGTTTTGTAAGAATACAACCTGCAATATCATCTCATCCGCTCTAAGCAGAGGTGAATTAATTATATTATTCTAAATTACATTAATATTAATTCATGTTCAATTTAAAACTTTTCAAAGCAGTTTACTCTGTAAGAACTTGTTATTATGAGATCATAGAAGAACGATTATAAGAAAACTGAGTTTTATAATTCCCTCTCATGTACCCGAATGCTTTACACATCGTGGTTTATTCTCTTATTTAAACGATGTCTCTTTTCAAATAAAACCATACTGAAGAATATGTTGATATCTTCAGTTCAAAATTGCTCAGAAATGAAAATTCAATTAATTTACCTTAAAATTGAACTCCTTTGGTGTCAAATCACACTTTATGCAATTTTTGATTTTAATTACTATTCTCTTTCGAAATATGTATTTGGATGAAATTTTATTATTATAAATTATGCTAATAATAACTCTCCCTTCTTTAATCATGCGCAGAGTTTGTTCTTATCCGTTAACTTTGAAGCATTATTGTTGCAAGAATCTTATTCGGAATAATTCCCTGGTCGACGAAAATTCTGAATTCCCTCTTTAAGCAATCTCTTCGTGGCATTTGGGGGAGATTTTAGAAGTCTTTCTTCCATCGATGGTCTCTCTTAGCTCAAGCAATGATTTGAAGAAGTTGAATATATTTTCATAATCATTTGTTTTAAGAAGAAGTGTGGGAACTTTTAATGAGTATTCTACTAATAGAAGTTAATAGAAACTTCCAACTTTAGGTTAAATTAAGGAACCTATTTTATTGGTATTAAAAGAAAAACTACAGATTTAGGGAGATTAAGTAATTAAAGTGTCTCTATTAATATGGCGAAATTGGATGCAATGTCAGTCTATATTTGAGGAATGAATGACTTGGATTTCGGCAAAAGGCTGGAAATAAGTAATGAGTTAGGGGGCGGATCTTTATGAAAATATTCCCTTATACTCAAAAGCGGAGAGAATTTCCGCTGCTAGAGATCAGCGAGCATAAAACTCTTCCGAACTTTCCACATTCCATAACAGGAAAAGGTTCTAACGGTGTTAACTACATGTGTTTCGGAAGCGGATTCCGATCCTCATTTTGTAAGTAACTTTAGTTTTATGAAATATTTTATAAAATTAAGACAAAGATTTCAAAAAGTACATGAAAAAACTAATCGAATGATCTTCGTAAACTTCTCCAAAAACGTTTCGGATATGTAATGGATCTAAAGAATAGATTTAAGCAATGATCCTAAATATAGATCCTAATCATTCTGTTTCGCTAATCCTTTTCCCCAGGGACCTACCTTCATTTTGACATCCCGGCAACATCAGGGGAAATGCTCATCTCTCGCAATCCCTAGAGCCTAAGTACCTCGGTTTGTGGGCAACAAGAACATAATAACAACAATCTGGTGATTATCATAGTTAAAAAAAAGTTGCTGCTGGTGGAAGTAGTGAAACAAGATTGTTAAACACTTTTTTGGGGAAAAAGCAGGCTAGACGCAGTTTAAATTGATTTTCTTCCTCTGTAGATTAATTATGCTTACTCTTCTTGAATAAGTTTTATTCATCAGAAAATACATATATTTATCGTTTATTTGTTTCATTATTGCCGTAATTTTCCTTTTACGGTCATTAAGACAATTACTTCTCTTTGTCTCTCACAAGTCCTATTTTAAGGGAAGGAATATTTATCTTTTAATTAGACCAATTGCCAAATCTCAGCTTAATGATAGATTGAATCTTGAATGGTGAAACTAGACGGACATCCTTACTCACTTTAATAAAGCCCATTATATCGCTGGCAAAGGCAATTTAAATGTCTCGCTCTCCGTTATCTAAGCCCCTCCTATAATTAGTAGCTAATAACTTTTAAGGAGGTCGATAGACTTAACTTAAGCTGTGGAATAATCATTTTCAGTTAAGGAGATTTCCATCTTGATCAATAGAGGGGAAATAACGTAGCTACAGGAACATTACGCGGTGTACCTCCTTAAGTATGTTTACAGATCGGTTAACGAAGATGATTCTGAAGTAAATAAACTGTTACAGAATTTACTGGAAAGTTACGGGTTGCAGAATAGGCGAACTTTAAATTCAACTTGTAGTGATAATTGTTAACTAATTCTTATTAGTTCTCGATATTTTTTTTAGCTTTTTTATCTTATTACTGCGTCACATTGTAGCATTACCTCGTTGCAATGTATCTCCATGATTTTCACGGCCATCAATAAGCAAATTATGCCGGATGGGGAATCTATTTACAGAATAAAATCGCTTCCCGTTTCAACTAAAATAATCAAAACCAAAGGAGGCTTCAGCTGTAAAAATCTGTTGTAACGAGATTTGTAAATATTGTAAATAAAAAGATAAATTTAAGATGAGGGAAACTGGGTAGAAGGAAAATAGTCCTAAAACACCATTACATCAGAAAAAGAAAACCAGGACGTTATGTAACCCTAATTCTAGTCTCAATTTACATGTAAGACATCTCTCCGCGTGAGAAAGTCAAGAGAGAATTTCTTCCTAAACATAGAATACTCACTTTTGTTTTTTCTTTATTTTTTACCATCCCTTTAACTGCAGGAATTGTATATCCTAAACATAGGATAATCATTTTGTTTTTTTCTTTATTTTTTATCATCTCTCTCACTGCATTTATTGTATATCCTAAACATTGGAAACTCACTTTTGTTTTTTTTAATATTTTTATCATCCCTCTAACTGCATGAATTGTATATCAGGCTAAACTTTTCTTCCCCTCTGAACTATGTACCAGTCGTTGAAAATCAACACATGCCTCACAGCGTGTAGAATATGTCGTTAAACGCATTAAAACAATTGAAAGTGAAGGAAATATACTCGTGAATACAGGAAAAAATAGGTGAGGACTAAAACGCCTTATGATTTACCAAAAAAACCCTTCACCTTAAAATATTACTACGAAGTAAGGTATTTTCAAAACATTCATTTATTAGAACTAGGGTAAAAATTAAAGGACTCCTCGACTTCTAAAAAAAACATCTGTGTGTTTGCCATCTCTTTTGTAGGAAAAGCTTCGCCAGACTCATCGCTTTATTTGCATAGAGGAAAATTTCCTAGTTTTCTTCGAGTAATCAGTCGTCCTTAGGTAGCTTACGCTTTCGTCCAGCATTAACTAACTTGGCATTAGCGAGAAAGAGAGCAACGAGGTCAGGTAAAATTTGGGCCATGGCAAAGCTCAAGGTTAAAAAATATAATTTTATTTACATAAAAGTGAGAGGTTTGATGGTCAAAATTACATCAGTAAACGAGGGAGGAAATTGTAGTTATGCATCAGACTATGAAGCTAAAATTTAATGTATTACAGGAATAGAATATTCAAATGGGGAAATTAACTCAAATGTGTTACGGAATGGGGAGAGGGGTTGGCTTACCAAGGATTCTGGGTAATACGTCGGGGAAAGGCTTCACGGATGTCTTCTGCACGTGAGGCGAATGCGCGCAGAGCTTCTGAGCGGGAAGGTAAAGTGATGACGGTTCTCCAAAGAGGAGGAAAGGGGGGGGAGACGGTAACGTCCGTTCCAGGGGAGAGTATTTTGGCCACCGGAAAACGAGGGGCGAACGAGGAGGGCTTCGACAGGAGTTGATGAGTAGCGGTGGAAAAATTACTCGGTAGCGATCGTTAAATGGAATTTTCACACTTGCTGGGGCTAATTCCAATACACATATTGTTTAGCCGTCACTTTGCTTTGTTGTTAGCAGCTGACTTGAAACTAGGAGAATCTTCTTGAGACCAAGCGACAATTCTGAAAACTGTGTCTGTCTCATGGGAGACGAGCAATATATAAGTGCGAGGCTCTCCCCGCGTGTGGTGAGGGGGAAACTGCTCTACTCTCGAATGGCTTCGAATCTTCTTGCCGAGGCGACTCGAACCCGTATAAAGGTGGACCGTGTTGGACGCGGTTTGAGGCTACCGCTTGTGGAAGGACAAGGGAGGGGGGGGGGCGTAGGCTTACCAATTTAAGCCTAACAGAACCTTCTCCAGCACATGGAATTTACGTGCTGGAAAAGAAATTCCACGTGTAATTCCCTCACACATCTCCCAACCGAAAGATGATGCTTTACAGAGCAGTTGCGTAGGAAAGGATTATCCCACCCGTCAAACTAGAATTATTTATGTTCTAGAGAAATTCAAACCTGCTACGACAGGTGCACACACAAAACCTTAATCTGAGCTCAGCAGGGAATTTACGGACATAAGCCTTTAACGGGTCAATTCTAGAGACAAGTTAACTAGTACAATTTTAAACAAAAACTATCACAGGAGAACATTGGCGAAATTTCAGTGGACCCCTACCCCAACAAAAAATAGGATATAATTAAATGGATGCATAAATATTGGACTAAAGACTAAAAAATTTAGTTGCTCCCCAAAACTTCATAATTAAGAACATTAATGAGATAATATATACAATTCACGTGGAAAACCTTCGCTCCCGCCAGAGTTTGGATGAGGTAATCCATGGGTCCTCTAGCCTCGAGAACGGGGTAGACTCCCTTTCACTGGCTAAGGAGTTGGTTAGCGAGAACCTCCGCGCTAGGCTTAAATTTTTGTTCTTGTGACTTGAGGTCAAAGTAGGTTTCATACCTCTCAATAAGTCCTTCTTAACGAGATACGACACTCGTTTGTTGCCTCAGGTGGACTCAGGCTCGAGGATTTAGTTTTCTCCAAAGGGGGGGGGGGAGTTGCGCACTCCTTCTGGGCGAGGGATTACTTGAGCACCGGAGGGCTTAGAACTCCAAGTCGATAGGGGTTTCAAGAGGAACGGGTGCATGGGATTCCAAGGCTGCCTGTGTACGGGTAATCACGGAAAGAGCTACGGGATGGTCGTGGATTACGGGGTTCTGACCGAACAAAACGGAGTGACACTCGATTTTGGCCACTACCACTTCGGCCCAACCGGACATATAGTTACACTCGATGTGACAACGAATTACTAGGAAACAACTGGCCCGGCCAAGGTAGTCGTGGACCACCGCAAATTTCTTGTGGTCAGGGCCAACAGTTCGGAGTAGGTCCTCGGACACTATAATGCAGGTGCACCTGATTTCACGGACGAGGGTGGATACTCGGCGACCGTTCAGAGTTCCGTTCTCGAACTTAGATCCACCAGGATTTTTCTCATTTTAGAGAAAGTTTACCTGATGGACCGGGTCTTTGGCGGGCGAGGGAGGAGGATCAGGGCGGCCTAGATTTGGTGCACTTGGTGGGACTGGGACTTTGAAAATCGGTAGTTTAGAGGACAGTTCGTGCGGTAATGGCCAGGAACTCCGCAGGTGTAGTAGACGATCGGGTTCTTTTGGTACTGCACAACCGGGAGAGAAAAACCGAGGGGCTTAACGTCTCGGTGTTCAGATGGATGAAAGTTTCTTGGGGTCGAGGGACTAGGAACTTTGGTAAATCTTGCAACCAATTTACAGGGGTCTTAGGACCATAAAATTTAGTTTTGGGATGTGATTTGGGAGCCTTTTTAACATCTTTAGGGTATAAATCGTGACTACATGTGTAGACATCGGATTCTTCCAAGCACTCCTTAAAAGTGACATAACGTTTATCCTTAATGAAGTCGCGAATTTCGGGAGCCACGGCAGCTAAAAGCTGATCCCTAAGGAAGAAGTCCAAAAGGGACTCGTAGACCTGTGGATTCTTGCACGCATACAGCCAACACTGAAGGTGTCTTTGGAGGATGTACCCGTGTTGTCGAAATGTTTGACCAGGACGGATCCTTTTTTGGCGGAGTCGGGAGCGGTAGAATTCGCTATTCATAGGAACAGCGGTTAGCAATTCGGACTTTAACGTGGAATAGTCCAAAGTTGCTTTCGGGGGAAGGGATACAAAGATATTCCTTAACTTAGCATTTAGGAGGGGGAGTAAGCAAGTGACGCCATCATTTTAGAGATCCCATCTATTGATCTAAAAGCTTCTCTCAAAATAGGTCAAAAATGAACCTAAGTCCTCTCCATTATTAAAAGCGGGAAGGTTAACTGAAGGAGTTTGGGGAATTTCAGCCCGAAACCTGATGGACTGAGAATCCTTTTGATTTTGGCTTATTTACAGCTCATGCTGCCTAATTTGTTCACGTTCTTATATCTCCAGTTTGTTCTTCTCCATCTCCCTTTTGTTCTTCTTCATCTCCATCTTCATCTTCACTTTGTTCTTCATCTCCGTTTTTAGTTTGTTGCCCTCCATTTTTCTTTGTTCCTTTTCCCTTCGCTCCGCCCGTTCGTTCCTCTCTTCTTACTGAACGTAATTTAGCAAGTCTTTGCCCGAAAGACCTAACTTTTCACCTTGACTCTTGAATTTTTCGTAGGATGACATTGTTACGCAGTTAACTGAGGAACACTGATACGCGAACGAGCTATGACACTACCCAAGCGATACTAATACTTGAATATTCGTGAAGGCCTGATCACAAAAAGTTAAGATACAACTACCTACCTCTGCGGTTTCTAAGCAGAAAAAAAATAGTAAAATGGTCCTACCGAAATTAGGACACCAAAGACCTTAACTCTTTTGTATTAGTAACCAGAAGAGTCTCCAAAATTCAAACACAATAAAAAAAGTAATTACATGGGGTCCAACACCAAATCTAAATAGATTAACTTCCACTGCTGTTCAGTGCCTTCAGCCAGTACAATACAAAAAATAAAATAAAAGGGATATACGTGAATAAGAAGGGAACTTCTAATGTCGAAATTAAAATGACACGGGTTCGTAAAACTCCCAAACACACTTGACACTAAAATGATATAATATCTATATTAATAATATATATGTCGTGGTATGAAATTACATTCTGCCTTAACATATTATATCTATAGGAGAGGGACCGATAACTTAAAGGTGAACCGACAAAGGGACGAAACACCACGAGTTCGACAGGCTGAATAGCGAGAAAGAGTGCAACGAGGTTAAGTAAAATTTGGGTAATGGCAAAGCTCAAGGTTAAAAAATATAATTTTATTTACATAAAAGTGAGAGGATTAATGGGCCAAATTACATCAGTAAACGAGGGGGAGAATTATAGTTATGCATCAGACTATGAAGTTAAAATTTAATGTATTACAGGAATAGACTAGTTAATGAGGGGAATTACCTCAAATGTGTTACGAAAGGGCAAGAGGGGTTGGATTACGGAGGATTCCGGGTTATACTTCGGGCTAAGGCTTCATGGATGTCTTCTGCACGTGAGGTGAGGGCGCTTAGAGCTTCTGAGCTGGAAGGTAATGTGATGACAGTTTTCCAAAAAGGGGTGAGGGGGCGTGAACGTCCGGTCCAGGGGAGAGTATTTTGATCACCCGAAAACGAGGGGCGAACGAGGAGGGCTTCAACAGGAGTTGATGAGTGAAGTCGGAAAAATCACTTGGTAGCGATCGTTAAATGGAATTACCACACTCTTTAGGGCTAATTCCAATACACAAATACTTCAGCCCTCTCTTTGCTTTGTTGTTAGCACTTGACTTGGAATAAGGGGAATCTTCTTGCCTCCAGGCGAGACTTATCAACTCTCTGTCTGCCTCATGGGAGAAGAGCCCTATATAAGTCCAAGGCTCTCCCCGCGGGGGGTGAGAGGGAAACAGCTCTACTCTCGAATGGCCTCGAATCTTCTTACCGAGGTGATTCTAACCCGTGTACAGGTGGACAGTGGTGGACGCGGTTCGAGGCTACCACTTGTTTAAAGAAGGGGGGGTAGGTTTACCAATTTAAGCATAACAGAACCTTCTCCAGCACATGGAACTTCCGTGGTGGAGAAGAAATTCCACATTGAAATCCTTCACAATTATTTTTCCTTCTCATTAATTTTGGATTTAAAATGTTTACCAGTGTTTAAAACCACTTTTTATCGAATTTATATTCGACTCTCGTTGTGGTAAAATAACGTTTCTGACAGCCGCTTTTACATTAAATAAAGAAAACAAGAGCTTTCCTTTGTCCTTCTCAGAAAATGTCAGTGGCGACAAATATTATTAAAGAATTATATTAGCCTGTTTTATGTTATTTATTTTGAGTGTATATATGGATATATAAGTTTGTGCAACCTAAATTTCGTAACTTATAGTATAAATGTCATAATTTTTCACGCAATACTATATATATATATATATATATATATATATATATATATATATATATATATATATATATATATATATATATATATATATATATATATATATATATAAATATATATATATATATATATATATATATATATATATATATATATATATATATATATATATATATATATATATATAAATATATCGATGAGGATTGCTTCTAGAAAGCCTAAATTTAATGTTCAACAGAAATCCCAAGGCGAGGAAAATGGCTGGTATCATCCTTTTTATTTACCGGCGACGTTTCGACCACAATACGGTCATCTTCTTAGGCCTTGCCAAACGAGCGTGTTACGTGCTCAAGCCTAAGAAGATGACCGTATTGTGGTCGAAACGTCGCCGGTAAATAAAAAGGATGATACCAGCCATTTTCCTCGCCTTGGGATTTCTGTTGAACATTATATATAAATATATATATATATATATATATATATATATATATATATATATATATATATTTTTATATATATATATATATATATATATATATATATATATATATATATATATATATATATATATATATATATATATATATATATAATATATTTATATATATATAAGTTGACGTAGTATAGCTCTATTTGCGATACATATATCTATTATATTTGATTTTAAAGTGCGCGGGGGTTTCCTTTTAATAACTTTAGGTCGGCCGATGTCTGGTTACGAGGTCAGATCCTCGTAATGAAGGGCTAGTCCAATAGACCTACTTTACATCTTTGTATTGGCTGAGAGTTGCAAATCTCACTTGGTTACAGGCAGTATACAGCTATGATGAGCTCCAGGGTCGGAAAGTAAAGGAGTAGACAAAAAATAGACTTTAATAAATATTAATAATTTAGGTTAAATGGTACAACGATAAAAGAAATATAAGACATAATGATAATGGGTGTTGGGCAGTAGGCGGCAGTTATAAATTTGGATAAGCTAAAATATTCGTTATAATAACTTGGACAAAATGGAGGGGGGGGGGAGCAGAGCCTTTAAGAATAGAGGCTGGGAATTCTTCCGTGTAAATTGTTCAAAGAAAATGGAGGGTGGTTTTCTTCTGAGACGTCAACGGATTGTTTGGATGACTATGGGTAATTAAGTGGGTATTACGCAAAGATCACTCTTAAATTGAAGCTTTTTGGGATGAGACTTGGGATCTTCTTTGGAGATGGCGTCGTTGCACGGAGTCAGACAGCTATTTTTACGGGGAGAAAAATTCTTAACTACGAGGGGCGGTCAATAAGTTTTGCAATTCGGATATAAGAAAAAGAGATATGAGAAAAAGTGTTTTATTATCTTTGAATATAACTACCCTCGACTTCAATCACTTTCGCCACTTGTCCCTGAGGCTTTGAATTCCCAACAAAAAGAAATCTCCCGACTCCTATTCAATTCCCTCCTGGACGGCAAGCAAGACACCTTTATCGCCCCAAAAACCGGCGTCCACGCAGTGCAGCCTTGAGCTGGCTGAATAAAAAGTAGTCACTAGGGGCCAGATCTGGACTGTCAGGGAGGATGGTTGAGCTCCTTGAATCCGCACTCACGCAGGGCAGCTTGTTCAACTCTGGCCTTGTGCACTTTGACGACGTTGAAGTCGATCATGGGGCGTGAGGTTTCTAGGGACCCAACGGGCAGATACCTTGGGCATAGCCAAATTGTCGTGGATGATGCTGATAACATTTCCATGTGATATTGCAAGTTCTCGCTCGATTTTTTCGAACTTCACCCGTCGATTTTCGAAGTTCATCCTCTCCACACGGGCCACATTTTCCTCGTTGGTCACGTCTGACGAGCGTCCTGGACGGGGGTCATCTTCAAGGACTCACGTCTATGGCGGAACTCCCTATTCCAGCGAGAAATGGTTGCATAGGAAGGGGAGGTGTTGGTGTATACTGCAACCATTCGTTCATGGATCTTTTTTGCATTCTTGCCTTCCTTGGTAAAAAAATTGATCACTGCGTGGTACTCAACCTTCTCCTTTTTGAAAAAATTGTGCCTCACGATGTGTGATCAGCTACTGCTACTTAAATAGACGAGGCAAGAGCGTGCGGCTCTAGGTCCTGACTTGTCATAACTTGTCCTAACACCCCCACAAACAGCCATCCCCCTTCCTCTGTTTTGCCCTACTGATTCGCAAAACTTATTTACCGCTCCTTGTAATTCTGGGGTAAATATTTGTTTTATCCAAGGAGGGATAGTCGGTATTATCTCACAAAATTTCCTCGCCTTAGACGTATGACAACCCGAATCGAAGAGGAGTAAGATCGTGTGCGCCCGTGAGCTTGTCTCCCACAAATCTCTTTAGATTCCTCTTCACACGAGAACATATTCACGCCTGGAGTGAGGGAGCTTACCACATAGAAGGGTGGGGTTAGTATCGCCCATCGTTTGTCTAATGGCGAGCGCAGCCCGGCTGGCGTTTGACTCAGCAGCTCCGAGCGTGGCTGGAAGGAATGGGGGGCTTGCGAAGGAGACTCCTTGTTTAAATACTCGGATTAATAAGTGCTGCATTCTATTAGACCGCTCCTGTTCTTTGCCACGCCTTGAGCTTCGAAGATTGCTTTAAGCAACAACGAGGTCCATCACGTGGAGAAATAACGTTGCTTTTAAGCATTGAGTCTACGTAATGGACCCCATTGTTTATATATATATATATATATATATATATATACGTAGGTGAGTCAAAAAGTTCTCAGACAAATGGCATAAAATTTTTATTTGTAATAATACTGTAATCATTTTTCTACATAAGCTCCATTAACATCTATACACTTTCTTAATCTATGAATCCAACGGTAAAGACCATCTTTGTAGAATTCACGGGGTTGTCTCTGGCACCAAGTAATGACCTGCTTTTTTGCTTCATCTAATGATTGAAACCGGGTTCCTTTTAGGTGTCCCTTTAAATTTGGTTAGGTTAGGTAACCTAACCTAACCTAACCTAACCTAACCTAACCTAACCTAACCTAACCAAATTTAAAGGGACACCTAAAAGGAACCCGGTTTCAATCATTAGATGAAGCAAAAAAGCAGGTCATTACTTGGTGCCAGAGACAACCCCGTGAATTCTACAAAGATGGTCTTTACCGTTGGATTCATAGATTAAGAAAGTGTATAGATGTTAATGGAGCTTATGTAGAAAAATGATTACAGTATTATTACAAATAAAAATTTTATGCCATTTATCTGAGAACTTTTTGACTCCCCCTCGTATATATATATATATATATATATATATATATATATATATGAATGCAATGTACCGCAGGGAAAAAGGGAAAGGTGTTTCCAAGTACTTTCGAACTTTATTAAGTTCCTTATAAAGGATAACTACAAGAAATAATATTATATTAGAGGTATATATACGTAAGAAAAGTATGAAAGACTGCCTCAAAAACAAGAAATCACCAATGAGCAAGACGGAACGGGGAAGGTAAAGAATCACATTAAGAATTACAAAAAGCAGGTAGTAAGATCAAACTCAGCCGACGGAAATGGTAAACAACTTTCTGTTCGCGTAGATCAACATAAATATAATGTCTGAAGAGGGGAAAATAACAGTGTTTTCTTTGTCCATATGTCAGATAAGGACCATCTAATTAACTGAAACTCGGCAAAATTTATTTATCGTTCCAATGACCCTATAAAAAGGAATATCATTGAATGTGCTTTTATAAGCCAATGTGATAATTTTAACCTTTCCCTTGGCTTATTTAGAATAGATGCTATAATTAAAAGATTAATATGTAGTTAAAAAAATTAGTCTTGTCTTTCGTTCTTAGTTTTTTAATATACATTGTTTAGTTACGTGGCTTCTATTTTATTTTTATTTATTTTTCTTTTTTTAATTGTCACTGCTCTGTTCTGTACATTGTATCTTTCCCCCTTTTGCTCATCGTGTCTCATAATCTCCCTCGTTAGGCTATGTCATTTCTTTGAATCTGTTATCCTTTCCGTCGGCTTAGTTTGACCTTACTACCTGCTTTTTCATATATATATATATATATATATATATATATATATATATATATATATATATATATATATAAATATAACACTTTTCCTCGTATTAGATCATTTATTTCCTTTAAGAATGTTTCGTCATTTGTGTTAAGGGTACATATTTCTTGCGCGCAAAGTATCATTTGTTCTCTTTGTAAGTGGGAAAAGTTACGCCCGACTCTTCAATTCTGACACATTTTTCTCACTCAACGCTCTTTTTGCTTTCCTCAATTAACACAAAAATCTATTGGCCTCTTATTATCTTTTAGAAAATAGGGGTTGTGACGGTGAAGATCCTCTCATAGCATAGGGAGCATTAATTAAAATCTATTTATTTACTTTAATTTATTTTGTGTAAATAAAGAACGATAGAAAGAAAAAAGTACAGATAGAAAGAAAGTAATTAGCGAGGAGTTATTTTAGGCGACTCACTTTCCTTTCGTTATTTTTATGATCTGATGAATTGTTTATTCCTATTTTTGTTTTTGTACCCTTTTGCTTACTTAACTGCCAATACCCTTGTTTATATATGTATAAAATGGTGAAATAAGGAGAAAGAAAGTGTAAATAACGAAGGTAAGGTATAAGAGAGGTTACGGGCTGAGAATTTATGCAAATTTCCTGAATTTACACCATTTTGTACCAATTTCTAATCTCAATGACCTAATCGTACTCAAAGATACTCTTACACAATTGGGATTAGAAATTAGTACAAAACAAGGGTAAATTCAGTAGTTTTGCCTGAAAAACTGAAAGAACATCATTCCCTAAATCGACAGAAAGTCGATTTGGTGGAAAATGTCCTTAAATCATTTAAAGATGGACATGGATGCTTTTTATTTATACTGAGTTCCATTTTTCATTCATTAATTAGGTTTTTTCTGGTTTTGGTGCATTAATACTTTTTGTTGTTTAGCCTTGAACGCGTCCTTTATTCGAATACCCATTTCTTTCCTCATAATGTTTTTTATTTGCTGTTCTATGAAAAATGTTCACAGGAGCAGAAGCAAATTTCAAAGAATCTTCTGTCATTTTCAAGGAAATTAAACAAATATATTTTAAGAAAAGGTATATTTTTTTGTTATATAGAGTTTGAAAGTACTTTTTAAACCTTTTCTTACAACTGTGAAATCATCACATAAATCCTTAATTCTATTAACATCCATTTCATCTTTAATTAATGTTTTTCTAAATTCAATGCGTTCACTTCCGAGGACCATTCTCCCCTTTCGGGCAATATTTCATTGGTCAATATAAATTCAAGAGCTTGGTTATAATGCATTGGATAAAAAGTAAAGGTGGATATTCATTTCCTTATATAGAGGGTTACGTCAGACAGCTAATAGTGTTTCAAATCAATTAAATGTCAGATATGTCTCGTGAAGCAGAAATAACCTGGCACTCAACAAGGTTCGCTGACCAAAAGTTGCGGGTTCTCACTTGTTCTGATTTATGACCTTATAACTCACAAAACTTTAAATAACTCCTGGCCTAACCTGAAAAGGCCTTTAGTAATTAGATCAGTCTAAAGAGAATGTAAAACAAAATAAGGCTTTCAAATTTCGTGAGAATCGGCCGAATAGTTATGATGTTATTTCTAAATAATTCCCGGGCTAACTTGTGAGGACTTTGGCAATTATATCTTCCGAAAGAAAATGAAAGACAAATAAAGTTTTCAAAGTTCGTTAGAATCGGACAAATAGCTATATGATGTTGTTGCAAAAACAAAAGAATTCCCGGGCTAACCATGGGAAGATAAGGGCAAATATATATATTAAAAGAGAATGTAAAACAACATAAGGGTTTCAAATTTCGTTAGAATCGGTTGGATAGTTATGGTGTTATTGCCAAATAATTCACCGGCTAACCTTGGCAGGACTTTGGCAATTATACTTCTCGAAAGAAAATGTTAAACAACATAAGGCTTTTAAGTTTCGTTAGAATCAGCCTAATAGTTATGATGTTATATCCAAAACAAAATAACTATTGGGCTAATCTTTGGAAGACATTGGCAATTATATTATTCGAAAGATAATGTAAAACAACATAAGGCTTTCAAATTTCGTTTGAATCGGCAGAATAGTTAAAATGTTATTACCAAAACAGAAAATGCAAAACGGGGAACGACCGACCAACCGATCGACAAAGTGTGATATAGAGTCGCCCGCGACTAAAAAGAACTTAGTGTTTATTGAAATTCTATTCAAAATTTAAGAACTTTCAAGGTAGAAGATACTCGAAAAATATTTATAAAGCATGATTGATATAATTGTTCAGAATACTGAACACGTCCCTTAATATAGTTAGAAATCTCTCTCAATCAGAAAAGCACAAAGTTCTAAAGAAACTTTCGTTGGTTGATGTTCGTAGTGAGATGCTGAATTATCTTCAAATTTTTCACCATAAACAGCATTCCTCATTAACTATCGAGAAAATCTTTTGAGAGGTTTAAGATACGCCTGCGTTCAATCCATTTCTGAGAGAAGCGATTATCGCGCAACGATGCTGCAATGGACTAGATCTTCATATAAAGGGAACCACATCTCCCGAATGTGTTTCCAGTTTGCCATATGATAGCAATTAAGTGTTACTTAATTAAGCCAATTCGATTTAATTATCTCTAAATAAAATTCGCTTAAAGTGCGATTCTGTTACTTCTGCTTCATTTCTAATCCCTACACCTCCGTACGCGTTAGTATTCTAGTGAATCTGGTCAGACAATGAGACTGAAAGTCTAATATGGGTTGGGAGTCTTTTCACAAATTTGATTATTCATGTTTGTTTCCTTTTAGCATAGAGGAGAGTTACGAATTCACTCTCTAAGGATCTTTAACTCATATCTGTTTATTTATTCGAAATTTTAACGAATCAATAATAGAAATAACTTCAAGACCACTGACACCAAAGAAAGTTGTCCTAAGAGTATGTGAAAGTATAAGAAATTAAAGACGAGAAGATTTTCATTAATTTATTTAAGGAGGGAAACAAACAAACAAAAATAGCAGATTTGTAAAATGGCAGAGTTAATAGAGCAAAATGTGTGCCAAGAACATAATCATGGTATATTGAATAAGTGATAGTTTTGTCGTTCAAACACGAAAGGGACTCGACTCAGCTAAATCTATGTTATTCTGCGAGGAAATCAATTCTCCTCCGTGACATTGGACATCATAGATAATCACCAAACAATAACAACCCTTTTGTCAGAGTAGCTCTTTGACTTCAACTGGTTTCCCTTCCGCACTCTTTATTCTCAAGGTGGCATAAATGAAGACGTTCATCACAAGCCAATGATAAAGAGGAGAAAGCGTAAAATGTTCTCGTTAGAGAGACAGAGGCAGAGGTGAGGGTAAGATAGATAGGACACCAACGAAGCATAATTGGCCACTTTCTCGTATCTTCACCCATTTTAACCTCACCATAGTCATTACAAGACATTTTAAAGAACAGTCTAGGTCTGTTATCGTTGGATTTTGACTTTTAAAAATAACTAAAAGTTTAAAAATATTTTATTAAGTACCAAATTTAAAATATCAACATAAAAATTTTGATTATATCTAGATATTTTAGCTAAATATATTCATACAAAGCTATAAACATAGAGAATCTAATACATCAAGCATTTTACTTATCATTAAATGTGTAGCTTTATCCTCTTTGGATGTATTTAATGTCTTTGATATGCTATGATAAATCTCAATGCATTCTCTAGCTAGACCTTTAATTTTTAAAACATGGTGATAGTTTGATATCAGCTTTCGTATTTTAATTATTTTTTTTAAACCTTTCAATTTTGCAATTGTCAAAAACATCTCAGGGTCATTCAAATTGTCAGAAATTAAAATAATTTGTGTGCAAATGATGTTAAAAACAGAATTTGTTGTCATTTTCAAACTATTTAATTATTTAAAGAATCAATATTTTGTTCTAAAATATTTTTCATATTGATCTTATTTCAAATTTCTCTTAATAAGGGGTAACTTATCGATACCTTTTATTGTTAGAAATACGCCATCATCCTGAAACAGCTTAAGAGAGAGAGGTACAATATTTTATTGATGTGTTACATTCACATTCAGCAAAAAAATCAAGTTCTACCCAATGAATGTTTAATCTTATTAATTGGATAAAGATATTAACTAAAAGTTACCCCTTATTGTGATGTACAATACTAGTTTTATGGTGTTTTGCACATGAGATAATAATATGAACATCTTTTGGGAGTTCTTTCATTATTTCATTCAGCTGCTCACAGTTTTGGATAGTTTTTAATAATTTATCACCTTTATCTTCCTAGAATTTTGAGGCTATATGTGTGAAAGTTTCAGCTCAAATTTAATATTTTGTACCAACAGATGTGAACATTTCAAATAACTCCATGTCTCACAGAGGCTGAATTTGCTTCTCAGAGAGAAGGTTAGAATCCCCTATTCAATAGAAAAGGAGGTATTTATTGATTTATAAATATCAAAGGGAAATCTGATTGTAAATGAGAGGTCCTTAGAATACGAATGCAAACGATAGAAATTATATTAACATCAAATTTTGCACAAGTAAACTTGATATAAATTTTTTCATGAATGACTACACAATCGGGGAGCGGATATGTAGCTAGATTTACTCTCAGTAAACTGCAGAAACTAACGTGCTCATCTTCTCATAATTTTGTGCGAAAAGTTGGGCGAGAAAGAAAACATGAGAGGTAGTGAAAATAATGGCAAAGTTACATAGCTGAAATAAAACCTAACATCGGTTACTTGTACTGCAGGGGGATGGGGCGGTGGATTAGGTGATTCTACTGAAGATCCTGCCACTCTGTCAGTAAGCTAGAATGATTGCAGGAGAGAAACGTAGAGGGCAGCAAGCAAAATTATGCATGGATTAAAGATAGACCCACTGCCGTGGTATAACTACTCTATACCATACGCTACTCCTATATTATGTAGGGGGGGGGTGAATTAATCACTTACTGCAACGCAAACCGTTGAAGGACTCGTCGCAGGGTTTAACGAATGACTAGGAGGTCACACTTGAGTTGTTAAGTTTCAAATCCTTAATAATCAGTCATAGTTGGCGAGCTTTACTTGAATATGCCTAGAGTATCGTTAAAGTTTAGATAAAGATAAAACAGCAAAAATCTAATTTTATTTACAAATAATAAAATACGAGGGGTGGCCAATAAGTTTTGCAATTCGGATCTAAGGAAACGAGATATGAGGAAAAGTGTTTTATTATTTTTTAATGTAACTACCCTCGCCCTTAATGTACTTGCGCCACTTTTCCCTGTGGCTACGAATTCCCGACAACCAGTAATCTCCCGACTGCTGTTCAATCCACTCCTGGAAGACGGTCAGCTGGACATCTTCATCTTCCCCAAACCAGCGTTCACGCAGTGCAGCCTTGAGCTGGCGGAATAGAAAGTACCCGCTAGGGGCCAGATCTGGACTGTAGGGGGGATGGTTGAGCTCCTCGAATTCGCACTAACGTAGGGCAGCTTGTGCAACTCTGGCCTTGTTGATTTTGACGACATGAAGTCGATCATGGGGCGTGAATTTTCTAGGGACCCCAACGGGCAGAGACCTTGGTCATAGCCAAATTATTGTGGATGATGTTGATAACACTTCCATGTGATATTGCAAGTTCTCGCTCGATTTCTTCGACCTTCACCTGACGATTTTTAAGATTCATCAGCTCCACACAGGCTACATTTTCCTCGTTGGTCACGTCTGACGGGCGTCCTGGACGGGGGGAAAACTTTCAAGGGACTCACGACCATGGCGGAACTCCCTATTCCAGCGAGAAATGGTTGCATAGGAATTGACGGTGACGCTGTACACTGCAACCATTCTTGCCTTCCTTGATCAAGCATTTGATCACTGCGCGGTGCTCAACCTTTTCCATTGTTGAAAAATTTGTGACTGATGATCTGCGATCAGCTACTGCTTCTTAAATAAATGAAGCAGGAGCGTGCGTCTGCAGGTCCTGACTTGTCATAACTTGTCCTAACTCCCTCACAAACAGCCATCATCCTTCCTCTGTTTTACCCTACCAGTTTTCAAAACGTATTAACCACGCCTCTTAAAATTAATAATAGACAAAAGGGAATTATTTAAATTGAGATAGTCTCTTCATAATTATTATGAGGAGGGATTCTAAAATTGAATTAATTGATTAATGTAACTAAGCTCAGATCAAAAGGGGTAACTTGACAATATTATTAGTGGAGAGGATTTCAGTCTTACGGGTCGATGACTTCGAAGAATGTTTCTTGCGCTCAGGCGAGTTGTAAACGATCCGAAAAAGCAAGTGGTAGCACGATCCAATGAGGCAGGTGGGGCATGATCCGACCTAAGCTTCTGCTGAAGATAGCTAAACCTTAAAGTTGATGTTCGAAGGGGAATGTTGGAATTCTCGTAATTTCACTGGAAGACGAATCTTCTTTCCTCAAAAGTAATCGATGGAGATTTCTTCGGTTCGATTAAACGAAAGGAGACGGTTTGGTAAATTCAAAGGCTAGCCGTTCAAAGAAGCGACCAATTGACTTGGTTAGAATCATGGCTGAAGAAGGCTTGCTTTCTGCCGAACGCTTCCGGGACGAGACAATAAGCACGGCCTTGAGGTACGGGGTGGACTGGTCAAACTACAGAATAGCTCGAGTATTTGTATGCCCGATTCTGAGGGGGGAATGGGGGTTTGGAGAAAGGAGTAACAAGTTTCAGATATTTTAATCCGGAGGCGGAGTCGATTTATCATTTATCAGTAAGTTCGAGACATATGGCTCTTTCACACCTCGTCACCGGGATTGGGGGAGCTTGGGACGAGTTCGCAGCATTGGGAAATATTTTCCCAACGTGCTCAGGAGTCGAAAATTTAAGAATGTTCGAACAAAAAATTACGTCGTCCATTGTGGGATACCATAGTACGTGTTCTCCGATAAATTAAGGTGGGGGGGTCGCAGAGGTCGTTCTTTTACACCCTACCCTTCCATACGATGGAACTTTTTTGAAAGAGGAGGAAGAAATGGGACATCACAAATTTGGATAGGAGGAATTATTATTAAGTCGTCAGCCTGATAAAAAAGGGGGAACGTGACCTGTATTCGACAGATTTAAAAAAGGCAATGATATTGATCAGAGCAAAAATTAATGTAAATGGGTAAAGAGGAAAAAAACAAAACAATCACATTTAAGGAACAAAGTTAGAACTTTGTCTAAAAGTTTAGTGGAACAACAAAACTAAACAACACGAAATTAAATAAGTATCCATAGGGACCAGAGATATATGTACAGATTAAAATAAAATAAATCTTATATATGCATGATTAGCTGACGGGTTTACATGCGACCTATAATTTAGTGGATCTGCCAGCATTGTCAGCTAATGGATTCCGGTTAAGATTATCAGCTATACAATTTTCGGTAACACGTATATACCACACTTTGAACTAATTTTGTTGGAGTATCGAAAGCCTTCGTATTATACGTCTGTTCTTGCTCTTAGTATTTCGGAGGTACGAAAAATGGTAATGGTCAGTCTCGACAATCAACTCTTTCCCTATTAAATACATGCTAAACTTGGTAATACTCCATACTACAGCTAAACTTCCCATTCTATTACCGAATAATTACATTCACGGGGCGGTAGCTTTCGGCTCGTGTAAGCCACCGGGCGGCTTTAACCTTCGTCGGAGTATTGGAACAGCACGCATCCAATTCCTTCGTCACTCGCATCCGTCCGGATGCAAGGGTTTAGAGGGATTAGGGAGCTTCAAATTGTGGACGGACACTATCTTGTCCTTAAGCACCTGAAATCTGGGAATAGCTTCGGGATTCCATGAAAGGGGATCTCTTCTGAAGGAGGGCACTTAAAGGGGCGGAAATAGAGACGAAGTTAGAGATAAATCTACGGTAAAAGGAAGCCGATCCCATGAAAGTCCTTAGCTGTTTTTTTCGTTCGGTGAAGGGGCATCTCAACAATGGCCCTGAACTTTTCGTCCTGGGGACCCATCTTATTTTTCGAGGAACAGTCTCTTGAATAGTAGGGATGATGTTATGATCAAATTGATTGGAACAACCAAAGATCTCGGAGATGATATCTTCAAATCCATTTTGCAACTGCTGCAGCTGACTCTTTTGAAGAGGCGCTAGCCTTGGGCAGACATCCAGCATGGAGAATGATGATTCCGAGAATCCAAGGAAAGATGGAATAGGGTAATCACCATCTTGCTCAATTCATACTAATTGCACGACATTGCAGGGGTCAGCGGGATACACCACTTCCAAAGGGAACTGTTCATCGAGGGCCACAATATTGTTGATGCACGTACGGCGGTGATATTTTTTAATATATTGATGTGGAAAACCTTATCTCCTTAGAGGGTTTGAATCAGGTAATATACTGGTCCTTTTACCTCTAGAACGGAAAAGTGGCCCTTCCACTGGGTCAGGAGTTTGTTACTTTCCGTGGGAAGTAGCAGCATCACCACCTCGCCTGCTTTAAATCTTCTTTCCTTTTTCTTTCATCGAAATAAGTTCGATATTTCTCCAAATTTACCTCAGCATTTCGGATAGGCGATGTCGGCACATATATCGAGGCGCTTTTGGAGGACTAGGAGGTACGAATAAGAGGATTTGATTTTTTATCAAGACGGGGATTAGTGAAATTTCCTTTAAAATAGCAAGGGGGCCTCGAACATTACGGCCATACAGTAATTCGAAGGGGCGAATCCTGTGTCCTATGGGGGATTTCACGACACGCAAACAGTGGCACGGGTAAAAAGCGGTGCCATTCTCGGAGCTGATTGTTACACAGTTTTCTGAGGATTGCTTCTAATGTTCCATTTAGCTTTCTGCAAAATCCGTTTGCGGCTGGGTATTTTTGGGTTGGATAACAGAGCTTTTACCATGAGGAGCTTTCCGAAATACTCAATAAGCTCGGAGTTAAATTGGCTTCCTCCATCCGACAATACCTCTTTACGGATTCCTACCCGAAAAAAAATGGAAATGACGGCTTCGCGCAAGAAAGGCTATCAATGCGCTTAAGGAGAACTGCCTCAGGAAAACGGGAAGTGGACTCTACCAAAGAGAGGACGTAACTGTTTCCTTCACTAGAGGGGATATGAATGGGGCTAATAATATCAATGGCAACACGAGAAAAAGCTTCCGTGTTGATCAGGATTTTCTGAAGGGGGGCTGGCTTGACGCGCCCTTTTGCAGATTTTCCTTTGACAGGCATCGCAGGATTTGCAGTGCTCTGCATTTCTCTGGCCGCACCTGGGCAATAAAAATACTTAAAACCCTCTAAGAGGCTTTATTATGACTAAAATTTCCTCCGGAAAATAAACTATCGTGAGAAATCTAAAGGACTTGAGGGACGTGAGAGCGGGGAACACACAAGGCGTGTGTTTCAGGTTCGGTTCCGTCGGAACATTTACGATGTAAAGCTCATCCTTTTCAAGGTATGAGATGCTTTTTACACCACGGGAAGAGTCTTGCGGCTAAGTATTGGCTTTCTCCAAAAGGATGAGCAGAGTTGCGCACCCTTTCCCTTCGCGGGCAAGCCTTGGTGGCCTGGACACGGGTTACCCCGGGTTGTGCTACCGAGTTAATTGTAACCTGTGGGCCCTGTCCAATCAGTACAAAACAAAAGTCATTGGGGCTGCTACCACTTTGACCCAACCAGTCAAATACTTACATTCGATGTGGCACTTTCCTATATGGAAACAATTCGCTCGGCCGAGGTAATCATGGGCCACAGCGAACTTTTGGTGGTCAGACTGACTGAGGGAATTAAATTCCCGGATACCACAATGTATGTGCACCCAGTGTCACATACAAGGGTGGACACACGGCCTCCGATCACGGGTCTATTTTCAAATTTCAAACCACCGGGAGAGATCTTATTAAAGGGTAAATTAACTTGGTGACCGAAGTTGTTAGTCGACGAGAGAAACGTAGTGGTATCTTGAAGAGACGCAGGAGGAGAAGGAGAGGTACTAACTTAGTGTACTTGATGGAATGACACGCTTCTAAATGGAGAATTTTGAGGGCAGTTCCTGCGTACATGTTCTTTTATTCCGCACAAAAAAAAACAGATTAGATGCATTCTGCTGAAAAACGAGGCAGGGGGAGTGGTAATTATGGGCTTAATGTCTCTTGGTTCCGAATGAGGAAGGTTCCTAGGCTCTTTTCTCTTCTCCTTCATTGCTATCTTCTTCCTGAATATAAGTTAATAATGCTCGGCCCGACAGGACCAACGACTCTTCTTGTCTCTTGAAACGGTCAAACGAATAAGACATCTTGTTGGCTTACTAGAAGGGACGTTAAATTGACGTAACGAAATTACTCAGCAATATACGTGAAGCCTAACTTTTTCCAAAAATAAATATTCAAAAATTATCCTACTAAAAGAGCACAAAAACTCTTCCTACACGGTTAGGACAGGTTAATCTTTTTAATCCAGCTAAGGGTAAATTCAAATATGCGTAATTTGAATACACAAACAAACAAAACGGGTCTCAACTAATAATCTACATTTTTAATAGTTCATAGACTAAAGTTCCACTGATCTAGAACTAACTTGAACGTACTTCGACGAAAATCGAAAAATAAAGAAACTTTAATCAGGAGAGGTAAAGATTAAAACTCAAAAGAGATGTAAACTAAGTAAACTGATTTAGTATGTAATAGACCTCACACACTTGACACCAGTTTTTATAATATATATATATATATATATATATATATATATATATATATATATATATATATATATATATATATATATATATATATATAATATATGTAGTCGTGCAACCACTCTATCCTATACACTACTCCTATATTATGTGTAGGAGGTGATTTAATCACATACTCCAACGAGAACCGTTGAAGGACAGTTCGCAATGAATAAAGACCGACTAGGAGGTTGCACTTGAGGCGTTGGCTTTCAAATCCTTAAAAATCAAATAGAGTGCATAAATGCTTGGCGAGATTTACTTGAATAAGCCGAGAGTATCGTTCAAGGTTAGTTAGAGATCGAATAACAAAAATATAATTTTATTTACAAAGATTAAAATAAAAATAATAATAATAGACCAAAGGGAATTATTTAAATTGAGATAGTCTCTTGATAATTATTGTCAGGAAGGATTCTTGATTGGAATTAATTGATTAATCTAACTAGGCTCAGATCAAAAGGGGAAACTTGCAATACTAATAATGGAGAAGGTTTCAGTCTTACAGGGACGAGACGATAAGCACGGCCTTGAAGTACACCGTGGACTCGTCGAACTACAGAATAGCTCGAGTATTTGTATGCCCGATACTTAGGGGAAAGGGGGAGTTTTGAGAAAGGAGTGACAAGATTCAGATATCTTAATCCGGAGGCGGAGTCGATTCATCATTTATCAGTAAGGTCAAGACAGAGTGGCTCTTTCACACCTCTTCACTGGAAGTGGGAAGCGAGCTTGGGACGAGTTCGCAGGATTGGGAAATATTTTCCCAACGTGCTCAGGAGTCGAAAATTCGTCCATTACGTGATACCAAAGGACGTGTTCTCCGATAAATTGGTGGGCGGACGGTCAGAGGTTGTTCTTTTACACCTCCTAATTGAGACAAAATGTAACACTATTTTTATTATGATTGATACTAGTATTACTATTGATAAAGTATTGATCAGAAAGTCATAAATTTGTGCAAATTTAGTGGATGAAAATTTCTTAATCTGGACGCCCAAAAGAGGACCTTAATGGCTGAGTGGGCACGCGACCCATCTAAACTCTCCTTATTCCTCGACCTGGGCAAGCAACCTTGGTGACGCCATTCCTCCACCAGACAAAATTAAAAGATGAGGAGATATTTTCTTAAATGATTTAGTATAAAGGACACGAAAAATACCAAATAAAATATTATTGAATTTAGAAAGACTCCTTTAATAGGAGTCTTAGAATCTTGTTTTCGAAAACTATTCATGTCCAATTTTTTTCCTAAAAGATTTTAAATTTAATTGAATTTCTTCGTAATATATGATTTCTTTTCAGTACAATTTTTGTTCGAATTTTATTTTGCTTTATTATTTAGGTCATATTTTCAAGTGTTCTAGATTTAGTGAAATGTGGAGAAGATGGAGTTTTCTTTTATTTTGTGGTTTGGGATCTTATTGAACTATTCTCTCGATTCACGAGTGTTCCGCAACAGGTGACAGATAAGTGATGTGTTGGGTGCGCGAAGAGAGAACAGTGAAAGAGTCAGTGGTTGTGAGATTAACCGGAATCATTTTTCAATAGTGTTGTTGAGTTCAATATACTCAAGTAATTTCTCTATTAATTTTTGTTTTAGAGAACATTTTCTTGTTTTGGTTTTCATAAGTTGCACAAAAGTCTTTCGTTTATTTTATTGTTGCAGTTTTATATTACGGAATTTATCAATTGATGAGTAACTTCATTAAAATTGGTTTTCCTCTGTCGTAATCTTGTCGGTATTTCTTTCATTTTGGCTGTCAGGTTGGAGTAATTTGTTCTCTTTATCATTGCTTTGATTCTCGCTTATTTAAGATATATTTTAATTTCTCCTACTTTACCGTCATTTGAGTTTGCTTGAATAGTTTATGGAGCAAGAGTCATCAACTTTGACATCCAGTTCCATTAATGAAAGAAGTATCAGCACCCACTCCTCCCGTTCTTAAGATTCAGCTGTCGTAGGCAGGGGTTTACTCACCCTCGAGCAAGGAGTGGTATGATCTACAGTATATTCTCCTGGAGGTAATTTTAATAGGTGAGAGAACTCACGGTTTTGGTTCTTTTCCAAATGTGAGCGATTGGAGTGGTCAAAATTGGACAACACTATCAGAATTTCGGTGAATCTTTACAATTACCTGTAAATTCTCACTCAAGGCAATTGAGCGAAACAATTGATAATTTTCATGTTAAAATCTAGCTCATGCTTAAGAAGAGTGGTAAAATTTGGAATAAGCTATGGTAGGAAGATAAGAGAGGTAGGTTAAGAGCGTAGTCCGAGATATCATTATATTAGATATTTTATCCAAAATATAAACATGTCACAACTATTGTGCCAGATTTTTTGCAGTGTAATGACAAAGACCAAAGTTTTGTATAGTTGAAAGAAAATGTCAGATACCAGATGCGTACAAGTCAGCGAACGTTTAACAAAGATTAGGGTGGAAAATTGAGGGCAATATTATATAGTAGAAATAAAATTCAAATTGCGGTGTAATACGGTCTCTGACGTGAAAGATAATGAGATAAATCTTTTGATATAAAAATATAAAATCAGAAATTAAAGAAGTTAGACAATGCGTTTATTAAAATAAAAGAAATGCAAATGAGATCATTGAAATATATAACTTAATGCTTAAAATAATTTAATATCTCTCTACATATCTTTAAACCCTCGGTACTACAGTGCATTTTTACAAAATTTTAGATTTTTCGAGATTAAAACAAATAAATCATTTAGAGTATTGAGTATTTTTAAAACTTTCCACCCTAACTCTATTATAATCTCTTCTGAGATTCAACATGATTTATGTGACCTCTTTTGGAATATTCTACTACACACTTCAAGTCTATTTGCAATTACTCACATTAACTATAATATTATTCTTTAGTACTAAATTGCTGTCATCATCATCTTTCAAATTTAAAAAAAACTATCCGTGTCATGATTAGCTTTTTTATTAAAACAAACAATGGTCTGGGAAACATATCCCTGAAGAAGGTTGATAGTCAGGCAGTTTTCAATCCATTTACCTATGAAAAAAATCAAGCAAACGACTTCATTATGAGCGTCGGTCTCGAAAGCCTTGTTTGGTATTTATTGTTATTTACCTCTACATGTTCCATAATCAGTCCTTATGCCTTTATAAAAAAATAGTGTTATAATTGCCGCCGTGAACTTCATAATAACTATTCACCCGCGTCGAGACATTTTAAACAATGTACAAAGAGGTTTCAAAGTTTGATTATAATGTTTTAATTTGGGAGGTGTTTATCGTGACAGTGCCTGACAAATTCTCGTGTTAATAATATTAAAATTGATTTCCCTTTCTTTTATTTCAATATTAATAGAGTAGCGTATTTGATAAAATGGATTAAGCCTTATATAATAGGTAAATTATTGATATCTTAGATGCTTAATTCATTCGACATTGTCATCCTAAACTCGTCAAATATTCAAAGTGAGTAATTTGAAATATAGAAAAACTAATAGACATTACTAGCAACTATATATCTATAAATTGATAAGACTTCTAAATGCCGAAAACTAAATTCTAAATGCTTACAGAGAGAAAGCTACTTCGAATCTTTCACGAACATCAAAAAAAACATTTCTTACAGAGATTCTAGAGAGGCAAATATAAGAATTCGAACGCCTAGACTGGCTTCCTGTTTGTTCTTCTAGTGCTTTTCGTTTTTATTCTTTTATCCTTTCCTTCAGGTTCTCTGTTGTATTTATATTTGGACTTATTTGAAGAATTCAATAATTTTTAATTGTATACTTTTAAGGGTGTGACGGAATCCCCACGTGGAACATCTTTAGCAGAAAGGAACTCCCATGTGTAGCAAAAGGTCCGGGTATGACTAATGTGGTAAGCCTACCCTTCCCCCCACTTCCAGAAGCGGTAGCCTTGAATAGAGTTCCTCCCCTTCCAGTAGCGATAGCCTCGAATAGAGTCCCCCACGATTCACCTTTATGCGGGCTAAAATAGCTCTGCCAGAAGATTCGAGGCCCTTCAAGAGTAGAGCTGTTTCCCGCTAACCCCCTACTCCGGGGAGAGCCTCGGATATAAATAACGCTCGACTCTCCGGAAGACACACAGAGTTTAGAAGATTCCCCCATGGTTCCAAGTCAAGTGCTAGCAACAAATCAAAGTGACAGGTGGACTATTTTGTGTATTTAGAATTAGCCCTAGCCAGGAGGTAATTCCACTGAACGATCGCCCCGAGTGATTTTCCCGACTTGTTTCATCAACTCCTATCGAAGCTCCCCATATTTCGGGTAGCCGAAATACTCTCCCCTGGCCCGGAAGTTACCCTCCCCCCTTGCTTTTGGAGAACCGTCATCATTTCAACTCCCCGCTCTGAAGTCTGAGCGGTCTCACCTTACGTACAGAAGACATCCGTAAGCCCCCCCCCCTTCAGTAACCCAATTGAGTTAATCTCCTCCCCCTTCGTTTATTGATGTGATTTTTGCCAGTTAATTCTCTGAGGTAATTTTACCCTTCAAATCTTATTAATTTTTTGGCGTAAATAAAATTCTATTTTTATACATGTCTCTTTAAATAACCTTGAACTTTGCCATTGTCCATAATTTGCCTGACCTCGTTGCACTCTCTCGTTACTCAGCCCGTCTGAACTCGTGGTTTTCCGTCCCTTTTGTTGGTTTGCTTTTAAGTTATTGGTCCTCTCTCAAAGATATAATATGGTATTGATATAATGTAATGTCATACCCCGACATATATATATATATATATATATATATATATATATATATATATACAGGAAAGAGAAATTTGACGGAATGAGCAATGAGACAAGAAACAGGAGTTTTTTAGAGGTAAGAGAAAGGGACATTAGAAGAAGACTAGAATCATAGAGAGCAGAGGGCGGCACAATGAAGGCAATCCTTTACCGAAAAGACAGAGATAACGCCAGGGGAAAAAAGTTTGAAATTCCTGGCCGGGACTTGAACCCGGGTCTGCTGATTGCTGGTCAGATGCTCTACCGCTGAGCTACCAGGCACAGTGACTCTACTTCGCCCAAAGCGTCACCCCATCAAACCCAGTATCTCTCTAAGCTAGTAACCTCCAAGGAATTTTTATATCTCATCTTCTTACCCGCTCACAATTTAAAGGCTCATCCCCAAGTCACATACAAAGAAGAAGGAGCAAATGCAAGTTCTGCGCGTGATAACAACCACCACAGTGCTTTCGCCATATTTATTTTCTGCCTTTCAAAACAATTTTGAAGACAGAAATAAAGGTGCAGAAACCTTGCATTGCAGACTATATTACAATATAGTACAGGAAAGAGAAATTTGACGGAATGAGCAATGAGACAAGAAACAGGAGTTTTTTAGAGGTAAGAGAAAGGGACATTAGAAGAAGACTAGAATCATAGAGAGCAGAGGGCGGCACAATGAAGGCAATCCTTTACCGAGAAGGCAGAAAATAAATATGGCGAAAGCACTGTGGTGGTTGTTATCACCCGCAGAACTTGCATTTGCTCCTTCTTCTTTGTATGTGACTTGGGGATGAGCCTTTAAATTGTGAGCGGGTAAGAAGATGAGGTATAAAAATTCCTTGGAGGTTACTAGCTTAGAGAGATACTGGGTTTGATGGGGTGACGCTTTGGGCGAAGTAGAGTCACTGTGCCTGGTAGCTCAGCGGTAGAGCATCTGACCGGCAATCAGCAGACCCGGGTTCGAGTCCCGGCCAGAAATTTCAAACTTTTTTCCCCTGGCGTTATCTCTGTTTTCTCGGTAAAGGATTGCCTTCATTGTGCCGCCCTCTGCTCTCTATGATTCTAGTCTTCTTCTAATGTCCCTTTCTCTTACCTCTAAAAAACTCCTGTTTCCTGTCTCATTGCTCATTCCGTCAAATTTCTCTTTCCTGTACTATATTGTAATATAGTCTGCAATGCAAGGTTTCTGCACCTTTATTTGTGTCTTCAAAATTGTTTTGAAAGGCAGAAAATAAATATGGCGAAAGCACTGTGGTGGTTGTTATCACCCGCAGAACTTGCATTTGCTCCTTCTTCTTTATATATATATATATATTAATATACGTATTATATAATCTGGTGTCAAGTGTGTTGGGTTTTTTACGAACCCGTGTCATTTTAATTTCGACATTGGAAGTTCCCTTGTTATTCACGTACATCTCTTTTATTTTACTTTTTGTATTGTACTGGCAGAAGGAAAGTTCAAGTTATTTGAGGAGCATTGGAACGTAATCTATTTAGATTTTGTGTTGGACCCCAGGTAATTAATTTTTTTTTATTGTGTTTGAATTTTGGGGTCTCTCCTGGTTATTAATCCAAAAGAGTTAAGGTCTTTGGTGTCCTAATTTCGGTATGACCATTTTAATTTTTTTCCCGCCTAGAAACAGCAGAGATAGGTAGCTGTATCTTAATTTTTTTGGTGATCAAGGCCTTCACGAATATTCAAGTATTCGTTTCGCGTCGGTAGTGTCCTAGTTTGTTCGCGTATTAGTGTTCCCTCAGTTAACTGCGTAAAAATGTCATCCTTCGAAAAATTCAAGAGTCAGGGTGAAATGTTAGGTCTTTCGGGCAAAGACCTGCTAAATTACGTACAGGAAGAATAGAGGAACGAACGGGCAGAGCGAAGGGAATCAAAGATGGTAGAGAACAAACCGAAGATGGAGATGGAGGAGAACAATCTAAAAAACAGAGATGGAGAAGAAAAAATGGAGGACAACAAACTGAAGATGGAGATGGAAGAACGTGAAAAAATTAGGCAGCATGAGCTGGAAATGAGCCGAAATCAAATGGATTCTCAGTCCATCGGTTCCAGGGCTGAAATTCCCCAAACTCCTTCAGTCCACCTTCCCGCTTTCAATGATAGAGATGACTTTGGGTAATTTTTGGCCCATTTTGAAGGAATCTTCCAGATCAATAGATGGGCTTTTGAAAATGATGGCGTCGTTCGCTTACTTCCCCTTCTAAATGCCAAGTTAAGGGATATGTTCGTATCCCTTCCTCCGGAAGCAACTTTGGACTATTCCACGTTAAAGTCCGAATTGCTAGCAGCTGTTCACATGAATAGCGAATTCTAACGCTCCTGATTCAGTCAGGAAAGGATTTGCTCTGGCCAAACCTTTCGACAACACGGGTACATCTTCCAAAGAAAGGTTCAGGGTTGGCTGTATGCGTGCAAGATTCCCCAGGTCTACGAGTCCCTTTTGAAATTCTTCCTTAGGGATCAGCTTTTAGCTGCCGTGGCTCCCGAAATTCGCGACTTTATTAAGGATAAACGTTGTGTCACTTTCAGGGAGTGCTTGGAAGAGGCCGATGTTTACGCGGGTAGTCACGATTTATAGCCGGTGTATGTTAAAAAGGCTCCACAATCGCCCCACAAAACTAAATTTCATGGTCCTAAGACCCTCCTAAATTGGTTGAAAGATTTACCAAAGCTCCTAGTCCCTCGAAGCCAAGAAACTTCCATCCATCAGAACAACGAGACGTTAGCCCCTAGTTTATTCTCCATCGGTTGTGCCGTACCAAAAAAAACCGATTGTCTGCTACACCTGCGGAGTTCCCGGCCATTACCGCACGAACTGTCCTCAAAACTCCCGATTCGCAAACTCTCAGTCCCACCAAGTACACTAAATCTGGGCCGCTTTTGATCCTCCTCCTTCGCCTCAGAAGACTCCCGAACCTCCCTCGCCCGCCAAAGACCCGGCCCATCAGGTAAATTTTCTCTTTAATGAGAACAACCCTGGTGGATTGAAGTTCGAGAACGGAACTGTGAACGGTCGCCGAGTATCCACCCTCCTCCGTGACACCGGGTACACCTGTATTATAGTGTCTGAGGATCTACTCCCCCCTGTTGAGGCCCGGCCACAAGAAATTTGCGGTGGTTCACGACTACCTTGCCGGGCGAGTCGTTTCCCAGTAATTCGTTGTCACATCGAGTGTGACTATATATCCGGTTAAGCCGAAGTGGTAGCGGCCCCAATCCAGTTCTGCTCCATTTTATTCAGTCAGAACCCCGTAATTCACGAGCATCCCGTGGCTCAGCCCGTGATTACCCGTAAACAGGCAGCCCTGGGATCCCGTGCACCTGTTCCCCTGAAAACCCCTATCGACCCGGAGTTCCAAGCCCTCGGGAGCGATAAGATTTCCCGCGCCCAGAAGGAGTGCGCAACTCTCCCACCCCTTTAGGAGAAAACTAAAGCCCTCGAGCATAAGTCCACTCGAGGCAACAAAAGAGTCTCGTATCCCGTGAAGAAGGACTTATTGAGAGGTTTGAGACCTATTTGGACCTTAAGTCACGGGAACGAAAATTCAAGCCGGGCGCGAAGGCGCTGGTGCTACTTCCCACGGGAAGCAACAAAATCCTTAGCCAGTGAAAGGGCCCCTCCTCCTTCATCGAGACTAGAGGCCCCCTGGATTACCTCCTCCATACTCCAGCGGGAGCAAAGGTTTTTCACGTGAATTGTATATATATTATCTCATTAATGCTCCTAATTATGATTTTGGGGGGTCCAACAAATTGTTGTTGTTGTTTTTTTTGTCCCATATTTATGCCTCCATTTAGTTGTATCCTTTTTTGTGGTTCCACTGAAATGTCGCCAATGTTCTCCTGTGATTTTTTCTTTTTTTTAAAAATTGTATTAGTTGAAATTCTCTATAATCGACCTGTTTAAGGCTTATGTCTGTAAATTCCCCGCTGAGCTCAGATTTACGTTTTTTTTTGTGTGTACACCTGTCGTAGAAGGTCAGAATTTCCCTAGACCTTTGATAATACTAGTTTGACGGGTTGGGATGATCCTTTCCTACGCAACTGCTTGTAAAGCATCATCTTTCAGTTGGGAGATGAGATTTATATAATACGTATATATATATATATATATATATATATATATATATATATATATATATATATATATATATATATATATATTTATATATATATATATATATATATATATATATATATATATATATATATATATTTATATATATATATATATATATATATATATATATATATATATATATATATATATAAATATATAAATATATGTCGTGGTATCACATTACATTATATCAATACATATTATATTAACTTGAAAGTGAACCGACAAAAGGGACGGAAAACCACGCGCTCAGACGGGCTGAGTAACGAGAGAGTGTAACGAGGTCAGGCAAATTATGGACAATGGCAAAGTTCAAGGTTATTTAAAGAGACATGTATAAAAATAGAATTTTATTTACACAAAAAAAATTAACAAGAGATTTGAAGGGTAAAATTACCTTAGAGAATTAACTGGCAAAAATAACATCAAGAAACGAAAGGGGGGGAGATTAACTCAATTGGGTTACTAAAGGAGGGAGGAGGGTTGGCTTATGGATGTCTTCTGTACGTGAGGTGAGACCGCTCGGACTTCAGAGCGGGAGGTTGGAGTGATGACGGTTCTCCAAAAGCAAGGGAGAAGGGTAACTTCCTGTCTAGGGGAGAGTATTTTGGCTACCCGAAATAAGGGGAGCTTCGACAGGAGTGGATGAAACAAGTCGGGAAAATCACTCGGGCGATCTTTCAGTGGAATTACCTCCTGGCTGGGGCTAATTCTAAATTTAAAAAATAGTCCAGCTGTCACTTTGCTTTGTTGCTAGCACTTGACTTGGAACCATGGGGGAATCTTCTGGATTGTGGACGACACTTCTCAACCCTGTGTGTCTTCCGGAGGGTCAAGCGTTATTTATATCCGAGGCTCTCCCCGGAGTAGGGGGTTAGCGGGAAACAGCTCTACTCTCGAAGGGCCTCGAATCTGCTGGCAGAGCTATTTTAGCCCGCATAAAGGTGAATCGTGGGGGACTCTATTCGAGGCTACCGCTTTTGGAAGGGGGGGAAGTAGGCTTACCAATTTAGTCCTATCCGGGCCTTTCACTGCACATGGGAGTTCCTTTCTTCTAAAGATCTTCCAGTGGGGATTCCCTCACAAAGGGTAATCTTAAAGTAAAAACGCTCTTTTAAACATGAGACAAAACCAAATGTTAGTGGTCTAATTTTTTATTCATCAATAATCTCATCAATGATTTTTTATTTTAAAAAAATTCTTGAAAACGTTTGCCAGACTATTTTCAATGAAAGTCTTTCGTCCAAATTTTCTAAAATTTAGTGATTATTCCTTGTAATCGAGATAAGGGTCATTCGTAAGTGATAACTAGATCCCCTGTGTATGTATGTGATGTGGAAGAATATCCAAACTCAATTATATTTTATTTTTGTGTGTTTGTCTCTCAGGGTAAGTCAGTGTAAACCCTATATGCACACTTGTCTCTTCTTTCCATTTTGAGATCTATCTCTTCTATGTACCATTTTAATTGAAGATGACAAATTCGTACTGAAATAGAAGGTATTATGAAACCTCTTGGAAATATAACGTCACAAAAACGCATGCATCAACGAAAAGATTTAATGCGGGTGAAAGAACTGCCAAGTGAAACTTCATAGCCCACCTTACCATCCTTTCCTAATTCACTTTCTAATCTACCGTAGCCTTATAATTAATATAAGTAATATACGCAATGAACATCTTCAAAATCATCATTAAATTATTTCTTATATTTCCCTAACCTTATCTCTTCCATCATGAAACGCTTTATAAACTATCTAGCAAAAAGAAATTCTGATTTTCGAGGTAATTTTCTCATATATGAATAAAATTATTTCCGTAATAGAATAATCTTTTACTAGTTGTGATAAAAAAGACCCGACCTCCAAGTCAAAATGCACACTCCATCTATATCTGAATCACTGGCGGATTCTTATGACGTTTATTAGGTTTTAGCGCAGTAAAACTGAACGCAAACCTTTTGCCATATCAGATCATTAAAGCTGATTGCGATTGATTGGAAGCCTAGATCTTGTCGGCACTAATGAATGAAAAACTCCCTAAGAGAGTAATTGAAGATAAAATTTTCACCAGAAATTCGTTTTTATTAATTAACTCCTTCTAATCATCAATTGTACATTTACATATCATTTTTCTTTTGTTTTGCTACTTGCTTGACTTAATTTAAATCAATGAGTCGGATAAAAATTCTTCAAAATTCCTCATTCAAGTCGAGCCAAGTTTTGGGGTAATAAAATTGGAGTTTTAATTCCCATCCTTTATAAAAGAAGATCTCTCATTTCTCTAATAACCAAATAACCAATTCAGATTAATTCAATTTTTGTAAGTTAATTAATAATCTTCTAAATGTTTTGGAGTCGTTCTTTATTCACTCCTGCAAATGAAAATGCTAACAATATTTATAAAGTTATTTAATATTATATTCAGGTTGTTATTCATCATGGGCATTATTTTACCTTTTTTGGTTGAGTTCTCATATCATACCGAACCTTTACCTTACCGACGTGCTAAATGCACCATAGAGCGCCAGCTGGCTCTGTCTCTGGTTAGCTGGAACAACACTACAGGCTTAAGATGTACTCCTGCCACTCTCGTCACACCAACCATAATTTTATATCTCTGTCCTCCTCTTGCTCTTCGTCCCTCCACCATTCCAGCCAGCACCACGGCCGCCCTCTCATTTCTCCTCATCACATGTGCCAGAAATCTCATTTGTCGTCTTTTTATTGTTTTCATAATTTCTCCCACCACTCCCATCTCCATTAGCGCGTCCACATTTGTTCACATCCTAACCACATTTCAGGTATTGCACTCGCATTATAAATCGTGTTAACCCAAACTGTTATATTCTTCATTGCAAATTCTTTCAAGGCCTCCAAAATCTTTACAATGACCCCATTTTTTCCAGCAGCTTTCTTCTTCTTCATCCTACTCATAGCATATTTCACCTCTTCCTCCATTATTTTTTTCCCATCTAGATGTCCAGGGATTTCTTCTTCCTCCTCCTCTTCTTGTCTATCTTCTTCAAAGAGTTCTCTTATATATTCCTCCAAATATTTTCTAATGCATCTGTTTTCCTAAGTACCATACCATCTTTGTCTTTAATAGCCCAATAATTAATACTTCTCTTATTTGTTATTTCCCGAATCTTATCTTAAATCATTTTAGAATCGCTTTTCAAGATCTAAACACTTCTCCTTTGCTTCTATGCACTTCCTCTTAATTTGTCTATTTAGTTCTCTGTATGTATTATGATCTCGGCCTTTAGTAGCTCTCTTCTTTCATTCATCAAGTCAAATATTTCCTCAGATATCTAGTTGTGTTTGTTCTCTTTTCTGGAACTACTCTTTGATTGCCCTCTTCTATTGCATCTCTTAAACTCTTCCACTGTTGTCCAGGATTGTGTTTGTCCCATTTATCCCTCAACATCTCGGATTTATTTTATATTGTCATTATATACTACTGTTATAATTCTTCATTTTTTCTCAACACCTGTAAATTTATTCTTGTTTGAACTTCTTCTCTCCTCACTTTCGTTAATCTCACTATGATGTCTGCTACAACCATAACGTGATCGCTCTAACAATCTGATCCTGGATATGTCTTCACTTTTGTAACAGCATTTCTGCATCTTGTATTAATGCTCATGTAATCTATTTTTGACTCATCATAAATCCAACTCCTTTGACCACCCTATCACCACCTGAATAGTCAAAATATCCATTATCATCTCTAGTTTCGCCAACTCCTGGCCATCTAATCTCACTGACTCTTAAGATATCTATCTTTATTCTATTCATCTCTCTCCATAAATCAGCAATATTTCGTGCCTGTTGTAATGTTCTTACATTCCGCGTTGCTCTTCTTATCTTGTCCTTATTGCAAACAGTCGCATGATGACGGTCAGGTCCCGCCTGTTGCTCACTGAATGCTTTCGCATTGAACCGCGAAGAGGACGTATAATAAGCGTGTGCTTCTTCGATAAAATCAACAGCCTTCATTTGGAAGCGGTAGGCAAGGAGTACATGATTATCCCTGCGCGCTAAAACGCCTGAATAAAATTTACGGCGGATAGATCCGGACAGGTAAGCCTTGTCCCTATTTAGTGCATTTATCAACGATATATTATAAATATTTACGGTTCTGAAATTGTGGGTATGGACCTAAAATGTCTATCTGTATAATAGAGAACCGAGAGTCAGTTATTCGGAAATGCTTGAAAAATGACTTTGTTAATTAGTTTGTGAGTATTTATGATATGATATTCTCTTGATGACAAGAAACGTAATATCTTTACGCGCCATCCATTCAAGAAATTTAAAAGTGTTCCTTAAAGTAATTAGTAAAAGAGACCTGAACTCGCTTTAAGGAGTCAACTGAAATGATAATGTTATTGTTGACGAGAAAACGAGCAGAAAGCTGTGAATTTGTGTCTTCTTCCACATAAATATTTGAGGGTGATACTCGCAAAAGGGCTATCTACAGTGCCATAGGTAAAACCTTTCTTATGTTTTTATCAGCTTCCAAGAGTGTAACAGCAGGTGCTACTCCTCTGTCTTTTACTATTAAAATTCCTTAAAAAAGTGCATATTAAAGTCCAGTTTACCTTCGAATAATGGAATGTGTCTTGCTGGAAGAGTGACATTACAGCCTCGGGGGTTTGTGCTTATATCAGGATTATTTTACTTATGTAAAGGGCTTTTTTTGTACAGTAAAATGGTGCACAATGTTCAGTAAAAAGTTTGACCTTTTCCTATGCAGCGTTGAACCGCTTGAGGAAAAGGGTAATGCTTCCCCTTGTAGCTGTTAAAGAGTAAATCTATCCATCCAATATTCTAATCTGTAGAAATCAAATGTCGGCGGGATATGATGTAAATCCTAAACTTAAGTTTAGTTACGACTAAATATAACTTATAAATGCCTACTCACGAGCTACTCCGTTTAAACAACAATACCACTTAGCTATCAGGTATCAACCAAATATTACTAAAGCAATGATTAAGGGACAAAATCCTATCTTGATGAAGGTAACGTAAATATACATAATACAAACTATTTTACAATGTACTTCATTGCTAAAAATCATAATGACGAAATGACTTGACTAAAAAAAGCAAGTTTTAACAGACTTATAGACAAGTGGCGAAAAATGTGATAGGCGCAAAGTGAATGGAATAATCGTGTAGTGTGTAATAGCAAGCCATACAAAGGGGAAACGTAGCAGTATCCATCGGGATCTAATCCATAGAAATCTTGCTTGAGAAGCACAAGTATTTCCATTGAGACTTGGATGATAAAAAGAAAAGTAATTTAGAACTCTTTCAGTTCCTAAGGAAAAAGTTCAAACCTTGGAATAGTAAAGTAGCCTCCAATGTGGGCACTGATGGTATTCGGTTAGTATAGATAGCTTCACACACCATCACGCAAGACTAGATGACGCTCCTTATCCATGCCAAGCAGTTTAATGTATTCTAAAGACCAATCTAATACTAGTGTAAGATATAGCCTACGTCTATATATTGGGTGAAATACCCGGGCAGTGCAATGGCAAAAGTGAAGTTTCAAATTATTGTAATTCATTGTAAAGCAGCTAGATTTGTCTAGTGGATACTTTCACTTGCTTTGTATGAATGTTGAGCCTATTCTAGGTTATTCTAAATCAGTGTAAAGGTGTCTAATCCTTGTTAATATAAAGCGAGTCAGGCCTTGGTCTCGCGCAACGAAATTGAAAATCCCAATATTAACCTAGGAAATTTCTACGTCCCCAAATAATATTGAATTTTTCAAATTTTCTGTAGCATTTAAGGATTTAAACAAAGGAGCATCAATATATTTGGAAAGCTGGTTTATTACTCAGATCTTCATTTATTGTCCTGTATCTCAAACATAGCCAAGAGTTGATCGATTTGATAAAAAAAATCACTCACATGAAATCGGAATGATCTAACATGGTTTGTTACTCTTATTTTGAATGAAATTTTCTAACAAATAAACAATAAAATAAACACAAGAACAAACAAAAATTTGATTATTCTTGTGAATTAACTTTTCTCGAAGTTTTAGTGTTCCATAGAACAAAAATTCAAATTTGTTCTCAAAGTGGTAGACAATTTGTAAAATATATTCCACGAATTGATCGTTTTGTTTAATTTGTCCTTACGAAATTCCTGGTTGTATTTTGTTTTGTTTGTAGTGATGCATCCAATCATACACTCTTTTGTTTCTCATTTTTTTAGTTTTCTTTTAATAAATAAAGAGCAGTTCCGAGGATTGAAAGATGTAACTTTAGAGAAAGTATGTGTGGAAGCTATATAAAGCAATATTATTTAGAACTTTAAATTTGAATGAATAAGATTTTCCCTTTTTTAATGATTAACTTTGTTCACTTTAATCAAAACTCGCTTAGGGACAAACAAATTTTAAGTACTATTTTTTATAGTCCCAATCATATTTGAGACAAAACTTCCCAAATTCTTAGTGAGTCTTACTATTTTTTAGTAAAGTCTCGCCTATAACTTTCATCCTCTGGCCAAATGCAGAAATATGAGGAAACTATCTTGTCCAATGACATGTAAACATTTTACACCACGGAAAATCTTTTAGTCTGCAAAAAATACCCAAATTGGACCAAGGTGGTTACGAGTTACGTTATCTTATGATCTACTCTTCCCACTCTTCGGGATATCTTGAAAAGCGAGTGACTTATAGCTATAAAGGAGACACAACTATAAGACCGAGAGTGGCTTTGACGGAAGCAACTCATACAATCCCAAGATAGTTCCTTTTCTTATTCAAGGCAGTTGATCATCTAACAAAAAATGACGGAAATCTTCTTCGGAACAGAAATTTAAGAAAGGATCCAACACCATTTTATTAGTAGAAATGCTTGAGTACTGCTCCATGACAGGACAAGTTGTAATGAGTCTTTCTATTCTAAATGCATTTAAGTATGTCAGATTAATGATCTGAAAATGTCCATGTTTTTGATTAGCGCAAGAACTCCTGAATGATCCTAAAAAAATTGGTAAAACCTTGAAATCCTTCAAATCTTGATATTAATATAAGAATGTAACCAAAATTTTGGAATTTGCCAAAGAAGTAACTGTCCAAAATCCCAGAGTCAAATCTGATTTTAACAAACGGTGCTAAAATTGTTATTCATTCGGGAAAATACATTTCTTGTGCTTAGGATTTGCAAAACTTGGAGATTATGCTGGTATACGTCAATTTTGTTATAGTTCTTTTTCTATGTGCTAATAATAGCAATTTTATGCTAATTTCGAATCTACAATCCTTTTTTCTGAATCAGCTCTAGTTATTCAGCTATTTTTTTTATAAGAAAATACTTTTATTACGAATATCTGGCATAGCTAAGCTTTATTCGAAAATTGTTTCCATTATTTTTCCTTTTCAAGCATAGAGATAAATTGGGCTTTTGATAAATAGAGAGTGTTAAACTGATCGTAATTGATTTTTTTATATCTACCAATTCAAAATTACAAAATTCTGTTAAAATAATGTTTCGAGTACAGGTAGAAATTAAACAAGGGGGTAACGACAAAAAAATCGCACTCAACCCGCATCAGCCTGTGACTTGTCCGTTGGAATCAAACTCACTTCTACGACTAGAGACCACTCTAATTATAAATGTACATAGTATTAATGAAAGTGGAACGTGAGGAAATCATTAATATGACAATTAACTCAAAGGAAAATGAAAAGATGAATCCAAGCACTTTCGAACTATATTTGCAAGTTCACTTTCAAGGAATAGCATGAAAATAGAAAAGACAACCATATATAGGTTACAAAGATACGCAGATAAGGCCCATCACATAGTACAAACCAAAGGAAAAAACACAAAAATAAGACAGAAAAATACCATAAAAAAGAACAATAGGCAACTAATAGCAGACGTGTGCATCCCTAAAACTATATACACACAACAACGCGATGTATATGAATGGAATATGGTTGGATGAAGAAAATAATTTTTTTTAAAGGATTATCATTAGAGCCAAAATATTTAGGGCAAGAGTTAATCCACAGGCACAACAAATACACGTGGTTGGGGAAGCAATGCGAATGATATTACACTAATAAAGAGTGACAACAGGCTGCATTATGAAGTTCTTTAATTTAGTAAAAGTTTTTAGAAAACACGGTCTAATTTAAATAAGCCAGTGGAAATGTTCATATTGGGTAAGATGCCAATTAAGGAGCACTCAACAATATTTCTTTTTGTGAAATCAGCAAGATGATGGAGTTTTTGCAAAATTCAAGTCAATGGGGTGGCTATTTTCAGGCAAATTTGAAACTAAATCGCTATTTATTTCACATCTTCTAATATTATACTTATGTTGGGAAATTCAAGTAGATAAAGATTTACCAGTTTGCCCGACGTAAGTAAAATTACAAATAGAACATTATATATTATATACATAGTATTTATATCAGTGGTAGCAATAAAATATTAATCAACATTATATCAAAAAATGTAAAGCTTTTATTGAATAAAACAATAACAATGCTAAAAATTTAAAAACTAAAGTTTGAAAAGTTTATTTAATACTAACATTAGTTCTAGTAACTTTATAATATGAAGTAAAAGATAAATGATTATAGATATAAGTAATTTCAATGGTATTTCTCAAGTACTCTGCGTTCAATAATATATCTAAATCTCTATACAAATTTATGAAACATATATGTGTATTTAATAAGAATATTTAAATACACAGAAACAATCTAAGCAGAAGCTTGTATCAGTTACCTTATTCTTGTTGATATATTCTGATATTATCTTTTAAATTAAAATAATCCAAGTTTCTTTCACACCTTGACAAATCCTTTCGAGTATTAAGAACTTTGAAGAAATCATAGGAACGATTTCGTCTAAAGAGAATGGTTTCTTAATCGATGGGATGAAAATGATTTAGACGAGAGAGATTCTTTTGAAAACAACAAGACATTGGTGAATTCCTTTTTACCCTTTTCTTGCATCTAGAGCAATACTATTCCTTAAACGATTTATTCTGCAAATTTATTTGCCGAACGATCTTTTTAATGAGAAAAATTAAGAAATGTCTAAATAAAACGTCTTATACATTTAGTAGAGTAATAATGTATAAAAAGGCCGATAATGAAAGCTTACAGACGATTAAAAGTACATTTTGAACTCCTTTCATAGGAATGGCTGAAACTGCCGTCTCTCCAAACTAAATTTTAAGGGCAAAAGTCAGCAATCTTAAAATTGGACAAATAGTATCGATAGTATTTTACCATGACGGTGATAATATTGAATATTTTTAAGATAGAGGGATGATGATCTAATTTCAATGCATTAAAGATTAAAATCTGAAAGTACCCGTGCTTTCTTCTCCTTCATTTCTGTGAAATTATAGATCACTTCCATTAATATTGTTTATGTTGTCAGTAAAACTAAGTACTAAAGAGAGAAAGAACATAATGAAATTAAAGATCGGAGTCGCGATTATATACGCTGACTAGGTCTCGCTGAGATTACCAAAACTCAGCTCTTTTATCCGCTTGCCTCTTTCGGAACACATAACTAGAAGGTTTTGGTTGATATTACCACGAAAAGAACATTGCAGTTTGCGATCCACTAACGCTCGATAAACAATCTCCAAGAAGTTGTACTTATTCAACAGAACAAACTTTGATCTTCAAAATAATAGCTAAAAGTACATTGCATGAAGGAACATCAGATGGATTATCCAATTCCGAACAGAAACAAAGAAAAAAGCTCAATGATGGATAGAGGCATAATTGGATATAATGGAAGAACAAAAATGCAGAATTGGTCTGACTGATTTTAATATGAAGGAGGTGATATGTCTTCACACTATGCCATTGTTGTAAGTTAACAAATGAAAGTTTTTTTATTTATCCTGAATTTATTTTTCTCTGTTTGTAATAAACTTAATGATAGATATAATGGTAAAGTTGGAATGTAAGTTTCTCTTTACAAACTTGACGCAGATATCTAATTTTAAAAATAGGTAAGATGAAAATTGTATAGATATGCATGATTATTTGAAATTAAAATCTACATACGAGAGTTTAAGGGAATTTTCCTATTCAACATTAAGGGTAGTCTTCAAAGGCGACATTTTCTTTCCTATATTTTATATTTTAAAAGAGAAGGAACCGAAGCATCTTTGTGAAGCATCCTTTCAAATATGAAGATTCGTGGAT
Source organism: Ceratothoa steindachneri (assembly GCA_963969495.1). Taxonomy (NCBI): domain Eukaryota; kingdom Metazoa; phylum Arthropoda; class Malacostraca; order Isopoda; family Cymothoidae; genus Ceratothoa; species Ceratothoa steindachneri. Next base: position 51,509,998 of record OZ018331.1, read on the forward strand.
GAATATTTTGAAATTCTTTTTTGAGTCTATCATCAAAATGTTGTTTTTCTTAGCCGTGTTCAATAAAGAATATTGGATTTACTATTCACCCCTTCACCATTCTTCAATTTTAATTCCCCTCCTCTTTATATACTCACTTATACCTACTTTCCATACGTTTAGTTGCCCCTTTCAACCTGCTTTTAGGTTTGTTCCAATTCTTTTTCCCAGTTTATCATATTTTTGTAGCTTCGTTTAAGGTTGAATAAAAAAATCATTTACTTATTTGTTAATGAATGAGAAGTTTTTCCCGATTGCCCTTATAATTTCCCTTTTAACTAGGCTGCCAGAAGGGAACAGTGCATGGCAGCAGAGAATACTAGATTTGTCGCTTGGGGCGACAAGGAAGGACTTCCTTTAAGGAAGTCACGGGTGCTTAAACTGAGCCGATATTTACTGGATTTAGTGATTATTTAAAATGTGAGGTAGGAAGTCATACGTCGAATAGATGTATGAGCGGTAGAAAATTTTGAAACCGGTTTTAATATAAGGAAATAGGTTATGTTATGATGGCTTGGATGGTTTCATATGAAATAAATTTTAAAAAATCCAATCTCCACCTATTTTTATTCTTGTAAATATATTTTCGATATAGTCTGATAAGGTTTAGGAGCATCTCAAGGGAACATGACTGTTGGAAAATTGGTAGATTCAGGAAAGTTTCAACACATACCATTCTCTCAAAGAGAAAGCAACCTTTTTAAACTTGAAGATTGCACAGTACCATTCTACAGTATACTTTACTATCTTAACCACTTTTTTATGAACTTCATTTGAAAAACACTCTAGTGTTGATACCCACGTTTGGTTTTGATTAATTTGTTTGGTGTTGTAATAATAGCAAACAAAACTATTTCTATTAGATAGTAGAAGGGCCAAAGCATATGCCATCCCTCTTAGATTTATATATTTGACAGGATAAAGTAAACTATTTAGAATTAATATTTTTAAATATCTTGTTAGGCTTAAATTACCTAGTATAATACTAAATGGTCGTATTTAATAAAATGATGTTTTCTAAAATCAGAATTGAACCAATATTCCTTGTCGTGGTATGGCAAGGACCGAGTGGTAGTGTACTTACGTATAGGTTTGTTACGTACTTCAAAAACTCCTTAATTAACTTTTCGTTAAGAGTGCTATATGATTATTATTACGTTATTTTTAATCTTTGAGGGTTTCTAGTGCCATGTTCAGTGTTTTGAGGATTGAATTCTTTAATTCTATGAAAATAGAACTTTAATTGCAAGATGAACAAAAAATGAAATATAACAAACAAACTACACAGTTTTGAATTAAACGAGTTTAAGTGAGACTTAGCAAATTACACAATTGAATATACAGTAAAGGTTGACCCTAAGCTCATTTTAATAATGGGTGCTAAGTGACCTTCATAAAACGATAATGGAATTTACATATTTACTTTAAAAACCACACGAGAATCTGGTTTGAGACTAGCCTTGGCCTCAAATTTTATGTAGCCTCAAGAATGTTGTTTTCGGGCAGGCGCGTGGACGTCTTTACAGGCACTCCAGATGTTTGTCTGGAGCAAGGATAGATTTAAAGCCACATATGAATTTGGTGCGTGCGACAGATGGCGTTAAGCACATTGTCTTGGTAAGACGATTTCACCAACGGGACAGGGAAAGTATGCTTCTTCCAATCTTTGGGTAAATCTGGGAATAATTCGCACTGACAAGCGATGAACAAACGAGTAAATCCTTTGACGAAGGAGAGTGCTTGAGGAAGTTCACTTTGGGGTAACCCTCAGTGGCGTGGACTATCTCTGGGCTTTGTTGTACACTAGGATAGGGGGTTTCTCTGACGAAAGAAAGTTGAACTTGTTTCTAAATACAAGATAACTCAAAGTTCGGTGTGACCACCAAGATCTGGCTCAGCATGAGCTTATTCTGTATTACTTTCGTAAGGATGCCGGGCACTTAGCCGGACCTCGTTGTTTCGATCGCAAACTCAATCTTTTCTCGTTATTCTGCTGCTATTCGGATATATACTTCGCCACCCCACTGGGGGTAGAGGAAGGAGTGGGGGGGGGGGGGGGGGAATGAGGACAGTGGAATTAAGTTTACTCCTCTAACGGTTTTTTTCAGAGCGTCTTTCACCTAGCACTAAATGCACCTTCTGGCATTTGGTTGTTGCTTCTCTTATTTCGCACATGAAATGAAATTAAATACTCTCTCTTTAGATAAGTATTGCTGGTTTAACCAATGTTAGGCTCGCGGGGCCCGACATGTGATGATTAGTGCAGGTTGTAGTTGTGCGAAGGCCTTATGGGTGATACTCGAGGCGAGGGGAGAAAGGTGGGGGGGGGGAATAATTAATAGGATTACGCCACCAAAATGCCAGAACGTTGCGGTTACCTAACAGGGACTTAGTTTTGAGGGTGGGATATCGATTTCCCTATATTTCTTGTTTCACTTTAAATTCGTAACTATTCTGTCCTAATATCGTTTTAAATAAGTAAAAGACTAAAAAAAAAGAACTTAGAGAAGCACAGAGAACACAATTCCAGCTTTTTCATATATAAGTGCTAACACAATCAGAAATAGAAAAAGAAATAAAATCTTCAAGATATGCTTTCTCAAATACTATAAAACGTTATTAAGAGACCAAGAGCTTTGTATCAAGGGAGAGAAGTGGAGGAGAAGGTTATAGGATTATATAGAGAACAAGGAGCTATCATTCAGGCTTCACTAAAAAAATCGCAGAAAGAATTCTAAATCACTAGGTAGTTGAAAACAAGCTTAAAATTAAAAAATATCCCCAGAACAGTGAAAAGCGAACTTAAAAAATATAGGTTTTAATGATGCAGATCAAAAAAGAAGCCCTGGATATATGAGGACAGCAGAAGTAACGGCTTCTCTAGGCCAAAAAATCACAAATGTTGGCAAGATCAAAAAATGGATTAAATTTATTTGGTCAGATGAAAGAAATTATCATCTATCTAATAAAAACTATTGTATTTATGTTTTACATGTAATGTATGTAATTCTATTTAGATATATCTTGAAGAACTTCACTTAGTTATGCAACATTTTTGTAACAATCTTGCAGATTTTCATCAATTATGGGGCGAAATTTAAAGACGAAGAGTAATTAAGTGATTTATTGTCTGAACTCTTTTAAATCCATATATGGTAGCACATAATGTATATATCTCACGAGCGTGAGAGAATGATGGAATATATCCAGCCTACTGCATGAGAGAGAGAGAAAAATGGAATCATTTTTTTCCGAAAAATCCGTACTGGACAGCAAGCAACCGATTTGATCTCAATTAAAGCAAAGCCCTTTATCCACTTGGCTACGCAAAACAAAACAAAATTTCTTCCGAATAAACAAGCTGTTAAGGCACACTTCGCTAGGTCACTCAGGACTATGAAAGAGAGAGAAATGATTTGGGAACTCAAAGGACAAAGAACAAACTGAGTTAAACGGGGAGCGAATATATAATTTATATCTCTTGTGAGCTAATAATAAAGGTATTTGTACATTTTAGAAAAAACAACTAGATTATTGGCTGAGATACAAGTTTTTTGAAAGTAATAGCTCTTAGCTCTCATCATTGCCTAATGATGGCTCCAGAACTTATCCCATTCGTTCCTGCATCTGTCCCATGAAAGAATACCAAACACTTCGTCGATCTTGGCCAACAGCTAGGAAAGGGATCAAATGTTATCGTATAGATTCTCCAAACAACCACTCCTGTCGCTTTCTGGTTGTATGGCCTTCCAGCAGCAACCCAATCTAACCATATTATGTCTAAATTATCGATCAGCTCCGCATAGTCGTCTGAATTAAGCCTAAGGTCTTGCTCAAATGTGTGGAGCTGCATATAGTCACATTTACTTGAGACAAATCCACAGACCATCACACTTTTGGGAACTTGGTCTTCTTGAACGTCGCATGGATTATAGATAAACGAGTTGTTGTTCAATATGTTGTACAACTGGTTTGGCAGAAGATATTTTCATATGAGTAGAACTAAATTGTCTCCGGCTCAACATGATCCTTAACTTTGTTTAAGAGCTTTTTGACTTCCTAGTAGCGAGTCCATCATCCCTCTCCTTTGCCAACGCCGGGATTTCCTTGGTAGGCTCTTCAATCGCCTTGCCCTGCATTTGCTGAATTAATTGTGGCCTGCGGAAAGTCAGAATAACAGATGTATTCCTTTCTGCCGACCATGGCTTGCTAGATTCCGTTGCAGCTGACTTTGACACGTCTTACAGCATTTACATTACTAACAGAGCGATGAGTACCAGTTATGATGTCTGTCGAGGAATTGTCTCCCTACTTTTATCAGAGAATTATTCTTCAACTGTTTGCCGTTTAATAATTATTCCGATACAATACCTCTTTGTCAAAATATTTATATATTTAATGACTTAAGTGAGCCAGTCTGTCATCAGTTAGAAGGAAAGAGCCGGTCAGCACGTAAGGATCCAGTAAAACATCAAGAACTAACCAAAAATATTTATCTTTTAATTTATCAATTAACTCAAATATTTACACTAAATTCTCTAAGTTTACCATAGTTCTCACGAATCGAATATTCGCCTACTCCTGAAGAGAGACCCGATCAAAACAAAGTAGGCCTCACGTAAACAAACCAATTGCCAGATACCTAATTTCTGGAGGCCTCTAAGTTACATAGTTAACCCGTAATTTACTTTCCTTAGTCTAACTAAAATATGACAGCAGTCACGAAATAATCTTTTTCTCTTAGTTAGCTTGGGACAGTTTTAAAACTTCTAATAAATCATAACAAATATGTATATATTCATTCAGACTTACATGACCTTGATCAGAACCCTGGTTGACAGATGACGCTATACTGAATTTTTTACGAGTCTTCGCGTTGCAAAGCAAAAAGGGTCTTTGTCACTAAGACGGTAGAAACCAATATCGAGCTCTTCTTATGACCTTATCGATCCGGTTATACGTTTAAAAGAAGGAGAGAGGAATTGTGCTCTATGGCTCAAGGACTACTCTTCTTTCTACCTCTTAAATTCTTCTTGTATCCTGGTCTACTTTGCAAGGTTACCAAACTGGGTTCTGGTATACGGAGTGCTTCCGAATATTAATAAAGGAAACTTACTTGGGGATTAATTCTTCTTCTCTCAAAATTACTGAGATTGCGATTTGAGAGCCCTTCAAGGGGTGAGTGGATACCTTCTATTATGTTGCTCCTCAACTTCGTATTTGGCACTTTGGAATTTTGATACAATCAAATCTCTTGCTAAGTCTGCGAAGGAGAAATCGGGATGGCACCAATAAGTAAACATGATTAACTTCTAAATCTTAGAAGTCGAGTCCGGAACAGGGCGAGGGATTGATCACAAAAATCTAGTCCTCTATCGTCTCTAACAGAATAATCTCTTTCTTTCCTTATGGGGATTATTTATAGACCGGGAACCGTCCCAAATAAGGAAGATGGGGTACTGCCACTGCGTGGAGCGCGAGAGAGTGGGGGGCACCACGGAGCCCAGGTCCGTTTTTTAATAAGAGGCACCGACAACCGTCACATTATTTCTCCTCGGTGGGCTTTTTGATCTGACACCGCTCTTTGGCGTTCTGACCGTGGGCCTCCTGACCTCGTAGGTAATCTGAGCTTTTGGAGTCCAGCAATTAACTGGGTGTTTAGCCTAACGGGTTGTTCAACCCGTCAATTAGATGGATTTCTTCCTCAATTTCGCTAGAGCCAGTTTCTTATAAGAGCGGCTTAATGGCCTTTTGCGGCTTCCTTGCGACGTGCAGCTCGAGTAGCCTACCCACTCGGCGGTGAGTTCAGAATCCTTTGGCAGTTTGCCTGTTGGTCAGACGACTACCGTCTCACGCCCCTCGATTTCTGGTACTTTTCTCTCGCTCTCTCCAAAGAGGGATTTTAATATATGTGTCCGCTTGGCCCTATGGGTGGCGTTACGTTTTAATTTCTCTACAATGTTAACATTTTGACACCCTGCACAAATCATCACGATATAGGGCATTTTTTTCCAATATTCAGATGGCGTCCATCCTCCATGTCAGCTAACTTTTCTCAACTAAAGATTAACTCTTCATGCTATCCAACGACGTGACTGTTTACAGATAGATCAAAATCTTCTTGAAAAATATATACACTTAATGCGAATTTCGTGTAGCTTTGGTATGAAAATTCGGTAGAGGTATATGGTAAAAAATGATATTTTATGGGCGTCAGGATTACGAAATTTTTTTCAACATTTCACACCTTCACTTGTTTTATGGTAGCTTAATTTATTTTTTCATTTTCATCTGAATATAAATTTTTCAAGGCTCTTCATTCCTCAATATATAATATAAAATTAGGATGTTTTCAATGCTGATTTAGCAGAAGGAGAAATAAGAAAAATGCTGTAACTTTAAGTGAGATATCAAATATTTTCATGAAATTTATTCTCCTGCAAGAAGCTTCGATCATCCTAGAAAAATGTAAAGCTCATGATTTTTTAAAGATCTTTTACTAGAAATATTTTGATTCTTATTTGACTATTTATCTTCCCAACATTTTCAAGGACTTTATTCTGATGCTCTTTAAGGGCTTACTTTAAAAACAAAAATAACTACCCCTAAATTGTCGCTCATTTTCCCCCAAAGATATTTTTTGAAGTTTTCTTCTTAAAGGTTCCTTACTTAATTTTTTTTCTAAATAAATAAAATAAAAGCAATTTACATTAATATTTGTGCCCCAATTAGATGCCCTTGACTTCTATTCCTCACCCTTATCAAATAAAATTAATAGAGATTTTGGTCAATATTACCCACTATTTGAAATTATTTTTTAAGTCGGGTAAATATTATAATCATTGCGTTAAACTATATTAACAAATGTCTTTACACAAAAGAACGCAAAAAAATATTGATTACCAAAATACAGGGTTCATAAAATTGCTGCCTTCCAAAATATGTCTTCTTGTCAATTGATTTGTATAATTTGACTCTTTAATTTCTCAAGGAATAACGACTCAAAAAACTCTGGAGAAGCCAAAAAATATTACATACTCATCATCTATCCAGTCTATTGTTAATATAGAAGCTTAGGACAAAATATGCTTCTACAAAAGCTTTTTGGGGGGATGAAGTAGCACATATAAGAATTTCTTTTTACAACATGATATCTGCGGTAGTAAACGAGGGGAATGAAAATTAGTTTGATGAGGGGAATTTAAATAGTGGAAAGAAAACGGTGTATATATGAAGTTACAAAAGAAAAGGCAATTAAAATTGCTGCAAACTAGATGAATATGCTAGGCAATTTTTCTTTAAATGCAAGGAATAAGTTGAGTAAGCGACATATGAAGCAAAATATTAATGAGTAGAAAGAAATGAGAGTGTAAAAATATTAAATTATTGCTATTTTTTGGAAAAAGAATTTCTTCTTGTCTCACTTTTCCAAGATGAAAGAGCTCACTATAGGACTCTGCGTAAACTTTATTATTTTTTTTTATCATATACTATTTAATTTTTTATTTAGACTGTCATCAGCCTTTTTTTCCTAATACTGAGTGTCGTGGTTGGTTTACATATATTAAATTCCTATTTGGTCAACAAAAATTAAGAAAGCTGCTTTATTTCTCCTAATTTCTCCCTGGCTATGAACCAAATGCTTTTAACTTTAAAAGGTTTAAGGCAAGTTTACATAAACTTCCTAAGTAAACGTTTTTTACAATTTCAAAATTAATCAAGGCACTTAAATCTTCACCGCTGTATTCAATTAAATTGGACTCTGGGGTTGGTTAATTGATATCATTCATAATAGAAGAACTTGTTATAGTTTATAATCAATGGAAAAATTTCTTTTAAGATAAGGTATAATGATCTTCCATGGAGACTTGCTCTTGTATCAGGACTACTTGAACTGCTACTGCCGGAAATTTATAAGTCTTTAGATTTCTGTTGGAAAGACAAATGTCAATTTTTATGTTTAATAATATTTATATTTTACATGTTATTCTCTTTAAGAAAGGAATATGACCAATTTCGAGTAAGACAAGTTCTAAAATTAAGGTTTTTATTAATAAAGGTCTCTAATAGTGCGGTCTTCAATGAAATATTGGTTGAGGCCTCCCCACTAAACACTACCGATTCTTTCTTTTGACTCCATTTAGAATATGATTAAGGCTTTAAGGAACTTAAATTCCTTTGTGTCTCTATATTTTTATCCAAGAGAAAAGAAGTTCGATGTTCAGAGCCATTTGGCCTTGACCTTATCAAAAAGAAAGAGGTAAATCCGATTTTATGCTTTATTTCAGGCCATATCGTCGTGGGTCGCCCAGCTCAACCCAACATCCGGGACAGCTACACTCGTTGGCTCCGTTATCTGCAGCGAGGAGAGGTATGGATGTAAAAGTGTCATAAATATCATAATAGGAAAAATTTAAGAATAAAAGGTAAGTGAAGTAATATGATAATTTCGATTCAATACCAGAAGTGAAAGGATAAAAGTAAGAGGACTCCCTTCTCCAGACGGTTTTATTAAGTAGTTGGTAAATTAAGTGTTGAAAGGAATTGTGCAGAAGGTGAATAGTATGACTTTCGAAAAGAGGAGAGTATTAGTGGTTTTATGAGAGGAGGCTCACAATTCTCTTAAAGTATTTTTACTTGAGCAACGAAGCCAGTTCGTGTTTTTAGTGTAATCCAAATCCAGTATTGATTAGGATAATTCATCCCTCTCTCTCTTCATATGCATTACCGCAGAGACCAAAAAAATTATACGTCTTTCAGACATTTGTCGGAAAGGTGAAAATGTATTGAAAATACTACACCTAAAGACAGTTGCTCAGTGACAATAAATTTTGTCCGAAAAAGTCCCTCAATTTTTTTTTAGCAATTGATTAATGGTGTGTATTTCGAATCGATTCCGATTCGTTTTTATCCAAATTTAGGAAGTGTAGGTAATATTTCTTTCCTTGCTTTTTTACTACTTCGATTAATAATATTATACTTCTTCGTTTTTAGGGGGAAGTAGAAGAGAATGGATAAAGGTGAGTCTAAATGAAAAAAGAACGATGGATAAAATATAAGTAAAAGAAATTAGGCCAATTCTCAATTCTCCTTTAATTGTTTAGTTAGAATTAATTAGCAGCACTCCAAATTTACAGGCTCCCTTGGCTTCATCTAATAATGTCTATTCTTGGCCTTGGATCACGATATTCAACAGTTAATATGCTGTGCACGCCATCTTTCAATCTTAGTACACAAAACTACTCGCAACCTGTCCTGATGTAAAATTCTCAAAGTTGCGTGGGTAACCAGACAAACACACAACTATGTAAGTACCATATTCAAACAACAGGTCCAAATAACACGCACAACATATTCGAATTCCCTTCTAAATTATAGGCAGCCAAAGATGAATTGATGAAGATGAAAGGAGAAGGTTTTTATTAGGAATTCTCTATCCCAATTAGATCACTCCTCCACTTATTTTTCCTAAAAGATTTTACCTGCAGGTCGGCTTGTGATTTCTCTGCTTTCAACACAGACACTCAGGCTTATATAGACAGTATGTACCATTTAATTTTGCCTTTACAATACTTATAACTGCAGCAATAGTCATTTCCAGGCTTTATCTTCTAAATTGTTTCATTCAAATAGCACCTTTGTCTTATACGAAATCCGCTTCAAAGTGCCTTGATTGAAAATCGTTCGACCAAACAACGCATATTCTAAATTTATTTCTAGGCAACCTTTCATTTATCTACATATAACATTATTTGTATGTGAGGGAGGGTGTAACTGATTATCTAACATATCTTTCACTCCTCTTGCATGTTTATGGCATAAAATTAGACCTTCATAAATGCTAACGTTAGGTGGAGAGCTTCAAATTCATCGCTTATCTTAAAACGAGAGCATCATCCTTCGGCGATAGAAGACTTCAATTATGACGAAAAGCCTTAAATCTTTAAGAGTAGTTTGAAGCCTTTTTAACTTATACCAAAAGAATATAGAAAATGTTGTCATAACCCTATGTCTCATTAAAGCATTTGTCTAGAGTTAACAAAACGAAATTATTTTCATCTAAATTGATCCCAAATTACAAATTACCCATTCCTAGCGGTCCAAAACACAATTACTAACACAGTTAAATTACTTTATACATTAGCAGACTCTTTGATTATGATCATGGTTAATACAATTGAAAAGTGGATGAGAGGCACTCTCGAGTAGGTAATAATATTACGGATGATTTTTGTATGTCAATATTTGATGCTACGGGCCTTCCAAGAGATACGGACCGTCCAAGCTGGTACCGGCCTTCCAAGATGCTATGGGCCTTCCAACTATCAACTAAACAAGATATTTAGTGAAGATTAAGTCGTCAATCCAAGCTTATTCGTACCATGATATTGAGGTGAGCATATCATTGAAGTCAGAACATTCTATATTTTCAGGTCAATTCAGAGAAACACGACCAATATACAGCTAGGACAATAACGAGCAACGATCAATAAGTAAAGAGAGACCGAGAGGACTGTTCTGGAAGAAAAGGGTCGGGATAGGGCCATTGAGAAGAAGAGGAACTAGAGAACGAATGATTTTAAGATCTTATAGGAACAACAAAAGTAAAGGTAATTATATATCGGATAGTGATTCAGTGCAGATCGCGAAGCAAGGAATTCGCAAGAAGGAAACGTTCCTAGTGCAGAGGAGGATGGTCTGCAAAGATTTAAACAAGTGGAAGATGTCGAAGGGTAGAAGCATGTGATCTAGCGAGAATAAAGTTGCAGTATTTACTGCAGAAGATGAAGAAGGAATGAAAGACAATCTTTTGTGCTCAAAATGGGAATAGATGCATCAAAGTTTACTTGAAAGGAGAGATTATTTCCAGCGATGACAATCTGAGTATTGAGAGATAATTTACTATCAAAAGTGACGTCTAAATTTTAATATTATCAGAAGTGGGGCATAACAGGCATGGTGGTTTAGATAGGGAGCAATAGTTTATCAATGAGCGACATCCGGAGGAATGCCTATCGCTTTTACTAAAATTTGTCATGGATAAACTTTATAAATTTTTTTCAGAGCTATTTATTGACAATGTAAAAGGCGAGTTGTAATTTCTTACAACTTTTGAAAACAAAACTGGACAAAATTAAGAGATAGATATGCTTGTAATCAGGAGGGCTTTAAAATCATAGTTCAATACGATGACTAAGAATAAAAAAAGAAGAAGATAGATGAGAACTACGAGTGGATCAAGAACCAACCATTGAGTAATAGTACACATGCATCGTCTAAGATACCTTCGTCCATATTGATACATTGAGTTGAAAGGTAAGAGTAGAACTTTTGAAAGCAATTCTATAGGCATCCACCAATTTGCGAGTTTTTTAACTAAATTACAACAAAGAGTATGTAAAGCTAATGCCTCAAACAAGGCCAAATAATACTGCAAACTGAACTAAGAAACATAGATAAACACTACAAATACATAATGGATGGGAGAAAGAGGGATATATTACACTATGGGGAAAGAAAAACAAGTTTTGAATCAGATATATTCATAGCTTGAGGCAAAAATAATTGTAACGTCTTCGATGGTCGAACGCACTCGATAATTGCGGTTGATTATTTTTAATTTCAAAGTGGTTTACTGAACTCCAAAATAAAAGCCACAAGTATTATAAAGAACTTTGTATAGCATTATAAGTTTACAATTTGTGTGCCTTAATTCAAGGATTAGACCTGACCCTAGTAAATGACCGCAATGCCCTCGTAGTTCTTTCTTCATTCTCAGCGCAAATGCCCAAAAATGGTTTGAGAGCTAAAGGTAGAAATTTTGCTCGTTGAATATCTCGAGACTAACGAATCAAGAGTGAGGTTGCTTTCTCCAGAGCAATGTCCAAATTCCTCAAAAGTCTCTCATAATAAAAGCCACTCAAACTTATCTTCTAGATAACGAGACCCTCTCAATGCTCTTTTTTCAGTTCATGTCACAACTCTTCCACTTTTTTAAAGGAGAGTGGCTAGTTTGGAGTCGCTACCAATCATAAGAGATGTCCTAAACTAATTGAACTTTTAAGTTTTTTTTCAAAGTAAACTATTTCTCCGGTTTGTCTCAACTTCGAGTAATTCGAGTAATTGTTTCTCAGTCATTAAAGGAACATCTTTTCACTCTACTAAATGGATTAACCCATCCAGTTTTAAGAGCAACACTTTTTCTTGAAATTAAACCCTGTCTGGCAAACTATAGGGAAGGATAATTATCTATTTCGTCATTATACACCCTGCTAACAAAAACACACGAACATATTGACAAATCAACCCTACCTACATTTCAAAATTTCAAAAGGTTCGCCTTTTCATCATTCAGATTGAGAAATCCGGTTCATACTCCCACTTTTCTACGTTTAAATTTTCATCTCTTTCGCAGAAAGAAAGATATACCAAATGGAAAAAATATACGCTTATCCGAGGGATCTCTGCCCCTGAATCAATAGAGCAGTGGTGCACCAGTGAGACACGCTTTGAGGTACAATAAACTATCATTTACAACATTATTGCGACTTTCATTTGTTTTCCTTCCAATTTGACTTCGTACCCAAGGATTTTATGTAATCTAAATTTAGCTTATAAAGAAACTTGGAATGAGGTCGTAGATTTGTTTAAAAAAATGGTCAAAATTGTCTTAGCTTGCTGATTTTACGCCCAGAAAAGTGTATAATACCGTATCTTGAGAGCTACTTTCCTGTCGCTAACTGAACAAGGCTAATGACTCGATCCATCCATCTCATGCAGTCTATTATTGTCGAATCTTCTTATTACTACCTTTTCTATTCCGAATGACCCTAATAAACCTACATAAAAATTGATGGAGCTGTGAATATAAACATATAAGATATGTATATGTCAACTTACTTCCTGGAATCTCCGCGTCAACCCAAAAGTTAACATCACTGTAGACTCGAGACATTGTTCCTATGTGTTCAGTAGGAATTAAAAACTCTCCTGAAATTCGCTAAAATATTGATGGCTCATATTCATTCAAAATTACGAAAAAAAATTAGTTAACCATCCCAGTTGTTTTTAATTCCATCATAACCGTTGTCATTCATAAACTAGAACCCACCAAGTGCACATGTGCTCGTACTAAAATGTGGCCGGTCTCTAATGTGACATTGCCTTGACCGGTCAGAGAAGAGCAGGAATTAGTTTTTAAAAAAATCTTACTTTCCATTTACGAGTCAGAATGAAACTAAATTCACTCAGAATGAGCCATACTGACTGATATATATTCACAAAGACGAAGTAAAACATACAAACAAACAATCAAATATCCTAAATAAGTCTAAGCACATCAAAACTGAACTCTCGGTAGTATGAAAGTACAGAGGTGTAAAATTAAGCTTTTACCGCCTAACATCCCAGTGGTACATAAGAGATATTGACAGGGTAAGACTTTATTCCGCATTAGTTGCTACCGTCTGACGTTAAACAATACTCTCTGGTTAAGTTCCGCTTCTCTCTCAAACACCATGACCTTCAAATGAGGGAAAATTAGAAGCCAAACATTGCAATTTTATTGTTGTTTGTGATAGAACGGGTTGAGGCCGCTTAATTTCAACAATATCACATGTTATTTAAAAACACGATGCTACCCACGTGTATCTTCGCTTTGAAGCCGGGCGCATTATTGCCGCCACCTGAATCAATGTTTAAACAAGGAGGTTTATCTTCCCCCGTTTCGCCCCAAGCGCCGCCCTCGCCAGATTAAGTTAGGCTTATGGGCAGATAAGGTATTGTTTTCAGGCGTGGCTGTGCATTCCCTCGAAGCCCCCACTCCATTGTCCCCTACGCCAAGGGGATGTTTTGCCTATTTATAGGGAAACTTTACCACTAAGATGAGATTGGAGATCCAGATTTTCGTCGCGAAACATCACTACGATCCACTCTCACCTTGTGCGCCAAGGGTCCTCGACCTAGAGATCCACCTTCACTTGTCCAGAAGAAGGAAAATATCCCTTGAGTGCCAAGGTTCCAGCCTTCGTGACACCAAGTCCACTAGGCTTCCCCTGTTGTTCAGAAAGAGAACAACGTTAGAACAGCCATTGTTCTTTTGAGCCCGTTGACAAGAAACGGTTTTCACTCCCCCCTTGTTGTTCAGAAGAGAACAACGTAGAAAAGCCATTGTTCTTCCAGCCCGTTCGCCAAGAAGTGGTTCTCACCCTTCCCCCTTGTTGTTCAGAAGAAAACAACATTAGAACAGCCATTGTTCTCGAGCCCGTAGACAAGAGATGGTCCCCCCCCCTGTTGTTCAGAAAAGAACAACGTCGAACAGCCATTGTTCTTAAAGCTTGTTCGTCAAGAAACGGTTCTCATTCCCAAGACGCCACGTCAGGATCATTTAATCCCCTCCCTCCTCCTTCGGCTGGAACTCGCCAGAACACCAAAGATTCCTTCACGTCGCCTTCCTCTGCACAACAAGTGTATTTACGTAAGCTGAACGTTACCTTTGAGTATTTAGCTTTTTTGTCAACCCTATCCTGTGCTTTAAATGGTTTAACGAACCATCCCATCCCTTTAACTTTTATTTGTTTTACCTTTTTGAATCTCTCTTAATCCTCGGATCAGCTAGATTTCCCACGACCCTTTCCATTCTCTGTTTATGTCAATATTTTCCGTTTTGTGTGTTGTTGATAGTTTTTATTAATAAAACTCTATTTTATTAATGATAGCCATATTATTATCCTTGAGCTCAGTTCCACTTCTTAAGCATATCTAAAATAAATAATATCGTTTAACCCAGACAACCACGCACTCTAAAGATAATTAAATAAGTTCCATCAACGAATAGTCATATATGGTATATCGTCGAGAGTCCATTCTACGACATATATATATATATATATATATATATATATATATATATATATATATATATATATATATATATATATATATATATTATTCAAATTTGGTATCAAGTGTGTAAGATTTAACTCTATATCTTTGCAAACACTGGTCTCAGTAGAGTAAAGCATAGTGTTATTTGTTATAATAATAGAGTATAGTAGTTCCCTTTTGTTTTAACGATTGCTATCCCCTTTTTTTGAAACTTAAGAAGATGGAGTAGCTCAAGGAACTGTTATAATAATTTGTTTGTGTTTTTTTTTGTGTGATTTTAGTCAGTGGTTATTTAGATCGAGAAACCAAGTACGAATAGGTCAGTGCCCATATTTAGGTAAGCTAATTCTCTAGATGGCATAATTCTTGTTGCAAGGAATTTTAGTTGGTTGACTATTGCGCCTCAAGTGCAAAGATGACTCAGTTCGAAATCTTTAAAGCGCAAGGAGAATCCTTGGGACTTTCCGGAAAAGAACTAATTGAGTTCGTTCAAGAGAGCAAAGAAAAGAGCGAGAAGAAAAAGAAAAAGAAAAAGAAAGAGAAAGAGAAATCCAACGAGAAGAAAAAGAAAGAAAAAGAGAACTCCAACGAGAAGAAATAGAAAGATAAATCCAACGAGAAGAAAAAGAGGAATGGAAAAGACAAGCTGAGCTTCACCATCAGATTGAAAAAGCTCCTGTTGAACCAGAAATACAGTCAGCCATTTCACGTTCAGAAGCCCCCTCAATCTCCAACTTAAGCTCCCCAATTTCATGGACGGAGAGGATTTTGGAGCATTTTTAGCCCACTTCAAAAAGATCGTCGAAATCAATAACATGGTTCTGGAGGCTGAAGGTGTAGTAAGATTACTTTCCTTGTTAAATTGTAAATTGCGCGAAATTTTTATATCTCTACCATCTGAATGTACAATTAACTACAGCCCCTAAAAGCTAAGTTATTGGCCACTTATAATATGACTTCCGATTTCTACCGCCAAGAATTTCGAGGAGGTCGTATTAAACCCGGACAGACGTTCTGTCAATTCGGATACATTCTTGAGAGCAATTTTAAATTTTAGGTAGAATCCTCAAAGGTTGATCCTAACTACGAGTCCTTAACAGACTTCCTGTTTCGGGATCAATTTTTGGCGTCTCTCCCGACGGAGATCCGCGCGTTCGTCAAGGATCGTCGGTGCCAGACCTTTAAAGAATGTACCGAAGAAGCGGATGTTTATGCCGCAAGCCATAATTTATACCCAAAGGAGAATCGAACTTCTCACCAATCCCCCTACAAGGAAAGAAGGAAGGATTCGCGCTTCTTCACAGTAAAGCCGACGAAGTTTCCGAGCCCCGTAAAACCCCCCAAATTCTTTCCCCAAAACCAACAACGGGACTCTAAACCTCCCGTTAAGACTTCTCCTCCATCTCTCTTCCCGAAGCGACCAATCATATGCTTCACCTGTGGTGTAGAAAACCACATGAGCTGGAATTGCCCCCAAAATTCTAGGCTTAAAAGCGGACCAGCCCACTAAGTTCACCAGATTAATGCCACTTCGGCTTCCATGGTGGTGCAGACCCAAGCAGCAACTTCTTCCCCTACGTCAGGCCACCAGGTAAATTTTTTTTTTATAAAAGTTCATCGGGAACTTTGAAATTTGAGCAGGGCAGCGTGAACGGCTGCCGAGTATCGACCTTTGTCAGGGACACAGGATGTACGTGTTTCATCGTGTCCAACGAGCTCCTCCCCCCAGATGCACAAACGCTTATTGTCAATAGGTGAGGGTCGACAACATATTGGCTTCTCTTAGAGAGCAAATTGAATACGCGGAAACTTCTTAAATAAATCGTAAGCTGTGCGAAGACTTATTGTGTCTTCTCCAAATGCTTGGTTGATATGACGCGATTGGGCAGCGTTTAGGCCTCACTTGTAAACATACAGTAAAAGAATATGTTCTTTTGTCACCAGAATGAAATTCCATAGTGACCTAGTCTACCAATGCTACCAAGTCAATTTGTACTTTCAAGTAAAGCACAGAAAAAACAAAGCCGGTACACATTAACTAGTCTAAAACAGTGTATAAACCTATAAATAAATAATCTTTTAAAAAACTATAAATAAATACACTTTTATCAAAAGGCTGTGCTGGGAACTTTATTTTTAACCCAACATATTTGCCCTCCTGTTACAAACTGACGAGTTTCACTCACTTGATAAAATCTAGGAGATAATACATATTTAATTAAAACAAGTCACATTTAAATTAAAATAAAAAAGAAAAAATGATAAAGAAGGATGTAAAATAATATTAGAACAAAGAATTATGCTAAAAATAAAGGCTACGAAAGGCCCTTCAAATTCCTTCTGTTTTCATAACTACCGAAAAATTTCAGGTCTACCGTTATTTCAGTTTTTCTCTTTCTAAAAATACCAATATTTAAAGTGTCTAAAAGTGAGAAGCAAAGACAAAACTTAAGCTCACATTATTTTTATAAAGTATAAAGTTTCTAAAAATTGTGGTCCCTAAAACACACATTTCTAGCGTCGGAGGCCAAAGAAGTGATCGAAATAGAACATTTTGCATTAAATTTTAATTTTTAAGTTAGGCGTACCTATATAAAAGACTTAGAAATCTTCGAACCACGAAAAGACGCAAAGAGTCGTAGAGAAATATATTGGTTTTGCATGATTTTTCACCAAAAAATTCCTCGTGTTAGCGACTTTAAAAACGACATCCAGGCACCTCTAGGCACAAAGTGAAATAATATTGGGGTTAAAAAGGTTCAAATTGATGTGCTTATTTACCTATACACATTGTCAATATTATGCGGATGTTCTGTCTACATATTTATATCCACTTTTATCAGTAAATAAATTATTAAGAATTAAAATTTGTGTGAAATTACGTTCCTTTTTGTTTCATTGTGAATAGAAATACCTTTCAGTATATCCATGCAAGGATTTGATTTATTGTTTCAACGTTAATATATCAGAAGTATCCCTAAGGATTGGCTTCATATTAAAGGTGTTTCTTTCTAAATTTGCTATAGTTATTTAATTGATGATTGGTATCAAAAGAGAATCTGTTCTCACTTAAATTACATTTTCAGAGAGTATCTTCAAGTAGTGGTATTTACTAAAATGTTATTTCATCCTTAATATGCCTGCCTTGCTTACTAAAGAATTACCAGCTTCAGAATGAGGACGTTACTCTCATTCTAGCTGACTATTATGGACTTTGCCAATCTGTAATCCTTCAGGAAAGGCCCTTATCGGTTTGCAAATAGTCTACTATCGAGACAATTACCACAGATGGACAGTCGCGGTTGTATTTTTACATATTCTCCGTCGTTTACTCGAATGAGGATTAAGATTGTTTTTGAAGACTCTGTTACTCCACTAGATCTTCACTATTCTTCTTATCTTCTCTCTTCCTTGTTTTCAGTTTATTTCTTCCAAGTGAATACATCCTCGTTCTCAAAACACAGTAATTTTTGTTTAAAAGATATTAAATTTTTAATAGAAGAGAGAAGAGAAAGCCATGGGTGTAAACTGAATTAAATTGAAGGAAATGGATGTAAGTGGATTGATGGTTTACATATATATATATATATATATATATATATATATATATATATATATATATATATATATATATATATATATATATATATATATATATATATATATATATATATATATATATATATATATATATATCTCATAAGCGCGAGAAAATAATGAAATTAATCGAATTTCACCGCAGGAAAGAGAAAACGGAATAATTTTTCTTTGAATCCCATCCCAGCTCGGATTTTTTCGAAGTAAGAAATAACTATTTCAGAAGAAAAATTAATCCGTTTTTTCTCTCCTGCGGTGAAATTGGATTTATATTTATATATATATATATATATATATATATATATATATATATATATATATATATATATATATATGTGTATATATGTTGTTGGACTTCACGACTTATAGTTGAGAATGGGTGGAGGAAGTAAAATCTAGTATGTTTCCTCTACCCATTCTCATCCTATATATGTACATATATATATATATATATATATATATATATATTTCACTACCATTTAAATGAGAGATCATTTTCTGCGCAACTAATTACATTTTATGAATGTGACAAATGTGAATTGATTGAGGCAGTTTTAAGAAACAGTAAGAAAAATTTCACTCTTGTTTTATTTTAAATTAGATTTATTAAAAATAACTTGGAAATTTCACTTTTGAAATTCTGTAAATGTCCTTGTTTATAAAGTTGTGAACTATGGAAAAGTTAATTGTGAGCATGTATTTAACCAGAATATCGAAAAACCAACACTTTTTTGCGGAAATATAAGGACAAATACATAGATTTAATGAACTTACATCCTTTGTTATAATTTTTTTGCGTCCTGGTCACCCCCCAAAAGAGAGGTCTTGATCTGCCTTGGTATTTTCAACTGCAAAATACTGAGAAAATTTTGCCATTAATGGTTAAATTATTCAATATCTCCACTTAATTAAGCGTCATCTTTCGACAAGGAAATTTTTGCTTCTGAAACTTAGGAAACTAAAGATGTAATTTATTACAATCCTTTTACCCAAACTGAAAGTTGCCAATAATAAGTAGTGTCACTTAAAAATCCTGCAGTGTAGTTCACATCATGTAATTTATATTTGCTATTCTGTTGATAAATTGCCTTTCAAATTCAAAAGGAAATATTCTTCTGCCCCTCCTATTACGAATCATAGATTTAATACAATTTGAAAATTTTTGAGAATATAAGACATTAAGGACTCATTTATTCCAAACTATTTATTTAAATTCTTCCTAACATTGATTTTAATATAAAGTAGCATAATTTAGAATTAATGTCTATTTTAGTTTTCTAAACAATTCCTAGACTTAGGTAAGTAGAATACATTCTTAATCGTTAGTAATGCTATTTAGTTTATATTATATATGCTGTGGAAATTAAAAAATAATTCCAGGTAATTTCGCATAATTATTATCATGTTTAGTTACCAAATTTCTTTCGTATAAATGATAAATTTAGCTTGGTTAATATAATTTAGGATATGTTAAACTGCCGGTAAATTCCATTATTCTTGCTAAATTTTTTTGTTTTACAAAAAAAGGTTAGATTAATACTAAAATCTCCCGGTTAATTAGTAGTAATTATTTATTTCAATCTCACATTTGGATACATATATTATATTTGGTATGGTATCTGTCCTCAAAATTGAAGCTTGTCACTAATATTCAAACAAATGTTTAGCTTCTCTCTCAATTGATCTCCTTTATAATAATTTATTGTTTATTATTATTCTTTTCAAAAAAAGGCAAAGAGTTGTAAGATAAACCATAAAATGACTGATATTTTCCTAATAATTTACAATGTCTCCCTAAATTTATAATCAAGCCAAATTAAAATAGTTTTATCTCTCTTAAACTGAAGTTTTATAGCCTAATTCTTTAAAGCTAAAATGAGCCATAGGTTATGATACAGACTATTTGAAGTGATGTTTCTTTGAAAAGTTTTATTATATTTCTAAACTATATTAGAAACTCGTAGTGATAATCTTCTCATAGTTAAAAATGCCCTATGCTAATTTGAGGTTAGTCAATATTTTTTTATATCTATTTATGTTTTCCTCCCATTATTTAATTCAATATATTATTGGATATCATTCGTTTTAGTGTGACCCTAAGTTGGCTTTTCTGCTCTCACTTAATAAATATTTTTGGAAGTAAAAAATGCTCTAAATTAGGTCTGGCCCTTAAGTTTGGTACCTCCTCCTTGGCATGTTTAAGGTGGACCTGGATGAGAAGCATATCCTTTCGGCTCGAGTACAAATAAATGAAGGCCCCTTCACTTGGTCATCTTGAAGTTCTTGATGGAGCCTAAGGGAGCTGGTGACTCCCTGGTGGCTATTCTGAAGCCCACTTTACCTACAACTATCCCTATTTACTTTTCCAAATTTCGGCAATTATTTTCTCGCCATCAGGTGCTTATAAAAGATATCTAACAAGTATTTAGGGCCAGAGCAGGATAGCTTATCTAGTTCCCCTAACTTGCTACCTAGAGGGATTGCTCGTCATCCCGGGAATACCACGGGCCAAGGTATGATAATAATAGTGCACACCCAACGTCCTTCTTTGTGTACCCGCCTATCTCTATTTTCTTCATTACATACGCTTCTGTACTTTTTCTAACTTTTACTATTAGTATCCAAAGAGGTTCTTACAGTTACTGGGCGTATTTCCTTCTTTCTACAACCTAACAGAGTGATAAGATACACCAGGCGGGCCCTACCTGCTCCGGGGCTGAAAGCTTATACAATAGGTGAGGTATTAGTTATGGAGTGTGCTGGGTAGCAGTTTTTGTTCACCTTTTCCAGTGAACCTATAAGTTGGTAATGCTCGCACCCTTAGGGCATTGGGATTTAATATTAACTTCCTTTCATAGAACTTTTCTCTTTATACGATATATGGAAACAAACAGCTAGCAAAATTTGCGTCTGTCTGCGCATGAAGATCTGTGACCAAAGAGAGAATCGTACTCCCTATCTGACTTGGAGGTCAATTCAATTTGAGGGACCACTTCGACTTGTGTAGGGTCTTTCTTGATACCATATGAATGCAGTAAAGGGAATCTTGCGTCTTTTACATCCATGGAAGAGAGAGTTTTCCCCTGAGCACCTTAGTTAGAGTCAACGTTCGGGAAATTTTTGTTTTTTGTTTATACCAATGGTGGACAACCCCAATTCTTCCCCGTGGTTCCGCCGAGAATAAGAAATGTACACCGAGACAGTACCGACTCCTATTCACTAACAATAGCCAGCTTGTGATAAGAGGAACCCATTTACAGAGGATCCTTTGAGTTAGGTCTAGAGGGCATTTACCATCAATGGAATTGCACTTAACTGATTTTTAGCAGAGAACTTCGCAGGCTCGTCTTCTCCAGTTCCCTAGTACATATTTGTCTCCAAGAGTCAATATTGGGCCCTTTCCCATGCCAAATTCTACCAACACTGGAAGGGTACCATGCGGACGGATGCGCGGTATAAAACAAACCCGATGTAACAGTACTTTCTTTAAATATCCATTTATAGTCAGTGGTGGTAAAGATACACCTGGATAGGAAATATACTTTCATATCATTGTAGATTCCACCATAAGTTACTTCGATTCGCCAGAATTTCGCCGTATCGTAGCAGGGTATTAGAGTCTCTATTTCCTCCTCATAAATTTGAACGGTGGGCACGCACTCTGGTGGGGCTACGCGATCAAATCCACGAGACAGGTTCTTGACGACAAAATCTAAAAGTTCAGATAGGTGTAGTTAATGTTGATTGGTTTAAGCATCACTTCCTGAAAACTGTATCATTGTATTTTCTTCATCTCTCCCAGCGCTTCACAGAAGCACAGCTTAATTTTTGATATGAGGTTTTCGAAAAACTATATAGTAAAGAACAGTTTCATAACCAAATAACATTTTTCTGGCAGTTGTCACCAAAAAAAACGTTTCATTGTTGTTTGGATTGAGTTTCGTGTCTGGCATTTCAGAAAATTACTGATATCTCTATTCTTTTCGAGGAGTGTTGATCGGTAAATAGACTGTTTAGTTTTTCTTCGGCAAACTCATCACCCTGGCTTTACTATCATTCCTAAAACATCTCACCATGTTCCACTCTATCCGCTTCCTTGGTGGTCAGCCGAGAATAAGACGGCTCTTAGAGAGAAGCGTTACTATTTGCGCTAAAAGTGGTTCTCGAGCAATTTTACCGTCGGTGAATTTCGTTCAGCGAGGAATAGATGGCTGTAAGTTTCAAAGCACACCAGGCGCTCTTTATGGTGGAGATACGTATCTTCACCAACGTGAAGACTCTTCATGCACAGGTCTGGAGCAGCGTTAAATGTATTCAGGGCCCTTTCTCGCAGGATTCCTTCTAGACGTGGAGGAGAACTGGACTGGGAAACTGGACCCCAGGTCCGAGATTAAGTCCTAGTGACAGGTTTTCTCCGCATTCTGTAGGAGGGATATTGCTGCTTCAGCATTTATTCAAGTCATAGGATTGCTGAAGGCCGCCGACTGGACATTACCTGCAGAGTGGTGAAGCCTTATTTGACAAATTGATGAGACCGGTGAGTTGTTATCTGGCAAACACATCGCCATGACTTGACTAATATTTCTAGAAGGTCTGGCGATTTTCCACCGGCCCAGATCTAGACGATACCAGGTATGAGATATTCTGAAACTTAGGCGAGCGAAGAATAGCCTTTCTGAGAAATTGGTTAAACAACGTATGGAATTAACGTAACCTTTTAGACTCCTTAAGAACGGATACCGTGCATGCTTTTTGTATGCAGGAGAGATATCACTATCTTCCTGCTCCTTTTAGCACAATTTCTCTAACCTCAGGTATATGTAATTTGGTAGGGAAATTAGAAAATATAAAGTTAGCTTATTTTATGGACAGCGGAGGCAGCGTCTCCTGCATATTGCATGTCTCTGAAATTCGACTCCATGTTGATACTTTGCTATTGGAAAATGATATCTACGATGCCTTCCTTCCAAAACATCATTTCATTACGATGTTTTTCGATGTTTAGTAGTTCTATAATACCACATCGTGATAGTGTATCTTGGAGGCCCTGCACACGATAGAGGCCAAGGGACGCCTTCCATTTTTTAAATCGGAGTTTATCCGAGATCATCGATTCAGCATACGGCTGAAAGGGAGAGGAAGTGGGCTGTCAGGTCCAACGGGATTGAGAGAGTGTGAAAGTGAGAGGACTTAAGAGAGAGAATGAAAGAGCGAGACAGAGATATTAAGACAGATTGGGAACTAAGATTCAGAGAGAGAGGGTAAGTTAAAGAGAGAGTGAGAGAGAGTAAGTGAGAGTTTGATGAAGATTTTGAAGAGAGATTGTTAGAAAATTTAGAAGAAATATTTATGGAGAGATTAAGAAAGTGATTGAGATTGATTAAAGTTAAGAAAGGTTGCTTGAGGGATAGGATTTGAGAAAGAGAGATTGAGAGATATATTGTGAGTGAGAGAATGAGAGATATTGAGACTTATATTGAGAGATTTATTCAGAGAAAGATTAAGAGGGTTATTTAGATTAAGAGGCAGATTGAGAGAGATATAAAAAGAAAAAAAAGATTGAGACAGATTGAGAATTAGAAAAAATGAGAGCGAGCAGATTAAAAGAGATTTTGTAAGTGAAATATTTAAATAGAGAGAAAAAAAATTGAGTTTGAGAATAATTGAATTATGTTTGTGTTTAAGTTTAAGCATGAGTGAGAAATTTTATAAGTTGAATCTTT
Organism: Ceratothoa steindachneri; assembly: GCA_963969495.1. NCBI lineage: Eukaryota > Metazoa > Arthropoda > Malacostraca > Isopoda > Cymothoidae > Ceratothoa > Ceratothoa steindachneri. Next base: position 51,534,243 of record OZ018331.1, read on the forward strand.
TTTGTAGATAAACATTGAAAATATATTAATAGCTTACAGAAATGCAAAACCGTTTTTTTATTTTCATTGTTCTATTCTATTGAAGGATTCAAAATTTACACATCTAAAGGAAATAAAAAAGGGATTTTGATATCCTTTCAACTCGGCAGATGTGCGCTAGCAAAAATATTTTCCATACCATTATTTCTGATCGCATGTTTGATTGAATTACATAAAAACGCATCCTTTCGAAAAGCAGTAGAAATCGTTCGTTTTTATTCACAAAACTCGAAAGCTTTTGTAGGATTTTCCTGCATAAAGTTTTATATATTCCTGTTTTTAGAGCACCGATTTAATAGAAGTGAAAATGTATGAAGGCCGCGAAACTCGAGAATCTGAGATTTGAGAATACTTTGGCGTTTAATCAACAAACACCTACAATTCTCGTTCTCTTCCGGCTATTCCAAATCACTCTTTTAATTTATCTTTTTTCTTAGATGAAAAGATAATGTAGGAATTTTATACTATCTATCACTCTTGTTTAATCCCATCGAAGCGATGGAGATAAGGTACTAATGTACCGATAAGAAAATGTGAGTAATATACACATAGGAATAACAACATGATTTCAAATGATTTAGTATTAATTAAACAATGTTCATTGAGAGAATCAACACCAATTTACAGAAATCACTTAGGCTAGGGGTGAAAGTGGAGAGTGGAAGAGCAGACTTCCTAACAAAAAGGTTTTCCTCTTTTATTTATATTTAGTTTTATTATATTCAATGCAATTCGATGTTTAACAATCCATGTTGCTTATTGAAAGTTAGATGTGCTGGAATAAAACCTCTTTCAAGATAGTTTACTCAAATATAGTTAATTGAGTGTATCAATAAAATGCATTTATTTGCATTGGATCGCTTCCAAAATTTAAAAATGAAGCCTCAACCCATTGAATATCAACTTATATAATCAAAAATCTTTTTTACAATGAAGCTTTGTCTTTATTTTTTCTCCAAATATAAAATGTTCATTTAAATTTTTTATTATTTCATTAATAAAGTCTTATTTAGTAAACATGAAACCAGTGGGAAAACCATTTTCCCCTTTTTCTAGCGGTAAATCTACTGTATCCTAAGCTTTTCGTTAGTGTTGTAGGAAAAGAGAAAATTTTACAGTTCGATCACCGTGGAAAGTACTGGAATCATGTTTAAAATGGAAGTAAACCCAATATTTCTTTACTTTTGAGGCATCAATTTCTTTTATTTAGACTAAGCAAACTTTATGTATGTATGAAGATTCGGGCACCAATCCTCGAACCAGAGGTGGCAATACTTCAAATTTTTAAAATTCTAATTTGTGAGAAAAATTACTTTGCCTCTGCACCTATTTTTCATCAGAGAGTTTCATTCTGTTGACCATTTAGTAATATATTATTTTATGAACTGCTTTACCTAAATTCTTACATTTGTGTCCATGTTTGATGTTATGCCTAATGATTTTTAAGACATTAAAACTAAACTGATCTAAAGTTTCATATGATTAAAGAGAGTAATTTATGTCTAAGGGTTTTAAAGTTCGTTATAATATGCAGAATAGTTACAATGTTATTACCAAAACAATAAAAAGAAAAATGGGGACCAACTGACCGACCAACATAGTGAAATGTTGACTCGCCCGCGACAAAAAAATCTTTCCTTAAAGTTTTATCACATAGTACGAAAAGAAAAAAGTAAAACAATATAAAATAAATATATAATGAGCACACACCATAGATGCACGGATCAAGATATTTCATTAATAATTATGAAGTGAAAATATAAACGAAATTAATGGGGGCAAAGTGAGCCTAAAATGTTTTGGAAAACAGGTTAAAGTGGTCAAATTAGTGCCGTGGAATCATGTAGCAACCCTCCCTCTGTTCGACTACTAATGCGGGTTTTGCAGACCGGGTGTGATTGAAAGAAATAAAGTTATAAAGACAAAAACAGATCAATGAAAGTAGAAGAGAGGAATTGTGTGTGTGTGGGGAAGGGGGGAAGAGATAAATGCTGCTCGTCAGTTTTCTTTCCGCCATCAACTGTGCTGTCAAATAAGCGAAACGGCACCTTGTAGCGATGATACCATTAATAACGGCAATCAGAGAAAATTATACCCATTTTTAAGCCGCATTATGTTATTACTCTGTTTTTAAACACCGTTTAAGGCAATTTTAGCGTATAATGGGCGTAGATCACAATTAGCTTTGTATGAGAAAAATTTATTTCACTGGATTAAATCAACTAGAGAGTTTTTGCAGAATTTTTGGGGAAACGGGGTCGGGGCAAGTTGGGACGTTAGATGTTGCTTGCAAAGTACATAAAGCAACCTTTCATAAATTTGGGAATAATAATAATAATATTATTAATACTTCTCTTAGCGGGGTTATCAACAGAATGACTTTCTTGCTTTAATAAATAATTGTTCTCTGCTTTATATGAAATTTTAAACGATTAAATATGATCTCACACTAGAAAACATGTAGTAACATTTTATTAGTCTAATATTTATAATGATATTATAATTTTGGCATTATTTCTCTTTCTCTATTCATCCTTATCTATTCTATGTAATTTTGATTTCCAAAATGATATTGCTAGGAGAATTTAGTTTCTCCCTCCTCTTATTAATCTTATAAAATTGTTTGGTGTTTTAGTCACTGGGGAAAATTAAAAGATTTAGTGATTTTATGAAGTGTCCTGGAGTTACACGTGGCTCTAGATTACGATTATAAAGACATCTTACCTAATTTGATTGAATTTACATTAATTTGAAATTTCTCAGCGTTTCTTCATTAAAATGGAGACGATGATTTTTCAGAATTCATAATGTTATTAATGTATATATGTATGCCATTAACAACTGCTCCAGAGCATAATTTTGGTTCCATTCATATTTACGTAGTAAGATAAAGCAGAATGATTTCCAAAGAAGATGAACATGGATACAACAGTCATAGAAAAATGAAAATCAGAGTCCCATTTTCGTTTTCTTGTCTTTCATGAGCTGAAAAAACTCAAGGGAGATAGAACTGGATTTGTTTTCACCTCAACCTTCAAGCCATGTCAGCAATTAAGGGCCAAAGTGCTCTGGTGAAAGTATAAATTGATTTACAAAGAACACTATTAAAAATTCAAATAAATAAATATAAAAATCTAATCGCAAATACAATTACAAGTATAAAAATAATCCAGATAAGTTAGATTTATACAGAATTCTAATTTTATTATAATTAGAATTTAAAAATATAATTAAAAATTATTTTGAAAATATAAACTAAGGTCCACAAATCTTAGCTTAAAATTTCCAATGGCTAGTTTCAATGTACTATCTTTATCTACTAAACTAGCAGTTAATGACGTACTGGAGTCATTACCAAAAGGTCTGAAACTTATTTCAATAACTATTCCAAATAATACTCATATAGAATTAATCATACTTTTTATTCACCCTGGCTCCTATACTTTCCTTTATGAATGGTATCTCAGGCATTTCGCAATATCAATGCGCACATCTCTCTCTCCCTTTTTGAGTTGCTCATACATGTCCTTTTTAGGAATTAAACTCCTCCTCCCCTCCTTCCTAATAACATCATCTAGTATCGTTTTGTGTATTAGGTATTTTTTATTTGGTCTATTAACTATAAAGTAAATGAGTTTTGTTTTTCCCTGAATAATCCCGTACCTTCAATTAAATTTCCAGATGAAATAACGAGGTGGCAAAACCCTTTTTGAGACAACCAGGTGCACCATACGGCCCCTGATCTTAGGCTGATTTATGTACCATGCACGCATCAGCTAACTTCCCCACTTGAGCCCGACCAGGTTTTGCCAAATATCAGCAAAAATTCACCAGTTGATTATTCATTTCTACTCTATCTATACCCAAAGACATAAGAATCATTATAATATCCTTATATTTTCGTGTTTTTCTTTTTGTCCTCATGAATTTATTCATCAATAATTAAAGACAGTGCACCTCACAGTTGTGGTAATCTGTAATGTAGACCTCTTTCTTAATCTAGATGGCTTACCGATCGTGTTTCTTTGACAGTCAACTCGATTTCAAATCGCATGTTGTTAATATCAGTAAATCGTCTTCCTGCTTTTTCCATGACCGCAGTTGTATTCAGTCCAACTTTGACAGAACCAGTTTCAAGATAACCATCCATGTTTTTGTTATCTTCCAGGAGCCTTGATTACTGTAACTTTCTTCTCACTGGTGTCCCAAACACTATAACACATACCTTTCAAATGGCTAGATCTTTGCGGATTGAATTCTCTTTTATCGATGATGGTTCTCCCGTACTCCTCCCATCATTCTCTTTGAACTGCACTAACTGCCCATTTGATTTCTACTTGCTTTGAAAGTCCTCCCTTACACATTTAAAATCTTAAAATTGGAAACTTTCTTGACCTGTTCTCCTCACGGCCCGTTTCCATACAGCAAAGAGACCTTCGCACAGGAAGTGTCCTCCTGTGGAATGCTCTGCCTCCTGGCCAAATACACCTTTAGTCATCAAATGGTTTGCCCTAATTCTAAACCGATAATTTATTTGCCAAACGCTATAGAACGAAATTTAGTTAAATCTTCCATCATAAAATGCTCACAAAGCATAAACTTTAATTTAATCGTAGGAATATATAACTTAAATAGCCATAATAATAAATAAAATTTGCAATCGATATATATATATATGAATAATCTGGCTAATTTTTATACTACTATTGTTACCACCATTATATTTTTATATTTATTTATATCGATTTTTATTTGATATATATGTATATATTTTTTTATTTATTTTCCTTGGATATGTAATTATCGACCTTTGTTCGTTGTTTGCCCATAAAATGTGAATACCAAAACGCTTGAGCTTCTCTGTGCTGTTTTATTTTCCTTTGGGTAATTTGAAGCATATACAGGGTGTAAGGGAATGGTCACTTCCCCCCCCCCCCTCGTTCACTCTTGGTGCAGTTCCAAGGCGGTCACCGCAAAGACATCCGGCCGAAGGCATCGGCGGGTCCCGCGTGACCGCAGCACTGCCCCAGACCGTGCCATGAAAGAGGTCACCCCCCCCATCGTTCACTCGTGATGCAGTCCCAAGGCGGTGGTTACCGCAAGGACATCCGCCCCAGGCATCGGCGAGTCGAAAGTTTGACCAGAGGGTGGCATAACTCGTTGCCATGTAAGACCCTAAAGGTCAAAAAGGTAAGATCTTCCCCCAGGAGAGTGAGATCCAGTTTCAGGTCGAACAAAGAAATTGGAGACGGTTTTCTCCCAACCTCGATGGTTAACGAGGAGCCGATGTTTGACTTCGTGGGAAAGACCGTTTGAAAAAAAGAACTCTCCTGGGGCCGTCCTCAAGCCCCTCTCCCCCCCTTACCACCCCCAGTGGGGGTGCGAGGTATAAATGAGGAACTCTGAGGAAAATCGAGGTAGTATACGTCAGGCCAGGTGACGAAGTCCTCGGTTCCAAAACCGGGCTACCTTAGACTGGATAGGTAGTATACGTCAGGCCAGGTGACGAAGTCCTCGGATCCAAACCCGAGCTACCTAGACTGGATTGGTAGTATACGTCAGGCCAGGTGACGAAGTCCTCGGATCCAAACCCGAGCTACCTAGACTGGATTGGTAGTATACGTCAGGCCAGGTGACGAAGTCCTCGGATCCAAAACCGAGCTACCTAGACTGGATTGGTAGTATACGTCAGGCCAGGTGACGAAGTCCTCGGATCCAAAACCGAGCTACCTAGACTGGATTGGTGTTATACGTCAGGCCAGGTGACGAAGTCCTCGGATCCAAAACCGAGCTGCCTAGACTGGATAGGTAGTATACGTCAGTCTCTAGGTGACGAAGTCTTCGGATCAAACCGAACTACCGAGACTAGAGAGGTAGTGTACTTGGCTCGCCAGACCAAGAAGTACCCTGCAAGAGAGGCAGGGCTACCTACCTTAAGGGACTAAGAAAAAGCTCAGCCTTGAGCTAAGTCCCTGGTTGTCAAACCAAACAATAAGTGAACTTTGGTAAGTTCGACTCACTCTCGCCAGAGAGATTCCTCATATCCTGGTGCACATTAAACACCAGAGGTATTCCTCGTCTTTGAGGAATTAAGAAGAAGAAGGAAAAGGCTCCCCCTCGAGCCCGTTATTCGGTGGCCACACCAAACTGTAAGTAACTTATTCTCGCCAGAGAAACCCCCCTCCGTCATCCTCGCCCGTGAAGAAGACCCTCCCCGAGTTTAGTCCTCGTCCATAAGGAAATTAGTAACGAAGGAAAAGCTCCTCCTCGAGCTCGTTACTCGGTGATCACACCGCACTCCAAGTAAGCTTGATTCAAGAACCAAGTTCAACTCACTCTCGCCAGAGAGACCACGACTACCTGGGTGTTGCATAGAGCACCGTATTGATTCTCGTCCTTGAAGAATCCCCCCCCCCCCGGAAGAACGTGTGGACCCCCCAGCTGCTACCCTCGCCAAGACGACCGTGGAATTCCGCCCATCTACACGCGTCAAGTGTAAATATTTCTGAGGCCCTTTAAACTCCACGAGTCCGTAAGCCTAATTCTAATATTATTGTTTTGTCTAGAGAAAACGTGAACTTAATTTTGTGGGTCAACTAATTTAATTAATTCTTGTTTATAATAATATTTAGAGTATTGCTGTAGTTAAAGTATAAAGGTTGTGTATTCAATGGTTAAAGATAAAATATAAGTTTATTTTGTGAATTAGTGGGCGTTTCTTTTATATCCTGACGTGTTTGGTAAAGGCTCAGTTCATTAAGATATTCTTATAATATCAATATATTAGACACTCTTAGCACTCTTAGAATAGAACAAAAAGGAGGGGCATTCTACGACACTAACTAAATAAAAGAGGTGTCAGAGGTCAGGTCAGTAGGGTTCTTAGCAGAAAGAATTCTACGACACAGGGTCAGCCACATAAAAGAAACCCCCAAAGCTAAAAATTATAGCTAAACAACTATTCGCTATTTCCGTACTTAGTTAAATGAAATTTTGAGCACCAATTGTATTTCTATAAGTGGAAAGATTTTATCTTATTGATTTGTTTAATGGCTGAACAAACTTGATTATAGTGAAGGAAAACAAAATGAGTTTTGCGCAAAATATGTAAATTAATGGAATCGCAAACCTACAACAATAAAATCAAATATTGACCTAATGATACTCTTAATATTTTTTCTTTCTGTAATGATTATACATTACGCTATTACATATGTATACAGATAAAATTTAAAAAAAAAATTATGGAAGGATTGATACCCTTCAACTTGCAGTTAACAAAAGATCTGCGTTGTATTCATCATAAGTTGTTTGGCAAATGGTAGATTTAAACCAATAAGGGAAATTTTTGTGTATGTTTCCATTAGTAACGCTCTTCTACAAAATCACCATATGGAAAAATATTAAGAAATTCAAGAGACAAGAAACATGATGAAATCTAACAAAGTTTTCTCAGAATGACGTAACAATAAGAACAGAAGAAAATATCTAAAAAAAACAACAAATGATTCAATAAAATCCATAGATATCAATCAGAAAGAATGGTACTCAGCTAAGAACATCATCAATCACTCGTATTGATGACCTTGAACTTAAGTGCCACACATGCAAAGGCACACTCACCATGAGCTCCCCGTCGAAGAAGATAGATTCCGTCAGTGGCTGATCTGAAACAAAATACTATTTTGGAGAATTTAATTATCGGTTTTGAAGAGTATTTTTCAAAATTTCTGGCAATATGTTCTACTGCACAATCTTTCAGAGATCAATTTTGACCGAACTTATAATAAATTAAATAATTTAAACAACTTAATATGATGAATCATCAAATTCTTCTGTAATATCTCGATACATATTGTAAGAGAATTGATTGACCTTTAGTAGATACCAGCGCATAGGTTAATTACCGTAAAAAATAGAATCATAGAAGCATTCAAAATACGTATCATTGCATTTGGTTATGTTATTGAGCAGCCACATAGATATCCACACTTAGCGCTCTGTGATTTTCACCTGTGAGGAAACTTCAAAAATATACTCTACCTTAATTCTTCAGTAGAGTTGAATGAACTACGAGAAAGAATAACATTCAAAGTCAACCTGTTAAAAGCAGATCCAGCATTATTTAAACGAGCATTGCAAGCATTGAGATCCAAAGGTCAGCTTTACCTGGAGAAGAATGGAGAACATGTAGAGGGCAATAGGATGTATAAATGTTATTTTCTGATATGATTGATGGATTATTATTAGTTTGGGGCATAGAGGTCTAAAGGTTTAATCAAAAAAATCATTTATATTCCCAGTACAATAATATTTATGTTTATCATTTCATTAATTTACTTATATTTTGCAACACTTACTTTGGTTTCTTTCACTCAAAGCAATGATGTTCAGAAACTCGATTTGTGCCTAAATATATATATATATATATATATATATATATATATATATATATATATATATATATATATATATATATGGATGTGTGTGTCTGTGTGTATATGCAAAAAATTTATCCAACTCACGGTCAACTTATAGGAGCATAGAATTTATTGAGGAGACTAGTTTCGGTATGAAGTTATACAATTTTTAGGGTATGATAAAATCATAATAAAACTAGTCTTGTGAATAAGTTCTATGAGTCAATATAATATAAAAAATCCAAAATTAGGTATAAATATAAATTAAATTCATGCAAAAGGTTTATCCAACTCACGGTCAACTTAGTTGAGCATAGAATTTATTCTCGAGACTTATTTCAGTATGAAGTCATACACCTTTCAGGGTATGGTCAACATCATACGGAAACTAATCTGCTCAATAAATTCTATGCATCAATATAATATACAAAAATCCATAATTCAACCTGAATATATGAAGTTTTTTTCAGAACAATTCATATTAATAAATCTTTAGCATCACTAAATTTCGGTGAATCAACTTTGCCACGTAGCTCAAAATAACAAAAAATAATAATCGAAAAAACGTAAATAATGAGGAGTGAAACCTCAAGAACAGCATTAATAGTTTAATTTAAAAAACCCCATAATAATTCAACATTGGCTATGCCAGAAAATAAGTGGCAACTTCAGTACGTTAAGAGGGAAAATGTCGCCAAAATGGAAAGAAATTTGGATGCCAATATTCGCTTAATTTTAAAACCGGTTATAATTACCTAAATGATTAATACAGGCAAATAGTAACTTTAAATTATCCATACGCGCTAAACTTTACCACTAGTAAAAGTCAAGGGAAAATAAGAGTGGTGTATCACATAACGAATTGGGAGGTGTTGACCCTGAAGAACAAAATTTATTAAACCCGTAATGCGAAGCCAATTTTTGGTTTAAAAGTTTGGGTGGGTTGAAAAGCTGCGAGAATTTGGAGGCTTGGAACATATACCAATTGGATATTGTATTAGTGCCGTTTGCAATTTTCATTGTGGTATAAATATTGATTTGTTAATTTAAATGAGACAATTTTAAGAATGTAAAAACCTCGGAGCTTGAAGGTTAAAACTAAAAACAAACAAACTCGAAACAAAAACACCACTGATATTTAGCTTAAGCGAAATAGGGAATTCGCTAGAGAAAATATGGAATGAGGATTCAATATCTGGAATAATAATAAAATTAATAACATGTTCGTATCGGTGCTACAAAATTATCTGAATAAAGGATCGAAGTTGGGGACTGGTTTGTTCTAATTTAATTATATCGAAGTTTCCTCCCTTACTTTGTTAAGGAAAGAAGAAGAGGGGGAGAAAGATATAAGAAGGGATTAAATATTTAGATTTGAAAGATTGGGCTGAAAATCATCGATCATTAATGAAGCGTCTAGGGGAGCATATAAGGTATAAATAGAAATTAAATTCATGCAGAAGGTTTATCAACTCACGGTCAACTTATATCTCCCATACATAGCGAGTGGGAGTGTCATGGTGAAGAAAATTCAGAAGCAAATTGCAAATTAATCAAAGGATATATGTAGCTTTGTCTTCTTAATTACAGTATCATACAGTGCATTTACTGTCCTCTATTCCTGAAATGTCAGAATTATGGTCGATAAACTTAAATAATTTCACAAATATACAATGTAAAGAGAATGGAGAATGAGAAATGATGAAAGAGACTGATGAATGATGAAATGATGAGGATATTGTGAAGGCTACCACAATATACAGCACAAACAAAAGCGGAAGATGGAAATTAGGGTCATTATGATCTGAAAAAATCTTAAAAAATTTCCCAATTCTATTAGGGAAAGTTCAAGAATAGTTTAATCTTTAAAATCATTATATTAAAAGATATAAATATATTAAATGGATCCAATTTAGGTTTACTTTGAATCTGTTTATTTTTATTATTTGTTTGGCATTATCGCCCATTATAGGCCATATTTCAATAATATTTTATTAATAATTTTTACTTTTTTTTAGTTCCTAAAGGCATTTTATGAATATATCTAAAGTTATTTTGCTTATTTTTCTCCTTGCAAAAAATACTATACCATTTAGGGGATATTCGCTGTAGAGGGACCCACTGAAATAGTAATATTTCCTCCCTCTAGAGATATTACTTCGGGAGAGAGAGCGAGCCTTCACCCCCCTCCCCTCCCCCAACATCACCCTTTTTGGACTTTCCGCACGGTCACTGAAAAGTCCACACCGATGCATGACGCTGTGATTGAAGGCTATCTCCCACGCCGTCTTAATCTTTCCTCCCCACGAGTCGGAAGATTATTCGTATATTTGTAGGTTTGCCAATTGTCCTTTTTTGATCCACTCGAGACAACTTTTATGACTCTAGCCGCTGATCGTTCCTTCAGACCTGCTGAATCCGTCCTCTTACACTTCCTTGTAAGGACACACTCTGTTGCCCCAGCTGATAAAGAAGGTTTGAAAAGGTGTCTCTCCCTCTCCCTGTTTTGGAGTAACCCGGGTATATATCTCCCCTCTCAAGGATTACCCACAGATTCGCTTAGACAACGCCTCCCCGTAAGGAGATTTGCTTAAACGACGCATCCTTGAACGAAGATTCGCCTAGACAACGCCTCCCCGAACGAAGATTCGCTTAGACGTTGCCTCTCCAAACGGAGAATCGCTTAAACGGCGCTTTCCCGAACGGAGATTCGCTTGAACGACGCTGTCACTCGAGAAGTGTTTAGTGACTGCCGCAGGCCAAGAAAGAGCTGGACATCATACTCGTAACTTTGAGTCAGGAAGAAAACTCTCTTGAGGCAACGTCAGCCTTTCTCAAGCGCCTTCGGATCAAGAAGTGGAGAAGCAATCCTCCAAAGTTTTTCTAGTGACCTCTTCTGGACAAGAGAATTCCTCCCCCACCCTCCGAAGTTCGTTCGGTTAACTCTTGAGGAAAAGAGGCCCGCACCTCACTAAATCAGAGTTTGGGGAACGTTTCATTACTTTCTTCGGGTTGCTGTTAACCCCCGCTTTACTCTCGAGCTTCAAAGGAACTGAATCTCTCACCACCCCAAATCTCCCATTATAATCAGTCAATAACCCTGGTTATCCAATCAGTATTCGGTACCTAATTCTGTCTTATTATTGTATATATATATATATATATATATATATATATATATATATATATATATATATATATATATATATATATATATATTATGTGTACCCTTTATCTAGTATATATTAAAATCTATTTTTAGCTATGTGTTTGAAATATTCCTTGGTTCTTGCTTAGCCAACCTTAGAGCCTGTGTGCGTATATTCCCGTACACCTGGCCTCACTTCGACATTGGCCTACACTCAGGAGAAAATGCTAACCGAATTTTGGGAGATTGATCCAAAATTCCTATTATTAAATAAATGGGAAAAAAAGGCGATTTATATTTATATTTTTTATTATTTAATATATTTACAGTATTTTGTATTAATATTTCAAAACATCCGCCATGAAGTTAAACATCACAACGAATGCAAATTCTTTTTGCCTTATTCCCATAAAGTGCACAACGTATTTGAGTCTGATTAAGCCTAACTATATAATACCCAGATCAAATCAGATATCTGTACTGTCTTTTTCTTATAAAAGCTAGTTTTCCTTTAGGCCAGATCATCTATGAGATGAAGACACCGCGATAACGTAGACAAAACAACTTTTTATAGACATGGTTATAGACTATCATAGTATTCCCTACATGTATATCAAGGCATTTGAGTACATATTGTAAACCTCTATTCCTGAGCATGAATGCCGTTTCTGCACAGTGACAGTTGCGTGTCTCTCATACCAACTCCGCCCATCGATTTGATATATTCGGATAAATTTCGGAATTTTAACTAATGTTATTGAGTTGGAAAATAATGTGTAGCATTACAGGTTAGATACCTTGTGCTGTAATTTGATGCAATATATATTGTAGTTTTGTCATTACATTTTGTTATTAGAACTTCCTTTGTATTATCAAAGTTATAATTTACAAAGGCTTTTCAGTCATTTTCTTCATTACTTTAGTGTTATAACAAGAATTTTAAGTATGATTTTCCCGAATTGTAAGAGTTGCTTTCAGATATTTTGTCACTAAGTGCTTACAATTTATCAATACTTTTATAAAGATATCAAATAATATCTTATGGTGTACATCATCCTTTCGAAGAATGAAATATTAGAAATTTATAGCTATAACTCTAAAGGTAATCTCCTGAGTGACAAAACCTTTCCTTTTAAATTACAGGACGGTACTTAAGGAAACCCTGTGTTTTGCTATTAGTCATGCAAAAAATAGGTCGACTTTGGCACAAGCTAGTTTCATTATTATTAAACTGTATATGATTATTTTGACATTATTCTTTAGAAATAATATTCTAATAACATTTTTCCATGCTCCCAGTTTTACCATTCTTAGAAAAAATAAAAGCTAAGTAAAAAATGTACTGAAAACTATCTGAAAAATAACAATAATCCTATACTCAACAAATATTGAGGATTATAGAGCACATTAAAAACTTTTATCAACAGTTCTGAAGAATGAGTACTGATACTCAACAGTATGAATATTCAAACCCACTATTATGCGTTAAACCTTGTCATTAAGGGTGGAAATACTCTAGGTTGCAATTTCGCCTTTATTATGGTTCTTCTTCTGCTGTAATTTAGTGATGAAACAAAAAGCATAAAAAATCAACGATCGTATTTACACCAACAGGTGCTTAGGCAATCGTTGATATATAAATTCTACAAGGAATACAAGTCATTTTCTACATTTCACAGGTGAGTGGGGTAGGCCTACCACCCAAAATAGTGTTCGGCCTAGGTCGCGGAAGCCGAAATATACTCTTTCGAGTAGGAATAATAATTCTATGTAATAATCCCACGTTAGGCGTCTACAGACAAATTTAATTCCTATCATAAAAGTTAAAACTTATGCATTAAATAAAGAAAAAAAACCTTTGGCTGGAAGGATTCTTCCAATTGGAAAAGCCATCAATTGCATCGTATTTCCTGCTAGAAATTATGGAATTGATTCACTTAAATATTTGATTGTTAGACACTCAGATTATAATGACAAAAAGGAACAGAGAATTTTTGATGAACAATTCCTTACAAAAAAATTTGGAAAAATCTTCGTCCGATCCAAAATTAATAATTGAACAAGAAGATTATTTGGAAGAAGAGCACTATGATACTAAGCTCCTTTTCCTTTATTTAACAAAATCTCGTTTTTTTCCTTCGGTAAAAATTCATCCTTAACTGCACCTCAAGTCTGATAGCTTGCATCTTTTGACAACCAGGTACCATTTCTCAAAATATTAAATACCACATTATGAAAGGAATTTAGGGAAACCCAACTTCAAACGACTTAAATTAATTAACAAGAGCAGAGAAAAAAAATACTAGAAAAACTGCAACATATGGTAGCTCTTTAATTTGGATTTGATCATTTCCTTATTAAGTGATTTTATGGCGAAAGTGTACAAGAAATATTCCGTACAAAATTATCTTACGTTTAAAATGATAAGTATGGATGATAAAAATTAGATTTTATTAAAATTAATATTATTTCCTATAAATAAATGTTAAAATGGATGAGAAATTTTAATGCGATAAAATAGAGCAGGAGAAGAAAAGGGGTGGTGTCATGGTTTTTGTTATTTTGTTCTCATCATTCAACCTTCTGCTGGTATGCCTTTAACCGCTTTGGTGGGTGGTTGCACAATATGTGGATTCTAGGCTTTTAACTAAATCATATGTTTTAATCATATTATTGTGATAAGCAAATTGAATTCTTACTTTTCCAATCTAATATTACTTATGTAAGCATTAAAAAAGATAATCAAGCATTTTATAGAGATTTGGGGCATAAAATAGTTTGGTAATCCCTGTAAAATAAAAAAGGCTCTTGCCTTAAATAATGGTAAAATATATAGAATTATAAACGAGTAATTTTACAGATGAGAAATGCAAAATATTTTATAACAAAGCTCATGCACTAATTTTTGATTGGGTTGGTTGTGTTTAAGAAATTCAACACAAATTGGGTAATGATAAGTGTCGCTGTGGGATTCTTTATTTTATTCACTTAGTCTTCCTTATGTCACTAATCTCGACCTCTATCACTTTTTACCCACCTGACGCTCTAGGATAAATAAAGCATTTAAGTGATGATTACAAGGGGATTTTATATAAACGATGCCTATTTCTGTCGAGGTATGATGAGGCAAGATTGTAAGGTTTTGATAGTTTAGTGAGATTTTGCTGGCACAATGACTAAGAAAATAGAACCTAGATTCCGGATGCGTATGTTTTCGGTGAATACTTTTCCTGAAGGGATTTGAAGGGGTGGCAAGAGAACTTGCAATAGCGAGGCCATCTATTTGGTGAAACGTTTATTTAAATGAGAAATAGTTTTCATGAGACACTGTATGTACTATTTTCTTCATCTATTTATCATTAAAATGGTAAAAGAGAGAGTTGGGCAATGAGAGGGCGCAAGAAAGTAAAATATATATTGTTTTTAAAAGTGGTACACTAATGTATAGGCAGGATACGCAAAACTAGCCATATCTAAGTTGGGATTTAGTTCTTTTTTAAGGTGCGGGTAAATTTTGTGACAATTGGTAAGGGGGGTAATGAGGGAGATAATGAGTTTGGCGTAATTATAATTAGGTAGGTTATAGGTTGCTACAATCGGTTTAAAGGGAGGGGATATTATGTTTAAGGATTATAGGGAGACCATAGAGCTGGCCGTAGCGGTAACCTGTGGAGTAGAGCTGTTTGAAAGTGCCTTCGTCAAGAGCGTGGGATTTTTTTAATTAAAAGAATGAGACGATTGACGTGGTCTTGAAGTCAGATGGAGAGCTTCAGTTAGTCTTCTTGGAAAAGAGTAAAATTTAGTAGTGCTGTTTTAAATAGGCCTTAGATGGCGAAGGATTTAATTCGTTGTAGTTGCGTCCCGAATTTGAAAAGAAATTATATTTGTTTTCGGGGGAGCTGGGGATAGGCAAAAGTCAGGTCCGAATGCTAGTTATAGTTTCTCACGTTAAAGTTAACTGATGGTCAGATAAGTTAAACACTTACTTTTATCTTATACGTATTCTATAAATTTCTTATTTATCTATATTTCTAATTTAGATCATTGAAAATGGGTTCCTACCCGAAACGTTGGTATCAAAAAATTAAAAACTAAA
Source organism: Ceratothoa steindachneri (assembly GCA_963969495.1). NCBI lineage: Eukaryota > Metazoa > Arthropoda > Malacostraca > Isopoda > Cymothoidae > Ceratothoa > Ceratothoa steindachneri. The sequence continues at coordinate 51,549,946 of OZ018331.1, forward strand.
ATGGAAATCCTAAATGTGGACTTTCCATTTATCCTCAAACTACGTATACACCTTGCAAAGCGCAACCCTTCTGCTCTTTTGCCACATATATTCTTTTGAATGTTAGTACAAGTTCGATTTTTTTATCAGTATAATCAGATCCCGATCAATATAGGGTAAGTTTATGGCAAAGTAATTAATGAAGTTATAGATAAGTGAAGTTAAAAATACCATCCCGAGATAAAATATGGTAGAACTAAAGCAAGCAAAAAAGAATAACAAGATTATCTATATTACAATTCAACAGAAAGCGACTTAAAATTCCCTTACCTTTATTGTTACCACAAGATTGTTGATTGTGTATAAAAAAATTATGCTTCTTTACTCTTATTTATTTATTTTTATAGAACTACAGGTACAGTTATATCTACATATGTACCTATTATTCATGCAGGATTCAATGTAACTCGAGCCAATCCCACAATCATTCAGAAAAGTAATTTAGCACATGCATATTAAAAGGGATTAATTCTTGCATTCATTTTAAAAATGATTTTCATTTTCTTGCAACAATTCTTTATCTTTTAAGCAATCTTAAATAGGTGCTTTCTGCTAGGTAATCTTTTCATTAAAAAATATTATTCAAGTCGATTTGCAATAATTATTAATTGAACTTTTTCCCCTATTCGCTAGTTAGGCTGGTGCACGTTTATTGATGATATAATAACCTGAGTAATTTTGAACCATAACCTTGTTGAAACGCTTGCTGTCAAAATTTTTAGCGTTTGCCCTACCATGCATCTAGTACAATAATGTTTAATTTATATGAGTGAATCCTTTAAAAATTTATAAACTGTCGTCAAGAGGTCTTCGTTGTCAGAACTAATGTTGAGAACGGTGGCTCCGTTTATAAAGATCATCTTTTTTTTTCAGAACCATTGTTTGGTTCACGTAATCTATTCCAAAGAGTTTTACTGAGTAGTGATACTAGTTTTCATTTCCTTGTGCTATTAACTACATATATATATATATATATATATATATATATATATATATATATATATATATATATATATATATATATATAAAAATATATATACATATAAATATATATATATATATATATATAAATATATATATATATATATAAATATATATATAAATATATATATATATATATATATATATATATATATATATATATATATATATATATATATATATATATATATATTAAGAAAAATTATTGCAGTAACGCAATTAATTATGTGGTTAAAAGGCTATTTTTGGCAAACCAGTCTTCCTCAAAGCCTTCGTAAGGAGCTCTTCTCACATACACGAAAAGGTATATATATATATATATATATATATATATATATATATATATATATATATGATAAAAATTAATGCAATATCGCAAGAAAAGATGAGGAATTAAACCAAATTCTCCGAAGACAATTTAATTCAGAACCGTTTAGGTGTATCTCACACCCTTTTTCAACTGACACTAGATAGAAAATATAAGAAAAGTGCATACAAACATAACACAAGGTCAGGTCGTGAAAGATCCTCTCTTTTTTCCCCCAATTCCCTACTTGCGGCTAATCTGGGGGGGGGGGAGGTTAGGCCTAAACATATTGAAGGGCTGACATTTTACTATTTTGTCTATTTGCTTTCTTATTACAGCATTAAAAGAAAATTGACCCTCAGATAGATTTAAATTAGGAACTGACGATATCAAGCTCGATTCTACAATTCTTCTCTTAACATACTTAGCCGATTTAAATACCATTTTACTTCCATTAAAATCGATCGTATGATTCAAGTCTCTACATGGCAAAATATTCCACTGCTTTACTCCCCCTAACTTTATATGGTTAAGGAACATTGATGATGTATTTTCTGTATGGCCTAATGGCCATGAGTTTGATACCTTTTTTAATAATTTGAATAATTTGCATGTCTCCATTAAATTTAAATATGAATGGGAATATGATAATAGATTACCCTTTTTAGATTTCCTCATTAATAAAGATCACCATGAACTAAAACTTGACGTGTATAGGAAACAAACCCACTCGAAGGCCTATATACATTATTTTTCGTTTCACGATAATACTGTTAAAAAATCGGTAATTTCTAACCTTTTCCTTAGAGCATACAAAATATGTCATCCTTCCTATTTATATGAAGAAATTGTCTTTAACAGGACCATTTTTTCTAATTTGTATTACCCGATGGGTTCATATCATCTGCCCATTTTGCAGCTTGGAAAACATTCTATGGTAATAAGCCTACCCGCAGTAATGACTTCAACAAATGTATAACATTGCCATTTAATAATACATTAAATAGTTTAAAGGACATATTTGGAAAAGCGGGTATTAATCTAGCCTTTAAATATAATAATTTCTTAAACCAATTGATGATTGCCAGGAAACCCAAAGAACATCATAACATATGAGTATATGCAATACCATGCAACGATTCCCGTAAAGTTTATATAGGGGAAACGGGGAGAAATCTAGACAAGAGATTGTATGAACACAAAAGAGATATTAGAGTGGGCAGCGAAAGCAGTGAAATATTTTGCCATGTTAGAGACTTGAATCATACGATCGATTTCAATTAAAGTAAAATGGTATTTAAATTGGCTAAGTATGTTAAGAGAAGAATTGTAGAATCGAACTTGATATCGTTAGTTCCTAATTTAAATCTATCTGAGGGCAATTTTCTTTTAATCCTGTAATAAGAAAGCAAAGCAACAAAATAGTAAACTGTCAGCCCTTCAATATCTTTATGCCTACCCCGCCCTCCCCCAGATTAGCCACAAGTAGGGGATTAGGGGAAAAAAGAGAGGATCTTTTACGACCTGACCTTGCGTTATGCTTGTATGCACTTTTCTTATATTTTCTATCCAGTGTCAGTTGAAAAAGGGTGTAAGATACACCGAGACTGTTCTGAATCGAATTGTCTTCGGAGAATGTGGTTTAATTCTTCATATATTTATATATATATATTTATATATATATATATATATATATATATATATATATATATATATATATATATATATATATATAAATATATATATATATATATATATATATATAAATATATATATATATATAAATATATATCTTAACTTCTTATCCTTCATAACTGATGCGTTATTTTTTTTTTATCTTCAATTTGGTTCTCAATGCTCTTAATTTAATCTTTTGGCATTATATTTTGCAGGCCTTCTATGAATTGTCTAGTTTTATGCCTTTTTCCTTTATTTTATTGCTGTTTTTTCCTTTTTGTCTTTTTAAACCCTCTTTCTCCTCATATCTCTCCTTCATAATGCATAAGAAACAGCACATATGAATAAGCAACCATACATTCAAACTAAGTAGGAACTAGACAATACACACATAACAGCATGAAAGCTATAAAACACACAAGACTGAAAGAAAGAATATTCTCGTTGAATGGCCAGACTTTCTCTCTCTCTCTCTCTAATATATATATATATATATATATATATATATTTATATATATATATATATATATATATATATATATATATATATATATATATATATATATATATGAGGAATTAAACCACATTCTCCGAAGACAATTTAATTCTGAGCAGTTTCGGTGTATCCACATGTGGTTTAATTCCCTCATCTTTTCTTGCGATATTGCATTAATTTTCATATATATATATATTTTATATATATATATATATATATATACGTAGGTACTTCAAGGGCTTTGCGCCGAAGTTGGTTAAAGACCGTTAGTGAAAGGGGAAATTTTTATGAGTCGAGTGGGGATAGTATATTATTATTAACTTAGCGTGTTCCTTTTAAAACAAATACTTCAGTGTAAGTTAGCTAAAGATTAACAGGTAGCTGGTACGTGTTGGGCTTGCAAAAGAAAGACAATGACGAAAATATATCTTTACTAACAGCAAAAATGATATTTATATTTACACAAATATTGGGTTTCAAAGGAATGGTCGCACAGAGAAGGTTAAATGTCCACGTGAGATACAGGTGGTTCAATAGCAGATTAAAGAGGTCAGATTTAGTTTTGTGATTTGATGGGGGATTTTAATCTGGAGCGTTCACACAAATAATAGAGCAAAAGGGTAAACCACATTCGAGATCAATCTGCAGGCGGCAACAGTTATAATTACCTTACGGGCTCGTTGCAGAAATTGAGCCAGTTAGGGTACGATGAATGCGACGGAAGAAGTCAGATAACCTCTTGCTCCAGAAAAGGAAGCACTTCTAGCGCCTTCGGAAATTGGAATCCTCGTCAGGTACTTGCCGATTGACCATGGCAGAGTTCACGGATTGATTTAGCCTTCGACTCGAATCGAAATCGCCAAGGGGATGGGGGAGGCGAGCGTCCTTTAGCTCGTTCGCCGGAGTAGGTGGGAAGTCTAACAGTCAAAGGATTATATAGGTACCTGGTGAGGTAGCCGTGACGGCCCTCTAGACGGGCGTGCGATTTTGGTGGAAAGTCGGAGACTCCTTCAGGGAAATAGGAAATTGTGTTAACGTTGGTTTGGAATGTCCAACAGACTTTAATCTTCTGGCGGAAGGCCAGAATGTTTGCGGAGAATTGGCCGTGGTCCCTAGGCAAATACAGCTAGGGCGTGTGATAACGGCGTAGGCTACATCCTTACCCGAAATCAACAAGGCTTTCACAGCTCAATGCGGTGATTTCAGGATCCACATGGTACAGAAGGGCACGTGGTCGGCCTTTGAAGTCATTCTGCTACAAAGATATTATTACACAGATTGATTCGCTCACCTAACAACCTTACAGAAGTTGAGATACTATACCAGTTAAGTACCCAAAAGACTGGAATAAAAACATCATAAGGTTAATTCATGTTTCGGATTCTTCCTTAATCAGTAGGTTCAGACAGAAAAGAAGTATTCCATTCCATTCTTCTATCCCTAGCTAAAAGAAAGTTTTAACTTAAGATCCACTTCCCTCCAACTATACTTTCCATTTCTCCCTCTTTCATCTTCTTATCTCCCTTTCCTTCCTCCTTCGCCCCCACCTTTCTTCTCCTCCCGAACAATTAAACATGGTGGAACCTGTGGTGATATGGTGGTGCTGGACCAAGGGTGGTGGACTGGAAGGAGCTCAAGATATAATATGTAGTTCATCTTTGAAATCAGTGGGAGGATCGTATCGTTCAGACTCTCTTACGTGAACGTTATCCGACTCGAATCTCTTACGTTAGTTCTCAGTCGAAGACGGTTTAGAAAAACTTTCTCGGCCATGGGGATTTACGCATATATACGAGTATCTCAGCTGCAGGAGGAATATTATTTTTATTGGCGGGTGTCACACTTGCTCCAATGATGAGCTGGTTGAGTGGCCGACTACTAAAACCACTTTTGCTACTAAATAACAAGAGGTCATTACTCTATGTCTCTCCTTCACTCTAGCTACCTTTTTCTCATTGGTACGGTCGAATGTTTGTAGAACACGTTAACAAACTTTGAGCTCAATTTCTGGTCAGTGTCGATCTATATAACCGATTGGTACAAAACTCTCTTCTTTCTAAACATGGTGGGATAATTTTACATTATCTACATGAGAAAGAGCATTGAAGTATGAAAGGAATTATTTTTATTTTACTGATCAACTAAATTAAAGTACTTGTAATTGTATATTGATAAGCAAATCAATTCAGTCAATCTAACAAAATGAAAACGTTATATGGACCAATATACCTACTTTATTTCCATAATCTGTATATTATTTTCACAATGTTATAAAGAAAAAAAATTAATGTTCAAAGGTATGCACAAAATCATTTAATTACTTTCAGGTATTTTGTATTTTAATACAATTTTCAAATTTAATAATTATTTAATATTTAAATACAGTTTAGTGATATATTTTGTATGTAAATTTATTCAAAGTATATAGTGATATCTATTCATATAAAAGGTGATAATATTGATTTATGATGAACTTTTTAATGAGAACTCATTAGAGATTCTTATGAAATAATCGTTCACTTTAAGCGCATGGTGAAAAATCTATTATTATAGAAACTACATATTGTGAGTTAGGGGACGTTAAGAGGAACGCACGTGAAAACTCGACGTGTAATTAATTACCTAGTCTTTGCTAGGCGACTCGTCAATAAAGGCGAGCTGAGCGGTTAACCGCGACCGTTATCTTGAAAACCAGAGAGATGGAAGCGTAAAAGACTTAGGGTGGAGTCCCTTTCTATTCTTAGCTTATGAAAGAATGTTGTATTTGAGCAAAGATGAAGTGGGCCTCATAGCTCCGTTCAGTTTGACAGGTTGGATTTATTACCCTTAAATTGATTGGGGAAGTATTAGGTGTCAAATTGGATTGGGAAACATGGCGTTTCGGGGCAATAATTTTCCACAGAAACGGAAGGAATATAAGAAGGCTCTCTCGCATGTGGCAAAACGTAAAAGAGTTTTCCCTTTCTCGTTTGCTCCGAGAAGACCTAGAATGCTAAGGCCGGAAGTACCTTGATCCCTCGTGGATCTTTTGTGCGTTTAGGCAAGTCATATAGGAAGCAACCTGAAGGTAACTTCCACAGATCGTTTGATTTTGTTTATGTACAATAATTCCCCTGTCGGAGTGAATCTGTTGTTTCCCAAATCGATTCATTCGCCTAGTGTAGATAGCCATTCTAAGGCACTGGTAGTAAAATCGAAAGTTACCTACATTATCTTAGCGAGGATAGCTAATTGGCTATTTTGATATCCAAACAATACAAAAAGTTACCAGTAGCTGTAAGTATATGAATAAAAGAATGATAAACTTGACAGATATTAACAGCTCCCCCAAATCATTATTCATCGATTTGGAATGGAGAAATAACTTTGAACTAAACCTTAAGAAACATATTATTTCAAACATAAACCTACTCTAAGGAACAAATGATATTTAATGTCTTATTATTTCGCTCAACTAAGTGTGCATTAATCCCTATCTGGTATTTTTATTAATGCAAGCTGCTTTTCCCTTGCACGTATGCTTCTTCCTTATCATCGACGTAAAAATTCTACCACTCACTCAGAAGAAACCTGAGTAATTTACGTTCTGTAATTTTCATGATTGATGGTCCCGAATATAAAGGGTATAAACCTGATGATTGATTTTATAATCCTATGGATTCCTTAGGTCCATATCTCAAAAATATAGACTTAATTCGGTCGTATTCATGACTGACGTTCAATAAGGTATTGTCAGGGTTAGGGTGCAATATGTTTTTCTATTCCGTCTCGCTTCTTAAGGCAAATTTCCTTTGGCCTAAAAGAATTAAAAAATGTTCCCATTAAAGCAAAGTACAATCAAGACTAATTCAAGTGGACAAAGAGTTCTGGCGTTATTCGACAAAACTCATTTACTCTTCTAATACTTTTTAACAAAATAGTTAGAGAGTGCTCTTTGAACCAATAGAAAGCAGTTCGTTAGTTCTAATAAAACGATAAATCATTTAACGAACACTATCTAACGTGTGTGGTAGCCTAAATATTTTTCATTTTTTCTCCACACAATTTCACAGGAGATTACCGAAATATTCGGTAGATATTTAAGACTTCTTAATTTCAAATAATTTGTGCATCATTTTGATCAATATGTATCTATAACAATTTCTGCCTTTGATTATCATTATAATAAACTTTATTTAAGTTATCATCATTAATCCTTGTTAAAATCAGTTACTTCTTTATTCAAACACCCTGTAACTCAGGAATTAAGAATATATAAAACTTAATAAATGCAATGTTGGAGATTGCGGACATCTCTTTACAAAATTTAACAATTATAGTTTCTTCTTCTCTCTGTTATACGTCAACTAAGACATTAAAAATCTAACCCAACCTCTTCTACATATAATTATTGCAATTACTTCTGCATATCATCAAACCTCTTCACTTGCATTCCAGACATGAAAAACATGTGGAAAAGAAAAAAGGTAGAAATAAACCTGACCATAGCCTTTGTTGCGGACTATTCTCGAACATAATTGACCTAAGCTTCGTAACCTCTCTTCACTGAATACAAGTTTATCTCTCAACCAATTGCATGCATAAAACCTGCTTTCGTTGTTGAACGCAAGAGCGTTCGATAGAGTTGTATGCTTGCCCGGGGCCTATTTCTCGCAGCTCATGACAAAAAATGTTAGGTAAATTTTCAAGATTTCTACTCTCCGTATCATTGGGATAGAGGACTCTTCTAATTGAAAAATAGTTCGCCCCTTTAGGAACGAAGTTAAGCCAAGCTACATAGGGAGAAGTTACTTGCCAATACCTGTTTAAGTTTATTTGAGAGAATTTTCCTAAAATTGTCCACTCTACTCACAGTATCTCTGTTTTCTTATTCACTTATCCATTTCGCCCAATGAACATTTCAACCATTGCTCGCTGGTATTCTCCTGTTAATGTTTCTTTTATCCGCACACTAAAATTACCCGTTTCTTTTAGTCTACGATGTTCTGTTTTTCTGTATAGTTGAATATAAGGTTGTCTTTTTTGTTTTTAATGATTGTTGATCATGTTAAGGACCATAAGAATTTATATTCTGGTTATCTATTGTTTATTTATATTTTCCCCTTTATTTCTTACTAAATTTTATAATTTTCCGCACTATTTAAATGGTAGCGTGCCTGAAATATATTATTGTTAAATAAGTAAAGATAAATTGAAAATAAATCTTTAAAATAAATATAAATCTGAATCGGAGGTGGGGCGGTTGCGCCTTTTATGACAAACGAGGAAGCCAACATGGATGGAAGAAGTGGCAAACACGACATTCTGGCGAGAAACATGAATGTTTTAAGCTTTCTTTCCGGCAATATATCAAATTTGGTCAATTTGGCAAGAAATTGTGTTCCCCAAAATCCAATTGTGTCCATTTCATTCACTCTACCATTATGTTTATCGATACAGAAAGAGAATTATGGAGAGAGAAAAAGATAAAGAGAGGAGGGGGAAAAGAAAAGGAAGGAAGATAAAATTAAGAGCAACCTTTATAATTTTATATTTTCTTTATTTTTGAATCGATAAGAAATTTATCCGGAAGAGAAAATGGAGGAAATTTTGAAGACGCTGATATAATTTTATAAAAACTCGCACAAATTAAAGACGTATCTTCCACTATCTCTCTCTAGCCGAGGCTGAAGATTCCTTTCCTGTTGTGAATGATAAAGATCAAATAAAACATATAATATGGGCCTCACTTATTAAAGTAAAATAAACTGCTACGGATTTGATACTCTTTCACTACTACTAATATTAGTAACAACATGGCATATAATGATATTTGCAATAGTTATTCTATTTAGTTATTTCAAATATCTTAGTTGATTTCCTTCTGATTCCTTTGGGGATGAACCGTCCAGACGTTTTTTTTTTTCATTTCTCCTTTCAAGAAATCTTGGGATACTTTTATTAAACGGTTTATTTGATCTTCGTGTGCAGCGTTCCTGAATTTCTGTATTGTTGGTATTTCATAATTTTTTTTTTAAATCTGTATTAGGAAATTTACTCTTTATAAGGTTGATATCAGCACAATTATTTTAATAGTTTGAAAAATCCATAATTCATTTAGTTAACTGGAATATTAAGAGTCGGAGGCAAGTTAGATGAACAGAAATATGATAGAGATTAATAAATCCAATCATAAGGGTTAAATCATGTATAGCTGTTTTCTAGTTAAATTAAAACTACACTTTAGACACTCCTGTTTGGAGGAAAATGACGTTGGTATGGTGTGAGGCTTAGAATTTCATTTCATTTTACAGTCTCATTTTGATAACTACATTGTTCATTTGTTTTCTTCATTACTTTGTAAGCCTTTGAATACTTCATATTGAGATTTCTGTATACAATCTGGTGAGTGTAAAATACCTAAAAGGAAAAAATAAGCTCTAATCATTTAAATTTTCTGAAAACCTAATTATTTTAAGATATACATTTCCTGTAACAATTAAAACATATTAGGAGGCGGAGTTAGTTATTATTATGGTAGAGCAGAGCAATTGGACAATGATAAATGTTAAATAGAACTTATCCGGTCGCATTAGTCTCACATTGAAATATTCTTACTAAGTTTCTTTGTATTTTCTAGGGAAATTTCCTTCTTTTTTTAACCCTTACCTAAATCGCATCGTTTGGCTCCAGTACTGAAAGTAGAAAGAGTTTCTCTCCTATCAGTTTATTTTATCACTTAAGCTCATTGAGATCATAGATCACCATCAAAGTGATGAAGAAATAGGGACCTTTCAATTGCTGGAGCCCAAAGGACTAGAGCTGGATTTGTAACGTTTTGTTTAATAATATAGAATTCGTAGAAGACAGAGCATAAATGAAGGTCATAAGCAGAATGTGGATCGCAGTTAATCAGTTCTGGTTGAAAAAGAGAAACAAAGACAATTCAGTAAGAAATTGATTCTACTGCCGTGAATACTAGTTAGCAAGGAACATTTATGTTGCAAGTGATAGAGTCAGTAAAGCCATATTTAATCCCGTAGGAAAAAAGGATTTATGTCGTGAGAATTTGACGTACGTAAAGTAATGCTTAGCAGAGCAGCTTAGAGAGAGCAAATAGTTTTGCAACCTAAATCATAAGGATTTAATCAGTTATAGCAGAATTATGGCCCAAATAAAGTAGTGCTATAGCCATTTCTGTTTGGGTAAAAATGACTTTGTATGTTCTGGAGTTTAGAGAAGAAGATACCTACAATGAGTCTGACGCCAACAGAGATAGAAAACAAATTTGGGGTTGTGCAGTCTCCTACTCATTATTTTTAATTACGCGTATCTAAGAAATAAATGCCATTAAGATCTTTTCAGGCACAAAGTTTGAAAAGTGTGAAGATGAGACAAACAAGGTCTGCTGACTAAAAATTTGCGTTTTCTTACTTATTGATTTATGACTTTACTACCTTCAAAACTTTTAATAATTCGCAGGCTAACCTTAGGAGGACCTTGGCAATTCTATCATTAGAAAGAAAATGTAAAACAACAAAATGGTTTGAAATCTTGTTAGAATCGGCCAAATAGTTATGGTGCTATTGCCAAAACATAATATTTCCCAGGGTAACCTTGGACGGTCTTTGAATATTATATTGTTCAAAGGAAAATGTAAAACAACATAAGTGTTCCAAATTTCGTTAGAATCGGCAAAATAGCTACAATATTATTATAAAAACAACAAAAAAGAAAAACTGGGACCGACCGACTGATCGCCCGACCGACCGACCAACCGACCGACATAGTGAGGTGTAGATTCACCTGCGACTAGATTTTCACGTTACTAAAAAATGTGTGAGAGATATAGTAACAAATCAACCTGAGAACATTGGGACTAGATTGGCAGGGAGCCCTCCATAGATTATCTGCATCATGTTTACCTATGACACACTTGACATTAATTGGTGGGCGCAGTTTATAATGGTGGCCTCAGCCCCAAAGCGAGGACTTTTCTCTATTCTTCTTATCCTCAAGGAGTCATGAGCGGAGCGCGGTTGCCATCTCGCTCAAGCAGACTGAAATAGACTCCGACCAAGATAGAATCGTGGTCTCTGGTTGTTGTTTCGTGTTGATGCTCTGAAATGTTGTTTTTTGTGATTTCTTTATCAGGTAATGTTTGTTTCGTGCGTATGATTGGTATGGCTTGAAGGATTTCACTTTTACATTTAGAACCAAATAGCTATATCTTCCTTTCATATTAATTGTCTTTGTAGGTGCCACTAGCACTGCTGTCAGTAAATTCGACCACTATTTGATGTAATTCTTATTTACCTTTGCCATGCTCTTTAGTTCTGGAAATTCGAAGGAAATAAATTGGATTTCGTCTTTTATTAGATAAAAAATGCAATTTAATGATATTAATTAAATAGATGAAATGGCTTACATGGCTTTAATGTGCTAAATTTATTCGCGTCACTATAGGTACTTTGTGAATCTGTAATTATATATGAATTTAAAGATAGAGCAAATATAAGTCTGTGGGTGGTAACCAGCACCACGGGGCTTTGACCATATTTATTTTCTACCCATCGAAAGGAACTTTTAAAGGTACTATGAATGATAGAGAAACCATGTATTGCAGACTATATAACCATATAGTACTAGATATAGAGAAATTTGACATGAATTAGCACTTGAGACAAGAAGCAAGATTTTTTAAGTCAGGAGAAAGAGACATTGGAAGAAACAAAGATCAAGGAGAGCAAAGGACGGCACAATGGAGGCGATCCATACTGAGAAGACAGAATTAATAACAAGTGAAAGAAAACTGAATTATCCATGTTGGAAATCGAACTAGTGGTCTCGGGATTGCCACTCAGATGCTCGGCCATTAAACTACCAGGCACAGTAACTCCATTCCACGCAAAGCGTCACCCTGCAAGCATGGTAGGTAAATGATAGATTATCTTACCGGAACTCAGGTAATTGATTTATTGCCAGGATCATCGTATTGACTCGATAAGTTAAATTACGATGTAGTTGACCATTTTCTAGGAAACATCATCAAAATAAGTCAAGTTTTTTATAAAGCTCTTCACACACCTCCAAGTTGGGGGAAGGTGAAGAATCATCGAATTCTTGTTAAATGTGGCTGAAGACACCAAAACTTTTCAAGAAAGTTGTTAAATTTATTTCATTATCTACGCCCATATCCGAATGAAATGAATAGAAGGGATAGATAGGATTTTCAGGAAATTAATATCTTTTTAGAAACAAAAAACGACACTTCTAAGAATTGTTTCAATTTTTCAAATCACGCTGCAAGCAATTTGAAGATAAAAAACGTTTCGTCTATACTTTTTCACGCTAGATCTTAAAAGTTTCTAGTAATTTTCTATACAACTACTTACAAAGTTGTCCCCATAAATGGTGTTTAGTTGCCTTATTAACTGTCTAACGACATACTGTGAAAATTTCTTTATCTCTATCGCCTCGAAATATCTGTGAGACATTTCTGGATAGAATTTTTACTTGATATAAAAACGAGGTTCTTTTCTGCAGAAAATAAAATTATCTTAATTATTTTAGACCTGATTTCAAACAACAGACCTTTACGGTTAATAAATGCGACGTTTAAATAATGCTCTTGGATAAACTTTCTTCCTTTGTTAACAAAAGGGTATCCTGTTTCTTCCTAACAATTTACGGTAACAGGTAACCCAATCGACGCCAAAAATACATAGTGCGATATTTTGGTAGGTTGTTCCTCATCATTTGTAATCACCAGTCTTTGCAACTTCTTATGACACTTTATTTAATTCAATAAAACATAACTTATTTGATATTTAGGAGATGGTAAAGAATCTATAATCAGATATTCCATCAAAACCGAATGAATTCTATATAAAATAATTCTGATTTCCTCTTAAAAAGACGACTCTAATTTCTTGAAGCATAATGTAATCTTAAAATTGATTGGAAAACGAGGATAACTAGAATTTAATATAGCAAGATTTTAGCTCATCTTAGTCTACTAGTGTTGGACATCTTCACGATTGGCAGCAGTTAGGTGTGTCTGGGTCTGAGGAAATGGTGAGGCGCATTCGTTTGGAAGACTTACTTTTTTGTTACTAAACTTTCTATACCTATAAATAACTATAGATGGGTTGCCATGAGTTTGCTAAACCTTTTGGCCCGCTCTGCTCTTCTTGCTCAAGATATGCATAAAATTAGTTTAATTCGCTTATAAACAGGAGAAAATGCATTGTCTCTATAATAATGGACGTTATAGAAGAACACCACAAAGCCAGTACTCACTGGGAAAATCCTCATAAACAGGTTGAGGTTTTGAATAACTTACAAACATTAGACTGGAAAGAAATTTTCAAACTTTTGTTATTAAAATATTACCTTTTAAGTGCAAGGAAATGAGTAGGAGAAAGCTACCGCTTTTCAAACTTAGGCATTTTAAGACTATTGCGGCGCATTTAGATCTTATCTATACATCGATGTTGACTCTCTCCCATTTCTCAAAAGAACGAACAAAAATAAAAAAAAAGCTAATAAAGTAATAAAAAAGCTACGGGTCATAAATCTGGTCTGTTAACAGAATTGAAAACCTGCTGGTAATATTTAACGAACAGATGGAAAAGCAAAAGTTCACAAGAGGCATCAAACACCGTGTAATATCAATACTAAGCCGAAGAGTCATCAGTTATAATTCTCTTCTGAAAATGAGGTTTTACATGACAGAGAGAAGCGGTTCATGTAACAACGAGTTGTCACCTTCACACCGCATTGATCATGCTTAGTGTACGCTCTCCATTCATGCGAAGCATGTCTATTGGATAGAGTCACTTGCTTGGCGTGGATTGAGAGTCTCTCTGATGCGTGCCAGATACAGTGTGAAGTTTAATAATTATTAATATACCAAGCAAATACCATCAACGCCAACATTGCATTGTACATTTACTATCCCCCCAGCAAAGTATAAATCATAACAAAGAATTTCAAGCACTGTAACTGCCCAGAGAAGAATGGAAATGGTGAAATTTAAAAAGCAAATTGAGTAAAATCGATCCGCCGCAACAAAATTCGTTTCTAGGCCTAAAGCTTCGGTCATTTGTGTCGATGCAATAACTTTAGCAACTTCCAATTCAAGCATTAAAATATCAATCATTTAAAACGTGTTTAGATGCAAAAGGAGACAAACTTGCGATATTAACAGCTGTTCCTGCAGAATTTTAAATATCTTTTACCATTATGTTATTCCCTTAAGTTATGTAGCGGTAGAAAAGATATGTAAAGAGCATAAATAAAAGCTGCCGTAAATAAGATCTTTAAAATAAATATATTCTGTATCGCATCCGATAAATGAAAGATTAATAGTTACTCCCTCCATCTTTACATTTGTACGTATCAGCAAACCATTTTTCTAATTATTAGAAGTTTGTATTTTTTTCCATTATTTACAATCTATTCTCATAATATATCAATTAGAACCAGTGGATACGAAATAAATCATTAATCGAAAGATTTGGAATTATAAAATACAAGAAGGCAGAAGAATTCACTTAGAAAACTACACCTCTTACTCGATTTACGGAGGAAAAGGTTGAGCAACGACAGGAAATACCTTAACATCCCCACGGGGACTCTACGAAAGACATTTTTATCGGCCCTAGGCGACTTAATTTCGACCTAACTCCCCTCCCCCCTCCTTCGACGGAGTTGCGAAGCCGAAATGAACTGAACTACCATTCATCTAGTCTCGCTCCAACTATGTCGGTCCACTTTGATAGACATAATTGGGGACGTAAACGAAAGCCGGTTTGAGGACTAGCTCACTGTGGAACTCTACGGAAGAGACCGTCCGGTGACGAGGCGATTGTGAAAGATTTGGGGAAGGGTTTGCTCTAATCTCTAAGGTAGCTTACGGCCAAAAACACAGGGGGACATATGCAAACATCCCTGTGTTAGTTGGAAACAACATCGATATCCAAACCCCAGATAGGGCGGCACCCCCGGATGGTGGTAGTTGATTCTATCACCATCCATCATTAAGTCCGCTACACTTCAGCCAGCTGAGGGGCCTCCCCGGGATCACCAATCATCATTCATCCCCTCATTTGGCACTTCACGTTCACGAAAGCTTAGCGACGAAGTAGAGGGAGTCGTCAAGAAATAAAAAAGGAGGAAACAACAGTATAAGAATAAAGGGAGCAAGAAATTGACTAGATTCAAGTCACCGATAATAAGAGAGTTGGGAGGAAAAGCAAATCCAGGGCTGAGAAAACACTGTCTTGAAGAGATGGCCCAAGAACACACCGCAAGAATAGCTCTGCAGGTTTTCGATGGACAGCCCAAGCCTAGCAGAGAGAGTGTATTCGAGGCTGTGTATGACAAGTTGGGCATGCCATGGTGAGGCTGCTATAAATAGCCTCAGGTTACATCGCAATCTGCGAGAAGGAAAAGGACATAGAAAATATCACTAAGGATAAGGCAGTTGGGGTTCTTCGAGGTTTTGGGCTGCAGCCAGCAGTACCACCACATATCCTGTCCAACAGTAGCGTGGTATGCCGACGAATCGATCCGTGGATTGGTGAACACTGCGCAGATTAAATCAAGGAAAAAATCCAGCTTCGCCAAACCTGGGTCAAGGTAGCCGATGTGATAAAATTTAAAAACAGGAGGGATGGCAGCGATTCTACCCATGTTTTTTAATGTGTAGTTCACAGAAACAACCATGGCCTAAACAGCAAAGGAACAAGGCCTACTGATGTTCAATGCCAAAATTAGCGGGGAACAGATTGAGAAGGGAGAATACACTCCAGTCCAATTCTGTTTCAGATGATATAAAAGAGAAACACACGCCACTAAAGACGGCAAAGAACCTCAAGAAACGTGCTCTAAATGCAGCAAGAAAGGGCAGCATTGGAGGACATGCAACAGTAACACTGAAAAGTGCGTAAACTGCGGCTAGGGACACAGAACTATGGCCATGTCATGTCCCACTAAAAAGAAATTATGAGGAACAAGCAAGAAGCGAAGAAAAATGAAGAAACACGTAGAGCCAACACGTCCTAGGCCCAAGCGGCAAAGGCAACCCTCTCGGAAGTAGATAATAAGAAGCTCGACCTTAAATTGCAAAACGAAAATTCGATGAAGATTATGACGTGCATCCTTCACGCGCACGTCATCAACTTTACTCGCCCAGGCACGTTCGCAACTGAGCTAAATCAGATGTTAGCCAAAAATGGTATGGAACAAATGTGGTTCCCGGACAACCCCCCCTCCAGGGTGTACTGCAACTTCAGGTGGTACCAAACCAACAAACAAACGGGCAAGACAACACCAATAAAATGACCCATAAAAAAGAAAAGAAACGAGCAGTCGATGTAAAAACTCCTGCACCTAAACAGAGCCAAGTAACAACACCTGAGAAAGATAACACCGACACCAACAGTTCATCGGAATCCTCAAATTCTTCGGATACCGAAGAAAAATAAACCCAGGAAGCCAAGGGAAAAAAAAAGAAAACAAAAGATTTCGGGCGGATAACATCAATCTGAAAATCTACGCCTGCGATCAATTTCCTTTTCCCGAGGAAATGTAAGCCAGGGATATTTAACATGGAATAAAATCAAAATTTACAAATAGGAATACGACTACTAATTCGACCATGAATCAGTGGAAGAAACTCTGCTCAGCCAGAATGTGACCCTACATCACAGCACCTGCGAGCAGACCTCAAACACTGAGTTCAGAAAAAAAGAGAAGTGGAGGAAGAAGAACTTCACTCAAAAACACTAAAAAAACAACATGGAGAAAGTAAGCAACAGAATGAGGATTCTGAGACTCAACGTATATGGATGGGAGAGGAAAGCTACGGCATATGGAAACATATTCTGAGTGCTTGACCTCGACATCATTCTTATAATGGAGCACAGTATCGACACCACAGCTGGTTGAATTAAAATACCGGGCTACAGAGTAGTCATGAAAAATCATTCCCAAGAAAGCTTCGATGGTGTTGCAATAGCTGTCAAAGGGAACATCTCGTTCAAACAACTGCCAGAAATTGATGGATCCTTTGTGGCGGTTGAGCTCTACACACTAGTAGGAGACCTTGTGATAGTTGCACCCTATCAGCCCCTTCGTCCAGCCAATCTCCCGTTATATAACTTCTACACACTGTTCGAGCACCGCAGGATGGCAATCTTAAGGGGAGACCTTAATGTTAGATGCCGTGCGGCGGGGTATAGTAGTACCAACGATAGAGGCCGAAACTTGGACCTGATTATGGGAAGAAAAAACATCCAGAGAATAGGGCCAGATTTTCCGACCTATATCACTTTAAGATCAGCAACCAAACCTGACATAATCCTAACAAGTGAAGGCTTCCCATTCAACTACCATAGAGAGCCAGGCCCAACATTCCCAACTGATCACATAGCCATACTCACCAGAGTATCTCTCGCCCTAATCCAGCTGCTAGTCTTTCTCTGGAAAAACTACGCCCTGGCCAACTGGAATCATTACAAGAGACGACTCAGTCAATATGCGCCAGCATATTGACTTAGTCGGAGAGGATAACAACGTCCATACTAAAAGCGGACCGCGAGAGCATACACAAAATCTGGTATAAATCACCTCCTCAGCCTAGATGAACAGAGGAGATGAGAGAGATCGCTTGGGTTCACAAGGAAGTGTACGAAGAAATAAGACGAGAAGGTACCTCACTAGGAAAGGAACTCGCTCCTTCGACGCCTAGGCACAGAGCTTAGAGAGGCTATCAACCTCTAACAGGAGAAAATTTGGAACAACCTGATAGCCAAAGTCGATAGCGAACTCAAACCGGCTAAGTTATGGCGTCAAGTCAAGAACTCAAAGGGACTAACAGCAAGACTAAAGGCTCTAATAAAACAAAACGCAGACTATATAGAGGACCCGGTGGTTCTGGAAGACAGGTTCAGAAATTACTAGAAAAACGTCTTCACGATCACTTCTGAAGAAAACGACGAGTTTGATTAGGAATTCGAAGGCCAACTGATCAAAGAAATAAATCAGGTTACGCACCGCACGCAGCCATTACATCGATTCAATGAAGGCAGGGAGATGGCGGACCACTGACGTCCCATAACACCAGAGGAGGTCATGGCCACTGTAAGAGCCTTCAAACAAAAGGCACAAGGCTGGACGGGCATCACAAGAAACAACTCGGTTAATGCCCCACAGCAGATCATTCAGGGAATTGCAAACATCTACAACGCTTCCCTGAATACGCGTTACTTTCCGGAAGGTTTTAAGATTGCTAAAGTAATCTTTATAGGGAGATAAACCCCCTGATCAATTGGTAAATTACAGGCCAATCGACCTGCTGGAAATCGTTGCAAAACTCTACGAGAAGCTCCTAGTTGACAGGCTTTAAGAACAACTAGCCGAGCTAGGAGCTCGCAACCCTCAGCAACACAGGTTCCGCAAGGGACGAGGAACGGAAACAGCCCTCGCCCTTCTACCGGAAAAACTCGCTGGCAGTGTTGCGGGATGTAAAGAAGGCCTTCGATAAGGTATGGCTGAGAGGTCTACAATTGAAGATCCTCAACCTCCAGCTTAACCCACTCTCCGAAATGGTCGTTTATAACTATGTCACAGATAGGAGATCCCATATCCCGATCAAGGGCTGCAAGGGATCCGAATTCGAACTCGAGGCAGGAGTTCCACAAGGCAGCTATCTCAGTCCATTTACTGTACCTCGTGTACACAATTGACCTAACTACTCCAGTAAGGTACAATTCAATGTATCTGCAATACGCAGATGACATCACTCAAATCGTCCTGTGTCGATTAAGGAACTCAGAAAGTCAGGCAAGTGCGACAGCTGCCGAAATTGACAACTTCAATCGCTATGAGAAAAAGTGGAAAATTAAGACCCACCACCAGAAGTTCACCATAATTCCAATGAACCGCTGGAAAGTTGAAGACGTCTTCGTCAACAACGAACTCTATTCGTACTCTAACGAGGGAAAAGTGCAGGGCTTACAACTCTAGAAATCTGGTTACAAGGCTCATTTAAATACCAAAGTCTCCCTAGCCAAAAGAGAGATGAAGAAACTTTACCGTTTCCGATGCCTCAGCGTGCCAAACAAGAAAAAACTGTACATGAACTTGGTACACTCACTCCTAGTGTAGCTGGCTGTGATCGCGCAGATGGTAAGCTGTACATCTCTCAGAATGATGCAGAGGGTGTAGAATAAAGTCACACTACTTATAACAGGCACGCAAAGGATCGCCTGTATTCAGCAATCGGTTCTACATAAAATAATCGTACTAAAGCCGATCAATATGAAGATTTAAAGGCTACGGAGAAAGGCTTGGGACAAAATCGATCAAGAAATACTCCCGACAATAAACTTCAACTTGAACGTACGTGGAAACAAAAGACGCGCAATTGGTAGAACAGCTCTCTTCCCAAGCGGTAGAACCTGCGCGAGAGAAGACGTAGCACCAATATAATTATTTATTTAATTAATTAATAAAATACAAATAGTGAAAATATAATTTGTGGAAAAAGCTCGGCCTAGGACTAGGAAAACAAAATTTATTTCGAAATTTTGCTACACTATGAAAGTAAATTAATGAAGAATTTCTGTAGTAATAAGTGTTGACTTGGCAAGCCTTCTTTGATCTTCAAATAATTTTTGAAATGATTTATATTTTAGTGCTTGAATCGGAAGTTGCTAAGGTTATTGCATCTTCACAAAGGGCCAAAGATTTAGACCTAGTACAAAAGGCAAATATTCCCTAACTTTTGCACAATCATTACAATAACTATCCTCATCATGCACGAACAAATGATTTTCGCAGGTTTAATTATGTATTAATTATCCCTGTAACAATATAATCTAAAAATCACGATCACTCAAGAAGGGCGAAATTGCCCCCCAAACGCTGTGCTGGAGAGCGGTGTAAAAATCAAATAAATCTGGACTGAATCTCCATAACCGTTAGTCAGGATTTAGAAGACAGAAGAAAAATATTGGAACGCGCTGAAGAATAGAAGTGGCAAATATCTAAAACCTGTCAAAATTCTCCGATAGTTTTCGATAAATATTATTCGTTACTGGAAAAGCATTTTCAAATAATTTATTTATTTCCAAAATGTATAGAAAAACAACATAGGCATTTTTAACAGAAAATCTTCTAAACATATGTATAGTATATGAATATATAGCGTGGAATCTCTAACACTAAGTATATTAAATAGAGGCAAAATGGTTTAGATAAAAGGTTTTAAACGACAAATAATTTTTATTTACATTATTACGAATGAAAACATCTAGTAAGTTATTTGAAAACAATAGTTATTCTAACTAAATAAAAACACATAAATCCGCAACGCTGATGACAGTAAAACATTAAAAAGGACAGAATCTAAGTGATAGATCTAATTCATTAAACAAGGAAATATATTCTAAGCATTTAGAAATCATATGTGTGGAAGTTTTTGAGTTATCAACAACTTTACTATTGGCGTAATGGGCGAACGAATCCAGATTTCTCTTCCGGATCAAGGATAGGCTATATTAAGTACAACCATAAATTTTCTTGACACTAAAAATATACCTGCCGAATTTGGTATCAAGTAATTTGTCAATTAATTATCAACAAAAAAATTAACTTCCATAATGCCGATCAGGAGCTCGAATTCGTCTAGAAAGGACTTTTATCTATAACATGTGGAAAAAATCTGGCTAAATTATTGTAAATTTACATTACGTACACATTGGTATAAGGTTTCTGTGTTTCTTTCTATTATAATACTTTTACTCGGTAAAGATTAACTTTCAAAATAAATAATTTGAACTTTCATATTCGGAACTTGATCCTGTTTCCAGCCAAATTGTTTATCTCAGTAAAATGTTCAAAGCTATTTGCACGAAATGTTATTACAAAGTTGACTCTCCCATTTTTTTATGATATTTGCAAAAATATCAGAAAATGCCCTATTTCACCATGTTAAAGAAAGAGAATAAGTGACCAAAAATTGTCATCCTGTTCTGAAGCCGCCTTTAAGTATGAAAAAAACTATTGTAACACAAAGGACACTCACCCAGAAATTCTTTTTGTAATCTGTCAATAAATTGGTGGATATATACCAAATCAAACAGACAAACATACTCATGTGATCACATAACTTCAACCAACAATTACTTAATAATTATGAATGTAATTGCAGGGGGAATTTAATGACAAATAACAAAAGTTTTAGTGACACTTAAGGTATTAATAATTTCTACAGACTGATAATACAAGGGGAGTCACTTATACGGACGAAATTATCCAATGGCTTTGCATTATGACACCTAGAAAAAAATATATGTAATTTTAAACTCGCAAAATGATAAAGTTGAATCAAAATTGTTTTCTTTACGCGAAGGGGGAAAATTTAATGACAAATAACAAAAGGTTCAGTGATAAATAAGGTATTAATAATTTCCACAGAGTAATGATAAAAGGGGAGTCAATTATAAGAAGAAAATTATCCAATGGCTTTGCATTATGACACCTAGAAAAAAATATATGTAATTTTACACTCGCAAAATGACAAAGTTGAACCAAGATTGTTTCCTTTATGCGAAGAAAAATCTAAAAAAGATAACAAAAGTGCAAATTGACTTTCAAAAGAAAATGAGGATTGAATTTTACTGACAACTCTTGATGGAAAGCACATAAATTTCTCAGAAAATAAAATCAGGCGTAATCATCTTTCGCGCGAAAAGTGGCTTCGCCCATACAAATCTTTCCTTATAAGTTTTTCTACAATGTATAGCAGGAAAATGTCCCTTTCATACGCAGGTAAAACTAACAAAAAACCCTCTGACTGTAATCTCGAACTCATCTTGATGTAGGAGTGTGCATAAGACACTGATCAGGCTCATAAAGGTGACCGAGGACACAAAATGGTAGGACGCTAGTTGATTGAACGTGCATACCACTACTTCCATCCACAGGCGGGAAGCGAAATGCCGGAGAAAATGACGACGGGAGATTTACCATATGCAGATTATTGGCTACATGCTGAGGTTGGAATAGCTAATGAAGGAGAATAGGATAGTTCCTGCAGGAGACTCCTGCCGGTTAAATCTTGTACTTGGCCTGAAGAGAACATGAGAGCGTCAGCATCTTGTTGTTGAAGGAGATGTGATTAACGGGAGTATTGACCCAAGAAAAATAATTACATCAGTTCACTCTCTGGAGTTTCTTAGTTAATAGCATGATAGTGTAAATATAGTCCATGAAGGGGTGTATAGTCGATTCGCACAGAGAGTGTTACGTTTCTTGCCACACTGAAGGACAAAGAAGTTTGGCTTAGGGAAATGATGAAAAACGGTGCCTCCTAAACCTTTTGTAAAAGAGTAGTATACGACTTTACAACGAGCAAAGAATTGGAAACCAGTTTCAATGCATTGGTGCGAATAGTTTCTAATTACCAGGCACTATTTGACAGATACGGAAAGTCTCAACAAACACCCGTACCAAATTATGCAACTAGGAAGATATGAAGAAAGATGAAGGTCAGAAGGTAAAAAGATCGAGTAGAAAGAAGAAGAGGTGTAGCAGAGATTAGTTTTGTGGCAAAAAAAGAAAGAACTTTTAAGTTTGGAGGATTTCCACACTGAAATCAGGGAATAATATTTGAATCCAATAAAGAGAATGATCTGTAGAGCGAAGAGACGCCTAGA
Source organism: Ceratothoa steindachneri (assembly GCA_963969495.1). Classification (NCBI taxonomy): domain Eukaryota; kingdom Metazoa; phylum Arthropoda; class Malacostraca; order Isopoda; family Cymothoidae; genus Ceratothoa; species Ceratothoa steindachneri. Next base: position 51,573,155 of record OZ018331.1, read on the forward strand.
TCTAATGGTAGAATCGTCTAACAGATCCTTTGCTTTGAGCCTGATAGTTAGTACTAGCAAGACATACAAAAAGAGCTGATAAACGACATGAGGGAACACCATAGAAAAGATTCAAAATTACTTCGATCAGTTATGTGTGTAGAGAAAACTTTAATATCACGTTGGTGTTCAGAATATTTTTGCGTTATTCGTGAAAAACAGGTAAGCTAAGAGTTCTCATAAAGGCATACATGGCGCGAATTTTTGCACTAAGGGCCAAATGAAAGAGAAAGTCTCTTCTCCATGTACATATTTTTCAGCAAACGTATGCCAATTTTGCAATATATAGCGAATGCTCAAATATTTTTTAAATCTGCTTCGACGTAAACATTGAAAACTTCTACGTTACCAAAATATATAATTCCTTTAGAAGTTTATCCACTAAAATGTGTTAACTGTCATTTTCTTAAAATAAAATATCAACAAAAAATGTAATAATAAAATACTGGAGAAAACTGTAACATACTGCCATTTTTACCCTTCAGCGAGGTGCTCTAGGTCTAGGCATCGCTTTTTTGTCTAAAGGAGTAGAGTAAATGAAGGTCAAGTTTCTCTAAAACATAGAATTTCAATTTTCTACCCGCCCCAATCTCATCGATTTGCTCAAAATTTAGTGAGCTGCTTCAAGGAACGACGGGAAAGAGAAGAGCGCGTAAATATCCTAAGCTATGAACATTTTTTCCCTTACGTTTACATCAGTAATTCTATATGTGGTGCAATGCAGCGAGTAAATTATAAACTAGATGAATTATAGTTAACAAAATAATAATTTTATACCAAACAGCTTGAACATTTCAAATTAGTGGAAATGGTTATTAAAGGTCACAGCGCACTCCCAAGTTAAAATATCTATTTAAATTACTTGTATAACTGTAGCTATGTCAAATTCTTACATTGCTAACTATGATCATTCCGAAATTGCAAGTTCATTTACTCATTCCAGTGTTATATCCATCGCGAATTAAGCACTACTATTTAGTCTATATGCGTCGTAAAACATTAAAAAATCAATGTATCTTCTTTCATTTCAAGAAAGGAGAAAAGAAATTTAACATAGTAATTAGTAATATTGTAGGCTGGAGTCCGAGTCTACACACATGCACACCCTTATGATCACATTTAAACAGGTACACACGCAAACACTCATGAGCACACACATTATATTGCAACCCGAGTCTACCCCTACCCTCATTATTTGTTTGTCGCCAAAAATGTCTCCCCTCACCCACCCAATCCTAGGTCAGTGATATTTCTTCGAAGGAATCAGAGTATTTCGTCATACACACATACATATACACACACTTATTTTTTTTTTGCCAAATGTTCCAAACCACGCCCCCCTTCCCTAGGTCAGATAACTTTTCAGGTATTTTCTCGATTTATTCCATATTTAGTAAATAGTTAAGCACATTCAAACACGTACGCGCATACACACCCCACCGACCTTTCACTCCGAGTCTACACCCCACCTTATTGGTTTGTCGCCGAAATGTTCCAACCGATAGGTGATTGACCTTTTTGGGAGCAAATCGGTAGGGCTTCTTTGACGCATATTGAATTTTCATGCATTTTCTCGTATCCGCATAACAGTTGATTTGACACTTAACATTTTACAATCTTTTAATTGCTCCGTCTTGTTGCCATCTTTTATCATTTGTCGCTAAACCTTTTTGTGTGTCAGACGTTCTAAGATGATTCTCACATGCACACCGTATGACACCAAGATTTAGTAAATATTTTGCAATTGAAGATATGTCTGGATAGAAATATCAATTTAGTCCAGACTATTAATCTAGGGTTAATTTCTTCGTCGACTTATTCATGAACACCCAATTGATCGGATTCAATTTATTTATAGTAGGTCAGTCCAACCACCTTTCAACTAAAATAGGGAAAAGAAGTAATTGAACTTTTCTTCTAGTTTATGGATTAAAAAGATTTAATCATCCGTTAAAAGTTAAAAAACGAACTTATGGATCGATTTTCATTGTAAGAGATCTATTCGTTCGTCAGAGTGCATGTATTGTTAAGTTTTTTGCATATTACGTACATTCTAAGATGGTGAAAGATGGTGAGAAAGTAGTGAACATCGCTATATTTGACACTTAACCTCTGTTATTTTGCTTTCTGTCGTGGTATTCACACCAGCTCACTGATAAAATGAAAACCAAGATTGAAGAGGCAAGGATGAAAGAATTCTCCTTCTTACAAGATCAAAAAAATGTGATGAGTTATTTTGTAGAAAAATTAAAACATTGGTAGTATAAAGAGTATCACTTCATCTTTATTATATTCTCATTAATTAGAGAATATTATAAATGATGAAAAAATATATACAAAGAGTTCAGAATAGCTAACAGGCATTCAATGTATAGTAACTTTTTAAATGTCATATAAGATCCCTTTGAAATGTCTTGCTCACCACTCACCTCTTTCACTCCACCATGTTCCTCGGCTCTGAAACCCATAAATGTTACAGGGATATGACTATCAGCATTCTCTCTATTATCATCGGCTCCAACTAGGCGTTTCGTAGTATCGTAGGTTATTATATCCTTCGTCTGAGTGTTGATAGTTAATCCTTTAGCACGTATATACTTCATCCCTCTCTTAGATTGCATACGTAGTGAATCAGATTTGGGGCCCCTATATCAGAATGACTCTTCACACGCATCGGAACCGTACACATCTTTGATCTCATCGGCGAGATCACCTAGGAATTCTCTAAGTCGAGATTGTGGGTCACCTTTCCTAGCAATCAAGATAGCACTGTTTGTATCACAATACAACACCCGTTCACCCTACGCTTCTAAGATGCGGTAGAGCTTGATTTGAGCATATACGGTTGTGAATGCTGTAATTGGAAGATTCGTTACGTGGGAGTCAACTTCTGCATGTTTAGCATTCTCCACTTTCGCTATGTATGCATTGCCATCTAGATCCAGAGTTCACAAAGTAATCCTCTTTTGTGATAAGGTCAATTACATTATGGTCCGACCCACGGATGAACATTTTCATCTCGCGAATTCAATAAACGAACTTTTCCCAGGACACTAAACGAAGAAATTATGCTCAGGTTTAATGGTCTATATTATTATTATTATGATTATCGCCTTCGAGTTTGAGAATTTATTGACTTCATATTCCTTCTAGAATGTGTTAATATTTATAAAATTACATTTTAAATGTAATATATCAATGCAGAAAAAACTAATCGCAGGAATAAATCCTTACCTGTTTAGACAGAGCTTTGCTCTAAAGCGCTTTCCAGGATTTATTTTAATGTTGTCTATTTGTATGTTTATCCCCTCAGCTTGATTGACCCTCTTCACATATTCTATTTTCTCTTTTTCTCTAACCACTCCTCGCAGGAATCTAGAAGCTTCTATTTGATCTTGAAAAAATGTTTTTATATTAACAAGCGCAAACTCGTAAATTTTCTTGATCTTATACATCTTTTCCAGGGCAAGTTTCAGTTCTGGAGTTGGTACACTCCGCAAATCATACGTTGCTTTTCAGAGTGATCGCACTCGCGTGAGTTTTGCTGAGCACATGTGGTGTAGAGTGTAAAAATAAGCCTAGCATCTATGGATTTAGGAAGAACTGGAATGTAAATATCACTGGAAGGGAGAATATCAACTGCCACGATACGGAAATATGTCTCATTTACATCCTCGATGAATTCTTAAATAGACGGTATTTCTCGCATAGATACGCAACGTCGAGGCGATCCTACGGGATATGGATTGTATTTTAATCAGTACGGATATAAGGAGAAAAAATCGACGTAATGGATTTTCACACCTTCTGTTGGTGGATAGTATAATATAAATGGGTTACATCTGCTTCCAAAAAGTGCACTCCTCATTTGACTCTGTCAAAGCCCTCGTTTTTATGTTCCATCAACTGTGAGGAGGTGTCGACAAATAGCGCTAGAAAACTACAATTAGAGTCAGTGGAGGGGCAACGACATCAACCTTTCCTGATTTTTAATTTTCCACACTAAAAAGTTATACAGACCTCTTTAGAACGGTGGCAGCGCCGAAGTGGGATTTAATTCCGTATTTAATACGCAGAATTTGGATTTATTCATCAATTCACATTACGATTCTTTAACTGTAAAAATAGGAAGTTTTGCACATTTATTTTCTTTGTACCTTGCAACAAGCGCAAATCTTCTTGCTCTAACCTAGACTTTTTTATTTTGCCCAATCAAGTAAGCATATTTATCTTTTCTTTGAAATAATCCATTTATAATATCCTTTGTATTTGAAAGCAATCTCATGCTCCATCCTTGGATATTTGCAAAATCAGTCAGATTTAGAGTCCATTCCAAACGATGATTTCCACTTGTGGACTTTTTCCAACCTGTTCGCCCTTAGTTCGATATAAGAAAAACAAGAGGCTATGGTAATTATTTTTAAAAAGCAAAAGGTTAAAAGATAATTTATATTCATATAATCACAATTATATCCATACTCTAATTCTCTCTCGTGTAGAAATAAGCTCCTAAACCCTCTAGCAATTAATTTTTTAATTTGCAAAATAAAACCTGTTTTTATAGAAAAGGTGAACAATCACACGGTAGAAGAAGAAAGGAAGTTTTGGTGAGATTAAAGAAAAAGGGGATAAATAATTATAAAATACAATATCCAATCTCTTTACCATATTTCCATTAAAATATTTCTTCTAAAACCTTTAAGCTCCGATAATCCCATTATTCTCACTTCTTAGTAGAAGAGCCGATTATAAGAGAAAAATGATATTATGACCCCCTAAGTACTGGCAATAAAAAGTCTTCCTCTCGAAAATAGCTGTGGAATTAAAAGGAAAATCGAAAGACTATCAAGTCCAAGCCATATTTTGTGCTTGAAATTGAAAACGATTAATCCCGCGAATGGCACCTGCGGTCTTCTTTCTCCAATTCGAATCATAAATGAGATATTTTAAAGCCTATTACTTGCTCGTAGATGCCTCCTCGCCTCGCTGAATTAAAACCCAATAAAATATATTTTTTTGCCATCTGCATCCTCTTTGTTACCTAACCAATCTGGGAAATGGTTTTATTTCATATATTTTGGAAGAAACGAACTCATTGAAACAAGGAAAAGGAAAGGAGACGCAATGAGGCTCAGACCCGAGTGATCCAGTGCCTATAATGCTTTTATGAGCTTCCACTTCCTTGAAAATTTGTCCTCATCCTTTTCAGATGATGAAATCTAATACGGATGTTTTGAACCACAAATGTTTAAACCTCTCAATCTAAAGGTTTGATCCCCCGCCCAAAAACCCCAAACTCAATCCTATCTTCGCTTGAGAAACCATTAAACACAAGTTCGTAAGTATGTGCATATAAACTCCAGAGTAAGAACGTGAGTTTAGTAGAATTACGGGAATGAAGGGAGTATTAGAGAGGTGCACTTAAGGCCTCTTAATTGAAGATAGTTTATCGGTGGGTAAACTATAAAGTATGAACTCTAGTTTAATTTAATGACGAGAATAAAAATAAAAGACAAGGTCCCATATGTCCCAAACTAAATGTTCGTACATGTGAACAAACAAACTCGCAACTAAGAACTGAAACTCCAGTTTAAGCGAATCAAGGAAAGAATTACCTACATCAGATCCTTGTCTAGTTAACCTTATCCTTTGGACCCATACCTACTACTAATTGTTCTGTCTGGGCACCCTTTAGAAATACTCTAGTAACGTATGTCCTACTATACCCTCTTTTAGTTACTTGAGCTCGTGAAACCTTTGACACCAATTCACTTTCTCAACTTCTCTTCTTTTATAATTTGTTTTGCCAATAATATTAGTTTGAAATGACCGGGTCTTTTCTTTATTAGAAAAATAAATTTAAATAAAAAATACCTCTTGAAAACCCAGTATTTGTACTAATCGATGTTATCATTAGTTCATCTATTATGTTGTAAATGAAAATAAAATTCAATGAAATCCAACTGAAATAAAATTAGAATCGAGAAAAATTAACTAAAATAATTCTTTTGATGCTTTAGCGAATAATCCGTGGAGAATTAATAGGTCAATTGAAGGGCAGATTATTGGATAAATCAAGATCTATATTTAATTTTAAAGTGTATTTGGTAACCAACGAAGCATTTTATATCTACTGTACAACAAGGATAAATAGAAGTAGAATGAGGATAAACAGTTATAAAGATGATACTTTGTCTTAATTATGGGGTTCAAGCGGTCATTACAACTTTTGGGGCTCAAGTTCTTGCGCAGAGAACAAGAATAAAATCTTCCGTCCCCTTTTAGAGTAAAGCGAACACCAACCAGGAAAAAAATTGGCCAAGGGGTGGTTGGAGTTTTCCCCAACTCTTATAAATATATATCCTATCATCTCGAATACGGAGGAGGAGTCGTACTACTCCTTATACTTTGTTCGCCCCGTGTCCTGAATGGGTTTATTGACTCAGTGTGCTTAGAGGTTAGCTACGGAAGAATTGGAATTAACTTTGCTAGCAAGCGACCCAAAGGAAGTTAAATACACAAAAATATCGAAATAAAGTTTTAATGAACACTAAACCAGAAAATTTATATATAAATATATATATATATATATATATATATATATATATATATATATATATATATATATATATAAATAATCTGCTTTGAAAGATAAATCAATAAGTGAATCTCGGATATCTCACTTGGCTTGTAAATATCTATTTACTATGTAAATCCCTATACACTTGTAATGTTGGCAAGCTTCGCGGTGAAGTTGGGAAATGTGAAAGGGAAGAATGAGTGAATGTGGTCAGATAAGGGTTGGAGACGATTAGGTAAGTTCTCCAGGAACCGACCTGATCTCACAATTCCGTCACGATTCTGCTGGAAGAAGGCCGAGACGGGAGCTTCTTGTTAAAGAGGACCCCACGCTCGCGAAGTCAGAGGAATCTTATGTGCCTCTGTGAGGGTGGGCGAAGTGACCTATCGACGCGTAAGGTCAAGGAGAAAAGCCAAGATATAGTTTTCTCGCTTAGGAAACCAGAGTGAGGCCGTTTATAGCTTCGGCTCTAAAAATGTGATTACGAGCCTGGGTCCGCACTGACTTGCAGACCAACTAGGTAAGGACCATCCATACCCGGGTCTGATCTCCTCTCTGAAGACTTGGTGCTTCGACCATTTACCACTACAACGAGAGACATGGCAATTCGTGCCTCACCAGACGCCGTGCAAGCTCTACTACCGAGGGTTTGAAGAATTCATCTTTTATACTGAAAACTCGGGAGAGGTTCACATGGCTCCGGAAGTAGATTTGATATCAAGCGCCCTTCTTCAGGTTAGAGAGGCTTGATTATCTCCTTTATTTCCTTCTTTTGCAAACTTCCGGGAACCACCGCAAGCCAATATTGTCTCCCATCTATCAATAAGCTGTCGAGGAAGAAAAGCGGGGGTTAGCTAAAATGGTTGGCGGGTTCTTCTGGCGGGAGGCCATCAGATATCGGGCTGGAAGGGGAAGGTTTGATAACCGCCCCGCCTGGAAGGGAGATGGGGAAATGTGGGTGCATTATGCTATTCTCCTACAACCATAGTTATATTATAGTTTAAAATTAGCTAAGGTTTTAGTTGGCTTTAATAAGAAAGAATACAAATAAAGAAACAAAGGTATTTAATACCCCAATGATACTGTATTATTATTGATTTTTTTTCCAAACAAGCAACAAAACCAACGAGAACATTCTGCGGCTAAATAATTTGAAATATATATGTAAATAAAGTAGGGTAGGTGAAAGAAAGTGATATTGTGTGGAATATAAAATTTTTATTGTTGATGAGAAGAGACCAATGAGATTCGAGGTAATGTGAGTGCGCGAAACACTCCCGATCAATGTCAGGAATAAGATCGCTACCTATGCGACCATTGTATGTTAAGATAAAACATATGGCCAAATAAAAACAAATATTTAAAGGAAAGATTAAAATATTTATGAACGTTTTGAATCTTCCCTAATTTTCAAAAATGGGCTAAAGATAGATACAACTCTTATAACAAATTTATCAACTTCTCGAAGACAGAAAATGGAAAGAAGAAAACAAACGTCATCGAAATTTACCGGAGGAGAAAGTTACGATTGTAAATAATTGTGTCTGACAATGAATGACCTGAAAGTATTTTAATAATATTGCAGTCAGAAAACTATCAGTTATATTTGGAGGTGGGGGAAGGTACTTATTGGTTTGTCTTTACAAAAAGTCAAATTTTATTGCTAAATATTTGTAAACATGGATGCATCTCTGAACGATACGCGCCTTCTTCTAGAGTCATATTCACCCTATTGAACGGTTAGCTTCGGAGAATTCAGATGGAGTCACCTACCAGAAAAAATCTGTAAAATTTATATAATTCTACCAAATGTATGGTTGTGTTAATAAGACAAGCATAACTAAAAGCAAGCGATAGTTCTTTTACGTCTGTTAAAGACGCAGCCTTAAATCAATCAACTGAGATCACAAAAATAACTGAGAGAAGGCTAATTCTAGAAGATGGTAGACAAAAAGACTAAGAAATAGGGGAAACTCATGGCTAAGAGGGGTAGCATCCACTTGCATGTAAAGAAACTCAGTTCTGCGTCTGGCGAATGTTGAAAGCAATCGTCACCCTTCAACGAGATTCGTTTGAAAAGCATAGCAATTACCAGAGAGTTATTATGTGATCTCAACCTACCTAGATCATAAAAACAACTGAAAGAAGATTGAACGCTAAGTGTAGAAGTTGGTAAACTAAAAGATTAAGAAATAGGGAGGGGGAAACGCTCATGGCCAAGAGGGGTACTATCCACTTCAATATAAAGAAAGCAATCATCACCAGGATTTGTTTGAAAAGCGTAGCAATTACCACAGTTATTTTGTGCATCCGGAAACGTAGCAAAGAAATCTTGTTGGAGCTCCGAGTAAAGACTTGCCAAATCAATGGTCCTAGGTCTTTTACTCTTCTACCCGGGAATAAAGTGTGTGTGGATCAAATATTATAACCCTGAATGCTACTATAATAAACACGGGATGAGAGATGTATTGAAGATGGTGGTTTCAGGATGTGGAAAATACTTAGGATCACGGAGTTAGAAAAGCATCTAAGAAGATGATAAGCAAAGAGAGAGTTAGTATTAACTTAATGGAAAGTGTAAAGAATATTCATGTTAAAAGTCACGCAATAATCAGGCTGAAATATAGTCATGGGGAGTGGTTTCAAATCTGTACGGATCTAAGGCAACGATGTTTGATGGCCTAATGTGTTTAATTACTGAATCGTTTGCCGATAGAGGTAAGAATGTGAATGATGATAAGGGGGATGAAACTAATGAGTAATCGTTAGAGCTGGGTTGTATCAGTGTTGACATATGCAGATGAACTGGCTTTAGTGGGTGTGAAGGATTAAGATGTGGAAATGTTGATTAAAGTCTTTATCTCGATGTGTGTGTGAGGATGGTTCAAGTGATCTTGTTCAATTACCCATCTGGTCATAGCTGCCTGGGGCATAATTATTCAACCTAGTACTAGTCTATTTAAAAATATATATAAAAACCAAACAACCTTAAACTAGTAAAATCCAAACCAACAAAAAATCGCAAAAAACAAGACATCCAAAACCGGAAGAAGAAGGAACACGCTCCGACGTCGAAATGAGGCTCGCCTTCCCCGGCGCACTAGAATAGGACCAACGCCAAAGAGGGTCCAATAAAATAAAGGTAAAAAACCTCCCATATAGCCACTAACTACCCATAACTTAATTACAACTGTTGTTCCCACTGCAAAAGTCAGGGCAGCTGTTGTCATGATCGACCTCGTTCAATCATACTTCAAGTTGTAACAGTTTGGCTGTTATAAAGGCCTTCGAGAGCGCTCGACATCTCAGGGTCGAGGGCCAGGCCAGCAAGGTCTGCGACAACAATGTCGATAGCTGAAGTCTTTCGTCAACCGTGTGTGTGCCAGCATGAGGAAGGCCTTTGTCCGCAACGTTTGCGTGACCGGCGGGTCTCGCCTGAAGTGCGTGTTCCCCGTCGAGGGCGATCAAATTGATTAATATTACAATTAAAACACATATTTTTATGTTAGAAGTATAAAAAACGCATCTATAATCATTAAAACTATCATTATGCTATCTTTTGAGAGCGTCGAAACGAGTGTAACAGGACCTTTGAATACCTGGTATTTTGAGAAAACCCAAGATTAGGAGATAGGTGCGTTTCCCTGACAATCATAAATGGATTTCTTGTTGCTTACGGACTCTTGGACCCCACGTAAAATTAGTATTAATTTTATTAGAGCATAAATATTAATTTATTTATTTCTAAAATATGAGAAAACCATGAAAGTAACTCAGGCTGATTAGATTTTATACCGAGTTTCCTAACAAAAGTGTTATAGTTGGGAAAAGTGAAAATATTTCAAAAATATTATACTTACTTCAATGGTAACTTTTCTACTTGGCGCTATATTTTCCATTCAATTTCACTGCTCCTGACTTTAAACTTTTTTTATGATTTATTCAGCAAATTAATTTCAGGCGGTGACGGACGCATCACTTAGGGACTTTGCAAAAACTGGCCACTTCGGGAAACGATGATGGTATGGATTCATGACTCTCATTTTGTTGCTTCGTTGTTAAGTTTCTTGGAGTCAGCCGATGTTTAAAGATGATTGAAACCGGTTAATAGGGTAAAAATTAGAGATAAGGCTCTTGATGTCTTCTGAAATTGAAGCAAATTCGGTAAACTTCACCTAGGCAAAATTGGAGAAAAATAGTCTTGTTCAGCATTTCAAAGGTCACTTATAAAGGTAAACAAACCGACATTTACACATTCCTTGATATGCTCATTTCGATATCTTACATCACTAAGATATCGAAAGTAGAAAATAATATCCATATATATCACTATTTACGGAGAAGTTGAAGATTGCTCATATCGAAACCAGTTCATACAACGAGTGAAAAAAACAAATACAGGCTGGTCCGAAAGCGATGTCAAACCCTGTAAATATTGTTTTAATTTTCTATTTTCGATGACCGAAAGACTTGTCACCCGTACATGTGTTTGATATTATTAAATTATTCTTCTATTGTTCTTATTACTTTTCGGTGGGGATGACAAGACTTTCGGATCACTCTGTATATAAACTCTTATTTTCCTTCTCTCCACAAGTAAAATAAAAACTTCAACCCTAATTCAGTTAGTGATAATTGGGAAAGAGCAATATTTAAACATTCCTAAACACATTTTATTTCGTTTTGTTTCAACAATCGATAGCGGTTCTCGCATACAACTTTTCGCCTTTTGAAATTTGTCCGCAAAAGGCTTTCAGTCTTAGGTTTAGGGGGTGGAGATTAAAGTCCTTTACTTAGTGGGCTTGTTTTCCTTTTACTTATTCTATGGGATAGTTTATGAATAATTGACGGGGAGCAAAAAACTCCTACAAGAGCCCCCAAATTTTATTGGTTAAATGGTGAAATACGTTTCACTCCTAACTATTATATTTTCATTAATATTTCTCTTTCCTTTTATTTGAGTACCTTTGTTCTTTTTATTAATCCTAGACCTTTCCCGTGAGGCTCTCATTATATCCTTTCTTCTCAGTCATTTAGAATTGAGGTTAGCTGTCGTAAGAGTCTTTTGATTCTTAGTATTTTTATTATTTTTATTTTGCATTCTCTACCTTAATTAGCCCTTTCTCATTAATATCCCCTAAATCATTTTTCCTCCCCTACATCACGTTTCTATCCTTTGTTAGTAATTTAAACTTGACTACACTCTTTTTAAATTTTATCAGAATATCAAGGGACGTTTGGAGACAAGATGATCGCACTTTCACATAAACAATAGATCGCAGTCGCATTGCGCAGTCGCCATCATGACCCTCTGCCCTGGATCTGAGACCTGCCCGCTCATCATCTTCCGTCTCTGATTTTATTCACAAATAAGAGAAATATAAATGTAATCAATTCACGCCTCTTTCTCTTTATACATTCGATTTGTTGGTTGTTCTGAATTCGGATTTAACGAAGAACAGTTCAATATAGAGAAGTGTTAGATCATCTAGATGAGGATTTTAAGTTAATCAAAGAAAAATTGATTCGAACTTTCGCTTATTTTTTAGCAATTCTAGATAGGTGACAACCAAATTGGCTAAGGAACAGAGAGGAATATTAGCACATAAACAAATAAAAAGGGTTTTACACATAGATCCTGTTCTCAAAGTTTTTGATTAAACATACAGGTAAATAAAATCATTTCCCTAATACGAGAATAATAATTCTGGTAAATTTTAGTAACACATGAGTGGCAATGATAATTTAGTGTATAAGTTCTTATTCTCTCCAACGCATACATGTTATTATTATAGAAATTCACTTAGCAAATATCTTAATTTCATTCAAAGGATCTTTACATTTCATTCAAACTTTTTTCTAATGCAGCAAATGGAATTTAAGCTCGAATTCAAATGTAAACGCTTTATTACCATGTGAATTAGGCGCACATCATTGTCAATAAAAACATCCTAACTGGATAATATTATATTACCTAAAATTTTCACTGTTTACAATTTCATCCCAATAATAGAATTTACAAATATGGGAGCCCAAAAATACAAAATTACAAAAGTTATAGTTTCGGATGAGATGAGACTTATTAAATTTTTTTAAGGAATATTTCGACTAAATCTAATTAGATCGTCTCTGCTGTTCCAAAGTGATTTGCCGACGTTTACATATAATTCCAATTAATTTCTATAATATATAAATATTAAGTCTAGGTATTCTGTTTTCGCCGTTTCGTTTAAAAAGAATAAATTCGGCAAATTCAAGCTAACCACTTTTTAAGAACAACACAGTTGTTTTCCTCCGTCACTTTTGCTTCAGAGATATTCCTCTCCCCCTTTAATGATATTAGTGTGTAATTTTAATTCAATTTTATATTATAGTTTTCTACATTTTTCGAATGGCTTTTTGATAACATTCCATTGTAGGGACTTAATGTCTGATCTTTCGGGGAAATTTTATAAAAATTTAACAATTACGCGTCAAATCTGCTTCGTTTCAGTGTGTGCTCTCCATTCAGTTAATTAATTTTATTCAAAATCCATTTTAATTTCCAGATGGAAGGCTTTATCTCTAATACGCCCTTACCCGATGGCAAGTGAGGCGAGAGAATATGTGATAGGCAATATTTCAATTACCACCTACGGAGTGAGAAGAGGATTATATGAAAGGGTTTCTTATAATAAAGAAATAAAGAATATAGAAAAAAGTAGAAAGAAGGAATGTGTTAAATAAGATACTCGTAAACATGATAGAACTTTAAGTGATGAGATTCAAAGCTCAGCTTGCAGCATATGCTAGAACTAGCACACATTGGTTCAAATTCCAGGTTCTTTAACTTCGCGTAACGTACATATAATAACTCTGCCCTCCTCTTACATCGCTTTTATTTGCAATCTCTGCCAAAGTTTTGTGATATCATACCTCACCCCTCAATTTTGAAATTTGGTGTTATACTAGTTACATATTTAGGAACCCACTCAACTCTAAAGTTGACCTATAACCGCTTTGTCTCGTAAAGAATAAGTAAAATGTTCGAGAATGTGTTCGGAATTGTTCCTTAGACCAAAATAAGAAGGTATAAAGCCACGAGAAAGCCTAGTATACAAGATTTATACTTGACATGGTAGGCCATTTTATTATCACCAATTAGGTATTTAGGGAGCGAAGCGCTCTAATGGGGTTGCTTTAATTGAATAAAAGGAGTTGCTGGCTGCCTCGGTGTGCATTGTTTGATCCCGACCTCGATAAGGATTTTTATCAATTAGAAAAATCCTTTTTCCGAAGAATACAATATTCCGTTTATCTTCCCTTTCATTGGGGATTGATTGAAAAATTTTCCAGCATTTTTCGCGTTTATGATATATATATATATATATATATATATATATATATATATATATATATATATATATATATATATATATATATATATATATATATATATATATATATACATGTTTTATTAAAGAACAGGTCCATCTAAGCTTTGATTATCTTGTTTTTTCTTCCCTAATTTTCTTATTGTACTTTTTCTCGCCTTGTGAAAGGTTATCAATTAGGGTTCAAATATTCATAATTTATTGCCACCGAGCATTCGGTGGGATCCTTAGTGCTCTTAAACACATCTTAGGCATCCGCGAAGTAGGGCCTTGAGCCCCTCACGACTTTTGTGCTTTTGCGCCTCATTAGCGTAGATTAAAAGGGTCGCGCCTGTGTTTCTTCTCTCTCTCTCTATCTCTGAGACTCTTCCATCACCAGATGGAAATTGAAGGGAGGAAATGACATCGTAAAATAATTAATAGGGGATTGTAACTTCTATTTACGTGAGAATAGCGGTTAAGGTTGAAGATACTTGGGATGAATTTTTAAACGGAACAAAAATACAAAATAGTGGAAATAGTGATTTTTTGTTTTTTTCTCTTTTGTGCCTTAGATTATTTAATATTATAGCAGGGTTACCAACAGTTGCAGTGTGTAAATGATATACTTATATGGGGCTCACTTGCCCAAGGGTAATGTCATTATAAGGTTGTACAAAGCTAAAAATAAAAAATACAAGAAGTATTCACAATATACAAACCAATAAAAAAAGAAAGAAACATACGTGTTCCCGTATTTTACGATTTTACGGTTAAATATAAAAATTTACTTTACGAACAAATAATTAATACACCCCCCCAGAACAATAGCTCAAAATTGGTTTGTAAGAGGGTCCAGCTATCGGTAACTTTTGTATAGAAATGGGGAATTAGAATTCCTGGAGGAACAAACTCCATCGCATTAAACGACCGTTATTATTTTTGACCTTGTGCAAGTAGGATAGGGATTTATGGCCTGTTCCCACTACGAATTACTTCCCTCCTAATAACTTTAAAACTTTTGGTTTTCCAAACTATAGCAAGCACCTCTCTCTCTCAATTACCGCATAATTTCTTTCGCGTTATCCCCATACTGGAGGAGTACACATCTTATCCCATCATTACTTGCCTAGGTGCGAATGCCAAACGATTTGTCTGCCTTAGGAAGACGGAATATAGGAGAGGATTCCGGCTTTCCTTTGAGTTGGTTAAAGCTGTGAGTCGACAACGGCCGTTTCACTTCTGGTAAATTCGCAATTAACTATTATTATTTATAACACTCTTTCGTTGCTCTAGTGACAAACATTTATGTAACATGAAGATATTTTTGCTGAAATAAGTACAATTGAATTCTGTAGATTATGTCTCTTGGAATGAATGGACCTTTGGTCCATAAGGCTAAGTAAGCTATTGCAGGTCTTCGATTAAACAAACAAGTACAGCTTTAACCCATGAAACATAAGTGCACATTCATGCTTTCGGAGAGGATTTTAATCACTGGGGTTGCTACTCCTTGAGAAAATCATAAGCTAAATTGGGCACGACGAAAATCTTGTGCGAGCGATAAAATCTCGTTTTTCTGTTGCAAAGATTTCGTCGATCAATAGAAATCAGTTAAGCAATGTTCCCGTTTTGACCGAGATCACCAAATCATGAGTTCACTCATATTTACATATGTCGTACAATTCAAAATCTACAATTCAAGATGAAAAAAGATCATGACTAAAAATAACCCTGATCAAAGACATGAACGTTGTGAATAGTATTAGTCAATAGAAGCCGAGGTAGTACATTTTGGCACCAAAATTGTTTTGTCCGATGAAACTACCTTCAATTTGAATAGCATACATAGTAAATTGAACGCTTATGTGGAAATAATTCATTATTACAACAAATATAGAGAGAAGTTCAATTATTATCAGCTTAAGCTTCAACTTCAAGGCTAATCTTTCGCTCGGAAAGTTTAGATCGATATTTGCCAACACGTTATTTATATTCAAGTAAATTTAATCAAGAAGAAAATATCTATGAAAGAGAAATATGACAGAAATTTGGCTATTCTTTAATAAATTTATTTAATATTCTATCAAAGGTGTCTCATACTGATCCATAAGTGAAGATAAGAAAATTAAATAATGGAGCTAGGAATGTATATCACATTAATATTCTTAAAAAAGAAAGAAGAATTTAGTGTAATTAACGCCCGGAAATTGCTCAACCTGGCGAAATATAATAGGCTTTCAATAGACTTAGGAACTGTTATTGTCTGGTGAAAAAGTTTGACTGGCTGATAATTCGAGGCCATGTGATCAAAAAAGGGATTTATTTTCATATTTAAAGAGATGTAAATGTTAGTAAGGAAGAGGAAGGAAGAAACTAAATATGAAAATAGTAACAGTGTCATAAAAGCGATCCAGAATCAAATATATCTCTCAAGACTCGCGTAAAACCGATAAAATATCAGAAACTTTCTTGTCTAGTAAATTAATATAAATGAATGACTACATATTATTGATATAAATTAATAGTCAAAATACACTGGAGAAATCGCTAGTAACAACCATAAGATACAATCATGAAATACAAAACTGACGAGGGCCTCCACCCGACCGGAATATTTTTCGAAAAAAACAGTTTAAAGTGGTGTTGTTCAGTGAAGTGACAGAATAGGTAAAGGCGTAGAGCCCAAATGATCAGAAGAGATGAAATTCAGCGATTGATTCTTTAGACCAAATTATTTCTGTATGAAATTTTCATTGAGACTCAAGGAGAACTTGGCGCGCCATATTGGAGCCTGAGCCACAAAGATCCTAGATTAGTGTCAGCGACATAGAAAATTTAAAAATACGATGCATAGATAATTTGTTTCCTTATAAAGAAAGTCATTTAATTCGATTGTTATTCGGTAACGTAATTTGCTAAAGAAAAAGACACGGAGCTAATAATTCTAGGAATAGGAAATTCCATTTCCATTCTGAATGCAACACTATCCATTATTTCTCTCTTGAGAAATATCGGAATATTTAACTAATAAAGTAACCACATAACTAGGTATCTAATTATTACCTACCTGTATGACAATAAGGATAAACCCATGAATTAGTAGTTAGAAAAGAGGGATATGAGAAGAGAGGCCGAAAGAGAATCATTCATCTGGGATTCACGCGTGAAACAGGCACACAACAGAGTTTTTAAATGAAAGAAGTTATATTTGTTGTCATTATAACCGTCTCCTTTAAGCAATACCGTATGAGCCCCAATTTCAATCGTTACGGATATTGATCTTTAAATATTTAATATATACCTGTTGTCGTAGAATGCCGAGCTAATATATATTTATTTGTTTTATTAGCTTTTAATAACCTAAATAACTTTAAATTGAGGCGTAAGTTCGTGCCTCGGAGATCGCTTGAGGATCGGGCTCGAAGAGTCCTAAACTTGATTTTTATTCTATTGAATGAATAAACTGGGTTTCTTTCTTAACCTTATTAAATATTGCCACTTCAAATCGTTCGGGGATAATCAAAACAGTGCATTTACTAAAGAAAATTAGACTTTAATAAACATAACCCACCTCACTAAATAACATTGAAACACACAGATCTAATACACGTATAAAAAGAAAATGGGATTACAGGGCTAACTCTCGAGGCTAAATATTTACGGGAGGAACAATTTTTAAGTTAATATTTTTGTCCTTAGTCAGACATCCAATAAACTAATTTTTAAGCACGGGGACATAAATAACAAGATTATTCTTTACTTACATAAGGTAATGGAGATTAATACCAGTTTCCTGTAAGAATGTCTTCGGGGTTTTTGTTTGCTAGATGGCGCTCGTTGACTTGCCTGGCGAGTTGACGGGTGACGTCACGAGCAATTTCGAGTTCGCGTAAGAGAATAAAAAAAAAGACGCCGATGAGAAGGGTGGGTTCTCGTCCGTTTATGACCTTGAAACGGTTTCTAATCTTGGGATATGATTATATTCTTTCCTAGCGATTTGGGTCTCGCTTATATAATTTCGATTTTGGATGAGAAATCTATCTAGTTTGGAGTTGTCAAACTCAGGTAGAATAAGATTTCGAGTCCTCAATCTGTGTCGGTTGATACTCATTAATCTTGGGGCTCGAACTGCACCAAGCTTCCTTGGTACAATCTGGTATTGTACAAAGACTGCAAATTCTTCTTAACTTGCAATAACTTTGGACCGATGATTTTTGAGTTTTCTTGTTTAACTCAAAAATCTTCTGTCAACCGGTGACTTTCTTGTCTCTTCGGTGGGAATGAACACAAAAAGCCACGCTTACACGGGTCCTCAGGTTATATATCTAACTTACTTCCGCTGAAGTGGGTGGGGAGTTGGATGGAGGGGAGACTCGCAAGGTGGGACCTCGGGTTGGTCTGCCGCTCTTTTGCGTCTGGTGGCTCGGAGAGGGGGTACTACGAGATCTTGTGGCTCGGAGCGGGGAAAATACGAGAACGGTAGTTTGCACTTTTGATTGGGTTGTTTATAAGTACACCCTCGAAGTGCCTGCCTTTTGAGCTGAGGTCAGGAATCAGTCTCGTATCACTTACCATTTTGCCCGTTCTCCTATGTTACCGGAGAAACTCGAAGAGGCAAAGCTACACCCAGATGTCTTTAGTTATTTTTTCCGTTAGAATTGATACATATATATATATATATATATATATATATATATATATATATATATATATATATATATAAATATATATATATATATATAAATATATATATATACTAATTTCTTATTATACCTCTACATTCCTCTACCCTTAAGATGATCCTGGGGGAGGGAGGGGGGGTCACCTGTGATCTACGCAAAGAGCCCGAATAAAACATCTGTACAAAAAGCTACTCGACCGATAGTTGGAACGCTCCAATCACATCACTCTTATTGATTGAATTATGTCCTCCGTGCGCCTAATTAAGACTTATCGTAACCGATTCTACGAAATACACAAAAGAAACTACAATATTAGGGATACACTTATACGTACAAAGTAAACCAAACAATAAAATTCTATCTAAACACAAAAAAAAATTACCGTAGGTAAACTATATTAACCTGGTATTACATTATGGTTAATGCTTTCAGTACTCCAGTCGCATACGCTGTTTCCCACACGGTGAGTTTTTGACTGGCATAACATATGTCTAATGAATTTGCGGTAGCATGTGGCGGTTCCTAAGAACGGACGAACTTTTTTTTGGGTTCGGGGTAGCGGCATCTTTATTATGGCGTCTACCCGATTCTGTCTTGTGGATAAACCGTTTTTCCCAATTTTTACTCCTAGCTCAGAGATGGCCTCATCAGCAAAGTAGTATTTAGACGTTCCCATCGTGCGAACGTGTTCGCCGGGACGCTTTGAGACAGCGCTACGTGCATGTAAGTGTCCTTCCCGTGTAGGGGTAGTCACGTACACGTGGTCAGGATAGGAGGCTGGC
The DNA here is from genome assembly GCA_963969495.1 of Ceratothoa steindachneri. Classification (NCBI taxonomy): domain Eukaryota; kingdom Metazoa; phylum Arthropoda; class Malacostraca; order Isopoda; family Cymothoidae; genus Ceratothoa; species Ceratothoa steindachneri. Next base: position 51,592,593 of record OZ018331.1, read on the forward strand.
CTCTTCCAACCACCTACACATCTTCTTGCTTCTCCTTCCTTTTTAATCTTTATTTGCCTATTTACTCTTGACTTTTCTTTGAGGGAATTGGGTTGATCTACATTAGGGAGAGGAGATTAATCTTCCTAAAATTCTTCGTTCATTTCTTCTTTCATTTAACTCTCTTTAGAACCGTCATTTTCTTGAAAGTAGCTTGGTACTCCCATTTCAATCACTGCATTTGACCTTGAGTTTTCGGTCACCATATTTGTTTTCTGAGAGTTTGTATTTTCAGGGTTTTGCTCCAGCAGCGATTCTGCACATTTATTTTGATCCTGCGGAGATTTCTCAGTCAGAACTTTTTCTTGAAAAGTTTCTTTGATTGTCCTGTGATCAGGAGGAACTTGTTTTGCTACAGCTTGCTTATTAGGCGTATGTATTACTCTTCTCGTATTTATTCTTTTTTCTTCTTCTTCATTCCATCTTCTTCGCTACCTTCCCCTCAGGGGGTGGGAGGGCCGGCACCACATCCGTCGCAGTCTTGACGACTCGTGAAAATATCCCTTCGTCCACATGTTTCTCGGACGAAAACGAATGGGTCGAAACCGGGTGTCTCTCATTCACGGGTATCCGGGTGACTACTAATTGAGCTATCGGATTTGGGGAGAGCTGCGCGCTCTAGGCTATTAATACAGAGCAGAATTTAATAGGCGCTGCTACTACGTCGGTCCAGCCAGGAAAATATTCCGACTGTATGTGGCATCGGACGACAGGAAACTTAGTGGGTCTACCCAGGAAATCCTGGACGACCACGAACTTCTGGTGTTGGGGGCTGATAGGGGGAAGCAAGTGAGTTGATACAACGATACAAGTACACCCAGTATCGCGTAACACGGTTGAGACTTGCTGACCATTTACGGCCCCAGTCTCGAATTTTAATCCTTCGGGAGAATTTTTGCTGTATAAAAAATTCACCTGCTGTTCAGGGGAATTCGCTGTGGTCAAAGGAGGTAAGGGATTCGAAGGTTTTTCTGATTCCAACGTTGCTGTCAAGTTATGTACCTGCTGGTCCGAGGGCGACTTAAGCCATGATTTTTGGGGGCAATTGTAGCTAAGGTGGCCTTGGATGCCACAACTATAGCAAGTTATGGGGTTTCTGGAATTTACGGCGTTCCTGACGAATTTAGGGGAGTTATTTTGCGAGGGTTTATGAGGATAATCCCCTTCCTTTGGAGAAAAGGGTTTCTGATGATACCCACCTTTCTTGGGGGACGAGGACTTGTTTTTAGTACACTCTCTAGGATATAACCTACGGTTTGATGAATGCAAGTCGGCTTCTGATACACACTCATCGAAGGACTCTGCTCTCCTGTCCTTGACAAAGGCCCTTAATTCTGGAGGCAGCGTGCTTAATAGCTGATCCTTCAATATGAAGTCGATGAGTGAGTCCAAATCTTTTCTCACTCGAGCTGACTCAAACCAAAATTGGAGGTGTCTCCTAAGCATAAAACCAAATTGTCGTTAGGTTTGTCCGGGCTGAATCCTAGCCTGCCTAAATTTTATCCTAAAGTCTTCAGGATTGAGGTTAATCGCTCCCAGTTGTTCTGCTTTTAGGGTAGAATAGTCTATCGTCGCATCAGATGGTAGAGACACGAATATGTCTTTTACTCGGGTACTGAGAAAAGGAAGTAATCTGGCGATACCGTCTGTCTCGATATCCCAGTGATTCACTTCCAAAAAATTTTCGATGTGCGAGAGGTACGCGTATAGGTCGCCTTCGTCCTTGTACGCTGGCAGCTAATATATATTTATTTGTTTTATTAGCTTTTAATAAACCAAATAACTTTAAATTGAGGCGTAAGTTCATGCCTCGGAGATCGCTTGAGGATCGGGCTCTAAGAGTGCTAAACTTGATTTTTATTCTAGTGAATGAATAAACTGGGTTTCTTTCTTAACCTTATTAAATATTGCCACTTCAACTTGCTCAGGGATGATTAAAACAGTGCATTTACTAAAGAAAATTAGACTTTAATAAACATAACCCACCTCACTAAATAACATTGAAACACACAGATCTAATACACGTATAAAAAGAAAATAGGGTACAGGGCTAACTCTCGAGGCTAAATATTTACGGGAGGAACAATTTTTAAGTTAATAGTTTTGTCCTTAGTCAGACATCCAATAAACTAATTTTTAAGCACGGGGACATAAATAACAAGATTATTCTTTACTTACATAAGGTAATGGAGATTAATACCAGTTTCTTGTAAGAATGTCTTCGTGGTTTTCGTTCGCTAGATGGCGCTCGTTGACTTGCCTGGCGAGTTGACGGGTGACGTCACGAGCAATTTCGAGTTCGCGTAAGAGAATCAAAACGAAGACGCCGATGAGGAGAGTGGATTCTCGTCCGTTTATGACCTTGAAACGGTTTCTAATCTTGGGATATGATTATATTCTTTCCTAGCGATTTAGGTCTCGCTTACATAATTTCGATTTTGGATGAGAAATCTATCTAGTTTGGAGTTGTCAAACTCAGATAGAATAAGATTTGGAGTCCTCAATCTGTGTCTGTTGATACTCACTAATCTTGGGGCTCGAACGGCGCCATGCTTTCTTGGTACAATCTGGTATTGTACAAGGACTGCAAATTCTTCTTAACTTGCAATAACTTTGTACCGGTGATTTTTGAGTCTTCTTGTCGAACTCGAAAAATCTTCTGTCAACCGGTGACTGTCTTGTCTCTTCGGTGGGAATGAACACAAAAAGCCACGTTTACACGGGTCCTCAGGTTATTTTTCCAACTTACTCCCGCTGAAGTGGGTGGGGAGGTGGATCCGAGGGGCGGCATTGCAAGGTGGGACCTCGGGTTGTTCTGCCACCCTTTTGCGTCTGTTGGCTCGGAGAGGCGGTACTACGAGATCTTGTGGCTCAGAGCGGGGAAAATACGAGAGCGGTAGTTTGCACTTTTGACTGGGTTGTTTATAAGTACACCCTTGAAGTGCCTGCCTTTTGAGCTGAGGTCAGGAATCAGTCTCGTATCACTTACCATTTTGCCCGTTCTCCTATGTTACCGGAGAACCTCGAAGGGGCAAAGCTACACCCAGATGTCTTTAGTTATTTTTTCCATTAGAATCGATATATATATATATATATATATATATATATATATATATATATATATATATATATATATATATATATATTTATATATATATATATATATATAATAATCTATTATTATACCTCTACACCTGTATATTATATGATGAATAAAAAGTTATAATTTTGTTTATCCAATACCTAACTCTTATGATTTTCCTATAAACCGAGCTTATTCCATTCAATATTAAGTTACTTTGGAATTTCACAATTTTCGATTTCTCAATCAATTTTTACTCTTGTTTTCTTTCTTATTTCTGACCTTTTGGAGTTTTCTGATTTTTATAGAAGAAATATAAGCATACATATCCAATGGCTAATATGTTTTTTTGGTCCTAGGAATACTGTACAATGGACGAGATAGACTAGTGAATACGGCGTTGGAATTCTGACGTCTAGGTAAAGGTTCAATTGCAACAAGCGGTTCCACAAAACGTGCAGCGGCATTTTGAGCTGGCCGTCCATTGGGTGGATTTGCTTATATACATCCCGCTAGGCTATCTTGTCTCGACTAATCGTACACATAACAAGTCACCATACCTCTACAATTCTCTCTTACGCCTTTACAGCACAAAATACCACTTTCCCTCCTGTACAGGTGTACTGTCATTGGGTTACTAGTGTCCTATATGGTCTCTTCATATCCCATACCTGTGGGTGCAGCGGATGCTAGCCTGGGGTTCACGAATGTGCTCACCATCGCTCATTGGTGTCAAAATTACAATACCTCATGGAAAACCTCCCATCAACCAGGATTTGTCCTTCGTACTTTCGCGCTGAGCTGTGATTGTCATTCGGGTCTTTATGCAAATCACGTTCCGTTCAGGAGATTTCGTCCAAGATACGAGAGGCGCTTCATATGTACCTAAACTTATGTATACCCTACAGAGAAGTCTAAAGAAAAATATCCAATAAGCCTTCACTGATAAGACTAAAGATAGGGTGTACAGTACATATGATGTACTCTTATGCATCGGCCTAAAACGGTGTTCAAATATATATTATCCTTAGTGTGCAAAAGTCTTTCACTTTGATTTTATCTCTTTGCCATCTGGTTTTCACTGTCACTAAATTATATTTTATCTTTTTCTCTCATAAGGTCTAATTGCTTTCTACCAGTGCATTAATCCGCATGATTGTGTCTCTCAGAAGATTCGGGCTGAACTGTTATCAGCAAATTCTTCCAAGTGAGCCACTTTAAACCCTGGGTAAGAGCAACGTAATCTATTCGCCGGACACAGGCTGCATTTTTCATTCATTAGATCCCTGACAGCAGAATTGCCAATTAATTCATTTTTTTCTCCTTCATCATGCATAGAATAAAAAAACTGGATTACTCGTGATCATCGCATTCTCTGTTTGGATGTCCTTGGGCGTATTCTACAACAACCACACTCGAATGTAATACTTGAAAATGTTGCTAGCGTTCGTGAGGTATTTCTCTGACCCTTGTATATACACTACTGGAAAAAATATTAGGGACTTTTTCAAATTTTTTGTATTTCTATATATAAAGGTAAAATAAATTGAATCTATTTATTGACAGAAGATTTATTTTATATTATTTATAGAGAACTAGCATTTCAGTAGTCATTTTGCTCCCCTTCAGAGGCATTAAGGGCTTGTACACAACGAGGTATGCCACAAATTAGTGTTTTAAAAAGATCCATGATGTTTCCCGAATGGAAGCAAACTTCTATGAAGTGTTCAATAAGCTATTATTTTTCGTTGTAGTAGGAAAGTAAAGCATTTCATCTTTCAACACAGACCATAAATTCTCGATGAGGTTCATGTAGCTAAATCTCCTGGCCAGGTAACATTAACACCATTTTAGTTGCAAAACTTCTATACCGATTTTGCTCTATGGCATGTGGCCAAGTCATGTTTAAAAATCCTAGGCTTATCTTCATACCATTCACTTAGGTGTGGTAGTAGACGACCTCTTAATACCCCTTTTGGTTAGTAGTCCCTTCAATTATCTTCAGGCGACAAGGTGCATGGATACAAATTGATCCCTAAAGAATAATCTTTTATGAAAATTTTACCGTTTTACCAAGACAATCTGATCGAAATTCCTCACCAGGCCTCCTTTTCATTCTTTGCAACCGACCCCTGAGCACTGCTATTGTAAATTTGTCAGAAAACACCGCCTGCAACACTTGAAAATCATATTTGACTAATAGGATATCAGAATATGTTACTGTTTTAGTCTATAGCAATCAGAAATTATAAGTAATTTTGAAATAATACTTCCTAACGCAAGCTTGATGAGTGAAATCAATCATAACATGTTAGTATATCAATAAATGTCATATTTCCTCAATGAAACAATACATAAAGACTCTAATTCACTATTTTAGATGGTCTTACCTGGTTCCATTGCTCATAATTGTATGCATTATGATTTCTAGCCAATCCATAATAATTATTCCATTACTGTAAACAGTAAGTTATTTCCCGATTTGAACTGCCGACGGATATTACAGAAATGGAAAAGACAAGATATCTTCTGAAATTAAGCCCCCTCAAAAATTCGAGGCACAGACCTCGGAGCATCATTTTTGGGGGATCCATTCTATCTTAAAAGAGTATCATCATTAACCACCTTCCGAGAAAGTTAGATTGGTGCACATCAAAACCATTCATGTTTTATCGCCCTCAAAGGAGAAAATCTTTTTCCGGACCCCAGCTTCCATGACCAGCGGCACATATCTGAGCGTAGTTGCATATTACTACGCGCGCTATCAGAAGGAATGTGAATTTTTTCCTGCCGCATATATAGGAAAAAGGCAAACACAGACCATTAGATAGCGTCAAATCATTATGGCACAATTTGTATTGCATCTTTTTCAATGATCCTGGTCAAGCCGAAGCGAGTTAGCCTTTAACTCCTTCTCTTAAAAATACGTGAAACATTAAACTTATTAACTATTTTATAAAAATTAATAAGACAAAACCATTATGTAACGTAATATACTTAATCGAACACCACAGGGCTCTTTCTATCTAGGTCTAATCATTCTATTCCTCTCATTTATTATAAATCCTACAATATTTAATTAGAACGAAATTTAAATTGATGAGCAAAAACGCTTCACATAAATAACATTTTTATCCAGTTTTACTTTTTAAGATGAAGAGGGCGTAAAGGAGCTCTGCATAGAGCCCTTACACCACAAACTTCGAAGGAAAACCAGCGAAGGGTCGGAATAGCTCACTCGTCAGATGAGGCAGCAGGGATAAAGTGAGAAGATATTCCACGTCTCAATTTTAAAATAGAAATTGAAGTTCATGATAATATTACTAAAGGTTAACGACTTTTTTCTCTATAGGATTTTTATCTTTTTTTTATCAATGCATAGGGCCACCCACGTTATTATTACGCTTTCTTCAAGTTATTTCTTCACTTCTCTCCTTATTCTATAGAATTATTATAATGAAAACGCCCAGTTTACATAATAAAAGTAACAAGCTAATTCAGCCTTAAATATTAAAGCTGGAACCAAAGAAAATGTAAGATAATATAACACAAATTGATAACTGGAAACACTTAAGAATAAGTTCAAAAGATTTCGAACTCATCGGATATCTAAGCGAGAAGAGGATTAGAGTTTATTGGGAAAAATTCTTATAGTTCATATTACAAATATTAAAATTCATTTAAATATAAAAGAATAAAATTATAGCCTGAAACCTTTCCTTGAGGGGCTAAGGTAACTCAATAATCAACTGTATTATAATACAATCGTTAAGTATTAAATATCGGACCAAATTTATAAAAATGAATGGTTGAAAACAAAATACAATAAATTCTTTCTTATTCTTACGAAATCAGTTGATTTATTTTGGCCTCATACATGTTATTACGGGGAAACTACGATTTTTATCTAAATAATAGTAATATATTAATTATACACTCAACATCAAGATTCCTACAGAATGCATTCAAATTCCACTTTCATGCCAAAGGCCCAAGGACGCAAATTCGTTATGCTTTCTTCATATTTTTAGAACAAAGATTTCCTTGGTAATCGTTACTCTGGGAGACATTTGTATCAAGATTGGATTCACAAAAACTCTAAACGAACATGTACACACTACTTCGTTTTACAAAAGTACTGTTACACTGGGGTTTTTCATCATTAGAGAGGTTTACGGGTATGATATAAAACGTTTCATCAAACGTAATTAAAGTTCTACTTTTCCAGAAGGTATCATTAAAACGTCCTTTCGATTGTGTACAAGTGTGTTGAGATGGAAGTGAAAATAATCGGGATTTCTGCTTTCTGAAGATTAACGGAGAAAATTGAGAACGGGAAAGGCCTGGTTCAGAGAGACATCAAGTTTTCAACTGTTTGGTTCTGAGAAATGCCTTTGAAATTGTCTGAAGTTCAAAATGTCTGCGCCAGCAAAGAAGAAAATATCGGTGGCCCCGGTTTTTAAGACCATCAAGTAGAAAGGCGGCAAGAGCTTGAGATGCATTTAAAGGCCTCCCTCAACCGATGTTGCAAAGTTTGCAACATCAATGTTGACGAGCTGAAGTCCTCTGTAAACCGCGTGTGATGCAGCATAAGAAAATACTTCGTCGGCAATGTGTGCGTGACCTTTAGGTCTTGCTTGGAAGGCGTATTGACCACCGAGGACTGCCATATTGATTAATATTGCAGTTTAAACAAATACTTATATGATAAAAAAATAAAAACTATTATTGTGTCCTTTGTTGAGAGCTTCGTAAGGGGTTTAACCGAACATTTGCAATACTCGGTGTGCTTGTCAACCAAAAGAGAAATTTAGGCTTCAAAAAGTCTAGTAAACCAAAAGATTTACAGATTAAACTTCTTGTATATTGATTTTTCTACATTTTTCTACATATTTAACCTGCACAAGTACAACTTACTTTATTGTATGCGTATATAAAGTTCAACTTAAATCAGTAATTTCTCTAGTTATATCTAAAATATTCATGTATAGTTATATATTATTAAAAATATTTGGAATCTGTCCTCAATGACTTTGATGATCTTGAAAAGAGGGAAATAGCATTCATACTTATAGTGAAAAAGGTGCATAGTGCATAAAAGGTTGAGAATCATTAAAATAGACGTTTCTTCTCTTTATTCTTTCTTTTTTTTCACCAAAATATCTAAAGGGTGAGCATATTGAACCATAAATAAGGACTTAAAATAAACCCATTTCAAATGGTTTTTGTTGTCTAACTTTTAATTTCCAAGAAGAATAGAGATGTTGCTTCGGTTATCAATACTCCTGAATAAGATTCGCAGAAAGAGAAATGAAAGATTTATTGGCGCTTTCATTTTATTTCAGAAAATTTAGTTTTCAGTAACAAACTAATTTACAAATAAATAAATGTCCCATTTCTTACCTATCCAAGAGTAGTATATAAAAAATTATTCGCTGACTTCAGAAATATCTGCCGAAAATCGTAAGCCTCCCAAATAACTCAATGCAATTATAACATGGTAAAATTTCTTAAAATTTCCCGTCTATTTTGTTACTAAAAATTTTTAGAATTTTGTTTATGCTAATGAGGCCATTTTTCTTCATTTGTGAGGAAAGGGGAAGTTATATGAAAAATGAAAAAGTTATAAAATTGAGCCAAAGGAACAAGGATAATTTTTTAACTTAAGGATATGAGGGCAGGAACCAATTATTACCCAGGAACATCAGTTTCTTTACTTTACAAACCTGAATCCATCTGCAGGATCACTAAAATGAAAAATTGTCACTTAAGCAAATATCATTGCGTTTTCTCAATAAGATGGAATGGAAAAATAAAAACTATATAGAGTAAAGAGTTTCAGAAATTTCAAGCCATCTTCATACGACAAATGACTTAGGGAAACGATAATTTAAGAATAAAGAACGAGATAAGAAAGATCTCTCTGACACCAAGCCTTTCACAAAAGAGTTTCTCTTACTAATATCATAAAGGTCGTACCTAAGCAATTTGTGGTATTAAGCATAATATGAAAGACTAAAGGTCAGAGCTTTTCATCAGCAGACAAAATGAATGGTCCATCTCTTCTTCGTCGGCATCAATTTTTATTCTATTGCTGTCGTGAATGACTGGACGTTGAATTTCACTCTCACTCTTGCCTAACGAGCTTTTCACAACATACTTTCACTTCCTTAAACTTTTTTCATCGCTAATGCCACAATATACAGCTGCCTCTCTCCCTGTTTTTTTATGACATCAAAAATATATGAATGTTATTAACTAAGTATTGCATTCAACTTAAATTTAGACGTAATTTATCAACAAAGTAAAGGGATAGTTAATCAAATAATTAACATTGTGGCGACTGATATTTGTTAAATTCTTACTTTAGCTCTATTTTTCTTCCACCCTTCCCATTAATACAGCGACTTTTGCTCATTTTGGCAATCGCTAGATGAACGCATCAAAAAAGTCCCTTTATTATGACTCACTTTTTAAAAGTCCAATTAAATACAAAATTCCTTTAGCTTAACTTTCGAGCACCCAAGAACTTTCAATCCACGTAAAAAACACTAAAATCATTGATTTTAATATAGTTCAAAGATTATACATACAAACTGCATTTTTACATAGAAGTTCCATCTTTATCTTTCATGCTTATGTATGTTTACTTTAAGTTCCCTCATTTAGCATAAATGAATTTATGAATAAATGAGCAAAATGAAGAAATAAATTGTGAAATTATGCGTAATTGTTTGAAATTAAAAGATTCATAGGTAAATGATTTATGGGAAAATAGTGCTGCCTCTTGAATTTCAAGTAGATACTGAAGGTAATTCAAAAGACTAACAATTTGAAAGCTTTCAATATAGCCACGCAATTTTGGGTTAATGTAGCTTTCTTCATCAGTCAGTTTCACTAATTATCTTTGAGATATCATTTTTATGTTCACTCACTTTTTTTTTTTCATTTCTAACAAATAAATAGAAGCTATTAGGGATAAAATGGTCGTTACACTCCTAGAATAATTCTTTGCCTCCATTGAAGTTACTAAGACATTGAAATTTTGAATCCAACAAAAGAATCATGTCATTTTGGTAAAGTTTAGAGAGATAATTAGCGCTTCATTCAAACTTTACAAAGGAAGAAATTATTTCGTGGTCTGAGAAGTTCCATTAAAGAAAACTAAAAGACAAGGGGTTAAATAACAGAAAACTATTAAGGAAAACTAAGAAAAGGGTTTAAAACTAATTTATCGGCCGATAACCATTGTTTGTGCTAATTATTCGGCTCTGGAAGCAACTATTTCATGATTTATTACCACTTAAATGTAGTAATTTCCCCGAGTTGAAATAAGCCATCAGAAACTAGAGTTGAGGCACTCAATGTTTTCGAATTATAACAATCACAGAATCTTCTGTAGGATAATTTTTTTGTCTCCTTTTCTTCTTAAGAAACAAAAGCGTAATTTTCTGGGATGAATACAATTCTACTTAAAAAAATGTTCACTGGTTTCATTATTATTTGTTTTATTTTTTCATTTACGTACTCAAAGGAAGAGAAAAATAAAAGGGGTACACTTAGAATTTCTTGAAATGTCATTTTTATGAAAAGGGAAGAATTAAATTTAAATTAAACGTATTTTTTTGAAAAACGAGGCTCACGTAAATGAAACTGAGGTCGAATTATTGAACTATTTGGCATGAAAACTGTGTTGGTTTCAAGAAACGAACAAAATCTCCTCCCAAGTTAACAAGAAAATCATTTTAAAATAAATCATTCACATAAACACCCAGCAAGAATATTCTTTGATAGAAACTATTTTTAAATGTAGTACAAGAAGTTAAGGGGATAAAATAGCTCTGTACTACAATGCCAAGCAAATATCGAGACACACTTCTGAAGATAAAATACGGGTAATGGTGGAAACCACTTCATCCATTACACCATTTTTGCCCTTCACTTTAGTTTTGTTACTTAGAGGATTCATTTATTCATCTTCCTTCTCCAAATCGGGATGAAAAATAGCATCACTCTGGTGACACTTCTGTTTCTTGTACAGCGAAAGAATTTGACCTTCCGTTCCGTGTATCGCAAAGACGTGGAACAGCAAGGGCGTCTCTAGTAAAATAATCCAAAGAGTTTGTCAAATAGCCTTAGATCACATAATTTTAGGTTCTCTATTTTCCACACCTCTAGGTAATTGAGGTAAGGCGTCTCTAAGTTAGTTTTTGGATAGTGAAGATGAAGAAATAAATGTGTGCAGCCGATCGTAAGAGCAGATCCATCGGATTAGGCAATATCAACGTCATTAATATGAAGGAACGAAATGAAATGTACATAGTTAAAAACAATATTGTATGAGGGACACAAGTAACATATCAACAGAAGAATCAAGCAGAATTGATAAAGAGGAAAACAATTTGAAACAAGGTACATAAAGAACAGGAAGAATTTCACGAGAAAAACTGGAAAAAAAGGACACAAAATATATTAAAAAAGAAACATTCAAACTCACAAAAATAACATAACATTTGGTTTGGATAAATCTCATTCCATCTTGTAATTAGATTATCAAAGGTAACGAACATTTGTAGAATAGCACGACCAAAAGGCCTTGCAAATTTACTAACAAATAAGTTTAGTAAATTCATTACGCGATCGAATCCTTTTTAAAATACTGGAAAAATTTACTTACCAAAATATTTTAGTCTCATTCACGTTAAAAGTAACATAAAGGGATGGCCGTAAAACTAAGTATCGTGGTACACCAATATACCATACACCACCCCTATATTATGTAGCGGGGGGGGACTTAATCACCTACTGCAAATTGAACCATTAAAGGATGTTCGTAGGGATTAACGACCGACTAGGAGGTCAAACTCAAGGTGTTAGATTTCAAATCCTTAATAATCAAGCAGAGTGCATAATTTGTTGGTCAGATTTGCTTGAATAGGCCAAGAGTATCATTCAAGTTTAGCTAAAGACGAAGCAACACAAATAAAATTGTATTTACAAAGATCAAAATAATAATAATAGGCTGTAGGGATATACGAGTGTATATATATATATATAAATATATATATATATATATATATATATATATATATATATATATATATATATATATCGAGGTCTCTCTCATGGCAAAGAAAAACAATGAAAAAAAAAAAAAACTGGGTTTTTCTAAGCCACTCTACCCAGTCTCCGGTAACATACAAGTACGATAAAAATGGTAAATTTAGGAGACAGTTATTTGTGACTTATTCTCAAAAGACCTACCCTCAGAGGGTGTATTTATAAACAAACAAGTTTAAAATTATTACTGTCGATCTCGTATTACGCTCTTCCAGAGCGACACGACGCCAAGCACGCCTGAATTGATACCCACTTCTGTCCATTCAACATGAGATCCAGTTTTCCTAAGTTTAAAATGTCTAGGACGAGAAATAGCAGATGCCCAAAAGCCAGGGCACACTCGAGTCTTCCCTTGCTATCCCACTCCTCCTTCCATTACCCCTCGGGTGTAATTCTTGTATAACACTTTGCATCAGGATAAAAAGTGTTTTTCTTCGTTTCGTCACGATTTCGATAAGAACTTGCCAAGATATAGTTCCCTCAGCAAGTTAAGAAGGACTTTCTTTTTCTTGGGCAATACCAGATTGCACCAAGCATAATCGGTACAGTTCGATTACCAAAGATAGTCAAGTGATTGTACCCTTTCTGATTTTGACACCCCAAACTAGATAGATTTATCACCCAAAAGGGAAGCTCTAGAAGCGAAACCAAATGGCTAGAAAATCATACAACCATCTTCAAGCATCGTCTGAGAAAACCTTGTCAAGGTCATAAACGCCCAACGCTTTCCTTATTCAATCGGCGTTTTGATTTGGTTCTTTCTCCTCCGTCTTCTCGAAATTCCGCGTGACGTCTCTCGTTCACCCCTCGATAGAATTAACACCCTTTTTGAGAAGCAAATAAACACAACTCACAAGGCCTCTCCTGACAATATTCGAATAAAGGTATTTCGTTTGGATTCTATGGATAAACCTCACTACCTTATGTGTGTAATCAATCCTATTTTCATGTCCCCTTGCATTTAACTAAGATTATTTTTATATCTTGAAGATGAATTTTTTTAAAGTAAATTGTTCTTCCTTAAAGCAACCAGAAAACAAGTGTCGGTAACATGACTTAAGAACCCTTTTTGAATTGTATTTTGTGCGTGTATATATTAATTTTTGTTTGAGTTGATTAATGTACAGTAAGTTCTATTTTGGTTGAAGTTTTTAAATTATCATTGAACGAGTTGCATTGGCAGTTTTTAGTATATTAAAGAGAGAACTCCCCTTCATATTCATTCAATAGAAAAAATATAAGAAAAGCGTTCTTAGAGATCGATCCTGAAGCGCTTACTGGAACTACGAACGTACGACCTACTTTATTAATCATAATAAAAATAAAAAATAATTTCGGCTAACCAACCACATAGGCAAAAGGGAATTATTTAAAATGAAATCGTCTCTTGATAATTATTATTAGGAGGGATTCTAAAATAGAAATAATTGATTAGGTTACTACGTTCAGATCAAAAGGGGAACTTGACAATACTAAATACTAATAATGGAGGGGGTTTCAGTCTTACGGGTCGGTGAATTCGAGGAAGGTCCTTCTTGCGATGAGGCGAGTGGGGAACGATCCAATGAGGCAAGTAAGGCACGATCCGATGAGGCAAGTGGGCATAATCCGATGAGTCAGGTGGCGAACGATCAAATGAGGCAAGTGGGACACGATCCGATATGCAAGTGAGGCACGATCCGATGAGGCAGGTGGGCACGATCTGAACCAACCTTCTGATGAAGATAGCCAATCTTAAAAGACGATGTTTGACAGGAAAGGTGGGTATTCTCGTAATTCCACTGGAAAAGGGAACTTCTTCTCCTCAAGGGTAATCGATGGAGCTTTTCTTCTGTTCGATTAAACGAAGGAGACTGTTGCGCAGATTCAAAGGATAACAATTTACAGAAGCTACCAATTGACTAGGGTAGAATCACAGCGGAGAATGTCTGCTGACTGATGAACGCTCACAATACGACAGCCTTGAGTTGCGTGCTGGACTCGTCGAACTAAAGTAAACCTGAGTATTTGTATGCCTGATTATGAGTGGGAAGGGGCAATTTTAAGAAAAGAGTCACAAGTTTCAAACATCTTACTCCAGAGGCGGAGTTGATTCACAATTTAACAGCAAAGTGCGAGATAGAGCGGCTCTTTCTCGCCTCGTCACCTATGGGAGGAGGGGGGGGGGAGCTCGGTACGAGTTCGCAGGATTGGGGAATATTTCACAATGCGCTCAGGAGTCGAAAATTCGTGAATTTTCGAACAGGAAGGACCATCTCCATGGCAGGATACCCTTGTACATGGTCTCCAATAAATTGGGAAGAGGTGTCAGAGGTTGTTTTTTGACATCCCTTCCTTCCATACGATGGAAATTTTCTGAGAGAGAGGGAAGAACAAGGGACATCGCAAAATTGGATAGGAGGAATTATTATTAAGGCGTCAGCCAGATAAAAAAAAACGGGGGACCGGACCTCTATTCGACAGGCTTACTCAAAGGTTAGGATATTGATATGACCAAAAAATAATCTAATTTAGTCGACAAAAAATTACATTTAAATTAAGGAACAAAATTAGAACTTTATCTAAAACGGTAGTAGAACCACGAAAACCCTCCCCCAAAACTCCACTATTTTAAATAAGTATCTACAAGGACCATAGATATATGTTCAGAGTTAAAAAAATGAAAAATAATATATACATGATTAGCTTACTGGTTCACAGGCGACCTAAAATTTAGTGGATTAGCCAGCATTGTTGGCTAATGGATTCCAGCTAAGATTATCAGTTATACAATTATAGGTACCACGTATATTCCATACTTTAAACAGATATTGTTGAAGTATCAAAAGCCATCGCATTTTACGTCCGTTCTGGCTCTTAGTATTTCGGAAGAATGACAAATTGCAAGGGCCCGTTTCGACAATAAACTCTTTCCCTATTAAATACATCCTAATTTGATAATATCATCCTATAGATAAAGTTTCCCGTTCTATTACAGAATAATTACGTTAACGGGGTAGTAGCTTTCGGTTCGCATAAACAAGCGGTGGCTTTCACCTTCATCGGAGTATTGTAGCAGCACGTATCCAATTCCTTTGTCACTGGCATCCGTCCGGATGCCGAAGGGCTTAGAGGGATTAGGGAGACTAAAAGTGGGGGCGGAGGCTAGCTTGCCCTTGAGCTGCTGGCACTTGACAGTAGCTTTTGCATTCTATCAGAGGGGATCTGGGAATTTCTTCTGAAGGAGGGCACTTAAAGGGGCTGAAGTAGACGCGAATATAGGGATAAATCTATGGTTAAAGGAGGCCGATCCCATGAATGGCCTCAGCTGTTTCTTCGTTCGAGGAAGTGGCATCTCAACAATAGCCCTACCTTTTCGTCCTGGGAGACCATTTGATTTTCCGAGCGAACAGGCTCTCGAGTAGTAGAGGCGATGTTATGCTCAAATTGATTGGAACAACCGGGCTTCTCGGGGATGATATCTTCAAATCCATTTTGTAACTGCTGCAGCTGACTCTTTTGAAGAAGCGCTAGCCTGGACGAGACACCCAGCACGAGCGATGATGATTTCGGGGGTCCAGGTAAAGATGGAATAGGTTAATCACCATCTTGCTTAATGCATACTACTTGTCCAACATTGAATTGAGGGGGTCAGCGGGATATTTATTCAACGTATTGATGTGAAAAACCTTTTCTCCTGAGAGGGTCTGAATTAGGTAATCCACTGGTCCTTTTACCTCTTAAACGGAAAAGTGGCCCTTCCACTTGCTCAGAAGCTTGTTACTCTCCGTGGAAAGTGGCAACAGCCCCTCTTCGCCAGGCTTAAAACTTCTTTCCTTCCCCTTAAAATGGAAATAAGTTCGGTACTTCTCCACATTAATCTCAGCATTTTGGTACGCACGATGTCAGCACATATCTTGAGGCGCTTTCGGAGGTCTAGGAGGTACGAATTAGAGGATTGGATTTCATTATTTAAAAGGAAATTGGTGAAAAGTTACTTTAAAATAGACGCGGGGCCTCGAACATTACGGCCATAGAGTAATTCGAAGGTGGTGAATCGTAGGGTCCTATGGGTGATATCACGACAAGCAAACAGTGCTATAGGTAAAAAGCGGTGCCATTTTCGGAGCTGATCTATACACAATTGTCTGAAGATTGCTTTCAATGTGCCATTTAGCTTTTCGTAAACTCCATTTGCGGCTGGGTGGTATAGGGTGTTAAACAAAGGTTTTACCCAATGAGAAGCTTGCCGGCATACTCCATAAGCTCAGAGGTCAATTGTCTTCCTTGATCTGACAATACATCTTTCGTAATTCTTACCGGAGTAAAGATAGACATGAGGGCTTCGGCGTAAGAAACACTTTTAAGGTGCTTAAGAGGAAGTGCATCAGGGCAACGGCTAGCGAAGTCTATCAAAGTGAGGACGTAACGATGTCCTTCAACTGATGGGGGATAAATAGGGCCAATAAAATAAATGGCCACACAAGAAAAAGGTTCCGAAATGATCGGGCATTTCTGGAGGAGGCCTGGCATGACGAGCCTTTTGCTGTTGTCTTTGGGCAGGCATTTAATGCTTTTTGCTACTCTAAAATTTCTCTGGCCGCACCCGGCTAATAAGAATCATTAAAATCCCTCTGAGCCCTCTTGTTATGTATAAAATAACCCGAAAATAAACTATCGCGAGAAATCAGGACGAATTGGGGGACGTGAGAGAGGGGAATACATAAGGCGTGTGTTTCACGTTCGGTTCCGTCGGAAAATTTACGATGTAACACCTAATCCTTGACAATATATGAGACGCTTTTTCCACCCCGGGAAGACTGTTGCTCATGATTCCTGGCCTTCTCTAAAAGGGGGAGGAGAGTTGCGCAGCCCTTCTGGTGCGTGCAAAATCCTCGTTCTGGTGTCCTTCCAGACTGCCGTCCTTTTCCCGTGACCCCCCGTAACTCGTCGTCGTACGTCATCGAAACTCTCGTCAGCAGATCTACATTCGTTAAGCATTGGCCCCTGTTCAGAGGAAAGCTATCGAGCCTTCTTCTTCTCAGAGAGTTGTGACGCCCTATCATCTTCAACACCCCTTCAAGATTCCCGTTCTTTTGAGGCTCCCTGCCGATCAGCAGAATCGCCTCGAGTTGAGATTACCTTTCTCTGGAGCAGAGAAAATCTCATTCTTCATCACGAAATCACGAAGTAGTCCAACCCCATCTTTGAGTCCTCTTCGTCAGTACTTTCCGATCCAACAACTTCTTGAAGATCAGTGCCGTTGTCTTCCACCCCCCGACCAATTCGCCAGCGCTTGAAGGTAAAGCGATCGTGTATGGTCATCCTCAGATTACCTCGTTAATATTTATTATATTCATTTAACTTCCATAAGTATCCTGTTCCACCTTTTGTATATATATATATATATATATATATATATATATATATATATATATATAGAGAGAGAGAGAGAGAGAGAGAGAAAGAGAGAGAGAGAGGGGGTGGGAGAGATGCTCTGGAGAGGACCACAGCAGATTTGTTATATAACTTTACTAATCGAAATTGAAATTTACAACTCTCTCTAAAGTATACATTACGTAGTTTTTCATGTTTTTTTAATCATAACCAGAACTTTAAAAAGGAAATTACACATTTATTAATAATATTTTTGTTGTACCAAGTTTAAGACAATTTTCAGAAATAAACAATATATAAGACAATACTTTATTTGTAAGTAAAGAATCCTAAGTAAACTGTTATAAACTAAATTACTTGATCCCGATGTAATCTCTGGAAATATATCGGCATTACAGTGTGCTCGATGAAGGCGAGGTTCTGTTTCAATATGTGAATTAGACACAGAACTAGGAAAGTTCTTTTGAAGAAAGATATTACAAGTTCGGATTCATTCTATTCAATGTAAAACCGATGTTACCTTAGATGATTTTAAAATTTTTAAAACCATCTTCGGTCCTGTTTCTCATCGAATTCAAGAATCGATGTGAATAAAATAGCTTCTGCCATAAAATATTAACCAACCGCCTCATCCTCTTTTTTTTCCTCTTACATTCCTCGTGCTTTCCCACCACTCTTCCATTCACAATTGAATGGACAACGTTTGTATTTTTTCGATGTGCATGTAGTCTTTCCTCAAATTTATATAGACATTCTCCTCTTTACATTTTTCTACATGAATTTTAACGCAATAACTTGTTATTTTTGCATCACTCCTTTTATTAACAGGCCAAATCCTTAATTAATTTCATAATATGAATATTTTCATTATAATTTTAGATATTAGTCTACTCATGAATTAGTATATTTCTAGTAGCGGAAGATGGGTGAAATTAGCATACGAAAGGTTGTAATAACGTAAAGAAATGAATTTCTTTCCCTATGTCCTTTCTTTCTTGTGTTTGTCTTGTTCTTCGAAATTGATACACTCGAAAATCCAGTATAAAAGGTTTGGGTCATGATAAAGAAAGAAACAAAAGCAAACGGCAACGATTGATCTCGTGAGGCTTTTTTTCGGTCCAAAATACCACCTTTGTTGTGATAAAAAAAATCACTTCCAACAAGTTTTGCAATCAATATTGTGGCAAAAGTTTAGAAAGATTAATGAAACAGTGAAGCAAAGCGGCGTGTAGACGCATTTAAGCACAAGATTATATGCAAAAGTTTTGAAACGTTCAGCATAATGCATGGAATTCGGATCAGTGATACATGGAGTTTTATGTCGCTACACAGAGAGTCTGAAGGCCAAGTTTTGGGACAAAATTATTTGAATAAAAAATAATATTGTATTTGTATATATGTATTGATAAAAAATTGAAATATAATGCTTCTGACAACAAAATAATGAACTTTTAAAAAAAATTATATAAAAAGAATGGAAAAAAAGAAAAGTAATATTATATTAATTGTTATCACTGTTTCCAGAATCAGTTTTTTTTTTCAAGTTTGTCCTATTGGTAGATCATACTTATTGCTTTAAAGGGTAGTACCAACCGCCTTTTCTCTGGTCTTTGGCGCATAGAGCTCAATAAAGGGTCAGAAGAGCACACCAGCATTGACATAATATCTTGATTTGCATCTATTCTTGAGCTTTTTATATAAAACCTTTGACTATATGAGCCAAACTTCTTATTTCTCGATTCTTGATCTTCCTCCGAAATTCCTGCAATTGGAATGTTGAAATTTTCTATAATTGAGCTCCATGAACGAGCAATTTATGTAGTGATTGTGGCAGATAATACCAATTGTATAAGGAAACAAATAGGCTTGCAGTTCAATGACAATAATCAGAGAATCTGGAAATGTTTATTCTCTCTCCAAATGACACATGAAAAAGTAAAACATGAACTCTTTTCAATAGGAAAGCAGCAAGACCTGTGATTTCGGCAGAAACATCGGCTGCTTGAAAGAATCTTCCTGCTGTATTTTCATCGTTTGTTGTCCCAGAACCATCTGGTTTTGGCATATGAATTAGAAGATAGTTTTGCTTGAAATATTTTTGAATTACAAATTTTATGGCTGTTACTAAAGTCTCAGATTATTGTGTTCCTGCTTTCCAACTTTGTATTGGAATCTTATAAGCAATGTGTAAAAAACATTCCATACACCTTATCTAAGAAAGTAGTGTAGATAATCCAAAGTTGAGAATTTCTTGAACCACCGGGCGTTGAAATGCTTCATCTAGCAAGTTCATTTGTTTTGGTTTACATCTTCAAATGCTGCAACACTAAAAAGAAGATGTTATTGTTGATAGAAAAGTTGCAACTTTTTAATCAATCATTGTAATGTCAAGTGAACGTTTGACGTGACATAGATCCAAAATAAAATAGTTGTTGGGCGAAGTATTTGGATGATTTTTGCAGATTATCCTCTTCTTTTTTAAGCAGGTTACATGTTTCCTTCTTGAAGGAGAATCTCAGAGGCCGGCAATATAAGGTAGAGGATGCCTTTGAATTTTTCCACAAAATGATTTCTTTATTATGTAGGTCTGTTCCTGTAATCTCAATTGGTACATAACAGGTGAAAAATATAGAATTCTCGATTGCAAGAGCTCTTTCGCTTACCAATTCAATATTTCCATGCAAAGTTAGATTCTTGAGTTGTACAATATAAAATGAGTTGTATTCTATAATGCGCTTTGCAGTATGATTTAATAAAGAATGAAGCCTGATTTCGGCTGAGGATTCAGTAATAGCCACTCTGTGAACGGAGGGGGATAACAGGCTTTCTTAGCTTCTCCGACAATGTTATATGGGGGATACAAATCAACACCTTTACTTTTGGCTCCATTTCTCAATGGCTGTTAATTTCCCTTTTATAGGGAACAATCAATTATTAATACTAAAGAATCATTAACAGAATAAAATGCTTTTTTAACATGCTACCCTGCACCTGCCTTGGATGACTTGTAGATGAAGCTTTTAATGCTAAAAATCTTAGCCTCTCTAGCATAACAACTCTCAACTCTGCAGCCTTTCTCATGTTTGTTTTGACTGAAGCTTGTTGAAATTCAATATAAGGGCAACCAGCTTTCAAGGAATGTGAAAAAGGGAAAGAAATTATTTGATTTGAGAACCATTATTGATTTTTTTGAAGGATCAGTGTTATATTCTGTTTTACTAATTCACACTTCTGGTGAAGATTCTTTAAAAAATCACGACTGCAGCTTCCTATTGTTCAGGACTAGAATTTAATTGCTTTGCATTCAAATAATTAAGTAAATAGGCCTTACACTTAGTGTCTGAAAAGGTGCACAAATGTTTCCCAACCATAGCTTCTGTCAACTCTCATTCTGCTTATTATAAATCTTGCAAATATGGAAATGGATAGGATAATGTTAACATTCTCCCTGCTGGCAGTTAGTAGCAATTTATTTTACTTATAACAGGTTTCTGACATGTAAATGAAATAAAAAATGCATGTCAGATTTACAGCTTTCCATAGCGAAATATTTGCCAGCTATTTAATTTAAAATTCAAATGGTAGATATTGTCCAAAAACTATGCATTTTTATTAACAGCATTTGTTCTATTAAACATTATTACAAATGTGAATTAACTATTGCAATATAAAATTTTAAGTGTTATGAAATGATATCCTACCATATGTTGTGCCTACTTCTGATACGAACTAAGAATGAATGAAGCAACACGTCTTACGACTCTGCAACTTGCTTCATTAAATCAAGACTAATCATGTATCTTCAAGTTTGACTCTTTCTGTTTGCCAACAGATTAAACTCAGATAAGTTTATTCCTGAAAAAGGATATTGTTAAACATTAGGTAAGAAATTAAACCTTCTAAAAATGCGATTTTATAAACTTCATTTCTTGACTTTTGTCCCACTTCTGGCCCACTGTGCGCTAAAAAGAATGAAATGGATATTTCTTTCAACCAAAAAAATGGGTAGGAGTAGTTTTGTTAATGGAAGAGTGTTATAAATTTTGACGGAGAACTTCTTTCACATTTCGTTTCAATCTGCCAGACAGCTTGTTACTAATAGTAAATTGAATAACATTGTATTGATTTGATTCTCGTCGAGCGTCTTAGAGCTTTATGAAGATTCGCAAAGCCTTTCCTATATGCTCTCCTCATGGATATAAAGGGTTTGTATGAGAGGTGATTGTCTATCTTGTCGAGAGTAACGGCATTTTGGTTCATTTGCCTACCACCCTACTCGAGACCCCGCCTTGGTGGTACTAAAATGAGAGAAATTTACTCCTCGAACAAGAAATTTGTCTTGTGGGACGGACTCGTACCTAATAACGTGCAATATCTCTAAGAGCCACCCTTCTATCAAAGATTTGATGCAATTCGACTAAAATGCGCTTGCATGACATTTCATATGTTCCATGTAGGGGAAAACAACCTCGGTTACCATTTTTTTCCCTTAGGATTATTGTACTGCAGCATTGTTCTCAATAACTAGCTAGGGTCTGAGTTGTGTAGGGACAAAATTAGCACAAATATTTCGCTGTTCACTGTGACATAAACCCACAGTTACTTCGGACGCCCGTAACATATATTTAGTAATTTATAGAAGAAATATTGCTGTAGATAGCATAATAATTTTTAGAAACATTAATATAATCACTTAGAACCAATAATAATACACAGCGCTATTTTTGCTAATAGATAAGTATGATGCACTAATTTTTTGTGCGAAATTGCGGAAAAGTATTAATGCATCCTTCAAAAATTCGTTACTTGCTTTAATTAATTGGGTACGATTGAACTGCTATAAAAATATAACTTAGAACAAGTATTTGTAATTTTTCTAATTTTTTGTCAAATCTGATATAAATGCGTTTAGTTATTTGAGTCTATAGCCATAATTAAACATATCTTGAAAAGGAACTTCAATTTCCCGGGAAAAGCATCAATGGAATTTCAGGAAAGGAAATGGATATTATTCCAACCATTTTTCTCCTAACAATAAGTTAACCATTTCTATCATATATATATATATATATATATATATATATATATATATAGAATATATTTGATTTGAAAGGTTCTACCTTAGCATTCTTACTTCAAAAATTCCACTTTCCTAATCGTGTCGTAATTTCTAAAAATAAATACATTATTGGCTGAAATAGTCATTATCTTTACAGTGATGTTATGTTTTCTATCTTTCAATTAAGTACTCTTTACATCTTAATATACCTTTTGCTCTGTTAATTATTTCTATACCAGGTATTAACCACTCGTTATGCCGTTTTAGAATGAAATAATATTACATGTTAAATCTGTCCATCATAATTGTTACTCTTTCAGTGCATTACAGCAAGCAGACTTTGAACTTTATCTTTGTAGATGTATTACTGGTTAATATATGTTTGCAAAACATTTAATGTTCTATTTTCGATGTTTTATTTTCTTTGGTATTTTTACTACGTAAGGATTGATTCTTTATATTCAACATCACACTTTTTTGACTTCTACAGAAAATTATTACAAATTTTTACCAAAAATAAATGGGTGTATATAATAAAAAGAATTTAATTTCCAAAATGCATGAATTTGTTTACGTTTAATAAAGAAAATGAATAAAAATTAGAATGTATTTAAACTAAATTTAATATAAATGTCAAGTATAAATGATATAAAATTTTCTAAATTTCCGTGATTTATAGCAATAAAGTACGTCGCTTTTGAAATTTCATTCAATGGTAGCTCTTTTCAAGGGGACTATCCTCATGTAAGCGTTTGATTTTTCCCTTCGTGTGCCATCCAAGGTTCTCTTTGAGTTATTTGAAAATTAATGTCGAGGATATAGACTTTAAGCGCCATCGTGAATTCCATGCTACAACACTTCTATGCTTGGGAGAAGTGGTTGTGTTTGTCCCAGTGTTTGAGTCAGTTGAAGGTCTGAAATCGATTTCTAAATTTGATACGCACTCTCCAAACCCGAAAATAAGAGTAAATCTTGCAAGGTGTTTTTTTTAACCGCGCCTCAATAGTGACTGTCACCAAGGGCATAAGTGGCCGAGATTAAATTCCAGCGTTCTACTAGGCTACTTTTAAATTCACAAAAATCAAAACAACAAATTTAAAACAACCTTCCCCCAGAAAAAAAATATGAAATAAAAAAAGGCAAGAAGAATGCAGCACGCTCCAATGGCGTTGCGAGGCCCCTCCATGTTTTCTCATCACGCGTTTTACTTTGAACTCTCCCTGGTCTGCCGTCAGGTCTTCACTGATATCTTCATCGGAGTACTCTACCATTTTCGTCGAATAAACTACTCCTTTCACCAAGTTAAGGGTAAACCTACCTTATCAGATCTACCGGCGAGCCATTCAGTGTCCGAAGCGCACTAACATGGCCGCCTTGAAAGGGTCCAATGCATTTCAAAGAAGGCTCTGTTTCGAGAAATTTGTCACCTTTGATGGAGTATATCACCTTTGGCCAAAATTCTGCCATATGTTGAGCGAATATCTAGAAAACATATAAAATCAGCGGGAAAAATACACCAGATAGTCTCTAAATGACTGGCTCAGACAAATTCAATGCTCCGCTCAGCCTACTTGCGACTCTGGCCTTTGTATGAGCCTCCCTGCCCGAGATCGTGTTGGGGCCGAACTTGCTCTTATTGGCATGGGCGCTATCAGAAGCCGAAGGATACGCTGCAGTTTATCTTTCATCCTACGGAACGCCCGTGGGGGATACTGTGAAGCTCCCAAACCCGTATTTATTGGAAAGTGGAAAAGAACCTCATTACCAGGATAAACGTAGAAGATCTCCTCGGACAGCTACCGAAGAGCTAGCTCCTTAGAAGTGGCGTTTCTACCCGAGATCGACCTCAATCTGATAGAGGTGAAGCTCCTCTATCGGTTAAGGGCTGAGATAGGGGAGAACGTTCTACAAGATGAGTACTTAGAAAACTATGGAGAGCACGGCGAGTCTTGGGGAAGGTAACGGGGGATGCACTTTTTTATCTTTACTTCAGTTATAGTATTCATTGGGTTTTCATGTGTTATTTTAGAAATAAAGATTTTGATAGGATACAAACAGAGCTGAGCCATCCTAAACGTTCAGTTTAGATAGTTTTCATCGGCAAAGGCACCATGGCTCTGAGAAAGGCACCAGGAGGCTGGCTTATAGTAACCCCTGGGGATGCCCCTTGGCGAAGACAACGTGACGGTTATAAACATTATAGTCGGCAGGTAGCAGTTGTCACTGGGTTCTATGTAGATTAACCATAGACATCTTTCCATAAGGGTTAACTTATACGGACCGTGTAGGACTAATTATCGTGGATAGTTATCCTTTACGTCGTCCTTTTTTGCTTAGAGCACAGTTCCCTGGACAGAACTCCGACTGCGCACTTTAACTCTTTCTTGGCAGCAATAAAAAGTAATGATAGAATTGGATGGGTTGTTAGATGACAATGTTCCTCTGCGAGTACAGGGTGAGGTGGGAATCAGAGCCAGTTCCGCAACTAGTTACGCGCTCGGTTTTGATCAAGAAGGAAGCAGCTGTATCTAGTCGAGCCAGATGATTTGAGGGATAGGAGGAGAGACTTTTCAGAAAGGGAGAAAGTATGTGTTAGCGGAGGATATGTGCGTACTAGCTGATTGAAGAGACGCTCTGTTGCACATTACGGTTTTATCTCCCAATGTGGATCATACATAGTAAAACAAGAATAAAATAGGCTTAGCAGTGACAGATATAGAAAATAAAAAGAGTTTGAACGCCTAACACTAAAATACCACAATAAAACAACATTTTAACATAAAAATATTTAACTAAAACTCTGGTACTTAGCCTCTAATCAAAATATTATACAATCATGAGCAAGGGATGTACACCTGTATGAACTCGTAAAAACAGCAAGAAAGGAAATTAAATTTGTTGCCGAGCACTGAGGACTCCAAGAAGAGTAATTTATATAATCTTCATCAACGGCTGTCAACTACACAAGTCATATCCAGCACAATGTCAGACATCATTTTTTTCACAAATTTGTTTCTTCTAAGCGATAGGATGATATATGATGTAAGATCTTGTCCAGTCAGAATTTTTCCCCAAGACCCGACCTCTCATACTACCCTTCGAAGCATTCACATCATAGTAAATGTCACCGAAGTGCCATTGAGCTAGCATTTTATTTCTCAAACACTCGTTTGCTTAACCAATCTCACTCGATCTTTTAACCAATAGCAACCCTATAACATGATCACATGGATTCTCCTTGAATTTCTATTCTAATCTATTCTGCTTACACACTCAGTGGACAAAAGAAAATTCTCTGTAACAACTGTTTCCACACACTTGTTTCCTTAACTTCTCTACCCTTTACACACTACTTATCCATCTCAAATTATCGATACATCCTTACCCCAGCTTCAGCTTCAACACTACCCTCATTCTCTTTTCGATATTAGCTTTTAGCCATTTCCTCACATGAAATCTGTCACACAATTCGATCAACACTTGAAAATTCCTCTCATCCCCCGCCCCTTATTCGAGGTCATCACTCTATTCCAATATCGATAGATAGATAACTCATATTTTCCATCACCCTCATAACCATTTTGGCTGATTCCTATTGATACTTATCTTAATACTTCAGATATAAACTGATTGAAAAGCTATAGGCAGATAATACACTCTCACTTGCCTTACCACTCTTTCTCGCCAGATTACTGCTAAAATCAATGGTTACTTCTTTATAATGTTTTCTTTTCTACACCTTCCTAGATTTACAAGAGGTCCATAAATCCAGCATATACTCCACATATCTAATCTATTATCACGACCTCATTCGTCTTTTCATACCCTGAAACTGAAATTTTCCCTACATTTTTCCTATAATGAGCTAGAGACTTACCACCTTTAGCTATTACATACACATTTTTCCACATCCACATACATTGGTATTTAAAAAATATGTTTGCCGTTCTTAGGGTCTCTTACAATTTAAAATGTTTCACAACACAACCATTAAACCTGTTCTATATTAGGGTGACTACCACTTTTTGCCATCTCAGTCAATGTACTATCTACAACAACCCATTTATCATATTCAAACTTCCTTAAAAACTAATAAACTCTTCTGTACTTTTCGGTTCCATACCCTGATACAGCCGGCATGGTAAAACTCCGAAGTCAATCATCTTCCATACATACCCACATTATACAACTCGTCAACTTACTCTGGTATACTATATTTTACCTCCTTCAGCTGAGAACTATCTGTAATTCTTATCCAGGATGTTCGAATAATTATTATTCCCTCAGATTTTCCCCTTCTCACTTCATTTAAGATTACTTTTCTTCCATTCTTCTTTCCTTCATTCCTCATATGTCCAAACGCTTACTTAATTTTCTGCTTTCTTACTCTTGTTAATCATTCGTTTCACTTTCATTTTCATTACTGGTGTTTTAGATTCGCATCTCCCTTTACATTCCCAAGTGCACTATTTTGCATTTGCAAGTGAATCCGTCTCCTTTTTGCTCTTTCACTCAATTTTTTAATCCTCCTTCCCTCTTTCAGGATTCTGCCTGCTCTTTTCCCTTATACATACTGCGCTTACACTATTTACTATTACTTACACATTTACACTATTTCCTTCCTCACTCTTTCTCTCTTTTAATATGATGCAATCTCAGGTACTTTTCTTCCTTCACTCTGATTCAACAGACTCTTAATTTTGAATCTCCCGTTTTACCTTCACCACCCTTTCTCGTTCTGTAAGAAAATAAATTAACCTTACACAATCCTATTATGTAGCTGAATAGTACTATATTCCTCTCCTAAAGATTTCCCATCGAATACATCTAACAGCATTTTTTAATTGCCAAATTAATTAACGTCCATCTACAGGAAAGTCCCTTGATTTTCGATCAATTCTAGTTATTAGTTTCAGCGTAAAATTAAAATCGTTTAAGATTCTGCTGCTTCATATGTTGAGTAAGGCTTTATTCGTCGTAAGTCTAGGCATATATCGTTGTTAAAGTTACAATAATACCCGCCAGGTAAACTAACTTTCTTGCCATCATCTTTTTAACTACTATATAATTATTCCTATTACTGTTTGATAAAACATAACAGGATGCATATACCTTTTGATTTACAGCCTATAAGGTATTTTTGTTCAATAGTTAATCAAAATTAGAAAAATATTTTCAATTAGAGATTTTCTGAGTTTTTATCTCTTGCTTAGCTGTTGAAACTGTCTTTTCTTTATATAATTGATTAATAAACTGAAGTTTAACAAGTATGTTCCGGGCCCTTTGATGATGTTAATATTCATAGAAAGGGGGTTTAGCATTACCTTCAAAGAAGAATCTTGTTATAATAGAAATAGGTTATATTAGAAACTCTTGCTAGGAGTCTCTCAGTATCTAGATCAAGACTGTTTAAAAGTATCGTGTCGTTGTTTTTGTCATTTATTGCGCAATTTTTAGTTATTCATAAGTAGATATTTGAATAAATTTGGTTCCCTTTACTGATTAATGTTTGCTTCTACCATATTCTTCCTTTGATCATGAACAGAAGAAATTGAATGGTATAAGTAGTAATGATTGGTTAATTTACTAAAGAATCGAAAGGCTGTTGACTTTGCTTCTACATATGGTGGTGACAATTTTATATATAAGGTCACCACAAATCTATTAAATGCTTACACCTGTCATTCACTGATTATGCCGGTATTATAACTATATTCTTTGATATTCTAATTGGAACTTCTTTTCATGCTATTTTTTAAAGTCTAAAACAAAGTGCAATGCGTAGATTCTGGTCTTAAAATTCGTGTGATTTGTCTTGAATCTAGTGCTTCTATTGCCCGTGTTAATCAAGAACACCTCTTTATTATTTAAGATAAGATTTAAACAATAATTTCAAAATATTTTTTTAAAGTAATGATTCCAGATGCTCTTCTTTGATAAACACTTTCGTCAGAGAATTTAATTTATAGTCTTCTTCTAAGACTTCTTGCTCGCCTACTAATCTTTGTATTGACACGATATGCGGTATGGCCTAGAAAGCAATTATTATTCCTAAGGCTGAAAGTCCTCCCATTTCCGCCCTAATCCCATCTACTTATATGAGAAACGAGGTTGCTGACTTCCTAAGCAGAGTCCTAACCAAAATTATTTCATTGGGTAAAACATAGTGGCTGAAGCCGAACTAAAATTTTGGTTATTACTCCATTCAGAGAATTGAAAACCCTTAAAATCAGGTTTATTCATTGACAATATGTCGTGACTATGTGCAGGAGTTTTTAGAGTAGTTGTTTGATTCTCGATTGCAAATTCACTTATACGAACTCTTCATTAACGCAATTGAAGTAGTTGTTATGACTAACCTATCACAAAATTTTTAAATAGTACTCTTTACGCATATCACTTCTAATTAAATCACTTATGAAATTTCCACTCAATTGCTTCAATTATATTTCACTATCTTTTAGAAAAATAAGTAAAAATTCCAATCACATTTTTCGCCTTTCTGTAATATATGATTAAATTTTACTTTCTCCCTCTCGTGGTATAATATTCCCGAACTTCACGCGTACAAAAGGCAGACAATGAGTGATATACTCATTGTTTACCTTTTATACGCTTAAACTTTTGTCTCCTTCAATAAAACTCTTTTAAAGATCTTGGAAGAGGCATCGTAGAAAAGGACAAAATACATTATATCACTAATAAAACCTTTAAATAATAGAGACTGACAAATAGTGCTCTTTCTTATTTCTTCTATGAATAATCTACAAAATGAAATTGTATCCCATTTAAACCCTTCAGAGCGGTTTAATTTTTGGTTTAGATTTTTTATTTTTATATATTTAGTAACAATTAGAAGGCTTACTTTATCCTCAATTAACTTCTGTTTATTTTTCGCATTTTCAGAAACTCAACCTTTTCTCACAATTGCTGGCTTAGATGCAAAATCGGGCAGTTATGTTTGGCAAACTATTGAAGATTTATTGTAAAGGTTGATGAATTCCCCAAATTAGAGAGAGATGAATTAAACTGGAAGACAAGAAGGTTGCAAAGAGCGAAAAGAGGGATGCAAACCTATAGACACGAACATACAAGGCTCCGACCTAAGATACATAGTAAAGGTTCATGAATTTTCTTAGGCAACTAAACTGACAAGTTCATATACGACGATAGAGAAGCAGAGTGATAAATGATGAATCTAACGGAAACTCGGAAGCGTTTTGGAATATATAGATGAATCGACCACTGATGCCACCCCTCCTAACCACCAGTGTCACTAGGGGAAACTTACATTCGAAAACACATAGACACACACACACACAATGAAGAAAAGTTATGTCCTCCCAATGCAAGGGGTTAAAAATTGTTGGCTAAGCCTAGACAGCCTAGGGTTGATTCAACAAAGGACGTAGAGCGGAGATCGAGAAGATCAAGACCACTCTCTAGTCCTCTTTCTCTTAGTGCCTTCTGGAGCTGCAAGGAGATCCTTCCTTAATTAAGCGTTCTTTTATTGATACTTCGTCATTCTGCTGGCTCTTCCACACTGAAGAGCGATATCCACATCCATTATTATTTCTTCTTTTTTCACCATCTTTTCAGCTGTCAACGGTGTACCAAGACTTAGAATAATAACTCAAAACTCCATCGTTTTGAACTTTGACCCGCTTTTTTATGATGAAGTTTTGCCTTCATATAACATTAAACACAAAATAGAGAAAACAACTTATGTAAGAAAGATAAATCTCATATTAAAATATATGTCGTTTTCGTATGCTTTTTACACCGCCTTCCCCCTGTTATTGGGAAACCGCATTTTAATTTTGGATACGGAGCACGTATTGTTACATAATTCGATTCAAATCGAAACACCATCCAGCGACTGACCACACCCATTACATGTGCATTAGTTTTGCTAAGAGTGAGAAGTGTTTTTCCACTTATTAAAGCAGTAACATAATATATTCATCTGTTTATCCCCTTTCCAAAAAGGATTTTACAGGAAAAATTCCTGCAAAAGACTCGTATCGGTAAATATTAATGCTGGAATGAATAAATGTCAACCATACGTATATGTTTTCCTAGTTAGATGATATATATTTTTAGCAGATTTTTTCCACGCTCTGTTTTTTAAAATTTATGTTACTCGTTTGCGGCAGATTCGTTCCAGACTAGTTCAATTTTACGGCCACCATTAAATATAAAATTTGATTCAATTTTTTGAGTCTCTGTTTATTTTTTCAGGTGCCATTTTCTTAATTTTTACATCTTTAGATTAGAAATTTATTTGGGTAAATGTCTATTCTACACTTCATCCCGCTCTGCATCAACTCACACACAAGAAAATCAAATAAAACAAAACAAAAAAACAACCGCTCATGCTATCCTTCTTTCACTCCTTCTTCTCTCACATATGAATCTAATATCTGAACGTAGATTTGGTTTATTGTTCATTTTGTATTTTTGTTATATTGTAAAATGTTAAAACTAGTGTTTGTTCCCTTCACATTAATGTAGTTCTAATACACTGAAAATTCAGTAACTTTATCTCTTTGTCCAGAGAAAAAAAGATTTCCCTGAACTTGCCTGCCTCCCCTTATTTCGTTGGTCTGAAAAAGCCCTTATCTCCACCCTTTTACACGTCACGCCGCAACTGATGTCATATAAATGTGATTAAAGCTATTAGATTTCTACGTCTACTTGCTGGCTTCTATCCTGGCTAGAGACTACACAAATCATTCAGCAAACGGAGAGAGGTTGCAGCATTATTAGCGATTGCACAAATAAAACTAAAAGGTATCTGAACTGCAAACGCGATCAGAGAAATATGATACAAAATGACTTTTTAAGGCAAGATCCAAATAGAAAGAAATAAGAACAAGCCAAGCAAGAAAAGCCGATAACGTACGGTAACGCCGCCAAAAATCTGCCTTCAAAATCACTGGAGACCTCATCAATAAGATTTTCAAGCGAATTTTTTACGCAAATCTAGGCAATGTCGCCAAACCATGCCTCTAAAACGAAGTAATAAACGAACTGCTTAGGAAAATGGTCTACTTACAAGAAAGATGCCAAGAGACCAGCAAACTTCCAAATTATTCAAGGGTGCACTTTCGGTGTTTTAAAGAAACTAATTTGCAATAGGACTCAAGAAAAACAAAAAGACAAAGTGTCCGAAAAGAAACCGCCCCATGAAAATGCGGAAAGCATCGAACACCCAGAAAGTGGAGGTTCCGCGAGCCTGGGATGAAAGTAAAGTCCACTTACGCAAAACGAATGGGGGGCAAAAAAGAGCTAAGAAAAATCTCTTACCCAGCCCAAGGAGGTTACTTCCAAAGTGAAGCCCAGCGGTGAAGAAAAATAAAGACAGTCTCAGAAAATAAAAGGCTTTAATGACATAGGTTTACACGACATCAATCCTAAAACTGCAATGGAAACCTTTCAATCAAAAAGCAATGGCTGGATAACAATGAGGGTAACATATGAGAATTTCTTGCAAAAAATCACTGCGGATATCATTGTATTAATCAAAAACCTAATTAATACGCATACTAAAGCTACGCCTTATGGGATTACGATATGTTTATTACGAATTACACACAAGGAGAATACGACTGACCTGCGATAAAAATCAAGAAGGGTATCAGTTACATGCATCTCAGAACACTTGAATAATCATATCTATCGATTAAGGCTGAGCATGACTTGGGCAAGGTTGTAATCGCAACTAAATACTAGCCAATAATGATAAATTTATTACCAATTCAGTCTCTTACTTGCTTAATCAGCAGTAAGGCCTCCACAATTGTCATGTGGGATCCAAATGCAAAATGCCGGCAACCCGGTTTCAGGATAACTAATCAAATTGTAAGATGGCTTGATTCTTCCTCTACGTAACATCGTTCAGCATCCCAGAGCAGGCATTCGCACCTAGGTCGTAAGAGGAACAGCCTCCTAGAGTGTCTCTTGTACCTTTCGATTGTCACATGTAACTGATAGGCTACAAGTTCCATGCAGTTCATTGGCACGGTATGAAGATATCGTACATGATTATTAACCTCCTTTACTAAGAGAGGAGGACTTCGAGAAAATTTACTAGAAAATTAGCGAACTAACAAAGATACTAATAAACGAAGACAAATATTTCATCCAAATCACCACCTACAGTTCCAATTCCGCCTATGAGATGGAGGGAAAAAATGAAGGATTTGTATGGTAAAACAAAAGAACTATATAAAATTAACATCAAGAGAAAATACTAGAAAACATATAGAAAAATAGACAGCTAAAGCCACCCGAAGCCACCGAACCCGAAAGTATTGGAAAAGAGAAAACACCCTCTCTGCTCCTTAAAAAAATGGAGGGGCCCCTGAGACAGCACAGGAAGAACTAGAACCTTAGAATTGGCGGTTTTATCCGAGAGCAACTCAAAAAGGGATAGAGGTTAAACTCCTTGATTGGTTAAGGGTCTTGAGAGAGGAGCCGCTACACCAAGATTAGTACTTAGAAAACAAGCACAGCGTTTGGGGCGGTTGGGAGGAGGACGGGGCATGCGCTGTTTTATCTTTACTTGTAGTTGTCTATTCATTGGGATTTGGGGTGTTATTTTAGAAATGAAGAATTAGGAAAAAAAAAACAGAGCTGACTCTACCCGTAAACTGGCAGGTTAGCTGGTTTCATCGGGAATGTGGCCAAAAATCTGAGAAAGGCACCAGGAGGCTAGTTTCCATTAACCAGTGCCAATGCCCATTGACGAAGACAACGCGACAGTTCTAAACAACACAACCAGGTTGCGTGTAAGCCTGGGCAACGGGCTTTATGTAGATGGACCACAGACATTCCCTCATTGCAGTTAACATATGAGATCCAAGCAGGAAGTATCCTGGTGGGTCCTTTTCACTTAGGTTGTCATTTCCTGGTTTAAACCAGGTCCCGCGAACCGAACACCAACTGCGGAGTTCCACTCCTTCTTGGTAAACAAAAATTAGGAACAATAGTGGATTTGTTGTTAGATTGCAAGTTACGCTGCAATTACTGGGAGGGGGCGACCAGGACCAGTTCCAAAGAATCAGATTTCTCCGCGACTAGTTTCCAGCCTAGGTCTGAAACCATAGGAGGCAGCTGTATCTAATGGAACCAAATGATGTGAGGCAAGAACGAGAGGCGTTACAGAAAGGGAGAAAATTTTTGTTCACGGAAGAAGGAGAGGAGGCTAAGCTGGGGCCAGACGGGGGGGCTGAGTCCCATCAGCACGGTGGCTAGGTAAACACATCGCCCTGTCTCTTACCAGTATCAACCCTGAAACTAGCGAGACGTTCAGACCTGTAAATTGTCTAATCGACTTTCCATCTCAAAAGAACTAAAATTCTGAACTTGTTGCTGTCATCGGGCTTCAACCCGAAAGAATAACATTAACACACTTATATCGGCCATTAGGAAAAGCTAAATTCTTAATCCATGGAGATTTGAACATCGATTTTAAGGAAAACAGGGTTAATAACGTAATAGAATTTTAGAGGAAGAATGAGATCGTCTTCCGGCACAGGCCATACTACTATCAGTTCAGTGTTAAAGCTCAAATTTGTTAGTTAAAATTTCTACTCATAGTCAATATCCTCTATCTTTTGAAGCTCAATACTAGCATTTCGATGATGGTCTTTTTGGCATTTGATCTATAGTTGTTACCCAAAGGCAGCGTAAGTCAAATGGAGTGAGGATTCCTAAAGAGGATTGAAGACTCCTAACTCGCTCGCATAGCCCGGAGCTCCGGGCGACAGCGATGGAATCAGAGTAGGGTCAAAACACCTGGTAAACCTCTAGCTGGCTATATGAGAGATATTTAAGTCTACGGGTGCTTTTGGAGGAAAAT
The DNA here is from genome assembly GCA_963969495.1 of Ceratothoa steindachneri. NCBI lineage: Eukaryota > Metazoa > Arthropoda > Malacostraca > Isopoda > Cymothoidae > Ceratothoa > Ceratothoa steindachneri. Next base: position 51,627,135 of record OZ018331.1, read on the forward strand.
GCGCTGGGCAAGGAAGAGGAGAAAAGGCTGCAAGAAGGATGAAAGTGACACATCTATGAATAATCTGGCCTTCCAATCTAACTAATAAGATATCTCAAACATCAAACTCAACTCAACATTCACAGAATAGTTTCTTATCGGTGATAATCCAATGGGGATAACAAATCCGTTCTTAAGTCGCTGCTGTATGCAGAGACTAGCATTAAAGAACTTAAGGTCAACACAATCTGAAAACCAGTTCATTCGTACATGAGTCACTCTTTGCTAAATCTGATTCCAATTTTAACATATGCTTGAAAAATGCTTTCTGTTTGAAGTCTTAGTGCTTGAGAGATGAGAAAAGTGGAAGCATAGCCAGGTTAAACATTTGCGAGCTCAAACAGTCAATTGAAAAGCGAAATTATATTTATTGGATTTCTTTACAATGGCACGAAGAAATTATAGTGGAAGTTATTCTCACTATAAGGTATCTTTGGGATTCTTAGACAAAGTCATTTCAGAATTAACCAGAAAGGTCTGACGGTTGCGTATAACGACGATATCAAGAAGCAGTTTGATGAAGGCATAATAAATCAAATTCATGTTCTCCAGCAAATTTACACTGATATAAATATTAGGATTTGAGCTTAGTTCATGAGGCTCTAATGATAGACCCTTCAGAGCAATTTCAAAGCGAAAAACAAAGGCTATGAACACGATTATGCTATAGAAAGAGTTCTAGGCTACCTCTTCGAAGATGAAACTGAAATAGTAAGCATAATTTCTCCACAATGTTATGACAGCGTCAAAAGAAAAGGAACATCCTCTCTTAAATTTCAAAAGTTTTCTATACATTAGATTGGTTCTTGCCTTAGACCATCTGTGAAAGGCTCTTAATGCAAACTTTATGGACTCAAATAGTAGGGCGGGATAAATAATTAAGAACGCCTCAGCTTAAATTCGCGGGAAGCAATTTCCTCATATTGGATAAAGTTGGCGGATTTGAAAATTTCTGCGTTTAGCCTTAGAAGATGACAGTAAGGCTGAAATCAAAGTCATTTGCGAGACGACCAAAGCATTTTAAGCGTTTTCGATCTATTTTGTGTGATAAAATGTTTCACGTTTAGTATTTCATTAAAGAATCTTCCCCAATTTCTGGATCATACTCAAAATATTTTCCGATGCCCAAATTGTTCTTTCTTGTCTACTTAATGGTGTTACTTTTCGAAAACGAAAGTCAATAGTTATTAAGAACCTGTTTCAGGACATGAAACCCATCAGAAAAAAACTATCAAACAAACCTTAACTTATTATTTTATTCAATTACGTGAGCAGCTTGGATAATAATTCGGATCTCACTACTTGTGGCATTTTCCTTAAATTAATAAACTGTGAGTCCATAATGACCTTTGCCCCAAACCCGTGTTACAATTTCTGAACGATGACTATAATTTGGGCTCTTCTCACGTTGTCACCCAAAATGAATTCGATCCATTTCTGAAATAAAAATAAACTTGACTTAAATAAATTATATCTCGTTTCTAGCTTTGTGTAAAGGTTCGTTTTTGAACTTAGAAAAAAGAATAACGTTGACTTGCAATTTTTCCCATCAACTTTATTGTCTATTTATGATGCAAATACAAGAGTTTTCAGTCGAAAACGATTCCCTACAAAAAGAAACTAGCATACCCCGCCTCCTAAGAGATTTAGACCTACACACAATCATATGGGCAAAATTAAGATCGCCAAATAGAATCATTACTATTACAATGTAATTAAACCCATCTTGCTGGGTACAAGCCACCACCTGACTATCAGAATCTTACGATATTGCTATTTAAACTGTAAGCATATGGAAAATGATTAAACAGAGATGATGTTTAGAACTCTGGTTCTGGTTTATTTCACCTCGACAAACTATCAAACGAATATTAATCAATTGCATAATATGCAAAATTTTAACTCTTTTGATATATCTTATCCCAAGATAACAAAATATACAAAAGCTCAGATGAATTTCAAGAAACCTTTACACTTATTTCCTAGATTAGATTAGGTCGAGAGGATTAATTACCCAAATAAAATGATGTTTGTTTAAAACAATGGGAAGATCAAATCTAGATTATTTCCTCTCCTAAAAAGAAAACAGCAAGGAAAAAACTAAGAAGACTCTCGCTCCTCCCTCCACGGGAGCCCATGAGACGGACGGGTCTGTTGCCGTTTGGGTAAGCGACCAAGCCAAGATCTGCACATCCGCTGACTTCAAACGCTTCCTTCTTATTCACTTAACTGATGGCGGCATATTAGTTAGCTAAGGGCAACATGATCCATCAGAGGAGATCTCTAGCTAATGTGATGGATAGAGAGCGGAATGTAACCCATTTTTCGGAATAGAGACTTTTAGCGAATGCATCGAGTCCATCCGAGGCGACCATGATCAGTGCTCTTCAGACACTTGATAGCACGCCTATAAGTGTGACCATGCAATCTACCATAAACTTCGTGAAATAAATAGTTTATCCAGGGGGAACTTGCAGAGAGTCGCATCATGCTTCTTCAAAGCAATGTGGTGCTTATCTCCTTGGAAGGAAATCCTGTCCGTTCAGGCCCCGGATCAGCTCTCATTTTGCGAGGCTAAGGAATTGGTCCTGGCGCACTCGGCCCTACTTGGTAGGTCGTATGCCTCAATGTTAATAAGGACGCTTTCTGCTCCTGGCCATTCCATGCCCTCGAACACGGTCGTTTCTGCGACCATTCGGAACCGTTCTAGGGGTTCGACCCATCTGTGTTGCTTCCCTGGTAAAGTGAGCGCCACAAAGGGTTCATACCCAGACTCGATTAATCCCAGGGGTCAAGTTCTTACCGATCTGATCAACAAGCTGATGATGGGTGCCCTAATTGTTAATTAGTTTACGCATTACTACCTTAGAACCGCTTTATTTTCCTAACTCGATTTATCTTTGTGCTCTCCGGAAGCACAGCCTGATCTGGAGTGGGAAGTGGTCGATGACCTTCCTGTCCCTTGTAGTCATTACTTTCCCACTAAAATATCATTTTCTGGGCCACTGCCGTCCAAGAGCTCGTCCCGGTAATGCTTGTCGCGGGCGTGGTGGTCTGCATTTCAGGAAATGACTGATTTCTCAATCTCAGTCGAGGAGTTTTGGTCGGTAGATGAGGCCGTTAAGTTTTTCTTAGGCAACCTCATCGCCGTGGGCCTAATTACTCTTCCTAGAACGTCTGGCTATTTTTCACGCCGAAAGCTCCCTTGGTGGTCAGCCAAGTGTGAGACGGTCCTCAAACAGAAGGTTTATACCTAGATTCGCTATAAGCGCTGCCCAAATGAATTCACCGTCAAGGAAGTTCGTCGGCCTAGGGCTAGGTTCTGGTATATTTCTAAGCACGACTGCCTCTCTTCTTAGCTGGAAAATCCTACTAGCAGAGGTGTGAAAGCGAGTCAAAAGGATTCAAGGCTAGTTCTCGCAGGGCCCGTTATCCAGGAAAATGTCACTGCATTCTCGGACACTGCGTCCGTGGAAGATTCCTTCGCGACCGCTTTTTCTGCATTCAGTAGTCAGGATGCTCCACTGCCAGCATTAAATGCGCGTCGTTATCTCGTGGAAAGCTTTCAACGTTACTTTACTTCCAGAGGAGCAGAACTCTTTAACAACTGGTTTAGTTTGTGTGAGTCCGTTCCGCTCTTGCTTCGTGTGAGGGCACCACCCCTGGTCCAGACGATGTCTCGTATGTCATGGTTTGACACCTAGGTGCGCGAAGCATGGACTTTCTGTTAGATATTTTCAACAGGATCCTGGTAAAAGGTATCCTCCTAGACTCCTGGCGAATCGCTGCTGTGCTCGTTTTTCGCAAACTGGGGTAACATCACACTACCCGGGCCGGTTTCCGCCTAATCACTCTAACTTCTTGCCAGTGCAGGTTGATGGAGAATTTAGTAAATGCTAGATTAGTTTTTTATCTGAACTGCGGAGGCCATCTGACTTTGGCACATTGTGTGTTCCGCAAGTTCCATTGCACGCCAGATGCTCTACTCCGACTGGAAAATGCAGTCTAAGAGGCCTTTATTCGTAGACAGCATAACTCTACGGTGTTTTTTGAGCTGAAGAAGGCGTATGATACTGCATGGTGATAAGGTATCATGGAGATTCTCCACACGATGGGAGAGCAAGGACGCTTCACAATCTTTACATCTTGTTGCTGCCGGAAGATGTTCTCGCCACGCTCTACGTTGACGACCTTTCGATCTCTTTTGGCGTGGCCCAAAGGCCAACTCTAGCCCGTCGACTCTAACAGGCATTGAACTGCCTCAATCGCTATGCCGAAGCGCACAAGCTTTGGTTTTATTTGGCTAAGACTAAGGTGGTGCACTTCTTCCTCCATCCACGGTTTACCTCCCTGACCCAGACTTGTTTCTCAATGGGCTGCACGTGGAAGTGGTGCACTTTCATTTGTCCAACACTTCATTAGGAAGGTTAATATTCGCAGGTTTAGGGTCTCTTATACTCACGCCAAGGATATTCTTCCTTCTCTGACGTTCAGCACTTTGGGCGCTGATAGGGCTACTGCCTTACTTTTTTATAGATCCTTTGTTCGTTCCAAGCTCGACTACGGATTCGAGTTTTGTGCATCCGCTGCAAGCGTGAATTGCAGAAGGGGGACTCGATCCTCCACACCAGCCTTTGCCCGGCGACTGGTTCCTTCTGCACTTCCCCAATCGAGAGCCTACTTGTCGATGCTTGGAAAATGTAATTTGCTCTGTGCTGTTCACAATGCATTATTAGCCTGTACGCACAAGCTGGGCGCCTCACTCGGTCACCAACAGCTCTCACTGCATCCACAACTGATCTGTACGGTGCATATGCCGCCGAGAGACGCTAGTGATACCCTAATCCGTTTGAGTTTAGGGCTAGGAAACTTCTTCGAGAGCTAGGTATAGCTCTCGGGCCGAATGTGCCCCTGGTTCTGCTCAGAACGCCACCATGGAGGGTACCACCTTTGACTATTTGTCGCCACACATCTGCTCTTAAAGCTTATACAGCGCCGGGAGAATTGCATTCGGCCTTTTTTGAGCACACTTCGTGTCACGCTGGAACGTTGCCAGTTTATACAGATGGCTCTAGGTCTCAAGAGTGGGTTGGTTTTCATGCGTTATCCGCTCTGTTTGGAGTTAGCCTAGATCTTCCAGGCGCTGCGTCTGTCTTCACGGCCGAGCTGGTTGCAATACACCACTCGGTACGGGATGCAATGTGATGTGCCCAGTTTGGAGACCTGATTGTGATTTAAAGCGACATACAAAGCGCCCTGAGTGCTCTCAGGACAGTGGAATCCCCTCATTGCCTGGTTCGCTATATCTGCGACACCACAGTTTAAGCAAGCCGGGCAAATGTCGAGATTATCTTCTGCTGGGTTACTGGACATGTAGGAATTGCAGGGAATCAGCGCGCCGATGATGGTGCCAAAGACTCGGTGAAGACTTCCTCACATCGATTACATGGCAAAAATACGGGCACTTCTCCGAGCTGCTTTGCAAACAAGATGGGAGACGGTCGAGGGGAACTTAAAGTTGCGTACGATTGCTCCACGGCTGTTACCATGGGCCTATCCCTCCAATGCCGATACGGTTTCAGGCTGTTTTCTTTCGTCTTTGAATTGGGCACACTCTCGGAATGCACCGCTATTCAATGAATCGCTCTCCTGCACCATACTGTGAAGACTGCCTTGTCCCACAGACTGTTCGGCACATTCTTGTTGAATGTCCCAGTTTGGGTGATCTCTTCTCACGTTACCTATCCCGGTACCGAGACGAGCAGGGTCGCTCCCGTTTGTCCCTTTTAATCGAGACGAGCTTGTGCACACCGACTTGTGGACTTTACGCCTTTTTGGAGGAGTTTCGCCTTCTTCATGCTATTTGATTGCTCTTTGTAGGTCGCATGTTCCTCGCCTGGCGAAGACGGGGCTATCTCCGACGCCGGAGCCCGCTTCCTTGTTACCCTTTTGCTTTGTTTTCCATTTTTTGTGCTCTTTTTTTAGACGTTGTTTCTATCGTTATTTTTATTTATTGATCGTTATTTATTTTTTAATATAGCCTAGTAGTAGGCTCTGGTGACTACGGCGACTTATGCCCCAAGTAGGCAGTCACCAGGTAGGCTTCTAAATTTAAAAAAAACACCTATTCAATGAATGGTACTTTTAAAATATGTTTTCAGTACTTATGGTCTCTTACAATTTAAAATGTCTTACCAGACAACCACCAACCAATTCCATATTACGGTAACTATCAATTTTTCTATCTTAGTCAATACTACAACAACCCTAATCCCATTTTTAAACCTCCCTTAAAACTAATAACCTCTTCCTTACTTATCTCTTCTATACCCTTTAGAGAGTGCATGGTATACATTCGAATTCAATCATCTTCCATACATACTCACATTATACAACTCGTCAAATTATTCTCTTATACTATATTTTACTTCCTCTCAGTTCACAATTACCCTGTAACTTTTATCCCAGATTTTCTCGAATAATTGTTCTTCCCTCAGATTTTCCCCCATGTCACTTTAAATGACGGAGGGCTCTTTTACTCCTTCAACAAGTCTTGTCAAACTCGTTGCAGTTGATATTCAGTAGAATTTGCAATATTTCCTTACGTATTTACGCTCTTTTAATCTTCCTTTTATCCACCACACATCTTTGACGACCTTAGTAAATTTCTAAACAATAGCTATTCTCTTTCTGACTTGCTCAACTTCTGAATCCCTCTTCTACTCATGCATATATATATTTCCCTCTTCTGGACCTTTAAAAGAAGGTGTCTGTTGTAGCAGAGGAAGCCATGCTGCAGCAAATCTCTGTAGGATTGCGGGGCACTCCGTTCTTTATACACCAAAGTAGATCTACAGCGATTAACAAGTCTCCCCACAAAAATGGAATCGAAATTTAAATGATCATAATTGAAAAAGTTCCATCGTCTTTTTCATTGTTTTTTAGGTGGTTTTGATATTGGAAAACATAAATATGAATATAATTTTTTTATTAATATTGCTTTAATATCTAATAATAGAGAAATTTCATTAAACACAAAAATGCGACCCATTTCATTCCAAGAACGATCTCACCGCCAGCAGATTTTTTTTTATTTATTGTTAGACTTTTCTTAAAGGTTTTGTTCATGCGGTATTATTTCTTTTATTTTATTTATATTTGCCGGTAAAGGGGACTAATGGTAATTCTTTTAATGTCCGCACAATTAAATAATTGAACGCAACTATGGAATTGTTGAAAATTTGCAATGAGAATCCGCGGAAGCCTCTGCTTCAAGTAAGTGATCTTAATATCGCCAAATTCCTCAGGAATTACTTTTCCTGTATCTTCGCTAGGGAAAATTAGGTATCGAATACGTTTTGAGTCTAGAGTGTACGAAGTCACTGAGTGAAATAAGAACGAGCACAATAGAGATACCTGAAAAAATAACTCCTCAAAAATTGCAGGGTTAGTAAGGTTTTCTGCCACGCAGCCTGGTTGAATTAAAAGACAAGGTAGCTCCTCATCTCACAAACAACTTCAATGCGGCCATAGATGCCGACAAGTCCCGATTTACTAAGCACTTCACTTGACTCCCATTTACACAAAGGATGGTCACGTTTATAGACCTATAAACCTAAAAATCTTGTAGGAAAATTCTTAGTTGGTATTATAGTAGAAAAGATTACGGAGAGTTTTTTAGCGTTAATGCCCTATTTTCTCTTTGTTGGATCAGGATACATTCTAGGTTGTGGAAGTTATTGGCAGCTTACGCCCTTTTCTATTTGAGGTTACATAGTCTCGCTGAATTACTAAGTTTTAATTTCCTTCAGGAAAATGGAAGTGCTTTTCTTATTAGGGCGATTACAATGGCATGATAATGAACAGAGAAAATAGGAGAGCTAGTACACACACAAGAAAGTAAAGATGCAGTAAAATAATAATAATATCATTTAAATTCTAGAAACCTCAAATTTTTAGGTTTTATTTCAAGGAACGTCAAAAGGAAAACGGATATTAATTATAAAACGACTGAATTTTAGAACAGTTTATGGAGATTAAGGGAGATTAATTTGGATTACCTACAAATGAAATTATTGCTAAAAATTGAAACGTGATAAAGAAATTTGGGATGAATTTTGCGAGTGGAAACATGGTCGGTTTATCGGGAAAGTAACTGATTTGGTCTCATGGCTGGGAGAACGCATCCTGAAGTAATTGAAAAAAAACTGTATCCAGGAACAGATAGATTTCATTGCAAATTTAGTGAGTATTTCTCCTATATTCTCTCTCTCGGTGATTAAGAACGAGATTGATATAATACATAATTATCCTGGTGGATGCCTATGATACTTGTTAATTCAGAGGTTTTATTTTATTAAATAAAAAGTTTTGAATTAGCAATTAATGTAAAGATAAGATAAAAGACGAGATAAAAGATGCGATAAAAGATAGTTTATATTTTGTATTTTTTCATGATGAGGTCATTTGGTACACTTATTGATGTAAGATAAGTTGTTATGATAATAGCGGTGATGCAGGAAGATTATCTGAGGAGGCTCACCATGAAATTAGATAATCTTTATGCAGAACAGTTTGCACATACGTCGGTGATAATTTATGTGTTGCATGATTTTAAATCGTATTGGGAAGTTAAAGAAATTTGAAAAACAAGGTAGGGAAGTGGAAAAAGAGAAGAGGATTAAATCTTTCCTGTAGTCTTTGAGTTTGGTGGTTTGTGTTGCCACAAAGGGGCACGATTGCATGAGAAGTAACCAACACTCTAAGTTTAAAGTTATTTTATCTAAATAACAAGGAAGAGCCTTTGAATCCGGAACAAATGGCTGAAAAGGTGCGCATGGCAGTGTTAGCAGAGTCAACGAAGAGTTGGTACCTGAGAGGTATAAGAGCAACATTGTTTGGTTGCATGGTCGTAGTTTCATGGATAAGGGTTAAGTGATAAATAAGACTTAACCCTAAAATTGTTTAACCGTCCATCTTTATCGCACACAAATGGAAACAAAAACGAATGAGAAAGCGAAACGATTTCTGAGACATCAGATTCATCTAAAATATTTGTGAATCTGCGTTGAATAACGATGATTCTCCCCATCAGGTTTAACATACAAAAGTCATACTTTTAAGGGCTGTTGCTGTACATAAAATTTCACTGTGGAAAAATAGTTTTCAGAAGAAGGTATCGTGAAATCCTTTGGGTCTTCGAATGTTGCACATAATTTTATATCCTTTGTGATAGAACGAGTTGAATCTGTGTTAAATTCAACTCCTATCCCATATTAGTTAAAACCTCGAGGAGGCCCACGTGCATCTTCGATTCGAGGCTTGGAGTCTTATCAACAGCTGCCGGACGTCAATGTTTAAACAAGGAGGTTATCGTCCCCCCGTTCGCCCCCATACGCCGACCTCGCCAGATCGAGTTAGGCTTATGAACAGATAAGGCATTTTTCTCCGGCCCAGCTGTGCGTTCCCTCCAAGCTTTCACTCCATTTTCCCCCACGCCAAGGAGATGTCCTGGCTATTTATATGGAAACTTTACCACTAAGATCAGATTGGAGATCCAGATTTTCGTCGCGAAACATCACCACGACCCTCTCTCCCTTTGTGCGCCAAGGGACCTCGGCCTCGAGATTCACCATCACTTGTCCAGGAGGACAATATTCCTTGAGTGCCAAAGGTTCGAGCCTTTAGTGACGTCAAGTCCCCAAGGCATTCCCCCCTGCTGTTCAAGGAGAACAGCATTAGAACAGCCATTGTTCGTTTTGAGCCCTTCGCCAAGAAACGGTTCTCATCCCCCCCCTGTTGTTCAAGGAGAACAACATTAGAACAGCCATTGTTCGTTTTGAGCCCTTCGCCAAGAAACGGTTCTCATCCCCCGCTGTTGTTCAAGGGAGAACAACATTAGAACAGCCATTGTTCGTTTTGAGCCCTTCGCCAAGAAACGGTTCTTCCCCCCCCCCCTGTTGTTAAAGGGAGAACAACATTAGAACAGCCATTGTTCGTTTTGAGCCTTCGCCAAGAAACGGTTCTCACCCCCCCCCTGTTGTTCAAAGGAGAACAACATTAGAACAGCCATTGTTCTTGAGCCCGTAGACAAGAGACGGTTCTCATCCCCCCCTTTGTTCAGAAGAGAACAACCTAGAACAGCCATTGTTCTTCCAGCCGTTCGTCGAGTAACGGTTCTCCTTCCCAAGACGCCACGTCAGGATCATCTTATCCCCCCCCTTCGGCTGGAACTCGCCAGCGGACCAAATATTCCTTCAAGTACCTTCCACTGCACCCTAATGAAGTTACGTAAGCCAAGCGTCACCTTTTGAGTATTGATCCCTTATTTGTCAATTCTATCCTGTGCTTTAAATGGTTTATCGAACCATCCCATCTCTTTAACTCCATATTTGTTTTACCTTTTTTTGATCCCTTAAATCCTTGGATTAGCCCGAGTCTCCACGACCCTTTCCATTCTGTTTGTCAATATTTTCCGTTTTTGTGTTTTGTTTATAGTTATTATTAATAAAACTATTTTATTAATGATAGCAATATTATTATCCTTGAGCTCAGTTCCACTTCTTAAGCATTTTGAAGATACATAATATCGGCCGCCAAGACAGTAAAACGCACTCTAGAGATAATTAAGGAAGTTCCCTCAACGAATAGTGTTATATATAATATCGTCGGGAGTCATTCTACGACATATATATATATACTATTTAATTTGGTATCAGGTGTGTAAGGTTTAACGCTATATCTTTGCAAACACTGGTCTCAGTCGAGTAAAGCATAGTGTTATTCGTTATAATAATAGAATATAGTAGTTCCCTTTTGTTTTAACGATTGCTATCCCCTTTTTTTTTGAAACTTAAGAAGCTGGAGTAGCTCAAGGAACGGTTATAATAATTTGTTTTGTTTTTTTTGTGATTTTAGTCAGTGGTTATTTAGATTGAGAAACCAAGTACGAATAGGTCAGTGCCCATATTTAGGTAGGCTAATTCTATAGAGGCATAATTCTTGTTGCAAGGAATTTTAGTTGGTTGACTAGTGCCCCCCAAGTGCAAAGATGACTCCATTCGAAATCTTTAAAGCGCAAGGAGAGTCCTGTGGACTTTCCGGAAAAGAACTAATTAAGTACATTCAAGAGGAGCAAAGAAGAGAAATACAACGAGAAGAAAGAGAAAGAGAGGAACGGATAAGACTAGCTGACCTTCAGATTGAATTAGCTCGGATTAAAGCAGAAATTCAAAGAAAAAAGGTAGAAAAAGAAAGAGAAAGAGAGGAACGGGGAAGAGTAATCCAACGAGAAGAACGAGAAGGAAAAATACAACGAGAAGAACGGGAAAAAGAAATCCAACGAGAAGAAAGAAGGACGGATTCGCGCCCCTTCTCAGGAAAGCTGACAAAGTTTCCGAGCCCCGTAAAACCCCAAAACTTCTTTCCCCAAAACCAACAACGGGACTCCAAACCTCCCGTTAAGACTTCTCCTCCATTTCTCTTCCCGAAGCGACCAACCATATGCTTCACCTGTGGAGTAGAAAACCACATGAGCTGGAATTGCCCCCCAAATTCTAGGCTTAAAAGCGGACCAGGCAACCAAGTTCGCCAGATTAATGCGACCCCGGCTCCTTCGGTGGTGCAGACCCAAGCAGAAACTTCTCCCCCTCCGTCAGGCCACCAGGTAAATTTTGTTTTTGGTAAAAGTTCATCGGGAACTTTGAAATATGAGGAGGGCAGCGTGGACAGCTGTCGAGTATTGACTCTCGTCAGGGACACAGGATGTACATGCTTCATCGTGTCCGACGAACTCCTCCCAGTGGCCTCTAACCACGAAAAATTTGCGGTGGTACATGACCAACTTGGGCGGGCGAACCGATTCCCCGTCGCTAGATGTTACCTGCAGTGTCAATATTATAATGGCTGGGCTGAAGTCATTGTAGCACCAATAAAATTCTGTTCCGTACTTATAGGAAAGAGCCCCCAAGTAAGTTTCGACCCTGTGTTTCAGGCCGCCCTTCCTCAAGGCCGAGATAAGAAAGAAGCCCAGGAGCCCGTCCCCATCAGAACCCCGATACCGCCCGATTTCTCGGAGGCCCCTAACCAGGACTTTAGGACGGAAAAAGAGGAATGTGATTCACTAACACCCTTAGCTGATAAGGCCCCAGACAAGGACACGGAGACTGTCCGTGGACCCCAAGAAATAAAGAACCCCCAACGCGCCCAAGGAGATACCTTCGTAGAACTGGACGAAGCATCGGCGCTTGAAGAAGATTGCCCCGCGGAGTCCCTTAAGGTAATCCAGACAGTGTGCATCCGACCTGATGCCGATTAACCTCCTCCTTCCCTACCAGGCGAGTCTTTGGAACCCTCTGACCTGGATAGTGACGCGCAGCTGACACCACGTCCGAAGAGCCAGCTACAAGAACTAATTAAATGGAATCACCATTTACCCACCCTATTAGCTCTTTTCGAACAACTGCGCGAAAATGGCCTCACCATTGGCCCCGGCAAATGCCAGTTTGCCCACGAAACCATCAAATATTTGGGTTTCAAAATAGGACAAAGCAAGTTAGGTCCCCACGAGAACAAGATTAAGGCAATCGCCCACATGCCCCTCCCGATTACAAAGAAGCCATTAAGATCGATCCTAGGATCAGCTTCTCCCTATCAGCGATTTGTTCCGAATTTCGCTGCAATTTTGGCCCCCCTATGCCCCCTTCAGGAAAAGAATTTCCCCGATCGTTTACGTTGGAATGATGTCGCTGTTTCCCGTTTAATCAGCTCAAAAGTAAGTTCATTTCTGCCCCCATTTTTAAGTTGCCCAACCCGGAAAAATCCGTTGGGGTTAAGACCGACGTGATCAACGAGGGCATTGGAGGTGTACTCCTTCAATACGTGGATGACAGAACGAGTCATCCAGTTGCATATGCTAGTCGTCAATTATTACCACGCGGAAAGAGATATGCCACTAGGGAAAAGATAGCTCTATCAATTATCTGGGTCATAGACAAATTTCAGCTGTACTTGATATGTAAAGAATGTCAAATAGGAACCGACCGCCGTCCGTTAGCCTATATTAGGAATGTGAGACACTCAAACGGCCGCATCATGCGCTGGAGTTTACTCTTGCAAGAGTATCGATTTAAAATAAATTATATCAAAGGTTCCGATAACCAGGTCGCTGACGCACTCAGTAGGAATGCGTTACCGAATAGTGTAGAACAATTGTATTCATAGGATTAGTATCTCCATGTAGGTATATACCGTCTTGTATGACTTAATTTAAGATTCTTTTGTAATATAGTTATTTAATGTATGTCTGAATTTTGTAACGCTCAATGTCTAATTTTTTTATGTATATATATTTGTTCTTATTAATTTACGTATAAATTATTTTGTCCCGTATGTACTAAGTTTATAACATTTCATTGTTCCATGCCCTTTTTTTTTTTATTAAGTTGTATTAAAGGTTATTTTCCCCTGTAATCTAAAGATCAAAATAATCATGTACTGAGGTAATACAAGTTAGGTGCAGGAAGATACGGTTGGTACAAGAAAACGAGTTCCCTACAACGGAGCTCTATCGTTGTCCCTTCTCTCTTTTTTTTTCGAAGTGACAACTTCCCCTGGAATGGAGGGGTGTGATAGAACGAGTTGAATCTGTGTTAAATTCAACTCCTATCCCATATTAGTTAAAACCTCGAGGAGGCCCACGTGCATCATCGATTCGAGGCTTGGAGTCTTATCAACAGCTGCCGGACGTCAATGTTTAAACAAGGAGGTTATCGTCCCCCCGTTCGCCCCCATACGCCGACCTCGCCAGATCGAGTTAGGCTTATGAACAAATAAGGCATTTTTCTCCGGCCCAGCTGTGCGTTCCCTCCAAGCTTTCAATCCATTTTCCCCCACGCCAAGGAGATGTCCTGGCTATTTATATGGAAACTTTACCACTAAGATCAGATTGGAGATCCAGATTTTCGTCGCGAAACATCACCACGACCCTCTCTCCCTTTGTGCGCCAAGGGACCTCGGCCTCGAGATTCACCATCACTTGTCCAGGAGGACAATATTCCTTGAGTGCCAAAGGTTCGAGCCTTTAGTGACGTCAAGTCCCCAAGGCATTCCCCCCTGCTGTTCAAGGAGAACAGCATTAGAACAGCCATTGTTCGTTTTGAGCCCTTCGCCAAGAAACGGTTCTCATCCCCCCCCTGTTGTTCAAGGAGAACAACATTAGAACAGCCATTGTTCGTTTTGAGCCCTTCGCCAAGAAACGGTTCTCATCCCCCGCTGTTGTTCAAGGGAGAACAACATTAGAACAGCCATTGTTCGTTTTGAGCCCTTCGCCAAGAAACGGTTCTTCCCCCCCCCCCTGTTGTTAAAGGGAGAACAACATTAGAACAGCCATTGTTCGTTTTGAGCCTTCGCCAAGAAACGGTTCTCACCCCCCCCTGTTGTTCAAAGGAGAACAACATTAGAACAGCCATTGTTCTTGAGCCCGTAGACAAGAGACGGTTCTCATCCCCCCCTTTGTTCAGAAGAGAACAACCTAGAACAGCCATTGTTCTTCCAGCCGTTCGTCGAGTAACGGTTCTCCTTCCCAAGACGCCACGTCAGGATCATCTTATCCCCCCCCCTTCGGCTGGAACTCGCCAGCGGACCGAATATTCCTTCAAGTACCTTCCACTGCACCCTAATGAAGTTACGTAAGCCAAGCGTCACCTTTTGAGTATTGATCCCTTATTTGTCAATTCTATCCTGTGCTTTAAATGGTTTATCGAACCATCCCATCTCTTTAACTCCATATTTGTTTTACCTTTTTTTGATCCCTTAAATCCTTGGATTAGCCCGAGTCTCCACGACCCTTTCCATTCTGTTTGTCAATATTTTCCGTTTTTGTGTTTTGTTTATAGTTATTATTAATAAAACTCTATTTTATTAATGATAGCAATATTATTATCCTTGAGCTCAGTTCCACTTCTTAAGCATTTTGAAGATACATAATATCGGCCGCCAAGACAGTAAAACGCACTCTAGAGATAATTAAGGAAGTTCCCTCAACGAATAGTGTTATATATAGTATCGTCGGGAGTCATTCTACGACATCCTTCATTAATTTGAATACATCTTTAGAGTGCTATTCTCTTTTGCTTAATTACTTCTGCATTATTTGTTGCTGAGTGAACATGCTAACATTGGGGTACACATTTTCTTTAGATTTTTACTATTAAATAAAATAAGGAGCATGTAAGCATGGTTCTTCCTTTGTTATCATAGATTTCTTTGGGTTTAAAACACTCATTACCCTTCACATTATGAAGAATTTAGAATTCCTGCAATTGTCGCATATAATAATTAATATAACATAGAATTTCTGCATATCAAATTTAATCGACCAAATTTATCTTAAATCAGTTAAACAAACAACCAGCCACTTACGTACAACCCATTTCTGTTCTAGGAACAACGCCTTCACAATTACCTTTGAGGAATTTAAGTCATAAAAGTGTGCCAAGGCCAACTGCAACAAGATATAATAGTCCAATAATGGAAAACCATTAATTAGAAACAGTTTCCCGTTCTCTAGAACTTATATATAGCAGGGGATGAGGGAAGGATCACAAAGGAGGGAGGAGGGAACAAAGGAAGACAGAGAAGAAGACGCGTGCTGCAATGCGATAAGCTCTTGAGATTTGTAATAAGAAGAAGGATTTCTTAACTTATTTATCATCCAGTGAATAATAGTGTTTGTACGAATTTAAGTTGTCGCTTTGCACTCTAGGGAGTGTATTATCGAGCCGTTGACTCTCATATATTTTGTATCGAGGAACGGCAGCGAGTTGTCTGATTTCCAGCTGGCCTTGAATTTAATTGTTGGATGGAAGTTGTTGAGATTTTGGAAAAAGTTCTCAAAGCTTAGAAAGTTATTATAAGGCTAACAAGCGAAAACCATATAAATATGGCAATAAGGGACTAAAAGTATTGAATTTATTGAATAATAGGATTTTCCCTTTGAGAATATTCCATAGATAATCGTTAAAAGATTAGGTCTAATTTTTTATGAAGTCAGATTTAAGATTTTCATGTCTCGGGATCAAATAGAATATCTTCAAACATTTGCGAATACTGTTCTTTATCTAACATGACTTTTTAAATGGTTTCGCCTAATTCCTAAATATATATTAACTTTATCATAAATATATTTACCACTTAAGAAATAATTATACACTCCCACACTACTTTTTACTTTAATTTCCAGTTCATCCGTAATCTTTATTCCTACTTTTAAATAAAAAATACACATTCCCAATATATCTATACACCTGTTAAGAACAAAGACGGTATAACCTCTTTTCCACATCAGAGGACCATCATGCGATGGGGCAACTTTTGCTGTAGCATCTAGGCTATACCTAAAAAGTTTTCCAAATAATTTGTTGTCTTGGAAACTCTGTCGTTAAATCCAGTTTCCAAATTTTATGCTTCCTTTATCCTTAAGGAGATTGAGACTTTAGTGAGTCCTTTATTGCAGGCGCCTCCTGCTTTAATATCCCTGGCTTTTCGACCATTCCTCAAAACTTTAAATGAAGAAAACGGAATTTATGGAAAAGTTATTAGGTGATTTTGATTCGTAAGTTTGGGAAACGTGAAACATACTTAGAGATATGATCTTCTTCGGCACATGATCCCTTGATGGATTGAGATAGAGAAATTTCTTAAATTATAACTAAGAGGGAGATAACGAGGAATTTATGATGGATCAGATCAAATAGATCTCTCAGACACCCTTGTTATAAACAACTAAAAGAGATCACTGAAGTTTTAAAAATCTCTATGACAACTGAATTAGGCGTTTGTCGTCGCATTTTATTTTTCCTGCGAGTAAGCTGCATTAAAAACCGTATTTATTAAAAGAAGTAATTCAAAGAATAACATAAATGATAAAAAATAAAAGAGAGGTTCGTATAGAAGATAGTAAAATTTAGATAAATGAAATTGTGTGGAAGAGAGATAACCTTATACACCTGAGACCATGAAAAATCATAGTATTAGTCACTAGATTTAAGAAAAGAAGCGGAAACCTCTGATGGCTTCTTCCGCCGAAACTTTTGTAAGTTAAAGATGGAGGAATTAAGAAAAATGCGGAAGGGATATAACCGCTGACCCAGCTGTGCGATTTAGGGCCTATATTTGGCCCTAAATTCTCTCCAGATGCTGTCTGCAGCGTGATTGCCAATGATGCACCAGGGACCACCTTCACAGCCTTAGGTGGACACACAACTCTCCCGATCCTTACTTACTCTTGAACTGAGGCAGGTCGCCTTGCCCTAATTTACCTGCGGTCGATGAAGAATCATCAAATGAAATAAAATAAAAAGCAAAGTGGGATATGTGCCCCTCCTCAGAGCCTCTTTACTGATAGGATAGATTTATAGAACGTATATTCCAAAACAGTGCTATTATCCAATCGATAATTACTCCTCTTTTGTCACATCTAGTTATGAGTAACCATATAAAACCTATTTTATTCATCTTTTCAAGTCTAGAATTGCCGTACAATTGATCCTAGTGGAAGAATCATTGGAATAGCTTTGGTTACATGTGCGAGATGACGCTTTTCCAAACCATAAAGAAAAATCACAAATTTGATAAAAAAAGTCATATCATGCTTACTTGGGAGTGAAACTAGGGAACCAGGATAAGCCATTTGCTCTACATTTTTGGTGTAAAACATGTGTTGAAACTTTACAGGAGGGTAGTACTACTAACAGGAAGAGTATGCCATTTAGTGTCTCAATGGTATGGAGGGAAGGCAAAGATCACATCACTGAATTCTACTAGTACTTTTGCATGACAAAATTGAATGGCATAAATTGCAAGAACAAGCACCATATTCAATACGCCAATGTTCCTTCTGCTCTATAACCAGTCCCACATGGCCCCGCTCTTCCTGTTCCTGATATTATCATGGGTTGAAGCTCTGTTTCCTAGGATATTGCCACTACCCAGACAGATATGTTTAATGCATATCAGCCAGAAGAGGGTGGCCAACAAGGGCAATTTACGTAAGCCTAACTCAATGACCTGATATGAAACCTTTCCAAAGAATCTTCTCACCTATTGGATTCACATCTTCGAGAGAAAGGTAAAAACATTGCTGACAAACTCAACTTAATGGGGCTGAAGTATAATACTTTGGAGTTGAGGCTTTTTCTTGACTTGTTTAACAGAAGTCTTAACGTAGTACTTCTTAATAAAGGCAATAAGTTTTCATTGATCGCTGTTGGATACTCAGCTACAACGAAAGAAATCTGCAACATGATGGACCGTCTGTTGTCTGAAATAAACTACCTAGAACACAAAAGTCTGATCTGTGGGGATCTTAGAGTTGTTCGACTCATACTACGCCTTCAAGGTGGGTCAGAAGTACCCATGTTTTATGTGCTTGCTGTACACTCGGGCTGAAGACCAGCATTATGTCAGACAAGACTGGCCGTCAAGCCAAGGATTAGAAACCGGTTCACACAACGTTCTGCTTCCACGCCTGCATATCAAACTCGGTTTTATAAAGCACTTTGTCAAGGCAATGGACAAGGAAGGTATACGATTTACTTTCCTCTGTCAGAAGTTTCCAGGAATCAGCATGAAAAAACTGACAGTAGGTGAATTTGATGGTCTTCAAATAAGGAAGCTCATCAAGGACATCAGTTTTGATGAAGCACTGAATCCTGCTGAACTCTCTGCTTTGTTGTCCATTAAGGCAGACTTTGCAAACTTCCTTGAAACCACAGAAGTCCTGAGTATAAGAATGTGTTTGATGAGTTAATGGAAAATTTTCGCAAACTTGGTGCGCTATTGTCGGGGCGCTCGGGATGCTCTCGGAGGCGCTCTTCTCAGTGAAAACGCACTTCCTTCGGTTCCACCTTGACTATTTTCCAAAGAATTGTGGAGAATTCAGTGAAGAAAAGGGTAAGCGCTTTCACCAAGATTTCCGTGTGATATAGGAATGCTATCAAGGGTGTTGGGATGTCAACTTTCTGGATGACTATTTTTGGTGGAGGAAAAAAGAATTGGTGTGTGGTAGACCAAGTCGGAAGTCCATGAATAGACAATTCATCAATTAGTAGCTTTTGTGGGATATTGTACTCTTTTTGGTATCAATTAAAACATTCTGTAAACCGTCTTTGTATGAATCAGATCAAAATTTACAATTTTGTCTACATTCGCCTAAAAATAGATCGAAATATAGGAAGTTATGGCATGTACTTATATCTCAAAAACCTGATCTGATTAGATAATGTTAGCATGATTTTCGGATTCAGCGCGAAAACCTGTCTTAAAATCAAATATTATGCGTTACACTTTGAAAAAAGCGTAGACCAGTGTATATTATGCAAGCTTTGCTCATTTTCATCATCTTGCCTACCATTCCTTTCTCTTTTTGCTTTATTTATGCGAAGTTTTGGAGTAAATTCTTTGGTAATATGGTTTTATTAGGCTATTTTAAGGTATTTTTTATTATGGATTTGATGATGATATTGAGTAAGCTTAAGTTATTGTATAATTCTATCATCAACTATGTTTTAATTAATAGCCAAAATATTATATGCACTCGTGCTTCTCGTCTTACTTTAAGCGAATTTCCTTCTTTCAGCAACAAGGGCAGTTTTAGGAGCGTTGTCGTGTCTCGTTACTTATTTTTCGGTTCTCCATCACTCTTTACTTAAGCTACTTCTTTTTACCTCAATCTGCCCGATATTGCTGATAGATTAGGGAATATTTATCTTCTAGTGTATATTTCTTACTGGTAAAAATGCTTTATTTTATGTTTTTTTTGTTACTTGTATGTTGTCAGAGTAAAATTTTAGTAGTAAGATGTGTTGTAAAATATATTATCCTCATTCCAAATTATATGTGCATAATTAGAGATCTTTTCCTATTATTTTATTCAAATTGGAAAAAAGAACAACAGATTCATTTAGTCAGCCACGCGTCGTATATGATGATACTGTGGCGGCTCTCGTCTGCGAAAAAAAGATCGTATCTAAGAAAGGATGATATTGATAAAATTTATGCAGTTTTTATTACCCCCGAATCAGTTTATTATTATTTATGCATTTCGAAATATCTCTTGTGAATTTTGAAATTTCTTGTTAACTTAAATTTTTATTAGGGTATTTCTTTTTGGGGGCCTCTCCTACAATTCTCTCCTCATCATCTCCATTTCTACGCTGGACGAGGTTGTTGCAAGCATGTTTTTTTAAAATAGTCTTGCGAGGATGTCGATCATATTTTCTGTTGGGTTCCTGAACGTGGGGATTGCGTAGAATGAGCGCGCCGATTAGGGCCCCAAAGTTTCCGCGACAACTGGGTAACCAGACCATCGTTTCACAATTCTTACACTGACTATATGCGAGGAATCAATCCATCGCTCAGGGCTGCCTGGAAAAAAAGATGGGCCGATGGGAACTTAAAATTGTAAACCATCGCGCGGCAAATGTTCCCCTGGTCCAACTTCACTAAACCTCGGCGGTTTCAGGTTGATTTCTGTCGTCTTCGAAATGGGATCATTCGCGGGACGCACCGCCATTGAAGGGGAAGGGGGGCTGCCCTGTGCCTTTTCGTGATGATTGCCTTTCCCGCCAGATCGGTAAATTCTCGTTGAATGTCCGATTCTGGAGGATCATCCCTCACAATCTTGATTGATAGCCCTTGTCCCTTGTGGACGAGAAGGTTTTGTGGTCACAGTTTTGTGGACTCCTGAACTTTCTGGAAAAGGAGAGCCTCTTCCATTTTTTAACTCTCTTTGATGTTGGGCGCATGATCCAGTGGCAGAGGAAGACAGACCTCCCTCATCCTTTTTTATTGTTTTTTGCCAATATGTGTCTCCTTGTTTTGGTTAGTTTTCGGTCTTGTTTTTCATGTTTTCTTTTTTTTTAATATATGATAAATACTAAGCTAATATGATTACAGCAAACTTTGCCAGTGGAGAGTCAATAAGATGAATTCCTAAAGGTAAACAAAATCATTAGCACTTTGTTTGGACACATCTCCGTACACACTTATTAATGGAATTGCCATCTTTGATTTTTGCTTTAAAATACTGAAAAATATCAACGTCGACAAATGAAGTTAACTGAACGCTGTGCACAAAAGTCCGTTAGAGGTGATCCAGAATGCGTTGCTGTAGAAGACTGCACAGCTACTCTTTATTGTAAGAACTATTACACAGGTCTGCGTCAAAAATGTACCTTAGGTTTTCTGTCGTGTTTCTTAATAAAATTGACCTCCTAAATCCGAATCTGGCATCCGTTTTTCTCTAACAGGTCTAGTTTTTGCGATACAGGGAGTGATAATATTTTTAGAGTTTATACATGGCCTATATTACATCAAAATTCCAATAGTTTTTGCTGTATTCGCAGTAAATTATGTGTACATTTTAAGTAATTATGTTAATAAATTTATATTTTTGTAGGTTAGGAATTGCTCAGCATTATAATAATAAGAATAATAATAATAATAATAATAGTGGTTGAGTTAAAAATTAACAGAAAATGTAAGAATAGCTCCGACAGATTTTGCTGTTTGCGGCAAAGTGACTTTTTCCGAGCAGCAATGTACAATATCTCATGTAATTAAATCTTTGTATCAAGCATAATTTGGAGTAAGGCTAGGAGATTAAAATAAAAGATTTTCACCACATATCTGCTGCAAGGGATGCTACATAAGTTTAAGACGCTGGAGTCAGGGCGAACAGAAGTCTCTCTCTTTTCGTGTTTCCATGGTGTGGAGAGAGGGCAACGACCACAGTACAGACTGCTATTTTTACATGAAAAATCTTAAAGGTGAGCTTTTTATCAAGTATTTAAACTTTCTGTATTATACTGGCTCCTGAAAATGTCATTATTTTGCATAGACTTAGCATAAAATTAAAAAACTAACATAGTTCACTTCAGCATGAACATATCTTTTACTAAACATTTATGTACTATCTGCAACTCTAAATCAATTCCTGTATGTAATATGCAATTATATTTTCCACAGGTATAAATAAGAAGAATAAACATAGTGTGGCATATCCGGATGTTCCTTCTGCCATCAAACCCCTGCCCCATGGTCCAGGAATTCCTATACCTTCTACCCCTGAACAAAAAAAGATCCATGAAGAGATTAATATGGAAGTTGATCAAGATTATAAAACATATAAGTCTTATCAGGTTTCCACACATGATATGGTCGCAAGACCATTCCCTTAAGTTCAGTTAAACGACTTGAACAGGAATATGGGGCTTTCAAGGGAGAATGCACAACTTCTTGGCTCACGTCTTCGTAAAAGTAATCTTCTCGCAAAAGAAACAACATTTTTTGGTACAGAAATAGAGAACAAGAGTTTCGAAGCTATTCTTTACAGCATTCTTCCAGCTCTTTAGTATACTGCGCCAATTTTTAAGGACTTGTTGATACCCCTGGAATTCCCTACAACCCATTAAAACGGAGACTTTTCATAGATTCCTCCAGTTGAAGTTTAAAAGCTGTGTAATTGAATATTGGTAACAAGATAGCTTCCGTTCCTATAGGCCATTCAATCCAACTTACTGAATATATGAAAATATGGAAATATTGCTTGATGCAATGAATTACTCTACCCACAATTGGAGGATATGTGGTGACTTAAAGGTAAGATCATTTTACACTTGGCATTTCTAAGCTCTTTGAAATTGACATTTTCATTTTTAATTGTTAATACTTGTATACACACACCTTATGGTCAATTTACATTTTACAAGAATGCAAATCTGGAAATCATGAGTCATTTTTTAGTTATATTTTTTTGTTGAAGTGTGTCCTTATAGGTTAATGCATCTTTTATGGCTAATGGGGAACTTACCCTAATTGAGAAGGTATACAACATAACTCAATAAACTCCAAATAAGATGTACATGTATCCAATTAGTTCCAATAATGCATCGGCATACAAGGTTTTTCAGTGCATATTCATATTCTTATTGTTTAAAGAAATATTACTTTGAATTTGTTTTTAGAAATATTACAATTTGAATTTACATACCCTGCTAAATTTTTTTTCAGGTAGTATCTCTTATACTTAGGATGCAAACAGGTTACATGAAGCATCCCTGTTGCCTATGCTTATGGGAGAGTCGTGCAGAAAGTATGCACTATGCTTCTCCATGAGAAGCATTTAGAATTGGATCAAACAATGTGATAGTTGAACCTTTAGTGCCTCCTCACAAAATATTGCTTCCTCCACTGCATTTAAAGCCTGGCATGATGGAAAATTATGTCAAAACCCTTAATAAAGAAGGCCAAGCTTTTAAATTTCTTCTTCAAAAATTTCCACAAATCAGTGACGCTGAGCTCCATGCGGGAATTTTTTGATGGACCTCAGATCAGCAGTTTGAGGCATCAATGATGTAGATAGAAAAAGATGCCGGGAAAGCTTTCAAAGCTTTAGTTAACAATTTTCTAGGCAATAAAAGAAGCCCAGAATATGTTGCCCTGGTCAATCAGCTCCTAATAAGTCTCAAACATTTGGGAGCTCGAATGTCTATAAAGATATAATTTTTACAGTCCCATCTCGATTATTTTCCCGAAAACTACGGGGATTACAGTAAAGAACAGGGGAAAGATTCCCCTAGGACATAAAAACAATGGAATCCAGGTACCAGAGTAAATGGGACGTAAACATGCTTCCTGACTACTCTTAGTGTTTGAAGCGTGATGAGAGAGACAAAAGAAAATCGTCAAGGTCTTTTCTTGGAAATTAGAATTATTTTCTTTATTATTTTGCATTCTTTAATTTTTTGTTTTATTA
Source organism: Ceratothoa steindachneri (assembly GCA_963969495.1). Taxonomy (NCBI): domain Eukaryota; kingdom Metazoa; phylum Arthropoda; class Malacostraca; order Isopoda; family Cymothoidae; genus Ceratothoa; species Ceratothoa steindachneri. The sequence goes on from OZ018331.1 coordinate 51,650,989, forward strand.
AAAGAATCATAGTTTACATGCGTTTATTCCTGTTTCTATGATTGACACTAATAATGCATTATTAGATAGAGAAAGGTTTCTGAAAAAAAAATTCAGGAAAAATGAGGAAATCTCAATGAAAATGGTGTATGCTTTACTGAGAAAATCTGACCTGATTGAACAAAAATAAATTCATTTTTGAGCTCAGGAGGTTTGATTCATTAAGAAACCACAAAGAAATCCTTAGGAACAGAAATTTTCTTTTCAAACGCAGGCCTGTGTTATGAATCCCCTAAAAGGCGCCAATCGGCTGGACATTGAGGGGTGAAACAAAGTCTTTAGGTTCCATATGATGAAATAAGCTTCCCTAACTAGTTTTTCATCAGTTATAGTTACTGTGAATTCACGATCAAGCTACCAGAACCTTAAATATATGTTAGGTATTGTAAAAAAGATTGATTGATAATATTATTCATCTACAAAATATAATAAGTACTGCCATCAATCTAGTGGATAGGATCAAAAGCCCAAACGTAAAATGAAAATATCATAAAAATTAGCATGACCATCGCTGGTGAGCCTATGGTATCAAGGGTCGGTCATTGTATGGGTAGATGGTTCTTGAATTTTTTTTTGTTTTTTTACACCAACCACCGATCAATTAGGACCCGTCTCTCCCCGAGGCGTAAGGGACCTATTCCGCATCAGGATTATGTGGATACAATTAACATCTGCCGGATTACTTGTGTTGTAAAGACGGGAGAGGAAACGAAGCAGTGCTGTGGTTGGCTAAGTGTCTGATGACCTGTATAAGATCTCCCTAACCTCTCGGCTCTAAGCATAGCGCTTTTAGCATGCGTTGGCCAGACGTCTACATGCGCGGACTTTTGTGTCCCCTTTTGCTTGGGATTGAACGCGAGACCTGAAAGTAGAAATCCAATGACGTATCACTTGGTTATCGAGATCTTCATCTTCTTTTTTGCTTGGCAAATTATTTTCTGAATGAAATAGTGCTGGTTTAGTCGATATCTACACTAATTAGGAAATTGCGCCAATCCCCTCTTTTCAATCGCGGAAGAGGTTGCTATCACACATAATGAAATTCATATAAAGATAAGAATGTTAACCACTAACAAACACAAAGGCACAAGGCAAAAGGCACACGTAGATGCGCAACCGTTCCGCGTTTGGAGGGTAATTTTGCGGGGCAGAAGAATGAAATGTTGTGTGTGTAAGTATAAGAAGAGAGATGAATGAGTGACTGGTACTGTAATTGCGATGGATGTTGTATGAAGGCCACCATAATGCAACCAGCTCTCTAAAAAGGCCAATATATTTTATGCCAGCTCTCGGAACTAATTGACCCGATACGTTTGCGTGGAAATCTCCCATTATATTCACTGGGCGAGTGCAACATTCATACGCTCTTTCATTCTTAGTTTTCGATTAACCAAAATAACATTATTAACGCTGTTAAGATGCCTTTGACCTGTAAAAATAATTTGAGTTTGTTTCGAAAGTGTCTAAATATGACCTGATTTCCCTGATCTAGCTTTCCCTGAATATTGCTAATATTCTCAAATACGAGATATTGTGATAGAACGAGTTCAGAGCTGCATTCATTTCAACTTCTATCACATTTTATTTAAAACCATGAGGCTACCCACGTGCATCTTCGATTCGAGGCTTGGAGTCTTATCAACAGCTACCGGACGCCAATGTTTAAACAAGGAGGTTATCGTCCCCCCCGTTCGCCCCCATACGCCGACCTCGCCAGGTCGAGTTAGGCTTATGGGCAGATAAGGCATTGTTCCCCGGCTCGGCTGTGCGTTCCCTCGAAGCTTCCACCCCATTCTCCCCCACGCCAAGGAGATGTCCTGGCTATTTATATGGAAACTTTACCACTAAGATCAGATTGGAGATCCAGATTTTCGTCGCGAAACATCACCACGACCCTCTCTCCCTTTGTGCGCCAAGGGACCTCGACCTCGAGATTCACCATCACTTGTCCAGAAGGAGGACAATATTCCTTGAGTGCCAAAGGTTCGAGCCTTTAGTGACGCCAAGTCCCCAAGGCATCCCCCCCTGTTGTTCAAGGAGAACAGCATTAGAACAGCCATTGTTCGTTTTGAGCCCTTCGACAAGAAACGGTTCTCATCCCCCCCCCTGTTGTTCAAGGAGAACAGCATTAGAACAGCCATTGTTCGTTTTGAGCCCTTCGCCAAGAAACGGTTCTCATCCCCCCCCCCCTGTTGTTCAAGGAGAACAGCATTAGAACAGCCATTGTTCGTTTTGAGCCCTTCGCCAAGAAACGGTTCTCATCCCCCCCCCTGTTGTTCAAGGAGAACAGCATTAGAACAGCCATTGTTCGTTTTGAGCCCTTCGCCAAGAAACGGTTCTCATCCCCCCCTGTTGTTAAAGGAGAACAACATTAGAACAGCCATTGTTCGTTTTGAGCCCTTCGCCAAGAAACGGTTCTCTCCCCTCCTGTTGTTCAAAGGAGAACAACATTAGAACAGCCATTGTTCTTGAGCCCGTAGACAAGAGACGGTTCTCATCCCCCCCTTTGTTCAGAAGAGAACAACCTAGAACAGCCATTGTTCGTCAAGCCGTTCGTCGAGTAACGGTTCTTCTTTCCAAGACGCCACGTCAGGATCCTTTTATCCCCCCCCTTCGGCTGGAACTCGCCAGCGGACCGAATATTCCTTCAAGTACCTTCCACTGCACCCTAATGAAGTTACGTAAGCCAAGCGTCACCTTTTGAGTATTGATCCCTTATTTGTCAATTCTATCCTGTGCTTTAAATGGTTTATCGAACCATCCCATCTCTTTAACTCCATATTTGTTTTACCTTTTTTGATCCCTTAAATCCTTGGATTAGCCCGAGTCTCCACGACCCTTTCCATTCTGTTTGTCAATATTTTCCGTTTTTGTGTTTTGTTTATAGTTATTATTAATAAAACTCTATTTTATTAATGATAGCAATATTATTATCCTTGAGCTCAGTTCCACTTCTTAAGCATTTTGAAGATACATAATATCGGCCGCCAGACAGTAAAACGCACTCTAGAGATAATTAAGGAAGTTCCCTCAACGAATAGTGATATATGGTATATCGTCTGGGGTCATTCTACGACAGATATATTTTACCATAAATATTTCTCATACTAATTATAGGAGTTTAATGACGACAGAAACATGTAATAACTGTCCCTAAAATTGAATAATGTGAAAATATATTCAAGTAATTAATTTTTCTAGGGAATCCGTTCGTAAAATCTGCGATTACGAGAACTATGAATATTCTTAGCTGCGACTGATTTTGCTCAATGGAGGAAAGTCGTAATTTATATAAAACTGATTATAATTGTTTTGGGAGCTCAATTAATAACATTTTTAATGCTAAAGAAGAGCTGACTGGGGCCCAAAACCCAGAGTTCTCCTCCTGACATTTCATCACATTCATTACAGTAGCTTCTCTATCGGACAACGAAATTAACATAAAGAACAAACCGTTCCTCGTTGTGGGGCAAAGAACAGTATTAATGGTTTTAACTTTCCACTTTCCAAATGCCATCGAGCGTTAGAAGAATAGAGCTGTGGTTCTAGGATGGTTCACTGGTTCAAAGACGGGGGATCCTACACGGAACCCTACTCTGGCGGATACTGAGAGAGAAGTAGGGATGAAGTGTCTACGTATGTAGAAGAGAGAAAGAAGTATGTGGATGAATCTGCCTGCCCGCTCTCAGCAGACACCGCGTACTACCGCAATTGACGCGAACCACTTAAAGGACCGTAGACTATTATTCCCCCTTTAGGACTTCATGCTCAAGGTGGTATTGAGCAACACACGGAGATTACTCGATGATTTTCCGTCCTTCCTGGCGTTATTTACAATAAAAATTAATGAAATATTTGGAATTTAGGAATACTAAACTTAAATGTCGCCTTGAGAAGACATCAGAAATGGAATTATCGGCATCTTGTTAAGAATGGTTAAGATATAGATTTAAGCCTTTTTATGAACTGACATATTGTGTCTAGGTGGAAAGCAGTATAGAGGGTGGTAAGCTTCACTTTATCTTTTTTTAATTCTTTGAATTTATTTTGTGATATTATTTTCCTATTTCCTTCATTATTCTTTTTTGCTAATCCTCTGAACGTATTTAAAATAGTTGGAAATATATTGGGTTAAAGATACTGTATAATAAATAAATTAAAAAAACAATACAATATAATATGGCAGTTAAATTAAGCTATTATTTTAGTCGTTGACTTATTATTTTGTAGGGAATCCGTTCGTAAAATTTGCGATTAAATTACAAACAAATATGCTTTTGTTACTATTTTCTTTAACGTATTATCTTATTTGTACATTTTATTACTGCTTTCTGGAGAATTTCTTGTGCTTTGTTCAAATCCTTTCTTCTTTTTTGGTGGTCGTCGTAAGCGAAGAGCGAAAGACAGGGTTTTTATACCGATTCGGTCGAAATCAAAGTAAAGCTCGATTTTGCGGTATTTCGCCTTATGACTGCCAAAAATGAAAATGAGATTTGAAAAAAACAAAAAAATTAGTTAGATAAAAAAAATAACCCAAGAAAACATTATGAAACTATACAACCCCCCCCCTCAATAATTTGTTTAGAAATACATTCTAAAATATAACGTAAAACAAGATTGCTACTTTTTGAGAAGGAGGAACCAGCACTGTGCCAATTAATTACATGACCGAGTGTGTACAAAAAGGGTGCTTTGCGCCACAATATTTTTAACATTCCACGAGTCATCATGGTATGGAGGTGGTTTCTATTTCTATCACTTCATGTGTAACGAAATCCATTGCAATGAGCTTTTAAGTCACCCATGTAAATAACTAGTATCATGGCATTCAAGATTTTGCGAAGTTGTCTATTGTTAAGCTGTCTTCCTGACGGTTGATACTCAGTTCAAATCATTACGTTGGGGAGTTTCATCTTATTTCTGTGGCAAGGTATGCGTCAATTAGTCCTTGCGAATGGCTATTGTCCTTTAATCTAGATTTAGTCTGGGCCAAGAAATTTACATAAAATGTAAGTTAATTCTTTTTAATAAATTTCTTTGCTTCGTCTGTTTAATTTTCCGCAAGATGTATCCATACATTTTCTACCTGGTATATTGAAGGCTTTTGTTCTTCGCAACTTTGTTGACTTATTGATGAGGACAAATCTTGCTTCCACTCAAAGAACGGTGCTCAGAAATACCGTGGGAACCTGGAGTAGCGTCCTGAATTTGTCTTCTTAAGAACTATTCCTGCCAAAACCTTTGCCTAGAATACAAAAGAGGCATGACCGTATCTAGTTTTCCAAGACTATAACTCCCTTAGCTGTGCATGCAGGACGAATCACAAAGCAACTGTGGACAAACTAACACAACAAAAACTGACCAATAAATAACAAGATGGAGAAGTCTGGGTTAAATTCATTATGCACTTATTGATGTCTGGAAGTTTATAAAAATTTTTAATTCCCTGACTGAGAATTTTGCATAGAAATTATGCACTTCAACATCCATCCTCATTGTGAGAGTACATCCCCCAAAATCCTAGATGCACAAACACACACAATACGAACACAGTGCCATTCGCTGTGAGGTCCAAAGAGGTGGAACCTAAGACTTGCCCCAAGAGACCTCCTAATCACACCCTCATCCGAGATACTCCTACACCTTCATGTAAACGGGCCCTTTCAGAAGAAAGGAATTCCCTCAATGTAAGCAAGGGTTTCACAACAGGAAAGACAAGTTGAGGAAGCCCTTTCCCATTAATCAGTCAAACTCACTCCTGAATAATTCACTATAGTACGTGACACGGAAATATGTAGTGAACGATCTTACTAGACCAGTACACACCGTTCTATACCCGACAGATCCAAACTCGAAGAGAATCTTATTTCGACTAGGAAAGGAACAACTACATAGAATGTTGTTCAACACACTAATGCTATTACAACACATCACCGCGAATGGCTGGAAAACTAAGATTAACTATTGCAACATTATTAAAACATTATAACAAAGATCAGGAACTCAGACTAAAACTTTTCCTTATTATGTAAGTGCGAACAATCACAGCTCCTAAACACTCAGACAATGACGAAAGTAGGAAATGACTTTCCACTTTCCTAACACAGATTACAGCCAGAAACCCGGATATAGAGCTCCACCAACTCTCTTTTTTTTCAATTAATATATTAAATTAGACCCCTCTATTCCTATTGTTCAACAAGACAGCCATTTTATAGTCTCCGTCACTGTAATTTAGGTTCCTATTCAGGGGCGTAAGAGTTAAAACCTCACAAAGCTGTATAACTACAAACTCTTTTTTTCTACGTATAAGCCCACCCCCTTTTAAGCTGCCTCTCTAGAGGAAATTGATTTTAAACTTATGGATTTAACTAACCACGAGACCTACTCAAGATAATATTCGTAGCAGCTCCATCCGCATCACTTTTAAGCGACAGAGACAGATTAGAGATGAGCAAATTCTCCTCTTTTCATAGTAACTAAGTGCACTGTGAGACAATGTAATATAGAGAGTGGATAAAAAAACTAATCCATCCGCTAACTTATAAAAGACACAATTCTTTGACTCCAAATTAACAGAGGGGGATATAAAAACTACATTAGACGAAATGCAGATTGTGCTCAGAGTTTTGGGGGAATTTTGCAGGTTTACATACATGAAGCCCTCAAATAAGTAAAAAATGATAACAAATGCATTTATTTGTTCTAAACTGCTTAATCTAAACAAATTATTTGACTACAAAAAGTTGAATATAAGGCTGTTCTATTAATAACAGACACCTGAACGAGCGAAAGGCAACGGAAATATAGATCTATAAATCAAGTAAGCTCACCCTTTCCAAGTGGCGGTTTATAAAAGAGCAAATATGTTATCTCAAAGCCATAGGCAGTCGTGCAACCAGCGATCTCTTTCTTAGACAAATGGACATGACTAGCACACGGCCAATAAGACCTTTTATGAATAGCAATCAGCCAAAAGACGATGACGTGATTCCTCTATACGCAGAGACTCACTCATGCACACTAAGACAGTCTAATAAGCGTAAAGTTCCAGTTTACAACAATTTGAATAAGGAATATAAAGTAAAACCCATTTTCGCCGAATAACTGCTAATTTATTAAAACTAAGAAGTTAGCAAACCTAAGAGTGAAACCGGCACCGGTGCTACAGATACTTGAATGTCTCTGACCTGACATTACATGCACAAAAAATAAAAAAAACGTTATAAGAACAAAACCCTAGAGTATGCCAGAGCTAACTTTTCATCAGGGACCTTTTAAATTCCTTTCTCAACTCTATTCCATCTGCTCTGTGAAGACTAATCTCTCGCAAACTATCCATTAACTTTTTCACCGTGTATAATGTCTATGTCCAAGTTTCATCATTCCCTGAAGAAGCTTTGTGAGCGAAACGTTTGAATCAATTCATTGATTGATAGTATTCTTCTCTCTCCATTTTCGTATAATTTAGCCGTGAAGCTGATGGTCAAAAGTTTTTTTTCACCATATGTTCAGGCTAAAAAAGATTTAGAGTAAATCAAAAGGAGATGAGATAATTGCACAGAAAGATGCGGAAAAGGGGAGCTACGGAATGGCAGAGAATTATTTTTTGTGTAAAACCATGGACCAGTGCCATATTTGAAATATATTTAAAAATATTTGCATTTCGTACTATTATTTCATGCAATATGGAAATTTCAGTTTGCGAAGAAATATCGATGTTACCTTTCAAATTTAAACAATATATTTTTGGAAATCTAAAGAACCATATTGAAATCTGATTCACTGTATTCTAATTCATATATCGTATTTTTCTTTTGTTAAAAGTGACGGACACCGTCAAATTCAACGAAATAAAAATAGAAATAAAACTTCAATCCCAAAGCATTAGAAAATATTAAAGAAATAATGCTTTAATGGCTTCCGACAACTTTATTTTCATACGCCTTCTATTGTAGGTTATTGGTAATCCAACTTTGATTAAAATCTAACACAAAAAGGAATAATGGCATCTCCTCTAACACTGTTAAGAAATGGAGTGAAGAGCTTGGACCAGGCTTCATCCGGGTAGCTAGTACATACCACCCAAATTGCGCACCACTGCTTTAAACTTCTATATTTTCACTGCCACTATTTTAACAATTGTGTTTCCAAATCTCTTTTTCAGATCTTTGCCCCAGTAGGCACTGGGGGCGGGAGTAGTCATCGTTTGGGTGAGAGAGCGCCTAGGTTGAATCTGTTTTTGACACAAGTAACGATGTTAAAATCCTGGGCGATCAAAAGGATGGGCACCCGTTCTGCGTCAGGGTTATCTGCCAGAAAGGCCTTTTTCCGGAAAAAGAAGTGTTTGTCAGAAAATTTATAAGACTTCACCAGCGTTACTTCCTTGCCTCCTAATACCTTAAAACTAAAATCTCATGGATTATTATGTGTTGGTTGCGTTTGAGGAATAGATCACCGCTATCTCTGAAACAGCAAGAACGAGCTGGTGGCAAAGATCAGGGAGGTGTTCTAAAATCTTTCCAGAGACATAGTGTGGAAGGCATGTGACATGATTGGGAGCCATTTAGAAGCCATGGTGGTACCTGAGGGTGTTTATCTTGTGTAAGCTTTCTTCTATCTATTGCAGGCAGTTTTCTATTATGCCTGCCGTCAAATTTATCTCAAACAAGATTGTCGTCATTCAGCCTGAATGACCAAAGATCTCTTGGAGCAACTCGGTTGGGAGATAGATATTGCTTGATTCTTCATATTCTCCCCACCTTGTTTCTTATGATTATCACTTGTTTTGAGAATTAAAAAACCATTTAGATGGTTGATATCAAGTTAAAAAGTTTACAACGAATTAGATTCATATTTTGCATCATAAACAAATCATCTTAAGAGTGTGGTGTTTATAATCTATTTGCCATATCAAGTGAGATTCTAAAACTCAAGTGAGCTTTATGATTCTATACCTATTTTCATAGTAATAAGCTTTATCATTTTTAATATAGGGTATGTTTTCAACATGAACTACATTTGAAGTTTAATAAAATTAAGAATAATTTTGTGATCATAATTAAACTTTTAGGTTTTGTTGGTAATAGCTGTAAGTTCTTGGGCCTACAATGGCTAATTTACGGAAGCATTAATTTTTTACAAAGTTTCCGATATTTATACACTATTAAAACCAATTTTATTTAACTAATTTTATTTGCTTAAAATTAACAAAAAACTAAGACTAATAATCAGTTAGCATAATTAACCTATTAACTAAATTTATTTGAAGATTCTTCTTTTCAAATGCTGACCATTCTTCTCATAATATTCATTTACTCGTGACGAATTAGCTCATTACTTTTTTCAAAAGTTGACCTATCGAATGAGGTTCTAGAAATCAATTTAGGTTTATGATTCTATACCTATTTTCATTGTAATAAGCTTTTTCATTTTTAATATATACCCTAAAATCTGGTATTACCTTTGTTGTAAACCTGATTTTTCTGAGTGAAATGCCTTCCAAGTCCCAGTTTCCTTGCCGATTACTTCGCGTTTTCTTAGAGTAAATGCTAATAGTTTTTGTAATTCATGTTTTTTATATAACTTTTAATGGCCAGTGCAACTAGTAACGAAGGATTCCCACATCATAATTGCAACTCCTTACTGTTTGACAGTTGCGATGGTATTTTTTTAATGAAAATTCGCTAAATCTCCCTAAAACATACCGTTAGTCGTTTCCTCCAGAGCTCGAATTTTGTTTCATCTGACCATAGTATTTTATCTACTTTAGCTTAGATATTTCTAAGATGCTCTTTAGCAAACACAAAACGGGACCTGTTATGAGTTTTCTTCAACAGAGACTTCGTCGTAGGGTCATGTCCATGAAATCCTACCAGGAGTAAATAACATACTCTTGAAGCATGTAAATCTCTGCCGCGTGCTGCATGATTTTCTGATATCTAATTAGATGAAGTATTAGGATTGTTTCTACATGTCTTCATCCTAGACCCTACATCTCTAACTTTATGTGAAAGAATTACTGTGACATCATTATATTTAAACTTCTAAAGAAACAAGGACCAGCAAAGACACTAAGGTACGCTCAAGGCTAGGCCGCTTACACAAGGTGTTAAACTACAACTATCTAAGGTTAGTGTATCATGCTGTTTTTTGCCTATTTCAATTTTACTGTACACACTTATCAACATGTGTACCATTTGGCTTTGAAACATGCTGTTTATAACTATTTCAATTCTACGGTACATACATATCTATATGTGTGTGCAATGCAGGGGAAGGTCACTGGCATCTTTTTATTAATCATTTCATTTTATTACCTAATTCCTTAATATGTATGACGTTTTCATATATGCTTCTACTAAGTTATATTTACAATATTGAAGCATGAGCACTTTGTATCGTAGCAGGATTATATCTTTCGAATTGAAAGTGAAATTCCGAGCGATATATCCCAGCATTCGATTTGCTTTCTTGCAACTTTCTACGCATTGCTTCGATACTTTAAGGTCCTCCGAGATTAAAATCACTAGGTCTTTTTCTAAGTTAACGGAGTCGAGGATTCGGCCCTTAATATGGTATTCTACTTTTAAGTTACGACATCTTAAATGCATGATCTTGCAGTTTCCTAGCTTTAATACCATCTTCCATTTATCCGCACATTAGAAAATTTTATCAAGGTTTCTCTGCATTTGCCCTACATCGGATCTCGATAGGGCTCGGTTTCTTAGCTTCTTGTCATCTGCAAATTTAGAGATCTTACTAATCACTTCATTATCTGGATCGTTAGTCATCATCATCATCTTCGTTTATCATCATCTTGCTGCCGTTTCTGCAAGGTTGGATGGTTGTATGACTCTTCCTAACCGACCTTGGTTCTTAGCATCTTTCCCCGTAAGTCCCAGCCCTCCGCCCCCATATCTTCCACAACACAGTCCTTCCATTTTTCTTAGGTCTTCTTGGTGGTCTTTTGCTTTCTACTTACCTATGCTTAGCCTCTCTCAGGGTGCTATCCTTCTTTGATCTCTTCACATGACCAAACCATCTGAGTCTCCTCAGTCGCACCTCAAAATCCAGCTCCACTAATCCACATCTGTCCACCACCTCTCAGCTCCCGAATCGACGTTGCCATCTTACATCAACCATATATCTTAGCATACGTCGATCCCATGATCTTAACACACTCACCAGTCTTTCTGTTAAGGGCCAATTTTCACCACCGTATAATAGAATTTTTCGTACACATTCAATATATACCAAGCTTCTCTTCTTCAAGAGAATGCCTCGGTTCACTAATAATCCTTACCCCTCTCTCCCCTTCTTCCAGGTAATGTCTAGTATTGCGCGAAAATCACTTTTCACTCCAGCTTTACTGTCTATTATATATCCAAGGTAGCAGAATTGTTCCACCACCTCAAGCATTTTTCCAGCAGCATTACATTCATTCGCGACTTTGTTCTCATTTGGTCTTGTGTGGCAATCATGGTATACAAAATTTCTCACTCCCAAGAGTACAAAGTTTAGAGCACCTTTTATGAAACCAATTCCCACACTGAGTGCAGAGAATAAAATTGCTTCCCACTCCACTGCCACGCCCGCTCTACATGACCAGCTCTCATACTCTTCTTCCTTGATCTCTTCCTGTTACCATTCTTTTACTCTTATTGATGTTGTTCTTTATTCCTCTTTTTACCATGTCTCTCTTCTACATTTCGGGCGTGTTAATCACTTCCTTTTATGAGCTTGCAATAAGCACAAGGTCATCGGCATACAACAGCTCCCACAGTTTCCATCCTCTGCACTCCTTAGCCACCTCCTCCAGAACAGTGATGAACAGCAGAGGGCTCAAAGTTGAGACCTTATTAACAGTAACTGTGATGTCAAATTCTCATGATGTGCTTACCATCGTCCTCACCTAAAACTATGATTTCTTATATAGGGACATAACACACATGATGAGCCTCTTTTGAACTCCCTCTCTCTGAGGGCCAATACTCTCACCTATCTTTGTACTCTATCAAAAACCGTCCACAAATGCACGAATATGTGGTACAGTTTCCTTTTCTTTGGTGTAATTCTTTCCTGACTTTGCATTATAAAAACTTATACATCATTAGTAGACCTTTCCGAAACAAAAACAAACTCTATGCCATCAGCTATTACTAAATTCTTCATGCCATGTTGAAGAAGCCTTACTCTCTCTGTATTTTCGGAAAAGTCAAATTACTCTTCCAGTCTTCAGGGCTTCTCTCCTCCTTCAATATCTCTTGAAAAACTCTTTGTCAGTTCATCAAGGCCATCTCCTCCTAGTCTCTCCACCATATACCTTGTTATTCCTGTCAGAACAGGCCTTTTGTTCGTCCTTATTGCTTTCAAGGCAGCTGCAGCCTTTTCCTTTGATATTTCCTCCATTGGATCCTCCACCATGTTGCACTCTTCCACATTAAACTCACTTGTTTCATTCAATAATAAATTAACATAACTTATTTATCCCTCCATTATTTGCACTTTTTTCATCTGTATGTTTTCTTGTTCATCCTATATGAACTTTGCTCCAGTTATATCTTGCCTCTGTTTCCTCATCTGCTTTGCTACCTTAAACAGCTTTGCTGCTACACCTTATTCCACTAGGTAATCACTCTACTCCCCCATGCTCTTATCTTAGCCCTGGCTACTGCTCTCTTGGCTTCTCTCTTCTAATTCTGGTATTCTCTCCTATGATCCTTTCCTCCCAATCTCTGCCATAATTTATATGCTCGTTATTCTCAGTGATCACCTGCTGGACAGCTCGATTCCACTACCTTGTCTCCCTCTTCACCCGCCGGTGCCCGGTTGTCTCTCCACAGACTCTCTTTACTACATTAACGACCTATCCAGTTCCTTAATATAAACAAGAAATAATAATAGGCCCAGGACTGACCCCTGCGAAACCCCGCTGATGACTAGGGCCCACTCTGAGTACGACCTATTTACAAAAACCCTCTGTGTATGATTTTAAAGGTAGTTTTTAATCCATTTAATTATGTTACCCTTCACTGCATTCGATCTAATTTTCATCAATAGCCTATCGTGTGGGACTGTATTAAAATTGTTTTTAAACTCAAAGTAAATTATATCCGCCGCTCTAGTTTCATCGTAGATGCAAATTATATTATGAATCCATGCTGGGTTTTGTGAATAAATTATTCGCCTCGAGATGGCTCCCCAATCTATCTCTAATTGTGTAACGAAATTTGACTTTTGTCTTGCCCTTGAGTTAAAATTGTTACTTCCAATTGTTTGTGGTTCCATTAAATAAAAAACGTCAATTTTAATCCCCAAACTTTGCTTTTATGGCTAGGACAATGAATTTTTGAATTACCCCATTTGGGGTACATAACATTATTTTGATGCAAATAGTAAAAAAATATAAGAAGTTTCAAGGGTTATGTTTTTTTAAGTTATGGTATTTACGTGATATACTGAATTTAAAAGTTCTAGAAACAGTAATACAGTAGTAATAGCATTATTTCCATTATATTTTGTTATTTGCGACATAGACAGCAATGGCAGTTCTGTTACATTCAACATGGTTTCAGCACTAATTTGGGGATAAATAAATTGTAGAGGTTTCTAGCATTTTCGAGAATTTTTTATATGTTTGAAGAATTTCTAGAACATTGTGGCAACGTAGATGATTGTATAAATACAAAGAATGTCTACTCGACAGATCAGTTTAACTCAAGCTTTGCTTTTGCAAAATGTGACTGGTCTGTTTGAGGCAATTGGAATCGCATGTAACCCCAACGAATGGCGCCGCTTCATTGAGAACTAGTCCAAGAACCTCAAAGCAGTGCTGCTTCATAACGGCAACATCTATCCATCTCTTCCCTTTGCTCACTCGGTCCAGCTCAAAGACGAATACAACAGTGTCAACATCTTTCTACATGTATTGAAGTATGAAGAGTACTAATGGAAGGTTATCAGAGAGTTTAAAATGGTTTCCTTGTTATCTTTGCCTTTGCAACAACAGGGACACCGCGGCACACCACCATCAGCGGGATTGGCCACAACGGACCAAGTTTAGTGTGAGGAGAAACACCGCCGAATGGAGCCTTAGTTGGAGCCCGAAAAGTACTTTTCCTCATCTGAACTTAAAATTAGGTCTTATGAGATAATTCGTCAGATCACTAGTGAAAGAATGTGCAGCTTTCAATTATATCCAATATCTCTTTCCTAAGTAATCTGCGGCAAAGGTGGAAGCCGAGTAATCTTTGGTCCACAAATGAAAAAAGATCATGGTGTGTAAGGAGTTTCCCGAGAAGCGCACTAGGAGGGAAATGGCAGTGTGAGACAGCTTTATCGCAGTGGTTCTGGGCTTCCTAGGTAATCACAAAATCGAAAACTATGTAGAGCTTGTTGAGATCTTGGTGAGAAACTAAGGTAAGATGGGTTACAGGATGTCTCAGAAAGTCCATATTCTTGACTCTCATCTTGATAAATTTAAAGAGAACATGGGAGCGTTCTCGGAAGAGCATGGCGAGCACTTTCACCAGGATCTCCTCGAATTTGAACGCCGCTATCAAGGATCGTATAATGAAAATCTGATGAGAGACTATATTTGGGGGGTGATTCGTGAAGGTAACTTACAGTATAAGCGTAAATCAGGGAAAACAACTCATTTCTAATATTTTATTGTCTCACTTATTTAATTCTATAATAAATAAATGTTATTTTATAATAAATAAATGTTATTTATGCGAATGAAAGTTCTGATTCGCTACTTCCTTACAGAGGGCAAAGGTAAATTTCATCTAAATAACATTATCCTCGCAGAGAAGAAAAATTTAAAATAAATAACGATGTTATTTCATGTATTCTAGACACAAACAAATAGAAAATAACACTTGCTCCCGAAAGACAAAAATCGTGTTACACAGTACATATTATCGATCCCAAGAGTTTTCCAATTACAGAAGTTAGGCTGATGGGACGGAAATGAGTAGGCTCGGATTTCTCCCCTTTTTAAATATCGGTCTAAAGTTGCACGCTTGATCTCCATTGAAACTAACCCTTCCTCGATTAATCGATTGAAAATCGTTCAGAGCAGTCTGGCTAATTCATTTTTTAGTTCTTTAAGATTGGTTGAATACACTTCATCGGGTATTTTGTCTTTTAATATTTATTTTCTCGCTTAGTATTGTTAATTGTCTCACGTCCACCACAGTAAAAACGCTTGCGAAGTGCTCATTTAATATTTTACAATTTGTTCTGAGACGTCTGTCATAACCCCCTCTATAATTCTGATCGGACCTATTGAACCTGTTATGGGTTTTCTACTACTATGTACGAAACTATAAAACCGTTTCAGTTCGTGCTTCGAAATTAAAGCAAGATCTTTATCATATTTCAGCTTAGCTTCCATAACAGACCTCCTTACCACCATCCGAGAATGTACGTATCTTTCCCGAATTGTTATCGGTTTATTTTGTTTAAAACGTAAAAATTCTTTATTACACTCCCGAATTAAGTTTATTGTTAAAAGACTAACCCACAGGGCTGTCTTTGATTTCCAATTCTTTCGGCCTACGTGCTTATTAACTCGGAATCCACAGTGAGCACAGTTTGATGTAGCCCGAGTAAATGCCCTCCCTGTTCTCTTCTATTATAAAAAAGTATTCCAAGTTTATCCTTGTCGTAGAATTCCCCCCCTTTTTGTTCTATTCTAAGAGTGCTAAGTGCGTCTAATATATATTGAAATCTGAATATCTTAAAGAACAGAGCCGTTCTGAAACACGTAAGGATATATAAAAGAAACGAACATTAATCCCAAGATAAACTTATATTTTACCCTTTATCAATTGAATACATAACATTTATACATTAACTACAGCAATACTCTGAATATTATCCTAAACAAGAATTAATTAAATTAGTTTACCCACAAAAATTGGTTAAAGTTTTCTCTACACACAACAATAATATAAGAATTAGGCTTACGGACTCATGTGGAGTTTAAAGGCCTCAGAAGTGTTATTTACTCTCGACGCGTGCCGCCGGCCAGATGTAGATGAGCGAGATCACACGGTTGTTTTGACGAGAGTGGCAGCTGGGGGGTCCACACGTTCTTCCGGGGGGGGGGGGGGGGGTTCTTCGACGACGAGAACCAATACGGTGCTTTATGCAACACCTAGGCAGTCGTGGTGTCTCTGGAGAAGAGTGAGTCGAACTTGGTTCTTAAATCAAGTTAACTTGGAGTGCTGTGTGACCACCGAGTAACGAGCTCGAGGAGGAGCTTTTCTCCATCGTTACTTATTTCCTTATGGACAAGGACTAAACTCGGATATGGTCTTCTTCAAAGACGAGGATAACGTAGGGGAGTTTCTCTGGCGAGAATAAATTACTTAACGTTCGGTTTGGTAACCCGGAACTAGCTCGAGGATGAGCTTTTTCTTAATTCCAGTCTTCCTCCAAGGGCGAGTATAACGGAGGGAGATTTCTCTGGCGAGAATAATTTAAACTTGGTTCCTTACCAAGTTAACTTAGGAGTTCGGTGTGGCCACCGAATAACGGGCTCGAGGTGGAGCCTTTTCCATCTTTTTTTCTTAATTCCTCAAGGACGAGGAATACCCCTGGTGTTTAAGGTGCACCAGGATATGAGGAGTCTCTCTGGCGAGAGTAAGTTAAACTTACCAAAGTAACCTTATCGTTTGGTTTGATAACAAGGGACTTAGCTCGAGGATGAGCTTCTTCTTAGCCCATTAAGGTAGGTAGCCCTGCCTCTCTTGCAGGGTAATTCTTGGTTTGGTGAGCCAAGTACACTACCACTCCAGTCTTGGTTTGAGACGAAGACTTCGTCACCTAGAGACTGACGTATAATACCACGATTTTCCTCAGAGTTCCTCATTTATACCTCGTCACCCCACTGGGGGAGTGGCAAGGGGAGGAGGGGCTTGAGGACGGCCCCAGGAGAGTTGTTTTTCCAAACGGTTTTTCACACGAAGTCAAACATCGGCTCCTCGTTAGCCTTCGAGATTGGGAGAAACACGTCTCCAATTTCTTATTTGACGTGAAACTGGATCTCACTCTCGTGGGGGAGATCTTTCATTTTGACCTTCAAGGTCTTTCATGGCACCAAAATAGGCGACGCTGCGGTTACGCAATGGCCCCGCCGATGCCTGGGCCGGATGTCTTTGCGGTAACCGCCTTGGGACTGCATCACGAGTGAACGGGTGGGGTGGGGTGAAGGGACGATTTCCCTACATACCTCCCATCGAAGAACTTAATGGGGAGGAGGGGACTCCTGGGAACTCAAAACAACTTACTCAACTTAGTTGAGATTAGCAAAGTTGTATTTCTTTGAGCCCTCTCTTACATTATATTTCCTTACACATGTACACCCTCGCGCGCGTTTACACAGGCAATGTGTCGAACTAGACATACTCGATTTACAATTTTCCTTAAAATTAAAAAACCTTAATTCGTCGATTATCCACAAAAAGAAACAACAAAAGCTACTTCCTTACATTTATAAGTTTTTGAGAACTTAAATCCTACCGATAAATATTAACACGTACAAAAAATGAAAGCATGGTTTCACGGTCATTAGGTACTGAAATAACCTTAAATGGTTTTTCTTCTCCGCCTATAGAGCAGCTGTACTTTATCGGCTCCTTTGATGTAGCTGATCCTAAAATGGTACTCAAATACAATACTTTACCGCGCCTGAGTCGGCCGTTTGGGTTATTCAGTCTACCCCAGTATTTTACTAAATGGTAGCGGTATTTCAACCTACTCGACTTACCCATATTATGGTACTTGACTACCTCTAAATTGAACATTAAGGCTATAGTGGCCTGTTGCAGCGGGGCATAATTGATGGGAGCGTAGGTCCCGTAGCTCTCCTTTAACCAGGGACACTGGAAGATCGTGTCTAGGTTCGATCTTTGGGGATCGAGAAAACTTTTCCCTGCGAGGTCGTTAATTGGCGTGGTGCTCACTACGACTTGGCGATTTAGCGGTAACTCCGTGGACGTTCCGTTCGGGGAGGAGACTACTAGGGGTAGGGTATACTCATCCGCGTCTACCATTTTACTAGTCTTACCTGGCTGTATTGCAATAGCACCTCTTTCCTCCTTCCTTGTCAACTCATTTGACTCACATCTCTTAGTAGGTAGTTCCTCAGGTACACCTACTCGTAAAATACCCTACCTCCTACTTCTGCCCTGATAACCCTATTTGGCTGTGTTCTCCTACGTAGGTTTTCCTTTAGGTACTCCTGCTGGTACCTCATTCCTACTTCCTACTTCTTCCATCGTTACCCCATTTGGCTATGTTTCCCTCGATGGTCCTTTCTTAGGTCCAGGCCGGGCTCTAACTTCCTCGGCCTCTATCAGATTCTCGATAGGTGCTCTTTCGCGTGCGAGCAATCTTTCCTTTTCTTCTCTCTCTTCTCTTTCAGCTTTAGCACGTTTTTTTCCCTGTGTATTCTTCTTTCATCGATTTCTATTTTAATCTTTATTCTCCTCTCTTTTGCCCCCTTTTCCCTCTTCATTCTCCTGTCCTCGGCTTCTTTTTCTGCTTTCGCTATTTCGTTTTCCCATCGAGTTCTTCTTTCTTCATCTTCCAGCTTTATCTTTAGTCTTCTTTCTTCATCTTCCATTTCTATCCTTCTTCTGAATTCTCGTGTTTCTCTTTTCAACAGTATTATTCTTTCGCTTGTTTTACCTCCTCTAAGCATTCTTCTTTCATCTGTTTCTATTTTCCGCTGTATTCGGGATTCTTCATTTTTTCGGTTCATCCGTATTTCCATTAATTTACGTTCTCTTTTATCCTCTCTTATTATATCTTCTGTTTCTCTCTCAAACTTTATTAATTCTTGTTCTTCTTCTATATCCAAAATTCTTTCTTTTTCTTCACAATCTATTCTTAGTTCTGCCATGACATAGTCATGCATTTCTGTGCCTTCAAGTCCCAGACTTTGGGCTTGTTGGTAAAATCTTTTGACTGGATCCATTTCGTGTTGGTCCGTCGATTTTTCTTTTCTGTATTCTCAGGTAATTATGCCACCACTCAACAGGTAGCGCTCAGCATAACTTACCCTTAATCCAACTAATTTGCTGATTGAGATACCACTCCCGACAACAAATTTACCACTTGACCTACCAATTACCTTTAGATTGCTACCACCCCTAACTCTACCAATTTTCCTAGCGTCAATTATTCTCTTATTCCTGATCTGATATTCCTTTACGTGTTGGCTCTTTCTTAATTAGACACTGCTGGGTTCTTTCTAAAAACAACCCCACACCTGACACCACATATATTTATGTCGTAGAATTCCCCCCCTTTTTGTTCTATCTCTAAGAGTGCTAAGTGCGTCTAATATATTGATATTATAAGAATATCTTTAAAGAACAGAGCCGTTCTGAAACACGTAAGGATATATAAGAGAAACGAACATTAATCCCAAGATAAACTTATATTTTACCTTTATCAATTGAATACATAACATTTATACATTAACTACATCAATACTCTGAATATTATCCTAAACAAGAATTAATTAAATTAGTTTACCCACAAAAATTGGTTAACGTTTTCTCTACACACAACAATAATATAAGAATTAGGCCTACGGACTCATGTGGAGTTTAAAGGCCTCAGAAATGTTATTTACTCTCGACGCGTGCCGCCGGCCAGATGTAGATGAGCAAGATCACACGGTTGTTTCGGCGAGGGAGGTCCACGCGTTCTTCCGGGGGTGATGGGGGGTTCTTTAAGGACGAGAACCAATACAGTGCTTTAGGCAACACCTAGGCAGTCGTGGTCTCTCTGGCGAGAGTGAGTCGAACTTGTTTCTTAAATCAAGTTAACTTGGAGTGCTGTGTGACCACCGAGTAACGATCTCGAGGACGAGCTTTTCTCCTTTGTTACTTATTTCCTTATGGACGAGGACTGAACACGGGGAGGGTCTTCTTCAAGGACGAGGATAACGAAGGGGGGTTTCTCTGTCGAGAATAAATTACTTAACGTTCGGTTTGGTAACCCAGAACTAGCTCGAGGATGAGCTTTTTCTTAATTCCAGTCTTCCTCCAAGGGCGAGTATAACGGAGGGGGATTTCTCTGGCGAGAATAATTTAAACTTGGTTCCTTACCAAGTTAACTTAGGAGTTCGGTGTGGCCACCGAATAACGGGTTCAAGGTGGAGCCTTTTCCTTCTTTTTTTCTTAATTCCTCAAGGACGAGGAATACCCCTGGTGTTTAAGGTGCACCGGAATATGAGGATTCTCTCTAGCGAGAGTAAGTTGAACTTAACAAAGTTAACTTATCGTTTGGTTTGATAACCAGGGACTTAGCTCGAGGATAAGCTTCTTCTTAGCCCTGTAAGGTAGGTAGCCCTGCCTCTCTTGCAGGGTAGTTCTTGGTCTGGCGAGCCAAGTACACTACCTCTCCAGTCTCGGTAGTTCGGTTTGATCCGAAGACTTCGTCACCTAGAGACTGACGTATACTACCACGATTTTCCTCAGAGTTCCTCATTTATACCTCGTCACCCCACTGGGGGAGTGGCAAGGGGGGGAGGGGCTTGAGGACGGCCCCAGGAGAGTTCTTTTTCCAAACGATAGTTCAGTTTGATCCGAAGACTTCGTCACCTAGAGACTGACCTATACTACCACGATTTTTCTTAGAGTTCCTCATTTATACCTCGTCACCCCACTGGGGGAGTGGCAAGGGTGGGGAGGGGCTTGAGGACGGCCCCAGGAGAGTTCTTTTTCCAAACGGTTTTTCACACGAATTTAAACATCGGCTCCTTGTTAGCCTTCGAGATTGGGAGAAACACGACTCCAATTTCTTACTTGACGTGAAACTGGATCTTACTCTTGTGGGGGAGATCTTTCATTTTGACCTTCAAGGTCTTTCATGGCACCAAAATAGGTGACGCTGCGGTTACGCAATGGCCCCACCGATGCCTGAGCCGGATGTCTTTGCGGTAACCGCCTTGTGACTGCATCACGAGTGAACGGGGGGGTGGGGTGAAGGGATGATTTCCCTACATATCATTCTAATTCGGTCAAGGAAGGCCTCAAAATTGCAAATCCTAATTACATTATGGTCACTCGTTGCCAAACAGAATATGTTATAAATTTGCTTAAAATACGAACTACATTTTAACGACCGTTGATTATTTGTTTGTAATACTTACTCCCTTTCACCATCTTTTAACCGCCACTTTTTAGAGCCTAAAACTTATAAATTTTAGCCCCAACTCTAAACTGATCATTCATTCTCGAGGATGGATCCTCTTCAGTAAGTACTAAAAGCAACCCGTTTTGTTTTGTTTTTAATGTTCTAGTAATACGTTTATTCGGTAAATGTTTTTTGCTCTTAAAGTTTTTAATTAATTAATTTATAAAAGTTTTAGCAAATTTATTGTTTTTTGTTGTTTATTCTGCCCTCAAATATTTATTTTACCTATTTTTTTCTTTTGCGTTTGTTTAAAGCAATTTTTACTACTGCTTATTCGTATTTTAAACAAATTTAAAACTTATTCTCTTTTGTTAATTTAAAAAACATTGGTTTATTCTTCTTATAGTTTTACATTAATTTAAATTTTATTAATATTTTATAATTATTCATTTTCATAGCAATTTAATTTCTTTTAGACCAATACCTGTCCATATTTTCGTGATATGTATTAATTTTAGTAATCTCGTATTTATGCTTGAAGATCTTTTAGTTTTCGAAACGTTGTGTGGGAAATTAAATGTTGATACATCCGTTTCTGGTGGCCCTGGGATTTCTCCTCAATATTAAAAGAAGGCTTCAAGGCCAAGCGTCATCGGTATTAATAAACTTTCATTATTTTAATTTTCTCATTCAATTTATTCTTCACACACAGCATCATATTTCACCCTCACGGCTATTAACTCACCAACGATTTTGCGCATAAACGATAACAATTTATTCCTTACCATTGCTCGTGTGGCATAATAATCAATTAACTTAATAAGTTCGGTGCAATAACCATTGTCCTGAGAGATAAGCCGAAACCTAGACTCATTAACCGAAAGATCACGAAAAAAGAGGCAATTTTACAAAATTACGATTAATTGACTCAAAATTATTCGTTTAATTGCAGCTTACGGCATTTTTAACCTTAATTCTTTAGCGATTGGAAGTTGATTTTTTCGGAAATCATTAAATTTCAATGGGCTTTAGCCACTGGTTGCTTATCTCGACTTCCTCCTACTCATTAATATCAACTGATTTTCACCGTTAATTGCAGTACGGAAAGGATTACCAATTACAATAAATAATGGTGTGCACAATACTTGATAAAAAATTAAAACCTGGTGGCAATCAAATATTAATTTATCGCAGTACTCTTTGATCGTTAACAACACCTCTTGAGCACCTTTATGTCCCAAAGAGCTTCAATTTGTACTAATTCATAGTTCTCGAGGCCTTTTTATAGATTTGCTCCAGTATCTTTATAAACTCCATCTCTATCCGCTAATTGAGATACATACTGCTATGAATGGTCGTCGTCATAAGTGGTTTTAATTTTTTTTATATAATTTCTATCTCCTTTAGTCTCCCTTCCGCTGTGATTACAGGAGCCATCTTTGGTTAAGAGAGCTTCCATTTTTATTTCAAATACTGATATATGTAAAATATATTTATTTTATTTAGGCAATTATTCAGTAATTAGGTTATATATTCTTTATAATCTCTAGAGAAATTCATCGTTATAACGATATTTACGGGTAGTGGCGATAAGAACAACCTGAAGAATCAGAAAGGAAAATTACTCTGATTCTTTGGTTCAATGTAACAACTTCAATCCCTTTGCTTTTCATAACCTAAAAATAAGTCTTTTTTCGCAGAGAAGCAATTCATACTTTCTCTTTGCGATCGTCAGATTATTTGTCTTCTATTCTCATTTATACGAACTTCTTTTAAAAGTATAGCAAAGATGCGCCGATGGATCTTCCTATCTTAATAATTATCCGCATTTTATCAACAAATAGTTAGACATAAACTAACAGCTCTAAACCGAAGTCCTACCTCTTTCACTCCTTTTAGGCACAAACTAGCAATTATTGTTTCGCCATTGACCTAACATTGCGATGGATCGAAACTTGCCATAGCTTCTCGTCTTTCAGGGTTCATTACACAACAGAAAGATCCAAAGCGCACTCTTACACACCAGAACCATTGACTTTTCTGTGTTTTACAATTTTATCATATCTTTGAAAAGTCTCTTCTATCTGAATCTTAGACAAACATAACCAATCCATCTTTTACGAGGTTTTCTAGCCCATGGCTTACTATTTAATATCGTATATTCTCTTTATATTCCCATCTCATTTTTTTTACGCGATGCACTAACAGAGTTCATTCTCGCTTACAACTTAATTCACTGCTCTTTGTCTTGATAATTCGAACTCTTTTCACACAGTAATCTCCCGCCTATGCAAACACATCAGGCCTCACATATCCTTCGGCAAATCATTTGCTTTGATAAAGAATGGAAACTAGTTTAAACAAGGAGGATATTTTACTGAATGAAGAGAGAGAAGGAGAGATCCGATTGGACGATGAAATACAAAGAGGATAAGAAGGGAAAATGCAAATATAGATTAGTGACAACAAAGAATCAGAATTCTCTTCAACCGTAACTAATGGTTCTGAAAGGCGTATAATAATTAAAGATTCCTACAAAGACAACAAACAATCAGAAGTCTAAACCTGTTGCGGTATAATAATGAGGCCAAGCTCAATTATAATCGGATTTTGACATTTTAAAGATCTCACGCAATCTATTAAATGATACTTTAGAATTACTTAACTAAATTCGATGTTCAAAATTCCCTACAACCAAAAGCTTCAAAATCTTATATTTATTAAATGCGGCAATTTATTTCATTAAAAACGAAAAGGGAACTCAAGATATCCTCATTATATGCTGGAGGAAGAGGTAAGGAGCGAACCACTAACACTCTCCAGAGTATCCTTCAAAGAAGTAATTTTTAAATTTTCAGGTAAAAATGAGGTTCTAAATTATACAGAATTTGTGAGAAATAAGTTAAAAAGTTAAAGGAGTTGGATTTCAACATGAGTCACAAAGTTCTTCAAAATGCTTAAAACGTTGTGTAAAAGATTTAACCAGGATATGAAAGACAAGGAAGGAGATTTTAAGGAACGTTGTGATATTAGTAGGATGGTGGTTTAGTGCTGGAGGATTCATAGTGACGCACCAGAAAATGTTAGAGAGGAGAGTGCACCAAACGAAGTTTGGGAGGAAATTAGGAGAAGTTACCAGGACAAGAGAACATATTAAGTATTTTCTTTGTTTTAAATATTACAGTGGGGAATATCTTTTATTTAGATACCAGGAAATTTATTGTTGAAATTTTTTTGATATCATATTAAATGTGAGGTAAAGATTATATTATAAATGTACTTTGACATTTTTTCCATAATTTATCATTACCCCATGGCGAAATAACATTTAAATAATTCAATGGGTTAGACTAGTATGCTCAATCAATTCAATAAATACACTTCCAAGTTTAATGCTTTTAGCTACTTACGAATTACCTAATGCAATATTTCTACAATTATTTTATTTTTTACATATATTCCTAACTTAATAAAAAAAATGAATATAATGAATCAAAGTCATTTTTTCGTGATTGGTTGATTTTGTTATATCCTCCGATTTTAGCCGTCGCATTTTTAGCTAAAGAAATTATTGGCTGCAATGGAGTTCGTCAATTAATTTGATGGCTTTTTAAAATTAATTCTAATATTTTTTCTTATCAGAAATGTTTGGAGTTAACTTAATAAAATTAAATGATAAAAGAAGCTTGGGGTATATTTTATGTTTGCTAGAGTAGAGATAAGAGAGCGGTGGTCATGATATTTATTAAATATTGAAAATCTTCCTATTAAAACACAAGATTATTGTTTCCAAATTATTTTCCTTTCTCAATAAGCGTATTTTATTATTATGCATTAGACAGTACATATCATCATCATCATCATCATTTTAGTTATATGTTACCACTACTAAGAAAAAACTTAGATCATCTTTGCCATTTTCAAAATTCATATTAATGATCTTCAGTTTGGTCTTTTTGTATCTGCAAAGTGCAAAGTGCTTTCTTGAATTTTCTGCCACGTGCGGCCCATTTTCAAATCTTGGGTTCCCTATTATATCTTTTTTTCTAACTTTACTCTTTTGCAACTCGGATTTATTCTTCCTCTGTTGTGTTTAATTATTCTCCCCAATGAATTCATTAAACTCTCTTTTTTTTCCTGACATCATTGGTTGGGTGTCAAGCTTCAGCTGAATAATTAAGCGTTGGATTCTAGGTCATAGGTCATAGCTGGGAATATGGAAGTAACTAAACAAAATAACTAAACAAACTAGGGCATTTCTCTTAAATTTTGAAGAGATAGGTGAATTAAATGGAAGTAAAAATGCGTATGGGGTTGAGGGCAATCAGCTTGACTAAATCTTTAGGGTCAAAGTGCCTTAAGAACGTGAACAACTTATGGGAAATTACAATTTTTCGTTAATCTCTTTGTCCAATTCCAACAGAATGACTCCTTTCTTCCCGAAATATCTCTAGTTGTCCTCGATTTATTTAAACTTCTTTAAATTTCCTTTAGTTCTTTGACTGATCTCATAATCCTTTCGCAATTTCTTATCATCTACACATCAAACCTTGGCCCCGAGAAACTTGCGCTCCTGAATGGGCTACGAAAGATTACTTAGAACGAAATAGCAGCAAAGCGCAATAAAACAGTGATTAAAAAATGCGGTTTGCATCTTATTATCCGACTGGGAAACAAGTAGTCTCCAAGTAGAGGGTTAAAATGAAAAACTGGTTACATCAATAATTAAGTATTTTATCCATGAGATAAAACCTATATTAGGGAGATGAGAATCTAAGAAAAAATTAGGGAAAGCAAAGAAAAACAAGAATATTTGTCAAAATGAACGAATAAATCAAAATTTTGTAAAATCTAAATGTTTTCAATTCGAAGGATGCAAGAAATAGAGGGTCGATAGTTCAAAGGATAGAAAGATTGAATGTTTGAAGGAACAAAGAATTAAATAATCTGAGAATGAATACCATAAAATAGAATGATCACATGATCGAAAAATTGAAGGCTCTATATCAACCCTGATGAGAACGAGATACGAGGCTCAATTTAAAAACACAAACCTGCTCCCTCTGCTTGAAGGTGCAGAAAATCCTTGAATGCGCCTGAAGAAGCCTTTCACTAGATTTTCCAAATTTAAATATTTGTATTCCATTTTTATATTCATAAAATTCCATTTTACCCCGAATTAAATGCACAAACTTATATGAAATTGGCTCTGTGATTTCAAGGGCTTAAACCTGCGTTCAAGTGAACATTACCATCTCGTACTCTTTTCTTCCTTAAAATTCGGTTCATTGATGCCGGAGAAAGCCTGAGCTATTGGGCAGAAAGATTCAGATAAGTGAATTATAACGCTGGCGAACAGCTTGATGAATCTTCCATACGGGGCCTATATCACAGGATCAAGAATCAAAGTTTTTTCCCTTAATCGCACAAGTGGTCGGAGGGAGCAAAGCTCATCTACTCATAGGAACAATTAACAACAGCAACAATAACAAAATCATACAGTACGATTTAAGAATCAATCAATTTCATTAACGGTGATATAATGAAAAAGTCGGGGAAAACCCCCTTTCTTTTCATTCTTACGTGAAGTGAAGGGTTTGATGAAGATTGTCAGCCGCATTCTTGTTCCCTCCCGTCTTGTGGACACCAATTTCCTTGACGCTGGGTTCCCCACTTCGACCTGTTCAAAACTTTGCGCTTTTCCCGCCGAAGACTTTTCTCCCGTCTAAAACCCCTGCTCTGTCCCGTAGGGGGTGTCGAGTGTAAGAGGGATTAGTCTTCCAACATCTTCACTCCCTCTAACTCCACCTTTTGTATTTACATATCTCTACACAGAGTTAGGGTGGTGATACTCTCTTTGTTTTTTGCCTTTAGATTCAAACTAGTGTGAAACAACATCCGGTCCTTTGCTCCGGGTACTACTCTGTTTTTATTCTTACCTATAAGATTTTAAAGTAATCCTCCCTTCTTCCTAAATTGACCCCGGCTTTACCTACGTAATCTTCGGTGCTGCATTGGTGATTGTGTTCTCTCGATATTTGCTGCTAGAGTTTGGAATGATCTGCCGCCTCTGCGATGCGCTCTTACCCCTCCCACGGTGCCTTCAAGCGGTCTTTGAGGATCCATCTAACCAAAATCAATGTTACTGGTAGGTTCGGTTAAATAAGAACTTTATTTAACCTACACCCTTAAGTCCCTCGAAATACGATGTATAAGGATAATAATTGCCTTTCTGTATTTGCCTCGATTTACTTTTCGCGGGTATGACAGAAAAAAAAAATCTCAACTATTTTTTATTAAAACGCCTTTCTCGCTCATAATTTTTGTGGTTTTTCGGCCGCTCGAGATGGAGTCTTCGAACTCAGTTCCCTCAAAAAAAATAGATTCATGAGATGAATGAATGCATTTCTATGCCTCCCAGCGACCGTTCTCAGGCTTTTAGCAGATACACATATACACAGACGATGTCCTTGTATTTTAAATACTACAGGCTGCTCTAGAAATTTTCTCGCCGTTGGCAACTCTTAATTCCTCGCATACATGTTCTGTGGCGTAGGTTCTTTCTTCTTCTTATCATATTAGACTCAGTTCTGCTTCGTCTCTAAAGAAAGAAAGACTATGATTGGATTTAATCGTACAAAACTCCTGAACTGGCAAACTTTCCTGCTTGGGATTTACGGCAGGATCTCGAATGCGAAGGACACTGAATGCCTTCAGGGGGCTCCGGTTGCTCCCATTGCGAATTGAGGGAGATAAAGGCAAGGGGTTCCTTTCGATACGCCCAAGAACCAAAAAAAGTTAAGACCGTAGAAGGTTTTTATTTTTCTTAGCCAAAAAAACGGAATCGTTTGGAGTAAAGAAAGACATTCATTTTATACCATTTTGTTTAGGAAGAATTAACGGTGTATGTTAGGAACTTATTTAACCTAACCAAACCTAACTTAACCTAACCTGACCCCTTCTTTTCTATCGCCTCATGCATTCTTGACCTTTCTCTTATCGGGTTAATAATCTTCCACACATTTTTACTTCTCCTAAATTCTCTATGCCAAAAATATTGTCGACATAAACTTTCTGGACAACGCTGTGGCTGTTGATATAATGTTTATAGATTTTAATTAATACACCTTCCTGAAGAACTAATATTACCTCCTCTGTGTGCAATATTCCTCTTTTACTCATTCATTTTAACTTTAGTTTGTAGATAACTCTTCTTTCCTCATTCTTAGTTCAATATAGGCCAATATCACCGGTCTCGAGGCACCTCCACTAATTTGTCCATATCGTTGAAGGTATCCATTTCTGCTCGTAATTGGTGACCCTGAAATGGCATGTCAGTTCAGTCCACCATTTGAGGGCGTCAAAATGAGTGTGGGACTAAATGAAGACTTTATTTTGGAGAGAAGAGATTCGGAATTCTGGTGCGATGGGAACCTGGTGGCTCACAATGAAGTTAGGGAATAAAAAGAGAATGGATATTATGACTAATTGTAGAGAAAAACAAAGAATGACTAGGAAGGTCAGCAAAGCTCCACAAAGGTCAGATAATCGAACTAAAAATTATTTTATCTTTTACGAGAAATATTTTATCATTTATTTAAAAATAATTAATCATAGCATTTCAATCAGAAAGATTTAGGAAGAATTGTGCCAAGTAAGAGAACTAAACAATAAAATAGTCAATACAAAACTTTGTCTCACATTATAATAATAATAATAGTTGGGGTACCTCCCTTATCCAACTAAGAGAATTAAACGATCTGCAAAAAGGAAGGACAAAGAAAAGGAAGTAGTCAAAAATGAGAATGAATAAATATCCTTCAAGATTAATAATAATGAAGCATAATTAGACAATCGATGGAAGTGAGAGTTAAGAAGTTCGAGCAAGTAACCTGAAAAAGGCTAAAAATGTAAATTCTAATAAATAAACAAATAATAAAAAAAAATACATTTTTGAGTGAAAAGACTGACTCAATAAAAAATGGTTAGCGTGGTAAATATCCATCTTGAATAAAACATTCAAGAAAATATGGGTTTTTTATTACAGCAGACGAGAAAATTAGCAATAATTTCCCAGCCGTTTTCCAGAGCGTAAAACAAATACAAATATATAAAACAAACAATAAATATGAATATAATATAGCAAAAATTTAGTAAAGAAGTTGTTATAATTCTTACAATTTAAATCTAAATTGTATTTTCCCGCTCGCCAAATTTGAATTTTTTATAATTTCAAATTCCTTTCCTAAAATTGAATGGTGAAAGAGAGAGAGAGAGAAAGTGACTTTGTTCCACACCCTTGTTTTATAATCTTTTCATATTTCTCACTTTCATTAAATCTCTCCTTTAAAAGGGGACTATTACCTTCGTTGCAACAAATTAACCCATTTTCATACTTTAAACTGCTTATGTTCCCATCTGATCCAAATACACCATCTCCTTTGCATAGCCTTCTCCCAAATCAGACGAACTTCGGTGAGAAATTTAAACTTTTTTCTAAAAGCAGACAAAACCCGTCCGTTATAACGCAGTAATAAATTCCAATATTAATGCTACATTGTATAAAACATAAAGATTTACCTATTTTAAATATGATGTCCAGTGACAAAATAAAATAAATATGTAAATTTAAGTAAATATGTTGTTCCTAAAAAAATTAAAATTATTATAAAAATTTAAGCTACTCACTTTATTTAAAGGGAATTTTTTTTAAATGTTATTTTTTAAAACTTTATTTAAATTTTAAAATAGCTTCTGTAAGTATGCACACCAGCTAGACAAGATCTTTTATCATATTGGCCTAAATTGTATTTGTGAGTGCAACATTGTTTTGGCGTAGGCCTACCTTTTTTAATATGAGTTTCTCTTTCATTATTTTCATCGCACTGATCTTCCTTCATAATCATTTTTCCAAAAGGCAATTGCATTTTCTCACAACTTCATTTGCATTAATTTTGTTTAAAAGGGGGTTATCAGTTAAAAAAATGAATAAACAATAGGCCACAATTATCTACTAAGCACTGCCTCAGGGCTACTGATTGATCGCAAAGATACTAAGGGTGACTACTGACTAAAGTAGGCCTGCTAGAATCCTGGCTCCTGGTTAACGTGCTTGCCTGGCAATCGATGAGTCGTCAGTTCGAATCTCTGTCCTGATTCTTTTTAAGCTGACACTATTTACTCAGGAAGGTTACCGCCGTGACTGGGCATCACGGTGGAGAGTTTTATACGTAAAAGGAAGCAAATTTAGCTTTAACTTTAACTTTAAGATATACGAGCTTAACCATACTAGCGTTTTTTCTATTTAGCTGCTTTCTTTCTCAGAACCAGTATTTAAATATAGCCCCCAAATTAGTTTGAGCTTGAGGGGATAATAGTTGATTTTGGCTATATTCTAGGAACCAGGGAGGTTGCAGGATGGAAGCTGATAAATGGAGAGCTAAATTTGCTTCCTTTTTCGTATACAAATAGGTTATTTTTTCTTAATTCTAACATGGCGTTAGAATATCTAGATAAAAACCATAAAACTCTAATCACCGCATATTATTGCTAAGAAAATCAAAACATCTTTAAACTATTAATTCAAAAGTACCCAAAATTCTGAAGAACTATTATTGAAAGTTAAGAGAACAAAAAAAGAGTAGAAATCGTGACGAAAAGGTTGCATCTCTTTAATTGCAGTTGTGCTCATCAGGGTCTACTGCCATTTCGATTGAAAGTGTACGGTACCCTATTCACTATACAAGTATAGGCAAGAATAAATGTGTGAATAAAATTGATTTAGCTGTCATATTAATTGTTTAGGTGTAATTTATTTTGCTTTTCTTCTTAAATAGGGCAAGCATTGCTTCCCTTTCTTCCATTGACTGCACGCCACTAAATTTTTCCTTTATTTATGTTGTGAAATATAATTGAAATAGGAATTTAAACACAATATCCAAATAGATAGTTAATTTTTAACATCAAATAAAAAATAATGTGTTTTTTAAAAACTTTTTATAATAAGCTCTCACCAGATTCTAGAAACTTTTATTTCGTAATGAGATAAGAGATGCAAAGAATTTTAAAAGCACCATCATAAGATCCTTTCTCAATATTAGAGGAGTATGTTCACTAGAATCCGGATCAGAAATTTAAATGTTCTCAAATATGAAACGACTAACAATGATAGTTTCCATTAACAGCGATGTTTTCTAGTTTACACGAAAAGTTTGCACCATAAAATTAGTAATTAGGTGCATAGGTACCTATTCTTTCAAGGAGGCGAAAAACAGAACTTTCCATGTCGAGAGTTAGGTGGTTAAGTAAAGGTTGCATAGTTTTTATACATTTAAATGGCTAGAACTATCTTGCTGTATAATTAAAAGTAAGAATAATTCAGCGTCACGCTGCTATAGAGTCTTCATGCATTAATGTGCCTTTTCCTTTCTGATTATATTCTCAAAACTTGGAATTAAAAAACAGGGGACTGTAAACAATTTAAATAAAATGTATAAAAAGTACATAATTACAATTTACGTGCCGCTTAATTTAAAAACTCTACTTATACACACTAATATGTTTATCATGTCCAAAGAATGAAAAATCTGCTGCCTCAACTTTGCCAGAATTTAAATTACCCCTTCCTTCAAGCAAAGAAGGTCTCTGAAACCCTTAAGTTAATTAGGAGACGACTCTTTTTTCTTCCCTGGTTAAAAAGGTTAAACAGTGTTGGTTCTTTGACGATCTATAGGTAAAAACTCATTTCCGTTAAATTATCCTAATTTTCCTGCAATAAAGGATTAGTGAAGAAATTTATAAACATTTACGACAGCGCTTATGGAATTCTGAATCTTATTAACTCCAATATATACGATAATGCACAGTAAATATTAAGCAAATATCTTAAGCAGTATAAAGTATTTTAGTTAATACAAATACATTAAGTTTCTAGTTGGCAACAGTAGTACATTTTACACTTGTGTGGTACAGTTTCGAATATTCTAAGTGAACGTTTTTTAGAATACATAGTTATTACTGTATTTTTTATATATTTTATTTAAATTTTTCACAGTCACCTGTTTTCTAATTCTAAGTTTCGAGAATATCAGTGTTTATAGTTACGAGTATTACTCACCGAGGCTTAATACGTGTGAATATTAGTTACCCTATATTGGTTGTGAGGGACGAATATAGTTAATTTGGTATGGTTCATTTCGATCATTGTTTTTATGGGTGATGAAAGTCGACATACTCTAGGTCAGGTTTTGATTCGTTTTTACAGGATTTATTCATTTACGTCTAATTCATCCTCTCATTAGATTTATTCCACATAAGAAGTTACCAATTAAGAAGACTACATGAGAATTTAGCGTCTGGAGTATGTGTGTGTGGGGGGAGAGGTCAATGTGTTACCACATTTCATCCTTCGATATGTATAATTTCCCCATTTTTGAGGTCTCCTTCGGTTCCCTAAGTTTTATTCCAGAGAGGGGAATTGAAATAGTTCTGACATATCACCTTTTGATGAGGCTTGATGCAGGAGTTTTTATCACTCCTGAGTTTAGTTCCTACAGTATATCATCATCTTGCACTTAATCTTATTTCTTTATCGTGTTGTTTAAGTTTTCATATATAAACTAGTGAATTTCTAAAGTGACTGCCCTCTTAGTAAAATAAATGGTTGAGTCCATCCACATGATTCATGGCTCAATTTCTTTCAAAATTATGTACCTTTACTAAAAGAATTCGTCTATTCTCCTAAAGAAAATAGAATCATTCTTTAAGGAGAAAATATGCTTTAGGTCCAGAGGCAGAGGCTGCGTTTCTCCTAGATGAGCTGGAGTAATCGGCCGAAGTGGCATCATTAGACACAGGACCTTTCAGTTCGAGACAATGGAAGCTTAAAGAGTGGGGCAACGCTTGCCGGATCTTAGCACTCCAAATAATGAGTACTCTTTGTTTAAACTTTGTGCCCAAATAGTCTTGAGGATATTTCTACGTACCTTAACTTTATATTCTATGCAAATATTTCTTAAAGATTTTATCACTTTTATTCGGATTGTCTTTACTTTTTTAAATAATTATTTGTACCACAAAAAGGTACCGATGCAAGACAACAGTAAAGGAAAGTCAGGGCATTAGTCTCTCCTAACGGGAATGGCCGTACGTTTCCCAGAGTTCTGTCTCTGGGCGATGTTGGCCAAATAATGGACTAAATGCGCTGTCGCCTTCTAGGACATATCGGGGGAGGTTGGGCTTGCCATGCGATTCTTTTCCTCTCTCTTCCAGTCCTTTGAGTTTCCTAGCCTAACAATTGGTGGAAGCGAAGGAGCCAATACTCCTTAATTGCTGTTTTCCTTTCGGGAGGCACCTTTAGAAACACCGGAAGATGGCCTCACGGCCAACTTCAGGGGCGTTGCCTCTTGTGAGGCCTTGCCTCACAGGAACATAACTTGATTGATTTTTTAATTATTTATGTGATTACTTTAAACGTCTCATCATAATTTCGTTTGTTTTATTTATTCTGATTTCTTCTTGTCTTTTGTGGTTCAACTATAATGAATTAGCTTAAATCTGAAGCCGAAAAATTTCTGCGATGACTTCTAAAGCCTTTTGTATAATATTTGAATGTCAAAGCTTTTCTTTCCAACAAAATTTATATTTTCTGTCAGCATTTGTGTTCACTCCATTCTAGCCATCTTGTATCTTTATTTGTAATTTGGAAGCTTCCTTAACCCGTTAAGGACGATAGGAGCTTTAGAGAACTTTCAGAATATAATTATTTTTGTAGGAATGTTCTTGGTTATAATTATTCTTGCAATATTCGATGTATTCAAAATAAAAATAAGCTGGCACCTCAGGTTTATTTTTAATATTAGCGCAAAGATGGTGGCACGCAATTACTCTATGGGGCATTTGTTTGTAATATCCTGAAATAATTTATGTTGAAATTGTGTGGTAGCTATATAAAGGTGTGAAAACGTTTTCTAGTTTGCCCTGGTGTTAGTGCATCACTAGCATTCTTCTTATTTGTATTTTTAATATTAAAAATTCCACCGTCATTAAAGTACCTGACTGTCTTTGACAGCCAGTTTCCTCCGTTATAATATATATATATATATATATATATATATATATATATATATATATATATATATATATATATATTTGATTATTTGTGTTTTTCCGTCAAAGCATTCTAACCTTTCAAAGGTTACTCTTATGCTGAATCTCAAGTTTTGAGTCTTAGTTATCTCTTTTATTTAGGCACTTCGCCTCTTTTTATCGTTTTGATTTAGTTGACATGATTTTACTTTCAAATGGGAATTGGGAATTGGGCACTTCGCCTTTTTTTATTCTGAAATGTTGATTATTTTTTCGATCAATTAGTTTGGGCACTTCGTCTCTTTTATATTTAAAGTTAGGTAAATTTTTATTTTACATTATGTTAATATTGGGGGAGGGAGAGATCTTTAGTGTGGGCACTTCGCCTCTTTTTCATTTGTTGTTTATAATTGTTGAATTTTTGAAGTCATAATACATCGGAGTAGTGGACTACTACTACGTATACATAGGTAGTATCACTTCTCTCGCGCAGGTTCTACTACTAGGGAACAGAGCAGTTGTACCTATAGCGCGTCTACGGTTCGCACGTATATTTAGGTTAAGGTTCATATTTGGGAGTATCACTCGGTCTATCTTATCCCAAATCTGTCTCCCTAGCCTTTGGATATCCGTATTGATCGGCTTTAGACCAATTCTTTGGTGTAGAACCGATTGCCGAATACGGTCGATCCTTTGCGTGCCAGTGATCAGCCGAGTGGCATTATTCTGCACCCTCTGCATCATTCTGAGAGATGTGCAGCTTGCCATCTGCGTGATCACGGCTGGGTACACTAGGACTGAGCGTACCAACGCCATAAACAGCTTTTTGATGTTTGGCACGCTGAGGCCTCGGAAACGGTAAAGTTTCCTCAGCTCTCTTTCGGCTAGGGAGACTCTGGTTTTGATGTGCGTCTTGGAGTACGGATAGATTTCGTTATTGACGATGACGTCGTCTACTTTCCGGCGATTCATTGGAATGATAGTGAACTTCTGGCGGTTGGTTTTAATTTTCCACTTCTTATCATATATGTTGATATTTTCAATTTCGACAGCGGTCACCTCGCCTGACTTCCAGAGTTCCTGAATGGACTCAGCACGATTTAGGTGATGTCATCTGCGTATTGCAGATACATCGAATCGTACCTCACTGGAGCAGGCAGGTCAATAGTGTACACTAGATACAGCAGATCACTGAGACAGCTGCCTTGTGGAACTCCAGCCTCAAGTTCGAATTCGGGTCCTTTGCAGCCCTTGATTGCAATTCGGGCTCTCCTATCGGAGACATAGTTGCACAGGACCCTTTCCAGGAGTGGGTCAAGCTGGAGGTTAAGGATCTTGAACTGTAATCCTCTCCGCCAAACCTTATCGAAGGCCTTCTTTAAATCTCGCAGCACCACGTCTACGTACCTCCTCTCAGCTTTACTGCAAGCGAGTTTTTCCGCAAGTAGGGCGAGGGTTGTTTCCGTTCCTCGTCCCTTGCGGAACCCGTGCTGCTGAGGGTTGTGGGCTCCTAGCTCGGCTAGTTGTTCTTGAAGCCTGTCAGCTAGGAGTCTCTCGTAGACTTTCGCAACGATCTCCACCAGGGCGATTGGCCTGTTATTTACTAGTTGATCAGGGGGTTTACCTCCCATGGGTATGAAGATCACCTTAGCAATCTTGAAACTTTTCGGGAAGTAGCCCGCGTTGAAGGAAGCGTTGTAAATGTTGACGATTTCCTGAATGATCTGCTTTGGGGCGTTAACCAAGTTGTTTCTGGTGATACCGGTCCAGCCTGGTGCCTTTTGTCGAAAGGCTTTTACAGTGGCCATGACCTCCTCTGGTGTTATGGGACGTCTGTGGCCCGCCATCTCCCTGCCTTCGTTAAATAGATGTAGTGGGTGCTTGCGATGCATTTCCTGATTTAGTTCTTCGATTAGTTGGCCTTCGAATTCCTGGTCGAACTCGTCGTTTTCCTCAGGGGTATTCCTGAAAACGTTTTTCCAGAAGTTCCTGAACATTTCCTTGAGAACCACCGGGTTCTCCATGTAAATTTCGTTCTCCTTTATCCGAGCCTTAGGTCTAGGTGCAGGTCCCTTTAAGTTTTTGACTTGGCGCCAGAACTTAGCCAGGCTGAGTTCGCTGTCGACTTTGGCTATCAAGCTGTTCCATTTTTCCTCCTGTTAGAGGTTGTTGGCCTTTCTAAGCTCTGAGCTTAGGCGTCGAAGAAGCGAGCTCCTTTCCCGGTTGAGACACTCCCGTCTTACTTCTTCGTACACTACCCTGAGGAAGTGTTTTATACCGTTATGGGTATGCTCTCACGGTCCGCATTTAGTATATACGTTGTTATCCTTTCCAGATCCCTGTCTATCTCCTCTAACGACGCCGTGCTTAGGTCAGCTGGTGCATAATCACTGAGTCGTTGCTTGTAACGATCCCAGTTGGTCAGGGCGTAGTTTTTCCAAAGAAGGGCTGGGAGCTGGATTGGTGCGAGAGATACTGTGATGAGAATCGCTTCGTGATCACTAGGAACTGTTGGGCCTGTTACCATATGCCATGGCCTTCTCCTCCCATCCATTCACGTTGAATGTCAGAATCCTCATTTCGTTGCTTACTCTCTCCATCTTCTATCGCTTAGTGTTTCTGGTTGACGTTATTTTTTCTCCCATTCTTCTTTTTCCTGAACTTAGCGTTCGAGATTTGCTATTCGGTACTGTGATGTAGAGTCACATTCTGTACGAGCAGAGCCTCTTCCACTGTTTAAGGATCCACTTCGGAGTCGTACTCCCATTTGTATATTTTGGATTTTATTCCTTGGAATATATTCCTGGTTTCCATTTCATCTGGGAAGAGGAATTGATCGTAGGCGTATATTTTCAGGTTAATATAGTTCGCCCGCAATCTCTTCACTCTTTTTTTCTGTCCCTTCTTTTCCTGGGGTTTTGTTGTTTCTATGTCTGAGGAATCTGATGATTCCGAAGAAGTGCTTGTGTCCGAGTTGTCATGTACCGCCGTGTTAACTTTGCTTTGGGTGGGCGCAGGAGTTGTCGCCTCGACTGCTTCCTTTCTTCCCTTTTTGTTCGTCTGTTTGCAAGTTTTACTTGCTCTGTTGCTGTTGTCTGTTGTTCTTTGAGGGGTATCTGCAGATGTAGCACATCCCAAGAAGGGAGGTTGTCCAGGAACCCAATTTTCTCCATCCCGTTCTTTGCCAGCATCTCGTTCAGAACTGTCGCGAATGTGCCCGGGCGAGCTATGTTCATGACGTGCGCATGAAGGATGCACGTCATAATTTTAGTGGAGCCCTCGTTCTCAATTTTGAGGTATGTCTTTTTGGCATCCACCTCTGAGATGGCTGCCTTTGCTACCTTGGCGTAGGACGTATTCGCTCTACGCGTTTCCTCATTTATTTTAGCTTCTTGTTTTTTCCTCTTAACATCCTTTTTAGTGGGGCATGACATGGCCATAGTCCTATCACCCTGCTCGCATCCCACGCACTTTTCTGTATTGCTGTTGCAATTGCGCCAATTGTGGCTCTTCTTGCTGCATTTAGAGCACGTCTCTTGCGGCTCTTTGCAGTCCTTGGTGGTGTGGGATCTCATCCTGTAGCATTTAAAGCAGAATTGGACCGGAGTATACTCTCCTTTTTCCACCTGCTCCCCGCTAATTTTGGCGTTGCACATTAGAAGGCCCTGTTCCGTTGCCTTCTGTGCCATGGTAGTCTCCGAGAAGACCACCTTGAACATATGGGTGTACTCTGTACCGTCCCTCCTATTTTTGAACTTAATAACTTCGGCTACCTTAGCCCAGGCTTGCCGAAGCTCTATCTCCTCTCTAATTTCCTCCGCAGTATGCTGGCCCTTCCATGGGTCGATACGACGGCATACCACGTTCCTGTGGGCCAGGATCTGGGGGAGTACTGCTGGCTGGAACCTACTGCCTCGTGAAACTCCAACTGCCTTCTCTTTGGTTATCTCTTCTATGTCCTTATCCTTCTCACATATCACGATATAACCAGATGGTATATCCAGCAGCCTCACCATGGCAATGCCTAATTTACCGTACACGACCTCGAAAACGGATTTATGCTAGGGTTTGACAGCCCGTCGACAACCCGCAGAGGTATCCTGTTTGTGGGGTCCTGGGCCATCTCTGCTCTAGAGTGGCCCTTCAGCCCTGCTTTTGATTGTCTTACACTGCTCTCGTTGTGGGTGACTGATTTTTGCTCAGTATGATGCACCTTTTCTTTTTGGTCTTTTTGTTAGGGCTATTTGGTGACTCCACACACTCCGTCGCTAGGCTTACGTGAACGTGAACTGTCAAATGGGGGAGGGATGAATGATGGTGAGTGGACCCGGGGAGGCCCCTCAGATGGGTGAAGTGTGGCAAACTTGATGATGGGTGGTGATGGAAT
This sequence comes from Ceratothoa steindachneri, assembly GCA_963969495.1. Classification (NCBI taxonomy): domain Eukaryota; kingdom Metazoa; phylum Arthropoda; class Malacostraca; order Isopoda; family Cymothoidae; genus Ceratothoa; species Ceratothoa steindachneri. The sequence goes on from OZ018331.1 coordinate 51,689,666, forward strand.
CAACTACCACCATCTGGGGTACCTTTTCCACCTTTATTAAAAATCAGATCTCTTCAGCGTCAACCAAGTGAAATCCTGCTGCCTTCTATATATATATATATATATATATATATATATATATATATATATATGTATATAATATTAGCAAACGTAGCTTTGTTTAACCTTCAAGGAATAACTATCAAATCCTAAAAAAATAAATACAATAAGATAATCAATTTATCGATTTATTTATCTCAGTAATTTTAATTACGAATATATGTATGTATGTATTATCACTCTTATTTATCAAACTTTAACGATCAACGAAGAATTCCCTGCCTTTAAGTCTAAAGAACGTACAAATTTACTATTGATACTGAGTTGAAATAAGACGCAAAAAGTGATATTTTTCCTGAATCGTGCAAAGAACCGTGATATTATTTTAACTAATTTGTTTATGATCCTTTTTGCAAGCACAAAATTGAAAAGTGCAATGGGTATGTGACACAAAACATCTAACTTGAATTATGTCAAAAAATAAAGATTATGATAAATTAGGGTTAGTTTTACTCTCTGCTATATCACGTTAACCCGTTCAAAAAGATATTGGAATAACAGTAACCACCTACCACAAAATCTTGCTTCTCAAATGTCCCGACGGGATTAGTTTCTAAGAATTTTTTCATAACTTTTATCTTGTTAAAAATACAACAGTTAAAGATAAAAATTCGAAGATTATGCCGGTACCGCTACCACTGCCGGTGCCGATGCCGATCGATCGGTACATCACTAGTGCCAAAGAAGTCTTTAAAGACCTGAGAGGTAATTCCTATACTTATTATATATTTTTTTTAAAAAGACTATTATCATAGAATTTTTGTATAATTACTATTTTAATTAGAAAAATATTCTAAAATCCTTCCCAAATTTATTTTTCTGGTTTAATGGAATATTATTAATAGATTTGGATTGTCACTACGGTTATAATTAAGGATCTTTTGATAAATATCGATCCTAAATGACACTTTTAAACAACAGGGGTCCCATTTAAGCCCTTTGAACAAAAGGCACCCCAGTTTGGGTCTAATGAATATTAATAAATAAAGATAAAGTAAAATAAATAAGAAGGCGTACTTTATTTAATGCTTCATTACGTAAATCATATTAAAAATACACAAGAAAATACTTTAGTAATACTTTATTACATAAGACAATTTAAAATTTACACGAATACTGTTTCTAAATTTATGCAAAAAATTAATCAAATACATTTTCGTGATCACGATACAAAGATTCCTTTAAAACGGAGTGTAACAATTCTTTTTTGCATCCATACATCTTTTAGTTTTAGTTTATGTTTGCTACAATAGGCTTCTACATGCTGAGTGTGAATACCCGTTCTATTATCAATAAAATGTAACTAATGAGTTACAGTTTAATTTAGGTATCTTAGGTTGATGATTTTTTAGGAGGACTTCCATTCGTCTGAGTGTACATTCGAGCTTTGCCCAATCACCTCCATAATTAGTGGTATAAGAGCATCTGTGATTACTTGTAGCCTATGGCTGGTTCCGTAGATGCATTTACAGTTCCAAAAAGACAAAATTGGGCAATGTGGAGATCTTTCTCTGTGAAGTTTGATTTTTTGTGAAAGCATAACTTGGCTATTTCTAATGTAATACCAAGACCACCTATTTTATCAAGGTTACTTTCAAAATGCCCAAGAAATAAATTATATATGTCTACCATTGTTTTGAGAGAGACATTTAATATCATAGATGAAGTGGTTGCACCAATTTCATAATATCATATTTTCATTAAAAAAAATAGTTCCCTTCAAAATGATGTACAATATAATGCGATTCCAATTAACACTGTAGCTCCCAAGATGGCGGCCAATCTATATTTCATCATAACAACATAATTCGAAATTTGCGCACATTAAGTAGTGAAAGTGCTGTATAGTGTATATCTAGTATATACAGTTTATGTATAACTACGAAAGGGCTGCTTACTATTGATTACTTTTTAATGAAGAGTTAAGTCAAACTAAACTATTCTAAAGTATTTCTGGCGAATTATTTCCTATTAACGGTGCTACATTGAGTTAGTGTGAATTTTTCAAACTGGTGTTCTTTTTCGTAATGGAAATCTCCATGAATCATCAGGCACCTGTTGTGAATCAAGTGAGAGGAGCAGACTCTCAGGCAATTGAACGATCCGGGTTAGATGCCAAAACAACAATTTTAACGAAAATGAGAGGCGTTAGTAGTGAGCTTTTAAAGTTAAACCTTAATCACCTTTGCTGGAAAGTACCTAAAAAAGATGCAACAAATTTGTTTCACACAATCCAAATGATTTAAAAACTGTGTATCATTAATCAAAAGATTTAAGTTAAATTAGTTGTATCAGTTATATAGCAAACTAAATTGTAAAATGGTCTGGTAGACCTGACGCTAAAGTGTAAAAGACATGTTAAGATTAGAGGCCCCATGTTTATCCTTTTGGAAGAATGCCAATTAGTAGTAACGCTGCTCTCTCTTTACTCAATGAGATTAAGTCATTAAGCTCTTTTTTCTGTTCTAAATTTAGTGTAATAATTTCGTTTTGCTTTATTTGTTCTTAAAAAAAATAGCTATTTCCTATTGCTCAAGATTAAAATAGAAAATACATTTTATATATAATTTCTATATAACCTCCGAATATTAAATAAAACAGCCGAGCCTTAATTTTAACTTAATTTCTCAATTTTTTAAGAACGTTAGCATTTTTAATTCTTTTTAAGTTACAAAATTCCCAAACATTCGATAATCGAATTGATTTTTCTGAAAATTTACCATATGGGTTTTTTGCAAAATACAACTACTTTTTCTCAACTACACCATTTACAATATTTCTTTTTAAATCCAAAGTTCAAATAAACTCTTACCGATAAATTAAAATCAAAACTTGTGGCCATGAATATATCTATGTATATTTGAAAATTGTAAAACCACAAAATAAAAACTTAAAATTAAGAAAATTGCCTTCCTGAAGACTCGGAGCAGTTACTCCAGTTATTCATTGGGCGAAGTACAAGTGGACCTTCGAAGGACCGAACTCCCTAAAGAAATCGAAGCACTAATAGAGGAAGGAGTCGGCTACATCCCGCAACAAACTGTCCACATAGTGAATATGCAGAATTATAAGTTAATTAAAAGTGGTCAAAAAACCTCGGAAATTCCAAAGTGAAAGCAAAACGTGTAATAATAAATTATAAATTAGTAAAGGTGACTAAACTCAAAAGAAAGTGAATAAATAAATAAATAATCAAATAATTAGAAACAAAAATATGTTAATAAAGTAACTACATACAAAATAAAGTAATATAGGCGAATAAGTTTAAGTTAAATAATAGAAAGATAAGTGATTATAGTAACAAAATTGACTCAGCATTAAATATGTAATTAATAATTTACTTAATTTAATTAAAATTTAATTAATAAAAATACGAACAACTAAGTTAGAAATAAATAATAAATAAATTTTCATATAAGTAAAGTGATAGAATAATAAATATAATATATTTTTAATTAATTAATAGAAATAATAGAACGACTTAAATATACAATAATAGAATGATAAGTAGCCCTGAATTATAATTATAATTAATTATTAGAGATAACTAATCTTAAAATGCATTGTTATTATGTTCAAGTAAAATGTAAATTACATAAATATCGGATTTCCGCATTCTCCCGAAACTTTTGCCTCTCACTTGAACTTTTAACTTTCCCTTCTCCGCTTAATTTCAAGTTATTTCCCCACTATTATCGATTTATTCTACATATATGTAAAAGCTCATATGCATATTCGCTCCTTAATAAATCATTGAATCTTATATAATTATATTCTTTACTTAGGAGACAATTTTCGGAAGTGAAAGGCTTCCATCATCGGTCTAAGAATAATCAAATAAGGGGCTCCGGGGCCTCTACCTTATAAACCATGAGCAGATAAAAGATTAAAAATATAATGGGGAAAGTAAAAAATATATATCAGTGGGATTTGGATAAAATATTATGTTGTACATATAAATTTATACATACATACAAACATATACAAATACACAAATATATTCCTGTAAAAACACCTAGATATACATGTATATATATATATATATATACATACATATGGGATATTAAAGGTAGCAAAGGAGGAGATGGGCAATAATAATCAGCTCTGTCAAATAATACCTGGGAGGTTTCGGAGGAAGAGCCAAAGCCCAAGTTGACTAGCAATGGCTCAAATTACCGGATTTCACGGATCAGTGCTACTTTAACTCTTTTACTTCCCTATATTGTTTGCACGCGTGAGATGCAACACTGAAACTAATCTGTGTAAGCAAATTAACGTCTTCTTCAGTGTTTTACGGAAACCATACATGTACATAGTTAGGGAAATATTTACCCAAATTAGTTGGTAGTATCTCTGATGCTCACATGATTCATTCAGGCGATTTTGTTGATGAAACTAAACATGTTACCTTGTCCAATAATTATCAATTGCCAAGTTTTGATGTTACGAGCCTTTTCACTGAAGTTCCTGTTGATGAAGCTCTGATGTCATTAATAAAACCTGCCTTCTTCCAACATTTCCCTTACCGTGTAACAAAAGTGTAAAGTTGGTTCGTTTGAGCATTACAGACAATATGTTTAAATCGGATGATTGTTTTTACAGACAGAAATATGGACTGAGTATGTGTAATCCCCTTTCCCTGATCCTAATTAATCTTTTCCTGTAAAACTTTGAGAACTGCCATCCTCCCACCCTATGTTATCTTATTTAATAACATTCCGCCGCTATGATGATGATGTATGTGCCATAGGGCCTATTAATGATAACTTATTTGCTTTATCTTTTGAACAATTAAACAACATTAAACCCACCATTACATTCAGAGTTAAATGCGAACTAAACAACTCATTGCCATTTTTTTAATGTCAAATCATCTAAAGTAAACAATAAATCATTTTGTTCTGTTTACCGGAAAACTACAAAGTTTAAACCTATATTCATTATTTCGCTAGCCAAGACTAACCTGAGAGCATATCGCATATGTGATCCTTGTTTGCTGTAGAATGATATTAACAGAATCATTCAAACATTCATCCAAATGTCATTACAAAGCCATAACCAACTTGTATTTGACAACTAACCCCAAGAAAAAAAGCGTGTAATAATAATTATATTATATTTCCAAATTCTCCACAATTTTTTCATTTAAAAAAGCTGGCAGGGACCAATAAAATTAATGCTGCCTGACAATATGAAAACAAGATAAGAAATAGTGTCTCAAAATAGATTCACTGATAAATCATATTGTCTTTAATATATCCGATGCAAAAGTTGCGATCACAAAAACACAAATGCGACATGAGCCGTAGAAGCCTATCTTCTAGCATGTTCTTACACATGTCAAATGAAGAGCATCCAATTGACATTGATAATGCCGAAAATAATTTATAATTCCCGAAGGTATATACATAGACGCTTAATAAAATCAGACCTTAAAACGGAGATTCCAAAGTTCAATTCTTCTGATGTACAAATCAACACTAATCCCTTGATAAGTGGAAGACTCATCTGACCTTTGCTTGAAAATGTCGTTCCATAATATCCCTCTGATTAAATTCCTACTTGGAAATTTTTTTATCCCTAGTTAAGCATCTTTCTGTATTCATTAGTTTACCAGCGATTAAAAATGACGGATGGCTCCGTCGGAACCTGGTTTTGCAATAAATCTGCCCAAAATCTTCTAGGGTTCTTTCATATATATATATATATATATATATATATATATATATATATATATATATATATATATATATATATATATATTATATATATTTATATATATATTTATATATATATTTATATATATATTTATATATATATATATATATATATATATATATATATATATATATATATATATATATATATATATATATATATATATATGGTGTGCTTGAGCTAAATATGAGGAATTTTACTATATCATTTTTTTCAGGAACTTAATGTATCGTTGAAGAATCAACAACGTTGGATATTATAAAAAGTAAAGTATTAGTTGATGATTTGCACCGCGTATGAAAATTCCGCCCTCATTACTGGTGTTCAATGCTCTCTTAACACTATAAAGGATGTAAGTCCTAATATGGGCAGCCGGTGTGGAGACTACGAAGCCGTGGCTGGCAGAAAGGATCACAGCAGGCATTTTACAGCATCTGCACACCGTAATTCTTATAATTCCTCTAATTTGTAGTCCCTGAACTCAAATGTGACATTGGATTTTGATGATCACTAAAATATTCTCATTAATGAGATTTAATAATCACTTTAATCCTATTATTTTATACATAATTATGTTTACTAATAATTGTATATTAATAATAAACGGAGATATGTAGAACCAAATAAAGCTTGAAAGAGATAGGTTTTCTCACTTTGTGTTCCGTCGCACATGAAATTATTTTTACTTTATAAGATATTCGGGTGGGTTCCTTTTTCAAGAAATTCTCGTTTAGTACTCTAACAGTAATCGGCTAACATGTGAGTACTCCAACTTCTTTGGTCTCATTCCTCCATAGTTTTTTAAATTTTGGTGAAACTTTCTCTTTGCTCATCGCTTATGCCACCTAAATTTTCTAGGAATTTGAGAGAGGTACCTTGATGCTCATGATCACCCAGACTATATAAATGATTAATCAATGATCCAATAAGACCTTTGTAGATTTTAATTTTATAGTTTTTCAAGAAACCTTTTACAAAAGCCATTTAATAATTCTATGCATTTTTCTCTCTCTATATCATTGATCAAAATTGTGATTTGTGGATCTCTTATAAGTTTTCAGATTTGTGGTCCTTTATAAAGGCCGGCATAACTGTGGCCATGGAATTTGCTCATATGTACTGAAAAGAATCGCTTTCTTTGTCCAGTGCTTTAGAAAACTGCTTTGTTAAACCTATCTTGATGTAGAGGAGTGGAAAGATAATTGATTTATGATTTTTCTTTCTCTAAAATTTAATAATGTTCTTATAAACTAATTATTAGGAGTCTAGTGCTGGACCTAAAGTCTAGTGGCCTACAGTCACATTATTAATAGGGTTGTCTTACTTGTTACTATTTTATTATCCACATAAAAGGCACAGTTGTTTTTATTAAAATTGATGAACGGAAAAACTATTTTGTCTGTATTTTTCTTTAAAATATACAGAATGACCAATTGGAACTAAACCATGCGAATTTCCATTAACAGTTAACAAAATTTTGACTTTTACTTATATTTGCCTAAACTAATCGCGATTCCTTCGACTCATATAACGTCACACCCTTTGTATTATGCAAACCTGACCCAACATGATAATACACTAAATTAATATCAACTTTAATGCATTTTAAACAATATTTATCCATCTTATATGATAATTTCTATTTTAATCATTCATTCGCGATGCTACTAGTTCCGTTGAGTTTTTTCGAACATCTAAATCTCTGTAATTTAATTTAAACTAATTAAAGGCTTGGAGCCTTGAGTTTGATCCAGGCTTTTTAAATTTTGCAATAAAATCTTGTTTGAAAGCATCAAATATCATATCCTATTCGTGCTCAAATGACAAAATCGATGAAAAAAGCGATACATGTATTTTTTCGTTTGGGGAAATGGAACAACTGCAGAATCTAGGCATGAATAAGAACGTTTAGCTTTATTTTCTTGTTAAATAATGTTTCAGACCGAAGCAAAAATTACAGTATTTTTGTATCTTTTCATAAAATTGGAATACCAAATATCAGTTTTAAGCTTTGTCTATCGGTCCACTGTCATAAATTGTCAACAAATGATTCCTATACTTTAAGTTGAAGCACACAACTTGCCCTGATAGCAAATCACTTATATTCTTGCATTGGCTGCAAATATTGAAGGCCCTACATAAGTGCATAAGTATAGACAATATAAACAAAAATATTTGTATTTTTAAAAATATTTTGGGGTTTAGATTTAATTGGCATAATGAACCGGTATAACATAAGCTTGGTACTCTATCGCCAATGTATGTATATCAAAACAAATAAGTAAAATAAAAGTGAGTACTATAATGGCAAATAAATATTTATAAAAAATAGGAAACACTTAAATAATGGCAACATGAAATTATTATTGGTTTTGAACCCACCTTAGCCTCGATAACAGCCGTAAGGCGTTTCTTATAAGAATGCCCAAGAGTCGTAGATGTTTCTGGCTGGATTTTATTCTACTCTTTTTGAGCAAACATTTTTAATTCAGTAATATTAAGAAGAGCTCTCTTCTTCACACAGTTATTCAGCTGCATCCACCTATGTTTTATGTAGTTCATTTTGGGGATTTGAGAAAGCACTTGATAACAGTAATGTGCTGCTGTGTTCCTTATTTCTCTGCAGGTATTTTTGGGAACGTTGTCTTGTTTAAAGTGGAAATGCCTCATACATACTAATTTCCTTGCTGATTGCTTCAGGTTTTCATAAGTTTGCGCTGATTGTTTTCAGAATTCATGGTCCCCTCTATCATTTTTAATGCGCCAGTGCCAACAGCAATGAAACATTCTCACAACATAATCGAACCTAATCCATAAATGACAGTGGGGAAGAAAAGGTATTCCTTGCTATGAGTCCTTTCCCAGAACTTAGACAAACAAACCGTTTGTCATTTCTACCAAAGAGCTATTTTTTTCCTATTTGACCATAGAAATTTATCTTATTTTGCTTGCATATCTCGTAGATGGTCTTTAGCGAACACCAAACGGGCCTCTTTTTGAATAATTTTCAACTGAGTCTTCCTCGTAGCGACACGTCTATAAAATCTTTCGTGGTGTAAAGGAGGTTGTATGTATTGTTGAAGCGTGTAATATATGTTATATGGTACAAGATTTTATCATAGGAGCAGCCGCAGTGGAGACCACAATGCCCGTGGCAAGCACAAACGAACAATTAAAGTACAAGATGATCCAAAACCCGAGCAAAGGAATCTGAGACTTGGCGAGAGAGATATTTGTCTTAGTTGCCACAATAAATCTAGCCTTGAATAAAGACCTTCGCTGCGAACCCCTCAGGAGGGGCAAAGAACAAATACTGAAAGTTATGGCATATATAAACCGTTTGACGATGGCAAAGAGTTCATAAACAAGCTAAAGCATCCAAGTGAGCTGGAGACTATATTCTTCTGCTCTAATAAAAAATCTTTAGCCAGATTCAGTTCCACAACTCTGAAGCCGAAGTTCCGCTACACTCTAAAGGTATGTGGCTGTGTCTCTAATAAGGCTAAATCCATGCTGCCCTTCGTATTGGAGCAGGGTATAAGGCTAAGTTAAGACGGCTGTTTGTAGATGCTGGAGACCCTGATAAAATCCGGGCTGGAGAGTGTTGCTTTTGAAAAGTCATACTTTCGGGAATAATCAGTATTACTGGATAAGAAAGAAACAAACCGCTATCCCTGCGACAACAAGGCTGATCTAGTGGCCAAAATCAAAAAGGTGTTCAAAGATTTTCTCAGGGACAGAGAGGAAAGCATTTGTCAGGTTGCGGAGCCATATGAGCCTGTGGTGTCAGTTAAGCAGGATCTATGTATTTTGAGTAAACTGTTATCTCCACCCAAATTTTAGTTGATATTCATTTAATTTTAAAAATAATATTATTCTCGGCTGAGATGTAGCGGGGATTGTTTCTTCTTTACAAAACCGTCAAAATTTGCCCCCAAACCCTGTATATATATTACCTTTATTAGTTCCAGGTGAAACAATTATATTTCTTTAGAATTGAAATTATAAAAAAAGGAATGGAAGAAATTATATAATTAAAGAAAATTGGTACATACATAATAGAAAAATGTCGGTTAGGCTATTTTTTCTTTTATGGCTTTCCCTGTAGCTATCGGTGAAAAAAAAACTATAACTCTATGAGTTGAAACCCATAGGTACCACCACCTTAAAATTCCTGAGAAAATTTGTCGACAGAATAGTATTTGTACTGATTAATGACGCCCCCTATGTGGAGAAAATTACATTCAATCTATTCCAAATACATATTTAAGTTGTCTGTTGCCATATATTCTTCGCGCCATCGAGCTATTATGTGCTTCCGCTTGGCCTCGTTGGTATTACGTCATAAACCCTGGTGGAAAAAGAGACTTTGATCGCATTGATTCAAGAAATACAAACTCCTCATAATGATGTTTCGCATCATATTTAGCCAGGAAGATCATTAACTCCGAGGTAAAAGGTTGGTCTAGTATGTTTTTCAAACATGGTTAGTTTTGGCAGTTCTACAAATTAACTACTCCACCGTTTTTTGCGTCAACGATTGTGATGGGGGCGTTAATCTGTAGTATTACCAAAATTGGAAAAGCTGATATTCTAGTATGCACAAAGAAATTTTGGCAAACGGGGAAAATGATAAAACCGCGTTGTGAGTTCTTATAATAAAACATGAGTATGATCTTTGTTAAGTAGCCTCTCAATATTTAATTATTAATTGGAGAACGGAAGCACTTTGTACTACAACCAACACAAATATCTACATTATGGAGCTAGAGGCCTTTTTTGCCACAGCGGATCTCGCTAGAATATTCTTGTTTGGTTCCTTTCCGGAGGTAAAATGAGCATACAAAACGTTAGACAAATTAGAAACAGAGTAAATGAACCCCAAAAGTCTAAATTTACCAAAATGTACCTACTATCTGTTTCCGCCTACAAAACAATAACAATTCATTCCTGTCTATCCAAGCTAACGGGAGAACACAAATGCATAATCAACAAGACGGAGTTTTAATATATATAGTGTCAATATATGTAAATAAACCTTTCCTATCTAATAAGCATATTTAAAACTCTAATCTGTGTGCACGGTTGGAATACTTTTTCGAACTAAAATACAAACACTCCGATCACGATGTCTAGTAGATTAGGCTTTATTATAGTAACCAATTGCCTCTGCAATGTCATTCCCACGATATTCTTTTTGTCCAGTTTAAAGAATATAGTCTTAGGATATTGAAACTCTCCTAAAAATCTTAATTGCATTGATATATTCCATCTTCAGCGCCATGGAAAAGTGCTTCATCAGAGTTTATTGTAAATATTTGCAGGGATTTTTTTGTGGCGAAGGAGAACGAAGCGCTTATTATTGTGCCATGGTGATTCTGAAAAAATGAGCATATAATTCTAAATATATATCACTATAAAAGTGTAATTGTTTTGTATGAGTGACTGACTCAATTTGACAGTGACTTTCCTCACATGATCTAAATCCCCGCAACCGATGAATAATTCAATCAATCATACTTCCTTTAATATTGAGTAATATAAAATATCCATATCTTATTTTGATTCAGAAAAAAATCCCTTAAAATGATTTATAACACAATATGATACCAATTGGCAATGTGACTGTCTATTCTATATTTAGCTCTATTTGATTCGGATATATCATTTATAATTAGCACTTAAATTTATCATGAGATTTACTACCAAGAAAACTAAACAAGCTCTAAAACCGACGCATTCACAAAGAGTAAACTTGGGAAGGGACGAAAATGCCTAGGAATCTAGTCACTATGTACATACGAGTACTTGACAAATGTCAATAAAGTTATTATACACGATATCCAGTAAAGAAGTCAGCGGTATTTCATACTAACTCTGAAAAAAAAATATCTGGATGTATCAATCAATATTAAAGAAAACATGATTGATTTGATGAGAATTCGGAGGCAGGGCTTATATTTCGGAAGTCAAGAAGCAAGGAATAAAAACAATAACATTTTAGTGCCAAACAACTTCTGGCAAAGCATTTGAAATTGAACATAATGCTAGGCTTTCAGATTATGTATCCTACTAGATGATTAAAAATAGCGGTGTGTGTGGAGGATGCACCCCTCCACCATTAAAGAAGATATAAGGGCAAAGCCACATCCCCCCTTCAAAATAATGACCTTAGGGTTCGAATTCCAATAAAGTTGCCTGACGTTGTTAGGTGCTCCAATGTTCATTGTTTTTATGTTGTGCTCGACCTTTCGGGGAGGAGCTAGAAATTGAGTCATTAAATTTCCTTCAAATGGGTGATTGTTTATTCCAAATTTACTCTTGGTAACAAAATCTCTGAGACACAGCATTGAAGTACGCTTGGGATACATTAAGAGTACTATTCCGATTAGAGGCGGAAGGGATTTTGGCCCTCAATGATAGATTTATTTGCACTTTTCTGCATCATTCTCAACCGAGAGGTGGACAAGTGGCTACATTTCCCCCAAATTAAAACCGATGAAATGAAATAAAAGTTACGCTTAAAGCGATAAGGTTTACCTCGCCTCCTATTACAAATTTATTTATTTAAATAAACGCATTGATTTGTTAGCGTAAACTAATTTTGTGCTAAATATGTGGCGTACTCTGGCTTAGTAACAAAAACTGCACTCTAGGAAGTGAGGGTATGCAATAAGTAACCAACTTTACAATTCATGTGGCACGATTGGGTGACGCACTTCATCCACGCATACATCACTGCAGTTTTCCTGACTAATAATGTAAGGTATAGCGTGCTGTCATATGTGGGTGAAAACTGCCATGCCCTTCCAATATCAATGCCCATTGTATAAACGCCAAGTTTTATCTTTTTAATTATGATGTTCCTTTATTTATGTTGCTAAATATAAACCATTTGAATAGTTTAATAAATAATAGAAACAGGAATTTCAACAAGACAAACAAATAGAACGCTATTTTTTTTAATAAAATAACATAATAATGCGTTTTTAAAAACTTTTATAATAAGTATAGCCACATTCTAAAAATTTCGTAATAACCAAAAATAGGCAAAGAATTTTAAAAGCAGCATCATAACATCCTTTCTCAATATGACAGGAGTACGCGGAGTTTGTTCACTAGAATAAGGATCAGAAATTTAAATGTTTTCAAATAGGAAACAGCTGTAACTGATAGTTTCCAATGGCAGCGATGTTTACTAGTCTACACTAATCAATTTACACCATAAAAGTAGTAATTGGGCGCATAGGTACCTATTCTTTAACGGAGGCGAAAAAACAGAACTTCACTAGACAAGAATTACAAGGTTAAGTAGAGATTGCATAGAATTTATATATTTAAATGGCTCGAACTCCATGCACCCCGCTGTTATAGACTCTTCACGCTTCGATTTTCTTTTTTTTTTCTTTTATATTCTCAAAACTTGAAATTAGACAAGAGGAGACTGTGAAAGAATTAAATAAAATGTATAAAAACTACATAATTCTACTTATACACACTAATGTGTTCCTCATATCCGAATAATGGAAAATTTGCCTCCTCAACTTTGCAAGAATTCCAATTATCCTGTCCTTCCAGCAATGAAGGTCTCTGAAACTCTTAAGGAGATTAAAAAGATTCTTAAAACTTAGAGCTTTAATTAGAAACGGGGTTAAATAATATTGGTTCTTATAAGATCTATTCGGACAAAGCTTATTCCAGTTAAATTATCATTATTTTTATGCAGTAATGGGCTATTAGGATTTTATTAACTTCATTAAATACGAAACTGTACAGTAGATAATAAGGAAATTTCTTAAGCAGTTTTAAATTCTTTTAGTTAGCACCTATACTTAAAGTTTCTCGTTGGCAACCGTACTACATTTTACACTTGTGTGATATACTCGTACTTTCGAATATTCTAAGTCAACGTTATTTTAGAATAAATAAATAACGATTAATTTGCTTTTACCCATTGTTTATAGTTATTACTCACTGAGGCTTAATACATGTCATTATTAGTTATCCTATATTCGTTTTGAGGGAAGAATATACTCACTTTCGTAGGCTTCATTTCGATTACGGTGTTTATTGTCATGAAAGTCAACATACTCTTGGTCAGATTGGATTCGTTTTTACAGGTTTTTATTCCTTTACGTCTACTTTATCCTTTTAATGGATTTATTCCACGTGTTTTCCTTTCATACTCACGAAACCTTTGACAGAATTAGTTTTTCGTTTTTGAAAAAGAGGGGCGGAGAGGGGTCGAAGAATTCCGGCCGTAATGTTATAGAAAAGTAGTACATATTGAAAGTTGTAAAATTTGTGAAATTAAGAAAGTGTGTAAGTTAAATAACCCAAGTTATCGAATAAGAAGACTACATGAGATTTTACCATGTGAATTGTGGGGGGAATTTCAATGTGTTACCATATTTCATCCTTCAAAATGTATATTTCTCGAGTATCACTTTAAGTTAGATCATTAGGTTATCAAAGTGGTTTTAAGGTGTATTTTGGGCTCTCCTTCGGTCCACTAATGTTCATTCCAGAGAGGCAAGTGAAATAGTTCTGACAAATCACCTTTTGACTAGGCTTGATGTGTGAGCTTTTATCACTCCTGGATTTAATTCCTATATCATCATCTTGTACGTAATCTTATTTCTTTATCATGTATTTTAAAATCCCCTATTTAAAGTAATTAATTTCTTTCGTATCCTCTCTTTTCTTGAAATAAATGGCTGAGTCCATCCTAATGATTTGTCAATGAGTCGCCAAAACACAATGATTCATGGCTAAATTTCTTTCAAACTAAAGTGGCTTTAATACAAGAATCTCCTCTATTCTCCTAAAAGTAAAAACAATGGAATCTTTTCAATTGGTGGCAAAATAGTCTTTAGAATAATTCTATGTACCTTAACTTTATATTCTAGGCAAATATTTCTTAAAGATTTTGTCACAATTATTCGGATAGGTTTAACTCTTTTTAAATAAATATAATCAGGCAATGCCTTTGCCACTCCCCATACAGGTGGGGGGGGGGGGCAGGTGCGCTTCCCTACTAAGATTAAATTTTAAAATCTAAAAAAAAAACAGCCCTGGTTTAATTTTTATAAATTTTATGAACTTAGCCAATTATAATTATTTCAAAAAAGAACTCTAAACTAAATTTCACCCTTTCAAAATATCTTATTGCTGAAATATAGTTATAGAAGATATATAAAAATACATTTTTTGAACTTCACCATTAGTAATTCTTTGGGTTTAAAAAAATATACAAAATTTTGATACTTATATTTATTTCCGATCTTCACCCTTTTTTTTATTTTATATTATAATAGAATTATTAGAAAAAACTTCGATAAAAAACATAAGTCATAACCAAACGAAGATAAAATTATTATTCAAATACTCAAAAAAATCCCCTTCTTAAATTATAAAGTAAGTAAATATAAATGTTTGCTTTAAGGAGTTAATAATACTTTATAACGAATTAAATGCTGAGCATTAACATTCAAAGAGCCGTGAAAAAGTATTACAACAAATCATAAATTATTCCATATTTAAATAAAAAATCAAATTTTCTATATACATATATATATATATATATATATATATATATATATATATATATATATATATATATATATATATATCGATAATTTTTTGACATAGCGCAATCATAATTGTGCGGTTAAGAAGGCAATTTTATGGCTAACTAGCTCTTCATCGAAGAGCTCGTTCCGAGGGCTTCGATGAAGAGCTAGTTAGCCATAAAATTGCCTTCTTAACCACATTTATATATAAATATATATATATATATTTATATATAAATATATATATATATATATATATATATATATATATAAATATATATATATATATATGTATATATAAATGTGGTTAAGAAGGCAATTTCATGGCTAACTAGCCATATATATATGGTGTTCGAGCTAAATATGAGGAATTTTAATATATCATTTTTTCAGGAAGTTGATAAGTTGATGCATCGGTGAAGAATTAATAGCGTTGGATATCATCAAATGTAAAGTTCTAGTTGGAGATTCGCGCCGGGTATAAAAATGCCGCCTTCACCACTTCTGTTCATTTCTCTCTTAACACTATAAAGGATGGGCAAATCAACACTAATCTTTCAATTTCCTAACCTTTTTTCACTTTTTTATAACTTGGACCTGACATGTCTACTACTAATTGTGGTCGCTGAACTCAAATGTGACATTGGTTTTTGCCTATCTCGTAATATTTTTCTCTAGCCTACCAAATTTTTCATGATTACCACTATAAATATGCTGATCAATGAGATTTAAACAATCCCCTTAATCCTATTATTTTATATATAATTATGTTTACTAATAATTGTATATTAATTAAAAACGGACATATGTAGAACCAAATACTAGCTTGACAGAGATAAGTTTTGTTACCTTGTGTTCCGCCACTCATGAAATTATTTTTACATTTTAAGATATTCGGGTGTTTTCTATTTTCAGACATCCTCTTTTAGTACTCTAACAGTAATCTGCTAACATATGAGTACCTCACCTTCCTTGGTCTCACTGCTCATTAGTTTTAAATTTTGGTGAAACTATCTCTTCGCTCATCGCCTATGCCCCGTAAATATTCAAGAAATTTGTCAAGAATGCTCGTATGACAGTGAACCTTGATGCTCATGGTCACTCAGAATATATAAATGTTCAAGGAATGTTCCAATAAAACATTTGTTGATCTTACTTTTATAGTTTTTTGGGAGACCTTTCACAATAGCCATTAGATAATTCCATCGATTTTTTCTCCATATCATTTACGAAGCGTGTGAATTGTAGATCTTATCTTATTTTTCAAATTTGAGGTCCGTTAAACAAACCGGCTTGTATTTTTTATAATTCTGGCTAGGAAATCAGCTCATATGTACTGAAAACAATTGCTATCTTTGTTCAGCGCCTTAGAAATAATACTTTATTAAACCTGGCTTAATTTAGAGAAGCGGAAAGATAATTTTAACAAGATCTACTTCCTGTTGATTCATGATATTTCTTTGTCTGAAATTCGGATTCTAATGGTTGACCTATAATCTAGTGGTCTAGAGTAAAAGATAAAAATGATTATTGGGGGTGTCTTCCCTGTTACTCCTTGTAGCTATTTTAAGATCCGACCAGAATCTTATTTAACACCATCATCTTGTTTGAAACCATCAAATATCATGTCCTCTTCATCCTCAAGTGAATAAATATTTCGAAAAAGGGGTACATGTATTTTAGGGGTTTTGGGAAATGGAAGAATTGCAGAATCTAGGAATGCATAAGAGAGTTTAGCTTTATTTTGTTGTTAAAAACGGAAGTCAGGGCAAACCAAAAATACGAGTAGCACTCAACTTGGAGTGGTTTCCTATCTTTCCATCGCATTGGAATACCAAATGTCAGTTAAAATCTTCTCCCCTTTGTCCAATATCATAAATTTTCAAAACACAATTTCTCTACGTTAAGTGTAGTCCCACAACTTGCCCTGATCACCATGTTTTATTCAAAGTAAGCAACATACTTAAGCGTAGATCACTTATATTCTTTCATTGCCAATACATATTGTAGTCACTAGTTAAAACAGCGTGCATAAGTACAGACAATGATTTGTATTTTTAAAATATTTCGAGTTTAGGTTTCATTTGCATAATGAATAGTTATTACCTTCGCTTGCTACTATATCCTCACTATATATCCTTACAAAATGGCAAAATGAAAGCAAGTAAAATAATAAAAAAGAATTATTTATCAAAATTAGGAAAACCATACCGCAGAACCGGCGCAGTTGCTTGAGCAAAGATGGCCGGGGAAATTCCCGAATAACAGCAACTTTGTGCTTGAGAGGACGCATTCCGTCAGGAGAAACATAATGTCCAAGAAGGAGAGTTGTGCGACACAGAATAGATACTTAACGTGTTGAGTAAGATACCCTTCTCCTCAAGAAGATCGAAAACCTGACGGTGAGATAGATGCTCTTCTAAAGACGAAGATGCTATCAGGCAGTCGTCTATGTAACAAGGGCGAAGGAGCTTCCTCTCACAACCTGATCCATAAATCATTAGTAGGTCTGACCACTGTTACGAAGACCTTTATGCATTCGCTACATGACGAAGAAACCAAATGGCGGAGTGATAGCTGACTTTGGGATGTCATCTGAATGAATAGGGATCTGGTTGAAGGCACGAACCAGATCAAATCCAAAAAAGATTGAACAAGCAAAAAGAGCACAGTTGAAATCAGACAGATAGGGCAGAGCATATATATCAGGAATAGTACAGGCATTGAGCCTCCTGTAATCACCAACAGCTCTGTACTTACCGGGAGTGGATTTGGGTACTATATCAAGTGGAGAGGCCCAAGGAGGAGTAGAGATGCTAGCTGCCAGCTTGCACCATGAAAGTGAACTCCTGCTTCACTAAAGCGAGTTAATCTGGGGCTAATCCATGGAGTGGGAAAGAATACAAGCCCTCCAGTCGTCTCTTTTCGGTGGACAACACTGTGTTTAATAGGACTGTCCTTTGAGGACGGAATGGTAAGTGCAGGAAATTCCTGCAGAAGGCGCTGAATTTGAGGGTTGATCGAACGAAGGGAGATGGACAGAGAGAAGAGAACTTTGCATCGGGAAAAATGAACCCGAAACTCTGAGCGAATTAGTGCGATTGATAAGCTTGTGGATACGAGAATCGACCAAAAAGTCGTGGGCAGAGAGAAAATCGAGGCCCAAAATAGGAACATCAATCTCAGTAATAATAAACGTTCATCGAAAAACCCTACGCAGCCTGTAAGAGAACTGAAGGATACTCCCTCTATTGGTTCTTATATCCGAGGAATTAGCAGCTTTAAGGACAATATCAGAGGAGGAACAAGCTTTATCATCCAGAGAGGCTGGAATAACACTATATTGAGCACCAGTGTCGACTATATATGAAAAACAAGAGAATGGGTCTTAAATACGAAATGGTGCATCAACCTGATAGAGTGAAGTTACATCAGAGGTGATAGACCCATTGATCCTTTCCGTTCATAGTTTAAATTAGTTGGAGAATTTGAATTATTAGAATGAGGAGTTGGGAGTGAATTGAAACATTAGATTGAGAAGAGTGAATTGATTGTTGAGATTAAATTAGTGGATTAACGTTAAAAGAAAGAGGTACTGGCTGTAAATATATGTATGGCTGTAAGTATTTTACGGCTTGTGCACCATATTTGTTGTGGTACCAGCACCAATTAGTTGGTTGGAGGAAAGTAACATTAGAATGAGAAGGACGAAATTGTGGAAAGTGAGCATTAGTTAAGAAGGAGAATAGGATGAGTGGTAATATTGGCATGGCTGCATACAGTCTACAGTGTTGTTATCAAATTTTTCATGGTACAAGCAGAGACTCTTTGGTTGAGAGTGAGAAAGCTTAGGTGCTGACTGGTAGGCGGAAGAAGCAAGATTAAACGAATGCTGCGCCTCACCCCTTGTGCTGGAATACCCTGGTTGGTTTCTTCTTTGAGAGGACAAACGGTGCCTGTCGCTTGGTTTACCCTTGTGACTGTGCACTTGCGCGTTCCCTCATTGGAGTTTTAGGTTTTGCAACTCTCTTTCTATCCTCTCCAACGTGGCAGCGAAGTCCAGTGGTGAAGAGAAAGAGGCGTCACACGGGTCCGGCCTGTTGTCGGAAGAATCCGTTGGTAACAGAACCTGCGAAATATTTAATTTGGAAGAAGGAATCAGATTTTGTGGGACAGTCCCAAAGCTAACATACAGGTTGAGGTATATAATCTCGGCTGCTTGTGCAATCTGGTCCACGTTGTTATGCTCACTAATCATAATGATGGAACTAATGTGATCAGGGATCTCACGCATAAAAATTTCTATCAGGAGGGAGTCGAAAAGCTCAGACTGAGCGCTTTTCGCCCTGATTAATTCATCGAGATGATCAAGGAAGCGCGTGCACTCGAGCTTAAAAGCCTGTTTTAATTCTCTCCAAGCTCCCTTTCTCCCACTTTCAAGCAAAATCCCCTGGAACAAAGTAAATATACTCATCGGGACTTTTTGCGTAATGTAAATTATGGGCTCTTAATCAGCTATTGCTTGATGCGCCATGAATACTTAAAATAATTCTAACCATGTGATTGGATCGGTTGAATCAAAAGCGGGAAGAATGATCTAAGAGAGGTTGGTACCTCGGGCGCTGACATACTGGTTGAAGACAGCTGTATGACTGATCGCCTCGGCCGAGGTACTCAGGGTTGGTGGAGTGGAGAATGTAATTGAGGCAGATGTTGTAGGTGGCACAATTATTCATGACCATATTATGTCGTTTATTAGGGGATGTGTCGTATTGAAATATTCCGGTTATTAAAATAAAATTTTAGGAGGATAAATAAGTGAGGGAGTTTGAATAAAATGCGAAGAAATATTTTCAAGTATGAGCGAAGTTAAGAGAACACGTGCGTTCGTTAGAGAAATTTTCAAAGCGAGTGAAAAAATGGAGGACCGGTCGTTCATCATGCCGGAACGTATGAGAGTGAAGCTGGTTGATTTTAAACCTTCGCAGGCATATATTAACACGTGAAAAGAATTATATAATATTTCCTAACTAGTAGTCAAACTATGTAATAATTAATTGAAGCGGGTCTGGGGAAGGAATGGATGAGAACGCGTTAAGACAGAGAAAACGAGGCAGGGCGTGACTAAAGTAACAGAGTAGTTTGAAGGCAAGTAATGGTTGTAAATTTTAACAGTTTATTTTTAAAACTTAAGAATGAAAGAGCATAAGTATATAACAAAGAGTAAGGATGAAAATAGAAATACACATTTGTAGCAAAATGAATTATGACTGATTATAAATGAATTAATAATTTGAGTGGTTAAAGAATATTATTTGATACAACATGAATTAATACAAGTTGGTTTAAATTAATATGAATGGTATAACAATGTGGAAAATTAATTATTATAGATTATAGTTGGTAAATTTCATGTTATGGCTACTGAACGTTGCCCGAATTATAACCTCAGGGGAAACTGGAAATATAAATAATTGAAGGAATTACATTCAGAATACTTGAGACGTTCGATGAAGCTGATTATTAGAATCTTTATTATTACTGACCTTATCCGGCGGGTAAACACAACCTAAGTGAAAGAATAAAAGCAGGGAACAGGAGGTCTACACTGATTGGACGGTTTGAAATGCGTCAAACAAGGGTTGTGATTGGTTACAGGGAAGCGTAACTCTAATATGGTAATCGTATGGGTGTAAATATTATCGAATGTCATACAAATGAATTTTAAGGGTCGAGATGCATAATTTCTTATACCGGGTAATGCCACCTCCATCTTTTCAAAATTTTGTAGGAGCTAGCAAAGATGTCAGCTGCTACTATGCCACGACAAGTTTCGCTCGAATATTCTGCTTGTTTGGTTCTTGTCCTGTTGGAAAAAGAACACACAAAACGCTAGAGAACTTATTAAAAACGGTAAATGAATCCACAATGCCTAACCAAGGCTAAAAATAATTAATAACATAACAAACTTTCAAGCCTCACCTACCTAATCCAAGGATTATTTGGTCTGGTTCAAAACAAGGTTTAAATTTCAAAAGGGTCTGCCAATCTATTTTTATTATATCGGAATGCTATAAATTTCTGCAGCATAAAGGTGAAGGCACGGCCGCACACACTAACAAACACAGGTCACTTATATCAGCGTATGCTTAACCAATTTGATACTTAGTTTGTTTTATTAGTTAAAATAGTTCTTAAATTAATGAGAAACAGCGAGTAACCAACAATAATTTAGATGTAGTGACAAAAGGTCTTAAAAGTTGGGTTTTCAAATTTAACTCTCCTTTTGGTATATTAGAGGATCATTTTGTTTCACAAAGTCATCGATTTTTGCTTTGAGAGTATTCATCGAAGCAAGCACTGCTAGCCTCAAAGCTGTGTTGCTACACAATAGTAACAAAAAACTTCAATTCCTGTCGCATTTATTGTTAGGGTGATAGAGACATATGACTCATTGAAATAAATTTTGGAAGGGGTTCATTAGTCGCATCATAAGTAGATGATATCTGGTGATCTAAAGGTGATTTCTTTACTTCTTGGACTGCAACTAGGATATACAAAGAATATGTGCTTCTTATGCCTATGGAACAGCCTGGACGACAGGAATCATTATATTGTCAAAAAGTGGCCCGAAAGAGAATAAAACATAGTTGGCCGATACAATGTGGAGCACATGCCTTTGGTACATCCACAGAAGATCTACCTTCCACCACTTCATATCAAATTGGCCTTATCACGAATTTTGTTAAAGCCATGGCCCTAGATTCTGATGGAATTTAGTATCTCAAAGAAAAATATGCTGCGAAAAAAAACAATCTAAATCTTAAAGCTGGCATTTTTATAGAGCCAGAGATCAGAGAATTGATACGTGACAGGGAGTTCAGAAATAAACTAACTGGCCTTGAGTTGGCAGCATGGGATTCATTTATTCATGTAGTCCAGAACTTCCTTGGTAATCATAGGGCTGAAAACTATGAAGAACTAGTGCACAACATGCTAAAGGCCTATCAACGAATGGGGTGTCGGATGTCTCTTAAGATGCATTTCTTGCATTTGCAACTTGATTTTTTTCCATTTAATATGGGTGATATTTGAGAAAAACATGGGAAAATGTTCCACCAAACTATCGCAAGGATGAAAAGCAGGTATCAAGGCCGCTTCAACGAAAACAGGATTGGCGACTACTGCTGTTTCCTTCAACGGGAGGATTCTATATCCATGTACAAGCGCAAGAGCAAGAGTTTCAAACATTTTTTAAGAAATTTATAGTTAGCTGAGTACTACCTCTTTTATAATAATATATTTCTTGTCTGGGTTTGCAAGTGGACGTCCATAATACCAAATAGAGTCCCCCACTTCCAAGCCTTTTTCCATAAACATCTCATACTTCTAAACTCGTCATAATTATATCATTAATTGATCCAAGGTGACAAAGTGAGCTATAGAGCCTAGTTGCATAACTCAGAAATCTCACGTACTAGCAAAAATTTCATCATAGATTGGGAATCAGCGCACCGAATTATTTAGTTACAACATTTACTTAAGTAACAGAGATAAAGTTAGATTTTTTGGCTAGTGTTATGCTCAAAGTTCTTTTCTTAACTTTTCCTGCCCTGCTTTACATCACAGTTATGAATATTTTATATTTTCTCTTCGATAATTCAGTGGGAAATTAATTGCTAAAAAAGGAAATTGAGTGCAACACCGATAATGAGATTTTAACTTTTTGCGGAAATGATGATGCAATCGAAAAAAGCTGAAAATATATCCAATATAATAATGTGTAACTAGTCGCTTATTTGTGAATTTATAATTCTCATTTATTTTATTTATAACCTGATCTACATTAATTTTTTTATTTAAATCAACCAGCATTCCCTTATCCAATAATTACTAATCTCTTTATTAAATATTTAGAAACTTTAAATAATATTATTTTCTTTGATTTTTAAAGAAAATGCCAAACCTTGATAATTACTCGCTTGTGTGGTTTTATTATACAGTTGATTCTATAGAAACTCCACTTTTTAACTACTTTACTATTAATACGAGTATATCAATATCCTGTCTTTTATTGTAATTGTTATCCAAAGTTTTATGTATATAAAGGATGCATCTAAAGCTAGAGAACAGTAAGTATAAATGTAACCGTAACCAAACAATATTTAATTATCCCATACACAATTGAAAAGAATATTACTGCGCAGGAGTTGAAAAATTTGTTTTTATTTGTTCATCTGTGCCATCTAACATAGAAATAAAACCATTCGAACTTATACTACTGAACAATGGAAAAAGAGAGGAGAAGGAATATCAAAATTCTGCAATCGTACACGGGCAAGTATATCGGGAAAACATCATCCCTAGGAAGCATGTTCAGGAAAATCGATCTAGACATCATAGAAATAAAGAGCATGTAGTAAACTCACAATGACGACATATAAAAATAACCAATTCACCTCTTTAATGCGAAACCAACAGCACTGCCCTTGACGATGCGGACATATTCATCAGAAGAGCCATTGTTTTACAAAGAAATAAGTGCCTTAGTTGAATTTTAGTTGGCCTTCAAATTAAAAACGAGTTATTGCCAGTTATAATATCCATCTTTTTTCAATTGCCAAGATGGAAAATCTTTATTCTTTTGAAGAATTTTATGACAATCTTCGACAAATGGTTCCCCATTTTATTCATTGGAGACGTGACTTCAACGTACAGATCAAAAGTCTAAAAAAATAGTAATCAAAGGGGAGAAAACTTCGAAATCTTTCTCGAAAGGAAAAAAAAACAAAAGAATAGTTCCAGACTTTCCAACATACATCACAAAATTGCTGATACAAAACGAGACGTCACAATATGCAGCATTTACATGCCATACAACTTCCATTCGCAGACCATCAATATTGTATTTAGGGAAAATGTAACATCTCTATCGCATCTTAATCAGAAAAAAATACAAGTAATGTTACAGCAAAGAAAGTGTTACAACAGAGTGAATTGAAACGAATAGACAGATGACTTGGTAGCTTCATAGAAATCAATCTTAAACAAGCAAAACTCAAATTTATAAATGAAAAAATTTAGATTTGAAGCTAATAATAAAAATATAGCGGGAAAGAAATATTTCACACTCCCTCATATAAGCTGGAGAGAAGAGATGAAGAAGAAGAAAAAAGGAAATGAGGCCTCTCATAGAAGAGTAGCAAGGAAACATATGGGTTAATATTTTCTAGTAAATAAACGAAGTAAAGTCTTCACAAGTAAAAACTGAAGGATAATCGATAAATTGAAAAGAAGACTTCGACAGAGCTAAATATCGCTAAGAAATCAGGAAGAAAAAACAAACAAAAACATATAACCTCAGAAGAAAAGTTTTGACGACACCATAATTCAGTGTTTTTAATAACATTAGAAGAAAACACAAACTTCAATTAAGAGATAGAAAAAAGGATTTATGAGAATATGAGTAACGAACAAAGGAAAATATCCCATTCAAATTCGTTGAACAACAAAGTGAATTGAACCTTGGTACAGAAACTAAAACAACCACCGAAGAAGTAAAGAGCACTCCATACTCATTCTAAACGAAAGCGCAAGGTCCATCAGGAATTAATAAGTTTACACTTATCAAGACACCACACAACATCATACAATTAATCAAAAACACATTCAACGCGTGACTGAACACTGGATACGACCTAAACAACTACAACCTCAATGAATGATATTCATACCGAAACCAGGTAAACCACCGGATTTCCTTACAGGATACAGGCCTATATCGCATCAGAAATTTATCAGACACATCTTTGACAAGATCCAGACAAAAGATAGAATAAATACGTCACCCAAAACAACCTCTAAAACGAATAACATTAATTTCGAAGTTTTCATTGGGAGAGAGAACATAATATCACTTGGGATCATCACTGAAAATATCACCAACGCCAAAGCAGAGAAAAAATATGTCGATTTTGTCCTAAAAGATACTGATGAAGCCTTTCACAAAGTCATGGTCATCGTTATCTTGGATAAGAAACTAAACCTCCAATTTAACAATAATCTGGAGAGAATTGTCTATGACAATATGACAGAAAAAAAGAGCATATGTGAAAGTAACATATTTTTAAGAACGCGATTTGGACCTGGATGTTGGATTCCAATAAGGTTGCTGTCTTATTTACACCATGTTTTTAATCTATACAGCCGGCATCCGAACACCTAAAAAGCATGAATATCAAAAACACTAAAGACATCAGTCAACTAGTCGTCTGTCAATACAGGATCAAGTAAGTTCAGGTACAGCCAACAGTTATAAAGATCAACAACATCAAATAAATTGAGAGCGACTGGAAAATAAAAATAAACAGGGAATAATATACTGTAGTCGGCTTTTTAAGACATAACGAAGAGGATTTCAAAGTAGAAGGACAACTCTGCCTACACCAACCGGTAGCCAAAGTACTAGGACTAATATTAACCTCAGAAGGCTACATATGACAAGTTGCGGTAAAAAATTTAAGAACTACTCTTGTGCTAAACCTTGTGTTTTCCTTGAGATACTTAAGCACAAAAGAAAAAACTATTTTACTCAAAGAAAAGTAGTGCTCATCTACTCTCCATTTCCCTAAACATTTTATCAAATACAAAGAAACGGACACTCCAGATAGTTCAAAACAAATCCAGAAGAAAAATAAAATAGGTCAACATTGTCATTAGGAAAAGAGCTCGTAAAGAGCTAAACCAAATGTGAAATACCTTAAAAAATTATGAGTAAAACACTCAATAAGTCCCAAAGAATGTACCTCAACAGTTATTAACATAAGACAACCTAAAGAAAAGAATATTGAACTAAGGGAAAACGACATCAATTGAGATATTACTCACATAGTGAGCTATCGTAATAAATAAAAAATCAATGCAAACATAGCTACTAAAGTGATGGGAAATTTACAAGTGTTAAAAAAATAATACAATAAATATGTAGTGTAAGGCTAAGTTTTTTTTAAAATGCACAAAACACAATACATGAAGACAACAGGTCAGAGCATTACATATCTCACTAATAATTGAAAAAGGATATAGAAAAAACGACATTAGTGCTTTAAAATACACGAGAATGTAAAGACTAGTAAATGAGTACAACGATTAGTCGTCCCACTCAACAAATATTGTAAGAGTTACCTTTAAATCCCAGTAGAGCAGAAAATTAAAAATAATGGAAAATGATGAAAACAGGTCGTATTCCGGATTCTCCGATAATTAGTAGGTCCAAAACAATGAAAATATTCCATTATATCCTACTCTCGCCTGATAAAAGAATGTTAAATAAGATAAACTTATTATCTCTTACTAGAAATACTTTCCTTTTCAGCCTTCTTTTACATGCTCCTTCTCATCCCCTCCTTCCTCGCCTTCCCCGGTGTTTGTTCGCCCTTGGCACATCAGTGTGTTACAATTTGGTAAAGTAGAGCAGAGGGAAGTCAGAAGGGGTCGATCGATGTCCTTATCTTCTCCTGGTACAGAAAGGGCACTTGATATAGAACTTTACGAAATTAGTGATGAATGGTATTCAAATGATGAATATTGCTGAAAAGAACATACTTTTGGCAAAAAAATTAAATTCTGATTGATCTAACCTACATCAATTTGAAGTTGAAATATTGTTAGTTCTGGGTAATTTAATATATTTTACTATTATTTTGTTACCGATAAAATATCCAATTTACCATTTTCTATCATCCATAAATTTATGTAGTCTGAAAGATATTTGTCTAAAAAAATGTACAAATGTATTAGAGTGTCGTGAGAAGTAGGAAACCTGTTAAAAATTACCCTTAATTTAGTTTGGTCTAACTCCAAAATTGCACGTAGCCACTACTTATTATTTAGTCGAAGGCAATATTCCATTTGTGTTGCCAGTTCTGGTAACTGTTTATAGAGCATTTACTTTTTATTTGAATGCTAGTAAAGGCTGTGAATCATTTTAGAATAACATATAATTATTTGGTAGAGATTATATTTCTTTATATTTCATTTGCAGATATACCTGCGATTAGTGTGACAATGGTAAATATCAAGACAAGGTCCAAATCAAGTTCTCATCTGACTAATTTTGTTGGGACTAAGCAAGAGTTTATGATGTCTGAGTAACCAACAATAAGAGATATTTTGAGGTATGGAATCTACTAGAGGGAGCAAAGTGAAGAGGACCGGAGAAATAATGAAGTGGACCAGCTGGTAAAAGAAATGTATCAGGGCTTGATTAATCAGCAAACCAAAGCTAATGTTCTCTTCAAACTACCTGTTGTAAATCAAAGGGTCACAATAATATCAAAGCTTAAGGAGGTGTGGAAGGAGGCAGTAAATGTTTATGTTGGTAAAGGAATAATTGAATTTAAAGAGAGGTTCATTGCAAATCTAGATAAGTTATTTGATATATTGACATGCGAATGTCAAATTTTCAGTTATAGAGAAGTAGGTTATAATGACTATGAGAATAAACCCCACATTAACTGTTGTTGTAGTAAAGAGAAAAAAATACCTACTATGGAACTATCCTTTATTAAAAGACAAAAGGAGAAGGTGGCAAGTAAAGATACTTTTCAAATAGGAGTTCCTGATATTCCAAGCATAATAGACAATTAAGAGCTTCAGAAAGGAAAGAAAAAGAAAGGATAGCAGAAAGAAAGAGAAAAGGTCAGGAGGAAAGCGCTGTTTTAGCAGGAAAAGCAGCAAGAAAATAAATCAAGCATTTGGGTGATAAAATAACTTTTGAAGCTGTCTAAGAGCCGGAATCTTCTACCAGGAATAGAAATAATTACGATGAAATTTCAAATATTGCTCTTGTTAGTATAAGGTATAATGTCGGATCGATACCAACTGCAGCTATAGCAACAGCAGCTTTAATAAATGCTGGATACATTACTGAGGAAGATACAAGTAAAGTAAGTGATAAGAATAAAGTTAGGAGAGCACAGGAAAAGCTAATGACAGTTATTGAACATGTATTTGAGGAAAACTTAAGAAAGGAAGGGGGAATTTCTTGTGTTCTCTTTGATAGGTGAATTGATGTGAAAATTTAATGATGGATGCAGATGGAAGTGCAAAATTGTTTCCAGTTAAAACAAATGAGGAACATTACACTGTCATCAGTAAGTATGGGAGTAATTACCTCCTCCACTTTGTCCCAGAAAAGGCTACAAAAGCAGAATCACATGCAGAGAAGATCGCTAAGGCTATGTGTGGATGGCTGTGGGAAAGAGGTTTGGATAAAATCTTTATGGCCATTGGAGGAGACTCCACGAATGTAAACACAGGTGTAAATGCTGGAGTAATGCGAAAAATGAAACTCCATTTGGGCAGAAAGCTTGTTTGGTTGGTCTGAAACTTGCACACTGGGGAACTCCATCTCCGTCATCTAATTCTCAAACTGGATGGCCCAACACTATCTGACAGTAGTTATCCCAGAACAATAGGAAAGCTCCTTAACTCTGTTTCAACTTGGATATCAACCCCAAATTCACTCAAATATCTTTAGATCCTCCTCTTACCAAGATACCTCAGGAAGTGGTGCAAGATTATTCCACTGATCAACACTACGGCTATAGAATTGTATCGGCAATCAGAGATGGAGTGCTTCCTACAGGGCTTTCTCTATTGTAAATCGGACCAGTAAACCACATTCGCTGGCTGACCACAGTTAACAGACT
The DNA here is from genome assembly GCA_963969495.1 of Ceratothoa steindachneri. Classification (NCBI taxonomy): domain Eukaryota; kingdom Metazoa; phylum Arthropoda; class Malacostraca; order Isopoda; family Cymothoidae; genus Ceratothoa; species Ceratothoa steindachneri. The sequence continues at coordinate 51,718,767 of OZ018331.1, forward strand.
TCTACGGCTGTGGGTGTCAAAGCATGAGCTAAAAGGAAAAGCTTTTAAGAATCTAGGACTGATGGTTGAGTTCATCATTGGTGTATATTACCCATGCTGGTTTAACGTTAAGATTCAGCACTCTTGGACCAAGAGACCTAGGCATATTATTTATCAACTTCACTGCTTTAAGTTTCAAAGGAATGAGGTGTTGAATATTGTTTTGCCAACTGTTAATAAATCAGCTTAGCATGCATACAGTGGAGCCATCCTCCAAACCCTCCTATGCTCTGAAGATCAGGCGGAGACAACTGAAGGGGTGAAAAGAATCCAGACCATCAGGGGAAAAGGAGACCCTGATACTCAACTAGTAAACTCCTTTTTAAGGCTAAGCAGGACATCAAACATCAATTGTAATGCTACCAGGATTGGAGATCTGATCATTTGGTCAGAGGATGTCTCTGAGACACCTTTCACTTGCTATTTAAGTATGGGAGGGGGGCTATTTTATATTTTGTTTATCAATATCATTTATCTTGGGATTGTCTATATTCGTATCTCTTTATTCCTTCTTGACCCAAGTTTCCCTTTGAAACATTTGTCTTCCATTTATCTGACTCTCGGTATTCTTATTGGCTGAGATTCCTTCTTCTTTAAGTTGGATGCGTTAGTTCTTGATCTTTGATTTCTTTCTTGATGTATCTTCATATTAACCTGCATTTATCTTGATGTGATGATTTCCTTCTTAATTCTTGATCACGTGATGATTTTTTCTTAATTTCCTGATGACGTGATGATTTTCTCTTAATTTCCTGATGACGTGATGATTTCTTCTTAATTCTTGATTTGTTGGGATGAGTTAGCCTTTAAAATCGTTTTACTTGATTTCCGTTTCTTTCGTGAATTTTCCTCGGGCAAATTGAGGACCCAGGAGTTTCGATCGTGGGACTTTGGATCCAAATGCCAGCACTCTAGCCATCACGCTACGGTGATTCCGTTCTGAGTTGGTGATTTTTTAATGGGCTATTTATATTCTCGCGTTAGGAGGAATTTTCTCTCTGATACATCTTTGGACCCCTACAAAGTACCACTGAATTGAAAAACTTCATTGACTCTCCTATGAAAGTACTTACCTGGCCACGTCACACACAGAGCATTGAGAGGGTTGTAAGAATGGTGACTGAGGCTTCTTCCAAGTATTTTTCACATGAAAAGAGGGATGGAGGAATCAGGGCACAAGAGACGAGTAGACGTCTGATGTCCAGGAATGAGTCAAAGCAAGATTTGTCTTCTCTGGTGAAGTCTAACTTTTGAATATGACCCAAAGTGACCCATGCATCTATATCTGGAGCTTTGCATACACTTTTATTATTCAATAAACATGTAAATTTGAGGTTAATGTGTATTCTCGTGTACTTAGAAAAAATAAAAATGGGTTACATAAGCTCGTGATGAAAGGGAAAAATTTACTTTTATTTGAATGTAAATTGATGAAGGTAGGAGTAATTGTATAACAAAATAAAGTTGTTTTCTACATCTACACCTCAAAATCTATCATTTAAGCACAGCTCATTAAAAGATTTACTTAAAGTATATTGTTGCCCCAAAGTATGGTCCGCCCTATTAATATAGCCTTTCATATTGAGTCTGAAGCCTGCCAAGAAGAGAAATGGGGCATTACTTTGCCTTTACAATTGATCACTCCATACACCGTGATGTGGACGGAGAACTTGATCTTCGAGGAGCATCTTTGGAGGATACAGTGAGGCAGCGAATGTTTTTCGAGTTTATCCCTTGGTCCTGGCATAAATTATTTTTGTTTGTGTAGAACTAAAGCATTCCAGGCTTAAGGACATGCTTCAGGTTTTTTACAATACCCTGCAGGATGTTCTCTATGTTTGTCTTTCATCTTCTCCGGCAGAATCTAGCTCTTTCTTAACGTTTTAAGAGTAGTAGATGATGTGCTCATAAAGTAACCTCCTCGATACTCCCTTGTGCCTGACTATGGACTTCATTTTCTTGCTGGGATCGTTGTCACTGATGGCCTAAATCTTTGCGACAAGTTTGGGGTTCTTTTCCTATCAATTTTCTTACGGTAACTTTTATGAGCCGCCGTACCATCGTAATCACAGCAAGAATCATTTACCTATTTCTTGATTCTCCGCACCAAATATGATAAAAAAATAAATTTTTATAATAACCTTTAAATTGTTTTAATTTAAACTAAATCAAAATTTAAAATTGATGTGATTAGGCATTACGAGGAAGTTATGTTTTGGAATCTCCATTAATTGAAAGTTGGTGTCTTGATTCTAAATTAGGGAATATTTGGCGTCTCTATTCTCCAGCTGGTTTCCCCTGGGCCCGAATTCGACATTTGATCCAGATATGATAAAATAATAGATGAATTATTCACTTAGGGTGAAATTAAAAATGAATATTAATTTACTATTATAGCACAGAATCTAAAACTGAACTATAGGCACTGTGAAAACATTATAATTGTAGCAATATATAGGTAATTCTGTGTTTCACCTTATTTTAAAGTTAGTGATAACGCGCGGTGTGAGTTCAGTAAAACTATAAGAAAAACGCGTGTGCAACCTGCCGAGAATTTGGAAATATCGGCTTCGATGGATGTCTATAGTCTCCCACTTTCTCTTTCTCGCGCGCACGCGCTCGCTCCAGAGACCGCCAAAAATGACGCCCAAGTCGCGCGAGCAAGTTTTGTCCCCGAGTACATTTCATCTAGGAAAGATTGAGGCCTTTTATCTCTCACAGTCACCTCTTCACACATTTTCTTTTACATGTTTCAAACAATATTTTCAGAATCTCTATATTTCTCTCTCATACATAATTATCAGCCTATCATCATATTCTTAAACAGACACTAACCTTAAAATCAATACTAATTAATGGTTCAACTCTGTCTCGATCGCGCTAATATTTCTTTCAGCACTTCATCCATAAATATATATTTAACAGGTAATGGCTATATCTCACACCGTTGACTACAACTCTTATACATATCAAAGATATTCTACTAACAGCAATCTAATAAATACTATTTATTCCTTAGGGTAACTCTTTCTCAAAATGTACCTTTATTTTCTTATCCATATTAACATTTTGCAAAACGCAGGTAACATTACTTTGTTTCAAGCTAACAAAGATTATTTTTTCCTGTATTATTGTATTTTTTAGGATTGCTTATCGATTTATGGCAATCTAACATTCATATGTTTTACGTTTCTCTAAAACGTTGATCGAGTTTTGCCTCTGATTTTTCTTATTTATTTTATGCGCTGATTTTGGAGGTCATTCACCAAACTCTGAATTTTTTTAAGGACGCACAATTATATCAGAGCTCGCATCTCACTTTTGGCTTGTTAATTCGTTAAATCACTTCTTTACCATTTATCCCTTCTTCCTTGTGTTTTATTATTAGGAGTTTAAATCCAAGGCCCAAATTCCTTCTTTGCGTCACCACTTTATCTTCTTCGAACTGCATAGTAAATAATCTATTCAGGCATATACAATAGATAGTAAACGTGTACTTAAAATTAAAACTATGTTGTATATCCTGTTTATCTATTGTATTTCGATGCAAATCCCTATTAATAGTACAATAAAATTTAGTGGACGAAACTTGCCTGTTCGATACGAACCAACTATCCTTTTAGATCGTAAATTATTTTTTGATAGTTCATCATAATTTGAGGGGGCGCTTTTTATGATAAAAACATCTAGAATCTCGTGTGAGTAATAATAATTTATTTCTAATAACATAGCATTAATTGGCATACTCATCTGGAATGTTTTCTGCAATCATTCTTTATAATCCTTAGCATCCTGTATTTTAAATCTATTCTCACCCCAGCAGAGATTTTTGTCTTATTATTGCACTTCAGGGTAGCTATACATTGCCAAGGAGTTGTTTATAACCTAAAATCAGCTTTTCTTTGGCAGCATAAAAAATTTAAAATATGTTCAAGTTGTGAGAAAATAGAGTGGATAGATTTCATTCCATCTTTTCGCCTTACTAAGTTAAGCTAAATTTTATTATTAGATGGCGAGTGAATATAACGAAATTTACCTAACCATCTGCTCAGCCATGAAAGTTCAGTTCAAATATTGGTCTCCTTCACCAGGTCTATTTGATAAGGAGACAAAAAACTACCAGACGAAAGATTTGGCTTTTTGTAGACCATCTCCTGTTTGTGGATATCCCGTTTGTTTCAATTTATTAATAAAAACTAAGGGAATCATTTCTTTGGCCAAAAGGAGAATACATGTTTTTATCTTCGGCCGGTACGTATTCTTACAGCAGGGGATGCGGTCCTTTATTTCGGTTGAATTTCTTACACATTTTCTCTTCTTTGGCGTCTAATTTGTCCTCGTTGTAGTAGGTTTCCCTGTACTTTTGAGATCCCTAAAAGTGTGGTCTATAAGTCTTTCGTTCATATCTCTTCTATTTATGGTTTTGGTATATTTACTTAAATCTCACGTTCTTGATGTTCTTGATTTCACCTAAAAATTGTCTTTAGTCGGGGCCTCCTTCTACCCAGCTACTATGTCTTCTCCTCATTTAGTTACACGAAGCGGTACGTTCCGAACAGCTTCACTGCCATCAACTAATTCATCTTTCCTAAGTTTTTTTAAATCTAGTATGTCCAAAAAATCATGGGTATGGTGCGTTCAGAGAAACATTAATTTTCCATTCACAGCTGAAATACTACTCCTGAAACTCCGAACTTATTTTTCTTAAGGAAACTATAATAAATTTTCAGTTTAAGAAACTTCTTTCTATTATTTCCATAGACTCTTTTATACAAGCATAAAGATAATCAACCATGAAAATATGCCCTCTACCGGCGTAGTTGTTGTTACTTGGCCTCGTAGACATTTTTAGATAGTCCTTGAAAATATAATTTATGCCTTTGCTCTTTCATGCTAACGGAATTAAATAATATAAGAGCTCAATAACATTATTTACCTATTTTTACTCCATAAACTATTTTTTCTATAACTGGTGTTCTTTTTTCTTATATAACCTTCACACCTGTATAAATATTTTAAGATGTTATTTCACTAAGATTTTGGGATCAAGTTTTAAGGCTAATTTTAGAACTTTCTATAACTGATATTGCGACAAATGCGTGAAACAGTATAAGTACTCCATATGACAATTTTAACCTAGTTAGTATTGTTTTGCATTAATTCAGGGGAGTGGTAGGGGGACAAAACTTAATGTAATCTACCTCCATATCTACAAAATCAGTTGATTAATAATTCCATTTAATAGATAAGATGCTAAAAACCTTAAAACTGAGCGAAGCATGAGCTCCTCCTGGTCTGCCAGCCTCGGTTTGCTGATGGATTTCCCAAAGTGGAAAAAACGTGCAAAAGGATCAAAAGTACGAGACTCCCGTTGGCAGGTGGGCTAAGTTAACACAATAAATATGATAAACATACATAGTAGCGCTTGGAAAAGACGATCTTGAAGTGGATTTGAATCGGTGAGATTGACAACCTTTATTATATTATCAAAAAAATCTTTCAAACGTCCTCACAAATATTTTGCAATTAAATGTTGACGGTGAACTAGGTAGTTATGCAAAACACATTAGGAAAAGTCTCTTTTAACCTGCATCCTCCCAGATTAATTTCAAAAATTGATTTCCCTAAATTTCACACGGTATAACATACGACTTGGTATCACTTATCATATCAAGTGTAAAATATTTAACTTTGATGGTGTCGAGATCTGACACGTTACCATATGGTCACACTATGAGGATTGGATGTAAAAATTGAACGGAACATATATTTGGCAGAAACGAACTTTTTTCACAACTAATCTTTATACGAATATATGAAAACATCATCTAACTCTAAAAATTACAGCATGAATGTTTCCGCTCCTCAATTAAATTGATGGTATGAAAATAATTAAAGATTCTGCTACAAATTAATACAAAATAAGTATATTTAAGAAACAAATTGTCAAATTTTCGGTAAAACAAAGATTTTCCTTCCACGTGCTTTATATACATCTATACAACTAAAAAAGTAACAAAATATATTATTCCTCCTGTATTTGAAGTCTAGGCACTTAACATAATAGATAATTATTTAGTGTGATAAGGAATAATCCAGCATCACATTCAAAACATTCAGTACGTCCCAAACTTCTGCAGCTTGATCGGACACAACGTCTTCTCTTATTACCCTCTACACTTTTTAATAAATGAGCTTCATTATTATATCGAAGTTCATTTTCCAATGAAGAGCTTGCTTATCTTCGCCCAGCCTTTTTCGGAGGTACACCGTATTTCCCAATATTTCACATGGCAATTTTCCAGTGAAATTGTTTATGACATAGCATTTCCGCATTGTTTAGCCAATATCCATGCATTATTTATAGTAGCATCTATAAACCAAGTGAGCTTCACCACCACCACTTCGTTCCTCGAATAGCAATACCGTATATATTTATATTTTGATCCATCCTACCTGTTACTCCCATGTTTTTATTGTACATGTAAAGAGTTTCTGGGATCGGAAAATTAATATTTTCTCTTTTCTCTTTTGATATTATTCAATTTTGCAAGCTGTAAATGGTTGATGCAATAATTACTACTGCATTGTTTTTTCAGCGTGTCAGAAAAATCCTATCGCCATTATTTGTGGTACCCATAAGAGATCGTAGGAGCCACGGGATTTTTTGACATGTGCATTTCATTTGTCAATGTATACTCTTTGAAACGCGATTAGCTTTGATTATTTCAATGAAATTATAACCGAAAGTTTTCATCTCAATCAATAAAGGCAGTGTAGAAAATATATTTCGCAATATAAAGTGTATGGTAATCTTTTCTGCACTGTATCGGCTCAATATTTGAAGCACTATTGCAGTATATTTTCCGAACCTATTATTTGCATATGTATCATCAACTGTGTTAAATTTTCCTTGATATAGTTCAAAAGGAATCAAATATCCTGAGGGATAATTTCGACACTAAATTTTATATCCGAAACGGATTGGTTTGTTGCGAATTGATTGTTTGCAAATATGCTTTCCAAAGTATTCCACCATAGCTTCATCATGAGAAACACTTTGAGATGGAATGTAATGTTCCATGAAACTACGTTGCATAAACGTAATTAGTGGTCGAACCCTAGAAAATTCATCTCTGCACTCAAGCTCTGAATTCTCTTGAAAATGCAATGCTTTCATGATTTGGTCAAACCTGTTGCAACGCATCGCATTGTGAATGGACTGATTCCTCAAATCGTCCCCATCACTAAACTATGCTACCTTAATTCAAGTAATACTATACCCAGACGCTATTAAAGTAATAAAAAAAACTTAAAGTTCGTGTAAACTAATATTTTAGCTTAGAAGATTCTTTTGAGAAGCATACAGATCTAATTGGATGACACTGTGATTACAAACTTCATCATCAAAGAATAACTAAAAAAATTCCAAGGCGTTAAATCAATCTATTTTGACAGATTGGACTCAGGAAATATTGGAGAAAGTATTTCTAAATTTTAAGACATCAAAGTGAAGGAATGCACTACTTTAGATAGGCGAGCTAGTGGTATAGTGGTATAGCTGCTTACCTTTCTTTCGACTAAGTTCAGCTGGTGTAAGTAACTGATTACTAATTTGAGGTGATGGTATGTTGTTAGCTTCATCTCCACTATCCGTAGAACTTCATCTGTTAGATAGTAAGGCTCTGGAAGTTCTATATAAAAATCATTATTGCCGGCTCCTCCCAAAGGTCCAACAATTCATTCATCGTCAACTTTCTGTAAAGGGGTGAAAAATGTATCCATATGTTACTAGTGTGCCCATATGGTAACACGGGAAAATTGTGTTATAAACATTAAACCTATAGTTATATTTTAAAAGAAATAGGATATTATAAATGCCTGTTAATATTATAAACAAGTGATGCTATAAATCACGGTTTATTCAAGGGCTTGCCAGCGGCAGAAGTTGCAAGCGAGAAAAATGTTCCAGAGGAAATAGGAATCGCGAATTCGAAGTAATTTCGAACTTTATTCAAAGAATTCCTTCAAAAAAACACTATAAAGTTCGAAAGAACTTGTAATCCATCTGTTTTCTTTCTGGTCGGCTATGTTTATATAGTACGAGTGTGTGGTTTAAAATGCGGCTCGTAGATATCTAGTTTTTTGAGAATGTTTAACGCCCTCTTTCCTCCATTTCTGTGTCTAAAAAGGCGCGATAAAAATATTAAGAGATTTAAAAATAGGGGCAAACGATGAACTGACAGAGAGTAGCAGATTTTCTTGCGGCAATAGGGTGTAGAGGGAAAACTTCTCCTCCAAGTTTCAGTTGTAGTAGAGGTATTGCTCCTGGTACACCATTCAAGTACCTTTAAATCCATGAGGATACTAAAGTGCGTCGATAACCGATCTATGTAACATTCAGAGAGTCTCTGTCATTACAAACAATATTTCATTTCTTTGTCATTAAACCTGTTAGAGTTATATTAGCGGCATAAATTACTTATTTTGCAAGGAGGGAATTTTTTAACATAAGTACGACAGATGCAATCATTTTATCCGAGACTTAAACTTTCCCTGAGCAACACCAAACAACCATTAGATGTCTTATTCTACTTTAAATACATAATATAACTTGATTATTCAATTTTTGAAGAATAAGTTGCCTATAAACCTTTCATTCTAGCAATTTATCACCCAATCTATGTACCCCCACCATCTTACAAACAAACTCTATATCACTAAATATTATTTGATCCACCTTATGCCAGATTTCTCAATTTGATTACAGGTACCTGTAAAAACTTTGGGACTAGGAAATACAACCAACGTACGTATGTATTATACCTGGATGTAAGACTAACGGTCGTTGGCTATATAAAAATCATTGAAGAGATAGAATTAAGAAGAAAATGAAAGGAAAAGAAAAAGAAAAGTAGGGAAAATAACAAAGAACTAAAAATCCTATGCTCTTAAGCTAGGAAAGAAAAGAATGAAAAGTGGGTGATTGAAAGTAGAGACGATATACATATTTGAACTCACATGAAAGCAAGGAAGTGGAAGTAAGTTAACTAATCAAGATCCTTAACCTCTCTTACAATTCCAATTTCCTGCTTTCTAGTGTCTAAGAACTATATCCAGCATAGCTACTTTTCTCTCTGCATTGCCCGTTTATTCTACATTTTATTTTGTGAGATTTATAAAAGAGACCCTAATGAACGGTTTGTAGTTCTAAAGCAATAAAAAGTTTTTTGAAGCACCTCAAATGTAATTTACCAAGATGCCTCTCTTCTAGGAGTTATTTGTATAGTGAAAGGGAGTTAACAAGAACAAAGGTGTTTGCTCGCAAGAGAACGAGGTAAAGAAGTGGATAAGTCAGGTAAATAAGAGATAAGCAGGTGCTGTTTAAGTATTCTGTGTACCATCACCCTATTTATGATTAATTATCCGTTTTACTTAGGTTCGAGCTCTCTAACCAAATAAGCTACTTTTGTTAGCGTTCATCAAAATTAAATAAGCTTTAACATTGTTCTAATTTTAATTTAGTTTTATAAATATATTTAAGGGAAGGAAATAAAATAAAAGGATTTTATAGTTCAAGAAATAAATAGAGCTACAAACCATTTATTCATTAAAAAGTACTTAAAACCATTTTTCGGAAAAAATTATCACGCATTACCTAGAGTATACAGGAAAAATAGATTCGCTTCTTTCTAACCTAAGCTTAATATAGGTAATTTTATCTAAATTTGTTATCATATTGGTGTAGTTTAATAGGAAAAAAATTCTTTTGGGATAAACCTTTTCTCACAAAATCTTCACAGCAAAATGCACAGAATGATTTGAAAGATAGCTATATAGACAAAAACAATGAATGGCCAAACCAACTTAACAACCATTAATCAGTCCACAACCTAAAATAGGCGGCCGTCGGATAATGACAGGCGACACAGCAACAACAAACTATAACACAGCAAGTATAGACCACTAAAGACAGCCCCGAGGGAAATCATGAAAATCTGGTCTCTCTTATAATTTCCAGAAACGTAATAGTGCAACCTAACAAAAAAACCTTCATCCTAGCCATACTTAGTGACTAAAGAGGGTGAGTTAGAGATTTAGGCGTCAATAGGCAAGTGTGGAACACCTCCTCACTCTACCAAGCCTGATGTGACAATGCCGGAACAGTTGATGTCTAGCTATAAATACATTCTCCATGATCTAAAAATCAACAACTTCCCCCTTGAACCATTACAATGAAAGGAAACAACTAAACTTTAATTAAAAGAGAAATGTGACAATCATACAACTACGACCTAGTAAAGGCTGTAGTCACTTGACTACACTGGCTGGTCCTTTCTCTTAAGAGTTACCTCGAGGTATCAACATGATACTTCATTCCATCGAAACTCCCCTCACCCATATCAACCTCCTGGAATTCTTTAATAGAGGTGTCACCTTCATTCTCCTCTGGTTGAAGTACAATTTTCCTGACATCAAGAATATGTCTTGGAACCCAATCTAGAGTACTGTTATTAGAGGAGTTAATATCAATGACTGTACCTCTCCTACAATGTTAATTATAGTGCGCCTTTAGAGGCTGAACCTAAACCTCCTCCACGATCACAACCCTTAGGAGAGTTGCATTTCCGTGCCACAATAGGCTCCACTGTCGGGAGCCTCCACTCATACTTGTATACTAGTTTACTTTTATCCTGTCCTGTTTGCGGCGCCATATTTTACCAGAAGACCTCCTCTTGCGGTATGATGTTTCCCCTCTGCAATATATTTTATTTTCCGATTAGTGCACTCCACTATGCTATTTCCCTTCTGGCTTATAAGCTGCTCGAATAAATCTCATTATATTCCACTTTACACACAAATGTAGAATTTTTTTTATTTAAAAGTGGTAGCATTATACATAAATATTTTCTGAACTGGTCCTCTTTGTGAAAAGATTTCATTGAAACTAGTCGCAATATGCTCATCAGTTTTTAATATTAGTTTTCTCCACCTTACAAACCGTCCTTGACCACAATCACCACAGATAAATTAGACTGGTGTCTAAAATGACTTTCATCAATAGCTAACCTTTTCCAATTTTTACTTATACAAATTTCACCTATTTTTGTGAGTTGCTGGTGCTGGATCAATCAGTTGAAATCTTTCATATGATCTTACTACACTATGTACCTACTCCCATTTGACATTTGGATCAATTTTCTTAGCTAGATAGCATGATCTTTCAATTCTAACATAAGGCATATTATGAGCTTCTTTCAAGCTCAGACCAGTAGCACAGGGATGATAAACATCACTATTTATGTCATCATTATTTAATAGCCACTTCTTTGGCACTCTGGTCAAAATATCTTCTTTATTCTTTGACGTGAATACCAGCTCAATAGTTAACTTTACTCCAAATTCCCCCACAATTGCCTTCAGTGTTCACACTCTGCGTTTTATAAGAATCTCTGATGCCCCCTTACTCATTATTCTATTCTCTTCACTTATACTACAAATTGTTGCTGAATCAGTAGCCCATATTATTCTTAAAGCCCCAATTTAGAGGATTTTTTATACCCTTTAAAATTTTATATAACTCTGCTACATTAATATGCTCATAACCATCCTTTTTCCTCAACCACATAGCATCCCTAACAGAAATTCCATTTACCTCAAGTAATGCACCAATTGTAATACTGCTTGCATCTCAAAACACCGTCGGCTTTCCATCTTCTTCCACAAATCACTGTCCTTTCACAGGATTATTTATTTTCACCTTATCTATTTACCTTATTACTCATACTTAAAGCTCTATACCCAATATAATCTTCCCACCTAGCACTGTCTGCACTTCTTTTAATGAAAGAAACTACAAGCAACTCTCAACCACCTATAAACTGGATAGTGAAACACCAATTTTCCGAATATGGAAAACAATTCTCTTCTGGTACAGTTTTTAGGAACATTTACTACTTCAGTTCCACCGGTAAAGTTCATGTTAACCATATGGACCCATATGTAGCCTCAACCCAAGGACTGCTGCACCATTTAACTTTTCGGGTGGTTTGGTAATAAAACTATTGTTATTCAAATGCTCCTGGAGCTCAAATGTAGATAAATCTGCATCCTTTACCAGTATATAATCAATATAGGAACTGGTTGCTCTTTTCAATTTCTCAGATTTTGAAATAACACATTTCAAAATATTTTTTATAACTCGTGGAGCACAATTTAATCCAAAACCAAATCTCGTAAGACAATAAGTTAATCCCTTGTACTCCATTCACCAACTGATATTTCTACATTTTTTCCTCCACCTTAATTTTAAGATATGATGACTTTAAATCCTTAAAAGAAAGCTCTCCATCTACCTGGCGCCATTCTCTGTCTTTACATCCTCCTTCGCATGAGATATAATGTATTAATTTGACTCTATAGTCTATAACGGGTTATATCTTGTTTTTTGTTGGCTGCTCCACTGCCAGGAAGGGCAAGATGCCTTTTACAATCCAACGGTCTATATCTTTTTCAAAATCTTAATATTTTCTGCCTTGCAAATCTCTGTCATAATGAGAAATTTTATTTTTTAATACAGGCTCTTCATTTTTGCTGAAAAAGCAATCAGCCGTCAAAGGGTGACATAAAAATGTGCTTTAAAATCCATATCTAGGATGGTCTCTTATGAATTCGCTGAATTTTTAAAAAACTACCGTTTTCTGATTGCACAGTTTCAACACTTGCAGCACAATGCAGTTTAACAAATGTCACCTTATCTCCAAAATGGACAGCACACCTTTGATGTATTATGTCCATTTCTAATATTACATCAACTCCATTTACAATAGTGTCACTTATAATTGCCTGCACCTCTACTTCAACATTGTTCACTATCACCTTAATGACACAACACAATCTACACTTCACTTCATGCACATCAAAAGCAATTAAACTTTCTTCTCCACAACAATGTTTAACTAACCTATCACAAATAACAGCATCTGTGCAACCCGTATCTACCGATAATTTCACAGTGTAGCCTCCAATCTTGACATCAATTACATGCATATGTGATGCCATTGCTAGGGAGGGCAACTAAGGGCGCAGCAGTTACCCTCTACTCTTTTCCCTTTCCCTGACTAGAGCATTGAGTTGAAATATGTCCGGGATGCCTGCACCTGAAACAAATTATCTTATTTCTACTTGTACAAGAGAGAACCATATGTGGTCCCTCACGAATGAAACATTTACCTTTAAACCCTTTTCTATTTGATTTAACTTCCAATTTACCATTTTCAACTGAAGATTCTTGATCTCAAGGCATGCTTGATACAAGAGAATTACCAGAATGTCCTTACAACATAAGCAATGATTTTAGTGCTACTCATATTAGAGGTCATAATTTTATTTCAAGCTATTATCTCAGTAATAGATATATTAGCAATACCATCGACTTGTTGTAGGTCAATTGCTACACGTTTCGGCAGTCCATTAACCAAAGTCAGTTTGAAAATATGCTCCAGTGCAGCTCAATTAAAACCAGCTAACCCTGCTAGCTTCCTAATATCAGTGCCATAAGTATCTATTTGTTCTCCACACCACCGTTTGCGGACTAATTTAGCATGAGTCACAAATATTCCATTAAATATAGGCAGAAAGAAACCTGTTTACAATTTCATCGCCATCCTTTTGTTCATCTTCAGACATTTAAAAATTCAATGCGAATGCATTCATTACCTTCCAAGTAAAGTGGAAGAAAACTAGCCACATCAGATATTTTTTGTAACTTTGTAACTACTCCTACTTTTTTACTCATAGTATGACATCACCTTACCCATCGAATGATTTGATCATATCTGCTTTAATATTCACTGCCATATTAAAGCTAAGATAGATTGTAGTTAAATACAAATAAATGATTTTATTTTACTCAACTCTTCTCACAGGATCTTCCCAGCAAAATGCACAGAATGATCTGAAAGAGAGCTATGCAGACCAAAACAATAAAGAACAAAACCAACTTAACAACAATTAATCAATTGACAACCTAAAATAAGCAACAGGTTGATAACACTGATAGGTATCAAAGCAACAATAGACTACTACTGACAGCTCGGAGGGAAATAATAACAATCTGTTCTCTCTTCCAATTGCCAGAAATGTGAAAATGCAAACCAACAAAAAAATTCACCTAGCCTTACTTAATCAATAAAGAGGGTGAGTTAGAGATTGAGGGATTGGAGCAACTGTGGAACACCTCCTCACTCTACCAAGCCTGATGTGACAATGCCAGAATAGTTGATGTCTGCTTATCATTTCATTTTGCTAAACTGTTCTGAGTTAGTTACGCTGCATACTTAATCATCACCGATAAACGAACTGAAGATGAACAATAAATAATGCGAAAATCTCCCAAAAGAACAAAACTGTTTTTTCAGAATATCTGTGTATGAATGCTCAAAAAAGTATCACGTTCCGAATAACAAATAACTGTCTAAACGAGGAAATTTTTTATGAACACCTCTACAGGCATGAACGTAAGATTAATAACATTGAGATTCTATGAATGGTCAACATTGATATATGGCTGTGAAGTAAGGACACTTAAAAATGATATGGTAAAATGACTGGAGGCAGTAAAGATGTGGTTCCTGTGAAGGATGATAAAAATCCTGTGGATAGATAGATTTATAAAGGAGGAAGTATTATGAAAGGCTGCTACAGAGAGATGTCTGTTAAGGAACGAGATAAAGAGGAACATGTATCATTTGGACACATCGTGAGAGGAGAAGACTTTGAGAAACACTGCCTATTGGAGAGAATATAAGGGAGGAGAGTTACACGGAGTTACACGAAAAAGAAGTACCTAAAAGGCCTTGCGGCTAATATCGAGGAGGCACTTTTTGCGGTTTCAATTCTTAGCATGTACTGATACTTGCTATTAGATCATCAACTTTTCAAATATAATTTGTCAAGTCTACTCTTCAACACTGCTACTCTCAACAACTCTCGTTGGTAGTTTATTCCATGTGTCGCAAATGTCATATGTGAATGACTTACTTACCGGAATGGTATTGAATCTGGGCAGCTCCACCTTCCACCCGTGATTTCGAGTCATATTCCAGTTGAGGGTAAAGAATTTGGTCGAGTCGACATTTTCAAATCCTGGTAAGATTTTAAAAGTCTCTATTAGACGATCGCGCAGTCTTTGAGTCTCTAAAGAATAGAGATCGATCTCTTGCAGTCTTTCTCGGTATGACTTGTTCCTTAGCTATGGGATTAGTTTCGTGGCCCTGGCTTGCACCTTTTCCAGACAATCGATGTCTTTTCGATAATGAGGAGACCAGA
This sequence comes from Ceratothoa steindachneri, assembly GCA_963969495.1. Lineage (NCBI taxonomy): Eukaryota > Metazoa > Arthropoda > Malacostraca > Isopoda > Cymothoidae > Ceratothoa > Ceratothoa steindachneri. The sequence continues at coordinate 51,734,136 of OZ018331.1, forward strand.
ACTGAACAGCGAACTCTAGGTGAGGCGTCACCAGCAAGTTGTACAAAGGCAAAACAACCTCTTTTGTTTGAAAGCTGAATTGCGTCTTGATGTAACCCAACAAGCGATGAGCCTTTTTCTCCACCTGTAAGCACTGCTTCGATAATTTGAGATCTCGCTAATCAGCAAACCTAAGTCCTTCACGATATCAGTAGACTCAAGACGCATAGCTTGTAGCTCGTAGCCTGACCGGGGATTCGCATACCCGATATGCATCACCTTACACTTGTCTAAGTTAAAAGGCATCTGCCACTTGTCAGCGCACTCGCCGATCATCCGTAGGTCATCCCTCAACATCTCGATGTTTTCGGGATTCGCTACGTTAGCTCCAAGTTTTGTGTCGTCGGCAAATTTCGCTAGACGACTTACCAGTCCTTCATCTATATCGTTGATGTAGATAATGAATGAAAGAAGGCCTAGCACGGAGCTCTGAGGGACTCCGCTCGTTACTGACGACCACTGAGAGGTGTGGCCTCCGATCGTAACCCTCTGTCACCTGTCCGACAACCAACTTTCTAACCATTTTGCGACCTTTTCCCTTATTCCCAGGGCATGTACTTTCGCCATCAGTCCGCCGTGGGGGACTTTATCGAAAGCCTTTTGGAAATCCAAATAAAGTATGTCCACCGCTCAACTTCTGTCAAACTCGCTCATTATACCGTGGAAGAATTCAAGCAAGTTCGAAAGGCACGAGCGCTTTCTTCGCAAGCCATGCTGTGTGTCTCTCAACAGGTCGTGAGACTCTAAATGATTTATTATCCTTTCCCCGATGATGCCTTCCCGTACTTTGCCCACGATTGAAGTGAGATGAGACATATTGGTCAATAGTTTCCTGCGGTGCCACGGTCGCCCTTTTTGTGGATCAAGGTAACATTGGCCATACGCCAGTCTGCAGGTACTTCGCCACTGTCGAGGATAAGTTGAAGATCTTAGAAAGATGAGGGTTCACATGATATTTCACCTCACGCAGTACTCTTGGCAGGAAGCCGTCAGGACCTGGGGATTTATACGCATTTAACTGACCTAGCCTCCTATCAACCTCTTCGGAAGTTGTAGTTATTGCTTCTAGTGATTCTAACTCGCGATCTATCACTATCGGCGGTCTGGGTATCTCTCTACCCCTTTCCCTCATGAAAACCGAGGAGAAGTAGTCGTTGAGTATGCCAGCTATTTCGTCATCTGAATCCTGGAGAATGCCGTCGGCGTCCCTCAGGGGTCCGATGCGTTGGCGTACTGGTTTTTGGCTGTTCACGTACGCGAAGAACTCCTTGGGCTCTCTTTGGAGAAAGAGGCTACACGAATTTCTTTGTTACGCTTAGCCGTGCGCACTAGTTCTTTAACCGTTCTACTATGGGTCACATAGGCTTCATGGTGCATTGCACTACTATTCTTCTTCCATAATCTGTGCACTGACTTTCTAGCTTTAATAGCACTAGCGATTTCTTGAGAAAACCAGCTAGGCTGAATGCTCGCTAGTCTGACAGCCTTCGTGGGAACGCACTTGGCCTGACGATCCATAACACGATATTTGAAGTCGTTCCATTTAGAATTCGTCCCGCCTTCGTTAGTTGGTTGCATCTGGCCAAGAAAGACAAAAATCGAAGCTTATGGACACGATTCTTCAGCACCTTGGTGATGGACGAAGAACTGTGAACCTAAGCAGACTTGGGGACGACAGGGGGAGATGAAGATCCATGGTCGCCGACGTCACTTGACTGTAACGATACATTTTTATTTTTGAGGGAGAAGCTACTAAGCGATTTTTAATTTAAAAGGATGAGTTTTAAGCAATGTAGACGTACGATACATTTCATGGATTTAAGACGACCTTAGAAAAGCTTTGTTTGCAGCGTTTGATCCCAGTGAATAAGAAGGGAATTTTTGATGGGGGAAATGGAAATTGGGTGAGATGGTGTTTGAGGAAAGCTTTATGACTCGTATGGTTTGGAAGAATAACGAACAATTAAGGAGCGATAAAGAGGAAATAAAACGGATTTAAACTCATGTTGAGTTATGTGGTTTAATTGTTTGATTAATTGTTTCAAAACTTGATTCATTAACCAGGCAATACGTGATATGTTTCTGCTCATAAATCTGACCATATTTGTCTATATAAATTATGAGCATAGGTGAGGGTATGAGTCTATCTTCTCGACATATCTACGTCTTTTGGTAATATAGAATGATCACAAACTATTTTGTTTTCGAGATGAATGAGATGAGAATTTATTAATAATGTATAAACCAACGAGGGCATATGTTACAAAAACTATGGTGTTCTTTGATGAGGCAAGTGGGGTACGGTCTGAATGAGGCCGGGGGGCACGATTAGAACCAAACTTCCGATGAAGATAGCCAATCTTCAAAGATGATGTTCGACGGGAAATCTGGGATTACTCGTGATTCTACTGGAAGAGGAAGCTTCTTTTCCTCAAAGGTAATCGATGGGAATTTTCTTCAGTTCGATTAAGTGAAGGGAGACTGTTGCGCAACTTCAAAGGCTTGCCGTTGCCAAAAACTAACAATTGACTAGGGTAGAATCACGGCGGAGAAAGACTTGCTGTTTGACGAACGCTCACAGGACTTAAGACTTGACACGTTGAGGACGGCCTTGAGGTACGAGATGGACTCATCGAACTGCAGTATAACCTGAGTATTTGTAGTCCCGATTCCGAGGGGAAGGGTGGAGTTTGGAGAAAGAAGTCACAAAATCCAAACATCTTATCCGGAGGCTGAGTTGATTCATCATTTAGCAGCAAGGTGTGAGAAACAGCGGCTCTTCCTCGTCTCGTCACCGGGGAGAAGGAGGCTTGGGCCGAGTTGACAGGATTGGGCAATATTTCCCCAATGCGCTCGGGAGTCGATAAGTCCTGAATGTTCGAAAAGGAAGTGACGTTGTCCTCGGCGGGATACCATCGCACGTCGTCTCCAATAAATTGAGGGGAAGGGGGCCAGAGGGTTGTTCTTTTACACGATATATTACGCTCTCCGAACCTTATCCGTCTCTGAAAACGGCGAACGTATCTCTAAACGGCTCAAACTTATTACCTAGCTTCTGCATGAGAAGAATGTGAGACTTAATTTCTCAGAACTTTCTTAAGCTACACACTAATTTTGGAAATTAAGGGTTCTTATTTTATTAATTTTATTTTATTATATTTTATTATATTTGTAACTAAAGAGAAAACCAACAACAGCATATCTACGTAGGAGAATCTTTTAAAGAAAAAATGAAAATAAGAGGAAATTTGATCGCTCTAGTTGTTCAATAGGAGAATATTTTGTTTTCTAGTTGCCACATGGGCACACATTTTTTATGGTTTGGTTAATAGTTACCAGGTGAGCACGCAATTTCTACGGTTTGGTTACTAGTTATCAGGTGGGTACATAATTGCTCTGGTTTGTTTTAACGGGGGTGAGGAGACATTATTAAGTAATCGAATTCATAAGAGGGTCTCACCGCCAGAGCGGGATTATCTCTATATTATATTTTTAATTGGTAAGTGCATTTACACTACTAATATGCGCTCTATTTTTATCTTATCTCCGCTCACTTTCTCTCAAGCTGAAATGAAGGGAAAGTGTTAAATCACTTCCATGAATACGAGATACACGGATCTGGATGCACACAAATGTATTATGTTTTTTCCTAATGACACAGGTGAGTTCTGCTAGCGCTATCAATCGCGTTGAGTGGACTTCTAAACAATGCGTAAAGCTAAGAATAATAGATTTTATCTAGTCTAATATATATATACTACCTATTCAGCTCAACAGTGGGGCATAAAGAGCATTAGTTATTAATAGAATCACAAAGAGATGCTAGCCTTACTTTGATACTGGGTGCAAACTTTTCAAGCTATAAATATATATGCTGTTTCATAACATTTATGGCTGTTCAGCTATTTCAATTCATCTTCTCTGATGAAGAAATCAATGCAGTTCGTTTTGTACGAGAGTTTGAAATGTATAAGAAAGCGACCAAGTGAGGAATTTTGACCTGAATGTCTGAGGAAGATAATCAAGAAAAGCATCGTATGTTGAGCAATATTGGTCGTTTACACATTGCTGATAGTATTATGAACCAAATTAAGTATTAAGGAGTACAAAAAGGTCAGTGACTACCTCATGTAAGAGAATTTTATGGTGACAGACCTTGGATATTTCAAGATGACTCACCCCATGTCACCCGGCTAAGTCAGTGACGATATGGTGTTGACAAAATCACGTTCATCTGCTCAAATGGGTTGAAAGTTACGCATAAAATATTCATTTTAAAAGTTTATAATTAATATCACTGTACTACTGTATAAATATAAATCCATTGGCTATAAATGAAATTCGTTTAATTGAGAGTTATGTAGAAAACCCGAAAATTTTGAGATGCGCTATAAAAATTTCGCTACAATGAACAGTATATATAATCAATTACCCATTTCAATTTGTGGTATTAATACAATAGGGACTTAAATTTATCAACTGACAAGTGTAGTTAACTTACACTGTTTCTGAAATATTCTAAGAAATTATAAATTTAGTAAGATGAAATGATGTAAGAGAAATTTCAGTCTAACAACTTTTCGTTGCAACAAAAGAAAGATAGCTAAAGGCAAATCATGCTTTTGCAAATACCAAAAAGGCTGTAGTTAATTTCCATATTAAATGCATAAAGAAGGATGATTTGTGTAGTTAATTACCTTACCTCTCCCTTTTTAATCGTGGATGAGGTCTTCTACCACGATTCAAATTGACAAATAAAGTTCGGAATGACAATTGCTGGAAAGCGGATAAGAAACAGGGCACCGTCTTTGTTTAAAAGAAAGCTGAAGAAAGACTGATAATGATGCGTTTCTGAAAGAGGCAAGAACCGGGAACGCTTCTTGACCCAATGGAGAGCAAATGGTTTGCGCCTCACAAGAGTATGGAATGAAACTCCGTTCGTTAGGTTATGTGAAGGAAAACTAAGGGATGTGCCAGAGAAGGAATGAGGAAGAGACTGATTATATTTATGGAATTCTCCCTGGTGACGTAGGAAGTAGGAGCACTTGGCGAATATATCTTAAACGCGAGGGAAAGCCTAAAAGGCCGCAGCTCTCTACGACCAAAATAATTTGGTGTCGGCTCTTAAAAGACGTGAAAATCCAAATCCTCTTGGAAAGCGACGGTTTTGAGAAATATCAGTAATGATATTAGTCATGTTGCCTTTGCAGATTCACTTTGCACGTCTATGGGATAGAGTTAAATAGTGAGACTTCTTTAATCGGTTTCTCAAAGAAAGTTTTCTAGGATCTAAGAATGACACAGAATCTCACAAAATACGGTAATCATCTTGAATTGAGACTTGCATAACCCGCAAAACTGCACCTTTTTAAAAGGCAAATCACAAACATATATATATATATATATATTAGAGACAGAGCACGGCCGAGCAAGATTACTATTCAAATGCAATCTGATTGAACAATAAATATGTCGTTACAATAAAGCTCCTTTTCTCACAAATATTCTTTGAGAAGCCCCTTTTAGGGCCATTATATCACACGTACAACTTGAGAAAAATACTCTCAACAGCAACCCATTTTTCTTCTCTTAAACAAACGAGTATCGCTGGTTTGGGTGGGTAAGTTAGTGCAGATGGTAGCTTTGCGTGTGCGGCATTTGTTTACCACAAGTGAGCATATTATCTGGTTGTGTCATCTCTTAAAATGATTACCATTTCTATGATCTGAGGCAAATAATATTTTGTATTTTTTGTATTTATTTATTTTAATCTAACACAAAATACGTCTAAGAGATTTGTCCCCGAAGTGTTTTTAATTTTCTTATTTTTATATAATGGGCCAATTTCTGAGAATAGAAAAGCTTAAGGAAATACATATAGTGAGTTAGCAGAGAAATAAGGATCTTAGTGCTCTTCAAGCTCTAAAATGACAGCAACTTTCCTTAATGCAACTCTTTTGAATTAAAGGTTGCTTCCGTAAAATTATACATGTTTACTTTATCTGTCCGGTACGAATTTGAAATGATCTTAAACGTTTCCTTCTGCGTTAATTTTTAAAGAAAAGGGAATAAGAAATTTAGGGAACTAAATCTTGCTTTCTGCATTTTAAAGTGCTTGTTACTCCCTCATATCCATAAGCTGCCTTTACAAGCTGAAGGAAGGTAAAAATAATTTTGCGCTTGCCTTAAACCCGCCATTTACAAAGGCCGAAGCAAGTTTTCTCCGAGGTGATGCAATAAAAAGCTATTACTTGATAACTATGACTTTATGAGATGAAAAATTAGTAATTCTTAGAAAGTGAGAGGAATGAAGCTAGAAATGGATTAGCAGGAAAATGTAGCTTAAGAATTATTTGTTTTAGTTAATCATAGACGAGCTGTTTTTCCCCTATGAAACCTCAAGAAGACCATGCCTATTATTTATCTAGTTTTTACCTATATATTTCACTTTTGGTATTTGCCAATAAATAAATTTTCCCTGGCATTTGGATCGAGTGTTTGGAAATCAAATCTCGCAATGCTACATTTTCTTCCAATTCCCATTGGGAAATCTTTGAACATTGTTTTATGTATAAAAGACGAGCCGCATTTATGAGAGGTAATTCTAAGTTTTGTTTTATGCATTTGATAGTTGTATTAGTTGTATCAATGTCGTGTTTTGTAGTCGGTGGTAGACTTGGTTCTATCTATTGTGTTGTATATGAAAGATAAATATTATTGACATATTCTTTATACTAGTAGATCCAATTTAGCGTTTTAAAGCGAAGTTAAGAAAACTTTCGTATGAGTATAATTTGTATATGGATGAGTGTATATAAAAGTACATGTAGATTCATGATGTGTGGAATGTTGGTCATATTCTTCGCGGGAAAAAGAATCATTGTATATCTATAAAATAGTCCAGTTTATGATTAAAAAGTGATATCAGCCTAAAAGTTTTCCTCCTCTTCATTTCTAATTACACTTAATTAAGAGACAGTCCTAAGATAGTAATTATGGTTCCATTGTACCACACTTTACATTATTATATATGGTTAAATTAAGGACAGAATTTTGTCGTTCATTAAATTGAATAATTGGGCAAAGGTCAGAAAATTTATGAGCAGAAGAAATAAAATAGTAATAAACTTCCAGTTAAATATCCTAAATTATTAAATTAAATAGTAGAAGAAATAAATATCGTTCTTACAATAAACAGATGATTACTTTTATATGTACATTGAAATTCCTACCCCAAAAAGGATATAAATTTTTTTCTAAATTTAATTGATTGTTCTTATCCTTCTCTAATCTAATGCAAGAAATAGCATTAAATTTAATTTGAAATTCATAGCCACAAATTGGCTATTAAAACTTTTCTCTAAATTAGAGTGATTGTTCCTAGAAAATACCCTTCTATAATAATACAATGCAAAAAGTAGCTGATGCTTGAGGAGCTCATTTGATTTTCAGCTCTCCCCCTCAACTAATGATTGGATTTCGAGAATAAATTCAGACGCGGATTTTACCATTATTACATGGCATCAACTTGATTTGTTTTTTTGCACACCAATATCATTATAACTGTAGGGAAGAACCGTATGAAGTTGGAGTTTATAATGCTGGATGCTAATGGTGGACATTTGAAATCTGATTACCATCTGATTGCTTATTCAATATTACATGTCATTTATTAGAATGATAAAATGAAACAAAAAATCTTTGAGCATTACTTGATTCATTCTTTGAGAGAAATATAAAATAAAAATTAGAGTAGAGAAGGTACTATGACCTTACTAGGAAAATGCTCTGATTTTTGTGACCTTTACCTTACCGGAGTGCATGTCATGTGAGGTCAGCTACCACGGAGCTTCATTCTTTTCTATCGTCTTCCTTCCTGACTAGATCTGTCACAGTCCATCTTTTGTTCATCTTTTCCATTATGGTTTCCATGAACCTTTTCCTTCTGTGCCTCACATTTTGAAAATCATTTAAGCTAGCCAAGGAATTGGTTTTTTTTTTATTATAATTCTATTACGCCTTCAACTGGTTAAACGATTATTTTCATTATATTTTTTTTAGCATTTAGCCCCAAACCAAATCTTTATTTTTTATTTTTCTCCCATATTTAATTTATTGTCTAGGTTTTTCCACTTCTCAAAAATTTTCCCACAAGGTAGTTGTTTACAAATGAGTCATAACATTACCAAATTATCACATTAGTCTTCAATAATCTCTACTTATAGAGGGTCATGACAATATGAAGTAATACATCTTAATCTACGGAAGAATTCACGATAACAAATATGTCGGCAACATAGCCACACCTATTGACACACGGAACAAGGGAATATGGAAGAAATACAATTGGCTTTGTCATGATGACAACATATTTGCTGTAGTAAATTCTTCTCTAGATATAAATTGCATGTTTTGCTCATTGAAGCCTTCCCTTTTGTCATATACTTTACGGTTAAAGTAGAAGGTGAGGGAAAATAACTAAGAGGAGTTTATTAAAGTAGTAATAAAGAAAATAACTCGCAAGTTAACTTTCAGAAATTTTCTGTGAAGTATCTCAAATAATTCGAGAAAATACATATTAAATGAAAGGCAACTAATCCACTATTGTTCTAATAAATTCCTAGTTCTCCTTAGGCATAAAATAACTAAATTCGAGCCCAATATAGGTTGAGTATATTAGACCTCCAGTGCGCACTTTCATTCAAAATAATCCTTAATTTTAATAGAAGAATTAAAGAAAATAAACGTGATTTTTTATTCGATACCTTCAATAGTGCTCTAATGAAACATCGAAAAAATAGGGCTATAAGATCGATTTGATCAATTCGAAATTCATTATCAATATTATGGTTGTGAAAATGAAAAAAATAGTGAGAGCATTTTACCTTTCGAAAGAAAATTCCTTTGAAGACTATGAGAACTATTAAAATCTAAATCTTTTAGAGTTTGAAATTATTAAAAAGCATTTTCGAACTTTGTCTAATTCATTCTGAGGAATACATAAAGAATTACTTTACAGGAATTGTATATTTATATGAGAAAGCTAAGAGACCCTCTGCCTACGTACAACTAAAGGTTCCTAAAGAAAGTAGAAAGAAAAATAGAAATAAATTATCAGAAATGTGGGATTAAATTCAGGTACAGAAGGGTAAAGACATATAGATAAGATCTATTCCAAAATATGCACGTGTAAGGGAGTGTGTTTGAAATGTAGAAATATAAGTCATATGACTATAAATACATACATATACAATCATAAATACATTGTTCACTAAATAAAGATCTATAACAAATTTCCTAAATCAAAGGGCTAAAATTTAAGTTGGAAAATTTCGTTTAAAATACGCTTTTTAATGACAGGGGACAGTTTAAAGAGCCCGGGGGATATATTGAAACTAACATTGTGGGGAAAATAATATCGTAAGGACCAAACAAACGCTAGTTCTGTTACACAGCGTTAATAGCTACATAGCATTTGGGCCAATACTTTAACCGCCCTTCCTCTTTTGCCCCGCTGGCACAATAATCCGCGATAGTATAAACAAAAGAGGGTGGTAGAGACTTTCGAATAAAAGATTATGAACACGCTCACTGCCCCCTACCATTGTTTAGGTCTATTTTTGCAAAATAGACAAAGTTTCATTTTCTCTAACGAAAAGAACAAGAGATCATTAAGGCTAAGGGTCACCACACTGAAAAGTAATATCCTATGAAAGAGGCTTAAACATGGGCACTCATCTACCCTTCCCCTTCTCCAAGAGGATATTTGAGGTATATAGACGTCGATCTGAGAAAAAGAAAGCAGAATGAGTTAGCGATCGAGAGAAAACGAGTACCGGCGTCAGTCCAGGCATTAAGAAGAAGAAGGAGAAAAAGTGGAACCAAGTGGGAGTTTTTCTCTCGAGGCTGTTATTTTGGTCACTTCGAAGAGTAGCCTATCGGTATAAAGAATCATTCTTATACCCCTCTCGTCAGAAAAACCCTCTATCTCAGTTTCCGAATAAAACCAGAGATATCCCTCACCATTGAGGAATACAAAAGTGAGGTTCCCCTCGAGGAAGGATTAACCTCTTGGTCAAGTCTCATCACCAAGTAGCTCCCACAAGTGTAACCCAAGGATTGGAATAATCATACATCCACTGTCCCTCCGATTATATTGTCTATATTGTCAAGTCAAGAAACATCGCCAAGCGCCACTCCTCACTTACCTCAAATTCAGCTGTGTTTCCGATTCAGCCTTCCATCTGCGAAAACTCACTCCTCAAACCATCGCCTAAACGAGGCTCTCGTTGAAAGTCATTCTCCGTCTGACTCCACTTTGTTTAAAGGTAAAAGGATTCCCATTTAATTATTTTCTTTAGTTACCATTCCGTACTAAAGTGAATTTTTGCGTCAACCCTCGTGTAGTACTCATTGGTAGTAATAATTTTTATTTAGATCCTCTTATTATATCCTTAGTAGATTTAACGTTTAAATATTTTATTTTTTATGTAATTAAAAGTATAATTTGGCTCTAGTTGTTTAACTAAATCTTCGGAACGATGCACAATGTAATAGCTATATAATATTACGAATTGTCCCTGGTTAAAGAATCAAATCAAAAGATGAAAGATAAATAATAATATAGCACTCTTAGAGATAAAAGGAACACAGTTATTTATGCAAGGACCAAACGTACATACATATTCGGCTGTATACCACAAAAAACATAGTCGTCTGAATTGTAAATAAATTTAGCTAAATTCCAATTTACAGGATGTCTAATTTTAGATAGGTGAACAAAGAAATCACTATTGCTTACACATCTTCTAATATTATATTTGTATTGGATCAAATAAACATTTAATGATTTTCCAGTTTGATCAAAGTATTGCTTAGCGCAAACTTCACAATCGGCAAAATAAACACCCCAGTATTCTTGTTATTATTTTGAATCAACATTTTGTACATTGTAGACTTATACTTAATTATGACTGAAATGTTTATAAATTTTAGGGTTCCGGGGAAAAAAAGGAAAAGGCCTAAGAAGTCGGCAAAATAAGGTAGTTCTTAAAATTGAATGCAGGAGCGATTTTAATTCTGTAAAACATCCTTTTTGCCGAATCTAAGAACCTAACAACAAAGTCGTGAGGGAAACAGAGGTTGTTCCATATTTCAAAGATCATTGAAATCTTAATTTCCGAAGCACCTAACAAGAAAGTTGTGAGGGTAGCAGAGGTTATTACATATTTCAAAGATCTTTGAAATCCTAATATCCAAAAATTCCGGGCTGGTGATCTGCAACCCTCGGAGAAACATTGAAGTAAACACAGAACTTTTGACTTTAATACTATGACCATAATAGAAATGAATGTAAGAACCAGCGTTGGTAGGCTTCCAATAGACGGAATTTAGTAAATCTAAGAACGGAAGGACGCCATTTAGTTCAAGTTAAAGGGTAAATATAATTGAGGGAACCAAAGAATTAAGTTCAGTAAGAAAACCCTTGACATCTTTAGAATTAAACTGAACATTTTTGGTAAAAATGTGAAATATATCTGACCAGTGAATAAAAAATTAAGGCATTGTAACTCGCCTTTCTCCACATTCTAAAGTTATTATTAATTTCTGACAGTGAATAATTGCCTTCTCCACATTCTAAAGTTTATTATTAATTTCTGACAGTGAATAAAATATTAAAGCATGGTAACTCGCCTTTCTCCACATTCTAAAGTATTATTAATTTCTCATCTTCACAAGCAGCTCCTATTGGCTGGAGTAAGGTAAAATAATTCCTATGCTCGCCATCAATCTAACAATTATTCGAAAAAAAGGTCACGCTATATTATTGCAATGAAAGGGTTATTACTCAATCAGCTGGTAAGAATAAGGAAATCTTTTAACAAGAGATAATAAGGATAAAAATGATATAAATTGGTTACCATAAAAATATCACCAAATTGTAATTATAGGGTCCGGAGGGACTCCTAAAATACTTGACGGTGCTAAGACGTAGCCTCTTTTGTTGAACTCGCTGAGGCAGCGTCAGGTTGAACACAGTAAGGATTATTTGTTTTAGTTTATCATAGGTTAGTTGTTTTTCTTCTAAGAGACCTCAAGCAACGCACTCAATTAAAAAATTAATAACGCCCTTCCTACACTAATGCTTTTTAAGTCTTTCGTGATAACCAAGCAAGCAGCCATACTTTCTTTATAACTCGCTTTCCACATTTCCCTATAAATAAATTTTCCTCGGCCTTTGGATTGCGTGAATGGAAAATAAGAATTGCAATGCTGAGATTTCTTACAACTCACACTCGGAAATCTTTGAACATGGTCGTATGTATTAATAACAAAAATGTTCGTTTTTATTGCTAAACAATAAAAAAAACGCCGACAAATATAGCGTATCTGGCTTTACTTTATGGAAAGGATTAATTCTTTTGATCGAAATACCCAGGAATATTTTTGGCCACTCCGAGATTGGCAGTAAATCAAAAGAGAAAGTTTGAGTCATTGCGGAAAAGCGTGTATGTTAAAATTTAATTCTGCCTATTACGTATTTTGGTTCAATATGATGACGATTGATGATCTATTTGCATTAAAGCATGTTAGGGAATTGGTTCTAAGTATGATATTATACACTGACTAGCTGTATTATTTTCATCTCTGGCATGTAGTGTAGTTGTTTGTAGACTTGATTCTAGCTATTGTATTGTGTATGAAGGATAAATATCGTTGACATATTCTTTAAACTAGGACATAAATTACGTTTTTATTAAATAAAGGTGAGAAAACAATTTTTATAAGAATAATTTGTGAATTGGATGAATGTGCATAGAGGTATAGGGTTATGATGCTTTGAAATGTCGGTTAAAATTCCTAAAGGGTAAAGGAATTATTGTATCTGTATTTAGAAAATAACCTAGTATTAGATTATAGAATGAGATGAACCACAGGATTTTCCTGGTATCATTTCTAATTGCACTTAATTAAAAGATATTCTGAGATAGCAATTATCGTTTCATTCTTCCATACATTTTCGTTATTATATTAAGTTATTTTAACAGCAGGATTTTGCCATGCATTAAATTTAAATAATTCTGGAAAAAGTCGGAAAATTTATGGGTAGAAGTGATAAAAAAGAACTGAGCATCCTATAAAATCTCATATATTAGGAAGATAATCCCCCAAAATATAAATAACCTTCCCTAAATAAACATAATTTGGTTTAAATTTCCATTGAAATTCATAAGCATAACTTAGCGCTATTAAATCATTTCTCTAAATTCCATTGAATGTTCTTCAAAAATATTCTTCTATAATCCAATGTAAGAAGATGCTGATGCGTGAGGATATCAAGAGTTTGCGATTCTCCACTCAAATAATGATTAGATTTCAAGAATAAGGTCAGACGGTGATTTTGGCTTTATTATTTGATATTATACTAATCTAATTTAAAGCATAGCCACATCCATATACGCGTAGAGGAGAATAAGATTGTTTTTAAAGTAGATGCTCAGGACAGTATATCTTATATTTGCCAATTATGCAAAGATTACTTGGTATCTACCATCTACTTTCTAAAAACTTTATTGCCTAGGAGTTGTATATAATGGGAAAAAGAAAGTGTCGTTGATTTTAAACAAATATTTATTGAATAATAAATTATTCTTCCGTTGTATTTATAATATTTGTTATATGATATTTTATTTGGTGTTAATAGTAATTGCTGATAAGGTTGATTATATTCCCGTTTTTCAGAGGGGATGAAGGGAACAGATTTCCTTATTTTACTTTCTGATGCTAAACTTTAAAATGGATGTAGCCTCTTTTCTTTAAACTTCAAACTTTAAACATTTAATTTTGCATATTAATTTGCCATCAAAATTAAATTTATTTTTAAACTATGTGACACAAATTCACATTAATTTATTAATTAATATTTAATAACTATTTAGGTTTCAGGCTTTCTGTCTTTTTCGATATCAAGTCTTACGGACCATAGAGTCAATTGTTTACTTACTTTTTCGGCTAAGAAGTTTGGCCAATTATTCATAATTATTGGCCTGAGAGAGCAATTGACTAACGAATCTATATCATTTCAACTTTTATCCATCCATTTTGTTAAATCTTAAAACCTTCCAACTTTTAACCCTTTAATCTGTCCGACAGTTTCTCCCTTCCACCTTTGAATTTTGGGTGAATTCCTCTACCAAACAATTAGCATTCTTTCCTTCGCTCTTAGCCTATTTCACTTTTCCTCCCTCTTTTAACCTCCAATGCCCAACTTTTCAACTGAAAAAAGATTGATAGAGATTCTTGTACTAAGCTTTCATGTACGAGTATCATATATTCAGTTTGGTACACATTGTTGCCTTTTTGTTGTTTATACCGAGAAGAAAGATAAATCTTCCAATTGTAATTACCTTTACTAAATAATGAAAATGCTTGTCAATCATTAAAAACATACGTTTGCCAAATGACTATTTATTATATAATAATGTTATAAATGTTATAGTGATGCGAGAAAAGAATTTAAAGTTAATGAGCATAGAAATTTCCATGCCCTCATTAGCTATGGTCGGAGAGATAGGGTACATTGTGAACACGGGCTTTGCCGTACATTACAAGGCAAAGTGAAATTTTGGAGTTCAAAGAGAGAAGATATTTAGTGCCAGGCTGATATGCTATTTATTTTATGGAACTGTGCGAACATTTCTCATTTCCCCATCTCCTGTATCACATGTATTCCGTGAAAACCTTGTCGAAGTATTTACCATCATTAGGGACAGTGTAGTGACCTGTGCTTAACTATCGTGACCAGTTGCGTCTGGCTAGAATTGTCAATTGTAACAGACAACAAGATGGGCTCATGGTGCATCTATATTCAATGCAGGAGGTACTAAATGCATATCTTTAATGTCTTTGGAGCGTTATTTATCTTCCAAGGGATTTGTTTTTAGAAGACCCACTAGAGAGCCGTGGAAGAATTTAAATGTTTTGCGTAAAACCATGAGTCACGTTTTCTGTTGTTTCTGGATGATGGTACTGTCCAGGTGTGTTGCAAAGTCCATCAAGCACTGGGCACCTTTTGATAACAAAGTAACATGCCGTTTAGTGCTTGTATAATACCGGTGTTGGAGCATTTCATAACGTATTGTTTATGTCGTTGATTTGCCCAATACGTTATTGTCCCAGAACTGCGAAATTGCACTGCTTGCTGACTTTTTTCATTAATTAATGGAGTTCTCGTTCATATACTAAAATGAGATATTTTAAAAAGATAATGCTGATCTTCTGATCTATTACCTCTTCATCTGTCTTATTTTGTTAGAAATTCTTAGCAGAGGACTTACTCACAATTTGGAAAAGCCTTTCACTGCTCTGTGTTATTTAATGCAATTGAGCACTTGAATTTGAGTTCAGGAGAGAAGGGGGTCTGACACATGTTTTAAACAGCCGATCGGGTCTCAAGTGCAAAAGGTTCCAATTTGATGTCACATAACCTTCTGATAATATAAAAGGAATCCCCAAGTCAGTATCTGGGTCCCTGTCTTATCTGATATCTAAGATTTTCTACACGCCCTAAACCCTCTCCTGCCTATCCTCATTTGGTATCACAATATGTGGCAACTCCTTAATCAATAACTTTCGACATTTGAACCTAGATATTATACTAAAATGATGAAATCCACAATGAATTGCAG
This sequence comes from Ceratothoa steindachneri, assembly GCA_963969495.1. Lineage (NCBI taxonomy): Eukaryota > Metazoa > Arthropoda > Malacostraca > Isopoda > Cymothoidae > Ceratothoa > Ceratothoa steindachneri. The sequence continues at coordinate 51,749,864 of OZ018331.1, forward strand.
ATCTGGCAGTATCTCCTATTTTAGTTTGTAGTTTGGCACTCAAAAGCTGAAAAGTTTGTTTTATGTAGTGAGATAGGGATTGTAGTTAACCAGGCCTATCATTTCCAACCTTGATTATATGTACATATTCTTTCAAAAAGTGTTGATCATTTATGATCTAGTGAATGCCTCTGTCAGGCAGCTTGATCATTGGAGGAGCAACAGACATCCTAGCAATGTTAGAATTGATATCAAAGTCTGTAGCGTAATAAAAAGCTTTCTTGTTGGACCAGATAATAAGATAGCGCAATTGACTACACTTTTATATATATTGCTGACCAACCAGAGTTACTTTCTCCCCAGGTGCAGCTTCAGCGTCTGTATTACTCCAGTTTTCCGACCAAAGCAGAATTTTGTACTGGCTAACGAAATTTTAACAAAACGTTTTCGTTTAGCCAAGCAAACATGACCTTAGCAATCCTATCGGTATATAACTTCTACCTAGTCTTTCTGAGCGATTAATTCTCAGGATCAATAAAAACACTATGGTGTCCTTCTTTTATCTTCACAAAAATGAGTAGTTAATGTCCTTACATTCATCAATATATTGCTTAGGTCAGTTTTTTCAACAAAGAGGATGGAGAAGATCTCCACTGTTCCTGCACTTCTCGTCAAATTATTTTCCTAGCTATGATATTATTTTTTCATTTGCTCTATTCCGCTGCTTGTTATTATTTGATTTACTAGTGTTGTCTTCTGTAATGATTCTTGCATCAACCTAAGTTACTGTTGGTATCGAGGCAGTTAGCTTCATTCCTCTACCATATTTTACACTAGCAGGGGAAATATTTGGAATCTCATCATCATTTAACTGTACTTTAGTGGAAGCAAGTGTTCAGTCTAGGTTTCTGGAAATAACCATATCATTGACAAAATCATCTTGGACAAACTTTATCTTCATCGTTTTCTCTCTGGTGCAAGAGTTATTAACGAGGGTTTAAATTAGATAGACCTCTCAATCTCCTCATTAAATAACTATACTAACTTGACAATGAACCTCTCTTTAGCCTCAAGGTTAATCCTGCCAAAGTAAAACTTTAGTGCTTGATTCCTGAGCTCATTAAGCTTGGACATGATGATCACCTTTTTATTGATATGAAGCAGCTTGGAAATAACATTATCTTTGCTCTACTGACAAATAAGACAAGAGTAAATATCCTTAAATATCTTGTCTAGGTGGTAGCTTCTCGTATTACCTTCACTTTGTTCCTTTATATAGATAGCATACCTCAGGACATCCTGCACAGGTGGCAGTTCAGACAACAAAAGATTCCGCTCAATGCCTCCAAATTACTTAAATCACAAGTTTCTTTATCCTTTGTTCTGACTTGAGCTATTTTATTAATGTGTTCACAGCGAAGTTCGAAGTATAAGTAATGACACAAAAAACAAATATTACAGAAAACTAAATAAATATTTGCCTCGCATTTACTTAGGTTACTTAACAAGTAATTAGAGCTATAAAGAAGCTGCATTGCATAATTACGTCATGCCAAACTCTTTACATTTATCGATTAAATTATACATAGCGGCATATAACTAAATTAATGAAAATTAAAAAGAAGTGTAATGAGATATATGCATTTTAATTTGAATATTAAACAGCCTCATATATATAAATGATAAAATAATTGAAGAAATTCTGCATAAGAGAAAATTCAAACAACTCTAATAGAAAAACCGAGAAGATAATCTGGGTTAAGTAAAATAGACAAGATATAAACGCTTTAATAACAATAGCCAAAAAAATTTAACTTTGTCTCTGCTACTTGAGTAGAAGTTGTAACTAACTAGTTTTGATATGCTGATTCCAAATCTGTGCTCAGGGTTGTCCTAGCACGTAAGGGTCCTGGGTTATGCAACTAAGCTATATGGCTCACTTTTTCACCATGGATAAATTAATGATATAACTATTAGGAGTTTGAGAAGAATGACATGTTTCTGGGCACCCTATTTGGGATTATGTACCTTCTTTTGCAGACCCAAAAAAGATATGTATTTCCTTCTAAAAGAGGTAGAACTCAGCTGACTATTAATTTCTTCAAAAATGTTTGAGACTCTTGCTCTTGCGCTTGTATGTGGATATAGGAACTTCCCGTTGTGGGAACCAGCATTAGGCACCCATTATGTTTTCGTTGAAGCGGCCTTGATACCTGCTTTCTATCGTTGCCATATCTCGATGGAACCTTTTCCCATGTTCGTCACTAATATCTCCCATATTAGATGGAAGGCATTCAAATACGAATGCAAGAAATGCATATTAAGAGACATCTGATACCCAATTCGTTGATAGGCCTTTAGCATGTTGTCCACTAGTTCTTCATAGTTTTCAGCCCTATGATTAACAAGTAAGTTCTACGGTATATGGACAAATAAATCCCATTCTGCCAACTCAACTAGAGTTAGTTTATTTCTGAACTCCCTGTCACGTATCAATTCTATGATCTCCGGCCCTAAAAAAAATGCCAACTTTAAGTTGAACATTGGTTTTTTTTTAACCAAATTTCAATTTTAGATACGAGAATCCTTTAGAATCATGGGTCATTGCCTAAACAAAATTCGTGATAAGGCCAAGTTTGATATGAACTGGTGGAAAGTAGATATTCTGTGGATGTACCAAAGGCATATGCGTCACATTGTATCGGCCAATTATGTGTTCATCTCTTTTTGGCTTCATTTTGAAAATACAATGATTCCTGTCGTCACGGCTGTTCCATAGGCATAAGAATTACATATTCTTTGTATATCTGAGATGCAGTTTGAGAAGAAAAGTAATTACCTTTAGATCACCAGAGATCATCCACTTATGATGAGAATGAACACCTTCCAAAATAAATTTCATTGAGTCATATGTCTCTATCATTCCAAAAATAAGTGCGACAGAAATTCAATGATTTTTGTTACCATTTTGTAGCAGCAAACCACTAATACCGAAAAGGCATACCCTTCCGTTTGCCATTTAATTAAGTAAATGCTCGCTTCTTAGCTGATATATGAGAACATTAACATAAGTACAGAAACAAGCACCATTTTCTTCTTTATAGAAGGCTGGTAAGGCCTCATGGCGTTTAAAAACAGTAGATATTTTTGCACCGCCCTCTAGAAGATTCCATTGATGTAGTCTGGAGCCCAACAGTTCTGCATTCTCCTTTGACAATAACAAATCTCTCACCAAATCATACAATCTATCTTAATTTAAAACTGGATCTTCTTTCCCTTAGAATTATTCTCATACATTTCATCTACATTGTTATCCTCCTCTTCAGGCGATGAATCATCTTCTTTAAGTGCACTAGCTGATGGAGGAACTGGGATTGGCATCTCTTTATTATGGGGGACTGGTTTTATTGCTGACCTACCAATTGGATACACAATTTTTGAATTGTTCTTATTTGAGAATCCCGCAATATTTGTCATCCAACAGTAGCAATCAAATACATAATTTTTTGTCTCACGCCACACCACTGGTACAACAAAAGGCATACCCTTCCGTTTGCCATTAAACCACTGTGTGGGCCCCGTATAACACACGGCACAAGATTTGTGAGGATCACAGGGCTTGTCTTGGTCACCAACTTTACAACCAAAGTAATAATTGTATGATGTTTTTACTCTTTTAGCTAAATTTTTCAGCTGGTTGCTTCGAGTATATCTTCCACAAATATAAAAAAGTTGTTGGGCTATTTATACATCCTCACTGATTCATGTTTTCAACTTAGTTTGTCTATATCCTGTTATATACTTTGTACAATCTTATATCATTTACGTATTAATTGAGAGATAAATTTGAAAGTAAAATGCAATTAATCACTGTATGTAAATACCGTTTCAACACCACTACTATAATGGCTGCATTTGACGAAGTGATAAAGCAGGAGTGTAACGCAGGTAACAAACACACAATACATACTCTCACGACAGTAGCCGAAACAACACTGTCCATATGTGTAACCAAAGAGTATGCGTGAAACACAGGAACCTTACGTGCTAGAACCATTCTGATTACAGATTCGGAATCAACATACTCGATTTACTATAAATCACAAGCTAATAGCCAAGTAGCAAAACCATTGTTGACCAGTGCAGTCAAATGAAAATTGGCGTTGGTAAAGTTAAATCAATGTTAAACTTTTTCTGCAGATTTGATTTTTACACAGCCAAATCTAAAATTTGAACGACCCTTTTTAGAGATTTAAAAAACCACTCCCACCACACTAGATAAAGCGTTATTAATATTGCGTTAACTTTTGAAAAAAGATTTATCGAGATAAATATATTCGACCGTGTGCATTGGCTATGGCAAGGTACTATCACACCTAAGATATGGCGCTTAGATTTAAATATCAGAACACTTTTCACAGCTTTGATCTCTATAGAAGTACTTTGTGCACTTGTGAAATCGATGGCAACTCAAGTTGGTGTACTTCACCTTGCGGAGGAGCATAATATAATGTACTTATCACAAGACCTTTGAAAACTTAGTGATTACATAATCTAAGAACTTAGAAGAAAACCCGCACAATAGAAGAGTGTGTAAATAACGACCCTAAACTAGCTGTTGTCTAGCATGGCCTCCTTCCAATATATATGTATATATGTTGCAGTGAATGTGTATAATTAGATACTTCGTGAAATCTCTAAAAATTTTAGTAAGTTCCTGAAACCACGGCAACCATCAGTAATTACATGTAATCTCTATAATATTAAGGGATTTCGTGTAAATACTGTTTTCTGTGGTCTATTTCTACTCATACTCATATTTCCTAATATCAAATTAGTGAATGTATGAATTGGTTGATGACCAGCTAACAGCTGTTCCGTCTTTGTGCAGTTTGGTCTTGTGGATGGCGCGCATGCGCAGTGTCTATGCCTATATCGATAAGCAATCTGACAGCAACTTTTGTCAGTTGTGTTTCGTGTCGTATAGCGTTTACTGTTTTAACAAATTTTTATTGATTCACATATGGCCGAGAATATAAAAGAAAAGTTCCTAAAGCTCTTCTTTGAGAAATAAGAAAAAACTAAAAAGAATCTACATTCAAAAGAGGAATACTTCAAGATCATTGAAGAAGTTAAGGCTGCAAGCAGTATAACAAGCACCAAATAATACAAGCAGATAAATCAACTGAACAGATAAGTTACAAAAGTGTTTATTAAGTTAATTAGCGTTTTTGATTGTTCAAATTTTAAAGTTTAAAAGGTGTGTTAGCGCGTTTATTAGCGGGTTTTTTTAGTTATTATTTTAAATTCATAATGTTCCATTTTTCTCTATAACTCTAAGAATACCACCTTTAGTGCTATCACTAGGGGAGGTTTTACATACGAGTATTCAAATAATGTAGAGTGAACTATATTAAATTACTGAAGTAAGCAGTTGTGCAGTGTTATGTTTCTCATAATTAGTATTTCGACTATCGTAAGCATTGCCACTTTTATCAAACACACACACATACACACATAAACACACATTTTTTCTCTCTCTTCTTTTATATAGTTCCATTTTCTCTTTACTATTTTAAAAACTTAAAAGTTATATAATCTAATGTATTGTCTTGTTTATTGCAGGTACGAAGTTCTTCCGTGTGGAGATGTAGAGAATCTAATAAAAAAGAAAAAGAATCCCGATGACCGTACTATCTTCTTCGCGAGTATAGAAGATACCTTTGACATCGTTAGACGTGTTTATATTTTCACGGGTGATAAAGAAAGAGATCGAAAGCTTAACTAGCTATCAAAAAAGTACGCTAACATTACCACATGGGATGTGAAGATATACAAATCATTCTGCCTTTAGGTGCAAAGGAAGGACAAGAATCATGTGGCAACAGTTGTGGTTGTGAAACCAATTATTAGCTCTCAATACAACTAAAGAGGCCAAGTCGACCTCATTGGCATGCAGTCAATGCCCAACAAGAATTTCAAGTGGACCATGGTGTACTTGGATCATCTCACCAAGTTCTATGTGCTTCGTGTTATTCCATCTAAGAGAGTAGCAGAAGATGCTTCTCACTTGATGGAAATATTCTTGCTGCTAGGAGCACCAGTCATACTTCAGTCTGAAAATGGCAGTGAGTTCACCGATCACGTCATAAATGAACTGAAACATTTGTGGCCGTCCCTCAAGATTCTACATGGTAGGCCGCGCTGCCCAAAAAGCCATGGCTCAGTGGAAAGGGCCAATAGTGATATAAAAGACATGTTTACTGCCTGGCATGCCCACAGCAACACTGGAGTCTGGAATTTTGACATTAAGTTTGTCCAATTCCAAATTACCTCGAGTCTTCATGCAGGTATCAAGCGCAGGTCGTACGAAGCCTTAGTTGGTTGTCCCGCTAAGATTGGTCCCACTTCCTCTACACTTCCAGATCACATCATTTAAAGAATGAAAACAGAAGATGAGCTACTTAGGCTCGTCAGAAAACCCACCTCGACAGATGACAACAAGCCCACCTCAGCAGATGATGTTAACAACCACACCTCCTCAGCTGGCGTCAACAATAACACAACCCCAGATAACATCAACACTCTCACCTCGGAAAATGATATGAGTAACCCTCCCATGGTAGATCACATAACTATCTTCACCACGGCATTTGACAGCAACTCAGCAGATAATGTCATCAACCCACCTCTGCATCTACAGTTTACGTTAAAAACAAAAGTGTGTCTGTTAACATTAATAAGTCAATGACCACAATTACACGGTATCGGGATGAGGCTTACCATGCTCAGTGTAATCAGGCAGATTGCATGACCAAACGCCGCAAAGTTATATTAAAAAGTTCAATGGAAGGTGACACTGTAGCACTTATAATACCAACTGTAGATATGGCCTGGGAAGATCACAGAAACATTCTCGGTATCATTGTTCAGCAGGATCAAATGAAGGAGAACTGCAGGATTGGGGTGAAGTCCTGTATCTTAAAAGACTTCTATTCTTGCAACGATTTTGAGGTGTGTCTTCAGCATCTAATTTCAATAAGTGACATCAACACCAACACTGAAGTATCTCTCCAAACTGCTGCAAAAGAAACAGGTCTAAATGGTTCAAAGAAAAACTCAAATTCAATAGCAGGGGACCTTGTTGCCTTTCCTGCTCTAATAATTAAAATATATCACATTACACACGGTGTTTAAAAATTGCTTTGCAATTGCAAGTGTTGCAATTATACATACTCTTTTAGAATATCTTTTTGTAAATAACTACATTTTTTTTTGCTCTTTGAATAAAGTTTTGTCAACATCATAATTATTTCATAAAGTCCCTAAGCTGACATTTTAGAGGTTGCATGTGATTACTGATGAATGCAGTTATTTCATAAACTCAGTAGGAGAATTTTCAGGAATTTCATGAAGTATCTAATTATACACATTCCCTGTAACATATATATATATATATATATATAATATATATATATATATATATATATATATATATATATATATATATATATATATATATATATATATATATATGTGTGTGTGTATGGTTAAGAAAAAATTTTTGTAGCTAACTTAGCTATTCATTAAGCCTTCGGAAGGAGTTCTAACACCATTCTAATTTAAAGCTTCTTTCTCAGCTATGGCATTTTTATTTTTTTGCCGTCAATCGAATAAACATTTTTATGGCAATTATTCTGTTTAGGTTATCTAAAGCAAGATTAAACAGCGCCTCAAAATGATTTGAAAAATTCCCGTACCCAACTATTTTCATTTTGCGCTTGAAGTCCATATTGAATAGATAAACAGTTTAATGAAATCAGTGCAATCTAACCTAAGTATTTTTATTCTCTGATATACACAGTTCCTGATTCTTGGCGAAAAATACTAGTTCCTGATAGTACAAAATTTGCGTTTCTTATGTGTAGAGCGCATAGTAAATTTCCGTGTTAAATGGGTTAATATACCTTGTTTATATCCTCTTAAAAACAATTTGTGCACTCTAGGTAACTTCTGGCACCCGAAAACACCATTTGACCCTCATTGTGGTTTTGAGCAAAAGGAAGAGTTCATTTGATTTCAATGATATAGCTCTCATGAATCTATTTATATACAATATATTCTGATTCATCAAAACGACTAAAGCATTCTGATGGTGAACCATGTAAATGTAAAGTAAAGTATCGCTCATAAAACCGTTTAATTGACCAATAAAATCATTGTAAACATCAAGGTCTGTTCTTAAAAGCCTAATATAGTCAGGTCAAAAATAGCTTCAGAAAACGCTATAATATATCTGTGCATATCGATATAAGATTGATATAAAGTATGTACATATTCCCGCCCCTGTTGGTCCGATTATATTGACAGTCGTCGTAGTTTTAAATATAAATTATGTGATACTTTGCATTATCTATAATAATTTTAATCACCGCTACCAAAATAATTGATCTTTTTCCACATTACAGAGCTCTTAAAGGGACAGTAACTCTGATGACAATTTTTGCAAAGCAGCGATGGTGAGCTTGAATGTGTTTCTTGGCTAATAATTCCATCATTTTTCTGTGTGCTGCGGGGACTGATATTAATCCGTAGATGCATGGAATAATGTCCTTTGGTCAAGATGCGATTAAATTCATATATATATGTATTTATAATTTTTTTAGTGATTAAAATTGGCTTCATATAAACAATTTTACTTTACCTATTACAAACTGAGTAAAGCAAACACGTGGGGTGAACCAGACGGGTTGCACGGCTCAGTAACCTCAGGTGATGCCACTAAGTTTAGTTTCCGAGCGATATTTATATCATATACATATATTTCTTGTCGTATTTATAAATAATTAATTGTATTCTTCTAATTATACATTTTTTTATTAAGATTGAAATAAAGAAGGATATTCGCACTTAATTTGAGTTTCGTTTCCTTATTTTGTGTATCCTTTTAGTGTTTTTTGCCATTTCCTAAAAAATCATAAGGAATAAAATTTTAATATTCCTTGAAGCTTTCTAAAATTGAATAACGCTAAAGTTTACAAAAGAGATCCTTGGTCATCTCCTCCTCTATTATCTGAACCCTTCATCTTTCCGTCTTCCTTTTGATCATAAATATACCAAGAAAATTGCCATACTATTTAATAATTAACTCTTACACCTGTCTCCTCTGACAATGAAAAGATGGCATCACACGTATTTTTTAGTCACGTGGGACTCTATATCTCACTATGTCGGTCTGTCGGTCTCTGTTTTGCTTTTTCGGTTTTGGTTATAACAATTTAACTATTCGGCAGATTCTAACTATATTTGAAACCCTTATCTTTTTTTACGTTCTCTTTCGAATGGTGTAGTTGCCAAGATCCTTTTCATGGAATGACCAGACTATATATTTATATATACGGGAGTACTTTTTGGCTTGGACCCAATGTTGGTTAAAGACCGATAGTGAAAGGGGAAATTTTAGGAGTCCAGTGGGGACGGTTGATTATATCTTTGAGGGTTCTTTTAAACAAATATTTCAGGGTGCAAGTTGGCAAAGAATAACAGCTGGTAAGCGCAAGGGTTGCAAAAGAAAGACAATGACGAAAATATAACTTCACTAACAACCAAAGGATATATATATTTACATAGAAATTGGGTTTAAATGGAATGGTCGCCCAGACGGATGAAAGATCTATATGCGATTAAGTTGGTAAATTAAGGGATTAACGAGGTTAGGATTTAGTTGGTAATTTAAAGGGGGACTTTAAACTGCGGCGTTCACACAAATAATGGAGCAATTAGATTAGCCAGATTTAAGATCAATCTGCAGGTGTCAACGATTACGAATAACATATATGCGCGTTGCCAAAAAGAAGCCGGTTCTGGTAAGGTGAATACGACGGAGGAAGATTGTTTACCTCTGGTTTTGTACGAGGGAGCACTAGTCGTCTTCGGTGTTGGGAATCCTTGTCAGTCCTTGCCGATTGAGTATATTAGAGTTCACTGAGGTCGAAGCTTGCCGATCGACTAACGCAGTCGCCTGAAATTTGAATACAAATTTGTTATACCTTTTATTAACTATAATAATTATAATCACCGCTACCAAAATAATGGATCTTATTTCAAATTACAGAGCTATTAAATGAACGGTAACTCTGATGACAATTTTTTCAAAACAGCGATGGTGAGCTTAAATGTGTTCTCTCGGTTAATGATTCCATCATTCTTCTGTGTGCTGCGGGGACTGATATTCATTCGAAGATGCACGGAATAATGCCCTTTAGTCAAGATGCCATTAAATTCATATATATGTTTTAATAATTTTTTGGTAAAGATTATCATTGGCTTCATAACGCAAGCTTTTATTTAACCCTTTACAAGCAGACTAAATCAAAAGATTGGGATAAATCGAACGGGTCGCACGGTTTACCAACCTCAGGTGATGCCACTAAGTTTACTTTTCCAGCGATATTTATATCCTATATATTTCTTGTCTTAATTATAAATAAATAATCGTATTCTTTTAATAATACATCTCTTTTGAGAGTGAAATGAAAAGGTTCTTCGCACTTAATGTGAGTTTCGTTTCCTTATTACGTGTATCCTTTTAGTGTTTTCCTCCTTTTCCCCTATTTTATGAATAGGATCCTCGCGTTAGCTTCTTTCACACTCACTCTACTCTACTAATTATATATATATATATATATATATATATATATATACACATATATATATATATATATATATACATATATATATATAAATATTTCAACCAAAGTTTAGGACTTGAGTGTTCCGTCATTTATGCAAAGGCAATTCAAGTCTTAATTCTTAATCTGTAGAAAACATTAGGAATAATAAAATAATAATAATAAATTTAATAATAAGCCATTTCCTTAAAAATCAGAATGAATAACATTTTAATATTCCTGAAGCTTTCTAATAAAGAATAACTCCTCCTCTATTATCCGAATCCCTAATCTTCCCATCTTCCTTCAGATCATAATAGACCAAGAAAATTGCGATACCATTTAACATTTAACTCCTCTAACTGTCTCTTTTGGAAAGGCAAAGATGGCATCACACGTATTTTTTGTCGCATGTGACTCTATATCTCACTATATCGGTTTGTCGTTCCGTCGATCTTTGTTATGCTTTTATTGTTTTGGTTATAACATTTTGACTATTTGGCCGATTCTAACTATATTTGAAAATTTATGTTGTTTTACATTTTCTTTTGAATGATATAATTGCCAAGATCCTTTTCGTGGAATGGCCAGACTCTAAATTTATATTTAGGTGGGTACTTTTTGTCTTGGGCCCAAAGTTGATTGAAGATCGATAGTGAAATGGAAAATTCTTAGGAGTCCAGTGCGGATGGTTAATTATTACTTTGCGGGGTTCTTTTAAACAAATATTTCAGAGTGCAAGTTGGCCAAAGATTAGCAAGTAGCTGGTACGCGCTTGGGTTGCAAAAGGAAGAAAATGACGAAAATATAACTTTACTAACAACAAAATGATATATATATATTTATATCGAAATTGGATTTAAATGCAATGGTCGCCTAGATGGGGTTAAAGATCTACACGCGAACAGGTAGGTAAATTAAGGGATTACCGAGGTCAGAAACAGTTCTTGATTTAAAGGAGGATTTTAGACTGGGGCGTTCACGCAAATAATGGAGCAATTCGATAAGCCAGATATAAATCAATATGCAAGTGTCAATGGTTAAGATTAACATATATGCGCGTTGCCGAAAAGGGGTCAGTTGGAGTACGGTGAATGCGACGGAAGAAGTTGCTTTACCGTTGGCTTCAGACGAGGGAGCACTAGTGGTCTTCAAAGTTGGGAATCCTTGTCAGTCCTTGGCGATTGAATAGGATAGAGTTCACTGATGTCTAAGCTTGCCGATTGACTAAGGCAGTCGTCGTGGTTTGAAATACAAATTTTGTAATACCTTTCATTACCTATAATAATTTTAATCACTCGTACCAAAATAATTGATCTTTTTCCACATTGCAGAGCTCTTAAAGGAACGGTAACTCTGATGACAATTTTTTGCAAAACAACGATGGTCAGCTTAAATGTGTTCTCTCGGTTAATGATTCAATCATCTTTATGTGTGCTGCAGGGATTGATATTTATGCTTAGATGCATGGAATAATGTCCTTTAGTCACGATGCGATTGTATCAATATATATAAATTTAGAATTTTTTGTAGGTATTATCATTAGCCTCATAACGCACAATTTTACTTTACCTGTTAGAACTCGAGTAAATCAAACGACTGGGATGAACCGGATGGGTCGCACGGCTTAGCAACCTCAGGTGATGCCATATGTTTAGTTTCCAAGAGTTATTTATATCTTATATATTTCTTGTCTAATTTATAAATAAATACTTGTATTCTTCGAATTATACATCTTTTTATTGGGATTAAAATGAAAAAGGATATTATCGCAATAAATGTGAGTTTCGTTTTCCTATTACGTGTATCCTTTTAGAGTTTTCTGCCCTATCCTCTATTTTACGAATATGATACTCGCGTTGGCTTTGTTTCACACTCACTTTACGCAATTAAATATATATATATATATATATATATATATATATATATATATATATATATATATATATATATATATATATATATATATATATAAATATATTAACAAGACTTTAGGACTTGAGTGTTCCGTCATTTATGTAAGGAAATTCAGGGTTTAATTGTTAATCTGTAGAAATATATTAAGAATTATAAAATAGTAATAATAAATTTAATAATAAGCCATTTTCTTAAAAATCAAGTAGAAGAAAATTTTCATATTCCTGATGATTTCTAATATGGAATAACTCTAAAGTTTACACAAGAGATCCTTGTTTAACTCCTCCTCTATTATCTGAATCCTTCATCTTTCCGTTTTCATTCTGATCACAAATAAACCAATAAAATTGCGATACCAATTAACACTTGACTCCTACAGCTGTCTCCTTTGCATAGGGAAAGATGGCATCACACGTATTTTTCAGTCGACCGATTCCTATACGGCCGATTTCTATTCCTATTCCTATTATCTTTCAAATGATGTAATTGCCATGATTCTTGTCGTGGAATGGCAAGACAATATATTTATATATACGTCGGTACTTTTTGGCTTGGGGCAAAAGTTGGTTGAAGACCAATAGTAAAAGGGGAAATTGTTACAAGTCAGGGTGGGGATGGATTATTATTACTTTGCGGGATTCTTTTAAACAAATATTTCATAGTGCAAGTTGGCCAAAGATTAACAGGTAGCTTGTCTGCGCTGGAATTGCAAATAAAGACCATGACAAAAATATAACTACTAACAACAAAAGGATATATATATTTTCATAGAAATTGTGTTTGAATGTGATTGTCGCCCAGACGAGGTAAGAGATCTACACTCGACCAGGTAGGTAAATTAAGGGATTAGCGAGGTTAGATAGCGTTCTTGATTTAAAGTGGGATTTTAGATTGGGCTAGTTGGGGTACGGTGAATGCGACGGGAAAAGTTTGTTTACCTCTGGCTTCATACAGGGAAGCACTAGTCGTTTTCGGAGTCTGGAATCCTTGCCGATTGAGGAGGGCAGAGTTCACTTATGTTAAAGCTCGCCTATTGACTAAGCCAGAATTCACGGATCGATTTAGCCTTCACTTGAATCGAAATCTCCGCTGGGGGTTGGAGAGCGGCCTTAAGCTCGGTCGTCGGAATAGGTGGAAATCTAGCAATGCTGCTCTCTAAACTCAGTCGAAGCGTTATATAGGTGCCTGGTGAAGAGGCTCTTGGGAAAAAGTCGCCGAATCATTCAGGGAAAGGGGGAATTTAGATAACGTACATTGGAATGTCCAACAGATTCCAATCTTCAAACGAGAAGCCCGAATGCATGCTGAAAGATGGCCACGTAGGGGGTGGGGGAGCGATGACATCGGTCCTAGGCAAATTCAGCTGGGTCGAGTGATAACAGCGTCGGCCGCCTTCTTGCCTAGGTTCCCATGCTTTTACCAGCTTAATGCGTTGATCTTCTTATCCACCTGAGTACAGAAGGTCACATGGCCACCATTTGATCTCATTCTGCTACAATCCTCTTAAGGTTATTCCGGGAATTATTGAAAGTTTTGAGGGTCGTTAGGTCATAAATCAGAATATATTAGAGCATGCGACTTTGGTAAGCAAACCTTGTTTGTTTCAGAGCCTAATAAATAAGCTGCAGAACTATTTACTCTTATTGCAGCATTGGGGCTTTCGGGAGTGCAAAAAAGCGACATCTTTAGGATAATCGTGAAGTAGAAAATAGTTTGTTTCAGAGCTAAATAAATAAGCTGCAGAACTCCTTACCCTTATTGCAGCATTGGAGCATTCAGGAGTGTAAAAAAGCAAAATCTTCAGGGTAATCGTAAAGTATCAAAAGAGTTTCACATCTGCGGTGATTGACCCAATATTCGAGCGGATCTCATCAGCCATTAAAAATAACATTAGCTTATACCTGGATGATGAGATCATGCTTGAGTTAGACCATGTTTACTCTATTATCGGCCTCTCATTCTTCGCATGCTACTTTAATTTAGAAGCTAGGACGATTATTTAGTAATAATTTAGAGTGTGGTGTGCCTGGTTCCGAGTATATTGCCATTCAAATATTAAGGAATAAGGTTGTCGGACACGTATGACGTTCTAGGAAATTAGATAATTTTAGAGTTAAAGTTATTATTTTAATAAGAAAAAAGAATATAACAGTGAATAACGAGTAAGAAAATCCCTTTGATAATATTAGTGAATTTAACCTACAATAATATCATAAAGTAAGTGGAATTCTCGAGCAAAATCTGAACCAACAAACATAAAATTTCTATGATATAGTTTGATCGGAGTCTTTGTGATCGTTGCTAATGATTTTAGCGCCTTATTGCTTCGAACCTTGCATTTGATGCAGTGAAGTAGTGAAAGGCATACATAATGCTGGAAGTGGATTTCCCATTCCTTGATTTAATAATAGGAATCTCAAACGCTTTTATAATTTAAATATAGAATATCTCTGCAGGAATGAATGCAATAACTGATAAATGAGAAAACAATTTGCTAACCAAAACAAATTTAATGTTGCATCGAATAAAACCTGGCTCGATGCAAGGAATAAGTTAAATAAATGCAATGAATATTAATGTATCATAATTAACAGAAAATAGATCGTAAGGAATTTAGCCAACAGCACTTTGTCATCATGGCTATGGAAATATAATCCAGTAATGCATATTATGATCAACGGTACTGGAATTGTTTTTATAATCAATGTTGTCCAATGTTGACCAAAATCATTTGGTCATATACTCGGACGAATAGGGATGCCTTAAGACAAACTGCATGAGGTTAACGAGGCCAGGCGGAAATTATACCAACACTCTTGGCAACTACATGTGAAAAATGGTTGGAGACTACCATCGTCATTGTAGGATAATGAATACATTGCGTTGTTCAACGTAAGAGTTCAAAGGAAGAAGCGATTCACAAAAATTTCATAAATGCAGAAGTTTAACTAAGTGCTACATCACCGTAAATACTTGGTAAAGCGAAAGAGATTTAATTTACCGTTGACATTGATATAAGGCAGATAGTTAAAGATGAACAACATTATACTTTGCCAAATAAGTTCGTCAGGTGAAAATGTATGAGAGTAAACTTTACGAAAAGAGGAAAGGTTATACAGAGTCGATTCACTCATGTAATGAAAATAACGCGGATGACCGAGTGACATGGCAGAAAAGAACTAGCGCCAAATGATCTCTGCATGAGGCATTATTCAAGTTATTAAATAAGTTATAAATCTCAAGGTACGAGATTGCGAGCGAGAAAGCCAGGCGATGAGTTGAAGACCAAAAGTTATACAGAGTCGCTTCACTCATGAAATGGGATTAACGCGCATGACCGAGTGACAAGGAAGATAAGATCTAGCGCCAGACCAACTCTGCATGAAGCTTTATTCAAGTTATTGCCGCAGAAAGAATTGAGCTATATTTTTATTAACAGGAAGCTATATTTTTTATTTTTGCTATTCATTTCCTTTGGATATGAATAATTTTGTATACTTCACTTTGTATGCAAAATGATATTATTTACCCCCATATAATGAAATCATATCGAAAATTGAAGTGGCTTGTAATTACTCGAACTATTTAGAGGAAATTCAGAATGAGATGAAGTGTTATTTCTCCGCATTGCATTATTTGCTTATGTAAAAGTATTTAAATCGTCGATTTATTCATTTCATTCAAATGTGCCACCATTATTACACAACTGTAACATAAGTCAATGTTTCTAATATTCTTTACTAACCTTGATCCTCTAATGTTAAAAATAGCCCCTCATACCATAATATTTGCTGGTTAGTCTCCACACCCATATTATTAGTATAAATAGCGCCTAAAATTTAACTGCGTGAAAAATTATGATCACTCACGCCTCACTCTAATATTATTTCTGCTGATAGAGTTATTCCGTTCAACATCGTGGTCATATTAAACCAAAAAATAATTGAGATCGTAATTTTATTGATTTAACAGCAGTAAAGGATTTCTGAACTACTGGTCAAACGATATTACCTTTGTTGGTTTTTCAACACTGTTTTCTTTGAAAAAACGAAATTCCTCTGATAATTATCAAAAACTATACTTCCTTAATTCAAATTATGATACTGGATATATACAATTTGTGATATAATATTTCTGTCACTTTGCGTGTCTATCTATAAACTTTTAGGGAAATATTTCGTTTAAGAATCATGGAAGCCATTGTGACTGTCAAAGATAGAGGAAGATAGACGGGTAGGACGGAAAGAACCCGTGATCGGCTTCTTTTGGGATGACTTCCGTTTATAACACGCCCTATAACAAGCCTAATTGTAAAAACGAGAGGTTCTGCGAGATTGCCTGGAGGTCTAAATTCACTCCCGGCGCCACTGAATAGATAGATTAAGTGAAATCCAATTCCCGTGAACCCGTATAAATAGTTAAGCGTTTTCCTTGGAAAGATTAAGTATGTTGCCAAAGAGGTCACGGAAGAGTCCTTTCTCTCGGCCTTCCTTGCCCTAAGAGCCTGAACACACTAAAATTAAAGAAAAACTAAGAACAAGGAACAAGGAGACCCCATACACCGCTGTATTCGACTCAGCTTCTCCACGGCCAAATACTCCTTCGATCCCTACTTTCGAGGATAGCAGTGTTTGTATGAATACAGGTTGTATTCTCCTCTATTCTCCACTAATCATTTAAGTGCAAACCCAACCGTGCCGTTGAAAAGCCATCGAGCTCGACGCTCGTCCCCCTCCCCCAAGCCTTTCTCTCGGGTACAAAAGTCCTACGCTTGTTTGTACGTGCTCAGGGCTCCCGCCTGGAGCTGACGTGTGTAAATCTTGTGCCCATTAAGTTCTTTTATATTTTTATGTTGAGTCTATTATTTTATCTGTTTGGACAGTAATAAATATTATTTTGTTTCATCCAGTTTGATATCAAGAACCTTGAATTGTAGTTAGTTGATTTAATTTGGCCAAGGAAAAATAGTCACTCTTACTCGATTTAGTGCAACCCACGTTTAAAGTGCATTATTCAGGGCAAGGCTAATCTCAGAGTGTCCTGCGGGCTTGCCACGTTACCTTCCGGGTTAAAGAAAGCAAGCGAAGGTCAGGAAGTCTAACCTGACATTAGACAGTGACGTAGGAAAAAAACACAAGTAAGTTGATCGAAAAGTGGAAAGTATAAGAATACATGCATGAAGAAGTTGTGTTTGTATTTTAGCTACTTTTTAAAGAAAATATGTGAAAAATACAAATGGATCAGTGCCAATCCTTTAAGGCACAAACGTTCTTAGTATACAGTGGCGGCAACAAAAAAAGTGACATTGAATATTGGCAACAGAAATCGATACACAAAATCGCTTCCACTATTTTACTTGCCAACAATCCAATGAAAATGTGCGGAGCTTATGCCGCAAGTGGACGACTCTCCTGGGCTAAGACAACAGAACTGCGCTCTATTGGAACTCAGTGTCTCGTTTGAGCTCGTACAACGACGTTTTAGTATATGGCACTCCAGCGTGCTGATTATCTGCATTCGTGCCTCCATTTGACGTGCTATAACTTCTGTGCAAGTGGATACAATGGGGTGGAAAAAGCTTTCTATGACAGAGAAAAGCCGTGCCTTGACCCTATTAGAGCAGGAAAAGTCTTTTATTGATGTAGCAGCAGATTTAGTAACGTCAAAAATACGATTCATCGCCTAAAACGTGCAGCTGAGTTATTGCCACCAGGTACCATACCAAAGAGGAAGGAGGGCATTGGTGCAGCTAGGAAGACATCTCCAAGGACTGATAATATCCTAAGGCGTAAAGTGATGTCAGACCCTTCTGTAACCTCCGCTTCAATCAAGAAAAAACACCCAGACCTCCTCGAGAACGTTGCCCTCAGGACCATCAGTCATCGCTTACAGAAGGACTTAGGCCTACCGTCTCGCCGCGCTGCCAAGAAGCCACTTCTTACCAAGGCTATGAAGATGGAAAGGCTCAATTTTTGCAAGACCTATAAACATTGGACAGCTGCCCATTGGAAGAAGGTCATGTTCAGTGATGAGAGCACCTTTAGGCTGGTCAGAGGAGAGTCAAAGATCGTGCGTCGTCCCAGCACTGTGTCTCGGGATGACCCGAAATATACCGTGAAAACTGTGAAGCACCCTGATAGTGTGATGGTGTGGGGTGCCTTTAGTGGAAAAAAGGGCAGAGGAGGTCTGTACTTCCTTGCCAAGAATGTAGCCATGAGGGGGACTAACTATCTTGAAGTTTTGAGGCAGCACATGCTGCCATTTTGGGAAATTCATCAGTGTGAATTTTTCATGTATGATGGTGCCCCTGCTCACAGGTCCCAGTTAGTAAAAAGGTTCTTCAATGATAATAATATTAGTGTTTTGGAGTGGCCTGGTAATTTCCTGGACCTAAATCCTATTGAGAATGCTTGGAATCTGATGAAATCCAAAGTTCAAGAGACAGCACCCGGCAGCATCAAGGACCTGATAGAATCACTGAAGCAGATCTGGGTTACGATCGACCCCACCTACTTCGCAAACCTCACTGAATCAATGCCCAATCGACTCTGGATGGTCATCAAGTGCAAGGGCAACATGACCAAGTAATAACTTTCATGAAATATTCATAATAAAATATGTAAGTTACATTTTTCTGTTTTATTTTCCCCGAATTGTCACATGTCACTTTTTTTGTTGCCGCCACTGTAGTTGATATTTCTTCTCTTCGGGTCAGATTTCTAAAACGTGCGAACGTGGGAGAAGATATTATGTGATGGTATTTCACCACTAAGCACTTACAGATATTTAGTTTTCTTACCATTATCGTTTTTCTCTGTTCTCTTTTCTCGATCTTTTTATTTTTTAAATTTGCACGCTTTTTTCTTCTCGGTTAAACCAATTCACATTTTAATTCCACCCTGTTTTTGCATGCACCTTTGTCCACCAAAGAGGTTTCAGAAGAGTTGTACACATACTAGTTCACTACTACTGTGAAATCTCTCATTGTTAGCTACCCGCGAAGGTGTCGCAATTCCACACATTTTTACCTGCACCAACTACACCGTTATTTATAGACTTCTTTTCAAACAATGTGAGGCCGAAGTGCCCTTTTTTGGTCTTCATTTTATAAAAATAAATACAAAAGCTTTTCTCTCATAACTTACCTCATTTATGGTTTATCTCTACAGAGATAAACCACTACTGAATTTAATATTCCTTTATTAATTACGTAAGAATTGTTATATTTTCTTATTATTCTAATGTTCTCTGCTTTGCATATTCCCTTAATTTCTTGCATTGAATTCCTAACTTTTAGAAAATTAAATCTTTTTAATATATCAGCAAATTCAAAATATAAATTTAATTTAATTTAAGAAGGTTTTGATGTCCCATTCTGATCTGTTGTAATGAAATTTCTTAATATAATCTTTCACAATATCTTATAAATAAAATTAAGATACTAAAAGGAGGTTTACGCACTTCTATAACTCCCAACTATGCCTTTTTTCGTCTTTCTCTGCAGGATCTAAATTAGAGATTAATACACAATAAAATAATGCGAATCATCTTCCTTGATGGAATATGTTCATATTTCAGCTATTTTGAAGGAGGAATTAGTTAATATCGACGAATCATTAGAATGGCTTGCCTCCCCTGTAGATATCCTAGTGTACATAAGTGAAATTATAGCTGTGGGTGTATGCATTCTTGAATTTCCTTGAAGTGTGTAAATGTGTCAATGGACGGATATGAATAAATGTAAATGTTATTTATAACATATAAAATGCCATTTTCCAATGCAGCTATAATCCTGAATGCGCCTTGTTTTCATATTCCATTTTATAAAATTAAAAAGGAGAATAGATTTTCAGGAAATCGAATGAAATAGAAATTCTTAATGTTATTACTGTATGCAAACTTTTCTTTTTATCTCTCCATTTACTTTAATAAATTTGATTTTATCACAGAGTAAATAGGAAGATACTTATATTTAATTCAGAATTTCCTTAACAGAAAAGAAATTTACGATTACAGGAAGATTGTAATAAAGATTCTTTGTAAGCACAGTGGATAAGAAACCCTAGAAGAAAAAATGTTAGAAGTATATTATTTGAATAATATGTTTCTTGAATCAAGAATGACCACGAGGCTAAAATACAAATAAAATATATCAATATAATCAAAATAGATAAAATGGAGGGTATGTGCATGCTAAATTTACTATTACATTTAGAATTCCAATGTTTTAAGATAAACGTGTCGTACTTTTCTTCTTTTTTCTCGTCTCAAAAAACTTTATTTTTTCAAATGAGAATATCATTGCTGTTTATTGGCCGATTTAAACGAAATAAAAAAAGGTGCAGGGAACTGAATGCATAATAGCAGTATAGAGCAATTTTAAATACAGATCACTAATATAATATTATGGTTGTAAGAATTTCCTTTTTTGACTAATATGGAAAAAAAAATCGAATTTTTGCATTGGCTAATTAAAAAAATAAAAGGAATAATAGCAAGATAAACTGAAATTGAACTACACCACCGAGCGAAATAAAAGAACCATTTTCCTTTATTAAAATATTTCTAAGAGTATGATGAATGGTTAAATTAAATTTACCTTGCACATAAAAACATGCATTTAATATATTTAATGAAGTTCTCATATGATACAATCATATATGCAGGAGATTAGACTAAATAAATTAATCAAACACTAAATTCAAAAAACTAATATTAACAAGTGCAGAATAAAAGAACGTTCAAATCAATCAAGATTTGACAATGATGAAACTTAAAACACTTAATCCGAGGTGATTAGACCTTTGTTTTTCGTGACCTCTGCGCAAAGACGACAACAGCACCTCATCAGTTCCTTGTAAAAGTCTGATGTTATTTTGTTCCATTCTTGCTCAATTTTAGTTCATACTCTGAGCAGGCTACTTTATTAATTCATTATTTAACTGCTCATAATTCTTTTAAAAACATTTTAATATAGGAAAATCCTTTTTTATTTTGCTTGCTAGTGTAGAAGTATAGAAAAAAACAGATACTCTTTTCTATGAAACAATATGTCTTTTGAATAAAAACTAAAAATTTTTATTTATGTACATAAATGAGTTCTTTGAGAGGACCTGTTGAATTAGTGAGTTCCTTCCATTTCCCACCGACTTTCCTCTCAGACCACTTTCCTAATTATTTAATCTATCTAGATTTATGAAACTAATGAGGTACTACAGGCCCTGTCGGAAGAAATGTCTTGGTTCCTCTATATGCAAAGAACTTTAAAACTCACATGTTGAAAGAGACCAGGTTCCTAGTTCCTTAATTTGGGGGATACAATCAATATGAAGCTTGCTTTTGCCACAATGACTTATTCACTTAGTTCTATGGTTTGAAACCCCTTACTGCGGTCTTTTTTGTGTTAATACAGCATTATATCTTATAGCGAGTGGGTTGTACTGCTTTCTATCTGTCAGGACAAATAAATGTCACTGGTCCCGTCTTTGGTTCTGTCATATGACAGATCTTCAGATACGTGCTGTCTGCCGTCGAGTAGTAAAATTGTAATGGTTCTGCTATGTCCTCGGGGCAACTTTGGATCGGTGTGTGTTGCTGTTAAGATGTGAACATTAAACAGTAACGCAGGCCAAAAATCCTAGATGCGATAGAAAGGAGTTGCTAAACTTGGTATATAGCTCAATAACAGCAGTTAACCTCAATAACCTCCGTAATATTTTTAATTTTGCATTGGTTGGGTTGTATTTATTTTTTTTGCATTGAGTTTTTGCAGTTTTTACCATTGTACATTTATTAGAATATATTTACGTCTTACGTCTTGGATAAAAAGCGATAAAAAACAATTAAATTGTGCAATTAAATAGGTTGAATTGGTCTTCTATTTTCTATTAATTTCTTAGTCTTCATTTTCATTCTTAGTTGTTGATGGTTTAGAGGCTCTCACGCCTCTTTTACTCTTACTTTAATCTCACGTTTCTTTTATTTTACTATTGCAGATTAATTTATCATCATGTTATGCTTTCTTCTTAAGGCAAACTTATTATTTGGTATATGAAGAAGCTACACACGTCCTGGATGTGGTTTGCCACTCCTGAAGTTGCCTATATTATTGAGTTGGTGTTCCTCTGGAATCTCCATGGTCCTAAGTTCATCTTCGTTTAGGACATCAACTAATTCGTTCCATATTTTATTCGCCCTGTTGTGAAGGGATACGATAATAGGTGGCTATCTATTTCTCGGTGAAGCTCACTTATTTTTCTGCCTTTCCTTCTTCTCGTATCCGTTATAATATAGGTAGCCGAGTTCTCTATTCTCTGAAGCTTTTGAATGTTGGGTTTGAAAAGCACATTCAGTGGGATCACTGGGTAGAGCAGAGTAGCCTTACATAGAGCTTTGTATACTTTGATTATGTTGTGTCTTCTCAGGCCTCTGAGTTTAATTAGTCCAGGTAGGTTGGGGTTTGCTAAGTTGAGTCTTTCCTCAAATTGTTTGGCATACCTTTGTCGGGTGATTTTAAGTCATAAATCTCTTCCTTCGTTCTCTTATCGGTAATATTTCCCTCGGTCAATACTATGTGGGTCTTGCGTCTGCCAAGCGGTACTATGGAAAATTTATCCGCGTTTGTGCGGATTTTACTTTTGTGCTTGAAGTTGTTGACATTCGCAATCTCAGTCGCTGTGATCTTTGCCTTGTTTCTGGCGTTCATATAGGCGCTATTCGACACAAATGAAATGTCTTCAGAGAACTCTATATATTTTGTAGTCGCGTATACTGGTTGCGGTAGATGCATAGTATAAATTCTATAAAGCGTGGAATTGATACATCACCCTTGTGGGACCCCATGTGGCACTTAGAATATTGGTTAGTCGTACGAGGAGCGGTCAATAAGTTTTGAGAATCGGTAGGACAAAACAGAGGAAGAGGGATGGCTGTTTGTAGGGGTGTAAGGACAAGTTAGGACAAGCCAGCACTTGCAGCTGCACGCTCCTGCCTCGTCTATATAAGAAGCAGTAGCTGATCGCAGATCGTCAGTCAGAAATCTTTCAACAGTGAGGAAGGTTGAGCACCGCGCAGTGCTGTGATTAAATTTTTGACCAAGGAAGGCAAGAATGCCAAAGAGATCCATGAACTCATGGCTACAGTGTACCCCGACACCGCTCCTTCCTATGCAACCATTGCTCGCTGAAATAGAGAGTTATGCCATGGTCGTGAGTCCCTTGAAGATAGCCCCCGTCCAGGAGGCACGTCAGACGTGACTAAAGAGGACAATGTGGGCCGTGTTGAGAGGAGGATCCTCGAAAATCGACGGGTGAAGTTCAAGAGAAATCGAGCGAAAACTTGCAACATTACATGGAAGTGTTATCAACATCATCCACGACAATTTGACCATGACCAAGGTCTCTGCCCGTTGCGTGCCTAGAAACCTCACGCCCCATGATCGACTTCAACGTCATCAAAATTCGGAGGAGCTGCTGCTCCTGTAGAACCAAGACCAGGCGGGATTCGAGTCACGCAAAGTGACAGGTGATGAAACGTGGGTCCATCACTAGAATCACGAAACCAAGCTCGAAAGCATGGCCTGTAAGCCCAGGGGCTCTCTGATCCCCATCAAGTTCCGGACTCAACCCTTAGCCTGGAATATCATGGCCACCATCTTCTGGGATTCTGAGGGATATTGATGGTGGACAATGCGCCTCGTGGAAGAAACATCACAGGCCAATATTACGCTGAGGAACTGGCTTGGTTGAACGAGTGCATCTGTCAGAAGCGGCGCGGCTAGTTGACACGCGGTGTTCTGCTCCTCTACGAAAATGCCCCTGTCTACAAGGCCAGAGTTTCACAAGCTGTCCTGCGCGAGTGCGGATACGAGGAGCTTAAACATGCGCCCTACAGTCCAGATCTGGCCCCTAGCGACTGTTTTTTATTCCGATAGCTCAGGCTGCTCTGCGTGGACGCCTGTTTAGGGACGATGAAGATATCCAGCTCGCCGTCCAGGAGTGGATTGAACAGCAGTCGGTAGATTTCTAGGTGGCGGAAATTCGAAGCCTCAGGGAAAAGTGGCGCAAGTGAATTAAAGTTGAGGGTAGTTATATTGAAAAATAATAAAATAAATTTCCTCATATCTTGTTTCCTAATATTCGAATTGAAAAACTTATTGACTGCTTCTCGTATCCTTCTGTTGTAATGAACGCTTCCTTATCTGTGATGTAATCACAAAGCCACTTAGTGAGAGCTTGGGGTAGTCCCATTCTCCTGACCTTGAATTTTAGTCCGATCGTCCAGACGTTTTTAAAGCTCTTTTGGACGTCTCTTATCCAGATATCTTTGTTATATATTTCGAACTTTGCCTTTGAGATTGTTTTCACTAAGATAGCGAGTGCTGTTTCAGTGCTCCTGCACTTTTGGAAGCCGTGCTGATGTTGTATGATTAGAGATCATTCTTTTGAGTGTCTCGTTTGTCTATTGTTTATTGCCCTTCTAAGCAATTTTGCCACCGTCCCCAGAAGCGTTATTGGTCTGAAGTTTCCGGTCTATTGGGAGGTTTTACAAGGGTTAGGTAGAAATAAAATTTTTCCTTTCTCAAAGCAATCAGAGAAATATCCAGCATTTAAATTCCTGGAGGGTTAGTGGTTCGATTCTCAATACTTCTAGCGCTGTTGTAGATGCACAAATATCGGGACGATCTCGAGACGGTTTTTTTCTAATTTCTCAACTACTCTCAGATCATGCTCGCGTTCGAAGTCCATATTCTCCTCTGGCGAGATATTAAACACTCCCATCCAGTGTTCTTAGAACGCAGCTTCGATCTCGCGGATTCATTTACTGTTATGCCGTTGCGTTGGATATCGTATTTGGCTTTTGGACGTCTTTTGCCTCTTGAAATGTTAATTTTATTCCCGAACTTTTTTGGACCTAGCTCTGGATCTATTTCCTCGATGAACTGTTCCCATATACTGTTCCTCTCTCTAGCTTTTGTTTGTATCCTTCGTCTTTAATCATTTGTAAACGGGCCCTGTCGCTTGTTTGGGGCCAAGTATCTCAAATTTTCAAGGAAGCGCATTTCCTTTATACGAAATCATGCTCATCATTTCATGTCTACATAAATGAATATTATTCACTCGATGAGCAGACTAATTCAATATTCGATTAAATTAAAAATATATTATTGGATTACCACGAGAAGCATTAGCTACTTTTTTCCTCAGACTATAATATGTAGAATCCATTTCGTTTAATCTTGTACTCATCTGACTTGAATAGGTGACTAGGAAGCTAAGGTCTTATGAAGCTTCAGAGGCACATAATTGAGTGGGATAAAATTACTCATCTCTGATAATGGCTCTTAGCCAGCTTTTGCGTTAAATATGTGTCCCAGAATTTTACACGCAAATTTCAGTATTTAATTAAATGTAATTGAGATTTTCCGAAGCAACGCAGTAATACTAATCAGGGTAACTATTCAATGACTTTTTTTAGGCAGACTAAAAAAAGCCAGAGTAAATCCATTTTGCCAAATAAATAGTAGACAAGGGATAAAGTTGGAAGAGACAAGGAAACAAAAACATTTTCAGAGAAGTTAATGGACAAACAAAAGTACATACACTCCCATCTAGACTCAATCAATGAATTCCAAAGATTTCTCAACCCTGTAAAAAAATGAGAGTAAAATTCTACTCAATACATAATTGAACTCATATCAATTTTTTAACTTAATTATAAATTTTGTATTGAGACTCATGATTTGTTTCTCTCAACTTTATCATTCCTACTCTCTTCACGAGTATCATCGTCATCTATCCTTAATGACCAAAACATTTTATTATCATTATCATTGCGATGGACTACTTCTTAATTAGCTTCATTATTTCTCATATTCATTTGAGTTCGCCAAACGCGGCTTCAAAACCAGCATCTTTACTATTCTCAGAAATACTGACATTTGGAGCTGACCATCGCCTCCTACGCTATTAACATCGATTTTTAATTGTCTCGTTATTTCCTCATTCAGTTAAATGCCTTTGATCTTAGGATTGTAATGTATATTATGTAATCTTCTGGTTATTCGGTAATCAGATTTCTGGGTCGTCTTAAAAATATATACAGATATCGGCTATCATTTAAATATCCGTCCGGATATCCAGATCATGCCAGGATTTCGAAATTATGTAAAACTAAATCGTAAATAGGACTTAAGTTGAATTATTTGCAGCAATATGAAATATAATATAAAGTTTATTTAACCATTGAATATCACCAAAGCTCTATTAATTCATTGATTGTGATAATAATGTATAGTTATTATATTGACTAATTTCTGCAAAAAGAGTTTGCGAGAAGTTTTTAAAAAGCAGATTTTAAAGCAGCGCTGAATTTGGGATCAAGATCTATATATAATTTGTAAAAATATTTAGCTTAAAATCCGTTTCTGGAAATCAAAGGTACAGACTTCTAGCTAATTTTCATTCCTCTTTAATATTTAGTTTTTAAATATAAATTAAATAAATAAAACATATTTTTTATTATTTTAATTTTTAGAGGAAAATGCAACCGAGTAAGATCTCGGGTTTGAACTCGAATGGAGGTAGATAAAAATATTTTATTATCTAGGAGTTTTATTCACAAACCTAATTTGAAACAAAGTAAAGATTCATTATCAAGAATACAATAAAGAAGATTCGGCGAGGACTAATGCCGAGTGCCAGGCGAACCTGCTTTAGGTAACAATGGCACTTACTATACATAGATTCCTTTAAATCTAGAATTCTCCCCAAAATTAATGGAACCACTATAGCTTGCATGCGTTATGTCGATGTTAAATGTTAATACATTTCAAACTAAAATTAACATTTTAGTATCTTCGATTAAATTACCTTTAGGAGTTGAAACAAGATCGCACACTCCCCTTCTTAGATATTCTAATTCATCGGACAAACCATTGTTTCAAATATGAAATATATAGAAAACCCACAGCCATAGACTCATATACATTTTTATTCTAACCAACAAAATAGCATCAAACAAAGTGTTTACTCTTCCATGTTTTTGCTTGCCCTTAGAATTGTATCACCAGAATACCTTGACAAAGAAGTCGATAGAATATATGAAATAGGGATAAATTTGTGCTACATTCTGTACTTTCTCGGCAATTGTTATAAGTTCGCCAAGTGTTCCTATTATCAAACTATTATCAAAAACTTATTAGCTTTATCCTATAACCATATTTTTATTAAATTACCTCGTTTACTTAGGCTTATGAATATAAATGTTATTTTAAGGTACCAAACTATAATTTATCTCATCCTTGTCAAAAATCCCGCCCTCCCCGACTTGGCATTATTTAGTCTATAGGCTGCAATAATTGCCAAAGATGTTATTATGGACAAACCGGGAAAGAACTAGATGTTTGCTCTTTTTTTACATATGTAAAACTTAACCATACCATTAACTATAATAGTTCAAAACTATTCATGAAATGCATTAATTATATTTCGAGAAATATTTTAGAATGTATCTCCATTAACTCATTCTCAAATTTCAACCTTAGCCCTGGTTTGCCTATGCTAGACCCCATTATCACTACATACATAATATCTAAACTAAAGTTGTTTCAGGATTTCTACCCCTTTATTAGGGTTTAGAGGTGGGTAACCTAATCCTCCTCTTCCACTATTTAAGGCAATGTATGTCCTGCCTCTTGTCATTCGTTGAAAAAGTCGTGCTCGAAATCGTTTTTCATTTTTCCTTAGTAGGTATATCTGCATAACTTTGACTCACATGCACTTTGTGAGCTTTATATATAATATATATATATATATATATATATATATATATATATATATATATATATATATATATAATAGTACAATAATAAAGTTGCACGTGTGTAAATATATAAATGCCAAGATTTCCCACAGAAAAATGAAATGAGAGATTCAATTACTTTGGAAATACAGGTCATCATGACACTCGCTGGTGATCCAGAGGGCACCAGGGGCTGGTGTCCTCTTTGGGAGAAGGGGTAAGGAAGCATTGTGTTTTGCCCACAAATAGTGTTCAAGTGGAACTTTCGTCGGCCCGGAGCAGAGGAACCTTTTCCGCGTCAGAGGTATGTGGATATATATACCAATCGGCAGGAATCTTTGAAACAAAAAGTGTGTGTGTGTTATGATGTGAAAATGGGAGAGGAAAGAAAGCCATGTTGTAATTAGCTATGTGTGTGATTAGAAGCGTAAGAGCTATCCACCCCAGTTCAGGGCTTTGCAGAACGCGTCCTCCAATTGAGAGCCAGATTTCTACGTGCGCTGACGTTTGTGTCTGCTCTTGGCGGGATCGAACCCGTATTCATTCGGCTATCAAGAGCTCTTTTAGAGAGAGTGGTTAAAAAGAATGAAAAAAAGTAAGTGTATTGTAACACAAAGTCCGAGCTCGCAATTTTGCCACACTTATGCCGAGGCTGCCATTTTTCGATGACGTAAGCAAAATTTGGAAATGAAGTCGCTGATTGGTTTGACGCAAAAAGGAATCACCTAACTAATCCACCTCAGCTGTGCCCCACCATTCCCCGCTCTCTTCCTGAGAAGAAGGTCAATCATTCCGTTGATCTGTCTGAATTATAAAATCGCTTAATGGAGCATGAAGTTAAATTAGCAGAAGTCGCTGATTGGTTTGACGTCTTAAGGGATAAAACATCATTTGCATAGTGAACCCTCAAAAGTGCTGAAAGTTTTAATTCACACTCTACAATGAAATTTCAAAATGCATAATAATTAACTTATGATTAAATTATATATAGAGAGACACAATTGGTATTATTAGTAATGTGATAATAATTCTTTAATTTATATATTACAATGCTTCAAATACGTATTAGAAGAGCCTTTAATATATTTTAATTAGCTTAATAGTTTTCATTAGAATAGCAGTTCATAATTAAAGTTGTTTGCATTTTTGCGTCGTTTAAGCATTCAGTAATATATTTATTTGATTTACCCTAAATTGTACTTTGTATTTTAATAGAGTCTATCTATTTAACTCCAATCTGTTGAAATATAGTAGTTAAATACTTTAAATAAAAAATAGAATCGAAATTAACGCGTGAATTATACTAAGAATTAACAGAAATTCATAAGTCGAACGTATCTCAATTTTGACTCCTCTTTTGGGTAACGATAGCGTAATTTTGGAGGGAAGTTGCTAAATCCTTTAAGTCAAAATGTATCTACCCTCCTCCTAGGGCCGCTTTAAGGAGCTGCGGGGCCCGTAGCACAAGGAACAGCAATGCCCTCACCCGAATATATATATATATATATATATATATATATATATATATATATATATATATATATATATATCGTTTGCTCTTTCTACTCTCCATTGTTTAGCCGACTTTACACTTCGCTTCGGTGTTTGTTTGTTGCTTTGTTTTCGCTGTTCAGTTTGTTAACCGTTTTTTGGTGCTGCATGGCCTTGTCTGTGTGATTGTATTATTAGTTCCTGAGTTATTAGTGCCTGTCTTACATTTTGCTGTAGCTACGCGTTTGTGAGTAATATTTTTTTTTGTTTCTCCTTGTAGCCATTTAGATTACTTTCCTTATTATTCACTTTTTTTCCATTATTCTCTAAAGTGCCTTATCACGTGCTTTGTACTTTGCTATTCTCAGTAGTGTTTTTATTAATTTGTATTTTTCTTTTGCTCCGTGTTTTTCTTTGTATTATTTTCTTCCGTGCTCTTTTTACTTCTTTATGCCCATTATTGACTCTTCTCCGTTCTTATCTACCTTTTCTTTCCCTTGCTCTTCCTGCTTCACTTTTCCTCCTAGCCTAAATTCTTCTAGATTATTCTGCTTTCTGACCCACGCGTCACTTGTTTCATTCCAACAAATTCCTCGGCTTCAGTTCTTCCCCCCTCCCCTTTTAAATTTCTTGCTTTTCTGTGACCCCTTATTATTTCTTCACATAATATTCTTCCCTGCTAATTTTTATTTTCGCTGTTGCTTCCCTAATTTTATTCTTTTATTGTCTCCACATAAAATTTTTAGCCATTTTATACTACATATATTTCTTCTCCCTCAATGATGGACAGAGCCACACTTCTTTCTCTTAATAAAGTGTTTAAGGTATCTCCTACGGTTGGCTCTAGAATTAAAAAACTAGGAATTGCTTGAAATCAATCTCGTCCTATAAAAAGGGGATTCCGTTTATCTTCGGTCTTAAAAAAGTTATTTTTCATTGAACCGTCTACTCCAACCTCCCCCTTCCCCCGTCTCCCTTACTCATCCCTTAAACCTGCCGACTCGCAGTTTATAATGCGCCCTTACTCAATGTTAGAAGGGTCGCTAATAAAGTGGAGTTTATTCAACATCTCCTGACTAATTTGCGTATCTCCCTCCTTGGTCTAGGTAAAACTTGGCTTGATCAGAGTGATGGCTGCTTGTCGCTAACGACCCCTGATGGCTACGTCTACTCCCATAACCCCCGGAAAAAACATGGAGAAGGATTGCTCTCATTTATAGTGCCTCTTTCTCTCTGAATACCCTTGCATCCCCCCCGCTTTTATTGCTTTTGAGGGTTTTTTCTCTGTCTCTAATTTGGTTCCCTCTCTTGATCGTTTTCTTGACGAATTTAGTAACCTTCCCGCTAGTTTCTTCCCATCGCGTCATGGCTTCATCATTGGGGACTTCAACCTTATAGTTACTAACCCTAATCTAACTACCTTTCTTGAGATCCTTGACCTCTTCTCCTTTATTCAACACGTTTCTTCCCCAACACACTCCCATGGTAACATTTTAGACTTTGTAATTTCCGACTGTCAAATTTTCAACTTGACCACTTCTATCCTGTCTAATGCTATTTCTGACCATTACCTTATTAACTTTAAAGTCTCAACCCCTACTTCTTTGCCCTCTCGGCCTACTTTCATCCCCAAAACTTATCGACGGTTAGCTTCCATTGCCATCCCATTCCTCCTTAATGATGTTGCCTCTAATTTACCCCCTCCCGACGCTCTCGCTTTCCCTGACCAAATCCTCTCATCTTTGGAGCAATCCATTCTAAATTTCCTTAATGCCCACTCCCCCATTATTACCTCTACGTCCTCATGCCGTCACCGCCCCCATGGTACTCGCTAGAACTCCTACGCTTGAGACAGTCTTTACGTGCACATGAAAGAGCTCTTCGTAAAGCTCGCTCCCGTGGGCAAGATAAAACTGCTCTTTCGCTAACTTACTGTCCTGCCTCATCTCTATACTTGGCTAAACTGAAATCTGCTTGGGAAGCCCATTCGCGTAAATTGCTAGCCGACAATAAGAATGACCCCCGTCCAATTTTCCGCCTTCTCTTTTCTCTTACCTGCTCAGACCAAGTCCCACCCAAATCAACCCCACCATCCTCTCGAAATTCTTCGCTGATAAGGTCATCAACCTACGTACCTCCCTTCCATGACTGCCTGACCATGCCTTTCACATTCTCCTTGATCTCCCCCTCCTCGCCGGCCGCTCAACGTATTTCCTGCCGTTCCCGCTTTTGAGTTGTCTGACTTACACTTGCGCTCTAAAAAATCTGGCTCCTCTTGTGACTCGTTCCCCAACAAGCAATTTATCAAAATATTTCCTGTCATACTCCCAATGCTTCTCCACCTGTTCAATACATCCCTTGCTAATGGTGTTATCCTTTCTTCCTTCAAATATTCCTAAATCCATCCGATCCTTAAAAAGCCGAAACTTACCCCTTCTGATCCAGCTAGCTATTCCCCGATCTCGCCACTTCCCTTCCTCTCTAAGCTCCTTGAGAGAGTAGTTGTTTCGCGCATTAATTCCCACATCGCTGCCTGTAATACTGATTAGACCTACCAATCAGGTTTTAAAGCTGGGCAATCGACAGAAACCACTCTACTCAATGTTACTGATTGCTTACTTAGAGCTGCTGACCAGAGTTTTGCCTCCATTCTCATTCTACTTGACCTCTCCTCTGCCTTTGATACTATTGACTATTCAGACTTACTTGATCACCTCCACTCTTTCCTTGGCATTTCTGGCGCTGCTCTCGACTGGTTCGGCTCTTACCTTTGGTCTCGCACCAAATCTGTTGTGATTAACGATGTCTCTTCTGACCCCACTTCCATTCACTTTGTTTTCCCTCAAGGCTCTGTTCTCGACACTCTCCTCTTTCGAATCTACTTATTCCCTCTTAGCTCCCTCCTACGTAATCTCGGTCTATCCTTCCACCTCTCTGCCGATGATACTCAAATCTTTATTTCTTCTTCCCCCTTGACCATTGCCCACTCAATCTGTGACCTCTTATTTGCCTATTCTTTTATCTCGGACTGGCTATCGGCTAACTTCCTTAAACTTAACCACTCCAAAACTGAAGTTCTTCTGGTTGATAACCCCGCTCTATTATACAGAGTTTAATCCCTCTTTCAAGCGACTCCTGAAAACGCATGTGTTCAGGATTGCCTAATCACCCACCTGACCTTAGCCACATCCGAACGTGCTCTCTGTGAATGCCTCTGGCCTGAAAAGCGCATTATAAGAAATCTATTATTATTATTATATATATATATATATATATTGTATCTCACTCCACCTCCATTTTCCTCTGAATAGAGGGAAAAAATCATCTGAGGAATTTAAAAGAACTGCTAGTATGGTGGGGAGGACTCAAATGTAAAGGAGGGTTTTATTTTGTACACTTTTTATTCCTTTTTAAAGAACATCACGGTGTACTACTATAACATAATGCCAGACTTATTATACTATGTAGTATGCTCTAGTGAAGTTTTATATATTTTTCTTATATTTAGTAATATCATATATAATAGTAATATAAAAAATCAGGATAATGAACAAATTATTTAGTTTCAGCCTTTTGTGCCTAGGGGCAAAAACTTAATTATTACTAAGTTTTTACATCCCCGCGGGCCCCCTGAAGCGCAGGGACCGTAGCACGTGCTATATGTGCTACTAGGTTAAACCGACACTGATCCCACCCCATATAATAATTAAAAGTTGTATAAAGAGCAGCTAAAATGTACAAATTCATTGAGGGTGAGGAGAGGAGGTGTCGCAGAAAGGGAGAAAGGTGTTAGCGAAAGGCGAAGACGAGCTAGGGGCCCTGATGTGGCGCTAGATATCATCAGCGCGGATACCAACTAAATACATCGCTTTGCCTCTTACGGTGGCAATAGAAGGAAGGGCCGAGGAAGGGTAGAGAAATTGATAAAGCCTAAAGTGGTTGATGGAAGGGCAAAAACAGGGTAAAAGTGAGTAGGTACAAAAAGATGAGGTAAGGGTTAGTGGAAGAAGAGTGAGAGGCTAAGGGAGAGCTGGATAGGGCGCTGAGTCCCGTCAGCACCGTGGCCAGGAAAACACATCACCGTGCCCCTTATGAGGGAAAAGTTTGAGATAAACGTTGAACAATTATAATTAGGTCATTCGATATTTTATGCGCCCTCTTATTTTGCATGTTTATTATTATTTTCTGGATAGAAGTACTCGTAAAAAAATTTCTTTAGAATATAAATGTGCACTAAACTCGTTGCTTAGCAACCTGTATGAATTATTCTAACCTAAGATTTACATTCTGTCAGAACATACTTTTCATTTTCTGGCCAATTTAACTTTGCATTGAGGTTACTTTCATGTGACGTATATTTAGAGTATGAAAGTGTCAAAAGAATGCATTTGCAAAGTTATATTTTGGCAATTTAGAAAATCAAACAAGGCAAAGCTAAGAGCAGAAAGTTTCTGTCAAATATACTTTAAAGGAACATCTGATGTGAGTCAATGTCAAAGATGAACCTCGTTCAAAGACTTCCAGTAAAATTTGATCAGGATTTTTAAAAAATTGCAGTTGAAGAAAATTGGAATATCAACAAAGAGGATTTGTTTTGCCAATTTACCTTTTTAAATAAATTAAAGAATGAAAAAGGGCAGCATCAATCAATAGAAAAGGATTACATAAAATCTCTATACTCACCCGACTTGACTTCATCAGGTTATTATCTGTTTAAGAGTATGGCGAATCACCTGAAAAAAATGAATTTGTCAAAAGAGAAAACGTCGAAAAAATTAAAAACTTCTAAAATTAAAGTCATACGGTTTTTACACACATAGTAGAGAATTTGAGAAATTTATTACTTATTAAATGAAAAAATCGATAATTATTTAAATATAAATAACTCTATATATGTATTGTTTACTTTTTATCTATGTAATAATGCTAAAAAAGAAAATAAAGCCGCATTACCTATTCGATCGTGTAATATTTGCCAAGTTTTGGGATAAGAGAATTTCTTTGCCCTAAAGATACTTACCGTGCCTTATTTCATGAAGTTAAGTTTTTATCTCAAAGTTTACCTCAAGTAAACACTCAAGTTTTCCTTTTAACCGAGTGGGTTGGTTTTAGTTTGGGGAAGGGCTCGTATGCAAAGGAGTAATCAAGCGAATTCCAAACCCGCTGCGCTTTTACCATTTCTTTGCTGCCATCTACATGCTGACTCTTCGGAGGAAAAATCCATTAAATCTTCCATTTAAAAAATGGAATGACTACATTTAAGAAACTTACCAAAAACAACAATGAAAATAATACTCCATTCTACATAAAAGTAAAATTCATGTAGAATATAACGAGAAGTTTTACACCTTATATTTTTTGGCGAATTTATTACTGGTTATTTATCATCATTATGCATAGGAGCTATCGATGAAGATATTCTGGACAATAAATAGCTTATCTTTCTTTGAAGTTATGTACTTTGTAACGTATATTATGCAGAAATAGAAGTCTGTGTAATGATTTTTTTGCTTTTATTCCACCTCATAACCCGTCTTGTATGTAGAGTAGATCAATAACTACCACACGACTTTTCCTGGTCCCCATAGGCATTCCAAAGTAGATTCTGACAGCTGTCCAGAACTGGGCACCTTTTACAACATTATTTGATATAAGTTTTGTCCCGATATAATATTCACTCAACATATTTATCCGTGAAATTTTCATTCTATATTAGCCATAGTCAGGAATACTAAAATTATATCCTAGGAAAGAATCGGACACAGCCACAAATAGTATAATATATAAATCATCCTAAATTATAGTTTTTACCAATATATATTTCATTGTATTCCTATATTGGTTGATAATACAGAAAAAATAATAAAATTTTGGAATTAACATATAAAATTGCTTAAACTAAACAAGGTTTTTCCCCAAAATGTACATACTATAATTTAATAGCGATCATTATCAATAACTGCATCCTAAAGCGAAAAAAGTTTTGTATTCCAAGTTTATAATATCAGCATTTTTCGATAAAAAAACATTTACGAGACTAGTTCCAACGCCATCTCTGTTTCTAAATATTATGCTACTCATGAAAGGTTCTAGTAATCGAAACAAGTAATATTCCGTAAAGAACTTTTGTAAAAGCGATTATAGCCTAAGTTACCTAATTTCATGATAACTATATACGATAATTTTATACACCTTACGAGCCTTTCCTTCCTATAATATAATTAACAACAAACATAAAAGAATATTAATATTTTTAGGTATATTAGTTTAGCAAAGTTTAATATCTTTTATATAGAGAAAGGGAACTAAATTTTAAGATTCACAAAATACTTTTATTGTATATGATCTCCCATTGATTGACTAATAACTAAGCAGTGTATGAGAACCTTTATAAAAAAAAACCTTTTCTTTAGAAGAAATGCTTGATTTAATGTCCTTTTCCTGTCCATCCTAAAAGGAATTTTCAAACTCATAATATACATATTTCTTGAGCCAAACATACGTCATATTGTCATCATTATTAATTTGAGCAAGAGTGCTCCTTTTCGGTTTACTAAAAAAAGATTTTTTTAAAGACCTTATTTTAACGTAGTGATTCTTTTAAGAGATTTTATAGTAACACTTTTCTTACTATTAAGGATGTGATAATTAAATATTTCATTCACATATCACTAAATTCAGATAATAATAGCCCTCGGGTGATGTAAACCACGTAGGGGAGAAGGAATGGGTTTTGTTTGCGAAGAATTCATTTATTTACGGATAAGATTGCAATGAAGAACCCACCTCTTATCTCCAATAAAGACATAGCAAGATTGGCATGGTAATCTTGCCCTTTGAATAGTTTATGTGTGCAATCAATCAATTTTCTTGCTTAAACGTCCAAGGCTTTAGTTGTCTAAGAAAGAATTATGCCTGGCTATCTTAAAAAATACATAGGCTTTTCAAGTTATTATTGTAACTCTTGCAGCCAATTTGGCATAGTTATTTCTTGCAAACTCAACACTGGGTTACTTCCTCAAAATCTTCCAATTTCTTTCAAATGATTTAGAGGAACTTTGCACCACTGAATGTGGAAACGACATCTTTTTCCTCCATGCAGGTCACGTTTCTGTGTTGTCGAAAATTGCTTATTGTACATTGAATAGTAGACAGAATTCCTTTAATTGAAATCCATAATGCTGAATTACTAGTAATATTTCTGTCTTTAGAGTCAAACAGTAAGTAGCCATCATGAATGGATCTCAGCGTCCCTGATACATGGTTTCTATCTATTTCATGTCTTGGGGAGATTTCCCCCCCCCCCCCTGCTAGTTGCTCATTAATGCAAGATTATTAGAAAACTGATCCATATATAAGAATAAATACAGCATTTTGATGTTGATGTTAAATCTGAGGTTTCTGAAAGCAGTCCGGCTGTTAGTACCAAGTTCTAGGTAGTTCCTTGCCTTCTTATTGAAAAGAAAATTCTTCCAGACCTGAGACAAAGGACTTCACCCTTCCAGTTTCATTTCATTTATTGAATTTTAAAACTCTGGATCTCAGATAAGCTGGTGGAATTAAGGACTGTGACAGATGCAAGCTTTCGACACTTCCATGATTAATCCTGGAAAATCGTTGTACAATTAAATGAAGCAGACACTAACCTTGTCAAAAAGTTTTGTGAATTGAGGAATCAAGTCGAGGCTTAAGTTGAGCAGTGTAAAGAGTGTCGTGTCTCTGTCCACAAAGAGTTCTATATGGTGTTCATGGCTTTGCAGGCAACCAATTCATCCGGTATAGGCAATTTTTTTTCGTGAAATGATTTGCTTGGTCCCTACTATCCCAAATGAAAAGAACGTATGAGCACATTGTGAACTTATACTGTTGTCCAAACAAAATGTTCAACATCCCCAGGTACACATAAATCAGCCAACCAAGCTGATCATATCGAATTTGCTCCAGCATGTACTTTACCTCTTTGAATTTCTCTTTCATTCTAGTCGAGTTTCCGACAGATACAGAAGCATATTGGTTGACAATATGCAGCAGAACACAATTTAGAGATTGCTTGCTGGTGTAAATTGAACACATTCCAATTTTCAGCTTGATACTGTGGTACTCCAAGCTTTCGCAGAAGCTGCGCAATCTGTACATTATGCCAAGTCCTTCTCTTTAGAAAAAATACGGAGGCACTTCCAAAGTTAATTAAAGTAGAAGGTGATGCGAGCACTGTGAGATACGATATTTTCCTTCAATCTGGATTACAGCAGTTGGGAAAACGACTTTGACTAGTTGAAATTGCGAACTAGATAATTTAACTTCTTTTAGGAAAAAGTATATGGAGCATCTTCTTCTAAAAATAATTCTTCATTTTCTTTCTACACTGAAGGAATCTTGTTCACTAATATCAAGAATTTCTCCAAAGACAGGTACTGGAATTTCATCACAATGAGCTACAGGATGGCGCACTGATTAGAGGAGTAATCTTCGTCACTAATGTCAGGAAGTTCTAAGAGGACAGGTACTAGAATTTCATCACTATGAGCTACAGGGCAAAGTGTTGAATGAATATCAGGATACTTGAGGCTGCAACAGTGCTTTCTGTTGATCTCAGTCAAATTACTAACAGACAAGTAGCAGTTAGTGTCAAGGTTTGTCGGCTCTATCTAAACCATGGGAATTCCAAAATTTAAGCGAACTCCTTTTCACCTTGCAGCAACGATGCAGATACTCGGTACATCTCTTGCATACAATCTGTGGTGATCAAGCTTTATCCTAGTCACCAAGTTTCGTAACCAAATAAGAATGGTTAAGCATGCTTTATGAAACATGTGACTAGATTCCTCGTAGGAACAACGCAATATTAGTCACAGATGTACAGAAAAAATTGGGCCTATTTTTGCCAGATTTTTTTGACGAATCTTATTTAAACACCTGCATAAGAAAGTAGCAAGTTACTCAAAAGTTGACACTAGTAAACTCTTCATATTTCATTTATTTAAAGAAATAAGAAATATTGTGAAATCATTTAACTAGAAAATACTTACAAATCTAAAAAAATGAAAAAAACCCATCATGTTGGGATAAATTAAGAAGTTGACCAGATTGAGCCAAAAAATATGATATTTGGATTCACTACCTCAAAATTGTTTTAGATCAGCTAAAAAAACTTAGACAATAAAAGTGAGTTGGCCAGTGCAATAGATAGAATTATATAAGACTAAGTTCTACCTATTATATAATGGAAAAGTCTGTCTGAAATAGCGAACGTCAGGAGAATTTATAAGAGGCCTTTAATTTAAGGACTTTACTGTCGGTATTTCTGACATTTTTTCTTGCAGACCTCCAGTTTGTTCACATTAATAGCGTGAGAGCAAGAACCAGGATTTTTAATTCACGTCACAAACTTAGGTCTATTTGAGCTCAAGATTTTTCGACGGCAATTTTATTTTGCCGAGTTTATTACTTAGATTGCGATTTCTTGTCACCTTGGTATTTGAATTAGGGTTTTCAGCAAACTTTTTAAGCAATTTTGAAAAATCCATTTTTTCCTTTTTAAAAATTCATTCGTACTGGACCATGGCATGAAAGGTACTCTAACACTTTAATACTATGTCAACTATGTTTCATGAGTACTCTGTGTCAACCTGGGTTTTATTCATTCTAGCCATTTTCATTTTACCTATTCCACCTATTTTTGTAGCCAGTGCCTAGTTTCGAAAGCCAGTCAACAACCAACCTTTGTTTATTTTTATTTCATAGTTTATAATTTACATACATATTTTTCGCTTAGAATCTAAAACTATAAACATATTATCAATAGATACAACCTTAAAGGCCTTTTCAAATCTCCATATATCTTTAAGCAGAACTAATACAAATTTGGGCGAATATTTAATTTTTAAAAATCGGAGGGGGTTTTGACAGCGAAAAGAAGGATGGTGCTTTTTCAGTTGCATTAGATATTAGATCTGATTATCTTACCGGCGCCTTTGATTATGGAATATTAACTTGATATTAGTTTGGGCTGTCAACTAAAAAAATGTAAAACTGACTGTAATAAAATTTATAAAGCATTATTTAAGATTAACATACTTCTCTCCTGTGTTCAATAAAGCAAAGAACAAAAGTTATGAGGTATGTCCATAATATTGTGTAGGTGTCCATCTAACCAGGCGGAGTGCATCATTTTCACTTCTGTCGAAAGTCCTCTAGTTAAGCCAAGCCGTCTCGATAGTTTTCGACAGTTCCCTCATATTTGTAGGTGGCGATCATGGATGTGAGTTGATATAGACAAGAGGTCCTATAAATTGGCCTCATATCGGGTGAAAGTGATCTCCACAACATTCTTCGGAAGTCTCCAGAATGCTTCTCGAAATAATTATGAGCAACTCGGTCCTAATGAAATTATTCCTTATATCCCTGTAATATTCCCTCATTGTTTAGATACATGGACTGCATGAATGACTGCAAATGGTCACCAAGTACTGATATGTTTATGCTGACCCGTGAACTATCCCCATATCAAGTGTATAGAAGCAACACAACCATGAATCTACGACAACCTGCCTGTTCGAAGCCTTGAGTACAACTGGTATTTATCCCTTTTAGGCTTCAGTGCCACATTTAATATCTATCTACAACTCGAATCAACTAGAGCTGTGATTAGTTAGACCACGCTACATGTTGCCTGTCTCAGAAAGGCCAATTAGTAATGAAACGAGCGCACATGTGGCTCTGTTTCTACTCTCATGGCATTAACAGAGACACTTGTGGGTTTTCTGCTCACGTATGATATGGAATGTAAAGAACGCTGCCTTGATCTGATTGTCGGGTATTTATCTCTTACATTGAATGTGGATTTCATTTAAGCCCGTTTTTTATCTGATACCATCGAAAATTATAACCAGGCGCCACCGGTCATGAGCGCTCATACCCATGGCCTTCTATTGTGATGTACAAGGTGGGTGGTAATGATTTCCTTGTAGTATTCTTGATACCGACGTAAGTTAGTAGTTCGAGAGATAAATGTCAGTACAGTTTCAGGAAAATGAAAGCCCATTCACTGTGGAAATGTTGACTCCTCATTTACTCACTTCACCTAATGGCACCAGTTTGGCAGGTACGATAGACACACTCGCCCCCCGTACGTTTTAAAAATTCGCATTTTTGATTGAATACTTTTGCGTCGATCGTGAAAACAGGTGACACGCCGGCAGCCGCGCTAGCTATAGCATGCCTGGTTAGTTTGTCGGTCGGAAGCGGCGAATATGGCCTAGAGGAAGGCTTCATTTGCAAAGTTTCACCTCTTTTTGGTCACCGACACCAGGGTTCACAAGTTTTTGCCTTTCCTCTAAAATAAATATGAACGCGGCACACCATAGAATTGGCTCCCTTCTAAATGGCCGTAAGCC
Source organism: Ceratothoa steindachneri (assembly GCA_963969495.1). Lineage (NCBI taxonomy): Eukaryota > Metazoa > Arthropoda > Malacostraca > Isopoda > Cymothoidae > Ceratothoa > Ceratothoa steindachneri. The sequence continues at coordinate 51,791,118 of OZ018331.1, forward strand.
CATCAGGATATTATGCTTATAGCCAATGTTATTATGCCCTGACCACGACGAATTGGCGGCGTTATTTCACACGATCTCTATGTCCACAATTATTAACTGCACGATCATTAAATGCATAATTATTAGATTCATGATTAAATTAGATTCATGACTAAATGCACTATTATTAAAATTCCTATTATTATATCAACTATCAATTGGAACAGAAAAATCAAATGCGGATGCTACACTGCATTCTCTCAATTGCCTACTTGCGTTTACACTCAGGCATTGCGCTTTGTCGAACATATTCACTTCCTCTGATAATTTACCTAGCTGGGACACGGATAGGTCTTTTTGCGACGCGATTACAGGCGCTATGCTTGGTGGCAAGGAGGAAACAAATTTCCGTGGCACTAAATCTTGACTCCTACCTGAAGTGCTGTCCTCCTTAGTTATTCCAAATTCAGTGAGGGCCGGCCGGTAAGTAGGGAAGACGCTATGAGTTTGTCGTAAAGTTAATTAATTGGAACAGAAGAATCAAATGCGGATGCTACACTGCATTCTCTCAATTGCCTACTTGCGTTTATACTCAGGCATTGCGCTTTGTCGAACATATTCAATTCCTCCGATAATTTACCTAGCTGGGACACGGATAGGTCTTTTTGCGACGCGATTACAGGCGCTATGCTTGGTGGCAAGGAGGAAACAAATTTCCGTGGCACTAAATCTTGACTCCTACCTGAAGTGCTGTCCTCCTTAGTTATTCCAAATTCAGTGAGGGCCGGCCGGTAAGTAGGGAAGACGCTATGAGTTTGTCGTAAAGTTAATTAATTGGAACAGAAGAATCAAATGCGGATGCTACACTGCATTCTCTCAATTGCCTACTTGCGTTTACACTCAGGCATTGCGCTTTGTCGAACATATTCACTTCCTCCGATAATTTACCTAGCTGGGACACGGATAGGTCTTTTTGCGACGCGATTACAGGCGCTATGCTTGGTGGCAAGGAGGAAACAAATTTCCGTGGCACTAAATCTTGACTCCTACCTGGAGTGCTGTCCTCCTTAGTTCTTCCTAAATTCAGTGAGGGCCGGCCGGTAAGTAGGGAAGACGCTATGAGTTTGTCGTAAAGTTTAAGTTTGCTCTTTTTGAAAAGCGCAATGACTTCAGTCTTCACGTTGTTGTAGTTTTGTCCTTGAAAAATATCCTCTGGCAGTCGATTGACAGTGCGGGGGAAGTGAGGTTCGTACTTTTTTATTCCGGAGTTGTGGAACTGAGCTTCAATTATAAGGAACCAGCCCGTGACTGCTGGTTCGCTAAAGATAGGTGGTTTTAAGCTCACCGCATTCGCGAAATCTCTTTCTTGCCATGCTTGCTGGTTGTCTGTGCTTTCCATCTTCTTTCTTTTTTGTCACTCTTCATTATTCTTTGTTCGGTTTTGGCGGCTAAGGTTGCTATTCATTTAAGGTGAGTCAAAGGCAAAAGGTCGTAATCATAGGTCGCCAATATTGGGTCGCCAGATATAGGTTTGGCGTAAGTAGGCCTTGTTTTGATTGCAAGGCAATTCTATAAGGGTTTGATAAAGTGGCTTACTTACAGGTTTCTTGACGTACGTCCGAGAGGCATTGACCGATCAAGGTTTGTAAGTAAAATCTCCTTTTGCATGGAATTAAATACTTGTATTTTCTACCACTTTTCAATGTTTACACTTAGGGTAGAGATTTAATTTGAGCAACAGAATATTCTAAATCGGGTTATAATGGCAAGAACAAGAATAATAAAGATTCACAGAGTGGTGAATTAAGAGTCTCCAATGTTAGTCTAGTTATAATAATGATTATAATGTTGAATAATGAATTATCCTTTTTATTTAAACCAAGGAGCATCCGGAAGGTGAATTGTAGCTCCGCCCTCCCTGTGTTACTGAGGCGGAACCTGCCCAGCCAATGCTTCCAGCAGAGCCTGTGATTGGTTGTAGTCAAGCTGATTGACCGCAGTTCCACAATCAGTATCTTAAATTGGGGGGTATCTCCCTTGCTCGGGCATCACAGAGACTCCGTTTGCTTAAAGGTAAGATGTCCTTTATCAACTTTACATTAAGGCCAAAAATCTTTTGTCGCCGGTTGTGTCCCCATTCCAGACAGCTCTAATTACTCTGTTTGCCCATTTGCTCTCCCACTCGAGTGCAATAGCCTTACATTGTGGTTAGGTTTTAAGCCAGATGTTCTAATCAGATTCCGCTGATTGAAAAACGGTCTCCAAACGACCTTATTTTATTGCTCCTATCATTCCATCTTTGACACTTCGACCTGACAAAATGTATATTTGTCCTCTTCTCTCTCTATCTCTGTTTCCTTGTGTAGTGTGAGGTCATTGCACACTACAGACCCAACCTATGGCAAGTGTATACAAGCACCACAATTATGGAATCACAATGCCTTGAAGACAACTGGTACTCATGCCCTCAAAGAGCCTGTGACACACTAGAATTGTGACTCATTAGACCATGCTGCGTGTTGAAAATCTCCCAGAGGCTAATTAATAATGTCAGAAGCGCAGTTGTAGCGCTGAGTCTACTCTCATGTTATTAAAAGAGACACTTCCGAGGGTTAAATGCCCACATATGCCATGGAATATAACGAACACTGCCTTGATCTAATGGATGTGTATTTTATCTCTTACAGTTAATGTGGATTTCATTTGTGCTACACTGATACTATGGAACTTATAACCAGATGCCACGGGTCACGAACACTAAACAGCCATGGTCTTCCACTGTGCTGTACACGGTGGATGGTAATGACTTTAATGTGGTATGTGGTATTACTCTCTCCAAACCAAGCAATGCCCGTCCCAAATCGAGGAGGTCTTATTGCCGCACAGTGTATAAGGCGCTTGCTTGGAAAAACACAACTTTGATTGGTGATTATAATCCAAATATGCACGAATACCTCTAAAATACCTTGATTATCAAATTTGTTTCAAATAAATCGAAGTTTTAAGTTTGCCTAATGGCTAATGACAGCACTAATGTATGATATTTAATCTTCGACACCCTCAATCAGGTTTGAGCTTTGATGTGGTTATGATATTAGTCGAGTGCTTCTGGTAATGCCAGCTGCACCGGCACCATACCTTATGTTTTAAACCTCCAGGACAAATTCGCTGTTTGTCTATATTACTTTACTCTCAATCATGGAAACAGACGAGGGAAATATAGGTATACTACTGAAGGCAAAAGTAAAGCGGCTTCAAAGGGTATCGTAGTATCCACCTAAGTACCGGGGAGTACTATGAAAATTGACGTACATTATTAATGGTGGAGGGACTCCCTTTCTCCTACACCATGAATGCAGTGAAGGAGTTTCTCAGTTACTAGCTTCAGAGATGCTTTCATTCAGCTTAACTACTCAAATGGAGACCGCGCCACCTACCCGTTATCGGAAGCATCTTCAATTTAGTTCTCCTATTTACTTTTCAACACTTCGTTAAATTCACCTCAAGAGAGCTCTTCTACATATTTCTACCAGAGTTGCTAACAGTTTTTTTTCATTGGGGTTCATCAAGGAATAAATATTTACGCGGTGATAGCGTCGCCAAAGAGTCGACCTGCCTATTTTCATTTGATCGGGAGATTTTAGGATTTTCCTGGAAAATCAAAGTTAACTTTCAGCATCGTCTGAAAATTTTATCTTCATTGTTTACGTACGAGATCAAAATACTTTAGAACTTAATGGTTTTTATAGGAATTCAGAAAATGTTATATTTTATTACTATTTGATTTGATTTTTGGGGGTTTAGATGAGAATTCTTCCGTTCTCACTGGTATCCTTTTTTACTAAGGCAATATATTGTAAATAAATCTCAAATCATCTTGCTATTTGGACTTAACAAAAGGAAAATCCTATTTAAGATTAATAAGTATTAAGTTCTTTATTGACACAAAAAACATCCATATCCTATCTCCTTTTCTCTGAATGCGCCTAACCTGTCTTTTCTTGGTCCAACGAATTCTCTCTCTTTTAAATGCTGTGTGGAGCAATGTATCTTTCGAGCTTCCGATCAAACTTCCGCGAAAATAGTCTATTTATTCGTATTCTGTAAATCTTTGTCAATTTTATGTCAGTTGTCTCTGACAGGTACATTTATGGTTTTGCTTCCACTTAGCAAGGAGCTCTTTCTTTTATAGAGGATCCTTCTAACTCCTTTATAAATCAAAGAAGAAAAAAGTTGTATCAAAATGGAAAAAGTGCATTTTCCCTCGAATACTGTCTGCACGTTTGATGTATTGAGTTACAAAGGAGCAAAGACTATTACGTGAATAATTTAATACAAGAATTTGCATCTATCCCATCGTTGAGAGATCAGGGTGTTGGGGATCCTTCGCCCACCAACATTTTCGATTTAGGCATAGAGTTTTTATATCTTTTACCACACAACCGAGATTGACTTTCTTACTTTTATTTCCAGATGTTGTTTTTAATGTTACATGTTTAATTAGAGTTATTTAATTCACTAAATTTCTAAATCTATTCTTTGTGTTTTCATCACTTTGATAAAATCGTACATCCAGGCGATGGCTACTAAGAACATCTTAATTCACCTTCAATCATGGAGGAAAATATTTTATAAAGATTTTAAAATAATTTTTAACTATAATTAAATAAATTTTTGAGTTAGTATATAAAACATATGAGTTGAGACAATGATGTATTGTATAATAAACAAACTCATTATGCTTTCCTGGCCAATTTATGCTCTCTCTCCCTTTTTTCAGACAACACAATCAGGTTTTACATCTGTACATTAAAATTGATAGGTCCTTATCAGATGGCAATTTTTAATATAATATTTCGATAATTTAAGCTAAAATGATCTGTATGGAATATTTGGGGAAATTCCCTTTACTTTTCCTTTATTTGACTCCTGCCTTCTTTTGAATCTGTGCTAGTGACATAATTAATTAACCACAAAACCAGACTACCTCAATAAAATGTACTATAAAAGTATATAGTTGGAAGATAAAAGATTTGGTAGTTATAAAATGCGGTATAGAAGGACACTCTAAAGCACGAAGAACAACGTACAGCTCAATAAAGGCAATCCATACTTTAAATGACGGCGTTTCAGAAAAGTATTTTGTAAATATTTTAGCTTGAAGTCGAACACGTGGTCTCACTATTGGTGGTCAAGTGCTCTGCCACTGAGATACCAGGCACAACAATTTAAACCTATCTGAAACATTTCCCCAATCAATATCATTATCACTACAAGGGGGAAAGTAATTCCAAAGGATTTTTTAAAAAAAATCTCAAAACGAGTCACAATTCAAAGGCTCATTTTCCATACACATTCAAATATAAGCAGCAAAAGGTTCAACGATATTAAACAATTACTACAAGGCTTTCGGCATTTCTCGGCTATGTCTTTTCAACCTTAGTTGAAGAGAGTAAAAACACGCAAAATTTGGTAGTTGATGGCTTTCTTTCCACTTATTACAAAGGAAGAGATTTGAATGAGTGAATAGGACTGAAAATCAGAAATTATTAACTCAAGAGAAATGGAAATTAGAAGGCACTCAAGGCAAGAATCTCAAGAGAGCCCACGATAAGAACAATCAATAATTTAGGTTAGAGAAATAACTATGATATTAAAAAAAATCCTGAACCTTTATTTAATTATCCAAGAAATATATTTTAGTAAATCACTAGGCTAAAACTTGCAAGATTGGTATAAATATGAAAACTTTTTAACGCCTAAAGATTATATTATTATCCCATTGGTCGTTTGCTTTTAAATCTACACATTTGAATAAGGACGTAAAAAGATCTAACACGATTATCCATGTTTAAAATACTTAAGTTTTTGTCAATACCGTAACACTTCCTTATGTTTAATTTTATCTGTATAATCCGCAAAGGCCAGTGTTCAATAGAACCTATCATTTCTACGGTTAACTCTGCCTCTTATATATAAACACAATTATTTTGATCGAACTTCAATAATCAAACCCAAATCTTCGTCCTAAAATTTAAATTTATCAATGTTTATATTAATAAACATAAGCTCTTATTCTCGGACACAGACAGAAATTTATATGATATTTAGAGCAATGCGTCGAGGAATGCAATTATATATCTTCCACCTATTTTCACTTCTTTTGTCTTAATCATTTACTTTACAGATTTCTCATTACAAAAATTCTGCAGGAGACACCATCTTTGCATTTCGCTTCAATGTTAAAAAAAATGTCTAAGAACATAATTTATTTAAAAATTAGTACCTGTACTTGATAAAAACACCCATTCATCAATGACATGTTTCAAATAAAGTTACCTTGTGCGAACGGACTTATCACAAAAAAGGATATGGCTTCTCATTCAGGAACCCCTTATCCCTTGTCCCTTGTTGCCTCGTATCAAATAATTTGTCCTGGAACTATTTCTTTATGTAGATGACGTATACTAAATATAGCCAGAAAGTGAGAATTTTAATATTTTTTCAATCCAAATAATAATGGCAACCCTCTATTTAATTCATATTTGATTTGTTTACAAATTTCACCTCCCTTTGATTGATATTCTTATCCACAATAATATAGATTCCAACTCTCTTCAATTCTCGGTTATCCTAAATGCTATGGTTTTGCTGCTTATAGACACTTAAACTGCCTATAGAAACACATTGAAGAACTCAGTCTTCTCAACCATGTTTCCCCGGTTATACAGAATATGCGATGCAAAATAAATTTTCCAATGCAATTTGTAATTAATTTCTCTTCTTTATCTCCCTATCCATTTTTATTAGTAAAGTACATTTTTACGTCCAAATAACATTTTATATCTTAAAAACTTCCAATAACAAAACAAATTCTTGCTCCCATTCTTGGATGGATCTCATCATAAGTGCATTATTCTCTTCTACTCCTCCTCACTTGAACGCATTAAATTTCATTAGAAATATGTAATATTAACCCAACCTTTATCTTACCAAACTCTCTTACTAATGACCTAATTTACTAACAGCCCGCCTCCATTAATAATATAAGTGAGATTGAAAAATAAAAAGAGGAATTAAAAACAGTTAAAGAAAAGGTAAAATGTAATTTTATTACGGAGTTACGAGATTTCAAATATAAGAAGCCTAAAATACCAACCTGATTACAGAATTTCTGAACTATTTTAATTGGGTAGAGGAAGAAGGTAACAATCAAGATTATCTGCATAGTGTTGACTTTTACATGGACGGAAATAGAGTATTAAATATAGAGGTACAGAAGATCAACTTCAAATGTGTATACTTAAGCTTAAGAATAACAAAGCTGCTGGTATTGATAGCGTTGTTAATTAATAAATTAGCAACACCAATTATAGATTATGTCTTATATATGTAAAAGCTGTTAACAAGTCCGTAGAAACAGAAAAAAATCCATAACGCTTGTTATCTTAAACTATTACAGAAGTATAACTTTAAAGATTTTCAGGTCAATTATTTACCAAAATACAATATGTAAGATTCACTTAATTCTGTGATCAAAATTTTATCAAAAAGGAATTACAAGCAGGTTCTATCTATGCATAAAACAGAAAAAATCCATAACACTTGTGATCTTAAACAATTACAGAAGTATAACTGAAGATTTTCAGGTCAATTATTTACCAAAATACAATATGTAAGATTCACTTAATTCTGTGATCAAAATTTTTTATCATAAAGGAATTACAAGCAGGTTTTTTCTATGGATATTCTCCGCCTGATTATGCTTTTATAATTAAGGGATTGACTTTATCTCGAATCAAATCATTTTTATAGTAATTAAAGATAGGACGAGGCAATATTGAGAAGAATTGTGTTTTTGGTGAATAATTTCGTGTACATTTATATTTCATGTGAGTAGAAATAATTTTGAATAAATCATGCATCCAAGATGCAGCCATATCCAAAATTACGAACTCCAATGAAGTTCAACTCTGTTTCAATGACAATGACAAAGCCAGATGACTTACTGATCGCTCTTGCTACATATGTACAGTAAGGTGAAACAAATATTTGGCCACATTAAAATAAGTTAATAAGTATGTATTTAGCTGGTCGACGTATGCTCAGATCGTTATAGAAAAACCCTATAAAAAAAGAGCTCAAAACTAAAGTTTCAAATTTCAATCACCACGCAAGACACCTTTTCTGATAGAGGCTCAATTTTAGTCACAAGGAGAGTTTATTCTGGAAGACATAGTAAAGAATCTCGATTTTGGATCAATGGGCGTCTGATGAGACAAAATTTGAACCTTTTGACTCGAATGGAGCTGCCATTTTTGTTCCTTGATTAAACTGCCAACGATCGCAAGAAAAGTATATTTACATTCAAGCACGTAAAGCTACAAGGGTCTACAAGGATAAAAAGTACCCTAAAAGACCTTACGTTCCATTCAAAGAGGGTAGCTATGGACTAGCCATCGAGCAGGAACAGTTCTGCTCAGCGGGTTACGTGCCCAAACGGCCACTTTTCAAGACTTTGTCTAGCCTTGACTTGAACTGATCAACATAATTGCTCCTGACAACTTCTACTCAGAGTGCGTTCCAGCTACCACAGATGCTGTATGTGAAAATTTCCCACACAGATAGCAGGGGTAACGCTTCAACTCAAGTTTCTAGCCGTGATTTCTAGTTAGGCCCTCACTAAGTTGGAAAACATCAGTGCGGTCTACATTGTCGAAGCCATGAAGTATTTTAAACACTTCGATAAGCTGACCACGCAGTCTCCAGGTCCTAAACGAGAACAGATCTAGTTCCCTTAATCTATCATAGTAACTTTTGTGTCTGATAGAGGGAATCAGTTAAGTTGCCCTGGCTGGCACAGGTTCCAATATCGCAATATCCTTTCGAAACGAAGGACTTAAAAATTGTACGGCATACTCCAGGTATGGTCGGACAAGTGAATTGTACAAACGGAGTACTATTTCCTTGTTAAGATATCAAAACTGTCGCTTTATATAACCTAACATCCTTTGGGCCTTTTTATCCGCCTCTATGCACTGTTTCGAGAACTTGAGGTCACTAGTGATTGTTACACACAAGTAATTCTCGGTATCAGTGCGTTCGAGAGCAGTGCCCTTTAGGATATACCGTGATTGAAGGTTTCGGTGGCCAATATGCATTACTTGGCATTTGTTCACGTTAAAAGGCATTTGTCACGCGTCCGACCACTCCCCAATCTTCCGGAGATCTTCTTGTAGGCGGGCAGTGTTTCATTCCTTTGCAACGTTCATACTGAGATTGGTATCATCCGCAAATTTAGAAATCTTCGCAACCATGTCACCATCCATGTTGTTAACATAGATTATGAAAAGTAGTCTCCCAGGACAGAACCTTAGGGTACATGGCTGGTGACGGGCATCCACTTAGAAGCCTGTCCATTCAGCACCACCAGGGGCCGTCTGCCTCGGGGCCAGTTCTCTATCCAACCTGCTACCTTTCCGTCTATGTTCAGCGCACGTACTTTTTGGAGGAGGTGGCAGTAGATAACATCCACCGCCTTGTCCCGATCATGCTCAGTGAAAACGAAGTGGAAGAATTCCACAAGGTTGGTTAGGCATGACCGTTGACTTCGGAAACCGTGCTGGGAATATTTCACTAGCAGGTTTTACTCTGAAGATGATGTCATTTTGTCCACCATGATGCTTCTCATGAGTTAACTGACTATTGAGGCTAAGCTAATAGGTTGGTAGTTCGACGGCTATCTAGGTTCTCCTTTCTTGAAAATAGGAGTCATCTCCGCTTCACGCCAGGTTCTAGGAACGCATCCGGTCCGGATTGACATGTTGAAGATTGTGCTCAGATGTCGTGACACTTGATGGTGCACTTCTTTCAATACTTTAAGCAGAAACCTGTCCGGGCCAGGAGACTTATTCCTCTTTAGATCAGCGATCTCTTTTTCTATTTCTCCTTGTTGAAGTCCATTTCCTCCAGCTTTTACCCCAAATAAGAATCCGTGGGATGGGGGATGGGACCACACTCTTCAGTAAACCTTGAAGAAAAGCAGTCGTTGAGGAGGTTAGCATTTTCTGCATCTGAGTGCTTTAATGCCCCCTCCTGATTCACTAAAGGGTCAATCGTGCGAAGCATTGGTTTACGGCTATTTACATAAACAAAGAACTCCTTTGGATTTTCCTTGCAGAGTCTTGCGACTCGGAGCTCCTTGGCACGCTTTGCCGCCCTTATGCTGGACTTCACCCTCCTAGCTATCTTACGGTACTCCTCAAAGTCTCAAAAAATCTTTGACTGTCGGTACACCGTTCTCTTCTCCCTCAGCAGTTGACCGATTTCTCGATTAAACCACTTTGGTTCAACGCAAGACGGACGAAGGCTTTTCAAAGAGATGAATCGCGATTGAAGACTCATGAACATAGTTTTGAATCTATTCCACGAATCAATTCTCGCATCAGTCAATCCAGCACAAAGACCTGCAAAGTCTGCTCTTCTTAAATCAACCTTTCTCGTCTTACTAGTTGCAGACTCTACCTTGGGGACCTTGACTATATATTTGACTAGTCGGTGATCACTGCCACCGAGGGCTTCGCCTACAAAGAGATCCTTAACGATGTCATGCTCAGAGGTGAAAACCAAGTCGAGGGTATTATTGCCTCTCGTTGTTCGCGAACTCCAGGAGTAGTGCGTTTTCGCCAGAGGGTTCTCTTGTTTTCCAGTCAACTTGGGTATTAAAATTACCCAGGGTGATACACACACTGTCTTTAACAAGTTCACTAAGTAGCCGGTACAGATCCCTGTCCTTTTCAACGAGTTGGGCAGGGGGTCTGTAAAGCACCAGGGTCCTGTATCTGGCAGGACCTATATCTATGTCAACTTCTAGTAGCATTAAGGTGTTCGGTTGGTGATATTTTAATGAGACTGTGTTCCTTATATAATGAATGAATCGATAAATGGAGCCAAGAGCTGCAAAACATTAGCCAATAAGCTAGCCTCAACTGAGGAGAAGTTATGAATACATGATGGTTGGATGGTCAGACAAAAGAAGGATGCGAAAGATATAGCGAAAAGGTCATATAATTGGCTCCTGCAAATCAATATTAATGTATTACCTTTGCCTAGTCAATTTCCACAATTTTAGTGTTGATCAAAATTTTGAGGCGAGTATTGAAACAAGACTATACCAGGAATCCTGTAAACCTCGCGCAATTGAAAATTCATGTAAGAAAGAGTGGCCAAGTGTTTCAATTTATATTGCTTGGATAATTTTAATTCTTAGAATAAAAGCTTTAAACAGTATTGCCAAAAATTTGGTGTAGCAAAATATTATGCTCTTTTTATCTAATGTTCAAATACCTATATACTTCCCCAATATATTTGATTTTTTTCTACGCCATATACATTTGAATAATAAGTTTATTATCTTTCCTAAATGATATGAAGAACTATTAATTAATAAAAAGTTGCATACTAAACCAAATCATAGTTTGAAATAATTATTTAAATAACTATTTGTCAGCCTGCAAATATTCGTTTCATCTAACTGTAGAATAACTTCTGCTGTTGCTCGAAAGTGGTGACGCCAAAGATGCATGGTCTCTCTTTCTTCTGACTCTCTAAACGATATTAAGAGCGCAATCATGAAGAAACTCAGTGTCTGCCCATTTCATTCTTCTCTCTGTTGAGGAATTTTACCGTAAGATTAATGGCATTTTCAGATACTTACTTTCTGTCTCTTTCACTCTTGACGTAATTCCACATAAAATGATTAATTCTCTCGGCCTATTTGTCTGTCTCAATACAATTCTCTCTCTATCGCTGGTTTTCTTTCTTATGACGAAATCTACAGAGGGATCTTTGATTTTCTCTGCAGAAATCTTTATCTCTCTGTCTTGTCAAAATCCACCAGGGGATCAAAGATATTCGCTGCCGTTCTCACATTTCTTTCAGGCTACGTATTTAAGATCTCGGAAACCCTCAATAAAAGCAATTATTTGCAGAAATTCACCAAAGATATCCAGCCTTATTTGTTCAACCCTATTTTGAGGAGTGGTATCCCAGGCGTACAAAATTACTTCTATTCTAAACTTAGGCCAGACTAATGCAAAAATTTCGAAGTGAAAGTTCCGAAAAGAATTATTTAAGGAAAGTCTTGAATTAGCGGAAAGGAAAATGACAATGTTAGAGTTTCAAAACGCCCGATTACTTGTAATTTCAAGTAAGTGCCGCCTTTGCCAACTGGCTCCTTTTACTTTCTTTTTTTCTCTACTAAGATTTTGCATTTGGTGATAAGCGTTCAAATTACTCTGTCGTGTTCCACTCTCTATAAAATAAATAAAATTAATATTCATCTGGAATATTTCTCTACTTTCAAATTCAGACATTCAAAATTCAACGTAACTGCTTCGCGTCTCTATCATACCGATTCTTTTCTTAATTCATTCAATACTTTTAAATATAAATGTTTCGCAATATTTCTTTCATGCAGTCATTATTATCAGTGAGGGGAAAAACAATTTCATTAATTCAGAATAATGTTTTTTCTCGCATTTACCACGGATCATTTTCCTTTTTTGATAAGAAAAAACTAGCCGATGTTGCCTTTTGTTGCTTTTCCTGAAAAAAAGAAAAGAAATCTTTGATCTGCGTTTATTGGTTCAGTTCCTCGCCATTAGATTGCGACTGTGAAATCTACCAATCTAGCAACTGATCCTAACCTCTGATGAAAATAGAGGGGACGAGATACGATCTTCTTATCGTATTTTATGTCAGAATTTATTATTTTGGGTCGTTTATGGACTGTGGTAGCCGTCGGCTTTATATCATTCGTAAACAATAGTGGATGCTTATATCGTAGTGGTTCATTAACTTCAACCACCAGGATAAGTAAAGACCTTTGCAAGTGTGTGTTTTGTGATATTCGGTCATTAAGTGCCTCAAGCAATATTCCTATTTTATCTTGTATTTACTTACAATAAGCCTATAATATCGGTAACACGTGAATTATATTAAAATGGGTACAAATTTAGTTTGGGGAAAAAATTTTAGAACACCAATACAGATGTAAACTGGCTAAGTAATTTTTTTCCCAATTAATCGAAGAATTTGTTGTGTTGAGTCATAATTTAGGTCCCTGCTTTAAAGAACTCAAAGCCAACAAGGAATATAAGTCATTCTATAAGGTTGTGGAACCACTCTTTGTGAACCATTTTCATAATTTCAAGTTTTAATATGGTCCATTTTTGTCAAAATATAGTTTCGCATCCATGAGTGTTACACGCAGTTAAAATCTAATGTTATTTTTCTCCTTATTTAAAAGTTATTTTCAAATTGGTATACAAATAAAAACTTAACATTAATGCAAATGTTCAATAAATTCCATCACTATATTTCCTCGACGTTGTTTGACCTTCCTGCCATCTTCGGGAAACACTGAGTATCAGAGAGACGTGGCGTATTATATCGATCAAAACATAAATATAATGCCATAAAAAGGGTTTAACATTAACTAATCTTACATTAATGGGAATGTTTAGAATTATATTCATAATATCTTTTAAAATTAAAAAGCTAATAGTTAAAACAAATTTTGTTTCAAATGTTAAAACAAGATAGAAAATGGAACAAGAGTGCACTATATAAAACAGAAATATTTCTTTGGAACCAATTATCAGATTAGAAAGTAATAAAATAATGCATAACAAAGAACACAACTCTAAGGACAAATGAGGCAAAAGTATAGGAAATGGGAGTTGAATATTTATCTTATCATTTTCTTATTCAGTTTGTAGTTGGTTCTCAGGAAGTTAGTGCTAGAACCGTAAGGTACCTAATCTTTCGGTTGCGGAACTTAAAGATAAGAATATTTCATTTTCTTAAAAACGCGTGCTAACTTTGCTGCTGGATCCATTGTTTAGTAGAAATTTGGAAATACGTTGGAGTTCATTAGATGCATCCAAAAATTTCAATGAGTTTTTGATTTGCCTCGAAAATATACAGTCCCTATTCATTGTCGAAACATGCAAAATTGGGAGCCAAAAATGTTTCATTCGAAGAAAAATAAAATTTTTAAGAAATTAAAGGATTTCCCTCCCCCCCAAACTAGGTTTATTAAAACTTACTAAATACTATTTATCGATAAACAGTTTAATTAAGATGGTATTTTTGAAAGCGATTGGTAGAAATAGAATTCATTACTCTGGATACTAAGTAAATTTTGCATGTACACGAAAAATTCCCTATTCTAATTCTTGAGCTCTCATTGCACTGGCCAGCGTTTTACAGCTTTTTTTCGAAGTTCAAGGGTTTTCTAACTGATTTATGATCCTTTTTGCGTGCTGAATTCAAAAATATCATTCATTTTCTTTGGTTAGGTCTGGTTTCTAAGATAACCCAGACTTATATTACAGCATATTTTTTCCCAAATGGCGCTATCATCCAAGCGTATATGGGCTTTGTTTTGGCAACAGCTGGTCATGAACTACCTTAAATAAATAGTTATTCTTTTTGTTTTCAGGTCTAGTTGTGTTGTATGATGGATGGGAAGTGTAAGAAATATACTAACAAATATTATTTCATCTGCGGAGACGTGGATTTTCCAGACCGTCAAGCGAAATTGACGGACTTTGTGAAGAATGCTTATTACGTTTATTTTAGAGTCAAACTAAGGGACCAGGATAAGGCATTTTCTCTCCATAACTGCTGCAAAAAATGTATAGAGAACTAAAGGGATTGGAGGAATAGGAAAAGAAAGAGTATGCCATTTGGTGACCCAATTATTTGGAGAGAAGGGGAAAATCACGTTACCGACTGCTACTTCTGCATGAAAAATTTAAAAGGCATCAATCGCAAGAACAAGCACCATATTCAATACCCTGATGTTCCTTATACCATAAAGCCACTCCACCATAGACCAGATGAGCCTGTTCCTGAGCCGAATGTCATCATGGATTCTAGTTCTGATTCCGAATCTACTGACATGACTGATACAGGTAAGTGTGGTGCATACGAGCCAGAAGAGGACGACCGATCAGGGCCATTGACCCAAGCCGAACTCAAAGACTTGACACGATACCTGAACATATCTAATAAGTCTGCCCAGCTGCTGTGTTCTGGTTTTCGAGAGAAACATCTACTTACACCAGGAACAACGTTCTATTGATATCGGGAACGCAAGAGCGAATTCAGAAAATTCTTTATGTTCGATGAAGCGTCTTCACTGAATTACTGTAACAATATTGCTGAACCGATGAAATTAATGGGGATGAAGTATGTTGCCATGAAATGAAGAACTTTTTATTGACTCGTCTAACAGAAGTCTTAAGGCAGTTCTTCTGAATAACGAAAATAAGGTTTCATCAATCCCTGTTGGACACTCGGCTGAAATGAAAGAATCCCACAACAGCATGAAACGTCTGTTGTCTGCTCTCAATTATCAGGAACGTAAATGGTTGCTTTGTGGATATCTTAAAGTTGTTGGATTCATCCTAGGACTTCAAGGTGGGTACACAAAGTATCTGGCTGACGACCAGCATTATGTCAGACAAGAGTGGTCATTAAGACAAGGATTAGAACCCGGGTCACACGATGTTCTGTCCGACCATCTGGGAACTTTATTCGTGAGGGACTCAACGTCCCTAGTACCCTAACTCCAGGACAATTAATTAACTTACTAGTTAAGAACTATTTAAAAAATAAAGCTAATTACTTTAAGTCCTGGAAAGAAAATTAACTTACTTAACAGGAACAACTAATAATAAAAGTGCAACTTTTGCAATGGGCCGTAATCTAAGTTATTTTAGCCTAAAGATTAATTTTATTAAGCTTACTAAACTAATTACAATATTTAAGTTTTACTTTTAAAATAGTTTACGTTTATGTTTTTATGTAGTTGACTTAGTTTCTAAATTTGTATAAAACTAATCTCGCAAAGCCAGATGATTTGTATGGTTGGTAATGGTCTTTATATCAACTAACCTTTGATTTAGCATACTAAAA
This sequence comes from Ceratothoa steindachneri, assembly GCA_963969495.1. Classification (NCBI taxonomy): domain Eukaryota; kingdom Metazoa; phylum Arthropoda; class Malacostraca; order Isopoda; family Cymothoidae; genus Ceratothoa; species Ceratothoa steindachneri. The sequence goes on from OZ018331.1 coordinate 51,807,084, forward strand.
TCATAAAAGTATTGGTTGAAATTTATACAAAAATAAGTGTCAAAAATAAAAGGAAGAATTTAAATATCAGAGGTTTACTGCTGGAAAGCCGTCATTTAGCTGGCAATACATCCCTGGTTATAAATTACAACATTAATGCTCAATTACTAAGGGATTGAGGTTCGCCTTAAAGGATCCAGGATGCTCTGAAAATTGTATTCAATAAATCGAGTGTACATTCTTGCTCATCAAACAAATTCACTTGTGATAACCTAAGGAAAATAAAGGAATGTACAAAAGACGAAAATTATGTACATCGGAATAGCATGAATGCCTAGTGGTGTGCGACACGGATCTCTAGTTTTAGACCTCTACTTTTTGTCCTATATCCTGATGAATAGGTATAAGACGTTGTTGTACAATGTTAATATGACTAGTGAGACGTTTCTGTTGAAAAATTACAGGATGCGGTGAGTTATGTATTGCCATTAGCAGCTCAGAATTCCACGCGTGTCTGTTGTCTGGTGTCGCTTCTCTCATTTTCATATGAGCGTAGAAAAATCTAAAGCTCATGACTTTTTGGTGGGCCACTTTCTGCAATAGAATCAGTTACTGTAGTAGTAATAATAGTAGCCCGATTAAGACATATGGATCGGCGACAGAAAAGTTAAAAAAGGCGTCCGTACGTAAAAAGGTTGATAAGATAAAGAAATTGGAAATGTGAGTGAGGTAATTAGCGTAATTATTCCAAAGGGAAGACAATTTAAGCGCTGAAATCCGACAGGCTATTTATTTGCTATAGTTATTATTATTTTCTCTTCAAATTTCTCAATTTACTCCTTTGTTTCCTTATACTTCTTCCTCTGCTCTCCTTTTCCTTGTTATAGTAAGGGCAGTGTCACCATTAAGCACCCATTTTTATTTTATTCACAACTGCTGTTCTTCTCCTCGATGAAATAAAAGGAACGAAGAGACGCCTTATTCACCATCTTCCAATATCTTGTCGTTCTCCATCCATTCAAGGCCATTTATTTCCCTTTGCTTTGGGTCACTCGTGTCCTTTTTCAGAATGAGGACAAAGATGGAACTCAGTAAAAAATTGTATGAGGGATATTCACAATTTTAGGCCATATACGACCCAAGGAAATGTCATTCCTGAGTTATTCATTTTTCATATATCCATCAACACGGTCCCAACAAACCTAAAGTAGATGAGATTTTCTTATTTTAATTTTAATAAAATAATGGTTTTCTCAAATTAATTATCTTTAATATTGTGCTGATTTAAGTGGAAAGGGGGGGCGGGGGTTACCACGCCTCATATTAGGCTTCCTTTCTCTTTTAATTAAATGATTTATGATTGATTTAGTCAATTTATTTGGAAATAATAATGGATTTCGATGCGCATTTTTTTTCTTGATTCGTGCATTTATCGTCACTTAGAGCAGAAAATGCATTCCATTTTCTTCTTTTTCCATTTAATGTTCATTATTCTACTCCTCAACCTGTATTTTCACCAAATACTAATAGTAATTCCTCATTTATGAGAGTTGGGTGCAATTTCTTGGGAGAATTGAAGTAAGTTCGGGGAGGTACTGAGTTCCCTGCTTGTTTACTCTCTACAAAGATTCCCTATCACCTTCACAGATTAAAGGAACAAATTTGTATCAGGATCAATAATACAATAAAGGATTTTTATAGAATTATAATATTAACTTTTCTTAAAATAAATGTTACTTAGATTTTAATGCATTCAAGTATTGAAACATTTCCCTCTTGAAGTAAATGGAAGTGGAGTCGGTTCTCTTGTGTGGAACATAAGGTAAACAAGAATCTAACGTGCGATCAAACAATACTAATATTTACATCCAATCTTGTCTATTTTGTTCGGCCCAACAAAAATGGAATTGAAAGTATACATAATTGTATGCTTTCACTCTCAATTTGAATTAATCTCGATCCATTTCAAATAGAAAATAACTTTTGACGTATGTTGGCATTTCCATGGCAACTAAAGGTAAAATGGAAACGATACTAGGCTACGAAATAGAGTAAGACAGCTTTTCACTTAAAGAAAGTTCTCTAATGGAAATAAATAGAATTTATGTTCATTCTTATAAAATAATCCCTGGTTGATGAATGTCTAATCTACGGGGTTATAAACCAGAGGATTCCTGGCCATTTATATATTTCCACTTCATAGCCGCTAGAATTAAGCGCAAAAAATAGAATAAAAGTAGTGTATTAGAAAACAGCAGGTATGTGGATTAGGTAAATTGATAAAATAATTCCTTCTAAATTCAATTAAATTATAGTACCTCGTGAACAAATAAATACGAGATAATGGTACCATTTTTAAAAGACTCTCTGCTATTAGGAAGATAACATACGAAAGAGGGGAGATTTACTCTAACAGTTCATTATTCCATATCAGAATTAATTTAATTTAAAAGTCACTAAAGACTTAATAATGGGCACTTTTGAGGTATGATATGGTGTTCTGAAAGGAATATTCAGAATTCTTACTAATAATTACTTGTTAACTGCATGATTTGGATTCATCATATGGAATGCTGTTTCCACAGCATAGAATTATATCACGAGCACCAATTATTTTTGCCAATATATTCACTCTACTATGCCTTTGTCCTTCGAATTGTTAGTGAATAACATCACTTTTGTTCCTGAGTGATTTTCATGACTTATTCGTGGGAAAAAGCCAAGAATATTCTTATTTAAGGGTCTCTCTTCTAATTCTTTATAATCAATGGAACATTTTTTTGTTTCATCAGTATCCGATTTTTATTCAAATCATATTTTTCCACCTACAAAATAAACATAGCTATCCCCTTTAAATTCAAATCATGCTATATCCCCCTTCATCTCAAGTATAACCTAATTAGAAAAAAGTGTTATTAAACTTTTTTCCTATCCTTCCTCTGTATTCTCTATTATTAAAAGTTCTTGTATCATATAATTTCATTCTTCTAAAATTTTGTTTAATTTAGAAAGAATAAAGATCTGAAATTCCGTAAGAAATGCTAATATTTAGGTATGTAGGAATTCGTAGGGTCAAATCTGTCATTCGTTAAAATCCATTATTTCTCTATTATCACGAATAGTAAGGTGCCGCGCCTGTGGAGATAGGTAGGAGGGGTAACCTGCGATGCTGAGTCTGTGGTTGAGAGGATGCAGGCTAGAAGAGTTCATGAGTACTATGTTGGGTCTTTGTGTGTTGAGCATCCAGTTGGCGACCGTATGTCGAATACCGTGCCAACTGCGTACGTTTAGTTGTACGACGTTTAGGCGAACTATTATCGTGATGGAGGTGTGTGGGAGGCTGATTTACCCGGTACCGTTCCCCTTTCCTTGGTTATTGCCCAGGAAGCGTGAAGAGCGAGTAACTTTACCCGTGCTGGCTGTTGTTTGTGTGGGTTGACGGCGGTGTTATTGGGTGGGCAGGCCGTGGTGGAGGGAGGAGTATGTTCTGTGGAGGGAGGTGTCGAGGTAGTAGTCTTGGAGATGGTAGAGTCTTAGTAGGGGGAGTTAGTAGCAGAGGTGGATGGAGTAGAGCTGGGAGATGAGGAGATAGAGATAGTAGGAGAGGTACAGATTATGAGAAGTGGGGTGTCGAGGGAGAGAGGTAGTTGGGTCAGAGGAGAAATTGAAGGAAGAGTGGAAGGGGGAGGAGTGGAAGGGGAGGAGTGGAAGGGAAGGAGTGGAAGGGGGAGGAGGAAGAACAGCAGGATGTGGGGGGGGGGGTTGTCCCGTGCTTGTCGGGGCGAGGGGGTTTTGGTGGTTGGGTTTTTTGGTTTGGCACGGGGTGCTGTGGGCTGAGGGGAGGTGGGGGTTGGGGTGTCAGTGGGAGTAGGGTTGGGGGGGGTTGGTGGCAGTAAAGGGAGGAGTTTGTAGGTAGGAGGAGGTTTTGATAGAGAGGTGGAAGGAGTGGGGGCAGTAGAGGGGGTTGGGAGAGAGGCGAGAGCAGTAGGTGGAGGAGTAGGTAAGGAAGGTGCAGAGACAGAAGAAAGGGGGGGGCGGTAGGAGCGTGGTGAAATTGGGGGCCGGTGGGTCCAGGTGGGGAGGAGTGCGGGTCTTCTGTTTATGTGTGAGTCTAATAGAGTGAACACCTTTTCAGGGAAGGTGATCTGCTCTATACCGTTAAAAGCGAATAGTGTGTTCAGTATGTTTGCGTATAGGTGGGGCTCACCCCTCGACGTGTCTTTTGCCACCGTTGAGGGCAAGGTGGACAGGTGTAGTTTCGTGTTTGTGGTTTCGTTAGTTGTATGTGGGGTGGAGGTGGGTGTGTGGTGTGGGTGTCGGTAGTAGTGGGGGTCTCTGAGTGTAAGGTGCTGGGGATGGGGGAGACGGGATGTGTGGATGAGATAAAGGCGCTGCTGGGGGGGTTAGGTGTGTCTTGGCTGGAACAGGGGTAGCAGACAACGTTGCACCAGCAGCTGCGGCGAATGTTCTAGTGAGAGAAGGGGTAGAGGGCGTGGGCGGAGTGTGTGGTTGTGTGGACTGGTGGTGTGCGCCCTATAGCCGCAAATGCATCATGCCGGGCCTTACTCAAGTAAGGACATTTGAGGTTGACGGTGACGTGGTCTCCGCCACAGTTCAAGCAGGTCGGCTGGGGTTGCAGTGCATGTGGTGTAGTGGTGCCCTACTACACTGCACTTTGAGCAGATTAGTTCTGCTACGCATGTGTTGGTTGTGTGACCGGTTTTGTAGCACCGGTGTCGTTGTGTGGGTCATATGTTGTGTTGTGATTCCATGTTATTTGGGTGTGTGAGTTTACCGCAGGCCTTGATGACTTGGTCTAGCAGCATTTGTTTGGTGTTTTCACTGAACAGTGTGACCACTGCCCAGTTTTTTGTTCTGTTGAAATATAGGTCCTTGATCACTTCCTCCCTATACTCCTTTCTGAGGTGTGTACGGAGGTCATCATTTGTGAAGGCCAACCAAAAGGGATTGGTCTTTGTAAATCGTATCTGGTATCAAGTAAAACACCAGGCGTGACTTATCACATGGCAAAGTTCTTCAACTAGATGATCATGCCCTACAACACATCATACTACACGCTGCACTCTTCTTCAACTCTTCTAGACATCCTTTAGGCTTCTCAATTCGATGAAACCATCGAATTGATAATCATTGCCATTTACCATACTGAAGGCTTCACACCCTTAACCATTTCCGAGGAAATATTGCGAGAGCTCCTCCAAGCATGCTCAAAAGAAGCGACGTTCTACGGCCCCGATGGGAAAATGTACGTGCAAATCGATGGCTTTGCAATGGGGTCAACCCTTGGCGTCTTTTTTGGAAATTTTCACATGGGCTTAGTTGAGAACAAGATTTTCAAGAGCAATATAGCGTCCAAGCCTCCCATCTACGCGCACTATATCGATGACATAACTTTGAATAAGAATAATCTTGAATAAGTGAATGGCCTAGTTGAAACATTCAAGAACAACTCTTGTCTGACTTTCACCCGCGAAACGAAAAATAAAGGATCCCTTCCCTTACTTGATATCCTCATAAGTGCCCAAGATTCCAAATTTGTGACCCAAGTATACGTTAAGGTCACGAACTTGGACTTTTGCTTAAACGGTTCTTCTGTGTATCTTGAACGTTACAAGAGATCAGTCATCAATGATTTAGTTAACAGGAAAATTTCTCATTCATCCTCGTGGACGGCTATGGATCAACAACTTAAGAGGGTTTCCCGAGTTCTCGTTAACAACGGCTACCCACAAGAATCTATCAACGCCATCATGAAAGAGAAAATTATTTGGCTGCTAGCTCTGGCGTCAGGTCTAATCCGAAGAAGAGTAATATCGACCTTTATTATATGGCCAATATGAACACTGGCTACCGTTAAGACGAAAAAGCTCTCAAAGCCATTCTCCATTGTAACGTGATCCCTTCATTAACATTCTCCTTCTTTTAACGGACTGGACTCAAAAGTAGTATTATGACACCGTTACTGATCTATTTACTACCCGTATGTTGTAAGTTGACAAATTGGTAATATCTCTCATGAATCAAAGTATAACATATATAAAAGAAATAAAAGAAACTAAATGCCTGTGAATGGTCAGTAATTCAAGAAAAAAGTAATATGCTGTACTAAAGATGTATTAGGCAATCCCATAAGCAATATAGAATATTTCTTTTTAACTTTAGCAGTATTTTAAGGCTAGATTTAATCGAAAGAAGGTTTGGTGCTAAGCTAACCTCTTCTATTCATTTCGATGCCTAGGAACCGGAAATACTATATACAACTATGCACCGTTATTTTTCCATCTCCCCTCTTTCGTTTGAAATAAGAACCATTTTCAGTTTGACTTTTACAGAATATAAAAGTTGAGATCTTTTCAAATAATATTAGGCGTTCTAGACAATACACTGTTTGTGGGTAAATATACCCCAGCCTGAAACACGATCTTCATTCAAAGGGAAACTTTATGCCTGTTTGGTTGGATATGAATGGAATATTCACTCTTGAACTTCTTAGATTAACTCAAAATATCACAGGTGTATTTAGTTTGCTCAGTTAGAGTGGTCGGTTGAAGTTCTTGAAGAAAGATGTGAGGGAGAAACCAATAGAAGAGGAGTGTTCTTACATCAATGTAGCGCGCGACCTCACATTGCAAGAGATACTAAACAAAAGCTTAAAAATTTTGATTCGGAATTAATGAGTCATCTTCCATACTCTCCCAGCTTAGCCACATTAGATTACTCTTTTGAGGAGTTTAGCGAATCACATAAATAGAATGAAGCTGTCAACAATAGAATAACTCGGAATAACCTCAATGATTATAAACCAAATTTCTATTGAAAACCAATTAGAAAGATGAATGGATTAGGTATATATTAAATAAAAATTCAAACGGCAAAATTAGATTATAGATATGTAAAATTATAATCCAATCAATAGAAAAAAAATAAGGAATAAAATAATGGGCAGTTGGAATAAGTTTAATTATCTTCATAATACGATAAATAACATTAATTTTGAATCTCATTCTCTCGAAGCTTTGGATCTATCTTGTAAAATTGGATATCGAAACTTTTTTATATTATCTTGGTTAAGTGTTACTTTAGGTCAAATTGTTTCGATACATAAAATAGTAGACATAAAATTCCGGATAAAAAGAGGCTGTTCTTATTTTAAGGGATCTTACTTGTGAAAACGAATCACAATGCCTGTAAATCAGACTGTAAATAAACAGCACAGTGACATAAAATGCAATATATATATTCAACGCGTTTGATCGACTTCTGTCCTTCACATTAGTGGTACAAATATGGTTCAAGTAGAGCTTGAAGTAGAAGATTGTGTTTCATATTTGTTAAATTTAATTGAATGGAGAGCAATACGATTAGAGCGACACTCTTAGCTCAGGCCAAATCTCAATTAACCGAAGTGAGTGAAGCAGCACGTGGGGAAGAGATGCAAGAGTTGCACGTTTGAATTGGTTACAATGTATTCGATCGATTAAAAGTGTGTATAATGACAATGGTGAGGAAGAGTTAAAAAAAAGAAGAAACGAGAAGCTCCCTAGTAAACTTTCTATCTCTCTATCTTTCAATCTTATTTTACCGATAATTCATTCACAAATCAAGAATTGATGCTATTCTTATGTACCACTGATGAGGGCGACACAATTTAGCCGCTATATATTTGAAATGCACTTATTTGTCTTCCAATGTGATTAATTCACGATTTTATATTATTATTTCTATATCTCTATGATTTTATTTATATTATTTGTTATGGTTTTATTCATTAGAATATGATATTTAAGGTTGCTTTATATTCCCAAATTAATTCTAATATTTAGTTGGGTTTTAAGTACTAGGAATGGGGAAAGTTAACCTACCATTAATTCCATACTGCGAAAGAATGACACGTTAATAAAATGATTCATTTGTGTAGCTTTACTTTCTCAGGATCTACAATCTCAAGGCAAAGATAGAGCTGTAAAAATAATGACAGAATCTATCAGTAAATTTAAGGGTGGGAAACATTCTCAGTTAAAAGCGTGAAAGTGCATGAAACGCGTAGGAAATTGTAAACCAAAGAAATAAGTATGGAAGCTTTTCATTCGATACAAAAAGCCACTCTAAGACCTAGGTCTCTCAGAATTCCATAATAGGGTTAGGATTTTCCTTGTGATTTTTCCTATTTTGGAAAATAATCTTCATATAATTTTTAAAACATCAAAACCAAACATTTTAGGTATAAGAGAAACATCATTGTATTGAAACCCTTCATATTAAGAACATTTATTTGCAAGCAGGTGTGAATAAAAATGACTTAATGCTTACATAGTTGATTTAGTTACATGATTTAGTTTCCTCAGAGGAAAGGCCAGATTTAAGCTGAATAAAATTCTATAAAACATGTCCGATAAAACATGGTCATGCTTTTAATTACATTGTGGTGATTTGAAAAGAATGCCAATTCATTTTTACTGAAATCGCCTGTGCCAAAATGCCTTGCTCCTCATCAAAGTAAAAAATATAGTACTAAGTATCATCAGAAAATTCCCTCTACTTTTCGATTAGTTGCTCTACGCTTTCCAAAGGTTCAGCAGTCACACATAAGAGAGAGAGAGCGTTTGAGACTGACTTATTCACACAGGTGCTAATCCACAACGCTGATGTAAACATCTATATCATGGAGCGTTTCAACACCTTGTCCCGTATGGCAGGGAATCAATGTGCTCCGAGCGATCCTGCTTCAGATCGGCCTATAATTGGGTTAATAAAGATCTCTTCTCTGCATTCCATTGGAAATTTTTTAATATGACCATGAAAAAACATTTTAAAATAATATATATAGTTGAATATAGGTGTTAAATATCTGGAAATTTGCATGTGACGACTGAATTTCCGGTTTGGAATGGTTACATGGTGAAATCTACTACATAATCGATTATGCTATTCCTCATTTCATATTGTCCTTTTAGAAATGCTTCACCCACATATTTGGATACCATATACAAAGTACTTAACAAAGCTGTGGACAAAGTTAAAGAGCTAAACAACTTATTTTATTTGAATTGCAACAAATTGCTTTATTGCATTTGACCAACATTATTTTATTAAAACTAATGCAAATGTTTGAAAATGTGGCCCAAATTCACAACTATGTAATGCAGTTCTACGTATATGATCTATGGACAAACTGTTGAGCGGTTATGTTTATGCAAGAGCCCTAATGCACATTTAATAGCGTAAGGCTGCACTGTATACATTAATTTTAAATGGAAGTGATCATTTGGGTTATGAGTAGGCAGCCGTATAGTAGATGCAATTTTAAAAGACGATGACCCTACAAATATTGTGAATGTTTTACTGAAAATCCCTTAATAAGTTTAATGGCATCTGAGATTGGATGAATTTCAATGGTGTCAGTGCAAAAATTATGGATATATAATTTAAAATCGTTACATTGTTCAAACTGGTTATTGAACTTGTGTGTTTTAAAATAACTGGGAATTTCCCTATGAAACAATTTATAAGATACTATCATATTTCAAATCGAGTGGTCGTATTTTATATGCACATTCAAGGGTTGTATTGAGAAGTCATGTTTGGATTTGAAAATTATGTTAAAAAAAGTTATTTGAAAATAAGGCTATAGGGCCACAGTCAAATAATTTAATGTTACTTACAGTAGAGTGAATATCATTTAGATGCCAGGAAATCTCGCATTTCAAGGCCTAATGGTTTTTAATTCCATTCCCTATTTTCTACTTTTTATGACATTATATCAATAGTATAGGTGTAAAAAGAGATGTAGAAACTGATTCTTCTAATGCTATAAATATCGGTTATTTCCGCAGTCAGAGTTTAAAGCAAGGATGCTGGAAATATCAAGTTTGAATGAAAGAAAATGATATAAACTCTTTGAGTAGTCATCATAGGATCAAAATTAAAGAATGCGTATGTACAATCGTTTTTGAGATGTTTTATGAAATAATTTGGTTTACCCTTATCCAAGAGTCACAAAAATACTTAAAGTTCCCTTAAGTATAGACTAGCGACATGCGAGTATATTATATCGCTTTTGTTTGATTTGGATAGACGTTATTGTTTGAGAAACAGATTATGTTTTAGATAAAAATTTTGATATACCAATTTATTTTGCATAAGAGATATCTTTTCAACAAAAGTAAACTGGTACAGTGAGTATTAAAGAAGAAATAAATAAATGTTATCTGATCATTTATGGAGATATCAAAAATTTGTGAGAAAGTTCAAAATCTTATCCATGAGCTGGTTCATATATTCGTTCGTCCTCATGTTTGACGAAATTAATGTTGGCAATAAACAAAAATAAAATTTACTTCAAAAGATAGGAAGAGTGCGGGTAACCCAATGATCGGCATACAATTGACCAAAGAAGACTTTAAGGTTAAATAAGGTATTGAAGATGCAAAAACACTAATATTAAATATTCCTATCAAATAAGTCATCAAAACTGAAGCTGTAACAATCGAATGAAAAGATGTAGAACTTTAAGTAATCCAAATATCATTGTCTGGCTCGAAAGAGAAAATAAAGATGTATATAAAAGGTAGTGCTTTGAAAAATCAGTGGATAAAGAGGTAAATTTCCTTTGGCTCCCTTGTCTCCTACAAAAGTTGCTGATCAATTTTATTCATTTGCGCCATATCATTAAGTCCAGAACTGCAAGCCTCAAAGGTACCTACACTCTATCTCTACTGCTTTCATTACAAACTTTTCCCTTTATCATAAAACAAGATTTAATTCTTCATTATGATTTGATTTGATAAACATCAAATTATACCGACATTTTAACTGAAGCTTTCTAAAGGAGCTTTTTTTTCAGGTCATTATTAGGTGCTTAAATTTGTCTTTAGGTAATTTTTTGTTTCGTAAAACTATTTAAATTAAATGAATCCAACCTAATTATCCAGGTATAGGTGTTGTAAGTTTTAGTTGAGTATCTATGCCTAACATTTTTCCTCAAATGAATGCAATCGAGACGACTAAATCTCCCCCACGAAGCTCACTGACCTTGCGTGACTACAGAACCTGCCATGAATAATGAAGATTATAATCACGCGATTTCACATAGGCAAAGTGATACAGATAATTTTATTGTTATTTTAAGTCACTAATCAAACGTTTATATTTCTCTATCTTATTTATTCAGGCTCAATTAGGGCTCAAATCATTGGGAATGGGTCTTTGGGGTCATTTGTCCTAAACTGCACATTCTATTGATTACACCAAAGTAGGTCTATAGGATTTGTCAGCGAAGAGAGAGGATAGGAGAAGGTTAAGTTGAAATATGCGCCTTCTCGGTACTTATTAAATTAGGATTTATCTACTTTTACTGAGAAAGATACTTTCCCCTCATTTACACTTCTAGTAACATTACCAATTCCTTTAAGAACCCGTGTCCAAATAGATTCTCGCTTAAATGCCCCGGTATGATTTGCTCTATAATTTTAGGTAGTTATGGTTGATTAGAAGACCAAAACTTGTCATGACTGATGAATGAAGAATTCTGATAAGTCTAATTTTTAGCTTAATTTTCTTTCGAATTTCGTTTTTATTAATTAGAGGACAGGATAAATATCACTCCGATTAGAATGCGATACTCGGATATAAAAACATACCCATAAGAGACGGAGAAACCTTTATTTTATTGAATCAAAATGGGCGAAGTTTGCGTATTCCTCTGATTTGTTCATATGTTTCTTTTAAACTACTTGACGTTTTTTTTTCTTTTTCCAGCATTGTATATTATTATGCACTTTTTAGCAGTACATGTCATTTTAGCTCTTTCTCTTAACCATTGCATTTTTAAATATTAAATTGTTTGATTTAGTGGCCTTTTTTGCCAATAGAGTATTCAGAGAGAGCAATTATTTAACCTCTATTCAATGTAAGTATTCGGTAATAAATTAACCAAAAGATTCTGCGTTCAAGTTGAGATTGTGTAAAATTCGAACCAAGATCTTTGTTAATAAAATTCTCGAATTAATTTGTATCCAACCAACTAATTCAGATTTAGATATGCCATTATATCTTGTATTTTGGTAGGAAAATTACTCACCTCGACTGACACGCTTGTTTTCAAACAGTTAAACTTTTACGTTCCTCAAATCCAAAAGAATAAAAGTCAACGATAACAAAATTATCACAAGGGAATCTCATCTGATCCAATTTGATTCTATTTCATAAGTTATAAAGATGATTTTGGGAATAGTGTTTTAATCTCTTTCGTAAATTCAGAAACAAAGCCAAAATATAATCTAATTATCATAAATATGGCTAAAAATCTACATTCCTCTCGATTAAATACAAATGAAAATAAAAAAATGTGTCTGAATAGCTCCCTTAGCCAAAAGATAACAATAACAATTATACACACTAGAATATACAATTGGCTTATCAGTTTTGTATTCCCGAATTAAAAGGTGTTGTAGATTAAAACGTAATAGTATGGAGATCAAAGCTTAAATTCCAATATGGCCGCCAGGCTGTAAAATGGTCTGCAGTTGTTGTAGAGATGGTAGTTGGCTCAGTATCTCGTAATTAAATAGAACATGAAGTTGATTGATAATTAAGTTTAAGGATGAGTTAATTAATGTATGATGAATCAAAAATAAATGTGAGTACTTTGAGACGAATCTGAAAGGCGCGTTGCAAGTAATAGACTTATTTCTTATTAATTAAAACTTTGGGTTGTAAGAGTTTTCTTTTATGTATAAATGAAAAAAACTCGTAATTTTTTCATCTTTATGAATTCAAAGAAGGGTTTAACCCATCCGAATGCCATGGCAGCCTAAACATACAAAAGTGGTAGAGAAATTATATTTACTCACTGATATGGTTTGAATGAGCATTTGAGATGTCTTTCTTTCTGAGTGGGAAATCTTGACCTCAATTATTGACGGAAATGAAATGGGAATTTTACTGATGTATAAATTTTACCAAGTAGTGATGTTAGTTCTTTTTATAAATTTACTCGTTTTATTGCCATTAAAGAGTCATGTTAATAAAATTCCATTTCATCTGGTCTGAAGTATCCTACTTAAGCCACTGTGTAATTAGTCCTAATATCCTTTCTTGACTTTCTTGAGTCTGTCAGTAAACCAATGAAACTTTCTAAATTCTCTGAAAGGTGAATTCTCTTCTGGAGAGCAAATAAAAACAAAAATCAAATCATCATTCTTAATTATGTACGGAGATATAAACATGTATCAGTCGAAGAGTAAGGAATAATTCTCACGATTATTTCAAAGGTGTGTTTATTGCTAATTATTTCTGAAGAGAATTCTAACGATTATTCCAAAGGTGTGTTTATTGATAATGATTTCTGAAGAGAATTCTTACGATTATTTCAAAGGTGTGTTTATTGCTAATAATTTCTGAAAAGAATTCTCACGATTATTTCAAAGGTGTGTTTATTGCTAATGATTTCTGAAGAGAATTCTCACGATTATTCCAAAGGTGTGTTTAATGCTAATGATATCTGAAGAAAATTCTAACGATTATTCCAAAGGTGTGTTTATTGCTAATGATTTCTGCAGAGAATTCTCACGATTATAGAAAAGATGTGTTTATTGCTAATGTTTTCTTAAGAGTTTCTAAGAAAATTTTTCTATGATTCTAGATTCCGTAGAAGTTGCAGGATTCCAAATTTGATTCGAGCAGAAATTCAGAATTCAACAAACTCGGGGAAATACATTTAATTATTGGCTATTTGTGGAGAAATTTCTTTTAAAACAAGGTCAACAGTCCCAAGTCGCGTGCTCTAAATTATTTTGACTTATGACTTTACGACCCTCAAAAACTTTCAACAACCCATTGAAAAGTAAAATGGTTATCATCTTACCAATCTACCTAGAGACCGGCATAGTAATTTCTAGAGTCACGCTTACGAGATTAAAGAATTAGGTTTAAATAGTTGTCTTGAGCTCGAGACAGGCCGTATTATGGCTGAAACCTCTGCTCTTATGAAGTATTCTTTCGCATTTAAGTTTGATGGAAACTAAAATATTAACTGCTTCAAGCTAAAATAAGGAAAAATATTTGAATCATTCACATAATTCAAGATTGAAACAGTTGAAGGCAAAAAGCATGAGTAAAATTGAAGAAAGATTCCCGGTAAAAATGGTGATTTGTGGCGAAAAATTCAGCTTTTAAACATTGAAAGAGCAAAAGAAGTTCCTATGTGCGAGATTAAAAAAAGATTAATTACCTGGTGAAAAAATTCTATTAAAATCATGGCAGAAACAACTTCAAATATTCCTAAAAAATGCTATCCGAGTTTAATGATTTAGTTCATTAGGAGCGTCAGAGTGTTTAAAGGCACCGGAGCAACGGCAAAGCTGCTGGCTGCGATTGTTTATATGCAACGGCTGATTTAGGACAAGAAATTGCTCTGAGGTGAATGGAATTAATCATCGTAACAAGAAAGGTGAGTAGGAAAGGGACTCCAACACAACCAAGCGGATTGACAAACATGCATAAAGTTTGGATGCAAAAGACAAACCACATTCGCTTTATTAATAGTATTTGTAAATTGAATAGAATAAATAATTGGTTTTAATATTTCTTTAGTTTAAACATTTTAGCATAATAATAATAATAATAAGTCTTTTGTAATGAGCTCTTCAAGGCCTGAGGCCTTCCCAGAGCGCTGGTTGTGCTGAGATGAGAATGGAAATTCAATTGAAATTCAAAAGGGAGAGAAAACAATTTTAAAAAGATGAGTTTTCAGAAGACGAATAAATGTGGAAAGAGAGGGAGAAGACCTGATTTCAGCAGGAAGAGCATTCTAAAACTTAGGAGCGCAGATTTAGAAGGAGCATTCCCCCATTGAGCAGAGGGATGAACGAGGAATATTCAAAAGAGGTGCATGTGATGACCGAAGGGCCCAAAGGACATGGCGTGGCGAGAGCGCAAAAGAGAGGTAAGACAGGGCCTTGTTGTTTAGGGCCTTAAATGTGAGGAGAAGTATCTTGAAGTGAGTAAGGAATCTGACAGGGAGCCAGTGCAGTTCATGCAGAAAGGGTTTTAATGGAGAGAAGCGAGGGCGACGGAGGATAAGCCGGGCAGCATAGTTCTGTACAAGTTGAAGGGGGTGGAGAGAGGAGGATGGCAGATTCACAAACAGAGAGTTACAGTAGTCAAGTCGTGAGGTGATGAAGGCATGAACAGCAGTCTCAAGACTTTGGCAATCAACGTTAGAGTGAATGCGAGAAAAGTTATTTCCTGACATTGTGGATATGAGGTTTAAAGGAGAGATGCTCATCAAAAACAACACCCAGATTCCTAACGCAGTCAGAGAAAATGATAGTATTACCGCCCAGAGTAAGTGAGGGAAAGAGAGATTTAGATTTTTTGACAGGAGCAGGGGTGCCGACGAGGAGGACCTCAGTTTTGGAGTAGTTAAGCCTGAAGAAGTTGGTATAGAGCCAGTCAGATATGGAGGAGTAGGCAGCCAGGAAGTCAGTGATAGAGTATGCAAGAGACGTGGGGAAAGAGGAAAGGAAAATTTGAGTGTCATCAGCATAGAGCTGGAAGGACAGACAGAGATTACGGAGAAGGGAACTAAGAGGGACAGGTAGATACGAAATAGTAGAGGACCAAGGACAAAGCCTTGTGGCACTCCAAAGCAAATCGGGGTAAAGTCGGATGAAACGTCGTCAATCACAACGGATTGGATACGATATGAGAGGTATAACTGAAGAATTATTGGTCGATTTTAAAAGGATTAAACATGATAGATGTAAAGGATGAAATTTCTTATTTTTTAGTCGCTTGCACCTGACTCATAAGTTACTAGGTCGGTTACTATAAAACATAATGTGTAGTTGAATAGGAGAGTTGCGCGCCTGTGTGGGCGCTAGTCACATAAATAGTACCCTTATTTGGCTAATCAGCGTATGTCTGTCTCACATTTCCTCACTTCTCTTCACCGATGTATTTTGTGCATCTTTTTAAAAAGTCTCTCCCCATAAAGGAAATTTATTTTTATAAATTGTCTTTAAAAAAAAATTATTTGAAAACATTTTGGATGAGATATATTAAAAAATATCAAACGAAAATGACACAAAAATGAAATTGATTTACTTATAAGATCGGATTTGTCTTTAAATTGAGTTTGCACAAAAACTGAGCAGATGGGAAGTAATGCATGTCATTTTCGGATGAAGTGGTGCAAAATTGTTTTAAATCAATCAAAAAATCTTCGACGACCTAAGAAGATTTTTTTTAGCTTTGGGAGTTTAAATGGGAAGGTTTAAGAAACAAAAGAGTGTCGGAAAAGAAAGAAGGAGGGAAGCAGTGGCGAGAATCCAGCATTTCACATCTAATCGGTGTACGGGTTCTTTAGATCAGTCGGCGATCCTTGTCTCTCAAAATATTGAATTAAAATCCAGCTTATATTTATCCACTCACTTCGCATTAGCTAAACTATAAATTATTCCTGCGTTTCATTATTTTTACTTTCCTTTACTTTTAAACGCATTTAATGGAGCAACGTTAATCCTTTGTTCCCAAAATCGACTTATTCTTCTGAAAATCCTAATTAATGTTTTATTTCTAGAAAGACGTTTTTGTCAATATTTTAATTATCTCATGTGTTTCTTATGGATTAGTATTTTTTTTAATCTAGGGAAAGTGTTTTTTTAAGGGCAGTTCTTGTCATTATTTTAATATATTTTTGTAACTAAAATTGTTTGTTTGACAATTATCTGCAATTAAATGCACAAAACCCGCTCCAGATTGCATCAAATTTGAAGGTAGAGAGTAAAAATAAAATTTCAAAAATATGAAGCGAATAAAACCCGGCCTGTTTAAATTTTTCCACAAGATATTACATTATTTTCTCTTTCAGGATGAATTTTATGAACATTTCCATCTTCTCACCGTAATGAAAATATATAGAGAAACTTATTTTCTTTCTATTTTTGAGATGTAGTAAATAGTGTAAGATACGGATTACTGATTTTTTCTTTTGTTCGTTTTGTTTTATTATTGTTGACTTGTCTATTTGTTTGTGTGTGTGTTCTTCTTTATATTCCTCTGTGTATTTGTCTCCTGGATTCGTTTAGTTAGTTTTCGTGCATTTTTTAGCTTTTGAGCCTATAATAGTGATCTAACTGAGTGTTTTTCCTCGTATTTTCTTATTTTAAAATTTAGACAGTTCACGCATTGAATCTTATAAATGAGAAGACAAACTTCCTGATATGTATTGTTTTCTTTCGTAAAGAGAAAGAGAATTCCCGGTATGTTTTTCTCTATCGTAAATGGTATGATGGACTTCCCGCTTTGTATTATTCTCTTTCGTAAATGGGAAAATAGATTGCTTGGTTTGTAGTATTCTCACTTTTGTAAATGGAAAGTTAAACTCCCCATTAGACAGAATTTTTTCTTACAAATAAGGGAACCAAAATCCCAGTGTACTCAGGCAGTGAAGGAGCTTCCTGAAACCGTTGCCTTTTGTGCTGTGCAGTGAGGTAAAGGGCCCATGTGATGGATCTTTTTGGAGCACAAATACTGTCGGTCACGAGAGCGACATTTTTGAGAAATAAGAGGATGGCTATCGGATTTATTAATTGCCCAATTGGCTCGCCTTAGTCGCCAAGTCTGATCGTGTTAAAAGAGGTGAAGTGAAGGCCAAGTAGGATAAACGCTATCTCCAGACAGTAGCACCGTAGTGTGGGGAAGCTCTCTTCACACGAACAGAATAGTGCCCCAAAAGGGGTAGAATTCCACTACCCAATGGAGGCCTATGGTATCAGCCCTTAAAGAGAACAGACTGGTTTTCCTGTGCCTGATACCGGGGGCGGGGGGTAGGACAAAACCAACAAGACCGGCCGTTATTGAATTTCTGTTCGGAGTTCTTAATCTCCTCATTATGAGGCTAATAGACACCCTGAATGGATACGTGGCCAGTTGCCACTCGATGGAGGACGTGGAGCAGCTTGTATCTGAAAAGGCCAAGAAGGAGCTTCAGAAGAACGGGTTGGAAGCATACGTACCCCAGGACATCCTCCTTTGCTTGACCATAATTTTCAGAAGGCTCTACCCGTTTTTCTCGAAAAACTCATGTGAAGATATCTGGGAAGAGCTGATGAGGCACTAGACTTTGGCAAAGATCACAAAAGTAGAGAATTTCGGCACAGAAAACGGAATGGTCAAAATCGTCTTCGAAACCATCGAGATGGCTGACAGCGCCAAGAAGAATGGACTACTAGGCTTTTACCTTCAAGTGGCCCTAGAGAAAGTCGAGGAAGAGGAATACGTTCACGTGGATTGCTGCTACTGGTGCTATGCCATCAAGAAGCACCTGACGCGTGAATGCAAAGAAATAGAAGTCACGTGTTCCGACTATACCCAGGCATAGGCGTGGCTGAGAAATTAAAATGTATCAACTGCAGAGGGGAATACGGAGCGCTAGTCATGAAGTGTCCCATCCGCAAGGGAGCGATTCGGGCAAAGAGGGAACAGTCAAAAAGAGAAAAGGAGGCAAAGGCAAAGCAGTTCGTGGAAGCAAAGGCTACGCAACATAATTATGGAATCACGTCGTAGAAGCTGGTGATTCCAGCGAGGGCAGGGACATAATGGCCAAGGTCATTTTTTCCCACTTGGCAAACCTGGCAAATCCTGGCACTTTTGTGGAGGAATTGAACCACCTCCTGCTGAAGAAAAGGACTAAAAAGAAGCTGTGATTCTCGCCTAATCCATCTTAACAAGACGTCCTGAAAATCTAGCTCACCGATAGTCCCGACGTGGAAGGAAAAACCAATAAAAGAAGAACAAGGCTAAACGGAAAAATAAGAGTCCGCAGACGAAGAAGCTAACACAGACAAAAAACACAAGTTAAACTCGAAGAAGAAAAAAGAAGAAAAAAAATAACATACAAGAAGCAGAGCTAGACGCTCGAACAACGGAGAAAGAGGTGAAAAAAGAATAAATCTTGGAAAAAGCGCAAACTAAGAAGCAAGAAGAGAAAAGTACATTCACAGTGTACCAAGGAGTCCCATTTACTGAACAAGGCTTTTCTTTGACGGATCAGACCTGTCTCTCAGAGTGTACAGAACCTCGGCCTGAGTAACTATAACTCCTAGCGATAACACTCGGCTTCTTATCGACGGCATACACAGAGGGAATTACAAAGGAAGTTAAGGATATGTTGCGGGATGCCGCAATCATCGTTCATGATACATGTATTAGCCTCGTCAGCATGTTCGAATAAAAGAAAATCAGCAATGAACATGGATACCTCCAGAACTCCGTGACATAGTGAATATATAAATATATATATATATATATATATATATATATATATATATATATATATATATATATATATATATATATATATATATATATATATATATATATATATATATATATATATATATATATATATATATTAGTTAAAGATCAAATTAAAAGCATAGTGAACCTAACTCCCAAAGTTACAAAAGTTTCCTAACAGTGAATATAAGTGTTAAAGTTCAAATTAATAACAAGAAGTCTAACAGTGAATAATAGCATAAATAATTCAATTTAAATCAGCGTCATAAACGTTAATCGTAAAAAGGTAAATTACCAATGGTGGCAAAAGTTGATAAGTTAGCAAAAAGAGTGATTTTTTTATAAGGAGAATAGTTAATATTTTATTTATACAGATTTTTTAATGTAAATCAATTGTGAAAATTAACAAAAAAACGAGGACTAAATGCCAGAATATATTGTTAACAATACAACTAAGAAATGTAAAATTTATATAAACATAGCAATGTAAATTAACATTGTGCAAAAAAAATGTAGAAACTGAGTTTTATAGAAAGAAAACAACATAACGTAAATTATCGTTGTAAAAACCTAATAATCAACGGGACAACAATAATATACAATAACCAATATAATATTTATCTGAAAGGTAATTATAACTTTTTTAAAGAGTTGACCTGCCCAACTCCGGGCAAGTGTATACCTTCTACTAAATTTAACCTTTAATAATACAGTTTAAAAGAAAAAAGTTAGCAATCATTATTATTCAAGAAGATAGAAGTTGTCATATACGTTTGCCATTTTGAGGCTTGTTCCAGTTGTTTACCAAGGAATAAATAATCAAGCTTAATATTTTCCTTCATCCTAAGGAAGCTCATTGATCACATATGCCAGCCTACTACATGGAGGAGAGTTCCTCTTTTGGCACATTTCACATAAAAGGGCCTTAAAAGGTCAAAATACGCCACACCTATAGATGCCCAGTGAAACAGGAGACTGTGACGACCGGTTCCCCTCCACAGTTGCAACATCTCTTCCATCATGCATGCATTGGAATCTGGGATGGGTCATCTCTTCTGCCTGCTTGATTGTTGTAGGATTTAAGTTGGATGATCGTTCTTGGTCTGTCTCATCAACCTCGACCAGGTGCTTAAATACAGTGATGCTGCTCTTGCAGTCGTTGGGGCACGCATGCATCTCAACCGCGGGATGTTTTTAATTATTACCGTACCGTCAACGCCAAATAATGATGTTTCGCGACTTGTCGAATGAAAAGTTTGGCAAAGTCAGCCTTTATTACCAGTTGCCCCTGTGCAGGTTACGTAACATGTTTTGTAAATTATTACAATTGATAGTAGTAGCAAAAAGAAACTATGTGAGACGAGAAATTCCCCAACACAATGACGACTAGCGAGTTTGTTTGGGCTGTGATACTAGGAGGAGGATTTTATTTTACCCAGTACGGAGTAATGCCTGTTTACTTGGTCTAACAACTTATAAAGAATACATCTTAGCAGATGATCTTATCAACGAAATCTGTTTGGTGAAAAATATGGTTACCCATTATCTCACAAAATTGCAGTTGATGGTCCGATGGTCTTAAATAAGGCATTCTAAGAATAATGGATATTAATGTTTCCATTACTTACCCAGCCGCACTTCATGAAATCTTTCACGGAGTGTTTACGAAATTCGCAACAAGTTGTACCTCATTATCTTCAGTCAAAATCTTCCAAGGAGACGTCAATTTAGATTGATTACTCAATGGATCAGGTTCATTAAATTTATTTTGGATACGATCAATTTTTAGACTGTTGGTCAAGTGTCAAATTTATCTAGTGCAGGCTCCGTGCACCTTTGCATTTTCAGTTACACAATACTCTTTTTAAATCCAACTTATTTGTTCTTCAGTCTGATTTACTGCAATATTTGGAACCCTTTAAGTAAATATTACGCAAATAAATGCAAAATTCGGAACTTACTAAGGTGTTACTTTTCATTCTGTACAGTTTTAGTAAAGCTGTTAAAGATTACTTTACCAACGTGCAACATCTACCTGGACTTTGGCAGCTATAGAACGCGTTAGCTGAAATAGCTCTGCAGGATTAAGATGTCCCACTGGCACTTTCGTCATTCTGTCCATAAATTTCTCTCTCCTTCACCCCCTTACTCTTCCTTCCCCAACCATTTCCAATCAACACCAAGGCATCCATCTCATTTCTTCTTATCACATCTCGCCAAAATCACATTTTTCGTCTTCTTATTGCTGTCATCATTTTCCTCTTTACTCCCATCTCCCTCATCACGTCCACATTAGTCCGTTTTGCTGTCCATGGTATCTTCAGAATTCTCTTCCATAATGACATTTCAGCTGCTTTGCAACTTTTCTTGCGTCTTTCTGCTCATCGTCTAAATCTCATATCCATACAACAATTTTAAGCACACGAAGTTTTGCTGACTGCTTTCTAATTCCCGTAGACACCTTTTATTTGTCAGATATGTCATTATTTTGGTAAATGTAGCATTTTTTACAATGCCAATTCTCGTTCTAATTTCCTTTTCACATCTGCTAAAACTAAAAGAAGGTACAAGCTTTGTGAAAATTGTGACTTCACTTTTTCTAAAAAACAGGTGTCTTCCCATTTACACCGAATCAAAAATATTTTTTTATATTTTAGGAATGACACAAATAGATTGAAATTATTTAATTAATAATTCTTCATTTGGGGTGTGAATTTAAATAACTTGAAATTCTCTTATAATCTCGGAATAGGGTCGCCTTTAATTTACTTTTTATTACTATTGTTGAATCTTATTCCTCCATAACTCTATATTTTTAGAACGGGATCTTTTGGAAACATGTGAAAAAATGGCAAAGATTATTTGGGATATATTCAAAAATTTATCGAAATTGTATCTAAAATAGTTTATTAACTTTTAATTTTTATCAGGAGGAAAAATCTACTTGCACCTATAAACGAGAAAAGCTAAATGAAGATTGGAGAAGCGGCTTCCTACTTGTGCAAAAGGTTTCCATGATAGAGCAGGGAGAAGTTGAAACCTGGCCACTTTGAAGCTTTTCAATTACGTCAGATGATTAGACATCCAGAGTTGGAAAATTGTCCCCAACAATATATTTTAAGAACAGGAATTTTTGTGAATTTATTAAAACCCAAATAATTACAAACGGTAAAGCTCAGAAAATTTATTTTTATATATCTTCTTCTATAACTATATTTTAGCAACGTGATATTTTGAAGTGGGGGAAATTTAGTTTAGATTTCTTATTTAAAATTATTATAATTGGCGAAGTTCAGAAAATTTAGAAAAATTTAAACATGGCTGCTTAATTAGATTATAAATTTTAATCTTAGGAGCGAAGCGCCTGGGCGAAGCTCTTCCCCTACTGTTCAAATTTGAATAAATCTTAATTACTAGTTTTCATTAAAAATTAGAAGTCCTCACATGGCTAAGGGAATAGAATAGAGCAAAAGTTTGTCAGCAGAAATCGAAAAATATTTTCCGCTGAATGAGAACTAAAATTTCTCTTCTCCTGTGGCTTTAAATGCTTCCTCTCTACCTCTGCTTTAGAGGTAGCAGAGACCGAGAATTGCAAAGATCATTATTCTTGAGCTTTGAATTCCTTATTATTAATATTAGGCAATTTTTCCACTAATTTTATTTTCCTCGAATTAGAAGCCCGTCCTAGAATTTTAATAGTTTGTTTTTGTTAATTATTTAAGAAAGCCTCGATGATTGAAATCTTTCAAACGCAGCCAAGGATTTATTTAACTAATTTCTTTCTTCTGCAATAAGATAAAGATTCGACCAAGGTGAGTTCTAAAAAAAGAGACGATATTTGGTTATTTTATCCACCCATATTCAATGTGGTAATTTTTATTTAAATGTGTCGTAGTACACCACTCTATACCATACACTACTCCTATATTATGTGGGGGGTGACTTAATCACCTACTGCATTGCGAACCGTTTAAGGACTGTTCGCAGGGATTAACGACCGACTAGGAGGTCAAACTTGAGGTGTTGGCTTTCAAATTCTTAATAATCAGAGAGAGTGCATAAATCGTTAGCGAGATTTACTTGAATAGAATGAGAGTATCGTTTAAGGTTAGTTAAAGATCAATCAACAAAAGTATAATTTTATTTACAAATATTAAAGTTAGAATAAAAATAGGCAACAGGGAATTATTTAAAATGAAATAGTCTCGATAATTATGATAATAATGGATTTTCAAATAAAATTCATTAAGTAGCAACTGGGCTACGATTCTGATGAGGAATTGGTGCATGTTCCAGATGAAGCAAGTGGTGCACGATCCGGCTGAAGCAAGTGGGGCACGATCCCAACAAACCTTCTGAGGAATGGGGATGAAGATAGCCAATCTTCAAAGATGACGTTCGACGGGGAAATGTGGGATTACACGTAATTCCAAGGGAAGAGGAAACTTCTTTTCCTCAAATGTAATCGATGAAGATTTTCTTCGGATCGATTAAACGAAGGGAGGTTGTGGCGCAAATTCCAAGGATTGCCGTTCACATAAGCTATCAATTGACTGTGGGCATAATCACGTCGGAGAAAGTCTTGCTGTCTGATGAACGCTCACGGGACTTCGACTCGAGACGATGAGGACTTCTTTGAGGTGCGTTCGGGACTCTTTGATCTCAAGTCAAAGCCGATGATTTGTATGGTCGATTCTGAAGGGGAAGGTGAATTTGGAGAAGGGAGTCACAAGCTCCAGACATGTAAATCCAGAGGCGGAGTCGATTCATCTTTACATAGCCAGGCGAGAACCACATCGGCTATTTCTCGCCTTTTTGCAGGATTGCGGACAATTTCGCAGGATTGGTGTATATTTCCCCAATGCGTCCAGTGAGGCGAAAACACCTCAAATGTTATAGAATAGGAAGTGACGCAAATGATCTTCAATAAAGTGAGAGGGTTGTGATTGTTCTTTTACAAAATGTTTTAGTAAAATTATGAAAAATCTATCAGATTCCATGTGGTGTTACCTTATAGTCATCCAATCAGCCGCATTTGCCTCTATTATTTAGTTAAAGGGAAAGTTAAATTTGAATTTGAGTTTTAATCCTTACAAATTTGAGTCTGTTTCATAAAATAATTTCGGAAGTTTGGAAGTAAAACTTAGCTTTTTGCTCGTAGGTTCACTGGAAATGACAGAAATTTACATTTACTAATAGTATATATATACATATAAAAGACGAGCAGATTTACCACTCCTTAATATAGGAATATGCGTATCGGAAGCAGTTCTATGTTCTTTGGCCTACTGCCTATCCGGCATGGCAAAGGATATTTGGTCTAAGAAAATTCAGTTTTTAGTATATCTCCTGATATTAGGTTGGAAACAAAGTTTGGCCACAAACTTTTAATAGTTTATTTATGGGTTTATTTAAAAGCTTATTTATTTATAGATTTATACAGGGTGTATGAATAATTAATGTGTTGTGGCCTAGTCTTTCTTAGATATCACTTGAAAAGGCACAGTGACATAGAACCTAGGTAGACAAGGTCACTATTCACTCTCAAGTGAGGCCTACGAAAGTGTAAGCTACCAAAAGTAAAAGATTCATAGGTAATAAACATTGTGGAAAAGTTATATTAGATATTGAATTCCGTGCTCCAAATAAGAAAGTATAAAGGGAAAAATGGATGTTAAGATCTACCTTTTTCATCTAATTAATCTCGCAGATTTTCGACGCAATTCATCAGATATTTTCATCTATTTTCATAGTTTTTTAAACAGCTATTTGACTGTGATGCATTGGACATATTGAGGAGCGAACCTAAACAGCACAACCAGGCAACCAGGCGTTTACAAAGTCAATTGGCGAGATGAATCTTTTCTTAGCAATTTTGGTGCTTTCTTGATATTGCAGTGTATCACGACGAAGATTGCATTGAGCATCAATTTAGAGAGTCACATTAAACTTGTAGTAAATTTAATACTTATAAAGAGATTTGAAGAAATAAATATTTGTCCAGGAAGTTTGGAGGGGGATAAATAGGATTTGGATAAGCAATAAGTTGAGAGCTTGTAAATATTTTGAAAATGGAAAATCCAGGAAAAATATCTGCCTATTACTTGATTGCTTTTTCACTTCACTAAAATTTTAGCCGAGGTCTATGAGAGGGATATTCGTTACACCAGGCACTATATTATGTAATCAAGTGGAGAAACACCCACAAACCGAGAGAAAATTATTTGCAAAAATTTGCGATGCAGTGGGTAACATTTAATGATTAGAGATTCAAACATTCTAGTTGCTAAGTGAAGCTAAAATAGGAACTATGCATTGCAGCTAACAAGAATTGGTTACTTCTTTGGTAAAAGCAGTGTTTTTCAGCTGTCAATAATAAAATAATTCTGGTACCCATGTAAAATGGAATTTACCAGTACAATCGATGTATAAGTCGTATTGATTCAAGGGATTAAAACGTATATCCTTTATCAAAATGCAATCCCCGGAAAGAAATTTTATTTTCTGATAATTTCCTATATAATGAATGCATGTGCAAACAATGCATAGCTTTTCACAAAAGATGTTGGATACAAAGAAGTTATCTTCGATTTAATGCGGAAAAGCTTGAAAACCATTTGTTACAGGCACATAGAACCCTTCCTTTTCTCCTGAAAAATGTTTGCAACTTATGGATATCATATATACAGATCTAAGCCGTTACTTCACGGCTAGTCATTATATCATATGAATTGAACCTAAAACTAGACTAAAATCAATTCTTCTGACTTGTCACTTTGCCAAGCTGCAGTAGCCTTCTTACTTTGACTCATTCCTAGACAACAACATCTTGCTTATGTCAAAACTGATCTCTCCATGTCACATTTCATTCGAGAAATAGAGATTATAATCCTGAAGGGAGATAAGAATGAAAATGTTGTGTGTTGGTTATTGTGGGAGTTGTTTAGGCGTGTGTGGTTTGTAGGTATTTCTAGGTGTAGTAAAAGTGGAAAGAAGCTTATGGCAGAATTTAAAGTTTTGTATATCTACTGTTTAAGGTGTGTTTAGGGTGTGGATGTCTGGTTTTATAATGCAATCTGATATAGAGGAATTCAGGAGTAGGGAGTTGTGCTTCAGTTCTGTAGTTGCTGCCACAGAACACTTAAATCTCTTTTAACCACGAAAATGCCCCAAACAAAAAACGAAATACACATATTTCCCACTCCATATTAGTTAAAATCCCTACATTTTCATAATTTGAATACTGCATCCTCTACTGCTTCACATTATCTATATGATTTATTTTATCTTATAAATATTCCATAAGTTTCTCATGTTTGTATATTTTTAATTTTAAATCTTTGAAAATGGGCTCCTACCTGAAACGTAGGTACCAAGAAGGTAAAATACTTCCTGAAAATACGTATACACCTGCCAACGCGCGACCCATCTGCTTTGTTACTATATATGTGTATATATATATATATATATATATATATATATATATATATATATTACATAATATAATATTTACCTTTTTTATTTGTGGTTCATTAATGTAAAATTATGTGAAATAGTTTAACCAAAGGGTGCTTTTTACTCAAACCTAAAGATTAGACATTTTGCTCTTACAGCCTGAACTCGTGACTGTTATCTAATATAGTTATCTCGTGATTCGGCCCGAAAGATAAGAGATTATCGAAAAATCTAAAGCAGTTCAGGATAAGGGGTGAGGATTTGTGACCACGCAAATCTCGATTGAAGAAGCATTAAGTGGAAGGTCAAAAAAGAAGTATCTTGTTTTCTTAGTATTTAGTGTTGTCTTTCGAGACGTTATTATCATTAAATTGTATATTTGCAATATATTTGAGTCTGTGGGTAGGAAAATTAAATGATTACCTTTGAAATTTATATCTGTATGGTAGGATTTAGGGCAGTTTTGTAAACTTGTACCATTAAACCGTAGATTCGGTATGATATTACATATTGTACTTTGAAACATGAACTTTGATTCTAATAGTAAAGAGACTTAACGGGTTAATCGTTTGTTACACGGTTTCTGATATATATTTTAAGCATTTGTCTAGTAAGGAAAGTAGCTTTTGAGACTCGCAAACAAGAAACATCTGTATTCAGTGCACGCTCCTTGCCAGGCAGGCTGACCAATACGTTGACACTTGAATTTTCTTTGCCTCCAGAATCGATCATTTCATTCTGAATAAAGGTTACTAAAAGAAAATCTGGTAAAGGGGTGCAAGACCAACCAAAACCATAGATTTTTCTAAGCCTAATAAATACTGTATTTGGTCAGTGGAAAAAGACGCTTAATCTAAGGGTTCATAGGGAAATAGTTGAAACGTATAAAATCTATTTCTTAATAACTTTAACAATAATTTTCTTTCAACTTACTTAACAGTTGGTGTATACAATTTCTTACTTTATGTGAGTAGGGAAATTTATTAAAATCATAAGGCTAGTAAAGGTTTTTCTAGGCAAATCTACCAGCCAGGTGCCTTTTATAACCAGAGGAAAGATATTTCGGGGGAAGAATCACAGGTGGGAATAGGGAAGAAAGTACCCCGAATGTTGACTACTGCATACCACACCTCCTGGTAAAGGAAATCCAGACCTACTCCTTCCTGTGTCCCTTAGTTTAACATCTGGTGTCAAAAGTGCGATCCTCCTGTTACTTGCCTTAGAAAATACCTAGCGATAGACAGGCTCTAGAAAGGTCGAAAAAAAATATGGTGGCATTCTGTGATAAAGGCCCATGTGAAACTTAGTGGTTAATAAACCTGACGATATAGTTTGGGAAAAGCTCGGAGGATAAATTAAGGGAAAGAATTCTCGAAGAAAGAAACCGATTAGACTATTAATTTTTAGTGATGGATATGATTTCGTGTGAATGGGATTCGCGAAGAGCAGAAGAATAAAAAATATTGAAGAAAAAACAGGAGGGAGAAAGATGATCCAAATTTCCCCTCGTTATACCTA
Organism: Ceratothoa steindachneri; assembly: GCA_963969495.1. Lineage (NCBI taxonomy): Eukaryota > Metazoa > Arthropoda > Malacostraca > Isopoda > Cymothoidae > Ceratothoa > Ceratothoa steindachneri. Next base: position 51,835,359 of record OZ018331.1, read on the forward strand.
TGCGGAGGAAAATCAAAATACAACTCTTATTCCTTCCATTTTTTTCATCAGCACTATTAGAAACACTCGTTCAGGCATTTTTCATGAGTTAGCAAGAAGATCCGCATTAACAAAAAATGTAACAAATATCAAAGAGTACTGTAGAAGCTAAAGAAGTTCAAGGTTTTAATATTATTCATATATGGAAGTTTGGGATTGCATGCGCAATACATAAACTTAAATCATAAAAGATAAGATTACCTAGCCTCTGCCTCTCAACTGTTGAAGTACTACTTGCTTGTGGTCCCCCTGCCTTTAACTGAAGGTACGTACAACGACCGAGTACCAGGCGGTATAACCCGGCCAAACCCACTGCCTTGTGGGAGCCCTTAGAAGGGCCAAGGCCTCAAGAGTATACCTGGAGATCATATGTGCACGGTGCTCGTGCATTAGGCGATAGTTAAAGGAGAGAGTTTTTTCGGCAGAGAGCTGCAACTTAAAACCTGCACTAGTCGTCCTGGATCATTTCTTGCCAATTGACCCAGCAGGGGAAAGTGAAGATAGTGGACTGAAGAATACACACATACTTTCCACCTTAAACAGAATCGTGCAAGTTATTATTCCATGCATCCACATTCTTCTGTCAGATGAAGAGGCTGTGCCAACCTTGGTGGACTCCGCAGCCATCAACGGTCTCACTAAAGACGATAATCATCAACCAAACATCATCAAACTCATCCATGTATGGAGTGACGTCGTCATCGGCAAGGGTGGACAACATTAAGCGAGTAAGCATGGTCGATATGTTAGAGAAAAAAGTCCCTTTATACTGGGGACACATCGAGGATGACAAGGGTCGTCCAACCATCGGACCAACGGCTTTCTGCCGATTACTTGAAAGCAACACAAACGACTAATAAATAATTTAGACCGTTATCTATGATCGAACTGCGTGAATCGCCATAGTACTTTTAAAAAACAAATTTGAATCGGGGAGGCCTCCTACGTATTATTTATCATAGAAAAATTGCTTTAACATGGCAGAAATATGCTAACGATTCACAAACAGGTGCAGATAAAGTGGAAAAACAATTTCTATGCTAGCCACAAGAAAGGGGCAGCACCTGAGAGCAACCCTTCTATATCTTTCTGCATAAGCTGGACCAACTGCCGATGAACTCCTGTCGATGTATATGAGAGGTGCCTATTTGAAATATCGAATTCATTTAGTCAGTTTAAAATAGGGAAGAAGCCATTCTTTAGCGCGTATTGATTGAAAGCCTAAGGATGCGTGCTTGCTAATTCTTGGCAGAGGTTATCCAACTCTGAGCACCTGAGAAAGGAAGGAAACGTCAACCGACAGGAGAATCAGGTGATATTGCAGAATGGAGCAGCAATGTAGACAATGCCAACATTGCAGATACGAACAAAAAGGATCATTTTACCAAAGCCATTAAAGGGATATTTCTAAAGAGAAGGGTATCACAATAAGAATGAAGGAAGGACCAACGGCAGAAAAAGAAATTTACTAAGGAAACTCCAGAAAACTAAATAAACAAGGAGCAAATCACAATTGTCAATATTCCCCTTCAGAAATCAATGACATTAAGAAAAGACTTTCAGGGTTTGTTGTCAAAAAGGAGATTAAGCAAAAATGTAGGGGATGATTGCTAACTCACCTAGTCTTCGCAGTGGGTGAGACTGTGTCAGCAATGGTGGATACTGGAGTCAGTATCCCACTTATATCAAGAAGACTACGTTAGAAACTATGGTCCCTGCCACTAAGCAGCTATGGATAAGCTTGAAGGAATTCTCAGGCAAGGACGAAGTGAGGTTGAGAGAAATACAACCACAATAGGAATAGGTAGAGAAAAGTACATGTTAATTGTTCATATAGTGCAGTTTACATATAAAAAATATGGAGAGTATTTAAGGAGGCAAAAATAAAAATCCAAGCAATAAAGCAAGCGAAAGCACCAAAGCATAAGACAGAACCAAAGCTCTTGCCCAAGACCTGCGGCCTAATATAGAATAATTTCGCCAGGATTTTCAAATATAACCTAACTACTAAATGTGGTGTCGACAAAAGAAATTTAAAAACGAGAGGAAGAGCACATTTCGTCTAGAAAAAACTGTAGAATGCCTAAACTAACGAGGTAGTGTTGCCGTTATCTGACTTCTCTAAGGGATTTATATTAAATACTATTATAATAATAATCTTCATCATAATTGGCTTGAGAAGAATTTAACTGATTTTTATCAGGAAATTCATCCTATTCCACGACGGAGAGGAGTAGGAAATATACAACTACCCCGCTTATGGCAAAACGAAGGAAAGTGGTATTGTGAAAGTAATATCGGTATGAACTCTCAATAACAAAGAAATTATTCAAGAAAGAGCGAATTTGGCAGTGGCAAAGCACAGAAGAAAGGTGTGCTGGTAAAGAAAGTACTGTGACGCGCGAGTCAAAAGCTTAGCAGAGCAAACGTTAGTTGTAGAGTCAAGGATATTCACAGCGTTAGAAAAACAGGCTGGGAGGCTGACAATTCTGCAATTTAAACCAGGACGCCAGATTTACCAAATTAGATGAATCGGAGATTTAAACGCAGTGGAATGCATTCTTAAAGGTACCGAGGGATGTGGAATTGTAGTTCATTTAGGTAAAAATAATTGAAATAGTAGAGCTGTAACAACGTGTTTTTCTCCGAGCCAAAGATTAGACATTTTGATCTTAAAGCGTGAATTTATGACTGTTATCTTATATAGTTATCTCGTGACTCATCCCAAAAGATAGAAGACTGTCAAAAAATATAGAACAGCATCGAATAAGAGGTGACAATTTGTGTTAAAAGGTAATCTCGAAAAAATAAGCATTAAGTTGAAGCTAAACAAGATTATTATGGTGTCTAAACATTTAGTGTCGTCTTTTGAAAGGTCATTATCATTAAACTGTTTAATTGCCCTAGATTTCTGCCTGTGGTTACGAAAAGTTAATGATTAAATTTTTAGATTTTATCTGTATGTTAGGATTTTTAGAAGGGAAATGTTGTAAGAGACATTGCAAGACAGAGTGAATCAATCCAAAATACCTCAAAATTTAACACTCTGGATTTTTATAAAGTCTTCTATAATCGGCAGCTTTAACTAAATAACATTCAATGAATAAGAAATCTGAAAATAATATGTGCTCTAGTAGGAGCGCTGTTCCCATATCGTAATTACTTCTCTTTTGCATCATAATATAAATTAAAAAGCTTAGTTATATTAATCTAAATTATTGTTATTCTCTCACTCATTTGCTTATCTTTTCCACAAAATAAATTTGATTTCCATGAAATGAATAAATTTTAAACGAATTGAAGAAAAGAAAAAAGAAACGAAAGTGTGGAATATAGTAAATTTTGTTTAAGAAATAATAATTTCATGTAAAAGTCTATAGATATTACTTTCCATTTTATCTTTTCAATATATTTAATATATATCGAGTTTGATTGATCAAAACAAAGAGCATTTATATGTTAGATAAGAGAAAGGCTGACATTTTGAAACGATACAAGGCCTGTTTATAAAGAAAATATTTTATTAATTCTTTGTTTATTATTATATAACAACTATAAGTCTGAGGAAACAAGCGCGTAATAAGAGAAATAAGGTGACTTTTAAGCTGTGTCTCCACGTGATGGATCTCTTTGTCGCTTACAAGCGATTTTTGAAGCTCAAAAGCGTGAGAAAGAAGTAGAGCGGACTCATGGAATACAACCCTTATCAATCCGAGAATTTAAACAAGGAGTCGCCCCCACAACCCCGCCCCCCTTCCAGCCACGCCGGAAGCGGCTGAGACAAACGCCAGCTGGGCCGCGTTCGCCATTACTCAAACGATGGGCGTGAAGATGTACCCATGTGAAGAGGAATCGAGAGAGATTTGTGCGAGGGAAGCTCAAGGGAGAAGACGATCTTACTCCTCCTCGATTCGGGTTATCATACACCTCAGGCAAGGAAACGTTGTGTGATAAAACCGAGTAACCCTCCTTGGATAAAACAAATATCCACCCAAGAATTAGTTAAGAATTCTTCTTCCCGTAAGAATACCCGTGTGCCTCCGTACAACGATGCCATCTCCAAATAAGAACCCAAGTCTTATCCGAAAAGGATTTAATTGAAGAGTGATCTTCGCGTAATACCCCCTTAATTCCGCATAGTTGTCTAAACAATCGGTTGACGTCTCAGAAGGAAAACACCCTCTGTTTGCTTCAAAGAATATACACCGGAAGAATTTCCAGCCTCCATTTCTTAAAGTCTCTTCTCTCACCCCCCCCCCTCGCCATCTCTTTACTTTCCGACCCTTCAGCTCATCATAACCGTGTAACAGCCTTTAACCAAGTGAAATTTGGAATTCTCAGCCAATACAAAGATTTAAAGTAGCTCTATTGGACTAGCCCTTCCTTACGAGGAGCTTATCTCGTAACTGGACCTCAGTCGACCAAAAGTTATCAAAAGGAAAACCCCGCTCACTCTAAAATAAAATATAATAGATATATATATGGTATATAGAGCTATACCACGACAATAGGATTTCATACTTGTGTAAGAATTGATAAAATATGTTAATGAAAGTTGAGAAAACAACTTTAATATTATGGGAACTATTCAATTTTATAAATTAAGTATAAATCCATGTTAAAATACCTGATTTCCAGTCACTGCAGAGACTCCGGCGAAAAACATACAAGCAACGCAGTATTCTCCATTTTTCGAGATTGAAAATTTGAGCACTAGGTATGTTGAACACCAAGTAGGCTGGAACGACCTCTTTTTCATAAACTAATATAGGAGGGCTTCAACCCACCCTGGATCTACCCCTGCTCCAAACCAAGATCTTATTGTAATTAGACCAAATAAATCGAAAGGAGTTGTCATCATGAACCGCTCTCCCTATGTTTCCGAATTGGAAACAATTATTTCTGATAAATCAAAATTCCAACTAGTTAAAACTCCACCGTTGCAACTAATCATTAGCATAGAAGATTGAATAAATAGAACTCTTAGGTTACTTAAAATCCAGAAGTTGATTTCTGAAGTGACCTACCAGTCACTTTTTTTCTGGTCCTTCTTTTTGCTCCTTATACGGTTGCTCCTTGCCCCAAACTCATAAAGCTGGTATTTCTTTAAGACCCATTCTGTGTGATTCCAATTTACCTAACTACGACCTAACCTAAGTTTAAGTTCCCCTTCTTTCTGATTTAACCCGAAATGATTATACTCTGGATAATTCTACACAATTTTCAGATGCACTCAAGCCCCTCTTTTCCCACTGTCACATGGTCAGTTATAACGTTTCCAATCTTTTTACTAACATTCCATAACTAAAGCCATAGACCTAATTTTAAATAAACTGTTTCCTTCCCTTGCTAGCTTGCATCATGTATCCTCTATATCTTCATTTAAATCTCTTCTAGAATTTGATGTTTACGATTCCTTTATCACTTTTAATAAAAATAAATACAAACAAGTTGATGGATGGCCATATGTTGACCACTTGGACCAACCTTCCCTAAGATTTTCAATAGCCATTTGTAAACGCAATTTTAAAAATAATTGTCCAATACAATTTAAACCTATTTTTATAACCGATACATTGATGATACTTTCACATTATTCATAATTAATCAATCAGAATTTTCTAAAAACTGTATACCCTCGTATCATCCTAACATTTAGTTTACCATAGGGTCAGAGACAAATGACAGTCTATCGTTTTTAGATGTCGAAATAGAAAAAAATACGATTACCTTGTGTTTTCTGTTTTCCGAAAGCCAACGTTTACTAACCTTGGTCTAAAGTTTAGAGCTTTTATACATTTTATTTTAAAATTAATATTTGTAAAACCTTAATCCACCGTGCCTGAATATATATATTCTAACTGGACCCTATTCCATTTAGAAATGGAAAAACTCTCCAACATATTTTAAATTAAATAACTTCCTGCCCCATATCTTCATGCGTTACATTAGGAACTTTTAAAATAATATTTCCTACTCTATACAAAATTTGGATGTTCTCCGAAAGAAATTGTACATTTCCTTCCGCTTTTAGGGACACCAAACTGGTGCATTTAGAAAAGAATTATTGAATATTTTGAAAAGATCCTATCTACATTTTAATTTAACGCCGATCTTTAAAACGTTAAAAATTGCGTTCCAGAATAGTATATAAATATAAATGTTCAAAATGTTCCTTGGAAACGTACATTGAATGTACGAAACGCCTTCTCAAGGTTCATATCGATGCTCACCGGGGTCAGCTACTTAAAAGAGAATTATGTTATACGATCTCATTCAAATTCATGTAAAATGCTAATATATTATAATCAATTTAAAAACCTCTCTTCACTAAAATCTAAATCTGACCTTCTAATAATTGAGTTCCTATTAATTAAACACAATCAGCCTCAATTAAATGAAGACTCTAGTTCCAAAATGTTATACATTGCTTAATTAAAAATACAGACATTCTCTGTTTTAACTAGTTTCCAGTAATCAATTACCTCTAAATCACTATATTCTTTCGACTAACCAATTAAATACAATTTAAAAATACAACCAGCACTTTATCAAAGCTTTCCCAGTTACAAAATTTTTAAATTTCATTCAGTCAGCTCACAGCTTTGTCCGAATCAAATAATATGTGCTACTGTATTAATTGTGTTTCACTCTTTATCCACTTCTATCGCGATTAAAGTTATTAAATTAATTTTGTATTAAAAATATGTTTTACTCAAACTACAGTAATTTATCCTCCATATTGATTTTTTAGCTTTTTCTTGTTTGCAGTTTTAGTATTTTTTATTTTAACCCTTAGCTCTTGTCATTGTTCTCTTGTAAAAACAATAATTTTTTTTATGTATGTTTTTATTGTTCTAGCCTAGAAGATGGGTCCAGAGCCCAAAGTGTTAAATTCAGTGCTTGCTCTCCTTTTCCTGATATATATATATATATATATATATATATATATATATATATATATATATATGTATATAAACATTTTACGCATTTATAAATATTCTTGTCTTTTTAATAAATTGCAGAAAAAAATATTTGATATTAAAGCATATCAGTTAATATGTTGTCGTGCTTAGTGGTTAAGGTGTCTAAAAACAGGAGTTTGTTACTCGTATCTTGGCTATTTTCTACGGTATAGTTAAGTGAACTCAAGAACTGCTCCTCACCTAACTAACTGTAGAAAATAGCCAAGATACCAAACTCGCGTTCTTAGACACCTTAACCACTAAGCACGATTATAAAATAAATACAAAAGTTTACGTAAAATTATAAATCCATGCCTTTGTATGAAGCGCTTTCCTTTATAGCTCCACATAGAAAAACACACACGAAGAGCTTGAAAGAGCTACCCAAGTACTCATATATAATGGATTTACAAACAGCCACATACAAACAGCTATACGGAAGAAGATGGAAAAATGGTACACGTCACCAACAGTCAGCACCAATCAGGAAGCAAATGAAAATACTATTAAATTATTTTACAAGAATATTATGAGTACAGTGTACAAAACGGATGAAAGAGTAATCAAAGAAATCATAAACAGAGGAGTGAAACCAACCCAAAACGAAAACAACGAATTACTCACAATCTATTACAATAATAAACAGACATCCAGCCTTATACTAAAAAATAACCATACACGCACCCTAACACCTAAACAAAGAAGTCATTTAATATATGAATAGACTGGCAAAATTGGAGACTGTGAACTCCTACCTCATCCATATATCGGAATAACAGAAACAAAATTAACACGAAGAATGAGCTACCATTTAAATAACGGTGCACCCAAAACGCATCCATTTGAAAAACATAGAGGACAATTAGATCGGCAGTAACTCGAAGATAACACATAAATTCTTGCATATGCTCCAAATCACCAGCAATTACTCATATTTAAAGCTCTCTATATAGAAGAAAAACAGCCCAAATTAAATACACAAACAAAAATACAGTTCACCCTGCCTTCCCCGCGTCCTCATGCGCCAAGTAATAATCCCCGCTTATCTTAATCTTTTGCCCAATTTAAACTGGCCTCTTTAAAGCGTCTTACTCCTTTGTTTTTAAGAATTTCCATTCCCTATAAATATGTTCGTATAATTGTTAACCTTCAAACCCCGATATATATAGCCATGTTTTATTTCCTTATATTATTTCAGCCTTCCTTTGATAATGATACAGAAGTGTATAGAAACGCGTTAGGCCAATAAATGTTTCGTTTTATCGAGGAAATTATTTAACTGACCTCGTTCATCAGTGCTTTTTAATAAATTTTGGCGAGCTTATACACGGGTTAACCAACAACCAAAAGTGAAATATTAGAGAAATCGTGAGACTCGAAAAGAAAATTATTCATGCTGAATTCGCAGTCGCCTTCAATATATATATATATATATATATATATATATATATATATATATATATATATATATATATATATATAAATATATATATATATATATATATTCGTGCGGAGCTTGGCCGTGAAGCCTGCATTTGATATTGAAGATAAATCCTAGAGCCATCAGAAACGGATGCAACATCTATTAATTTTTACAATATTTCGAAAACTACAAGTTTACATCGTCAGGCTAAAAATTCAAAGTTACTAAAATTAATATATGAAGAAAGCATAAAAATAAGACATTGAATTGCTTTAAAGGAAAAGAATTATCAAACTTAATAAAATGTATAATAATTCTATGTTCCAAATTTTAAAATATGACTCGGCAATAGTTAAATTTACTTTAAAACTTAAAAGTGTTAAGATAAACCAGTCTCATAATATATATATATATATATATATATATATATATATATATATATATATATATATATATATATATATATATATATATATATATATATATATATAGTGGGAATATAAAGACCCAGGTGATTACACTAATCATTTATTGGCTGGACGTTTCGGACCTTCACTAGTTAGAAGGATCCATTATATAATGGTTAAAAAAGCGGATGAGACAAGTTAAAATAATAAACTTGCAATTATTGAGATTAAAGTAAAAACACAAATAACAATATATAGAATTAATTGATAATGTCCAGTGTAATTTTAAAAAAATAATAGAAAGAAGTGAAATTATAAAATAAACTAACTTGAATATGAAAAATTAAAGGTAACTGGATTAAACAATAAAATAACATATTATATTAAATTATATAGATAAAAAAAAACCCAAACCGAAAACAAATGTGAATGAATTAAATAGAGTGCCTACCCTTCATTGTAGGAGTTGTGAAATCAACTAACTAAAGATATAAAAAATACTAACGAGATTTGTTCGGTTGGCTAATTAATGTATTGAAATGTTGGTGGTTGGTTATATAGTAAATAGTTCAATTCAGGAGGAGTAATTATCTAGGTTTGGATTTATTTGATTGATGTACAGTGATTCTAAGATTTTAAAATCGAGACAAGTTAAGGTTGAAGATAATATGGTAAATGAATTAAGAAGGATGATAGTGATACTCAGAGTATTGCCTGATGCAAGAGGCTTCAGGTTTAGGAATGGGAATACCAGTCCTATGAAATAAGACGAAGTGCTCTGCGATCCTGCATTTAAGTTGTAATCACCTAGTTCTTCATATTTCTACTACATATCAAAAATGGCTACATTAAACATCCTGGAGGAGTATAGCCCCCCCCCCCCTTCATGAGGAGAAGCGTGGGAAAGGTAGCCAGCAAAACTGCTTACCATGTGTGATCTCCTCGCCGCTGTGGGCCGTTGGAGCTAACATCTGTTTTAAGGCGACCACCTAAGGTCCTTAAACGACGCTCTAACGATCAAATTACCTACGAGACCCATAAACCCGTGGTTATAGAAAAAAAAGCGGTGCGAGTCAGAAGGCACGCCAAGTAGCGGTGCGGTTGCGAGCCTCTAATTTGCGAGCTGACTTGGGCACCCGAGTGCCACCTCAGGAATTCTCGCTCTCCCCAGATGCTAACTCACCATTCGCCTCCACCCCTTCTTCTTTGCCTCTGTGGCCTGGTCACTTCCCCCTTTAGATAGGGGGGCAATCCGCCTATAAATGAGCCCCGCAATGAAAGAGAAGAAGATTATCAGAAGTCGATACGCCAGAGTAGGATTAGTTCGTGAAGATCGATCCATCGGCCAGACAAGAAAATTATTAGAAGTCGATTCGCCAGAAGAAAGATTAGTTCGTGAAGATCGATCTTTCAGCCAGACAAGAAGATTAGAAATCGATACACCAGAAGAAGGGTTAGTTGGTGAAAATCGATCCTTCAGCCATACAAGACTATTTCCGTGAGAAACGATAGGATCAGATTGAGAAAATCGATCCCCCCTTTCAGGGCGTATTAACCTAAATAGTCAAGCTTTATATCGGTGCCATACCGAAGAAGCCTTTTCAGTCTGCAAAGAAGTCTGACTGAAGAAAAGCAAAGCCGCTCACACTCGAGCGACTCTCACATCTCAAGCTCCGTAAGAGTGAGAGGAGAAGAACCCAGCCCCAACGAGCTCCCGTTCTTTAATTAAGTTGAAGAATCAGCCCCCGTCACAGGCCTACAAGCAATCCCTCCTCGACAAAAATTCAACCAGCAGCCACAACACTTCAAAGCAAGAGATAAGTCCTCCAGCGACATCTGGCAATCCCTAATACCTACCTGTAAGTTAAAAAAAACATTTATATTTCTATTGCGATAGTAGAAGTTTAGTACGTCCCACGTTTTAAAGGAGAGTAGAAACCATTGTTCTTGAACCTAGGTAATATGTGTTTGTAGACGAGAGTACGTTAATTTAATGTTTAACGCTAATCAAAGAGAGTCACGATAAAAAAAATACCAATCGGCAATTGGTATGTTTACGGGAAGCCTATTTGTTTATTTTTTGTCATTGAAAGAACTTTGATGCCAAAGATAGAAATGGTTTGTAATAGTTAAGTGTTTCATTTAAAATACATGTTTATTTTGGTAGATTCTGGTGTTTCCTCTTATCCTTATGTGTATATAAATAGCTCTTCCTTAAGAACAAAACTACTGAATTAGCACTCTTAGAACAAAGCCTACTTCATCATAGAAGTAACTCACGCCCCTTAAAGCATACCGCTACTAAAAGGGTGTCAGAAAGTATAGTGATCAAAACCAAGGGTCATTCTACGACATATTATAAAAGTGGTGTCAGGTGTGGGGTTACATATTAGAAAGAACCCAGCAGTGTCTATTTAAGGAAGAGCTAACACATAAAAGGAACACCAGGAATAATAGAATATTTGCGAGCGGAAAATTGGTAAAGTTAGAGGTGGATACAATCTAAAGGTAATTGTTAGGCCAAGTGGTAAGATTCAATGGTGGAGTCGGTCAGGCTTGATTAAAAACAAGGTAAATGACTGACATAAGCGCGATGGCATTGTTTGACCTTTATCGGAAGCAAGGTCAAAGCCTTGGACTGGAAGGAGCCAATCTGAGCTCGTTTATTCAGGAGAGAGAGAGAAACGAAAGAGAAGAAAGGAGAGAGGAACGTAAAATGAAAATGGAAGCTGATGAAAGAGAGTAGATGAGGGCCCACGAAAGAGCTCTTAGTAAAGACCAGTTAAAGGTGCAGTTAGTGTCATCTAGAACAGGAGTGTCAATAGTGGCCAGCATGAAACTCCCGGAGTACAAGGACAAGGAAGATTTATGCTCATATCTCTCCCATTTTGAGAAAATATTTGAAGTCAATAATTGCGACCTAGAAGAAGATGGGGTCACCAGACTGTTACCGCTACTCAATCGTAGGATGAGAGAGATATTCGTATCTTTACCCTCAGAAGCGACTGTGGACTATTCCACTCTCATAGCCAAACTTCTCTCAGCAACAAACCTTAACCCGGAAGAATATAGGACAAAGTTCAGGCAGGCTCGTATAAGACCTGGACAAACATACAAACATTTTGGCTTTGAGCTTCGTCGAAGCCTACAGTTTTGGATAGGGTCAAAAGGGGTGGAGAACAAGGTCGCTGCGGTCGTCGACTTCATGCTTAGAGATCAGTTACTAAGTACACTACCCCAGGAAATCCGTGCATTTGTTAAGGACCCAAAAGCTTCTACCTTCAACGAGTGTCTGGACGATGCTGACCTCCACGCGGTAAATCATCGTTTATATCCGAGGGAGTACAAGAAATAGAAGGCTCCCTCCCCAAAGAAAAATGGGCCGCCACCCAGGCACTTACAGAAGAAGCCCTTTAAGTTCTTAGCAGCAAAAGGAACTTATAAACCAAATTTTGGAGGAGAAAAAAATAAAAAAGAAGTTAGGATTCCACAATGATCATACCCTAATACCGGCACGTATCCCAGGAAGCCCGTCACTTGTTATACCTGCGGGATAATAGGTCACCTGAGTTTCCAGTGCCCACAGAACTTTCGACTGAGGGAGACTTCGAGACAACAGGTGCAAAACCTGACTGCCGCGATCCCAGCAGGACAAGCTGATTCGTCCTACGTCCCCGCGTCAACATCCGAAGGGCCCCAGCAACAGGTAAACTTTCTATTCAACAAAAGTTCGCCAGGCGGCCTACAATTTGAAGAGGGCACTGTTAATGGGTGCCGAGTATCCACTTTAGTCAGAGACACTGGATCTACGTGCATAGTGGTATCCAACAAGTTGCTGCACCCAGTAAACCTTAACCATAAGAAATTCGCAATCGTCCACGACGTTTTAGGACGCGACAATCGTTTCCTCGTCGTGAGATGTCATATACAATGCAGATTTTTTGACCGGTTGGACGGACGTGGTAGTAGCCCCGATTAAGTTCTGCGCAGTACTAATCGGACAAAACCCCCCTACTTTCCCAGCAAGAAGTGGCCCAACAAGTAGTCACCAGGGCACAAGAAGCCCAGAGGAAAGAGCAACCTGCTAAGTTGACCCCGAGGATTACCCTCGAAGACAATGGGTTCAAACTGACTTCCTTCGCCAGTGCTCAGAAGGAATGCCATACTTTTAAACCTCTATGGGAGAAAGCTATTAAATGTGGAACTCTCCAAGTGAAAGGAAAGAAGCCTATCCAGTATATCAAAGAAGACTCACTTCTCTACCGTACTATCAGCGAGGAGGATGAGGAGAACAAGAAAGCACTGTGTGTACCTCAAGAATACACACAAAGAATTTTGAATACCGCGCATGATGGAATATTAGCCGGACACTTTGGGCACAACAAAACGGCGAAGCAGAGAAGCAGATATTCCGACACTTTTATTGGCCCCAGGCCGCTATGAAAATTGTGGCCTATGGCCGATCATGCGACGTGTGTCAGAAGGATCCCTCCAGAGGATGGGTACCTCATGCACCCTTACAAAAGGTGCCCGTTATAACCGAACTATTCTTTCGAGTGGCTATTGATTTGGTGGGACCAATTCACCTTACTTCAAGTTGAGGACACTCCTACATCCTCACCCTAGTGGATTGCGCCACCCGGTTCCCAGATGCCGTGGCACTACGGAAGATTGCCACTATTTCCTGTGCAGAAGCATTAATTTTAATATTTGCACGAGTAGGCCTGCCTCAAGAATTTCTTTCGGATAGAAGGCGCCAATTCACCTCAGAATTGATGTAGTATTTTAATAAACTACTGTTAGTCAAGCCAATTTTTACGAGTCCATTTCATCCCTCCGCTAACGGAATCTGCGAGAAATTAAACGGAACTCTTAAAAATATATTGAAGAAGTTGTGTCAAAACAACCCTACACAGTGGCACAGATACCTGCCCGCAGCCCTTTTCGCCTGCCGAGAAATACCTCATCGGACGTTGGGATTCTTGCCCTTTGAGCTATTATACGGGAGAAATGTGCGAGGTCCTATGAGTATTCTTAAGGAATTATTTTCCAACGCGAAGCTCGACCAAGAATTCAAATCGTCTTACGCCTACGTGATGGATATGCGCGAGCGCCTAGAATACTGCTCTGGCTTAGCTCGAGAAAACGCCGAGAAAAATTTAGCCAAATACCGGGACTATTTCAATATGAAAGCAAAGGCTCGAAAATTAAAGGCAGGAGATGAAGTCTTATTATTACTCCCGACCGAAAATAATAAGTTCTGGGCCCAGTGGAAGGGACCGTTTGAAGTAATCGACGCACGGGGTCCAGTCAATTACTTGATAGATATCCCAACAGGGTGAAGAACCCATCACCGCCGCGCGTGCATAAAGAATATTGCCCTTCTAGACGAAGAAGAACCGATGGATGCCGTTTATCCGGGTACGCCCCTGCAAGTCATACACACCGTGTGTGTGCAACAAGACGAGAAATACGAACTTCCCTCGCTCTCACCTACCCCGGAAGACCCTCGGGTGTATTTAAAGATAAATCCCCACTTAGAGATTCAAAAAAAAGCGGAAAGGTTGAACTTGCTCATGGAATTCCCAGAAGTCATTTCTGAAAACCCCGGATGTGCCAAGGATTTTATCCATGAAATAAAACTAAAAACTAATTCAGTGGTTGGAAGCAAACCATATCCTTTACCGATCCACATACGAGAAGCCTTCAATAAGGAAGTCCGGAATTTACTATAATTGGGAATTTTAGAGCCATCGGAGTCCGATTATTTTTCCCCCATAGTAATAGTTAAGAAACCGGATCAATCATTTCGGATGTGCGTGGACTTCCGAAAATTGTATTCAGCGACCGTTTTCGACGCCGAACCCATCCCACTAATAGATCAAAATCTTCATTTATTTGAAGACGCTAAATTCATCACCGAATTGGATTTGTGTAAAGCGTACTATCAAATACCTCTCGCTAAGGAGTCCAAAAAACTTACGGTTTTTGCGACCGAGAGAGGTCTGTAACAGTTTATCAGGCTACCCTTCGGACTACTTACAGCAGGTAGCAATTATAATAGGATGATGAGGCGAATTATCGCTGGCCTAAGTAACGCGTCGTTTTACTTTGACAACGTGTACGTAGCTACCCGTACATGGGAGTAACACTTACACGCCTTACGCTTATTGCTGGAGAAATTGAAGAAGCAAGGTCTAACCGCCGGGCCAACCAAGTTTTATTTTGCCTACGAATCCATTGACTACGTGGGATTCAAAATAGGACAAAAACACTTAACTACCCAGCATGAAAAAGTGGACGCCAATAGTCAAGATGCCCCGGCCGAAAACAAAGAAACAACTCCGATCGTTTATGGGAGCGGCCTCGTTCTATAGGTGTTTTTTACCACACTTCGCTTCCATTGCGGCCCCACTGAATAATTTGTTAAAAAAGACAGCGTCAGACCCTGTCACGTGGAACCCCCATGCAATAATTCAGTTGGAGGTTCTAAAAGGAAAACTCGTAACTGCACCCATTCTTTGCTTACCAAATCCCAACAAGATCTTTGGCCTTCGCACGGACGCTAGTCAAGACGGGTTAGGCGGAGTATTGCTTCAATATGAAGATGACGAAACAGCCTACCCCATAGCTTATGTCAGTAGAAAACTGTTGAGTAGAGAAAAAGCCTACGCTACTATCGAAATCGAAGCTTTGGCCATAATATGGTCCATAGGTAAATTCAAAATACTTCAAAGAATTATAAAAACGGAATATATTACTCGCAAAGGAATGATCAGCAATTGAGCAAAATAAAATTACGGACCGCAGACAATCAGGAGATAAAATAAAGAAGAGTACAAATACCAGTAAAACAATGAATATTTCTCATTTCAAAATGAACAACTTATCAATCATCTTTTTAGATACTTTCTTACCTAGATTTCAGCAGATTTAATCCTAAGGAATTTTATTATAGATTGATTCTTTTTCTGAATGAGAAGAATAAAAAGCTGAGGGACCCGCACTATTTGTAAAGCTCTAATGATCCTAATCCACCCTACAATGGACTATACATACCGATATAGTTTGATTCCTTCTTCATTTAGGGAAGACTTTGGAAATTAAACAAGATATTTTTCTCCAGCAAAGGTAATAAATCGCTAAAGAATATTTGGGGCATGAATTAATTGCAGAAACGTAAATCTAATTTGTAAAAGGGCAGTTACTCTAATTCTTTAGCCAAAAGTCTAAAGTACACTATGGAATTATTTATATATATATATATATATATATATATATATATAATATTTATATCTATATATATACATATATATATATATATATATATATATATATATATATATATATAATATATATTTATATATATATATATAGTGATGAGAATTGCTTCTCCAGAGCCTAAATTTAAATTTTAACAGAAATCCCAAAGCAAGGAAAATTTTTGCTAACATTTTTCTTATTTATTTAGTAGCGACGTTTCTACCATAATACTCACATCTTCTTAGGCCTTTAAAATAACTATTAAAACACATTTCTAAGAGTACAAATATAACATTGATAGTTTTAACTTTGAATATGAAAATTAGAGTTCAAAATTTTAATTTAGTTAAGTAGGAGGGGAACGGACGACAAATCACTATTTAAGTCTGGGTTGAGCTGTTTTATATATAATATTTCCTTGATACGAAGTGTAATTGGGCATATATGAGAATATAAAAGTGATATCTCTATAGAAGATTTCGAAATTTTAAATTCACATAAATGCCCATTATACATATATATATATATATATATATATATATATATATATATATATATATATATATATGTATAACTTAATCACGAATATAAGGAAGGTGAGGAATTTATGAATAACGTCGAAAGGCCTCGCAGTTCTCCTTATTTCATTTTCCTCGTGGCTGTAACGTTATTCATATATATATATATATATATATATATATATATATATATATACATATATGGATATGAGAAACTCGCAAAGTATCGCATGAGCAGAGCAATAAAGGCAAAAAATCTCACAGGAAAATGAAGGGCGTATTCCAATTACTTTCAAACTTGCTCAGTTCATTATCAAAGAATAACGAAAAATTTGTACAACTTGGAATATACATATACACGTATATTTGAGACAGTAGGGGTATTACTCTGCTGTCTCCCATATATATTCCAGCTTTGTAAATTTTGGTTATTCCTTGATAATGAACTGAACAATTTCGAAAGTACTTGGAATCTGCCTTTTATTTTCCTGTGAGATTTATTGCATATATATATATATATATATATATATATATATATAAAAATTTTCTTTTTAATTATTTTAATATTAGTTGGACCCAACCATAACTAACCCTGGCATAGATTTTACTATATCTCTGCCCCTATCTTTGTCCAATTAGTTTGTAACATTTCATTAAAGTTCTGTTTATTTGTTTTTGCGGTACTTGTTTATGCTTCTTTAAGAACTCGTCACATGTCTTTTATCGAATTTCAGTTGAAGTGCTGTGTTAGCCACTCCTTTGGTATGATTCTATTTTCTCCATATCAATTTCTTGCAGTGGATTGCTGTAGGACATGAATCAATTTCGTACGAAAATATAACTTTATTCATTTATGTTTTTAATTCAATTTCTCGATTGCTGATTTTAACACTTGTAACAACTTGGTGGTATAATTTGTGGAGTTCAGCTGTGGAGAATTTGGATTTGTGCTCTCACTTCTTCTTTAAGTTCTGTAGTTTTATTCATATTATTTATTCATAACAAAAATGGATGCAGACCTGTTATAAATTTAAGATTAAACATAATTATTATAGTTAATTTATGATTTTAGAAAACGTATAGCTGATGTTCTAAGCTAAGACTCTTTGAGAGTGCTGTGATTACCAAGGGTGATTTGACACCGAGTTTTGGTATCATTTTTGAGGCCGCCAAATAGGCTTCTATTTCAGCTCAGTGGCTGCCTCTTTGCTTCTACTGTAACTCCAAAAAAGTAGAAAGCTCTCTTCTTTCTTGATAGTAGGTTGGATAAATGGTGATAGGAGATTTCCTCAAAGGTAAAAGGAACCTTGGAACTGGATTCATTATTCTTTATTCGGCGGCATCTTTGTAATCGTCTTCAGAAGTTTTTTCTTGATTAAATAATTCGTGTTTAAACAAGGTCCATCACCCTTTTTGAATCAACATACATGCTCAGCATACATGAAAGCGGCTTTTTAAAAACTGCCTATAATAAATTTATATTTAATTAGATTAAATTTCTTCTCTCAGCTTGTATTAAGATATTTTATCAATTCTTTGAAACCATCAAGTCTTACACATCATATAAAATAATAAAAAATGAATTAATACAATACAATACTTGTTTATATCAAGACATATGGATAGTTTGTTTCTTTGACCTTGTATTGTTGCCAAATGCCAACATTTCTCCAATTTTAGCGCTCGAAAACCTATCCCGTGTTTTTCCTCAATTAAACTCAATTTATAATGAATATATTGAAAAGATAAGATTGTAATTATTTCTTGTATACTTTTACACTAATTTTATATTTATTAACTCAAATTTACTATATTTTACTCTTACGTTTCTTTTTATAAATTCGGTTAATGTTTCTTCATATACTGAGAATAGAAATGAGAATTATTTAGTTATTGATAAAAATAAGCAGATGATTGAGAGAATGACAATAATTTGAGTATATTTAACCTTGCTCTTTAATTTTTATTATAATGCAAAGGAGAATTATTTACAATTTGCGATCAGTGCTCCCTTCACAGCAGTTAACATTTGTATTCCCTTTACATGGAATGTTATTTTGGTTTTCGGTAAACCCATTATAAGATTTTATAAGACTCCAAAGGGCTTATTTTTAGTTCTCTTTGGTGGTTTCATTAAATCCTGCAAAGTGAGCATTACAAACGGACCCTTTAATTATACACTATTTATGTAAATACCAATTAATTCAAACCTACATATTAGCAAAATAAACCTTATTCTCATGCATATTATGAATAATATGATCAATTCTATAAAGGTGATTAAATCAGTATTCGTAAGCGGAAAATGAACGTAATCAAAATGTAAAGAGAATTCAAATAGAAAATACGTGTGTGTGTACTCGAGTGCGAAGGGTTTACGATCGATCTTACATTGTTTTTATATGTTTATAAATTATTCCGCCTTTGTTCATCATTTACATCAGCTTGATTTAAAAAAAAATCATCGATACGACTGTTGAAAAATAATTTTTTATTCTCAAATAACTACGGAGGCCATGAAAATCTACAAGCAGGAAGGAACACCTTGGTTTGGGGGGTAGAAGTTGTTATGTTACCAGAAATGATGGCCAATAGGAGAGTGCTAAACGGTGGTGTTGTTGGCGCGTCCAAGCAAGCCAAAAGTGAGAATGAAGAGGCTGTTAAAGTGTAAGATTCTCTTTTTTAGTTGTTGACTGAATTTGAAAAAACTGGTGATTTTGTCGTCTTTGCCACTAAATTTGATCGCACTTCATCAAAAAGTAGTAATAGGGACAAGGGGTGGTCAATAAGTTTTGCAATTCGGATATAAGGAAACGAGATATGAGGAAAAGTGTTTTATTATTTTTCAATATAACTACCCTCGACTTCAATGCACTTGCGCCACTTGTCCATGAGGCTTTGAATTCCCAACAACCCGAAATCTCCCGACTGCTGTTCAATCCGCTCCTGGACGGTGAGCTGGACATCTTAAACGTCCCCAAACCGGCGTCCAAGCAGTGCAGCCTTTAGCTGGCGAAATAAAAAGTAGTCGCTAGGGGCCAGATCTGGACTGTAGGGGAAATAGATGAGCTCCTCGAATCCGCACTTGCAGAGGGCATCTTGTGGACAGGGGAATTTTTGTGGAGGAGCAGGACACTGCGTGTCAACTTGCCGCGACGCTTCTGACGGATGTACTTCTTCAACTCAGCCAGTTCCCTGGCGTAATATTGACCTGTGATGGTCCTTCAACGAGGTGCATAGTCCACCATCAACAGTCCCTCAGAATCCCAGAAGATTCCGGCCGCGTCTTGGATTTACAGGAGTAGCAGCTCCTCCGAACTTTAACGACGTTGAAGTGGATCATGGGGCGTGAGATTTCGTGAGGTTTCTAGGAAGACAACGGGCAGAGACCTTGGTCATGGCTAAATTCTCGTGGATGATGTTCATAACACTTCCAAGTGATATTCCAAGTTCTCGCTCGATTTCTTCGACCTTTACCCGTCGATTTTCAAGGATCATTCTCTCCACACAGGCCACATTGTCCTCGTTGGTCACGTCTGACGGGCTTCCTGGACGGGGGTCATCTTCAAGGGACTCACGATCATGGCGGAACTCCCTATTCCAGCTAACATTGGTTGCATAGGAAGGGGCAGTGGTGGTGTACACTACAACTATGCGTTCATGAATCTATTTTGCATTCTTGCCTTTCATGGTAAAAAATTTGATCACTGCGGTGTGCTCAACCTTCTCCATTGTTGAAAAATTTGTGACGGACGATCTGCGATCAGCTACTGCTTCTTAAATAGACGAGGCAGGAGCGTGTGGCTGCAGGTCCTAACTTGTCATAACTTGTCCTAACACCCACACAAACAGCCATCCCCCTTTCTCTGTTTTGACCTACCGATTCGCAAAACCTATTGACCGCCCCTCTTATGTAGGTCATTAAGTTAGTTCTAGATATTCAATAGAAATCTAGTGCCTTAGTGCTTCTGGAAGAAGTTTTTTCTCTGTCAATGTGTGTTAGAGAACGTGGTTAGATCCGAATTGATAAACAGGTGAGTCGACCAATAGCGTCTTCCATTGATGATACTTGTGTTTGTTGTGAAGCCATTAAACTGAGCAGAAACATTGAAGATGGCCAATATACAACAATTAAAGGAATTGAAATGAGTGAATAATTGAATTAAACGGCATTAACAGGAACTATAATAACTCTCCGTCTGGTTTTAATAGAGGTGCAGTTTGAAAATTGTCTCTTCTTTTTTTGGCAATAATTGGGTGTAAGATAGAGATTAACTAGTTTGGTGTTGTATTCGCTATCTTAATTTTTTTCAGTTTTGGAATATTTAAAAAAAAACAAAGTGATTTTCCTGAGTTATTTAACTTGGTCACGGAGTTAAAGATTTTTCGGTCATTCCCGGGTTACCAAATTGTATTGGAAGTGCCTCCAGTTACTAAATATACCCTTTAAATACATAAATGAAATACGAGTGGACAACTTCTAGCTTACCCCATCATCAAACAGAAAAGAGAGATAGGAAGAGACTTGATTCATTTATATTTTATTTTATTCTCGAATATTTATTTAAAAAAAAATATTGAAAGTTTTGTTTAAATCCTTATTGTTGCACTATTTTCTAAACCTCATGTTATAAATTTTCATTTTTAACTTTTTAAAATTATTTAAACTTATAGGACTAAATTTTTATTTTATTTTGTTTTCACACGATTCTTTATCATCCAAATTCTAAGAATTTTTAGATTAATATATTTACTTTCTCACTAAAAAGTTTCCTTTTCATCTTTATTATTCCTTTATTTTTTAATTCTCATGAATTTCAAATCCATTTTTATCTCTTGCTAATTATTTATATAGCATCAAATTTCTTATTTAATATTTCTTTTATTTTTTCTTCTATTTATTAAAATATTATAAACAGCTTTTCAAATCTGAGTCTTTTTCTTCATCAGTACTCCAAGCCTAGCTTGACCAGCCTGAAACTTCTTTTAACATTTATAAATATTTACTCAATTTTCACTTTTACTTCTCTATCTAATCATGTTTATTTTTTCTCATCAAATTTGTCTAGTCATTTTTAGGTGTAAAAGAATTAATTTTGCTTAACATTATCAGATTCGAATTAAAACAGGAGATTGCGTAGAGATGGAGCTAATGTTCAGGTAAACCAAATTGTTTGAAAAAGACAAAGCATTCTTTGCGGCAACATTGAGGAAAATGACGCAAAATGACAAAGACGAGACTCTCATGGAGATGAATTATATTAGGAGAACATCCATGGCATGGAGAAAAAGCTATTCAAACTCTTATCTGTTGTTGTTAAATTTTTATAAAAGGTTAATTAATGTAATTTTGTTGGTTCGGTAACAAGGAAATAGATACTCTATACATCACCTTTGCTCACTACATAGTAAAGTTTATACCTATAATGTGGTTCCTTTATTTAACACTTTAAATCTCATTGTCATTTCTAAGCATTGAACAAAAGCTGCAGGCGTCTATTCCCATCATAAACTTTAGCCCTTGTAAATGCTACTTACCGTGCCAAACTATCAAAGTAAATGTAATTTTATATTCAATAAAAAAGTGTGTATCATTTGAAAATTGATTCCTAAGGTTAAATGTTGTCAATGTGAGATTTTCTTCCATCTCTTTTCCACAACCAAAATTTCCAAACAGGACATGCATCGTATGCTTTGCTGTTATTTTGAGAATTCTTTGGAATTTTTAAATAATGCGAAAATTTTCATTGTTGAGAACTTGCTTACCCGCAGTTGGGTTCACAAAGTCTGATTTATGCTATACTCTTTCTCTTAGCTTCTATCCTTCCCTCTTCTCCAACCCTTCCCCTTCCCTCTAATTAGTTCAGATGAGAGGTGTGTGGTAAGTTGATTTTCAGGCTTGTTTGTTTCTGTCGAAGTAGCTTGTTATTTGGAGCTTTTTACATTAGAAGAAATTTTTCTTTTCCTATTCGAAAACAAAGATTCTCATATAATCAGCTTATTGCTTCATTCTCTTGCCATTTTCATGCTGTATATTTATCAAAATTGTCAGAAGAGAGAAGATGGCATTGTAGCAGGCAGAAAATCTATATTCTAATCCAAATCGTTCCAACCTGCTTCCTACACTAATTCGGACGTGAGAAATCGAGGGAGAAATAAAATGGATTGTATATACAGTCCTTTATTCAGACAAAAAAAATATGGGAGTAAATATTTACAAGAGATATGGGGGTAAATAAATTCAAGATCTCGTCACTAAATATTCTATCACCAAACAAACAAGAGATAATGAGAAAACAAATACAATTCTTACACTAGAGGCCTAAAAACATAAGCACCCTGTATACAAACCAATATAAAATCGCACAAGGAAGCCTAGCGCCCACACTTGCCTCGGCCTTAACAACAAAGAAAGGGCCTCGCGTTTTACCCCTGGGAAAAGGTCCTGACGGCTGCCACTCGTGTGTTCACAATTGGTGTTCTTTAAAAAAAGGCTGCCGCCTCCGAGTCAGCCTTTTTATCTTACTACGGAAAAAACTGGTTAAGGGGACTGCCCCGTTAACTATACACCGTTAGTGTTTAAAAGATTTATCAACGAAAGCTTCCTGATTTTTAAATACAAAGACCATGCACCATTATTTTAAATTATTCAAATCAACAACACCCTAATATTTAATTTTCCATGGAGGCAGAATTAAACAATAAAATCTCTTTTCTGGATGTCACAGTTTAAAAAATTGGTTCGAACTTTAACATCTCAGTTTACAGCAAACCCACTACCACCAAACTTGGCACCTACTTTTTTAGTTGCACTCCTACTAATTTTAAACATTCCACCATCATAAACAATATAACAGAGCATAAGAAAATCAGTTCAAATTGCTTTCACTTTCATTCTGAAATAGAATATTTCAGGAGCTTTTTTCATTCCATTTTTTTCCCAGACCATTTTTTTGACAGACTTGCTTCCAATTTCTTATCTAAAAAGTTCTCTCGCAAAACCCAACAAATAACTGTCCCTAAAAAAAAAAATATTCTTAAAACTGCCTTATTTCCAACTTGATAACACCAAATTCAACAAAACTTTACTCTTGACTCTTAATAAATACTTTTCCTAATGCAAGTTTCTCCTAATTAATTCTAATCCTCTTGGTGTTTATACTTTCCTTCGAAGAATCGCTCCCATTATGCTTGCATTCCTCCCTTATTTATGAATTCACTTGTGCGACCTGCCAAAGTGGCTATGTAGGCAAAACAAGTCTACAATTGAGATCTAGGATCGGTAAGCATATCGGAGTATCATATAAAACAAACGTTCCTATCTCCAAACCTGAACACTCCTCTATACGAGAACATCCACTAAAACATAACTACCCACTTGACCCTGATTCCTTTAGTATACTCTCTTCTGATTCCTCATCTCTGGATTTAAAAGTTCTTGAATCACTTTTCATTAAACAAATAAACCCACAACTCAATGATTATTCATCATCCCTCAAATTATTCACTATATAGACAAACGTACAACCAACCACATTCCCCTCAATAGTTATCTTTCTGCCTAGTTCTGTCTGTAATAACAGTTAATACTCCCAGAAACAACGAAATAAGGTTAGTGTTTGTGCAGATTAATTTTTATTTTAGTTTGTCCCGTTTATATGCAAATGATCTAGTTTAAAAATGACGTTTCCTTAATTTAATGTTTTAGTTGTCCTCTTCGCCCCATCCATTATTGTTTATTTAATTTTTAAACTTTCGTGCGTCAGTTTACTCATATTCATTGAACGTTCAATCACTTAAATTTTTACTTGATACAATTACTTGCTTTGCTTCATCTATTAATACCCGCTTTGATTACATAGACCCTGATCTAACTTATCTTGGATTGTTCGCCCTGCCCTTATAATTCTTTCTTGCTGTGGTTTATAGTGAATTTTTTGTATTCCGCTTAAAACTTAATTCATGTTTATTTTTTAAATTTGCTGCTCATAGGATTATTTAATAATATTTTGTCACTCGTATTAATCGATTTCTTTATCTCTTGCTTTCAACTTTTTTGCTATAGTTTATAATTTTTTTATTCCAATAAGAATTCAATTTATGTTTATTATGCATATTTTATACACAAAGGATCATTATAATTCAGTTATTTTTACGATATTAATCAAAGTCATATTAATAGATTTTCACCCATTTGCTTTCAACGGTTTATGCTTATATATTTAAATTTTACTTCTTGCTTTCGCTTATCATTTTCGATTTCCGTCCTTTTTTTGTTTTTTATTGTTATGTTTAGTTATTCTTATAAAAATAATTGTTCGTATTCAGAATCCGCTGATGATGGTCATTGTTAATGAATAAAGCATCCTGAAAATTAAATGTTCGTAACCATCGCATATGCCTTTATATTCCTAATATATATATATATATATATATATATATATATATATATATATATATATATATATATTTATATATACAAGGATGCCGCTCCCCAAATTGGACCGTTTGTCAGATGAAAATTCTCAATAAGCATTGCAGCTAGCAAAATCAAATAATAATAAATGAAAGAGTAATCTTAATGGAAAATATTTATTTGGTAAAATTCGTTAGAAATTAATTTAAAGAGTCAATTAGCCTTTAAAAAATTAATGTAAAGAACCGGTTTTTTTTTTAATTTATCTAATCGAAGTCAAAATTACAGGCTATGGTTGACCATAAAGCAAGAAATATTAAAAGATTGATTAAATTTTAAATTTATTTTAGAATTTTGAACCTGTATAACAGTTTTTTATCATTATTTATTTAGAGGCTAATTGACTCATTAATTGAATTTCGGACGATTTTTACAAAGAAAAATTATTTATAACTATAACACTCCTCTTTCATTTAGTTTTATTTCATGTCGCTAGCTGCAATACCTATTGACATATTGCATCTCAAAAACGTTCCAATTTTGTCTGTGGAAGGCACCATATATATATATATAATCGGCAAAGTTGAACACATTAATGCTTAGTCCGACTGAAGACTATCGCAAACTACAAATCATCAACCACATTCAGGCTTCTGCTACCTGATTAAGGAAATGTGTGAAAAAGGCTACACAGATAGAGGAGAGCAGAGATCTTATAGCTCGTGACCTAAAATAGGACCGCAAGAAAACAAAAGCGAAGTGCCAACAAGTACGCGAAGCTCACTCTTCTGATTATCTGAACCAGTACTCCAGCTACTGCACTAACACGAATCAATAGCTACTGAACTAATACAAATCAACAGCTACTGAAGTATCAGGAATCAACAGCTACTGTACAAACACGAATCGACAGCTACCGAACTAATAGGAATCAACAGCTACTGAACAAATAGGAATCAACAGCTTCTGAACCAACAGGAATCAACAGCTACTGAACTAACAGAAATCAACAGCTACTGAACTAATAGGAATCAACAGCTACTGAACTAACAGAAATCAACAGCTACTGAACTAAAAGGAATGAACAGCTTCTGAACCAAGAGGAATCAACAACTACTGAACTAACACGAATCAACAGCTACTGAGCCAACAGGAATCAACAGATACTGAACTAACAGGAATAAACAGCAACTGAACTAACAAAAATCAACTGATAATGAACTAAAAGGAATCAACAGCAGTGGCCTCATATTTTCCTCAAGTTGATTTTCTATTTGCATTCCAAAGAGCATAATTCTAAATGGAATTGTGGTTGAAGGATGATTTGTGTTGGATCGGTAAGATTAACATATCCCATCTTTGTACCACTGAAAATCATAGGGCAGTTGTTGTGATTGGCGTGCAAATTAACGAGCATCTACTACGCGTAAAAATGTTTACATAAAAAATGCAGAGCAGTGATCTTACAGGAGATGACACCGGGATTTTTGCATTTCTCGATATATATATATATATATATATATATATATATATATATATATATATATATATATATATATATATATATATGGATAAGCACCCCAAGATGAAAAAGCGATATAATCATAATTTATAACATTCATGTCTATAGCTGTCATATGCATTTGAGCCCCTTAATATTCTAAATTATGTATGACCAGCAGGCACGTCAATTACTTTTAATTAATGAGTCATTTACCATAACATGCTTTAAACTGCGGAACAAATGTCTTGTAAAATATAAATTAAATAATAAACAATAATTTATTTTGCTGGTGATATATGTGTATATTCATGTTTATAGCCGTAAGCGGGGGAAATGTGTTAAAATTCAACATAACCTTCATTCTTACAAAAATCACTTGTCCTTTAATTAATCTTGCAGAAAATCCCGAGGAAGACTTATCTTTTAATACAAATATCTACTCTTAGAATCACTGACTTTAGGGGGAATAATTCATCTAACCCGGATAGGTTTCTACCTAAAGTGTTGAAAGAAGTGCGCGATCAAGTGCCACTACACCTGAGCGCAATCTTCAACATGTCAATCCGGACCGAATGCGTTCCTAGAGAGTGGCGTGAGGCAGAAGTGTCTCCTATCAAATTTTCCTTGGTGTTATTTGAAGAAACTTTAAACGAACTTAAAAAGAAACGAAATCCTGAAATATAATGACTTTGGGTTAGTAAATATAAAATTAGATTAAAGGTCTATATCTAATAATTAGAATCTTATTTCTTCAATATATTTAATATTAATTGAGTTTAATTGATGATTACAAAAGAAAATCTGTTTTAGAATGTTGAAATAAGAAAAATGGTGACATTTGACAACCTTGCAAGGTATGACTTAAGAAAACAACCAATATAATGAAGTGGTTTTGTTTCTGTAATATTTTGATATTTGTTATTAAAATAATAAGAAAATTGCTATAAAATAGTGATAAAAGAATAAATTTACTATTAGGGGAAATAATTAAATGTATAAAAATTAATTGCATTTGTGAAGGCTAAAATGCTGCATGTAAGCCGCCTTGGACGAGTGGTGGTTTACGTAAGTGCTGCCCATGGACCTTGCACCAGGAGAAGAGAGACCTCAGGGCGGCTATAGAGAGCAGCAGATGCGGCCACGCCCAGGACAGCCTAGAACCGCCACTTGCGCCCGGACTGGTTGTTTTATAACGAGGAGGTGCGGAAGCACAATAACGACGTCAACGTAACCAGAAGGCCGTACGAGAAGCGCCCGACCGCCAACAACCTGCGGGTCCTGCAGGACGTGGTGTTCCGCACACCTGCCTCGGCCAGCAGTGGGGGTGCTTTAAGAAGGCCTCAGGCGCTACCCCTACCCGCCCAGCCACCCACACACGTCCACAGCAAGAGGAAGATCGGCTGGCGAACTACTTCACAGTGAGAAGTTCCAGTGAGCAGCTCCCTCCCAACACCCGCCACCTCCAGCAGGAGTATCCCCACACCGCGATGAGGACGTCAGGAAGGCGCGGGCTAGTCGTAAGCGATAGAACAGCCCTTCACGCTCGACGAGCTAGACAGGGCGAAGCGTGGGCGTGACACATGGCGGGGGACGACGGAGTGTGGTACTCAATGCTGGCACACGCTGGAAACACCGGGAACACCGTGCTACTAGCCGTGGTCAACGCGTCATTGATGACAGGCCGTCTACCACCCGCCTGGAAGGACGCCAACATTCAGCCCATCCCCAAGCCGAAGGATTCCACTACTTAAAGGCCAATCTCCCTCCTGAACTGCACTGGAAATACAGTGGAGAGGATAGTGCTGAGTCGCCTACAGTGGAGCGTGGGAAGCCTTCACCCCCACGTATTGTGCTACAGCAGGGGGGTGAGCTGGCGGACTGCCTCATCAACTTAGTAACCAACACCCTCAGCAAGGCAGGAAACTGGCGGTGGCACGACCCTGACACGCCCCACCCCGCTTACGCTCCAACACCACCCTGGAATCCCCCCGCCACCGACTTCATCGCCACACAGCTACCCGCCAGCAAAGCGCACTGCCTCACCGAGGTTCTGGGCCAGCACGCCCTTAGAGCCATATATAAGGTCATGGAGCCGGGCAACGGAATCTGCTTCCCCGACGGCTCCATGAACCCCAACAGCGGGATGTCCGGCGCTGCTTTCGTCACGAACGGTCTGACGCGAGCGTGGAGGACATCAGACTACTGTTCCACCCTCCAGACGGTACTGGTATCAATCCTACACGCAATCCAGCACGCTATGCTCGGCCCGGGGAACAACTGTGGTGATACACGCAGACTCCCGGTGGGGGTTGCAGGTATTGCAGCACACCCAAGCCCAAGCCGACTCCAGGCACAACATCCTCCTCACCACTACCATCCTGTGCACCCTGCAAGACCTTGCAGCGCAGAACAGGTGGGTCTGGCTCCACTGGATTCCAAGCCAATTGGGAGTGCGCCGCCACGAGGCTGCCGACGAGGCCGCCAAGCAAGCCGCCCACGGCCCCACCATCACTTGGACCGTACCCCCCAGCCTGCCTCAGTTCAAGGCACCGGCCAAGCGCATGGCCGCCCACAACGCCCACCAGCAGCACCAAGAATAGGAGCTGACCAAAAAGCAAGCGGTGTGGTATGCTGTAGACGCAGCCTATCACCCACTGGTGCACTACCTCCTCTTCTGCCCAGCCACCGCTCGCCCCAGGCCAGAGCCAGCGCCAGTCCCTCAGCCTATAAGAGGCCTTTTGAACGGTGACTATTAAAAGCAAATTACTCATTATTCCAAGGAAAATAAAAAAATTCTTACCAAAATATAATTATATTATGGACAGATATTATATTAAATTTAAAATTTTCAAAATCTTTCTCACAGTGATATTTGTTAAAACAGGGATAAACACAGAGGAACATCGGATTCTTCACAAGTAAAATTTGTTCGCTGAGTTTTCTCTTCCCCATCTTCTTGTGTGAGGACAAACATGACATCTCCTTGATTTCATAGGCTTCATTAAATGCCTCTTAATGAGACGCAGTGATTTATTACCTATTTGTCCTTTTGGTCCTCGATTATATTTAAGATATTTTTCGATCATTTGTGTTACAACAGTTTTTAAAAAGTCACTTTCCAAATACTTTTACATAAAATAGACATTAAGCATCGATGATTCTAAAATGAAAAAAAATTGTGCATATTCAATTGCACTCAATAACACATCGCTCTTAACTACCAGATACATATTCTTATTATATTCAATTACAGATTTAGGTTTCCGTACAACATTTCCATCTTTCTCTTTTTTACCACTATCACACATTTATTCATCATGTACTATTGTAAGAACATGTACACTCCGTTTGTCACAACATTTTATACAGAGAATGTTATTGCACTGTGCAAGTGACAATTCACCTTTCTTTAGTTGTTTTAAATTTGGGCATATATTTTCTATTTTGGCGAACTGTTCCACAAGCCCTTGTCTCTTTTTTGAATCATTTATCAACACGAGCAGGGCTAGTGTAACAGTTGTCAGTATAAAGAATATGTCCCTTATATAAATAACTTTTAAGAAGTGCCATTACTAATGATCCACTAATGTCTAAATGGGGCTCAATAACAATTTTAGTCCCCTTTCTGATATAAATAATTATATCTAGTACATAATATGCTTTCCAATCACACAACGCAAATACTTTTATTCTAAATTTATGTCTTTTAGAGGAGATTTATTGGCAAAAATGCAGTCTTCCTCACCTTAGAAGAAGATCTATGCAGATCTTGAAATGGGATGAATTTTTTCTTGAATTTATTTTTCACGAGATCAAGTTCAGATTTAATTTTTTTTTTAATTTTCCTTTTTTTACTAGTGTTAGCACTAAAATGCAGTAATCCGAATATCAGAAGGAAGCGATCCGTCCCCATCAATCTTCCGAACATCTTTTGTTCATAGATGTCATCCTTTGACAAATAAATAAACGTTCATTTTGTTTTGCTTACTAAGTCCCAATAAAATGATTAATGCAGAGAAATACTCGAATTATATCTGCGTTCGTTTCCTTGAAATTGGATAGGCAACTATTTGGTTTGTAAGTAAAGTTTTCTTTAATATATTTATAGTAACTATTGCTTTCCTTGACACAAACACAATATTTTTGACATTTATCGGCCTTTCTCCGATGCTCCTAAACATTAATTGTGTCTTTAATCTCAATCTTTTTGTAAGCACCTTGGCAGACTTCTAATCATAATCCCTCGTAAGCTTGTCAAAACCTGACCTTTGTTCGGGAGAGTTGCGCCCATGCTATACACTTTACCGGCATCGGTTACCCTCCCCCTGTGAGAGTATAATCTGGCATGATATCTTTCACACATTTTGACTTTCTTAACCTTACCACATTTTGAGGAAATACTTTTAGAAAAATTCAAACTCTTTTAGAGCTTTTCCTTATTAGTATAACCAGGCAATGGCTTTGCTACTAAGATTAAAATTTAAAATCTAAAAAAAAGCACCCATGGCTAAATTTGTTTAAATTTTCAGAACTTCGCCAATTATAATAATTTTAAAAAGGAACTCTAAAATAAACTTCCCTTCCTTTCAAAATATCACGTTGCTAAAATTTAGAGATATAGAAGAAGATGGATAAAAATACATTTTCCTAACTTTACCATTTTAATTCTTTGGGGTTTAAAAAAATTCACAAAATTCCAAAAGTTATATTTATTTCTGAACTTCACCATTTTGGTTTTTTGATATGACATGAGTCATAACCAAACTAAGATGAAATTATTATTCAAATAGTCAAATCCCCTACTTAAATTATAGAGTTAGTGATGATGATAATCATCATCATCACTAACTCTATAATTCTATAATAATAAAAGGTCACTGTAATAATAATAATAGCCTCTTCGTCATTATGTTTTTCCATTCATTATTTTTTAAATGGGTTCACTACCGTCCAGTTATCATTTAAATGTAAAATTCTTCATATTCGTCTCTGTAATGGAAAGGGACGCCAAGAAGAATACCCCCTTCATTTGTTTCATGAATTCCTTCTCTCTCTATATCTCTGTCGTGGTATACAGCGGAGTATGTAAGTACGTTTGTTCCGTACATAAATAACTGCGTTTCTTATTTTCCCTGTAAGAGTGCTATATTAACATTTATCTTTTATCTTATTTGTTTTGATTCTTTAACCAAGGAGTCGTCGTTATTTTACATATCTATTGCCATGTGCAGCAAATCGATGATTTAATTAAACAACTAGTGCAAAAATATACATTTAATTACATGAAATTTTTTTTTAAAAAAACTTTAAATCTACTAAGGATATATGAAGAGAGTCTAAATAAAAATTAATACTATCAATGAGTACTACGCGATGGTTGACAAAAAGATTCACTTTAGTACGGAATGTTAATTACAGAACATAGTTAAATGGGAATCCTTTTACCTTTAAACAAAGTGACGTCAGACGGGAAATGACAATGCCGAGAATCTCATTTAGTTGAGGAGAGAGCTAGGGTGAGGTGAGGCGAGTGTGTCGCCAAACAAGAGGTGGAATCGGACCCACAGCTGTTTTCGAGGTGAGTAAAGAGTGGCACTTAGTGATGTATCTTGACTTGACGATATCAGTGAAGGGACAGTGGATGTATGATTATTTTAATCATTGGCTAACACTTGTGGGGCTTCTTGCTGATGAGCATTGACCAAGAGGTGAATCCTTTCTCGAGTGGGACTTCACTATTGTATTTCACCATGTTGAGAGATATCTCTGGTTTTATTCGAAAACTGAAATAGGGAGTTTCTCTGGCGAGAGGGATATGAGAGTGATTCTATACTCTTCGAAATGACCAAAAAGAACAGCCTAGGAGGGATTTATTCTTCTTAACTCCCGCTGGGTCCACTTTAATTCCCGGACTGATGCGGGTAATCGTCCTCTCTCGATCGCTAACTCGATTCTCCCTCTTTTCTATAGATCGACGTATATATACCTCACTTATTCCCTTGGGGGGAGAAATGAGGGCCCATGTTTAAGCCTCACTCCTAGTGCATCACTTTTCAGCGTGGTAAGCCCTTAGAAATAATGGACTCTTCTGATTTTATTCGGAGAGAATGAAATTTCATCTATTTGGCGAAACTAGAACTAAACAATAAGAGATGACAGTGAGCCTGTTCATAGATTTTTATTCGAAGGGCTATACCACCCTCCTTTATTTATACTAACGGGTTACAAAATCCGCTGATTCTAAATTTTCCTTGCAAGTAATCTCGAGGATTATTGTGCCAAAGGGGCAAAAGGGAAGGGGGGGGGGCAAAGTATCGGCTTATATACCACGGAGCTGTTGACACTGTGTAACCGAACTGGCATCAGTTCGGTCCTCGTGATATTGAGTTCCCCACAGTCTCCTAAGTATAACTCCACGTGGAGTAATCTCTGAATCCAAAAGGAAAAACAAAAGAAAGAATTTGAATATCCTTCAGCCGCTTCACAGTTGTAATTAATTAGGTTAGGCGTTAAAAGCTTTTCCCTCGCCGAGAAAGCGCTAATCTCCGTAGTCGGCAAACTACTAGCCAAAAGTTTCCGGCCCACAACGTAAATGCCATGAAGACTTGGGTTAGGTGACAGACGCTAATCCATCTGGCCGCCGGAAGTTGTCATCCAGTCGTCTGAATCTGACCACGAGGAGAAACCAAAAAAATGGCCATCATATTAATACGCTGAGTTTTCGAATATCGGCAGATTGAGTTTGAGAACCGTCGCCTTCGTTCTAGATCGTGAGTCTGTTTCACCAACTCCCTGGTATTCGTTTATACCATCGAGGTTGGATCTCACCAGGCAGATCCTTCTCTTTTGTTAAGGGTGAAGACTGTGTTGTCCTCCAGATTGTTCGGCACATTCTTGTTGAATGTCCCAGTCTGGGCGATATTCGCGCACGTTACCTGTCCCGGTATTGGGATAGGTGGGGTCGCTACTGCCTGTCTCTTGTACTCGGGATGAGTGCGTGCACATTGACTGTTGACTTTTAGACTTTTGGGAGGAGGCTGTCCTTCTCCTTTATATTTAACTAGTTTTTCTTTTTTTTCTTTATAGGTCGCACGTTCCTGCTCTGGGAGAGACCTGCTTTCGAAACAGGAGCATGCTTCCTGCTCGTTGCCTTTTCCTTCCATAAATTTCCCTCGAAGAACTCTTCCCAATTCGGAACGGTTCCAGGTCAATCCAAACCACAATATTATCCTCCGGCTGAACCTAGGGATGTTAAGCCATCCGTCTTTAATCACTCTATTTCCATTTTAGTTATCTAAAGTGAATTGTATAGAAAATTATGGAATATTTGATGTCTTTTGACTATTGAAAAAATTGGAAAAACACCATGTAGTCTCTTCGTGTTTTTTTTTCTGACTTAAGTATACTACATTTTATTTTTAGGGTTTGAATTGAATCTGTGGTATTTTTACAAGTTCACCTAACTATTAATATTTTACTAAGTATTTACAGCAAATATAATATTTTGCCTTAATACGTAATTTAGTCTAATCAACAAATTTTACATAAAATATGCTTATTAGAACTTATAATATATTAAAAGAGGCAAACCTCAGGTAACATCTGCCCAAAACACCCACTAGTGACCGACGCTCAGAATGAGCAAGTTCTATTAAAAATTAATCTGCTTACGGTTTACAAAACACTTTAATTCATTTCCGGAAACTTTTCCCTATTCCGTATGATTTTAGCTTTATAATTTGTCGTGTATGTCAATAGGTGTCAAACGGTTTTTAATTTGAGCTAATGTAAATCTCCATTTTAAGGAGCAAATTAGTTGAGTGGGAGATTCCGCATTTAAAGCCGTGCCGTTTCATTTATTATCTCATCTAACTCCAGATGCTTAACCATTTTCTGTAACAAAAAACAACACTTTTCCAACCCCTAAAGCAAGGAACATATCTTTAATCTTTCCATCAAGCGGTCTTTATTCCTTTTTGAAAATTGGTTTTAAATTTGGATCCTTGAATTTGAAGCTTCAGATGACGTACGATCGTATCTCACCAAATAGACTCCAAGTATCAAGGAGAGAATCAAGCGAGCTGGCCAGAAATTTCCAGGAAAAGTCGCATGTATTCCTTTTAGGAAAATAGGATACCACCCTTTTCCCCCTGCTTCGCAACGCTTATCACGTTATGTCTATGCGACATAAAAGTTATGAGGATAGACTAAGGGAATTAGATCTATTCTCGCTGAAAACCCGTAGACTGCGTGGTAAGCTCATCAAAGTTTTCAAAATACTTCGAGGGTTCGACAATGTTGACTACCGGGATATTTTCAGACTGAGTGAGAACAGAACGCGCAATCACGGCTTAAAACTTGAACTGAAGCGATACAACCGCAATCTGTGTGGAAACTTTTTCACTTACAGTATCTGAGGTAAGTGGATGCACTTCTAGTGGAAATTGTCAACAGTGAATTTGTTGACCAGTTAAAGTCAAGGCTAGACAAGGTCTTGAAAAGTGGCCGTTTAGGGACGCAAAACAATTGAGCAGCCAGGTGCCCGCTCGATTGCTAGTCCAAAGGTTACTTGTCCGAGAGTCACATGACGAAGCAAGCTCAGGTGTGCTTGCGTGGAGAACATCCTCCACGCGGTCTGAAAATCCAGCAGTATTTCCCATGGAGATAAAGAGAAGGGGTAAAAAACCTGTTAGTCGGGGACATTTGTCGCCTCGAACTGACGTCTGCGAATTCCTCAAAGTGGGCGTTATTCCCCATCTCCCGCTTGGGGAGACATGGCTTATTTAAGCCTTTTTTCGGCCTGGGAAGAGCAGTAAAGACAATACTCCCTCCTAGAAGACAGCACTCGTCTCAACTCGTTATGTACCCAGTCGAAGTCTGGCCACTCTTTCTCCTTTAAAGCATCCACGGTCAAACTAAGAGCTTTTATGATAAAATATATCAGGGCTCATTGGTCTTAGATTTTTTTTATTTTTGTGAGAAGGTATCTTAAATCTAGATTTCAATTAACTGTTTCAAATCAATATGCCTGAAACATCTTCATCTACTATGGTTTAAAATGCTCACCTTATTTACTCTCATATTGATAATACATTTACTTTATTTCACAACACAAACGTAAAACTCTTTTCTCAAAGATCTTATAATAAAGTACAGTATATTCTTTAGAAATATGTGATAGAATGAAATTTTTAATTGATTTTAACAGAAAACAAAGGCGGGATTCAGCAGTTGAGTTAGAATTTCTAATTTATTTGATGTTCTGAAATCTATTCCCATTTCCAATTTGGTTAATGAAATATACAAACCAGTCAAATTCAGGACTCTTTTTGAACATCAAATAGTTTATATATTTGATATAGAACTTTCACACTTATGCATTTTCACTCATAGACATATTTACGCCTTTCAAAGAAATCCAAGCTCACATACATACACAACCTCATTCTATTCCACACTTCCTTATAGTACAAACATTTCGTCAATTTTCACAGTAGGCAAAAGCCAGTAAAATAAGTCTAAAGATCTTCCAATTTAATTCCACAAAACCAAAAAAGTGATTCAGACATATTCTATCAATGAAGTTGATTCGTAATAGTTTATGGTGCATTCCTCATTTTTGTCCATCTTTAAGAGACTGGCGGAAAGGCCCTGTAGAAAGTTGAAGGAGGGATTGAAATTCCAATTTGTAATTTAATTTTATTAATGATATTGTGAATAAGCACATTAGTAAATGAAATTATAACGGAGCAGATTATGACAAAAATACGCTGTAGGTTTGCCCGAAATTTATATCAGTCGGATGAATATTTAAAATATATTAAACTATTATTGAGATTTGATTTTATATATGTTAGGAAGTCAGTGCACGATATTAAGGAAGAATGAAGGCAGGGAATATTGGAATTATAAGAATTTACGATAATGCAGAAATATATAAAATGAAAATATTTATTTAAGTAGAGTGTAATTTTGTTATACCTAGCACGTAAGTCAGCTTCACTCCATGCATATAGAATAAAGGAGAATGGGTAAATAAAAGAAAAGATTTTGCTACTATTTGAATAAAATAAAGTAGTTCAATGATTTGAATTGACAAAAAATTGCATTATTATTTACATATTTTCTTTATTATCTACTGCATGATTTCATCTATTGAAGTAAGTGTAGAACCAGACAGGAATGAATCTGTAGATCTAGTAAATGCCTAAACCTAAATTTTTCTAAAGGTGTAATGAATTAAATTGATCTCAGAAATCGATTCATCTCTTTGCTTAAGGTAGGCCACCACATCCAAGAAACATGCCGAAGGTGAGTATAGTATTGTTATCATCTTTAATATATTTTACCACATGTTCCATTTCATTGATTCCAATTTCTTTAATCACTCTTGTCTACCCTTGGAAAGTTGAAAACCATCATCCTAAGGAATTATGCAGTATGTTTATAAGGCAATTATGGCAACATTCAACATAGAAAAGGTACCACCTCTGGATTCTTTTATGGATTATTCCCCTTCTATAAAAGGGTATCCTATCAAATTTGTCATCAGAAAATATTAATAGTGAAACTCCACACTAAACCACCACACACACACATATACACACAGCCAAATTATATCTTATTTTAGCTGAATCTGGGGGTTTTCTTTGCTTTTGCCGTTTTGAGGAAAAGCCGTGATTTGACTTTTTCTAGCTCACTCTTCGTGGAAATTCGATCAATGAGGCCTTCAGGCTATCTACAGTTCTTTAATTTAAATTAAATCTAGGATTGTTATGAGATCGCATCTGCTCTAGTTTTAGAGAACTATTTTTCATCTAAACTGAAACCCTTAACAATTTCGGCCTTTCCCTTCTGTGATTGCGAAAGGCGACATTAAAATCAAGATAATGTGCAAAAACTGGCTTTGAGGTAACGAGTTTCACTAAAATATTTGTGATTTTATTATATAAGGATGAATAAGAGGGTAAGAGGCTGGTTTAAAAGAGTGTGTTCTTGAAAAGTTCTGTAAATCTTGTGGGAAAAAGACGCCCCCCGACACCATTTTCCACAGAGTAGGCATTTGGTGTAGACCGGGTGTGTCTCGAAGAAGGAAATTGAATTTAAGATGGCGGGAAAGTTGCTGTCTTTTTTAGTACGACCAGGAGTTGCTAGTGTGCACGCCCCATGTGTCTCACCCTAGTAAGCTAATGGGCAGTCGATAAAGGTCAACTTGTATACTACGAAGATTCTATATATTGCTCTTCCTCTGTGGTTTAGAGCGACGATGTCTCCGACATGGACACTAGCTTGAAGGACGATTCTGGTAGATGGTGCCCGCCTTCTTTTCTTTGCTTCTTGCCGCACTACTATAATTGATATCAAGTACCTAAGCTTATGGAAGAAGAATTGTATGTACTTTTTATCCTATGTGATGAAGTCCTGCCAGCAAATCTTCCTTGCTGCAGGAAGAATCAAATAGCGATAACAATTTATTCCGAGCGTCCTGGGCCAACCGGTAGAAGATGAAGCATTTTGGTGGTTGGCTTTCTGTAGAGCAAGAATTTTTAGGCTTTGTAAGTCATATTTAAATCGACGTGTAGGAATGCAAGAGTGGTCTCGTCCCCTTTTTCCATTTCAGTAAATTTGATGGATAGTTGAATAACATTTATCGTGCAGAGTAGCCTCATAAGGTGAAGGCGTCGAAGAACGATCACAATCGTTTCGTCTACGCACCATAACTGTTTGATATGCGGCCCAAGCTCTTTCGTTATCGCTCCCCTTTTATTTTATCCAACCCAGGCAGACAAAACTGGCGATAGAGGCGATCCAATGGCCATCCGAACACCTGTTGGTAGGCCTGCTCAAGAAAAGCAAAGGTGTTGGACCTTATACAAAACTCAGCCAGCTTCAGGAAGTCAAACAGAGGGAAGGTTAGAGAGTCGTAACTGCCATGGTGATGATTCGGATAGCTTCCATCGCCTCTTGAATGGTGACATTAGTGAAAAGAAAGAAAATATCGGAACTAAGGACTTTCTTGTTCTTGAAGATTACTCCCTGTAGTCTCTCCATATTGCCTGATAAGTTTTTGAGAAGAGCCTCAGTTATGTTACCAATCATAGCTACCCAATAACGGGCAACCATTTTCGACAGTATGTGTGGGCGTTGCCTAACCCGGATATGAGTGGTCGTATTGGGAGGTTTGCCTTATGCGCCTTAAGCGATTCCCGCATGATCGCAGTTCTCAGGCTCTCTTCTAGCAGAAGAAGGATCTTCTTTCCACTCTCCTTGCGTTTCAGGGTCTTCCTCACTTCTTTGTTGAATGCCATTGATTCTCTAATA
Source organism: Ceratothoa steindachneri (assembly GCA_963969495.1). Classification (NCBI taxonomy): domain Eukaryota; kingdom Metazoa; phylum Arthropoda; class Malacostraca; order Isopoda; family Cymothoidae; genus Ceratothoa; species Ceratothoa steindachneri. Next base: position 51,874,215 of record OZ018331.1, read on the forward strand.
CTGTGCCGGCCTTTACTTTCAAGTAGATGTTCTCGTACCCAAGTCGGTTTGTCATATTTTCTTCGTAACCCTCAGTGTTAATGATGAGAGCTCCGACGCCCTTGTGAGCTAACATGATTCAGATGTATTTGTTGCTGACAAGAACTTGGAGAGCATTCATGTATCTGCGCGGGATTGTCCGTGGTTGTAACTCCGCCAAGATATGGAGGTCCGAGGGCAATGCATGTGCAAACACAATGTTAACAGGATTTTATCTGCAATTGTTCCCTATGACGTCGTAAAGTAGGTTAGATCTTTTCTTGATCACAGCCAATTTGTTAATTGGATGAAGGTATCCGGCCATCTTTGTTTTACGCACTCTGATGGCAAACTAATTTCAATGTTTTAAATGATACCTAAGGTACAAGGACATGAGAGTGTTGCTCCTCATTCACAGAAATTTCCACTCTTTCCCTAGTTCAAGTTTATATTGATCGCGAAAAACTCTCCTCCTGGATTTGTAACTAACTACTTTTACGGTGTATAAAAAAGAGTAGTAGAATAAACTACTCTGCTTATTCTTCCTTTTTGAAATTTACGATAAATATATTGTTAAGTGAGTTTTATTTTAATATAATCTACATGCCAATATATTTAAATTAACGAACTAGATTAGTTACTTTCGATCATTCAAGTAACAGGCATATAACATCCATATGCAAGAAAAAAAAAATTAAGAGGAAACCAGGAGAGTTTGTTCTGCTACATTGGATTTTACTTTTATTTAAATAACTTATCATATTTGTAGTTCTGATTATTGATCTTTAAATTGCTGCTAAACATATAGTGATTTGATCAGGATAAGTGTAAAAAGTAAAAGAAAAAATGAAAAAAGGCAAAAGAATGGCAACGATACTCGTATCTACCATTAGCAATGCATCAACTTTGCGATATAATGAGGACATCAAATGCCGATGAATTAAAGGTGAGCGTAAGATGATTCATTAACGCAAACCAACAAAAATCCTAATAAACTAGAAGTGTCAAGTAATCTGTTATTAGTAAATATATTTTTAACAATTCACTTACATATTAAGATTACTCAATCAGACGAAAAATAGAAAAACTCTCCATTTTAAATTGCATCCTTAGATGTTTCCAATCATGTAAATTGCCTGGCACAAGAGGCCTATTTATCTGTAATCACATTAAAAGCCTCCAATACGAGCACCGTTCCTTTGAAATTACAACTAAGAAATAAATTTATTTACTGCTTGGAACCGTGCTTTTGAATTACAGCAACTTTGAGAGATCATTATTATAATAATTTATAAAATATTGGTGCAATAATTAATATAGTGTAATATATTCAAATCATTTACAGAAATTAGGTCACATGAAACGAAAAAATACACAGAAAAACAATCTTGCTCTATTGTCTACATAAACATACAACCTAACCGAGACTTTGGTTCCCAGATCAGTAAAATTAAACCACAACAAATAGATTATTCGTTTTCATTGGATGAATTCTTGATGTGAATTCAAAACTAGATCGTAGAACATAACTTATAAACGACACAAAGAAGCTGAAAATTAGGTAGCAGATTTTTTCCTCTCTTAACACGCATAACCACAATCCTTCTCTTTAATATTCACACAACATTTTGGTATTTTGTGCGCTATCTGTTCCGTTAAGGAAAACTTCGTTTCCTTCTATACCCTCCTTCATATTACTTCCTAACGATTGTGCTGATACTTATTGTGATAAATTTCTGACTTCACTACACTCTTCGTCTCATACTAACTCTAATTCATCTTTCCGAGTCATTCATCCGCACTATTGAGTATACTCGTATATCCCATGGTTTATTATCATTTCATATCGCATATTATTATTACACCCTTTAACTTCCCGTTGTTGCCTTCCATTAAAACCCAATTCATTTCACATAAATGCATTATCCGCTATCATTTTCTTGAACTTGTTCTCCAAAGTTAATTCGCCAGAAAGGGAATCGCTTGAAGGGAAGCCGGGTGGCATCCATGCGCTACAGCTTGCAGTTGAGGTTTTTCGTGGTCTTAATACTTCCAGAAAAACCTACGATTTATTTTATTCAGTTCGTCTGCCTTTACCGCTTTCTTTATATACGAGTATTAACAATTGCTTTACCATGTACTTTCCGACAATTTTCAGATTACTCCAACTCATACCTTCTTCTCTCTTTTTTGATTAAATGTTGCGAGCCTATTTTTTTTGTGAACAGAAGTGCTTTATATTTCTTTCCTTGAATAGGTTTAGAATTCGCACATTAATTTTATTCCATAACCATGCTGAGATCACCCAAAATAGATATCTAGTAAATTCTTGCGTTGGTACTACGAGACATACTTGATGTTTATTTCTGCAGCCAATTCCACTTTTTTCAATTACCTTTTTATTTATCTCATATTTCGTAATCTTCTACACACACTTATTTTTTAGCAAAATTAACCAATTCACTAATAGTTTCCCATAACATATTCACTTACTATTCTATTGACCAAATTGATTTGTATAGGACGCAAAATAGCCAGATTAAATACACAGGGCCACTGCACCTCCATCTATCTTTGACTGACATAGTTGCATTCATGATAAAAGCGATATCAGTGATAGGCTTTCCGAGGGCAGCAAATTGTAAACAACCTAATTAATAACTTGAGCTTGGAATTGAAATTCACTCTATTCACACAAAAGATAACGTTATATTACTAAGTTTACAAATACTTAATGTTATTTTATTTACTCGAGTATTTGAGCTTAATATCTTTAATCGCAATACATATCTATAAAATATGCAAAATTGGTTAGTAACAATATTGCAATTATCATTAAATTGATTTGAGTTAGAATGCGAAAACTAGATAAAATTTCTTAGAACATTTTTTAATAACTTTTTCTTCCAATTTCTTTCAAGGACTAAACTTACGACACACCATTGGCCGAACCCAACCATGGGGCGAGGATGCAGTTTACTAGAATCGAATATTTTAAGGCTAAAACCTAAGTGTAGTATGTCAGTGATTAAATGTTCATTTATTCGATAATATTGGACGTGAAATTACGTCCATCCTACCTTGTCATCCTGTATAAACAGATTATTTTATCTCGATATTGATTATTTAAAAGCATAGGCTTATTATTAGCCTGTTTCTTGTTTAAAAACTAATTTTTAAAGGGCTCATTCTTTTTATTCATATTTTACTGTAAAAACTCCTTTCATTCAAAGGAAGTTCATTGTTTCATCAATCGATAAAGCTAAGTCAGATTTGAATCAATAAGCAAGAAGCTCTTTTTCAATATTTTGGATTGTGTCCTTTTTGTCAAATGATTTTCAACCAGCTTCTATTTCTTATAACCGGCGACACCTCAGCAATGTCATGTTTTGAAAACGCAAACTTGGTCCGGATGAGATCTGGAAGAATGTGTCCCCGTCCAAGCTTCAACACTCGCAGTTTGCCCTTCGGGCTCCAATACCTGAATTATGATCTGCAGTTATATATTTTTACTTCATCTATCTTTTCTTTTTCTTTACAGTTGTTTTCTTACATTTTTCTGTTATGCATCATCGTTCCATTTGCGCTTTAATTTCGAATGAAAATCTTGATATTTTTCCATTAAAACTTTGAACAAATTTATATCTGTAAAGGGTAATTACGATGCCATTTAAAGCAATTAGGCTTCTCAAGATCGTATCCATCGCTTGAGATTTATTATCCCATTTAATTTTCTAATGAAACAAACAAGGTACTTTAGGTCTTCATCATGGAGGCATCTAACAAAAGCATAGCCCAATACTAGTAATTAATTTAATCAGAGTGGATTACTACTTTATTTGATCACTTTAATTTAAACTTTATCGAACAGATTAGATTCTATTTTGCAAATCTTTATCATTATTTGAATAAATTTAATTATATTTGCGTAGTCTATTATTTTACTCTAATTTCTTAATCGATTACCTTTACTTTTTCAAAGGATTTAGTTTAAATACCTTCAATAAATTATCTATTTTTACGTCGAGATACTCTCAAATAATTAGAATGAAAGGAAAGCAATCAAGGACAGAGAAAGATAAATAGGGGAACGCAGTAAAAGAGTAAAAAGGAACATTTGTGATATTAAATGATAAAAGAGAGTCAGGATTTTTTATTAATCCACCATATACATATTTGCATATATCTCTGCGTTTCGTAACTCCTGCAAATGTGCCTCTTACTCTATTTTATTAATATATTTTGCGTGTTTTCTTGTTTCCTCTTTCTTTCTGTTTTACATATTGACAATAAAAGAGAAAAGACAAAGGCAAAAATATATTCATCTGTTTTTAACCTGCACAGATCAAAAGCCTGTTAAATTCAATATGATTCGAAGGTCTTTTCTCAATGTATTTACGCTTTAGCCTATCTTGTGTTGGCTTATTTGCTATAATTTCTTGCCTGGTTCCACGTGAATAATTTCGAAAAATTCAATGATATAATTCACATCGCCGCTAAGATGAAAACTAACATATTTTTTATTATTAGATTAAATAGAATTTACTAAGGATATAAAATTAGATGAAATAAATGATCAAGCAGTAAAGTGTTGAAACGACATTTTAAAAGAAAGGTAAACCCAATCCCAGGAATATGAATCTAACGATGGGGTTGAGAGGAGATCTTTTTCAGGTTCCCTGTTCTTTTGCTCTTATAGCTAAGAAATGTATTTAACAATTACGCTGTTGTATCACCACAAATATAAATCATATAAAATCTCTTAGTAGTTTCGATTGTTATGAGGTTATTTCATGGTATACCATTTTCGAGTTAGTATATATATATATATATATATATATATATATATATATATATATATATTTATATAGGTATTTAGTGAAAAATAAGAATTTTTATATAGACTTTTTTCACTCTGTGCCGAGGTGTTCCATTTATGAATCTTAAAATTACATGAGGAATGCGTTTTATATTAATTAGACAGATTGTTTTGAATATGTCGAAATATTTAAGTTTATTTGTTTATAAATGTTTTGCGTTTCGTGTCAAGATTGTTACTTGTTATTACGTGGACTCTCCCTAAATTCGTACGTATTTGCTCGATATAAAAAATTTAAAATTAACAAAATTAGTCAAAATGGAATAAAAGACAAATAGTGAGGGAAATAGATAACAAGAAGGGATTAAATGCATTTCAATTGCGAACGTAACTCAAAACCATTCATTTTCAAGCCCTTTTTTTCACTTACCCCCTTTTACACATCCAAAAGGGATGACACAAGAGGCAAGAGTGTTTCTAATAAGCTCTAGCCTGAAGGCAAAGAGGCAAACGTTGAAAAGGGCTTAGTCATATTTAAGTTGATATGATCCCCACACCTAGATCAAATCTTAGAGGAAGACCACTCCATTTGGTTGTATTCTACGTGCGGTTAAGTTGCAGTATGTAGAACTTCCGTTTCTCAACGTTGCAGGAAGTATGGGAGAAGGGCGTGCTGTAAAGTTCCTACAGCAGGCAACAGCTTCCATCAACTCTAACCTCGTCCCTCAGGGTAGCCTTACAGAAAGCACGGTCCCACTTAATTGTGGTAACGGTTGCGAAGCCTACAGCGCTGGTTGTTGGATCAAAGAATTTCTCCCTTAATCTCCAAAGGGGTCAAAGGGAGCAAAGATATCATCTGCTTATGGGGAGCTAAAACCAAAAAAATCAACCACATTTTCTGTGGAAATTCCTTTACACACAAAGGACTTGTTGGAAGCCTATCATAATGTCATAAGATTGGCTCTTTAATCATTACCTAAACCTAAAAGCTTCACTATTTGGGCTCCTTGATCAATGTTCATAAATACATATCCATTCTTCAATCTCCATTGCGTCCTTCATTAACATATTATTTAAAATCATGCTGGCACAAGTACCTCATAGAAGACGCTAAGAATAAATCCCCTTCATAGCTTAACTATGAGAAGGGCGATTGATGAACCGTGATCAGTAGAAACATCTGTCTTGGGGATACCTTTATCCACTAGCACTATGAGTTAGGCTAATGACCCTTGCTTTGATATTAATAAATTTTAAGGAATAACTACTTCTGGTTAGAGCGATAAGAGCAAGAGGATTTCGGGAGAGAAACAAATCTGTCCTTTAATTATTTTACTTATATTTCTAATATGCCTCTCATTTCTGACTTTCCTTTCACTCTTCCTTTGCCTACAATAATAATTAATTTTTAAAACCTAAATATTTAGGAGGAAATTTGGGGTCCTCTAATTTGCATTGGTGTGTTCCTACAAAAAATGGTTTGCTTATAAAATATTGGCAGAGTGGGAGTTTGAGAAGCTGTCTTTCATATATGTACAACATATAACAAAAACTAGTTTGGCCTCTATTTTTTAATTTTGCATTTTGTATTTATATCGGTTTTTGTGAGTGATAAATTTTGAGCACATTTTTGTAAATTTGACATCATTATTTTTTTAGTGATGAGAATGAATTCAATCTATTAACAGGAACCGATATCTTCCTTTCTCCTTACCTTGAGCTGTTATTGCTGTGGTCATTTGTTATCTTATAATTTCAACTTTTTTAGGATTACCTATCTCTAACAGTTACCCCATTGCATTTTCTTTTCATATCTACATAAGTCCCACACATTTTTATCATTTGAATATATAATTAATTAATTTCTAAGAAGTTTTGACTAAAATATAACGTAATTAACGTCAATTAAATCTCGGAGTATATTTTGCAGAAGGAATTCAACCACATCCTAAATCGAGGTCTTGAGGAGGAGCGGAAATTTTTTAAAAGTTGTCTAAGTCCTTCTCTTCCTCGAGTTTAGATGGATGAATATTTGAGAAAGAAAATGTGAGAAAAAAATTAGTCTAATTCTTTCTTTCTCTCGCTTTTAATTTTATCAACAATTGAGAAATGGGCGTTGGAGAAGAAAAGAGCAAATTTAAAGAATCAATAATTAAACTCCAATATATTTTGAGAACAAATACACATATATGTTTTATATGTCTGTTGCTAGTGAATGAGACCCTGTTCAGAGAACCAGATCCCCATCAATAGGATAATGAAAGTCACATAAAGATCAGAATCACTATCGTAAGTCAGCCTCAAAGCAACAAAGGAGGTTCTCAGCGGTAAAGGTGGTGTCTGGGGAGTGTTATATTTTTGCCACCAAACATCACTTTCTTTGTGGATACATGGAAGAGGAAGGCTTTGTGTGTACGTAGATATAAATACCAAATCAAGCCGATAAGGAAAAAGATATTGGATATTTTGTGCTATGAAGGCATGATTAAAGATGATAGCGTTGTTCGTTATTCGCTATGTGCTTGGTAATAAGTGTAGGAGCGATCTATCCTGCGGGTTTTGACACAGCTCATCACCAAATAAGCAACCATTCCGTGAAAACGCAAAAATCTTATGTCCGGTCTCGCTGAGAATGAACTATTTTCGTTTATTTTGTCTGCCTTCTTGCTTTTTCTTAATACGAAGTGCACTGGTTGGAATACCCATAGTTATTTCCTGATCGATGAAAAATAATTAAGAAAATTTTTTATTATCATTAATTTCGCCTTTGGAGGGTTTCAATTGAAGCTAAAATCTAAAAGGCCGAACACAATTTACCTTACTTTCCCAAATACCAAATCAAAATTGGCAAAATCTCTCAAATATCTTAATATTGAATCATTGCATTGAATTCTCTAAGGTTGTCCTCAGATGAGTCTGTATCCACTGTTGGTAAATTAACATCTTTCATTACATTTGAACTTGTTACAAACGTTAATTTTTCTGTTTTATGTTTTATATTATTATATATTCCATGTCAAGATCTTGAGAAACAAGACAAGATATGAAACTTAGTTACCCAAGAGATTTTACTATAAATCTTTACTATTTATGCACAATGTTCAAAGATAACCTAGTTGTGACCTATCTCTTAGAATTTACTTTTGTTTAATTGTCCAACTTCATCATGAACCACTTTCTTACAAAAGACGGCCGGTATGCATCAATGCCCCTCAAAAGATACCAATTTTCCCTTTCGACTCTATCACGCTAAGAGTATAAGTAAAGATCTAATGCAAGCAACTGCCTTCTATTTCTGCTTTTTATCATACCAAAATATGTCTTTTTCTGATATTTTTTGTCAATTATTAAAATTTCATTTTTAACTCATCTATTTTTCGATGGTTGTTGCAGATTTATGATTATAATTTGGACGTAAAACGTTTATTTTGTTTTTCAAAAACTTTTCTTTCTTGTTTTGATCTTTCATATTTTATTATTTTTCAGCCAGATGGTTACCCTCAATTGTTTAACTAATTCTTATATTTGATATTTTTAAACACGACTAATGTACAATAATAATGACTGTATTTTTCTGGATATCTCCTACATTAATGAGATCGCAAGATATAGCTTGTTAAATTTTATCATAATAAATGTCATTCATTGTGACCGGGTGCCTTATACGAGGGGCGGTCAATAAGTTTTGCAATTCGGATATAAGGAAACGAGATATGAGGAAAAATGTTTTATTATTTTTCCATATAACTACCCTCGACTTTAATGCACTTGCGCCACTTGTTCCTGAGGCTTCGAATTCCCGACAACCAGAAATCTCGCAAAACATATTGACCACCCCTCGTATTTACATGAATGCAAACTTCTAGGCTGGAATTATACTTCACCACTACTTCGTTATTCCGAACGGAATGAAAAACATTTCCTTACTTACATGTGACAGAACACATTTATCTCTTGGTCTGAACTCGTTAGAGCTGCGTTTATCAAGATGTTGAAACTAGTTTTAATTACATAAAAAAATAAAATATTATAACCTTAAAATTACTAAGGCTATAATAATAAGATCTAAATCAAATTAATACTACCAATGAGTACTACGTGATGGTTGACGCAAATTTCACTTTAGTACGCAATGGTAACTAAAGAACATGAATGAGTTTTGGATTACTTTTACTTTTAACTAAGAGGGAGTCTGGCGTCGGAAGACGTTGAACTAGAAACTCTTTGATGTGATGATGAGAGGTGAGTTGTAGGGGAGTCTTCTCACGGACATGAGGCTGCCTCGTGCCGACATTTAATTTTGCCTCAACGATCATTCCCTTTCAACCATATATATGTGTATATTCAAATTCTATTTCTTTTGTCGCTAGTAAAGGTATATTTTCGTTATTGTCTTTCTTTTGCAACCTTAAACGTGTTCCAACTACCTGTTAATTTTTGGCCAATTTGCACTATGAATTATTTGTTTTAAAAGGACCCTACAAATTTAAAAGTAAACCATTCCCACTGAATTCATAACTACTTCACGTCATGATCCGGCCAGGTCGAACCTTAAGCCAACATCGACCCCAAAGCTCAAAATGGGTAGCGGACAGAAATGTATTAAAAAGGGGCAAAATTCCTTGAAATCGATCCACAGACCCACAGAAATCGATCCACTCTGAAGGAGTTGCAGGAAATCTTTCCTTATGTAAACTGGTCATGCTCGCATCAAACTCGTTACAATATCCTCATTTGTCAGTCGGAGGTCTAGTGAAAGTTCTTATCTAGTGCTAATGTAAAACAACGTAATGATTATCAATATAATGTCGGAATATGAGCTCTATAAATATTTTAATTTCCTCGAAAAATTGTCAAGTATTATAACTTCCGATAGTATTAGATCACCAACTTTATAACGCTTCTTATTATTATTCAATACACATAATTTAAGAATTTTCTGGTCTGTCCCATCGACAGATTGAAGACATTCTTTAAAAGATTTCAGTATAACGACGAAATTTATCTGAAAGGAAAGTCCCTAAGTTCTTGACCTTAAAACCAAAGAGGCAACATTTAGAGGGAGCAATAAACCTCATCTTGTGGTTAAAGGTATTGACTCCTTCTAGTAAATAAGGTGGCCTGGGAAACAAATAAACAATTCTTTATTTCATTATCTTAAAGCAAAATGACACTATCACTGAGTAACTAAATTGTAAGTAACTACTTTAGGTATTTATGCTTTCTTCGTAATTCTAACAAAATTTCTATTAAGAGTTTATAAAGTAAATGGTGGGTTACTTGTTTCCAACCTACACTTGTTTTGTTTACATGTATTGCCCAGTTGGCTTTAGATTTTAACGTTGGGTTCCGAATCAGGAATCACTTGAGCAGCAGTTTTAATTTTACCCCAATGCGAAAAACTAGCCGTCGACTAATAACTCCTTATATGGCAACCCGACGTTAATCATTGGGTTCGAACTAATGGATGGCATTACACTCTAATGTGGCCGACCAAGGGTAAATGATGATCGTAACCCCAGAATCTCCCGTAGTAAGAGAAGGAACACTTACTAAAATCGCATGCGCAGTCAATTCAAGATGTGTTTGCCACAAATACATAAAGGTAATGCCGTCTTCAGTAAATTCTATGTGATATGAGAGCAAAAAAATTCCTAAAGAGTCAATATGTTAACACCATGATAGAGGACATAGTCATATTACTAGATTCATGACTTCGCTAATTCTACCCTGGGTGACTAGGCAACATGCAGTGTGTTGCGATGAGGCATGGTTTAAGTGGTTTAGGGCTTATAGTTAGGTTCTGGTAGGGCTCAGACGACATGAGTGCATAAATTCAAATTAGAAAAAGGCGCTGTGCAGGTTGCCGGTGGTTATTCACAGGTGTAGGTTGTATTAATGTTGTATGTGTCAAGTCTACAATTCGGCCAATTTAATCAGTACATCTAACCCCTACATTTTACTGCTAGGTGTCCATTTGCCGTATTCATTTCTTTCATCTACTCCAATAAGGAGAAGTTATCCAAGAAAGATAGCACACCCTGCCATAGGGCCCAATGTCCAACAGTTTGGTTTGAAGAGCATTCTGGAGAGTTTTAATGAACGGTGTGGCCAACGGGTTTGAACACAATCGAGCATTCCTTGGACCTAGTGGCCCCGCTATTTGTATCTCAAATTTGGCACCAAAACACATCAAGGAACTGTGTTGCTGGCGATTAAGTATATTTCTGACGAAAGACATTTAAGTTTGACAACGAATAATGAGTAAAAGAGAAACAAAATAATTTATAAAGGCCATCAATAACCACGTTGAAAATTTAAGGTCAGCCAAATAAGTTAGAACTTAGCAATCACTAGGAGATACTAAGTTATGATATTTTCAATCAAACCCATACTCTCACTGCTTCCTGCATCTTCAGCTTAGCAATTTCAGCTTACCACTTTGAAAATAAATATTTTGTGTCGTTATGTTCACAACACTTTTTATCTAGAGCATACCTGAGTTATTAAAGAATGAATCACATTTACCATTGTTAAAACCATTTAATATCTTAAAACTTGAATAAGTTAAAGCTTCATAATACCAGGCTCAACCAGGCAAATTCTTCACTTTCAAACAGTCGCAGCTGGTGTCCATATTGGGTGCGTTCTTTCTCTCCTTTTCTTGCATTTTACATCTTTTCACATTCATGGAGACTAGAATTGTACCAAATATTCCATTTGCGGTTTTACAAGGTTTTGTTTATAATATAGAATTGATTTCTTTCTAAATTTAAGAGAAAAGCTTGATAAATTTATAAATATTGTTAACCATTTTGAATGCCTTCACATAATTTTTCTAAAGTTTGAAGTTTGGTTCAAGGATATTCTTTCATTTTTGATGGGGTATCTGTAACGAGCCCGAATCGCAAGGTAAAGTAGGCCAAGTGAAGAACCTCACAAATAAACACCTTGTTGGACTTAGTTAATCCTGAAACGGGGCATTAGTATTAATCACAGAAATAATATACCATGTAGCTATAATGAAACCATTTAGAATAGAGTTAAGCACTTATAGTAAAAATGGACATGTGTCAAGAAAACATGAATGTAAAGAATATATGTATTTTGCTCGATGCGAGAAGAATGAATTCGAGACGTTCACAAACATATTCACATGTACAGACACATATGAAAGTGGTTTCTATAACTACGGTAGAAGATCAGCTGTTTAAACATGCTTGGCAACAGGTGCAGAAGTAAGAACCTGATAGCAGCAGCCACTATTTACTAACGAAACACTGTGAAACTCACAGTCTAGTATTTAGTATTTTGACCTCCAAACCTTCTATCTCCATGGTCACGAATTAACGGGCAGTGGCATAGGTTCCACCCAAACAACATCATGGGATAATAATAAGCCACACCCACTGTTTCTGACACAAATATATACTGCCAAACTCACACAGTCGGGGTCAGTCAGTCAGTCAGTCAGTCAGAGAGAGAAAAAGGGAGCCAACGATTGAGTAGTCAGTAATAGCCAGGAAGTCAGAAAGACCTCATGAAGTAATAGGTCTACTTAAACACACTGCACGCCGGTCTCAAATCCTTCCTACACCGAAGCTACTCGAGAGTGACGCCCTAATAAAGGGTCCGAGATTCCTCCGTTTGTGATTTTCTTGCTACAGGTAATCAATTTTGATCCTGTAAACCCAGCATACCTAATATCAAGCCACGGTCAAGCGAATTCCTATCTACTCCGAAGCCTATCACGTTCTGCGCCACCTAAAATTAAAAGTCCTGGAATCTGTAAGCCCTACCACAAGAACGTTCGCTAGCCCTATTAACCCTTGAGGCTATAACTGTTTACACATTTATTAATTTCGAGACAAGCTATATATCTACCTAATAAAGTATAATCATAACATGGTATACCTAAATTTACTTTTCGTGAATTGACTGTTAACTTAATTTAGAAGTAATTAGAATAACTCAGGAATGTGATTTAGAGCAATGAATAAAAAACAGTAAAGGCTATCCTGCATAAATAAGTAAAACAACAACTTAATTTAGCATACCTTCAAAACTTTGTCCTATCAATAAAAAATAATCTAAAAATGAGTTAGAGAAAGCCATATCTTTTTATGTCACTTGAACATAAAGTGTTCTTTAATTAGTAGCTATATTATAATATTTCTTCCAAGCAACAGCAATTAACAGTAGTGTATCTTATAATAAACGGTCCGTTTATTATAAGGTAATAAAGAGAGGTGGGCAAAGTTAATCACCAATCCGTCAGAAGATTTTTGTTTTCTCATTTTTGGGGGGGTTTAGAATTTTGGCAATTTTTATATTTTATAGCTGTAACAGTTTGTAGATGGTTTAAGCGCAAATAACGTTTTCTGTATTGTCTTATTAAGTCGCCGCCCCCCCAAATTGTAACACGTCATCGAAAATAAAAATCGTAACACGGAATTCGCGTGTTACGATTTTATTTGCTGTTCCTCTATAGATAAACTGGGTGGAGCTTGTGTTGATGAAAAGGCCCTGGCGCGCCGGTAGCTACACACCGCCACCCAGGAGGGTCTCAGTGCACGAAGAGTGCTTGTGTAAAAAGGTGGAATAGTATATCGCACTCGTTAGCGCTGATCCTGACTGTAACACTATCTTTGAAGCCATATAATTCCATTGAATCTGCACACAATTGGATCTAATAAAGCTCAGCATAGAGGAAAGGTCTTTTTCTATCGCCATTTAGATAATGGCATGTCTATGGTTTGTGTAGCCACCGACTTGAAGGTGTCTAGACAAGCCACTCATCGTTTCCGGAACGCCGGGGAGACATTAACACCAGACAAGACTCCCCCTTCTTCAAAGAAAACAGCCTCTGCTGCACCAAGAAAGACGACAGCAAGGACGGATAAGCTATTAAAACATGAGGTGATGGTAATCCCTTCAATAACAAGTATAGCACTCAACCAGACATCATCCAGAACGTCATTATTAGGAAAATTATAACCGACTGCAAAAAGAACTTGGAACACTCGCACGACACGCAGCCAAGGAACCCCTTCTCAGTAATGCTATGTAGAAAAAGTGCCTTGAATTTTGCAAGAAATACAAATGATTGGAGCTCTGAAGAATGGAAAAAGGTAATGTTCATCGAGTAAAGTAACTTAAGGCGGGTCAAAGGCAAGTCCAAGAGAGTAAGTCGGCCGAGAGGTGTGTTACGGTTTGATCCTCGGTACACAGTGAAGATGGTAAAACATCTGGACAGTGTAATGGTGTGGGGTGTTTTCTGTGCTGGAAATGGCAGAGCAGTTCTGTAATTCCTCTCCAAGAACGTTACCATAAAGGGGAGCAATTACATTGATGTGTTGAAGGAACATTCGCTATATTTCTGGAATATTCATGAGTGAAATTATTTCATGCATGATGGGGCCTCTGCAAACATGTTAAAAGCGCTCAAAAAGTTCCTTGTATACAACCAAATTGATGTGTTAGACTGGCCAAGTAATTCACCGGTTCAAACCCCCATCGAAAATGGCTGGAATGTTATGAAAAATAAGGTACAAACATCCAAACCAACCAACATCAAAGACCTGCAGGAGGCACTCAAGGGGTTATTGTTCAATTTAGACGCCTCCTACTTTGCCAAGCTGTCCGAATGAATGCCCCAAAGACTTCATATGGTGTTGAAGAACAAGGGCAGAATGTTAAAGTATTAAGTTTAAGCTTAGAATCACAAAAAAATACATGTAAGTGAAATATTCGTTTTTTATTAACCGCATCTTATGAATGTTACGGTTGATTTGCTTAGACTGTACTATAAAATACCAGCAAAATAGCTCAAAACTTTTTTGAGCCGGAAGTTTCGATTTTAGACTGTGACCATCATCAGCGACTAAAGGGAGAGGAAGAAAAAATTTAAAAAGGCGAGGGATAGAAAGGTAAATCACTAAAATAAACAATTATTAAGTGACATGTAGACACTAATAACAGCAGGTGAAATAGTTTGTAGCTCTTTCTTGTGTTTACTTATTCCTAATATATATATATATATATATATATATATATATATATATATATATATATGTACAAATATATTTATATAAATATATATAGATATATTGTAAAAACTAAAAATCTAGCTCTTTGAAGATTGTAATGCGGGTTCAATCTTGTATCAATATTTCTAAAGAAATTAACCTTAAGTATATTTAAGCTACTAGTCAGCTCTGCTATGAAATTTCAATACATTGATTGATAGACAATGAATCTTCAGCCGTCGTATGTGATTTGAAATTATTCTTCTACATAATACCTAGTGAATTGATATTATGAATTTCTCTTTACCTTTCTATTTTATTTTAAAAAAATGGGTTTACTAAAAGGACTCGTACTTGTGAGGTAAACATATTTGTTGTGGTATTTTATTAAACTGGCTAAATGATCTCGTCGTTTTTGAAGGACATTTTTAAATGTGATCACTGCTAATTCTAGCCTAAGAAAATTTTTCCAGCGAGAAGTGTGGAAGAAAATAAAAGTTCTCCATTTCGGTGATAAACAAAATTTGTCAAGAAGCAGCACGAGACAGCATTAATAAAGGAATCATCATAATCATAGAAATAATGGGAATCCTGAAACCTGTTATGAAAGATGGTTTTAATTCTAAGCCTCTTTCTTAGATAGAAATTTGGCAAAGGCAAACAACGTTTACTATTACGTATTTAGGATTTGTAAGGACGAAACGAAAGTAGGTTAGGTGCCAAGATGATTTTCTATTTCTATTCTTTTTAACCAGGGGCTGTACTTATGGGTGTAGACTATTTAACAATAGTTATCATGCTTAATAAATGTTAAATATCGCATGGAATCACATTATTTATAGATTGCAGTTCTTTAGTGTACTCAAGAATAGAATATGTGTTACTATTAGTTGACTATTTACTCTTGTTTATTGTGCAGAATGGATAAAATGACTAATAAAGGTAACGTTAAATTGAATGCTTGCTTGCTTATGGAGGTCCATTGAATTCGATGACGACGTCTCTTCTCTCGTGATGGGTGGCGATGACTAGTGAAGTTGTTTGATGATTAGTAGTGTAAATATATGTGTGATGAAGATGAGATCAGTTCCAGTAGCCCTGGTGATTCAATTGATGGCTACGAAGTCCAAATTCTGAGGCACACCTTCTCCCACATGTACTGCAAGCAATGCCCTTCCCTGGAGGGGAAGGATCTTCCTTTGGCAGATCATGCTGCTGTTGGCGCTGTTCCTTACAGCCATACACTCAGGGTACTTCAAAGTCTTCTACGGCTTGGTAACAGATTTCCCTCAAGGTGTCCCGGTCGTTAGCAAGTTGCTCCAAGCTGGATGGGTCCACTCCTCACTTCTTGAAGGTCGTTTTGAGGTGGTCTTTGAGGCCCTTCGTTTGCCCTCCTACACAGCGTCGACCAATAGCAAGTTCTCCAAAGATGAAAGTGTGGAGGAGTCGGTTTTCTGCCATACGATAGACATGGCAAACCCATCTAAGCTGGCGAAAGATGAGGAGGGCTTCAATTCTGATTCAATTTGTGCGCTGGAGGATGGTGACATGAGGGACGCAGTCTGCTTAGGTGATCCCAAGGATTCTTTAGAGGTATTTGATGTGGAAAGCCTCAGGACGCATCATGTATGACCTGTATATAGTCCAGGCTTCACAGCCATAGAGGATGGCAGAAGTGAACACAGCCTTATAGACAGTGGCCTTTGTGGGGATGGTGATGTTGCGATTGAGGAAAACCCAAAGGCACTTGTGTCCTGTTGGATTCTGTTCTATACTTCGTCATCGATATAGGGGATTAGGATAAGATGCTGCGAGAATAAGCAAAGTTGTTGGTTGGCTAATGTCATCCTCTCCAACCCTGAAAGCTGCGGAAGGGGGATGGTTTTCCAGATTCAAGTGCTGAGGGAGAACCTCAGTCTTTCTGGCATTTATGACGAGGCCTGTGCTGGTCTAAGTTTCGTCAATAGTGTCAATTATCCTTTACAGCCCTCTAGCTAAGTGACTTAGAAATGTTGCATCGCTAGCGTACTGTAGGTCAAATACAGTCGCAGCTCTGGTTTTCGTGATTGATGGGGTCCTCTCAGATTAAACAGACTGCCATCAAAGCGCTATCGATAGGCGATGCCGTCCTCTAGTTGGAATCAATGTCGTGATAGAAGTTTCACTGCTGCCTTGTAAATGATAAAATGGACCGGTGCAAAGACAAACCCCTGTTTCACACCGACCTTGACCGCAAATGGCTCTGACTACAGGTAACCTACAACTATACGGGCCGACATTTCTATGTGAAATTCCTTTAGGTTATTCAGAAATTTAGGGGGTCAAGCAAACTTGCCTAGAATCATCCATAGAAAAGGCCTATTTACGGTATAAAAAGCTTTTGTGACGTCAAGCAAGGCAGGATACAAGTTTTTCTCTTGTTTCTGCACTTTTTTATAGGAGCTATGCCACAAAGATCATATGTATATGTTGTGCTAATCTCCCTGCGGAAGCCCTATTGTGTTTCTGGTGGCACTACCTCAGCTAAGAGAGAAAGAAGACGGGTTGGCATGATCTTAGCTAGGATTTTCCCAGCTCCAGAGAAAGAAGACGGGTTGGCATGATCTTAGCTAGGATTTTTCCAGCTGAAGAGAAAAGTGAGATCCCTCTGTAATTTCAGCAAGTGGAACTGTCCCTATTTCTCCTGTAAATGGTGACGATGTTAGCATCCTTTCATTGTTGAGTGAGACGCTTTGCTTCCCATAGGTCGCAGATGAACAAGTGGCGTTGTCGATGCAGCAGGTCTCATCCGTGCTTGAAGACCGCAACAGGGATTCCTTCAGGTCCTGTCTCTTTGTTATTTTTCAGCCTCTTGATAGCTGTTATGTTTTCGTCGAAGGTTGGAATGAAGTCCATTTTTTTTATTGGAAAAAGGCGGGGTAGACATCTCATCGTTTCAGGGTCTGCTGAACTGACATAGTTCAAGAACACTTGAGGTACTCAGCCCAGTGAATCAAAATGCCCTCCCGGTCATTTTTAAGTGTTTGGCCCTCAGGAGACCTCACAGGTAACGTTAAGTCTCTAATTGGATCGTATATTGCTTTGACAGCGTTAGAGAAGCTATAAAGATCGTGGTAATCAGCGAGGCGCTAGATTTCACATGCCTTGGAAAACCTGGCCGGCAGGGCAGGGGAAGATGGGTTTCTTATAGCAGCACTATGTGCTGCATTTTTTCTTTGTAATAGCTGATCGATTTTAGGAAGGTTGGAGTCAAACCAATGTTGGTGAGGTCTTTGAGTATGACCCAGAGCGGCTGTACTAGCCCCCATGATGGTGTTCGATAAACTGATCCATAAGGATGTTGGTGAGCAGTTGCTTGTGGGATCAGGTTCATCTGTGCGAGTTGGAGTAGCGGCGTCCAGGGCACTCGCAAACTCCTGCTGCAGGTTTTGATATTTTGCAGGGTCCCGGAGGGATTCCTTCTACCGCGCTTGTGGACAGGTGGTCTTATCTTAAGGCAGAAAACAGAAGCGGACTAGTCGCTGGTCAGTCCAACATTCTGCACCGCGTTGTACCCTCGTGGTGGTGACATCTAGTAGATCACTACACCTGAGAATAACGTAATTTATCATGTGCCAGTTCTTGGATCTGCGGTGCATCAAAGTTCTCTTCAATTAAATGGGGAGTTGAAAAGTCGTATTTGTAATGGCAAAGTTACGGCCAGTACAGAGGCTTAAAAGGCGGAGGCCATTGGAGTTGGAAGATCCCACCCCATGCTTGCCGATAACGCGACCCATATGGTATAGCTGGAGCCAACCCTGGCATTGAAATCACCAAGTCGGATTATTTTGTCTGTTCTAGGAATGGTACGAAGTGTGTGGTCAAGTAGCTAATAAAACTCATTTTTCAAGTCTTCGGCTGAGGGAAGAGTGGGAGCATAAACGCCAATGATGGTGTCGTGAAATTTTTGAAGCCATTGGGACACAGAAGCTAATGAGGCGTTCGCTGATGCCAACAGGGAACTCGGGTAAGTGGCGGAGGAGAGATGATCTTATGGCGAACCCGAACTATGAATTCTGTTTGCCTCTTCTAAGACTCGCCACATGGGCTCCTGAATTTGTAAAAAAATAATGAAGGCCACTTCTGGGAGGACCTTTCTAAAAAAGTATATCCTTCAGCGATCTCATTGAGGAAGTCCTCGGATGCCAGTCGTGTATCGCTGATGGCAGCGATATCAAATGTCCTACCTCTTGAGTTCGGCTGAAATGTGGGCAGTGCACCTGTGCGGACAAACAGCAGTGTGGTCCACCGCGGCTGAGAGGGTATGTATATTCCAGAATGCTATCTTCAGGTTTCGACAACAGTGTTGTCTTTTGATTTTATTTTACTATTCTGACCTCGAGAAGGTTGTCCCGTCGGACGTGGTTACCTACCTGGGAGTAGTTTGGAGTAGTAGGCGCGTCCTCAAGTGAAGTCGAGCAGCGCGGTGCCTAAAGAGGGCTGCTCGGTCGTGCAGACAGCTTACAAGAGAGGCTGTAGCTCTGTCCGATCCTCGTAACGTTATTATGTCTGCACTGCCATATGTGCACTAGTTGAGCTAGGAGCTGCCATTCCTATCCAAGACCTTCCCCTTCACGGCCTCACCATTGCCAGGGAACTTTCAAGGATTAATCAAAGGTGAGGGATGATGATTGGTGGATGACTAGAGTAGGGAGAAAGCCTGCGCAGATATATGCTTAGGGTGATAAAGAGGGTGTGCAGTCCTCGGTACCTCACACTTGGACGACTGTAGCTGGTGACAATGGCAGGATGAGTCCGGACGTTCTCAGATGGTGCCCATTTCAGGTCGAGTCCAGATGCCTGTCTGCTGGAGGTCGCCTGCAGTGGGTGGCCGAAAAATCTACTTGTAGTCAGGAAAACCGCCCTATGGAGACGCCTTTTCCACAACGATGCTGCAGAGCCCATGGCGCAGGGCCATGGCTACCCCAGGATTCTATTTAATAGATAGCTGGTGCATGGGTTAGTAGCTTGTCAGGGGGTGTTTACACGTTCGTGTGCCATAGAACACCACCTTTGGGGCCCCGTACTGCTCCAAGATTTCCTGGTCTTTACCCTGGAGATGCCCAGTATCCGTGTGTGGTCGCTAGAAGGTACACTAGGAGTCTTGACTATCGAGAGAGTGTGTACTATCAAGGAAGAGCTACGCACTTGGCTTCCTTTTTGCACTAGGTCTACCGACGGCGCAGCTATTATAATTATACTTGATATGATTCGTTAAGGAGAGGAATAGAACTAATGATGACTAATTAATTAGACATAAGATGGGAAACTTACTGTAAAATATTGAAGGTAAATATAATTACCTGGTGCAAAGTCGGAATTTAAACACTTAATTTATCTATTATTAGATATTAATTATGCAAAAGCAACGAGGGATAGTCCTTTCCTTATAATTTGATTTGATTTTTCATTAAAATATCTTTCCTCTATTCTCCTATGTTTGTTTCGTTTTTTAGAATTTCTCTTTAATGTCCTTTCTTGATGTGTCATTTCCATTTTCTTCTTCAATGGATCTCCTTTCACCATTCTAATAATGTATTGCCAAAAGAGTTAATCAATTTCCTTGTCCCTGCGACTCTATTTTGTTCTTGAAGTAGCTGCGTATTTTCATACTTTATTTCTGTGGTTATTTAATATCTACTGATGAGAGACGCAGTTTCTTAGGAAAAGTTTTTACATATATAATTTTTACTTCAAATAGTGGTTCCGGAAGTAACTGGGGTTCATTATTAATTCAAGAACTGGATAAATGCAGTTGTTTTCAGAAAATTTCCGTGCTATTAAAAGTTATTTTGTAAAAGATGGGTGTAGTATTTGAATTTGATTATTTATTTTACCTCTACCCATGCGAGCTGTTTTTCATTCTCTGCCTTGAGTTTCTTAGGGGTTTTCTCACAGAATTGGATTTTTACTTTTCTCCAAATAACGCTACGGTTACTTTCAACTTGACAGGTGTCTTGTCTTTCATTCCAAAGGTTTTAGGTAGATTGGTTCACTGTTGAAAGGCAGAAAATAAATATGGCCAAAGCCCTGTGGTGGTTGTTATCACCCACAGAACTTGCATTTGCTCCTTCTTTTATATATATATATATATATATATATATATATATATATATATATATATATATATATATATATATATGTCGTGGTATTCGTGAGCGGATACATTCGCTACAGAAAATGCAGTCTTTTTACGTTGCAGGCGGAGGGATAGATAGACCAGCTGCACAGGGCTAATAAGAAGTGATGGCGTGAGGAGGGTAATGGTTGGCCAAAGTGAGGATTCAAATAACAAGTTTCATTAAAGGTGTTTGCAAGTTTAAAACAAAAGTAAACTTTAATTACACTAATAATGCTAATTATGGAAATGTCTACAAAGGTAAATAAATGGGAGAATAATGTCCCTCCCAATGAAATAATAAATCAAATACTAATGAGTTTAACGCGGATAAAATTATCGGACTCAGTCAAGCAGAAAACATGTCGGTAAACACTGGTGAGTCCAATAAAAGGGTAAGGAGGAGGACAAAATGGGTAAAAGGGTTTTACCTTGACAGCTTGAATCTTGGTTAGAGAAGCGATTCTTACGAGGTGAGCTAATTTTTCGGCTCGAGAAGCGTCGTAATCTTGACGAAGGGGTCGGAATTACTTGGGGCACAAGTAAGGGAATTTCCTGGCTGGGTGAGACACTATCGAATTGCGATGAGTAATGTCAGACGAGGGACGAGGTTTCCTTGACGCCACGAGAAGAGTGGTTCGCGCAATTGTCCAGAGAAAAGGTCGTTTCACAAATTTGCCAATTGACTGTGGTAAAACTCATGACAATCTGTTTAGCCGACCAGACATAACTCCTAGGTTAGAATCGAGACGAGGGGTTCTATCTTCGCAAAATGGCCGGCGGTATTCTTTGACGTGTAACCGGAGACCTTAGGTTAAATACCCTGCTGGCTACCTCACTAGAAAGCCTCCAAACATTTCAGTCTCTTGGAAGTAACCATTGGCGCTAGTCTATTTAGGCCCAAACGAGATAACATGACCGAAGAAGCTTCTTCTCGGGTCGAAACTGGGCCATAGGAAGGGGAGGGTCGTAAAAATGCGTCTCAGCGGGGGAAAGGCTGACTGATCTGATCAAACACAGGTGTTACCAGCCGCTTTGTAGTTTTTTAACGCGAGAATGGTTCTCTCTCCTTGCGTTTAGATTTCTAGCTTAGGCCCATCTGGTCTCTGCTTGAAGGGGAGTGGGCTCAAGGTGGACCGTATTGTTCGTTTCCTCACACTCTTCTTACCAGATGTCGCATTTAAGTTACATTGATTTTATCGCAATAAAAAGTGCAAACAACTTTTAAATCAAAGTGTCAATAAGAAAGCATTTCTTAATCTACAGTTTGTCGATTTCTGTCACACAACTTCAAAAATCAAAACCATTGACATATGTTTCAATTACTAATGTTTTCATCCCATTAACCTTATCGTAAATGCGCAAAGAAATATGGAATGTATGTTTGTTAGATATATTAGATATTGAGTGGCAAAATAATCGACCATTGATCTCATATCCGAAAATAAAACAGCCTTTCTTCTGAAGCGCGGGCAGGTTGTGGATAGGTCCGTACTATCACGGACCTATTGAATTCAAAAGAAATTTAGTCTACAAATTTAAATTATCAAAGTAGCGGTTATATTATGAAAGAACTCATGTAGGTTTTTTGGGGCCAAAGCGACGCATCCTCCAACCATGTTGGTTACTCTTTAGAAAAACCCTAATTTTCCAAGTGGTAAATTGCCCTAACCCATATGGAAGATTGTAAGAGTTAACGAATAGATCTCTTGTCTGTTTTATCCAATTAATAGTAGATTGGGATAATATTTGCAAGTTTAAAATCATTTGCAATTACATCTAGCTTTAGAGTCTTTAAGGATAACTGATAGTGGCCTAGCAATCTATTTTTTAAGATCCATTAAGTGTTGGAGAAGTGTGAAATAAAGACCAGTCGTTATCATCTAGGGCAGGGGTCACCAAACTTTTTTCACAGTGGGCCGGATAATGGGAGAATGATGAGCGCGGGCTGCATAACCATTTTTTTCAATACAATATAGTGAATATACAAAAAATAAAGAAAACCAACATATTTATTTAAAATTACACAAAATACACAAAGAATAATGACAACAAACATATTTCTTTCCCAAAATCTTATCAAAGAAGGCGTCGTTAGCAATAAGATAGTATTATCACACCCAGTGCACGCATATTCAACTGTCCCAAACTAAACATAAAAAAAATGGTTAGTGAAGTTCGTGAAACTGGCGTTAAAATTTCAAGA
This sequence comes from Ceratothoa steindachneri, assembly GCA_963969495.1. Lineage (NCBI taxonomy): Eukaryota > Metazoa > Arthropoda > Malacostraca > Isopoda > Cymothoidae > Ceratothoa > Ceratothoa steindachneri. The sequence goes on from OZ018331.1 coordinate 51,897,443, forward strand.
TATCATCAATATTTTCTTTGTAATCGCTGAATCCAATCATGAGAATTGTTTGCAAATGTTCATCAGTCAGTCTCGTTCAATGTGCTGACTTCATATATAATTATATGCAAATAGTTAGATTTTAGCTCATTTGTGCACAGTCCAGTGGTGGGCCGGATGAACTGACCTCGCGGGCCCTAGTTTGGAGACCCCCTGGCTTTTCCTCCGTCGCCCTTGCTTTTATCCCTCGAAACCCTTGCTCCTTGAACTGCACTGGCTCCCTGTCATATCCCGTACTCTCTTCAAGATACTTCTCTTCACATTTAAGGCCCTAAACACTAAGGCCCTGTCTTACCTCTCTTCTGCCCTCTCACCACGCCATTTCCCTCAGGCCCGTCAATTATCACATGCACCTCTTTTGAATATTCCTCGTTCATCCCTCTGCTAAATAGGGGACCGCTCCTACTCAATCTGCGCCCCTAAGTTGTGGAATGCTCTTTGTGCTGAAATCAGGTCTTCTCTCTCTCTTACCACATTTAAGCGTCTCCTGAAAACGCATCTTTGCAGTATTTCCTTCTTCTTATCTTGAATTTCCATTCTCATCTGAGCACAATGTGCGCTCTGGAAAGGCCTCAGGCCTTGAAGAGCGCATAACAAATGACTTATTATTATTATTCTTACGAGATACACGACCACTTGGTTAGGAGGACTGAAATTACCCGTCCAATTGCATGCCAACAATTTGCTTAAGACGCTCACGCTACCTGCCTAAATAGGTATCTCCCTTATCCTTCTCTTCGTCTCTCCATCTCCTCCTCCTATCGTCTGTCCCACACTCACTCCCTCCTCTCTTTACTCTTATATCGCCTCTCTCGCTCTCTTTCTCTCTCGACTGTCTCTCGAGAAAGTAGAGGGAGAGGTGACGCCCCGTTGTCGCAGGAAGAGAGCTTGTGTGTACTTTTGACATTTTAAGCTATGTCGGCGGGGGTACCTCTCTTCTGAAGACCCCTGGTCGGGCTTCCCTTGTCGATTTGGTCGGAAACGAGTTTCCAGACTAAGTGCATCCTTTCTTTTTCTACTCTATCCTTCTCCTTTTTACTTCTATTCTACCCCTACTCTTATCATGTCACTCTTACCCTTTTTTCCCTCAATCTACATATAAGGACCTGGCAGCTACCTCATTCGTCAGAATAGAGACTTTAAAACCTCTTAAACAACGCCAATTGACGCCCACTGGTTGCGAGAGACTATGACTAGAGGTGTCCTAGGCGTTGGGGCACGATAAATGGGATGAGAGTAGTGCCCGGTTAGCGCCTTCCGTGGCTCGTAAGTATTAACTATTCCCAGTGACCGTTGACGGGTGCCTCTGGTAGCATCGGTCCGAGGTGACGGCCCTTGGTTTCCAGGTTGGTTGCCAGGCCAATAAAAAACCTCGGGTAAAATCTTTTGGTGTGGGGGTATATCCATTGAACGCTACTCTGAGATCCTGGCCGTAGTGAAGGGAACTAGAAGGAGTTTAGTACGGGGCATGTTCCGTCGTTCACCTGGTGAGAAATCGATAGCCCCTTCGGGGACGTCAGTGCTGCTTGGTTGCGAGCAACGGCACGCTGAGGTTTGACCATTTGGTCGAACGAACAGCAGCACATGGAGCGTGCCTTCTCAAAGACTTCAAAAGGCCTCCAATGGATAGGCGGGAGCGAATAACGCGGGGAGAACTCACCAAACCCCCTTTTTTACTATTGATTAGTCGCAAAGTTTTAAGAGAGAGAAAGTATTCAAAATGACATGCAAAAAAAGATTAGCTCCACTCAAATACACCGAAGGACAAGTGATTCATGGAATTCCCGTAGGGTTGTTTTTCGAAATGCCACCCGGGAAGTATATGCAACGACTGCATTCTTAAAGGAGAGGTCTGAGAGGCATTCTCACACTGCAATGGACTGAAAGATCTCTACTGAACCTCTGAGGAAAAATCTAGAGTACTGGAAACAAAACTACAGGCCCCAGAAATGGAGCACGTGCTTCAGATTCGGCTTCTCGAGGAGAGAATCCAAGATCTAGCTTCTAAACTAGAGGCACAGGCAGCTCAAGCTATAGACGAAACTCCCACTGACTTGGGTGGTTCCCCCAATGAGACTCCATCTCAAAGAGCTGAAACTGCATTGGCAGCGCAACTTCAGCCAAGCGGAGAAATTAAGAAGAGAAAAAAAAATAAGAAAAACAACGACCTTAATGCCGCTCATCCCAGTGTAGAGGATTCTGGCATTACTGGTGGCCAAGGAAAAGTAGAAAAAGAATATGAGAAAAGAGAAACAGAAGAAAAGAAAAATGAAGATCGAAAAAAAGGAAAGAAGAAGAAAAAAAAAGAAAAACAAGGGAAATGCCGAAACGAAAGAGAAAAGAGATAAGTCTCTCGCGAAAACAAAGAGTTCAGACAAATGTGCGAGGGACAAACTTATTGGGGACTCTCAAGCACGAGCCCTGCAACCCGTGCTAGCAGCGCGCCCTCGCACGAGTATGAAGGTAAGTTGCCTACCAGGAAAAGGAAACCAGCAGATTAGGGTAGAGGCGGAGAAATCTCAGATTTCTGAGAACTCAGTCGTTGCCCTAATTGTAAGTGGCAACGACCTCTACCTCAGAGGAGGAAGGATAGGCCCCACAGTAAAGATTCTCAACGCGGTCATGGGTACTGTTGACGACTGTAGACTGAAAGCACGCAGACTTGTATTGGTCGGGATGCTCCCGAAAAGAGGTCCAACCTCGACCGCTCACTTGAGGAACGTGTCCCTTAATCGACGCCTGGGAGATTTGTGTACGGCGGAGGGTTTTTTTTGTAGACCCTTACCGCACCTTCTATGGTAGAAACGATCTTTACCAAAGGAACGGAGTACATCTTTCCTTTAAAGAAAAGGCTGTACTCTGTAACATGATACAAGATTTCGTGGAACGGACTCTATCTAAGGAGTTTCAGACCCAGAGTGAAGCCGGACGTACGCCAGTACGCCCGTGTCGCTCCTGGAGTGATTTCTCGGAGGTCGCAAAGAGGGAAGCCACCAAACCAATAAATAAGCCGGGAAATGAAAGAGAGTAGGAAGTTATACATTCGGGGACTCCCTTAAAGTTCTTCTGTTTAATGCAAGGTCGATCAGGTACAAGTTTCTTGAACTTCGTAGCCTCGCAACGACGGAAGAACCTGAAATGGTAGCCATAACGGAATCGTGTATAAAAACCTCAAACCGAGATCTTGAAGGTGAATTCCCGATTTCCGGTTGCCAATTCTTCCAAAAAGATAGGCTAGACAGAGAGGGTGGCGGTGTTATATTGTGTTTCAAAGATAGGCTGAAATCGACGAACTCCAAAAATGTATCCGACCACGAGCTACTATGTGTTGACCCACACATAGGTCCTGCCAAATACAGGACCCTGCTGCTTTAATGATCTCCTACCCAACTCGTTGAAAAGGACAGGGATTTGTTTCAGCTGCTGGGTATACTTGTACAAGACAGATTGTGTATCGCCATGGGTGATTTTAACACCCAAGTTGACTGGGAAATGAGAGAAACCTGTGGCGAGAACACACTACTCCTGGAGTTCGCGAACAACGAGTTCCTGACTCAAAGGGTGAGAAAGCCGACGAGAGGTAATAATAACTTTGACTTGGTTTTCACCTCTAAGTGTGCATCGTTGATGATCTCTCGGTAGGCGAAGAGCTGGGTGGCAGTGATCACTCACTAGTCAGATTTATAGTCAAGGTCCCCAAGGTTGAGTCTGTGACTAGTAAATCGAGGAAACTTGATTTGAGAAGAGCAGATTTTGCTGGTCTTCGTGCTGGATTGACTGATGCGAGGTTAGAAGTGTGCGAGGATGTTGATGATTAGTGGAATAGATTCCAAACTCCGTACATGAGTCTTCAATCGTCATTTATCCTTTTGAAAAGCATTCGTCGGTCTTGCGTTGAACCAAAGTGGTTTAATCGAGAAATCGGTCAACTGCTGAGGTAGAAGAGAACGGTGTACTGACAGTCAAAGATTTCTGGAGATTTTGAGGAGTACCGTAAGCTAGCTAGAAAGGTGAAGTCCAGCATTAGGGCGGCAAAGCGTGCCGAGAAGCTCCGAGTGACGATACACTGCAAGGAGAATCCCAAAGAGTTTTTTTATTATGTAAACAGCCCCAAGCCAATCCATCGCACGATTAGCCCTTTAGTGAATCAGGAGGGGGTATTAAAACATTCATATGCCGAAAATGATAACCTCCTCAACGGCTAGTTCTCTTCAGTGTTTACTGAAGAAGGTGTTCCCATCTCTCAGCCAACGGATTCTTACTCGGGGAAAAAACTGGAGAAAATGGATCTCACCCAAGGAGAAATTAAAAAAAGATCACTGATCTAAAGACGAATAAGTCCCCTGGCCCGGACGGGTTACTACCTTAAGTGTTTAAATAAGTGCGCGATGAAGTGTCACAATATCGTAGCATAATCTTCTACAGGTCAATCGAGACTGCATGCGTTCCTAGAGAGTGGCGTCAAGCGGAAGTGACTCCTATCTTCAAGAAAGGAGACCCTAGCCAACCGTCGAACTACCGACCTATTAGCATAACCTCAATAGTCGGTAAACTTATAGAAAGCATCTCGGTGGCTAAAATGACGTCATATTTAGAGCCAAACTTGCGATTAAGGAGTTTCCAGCATGGGTTCTGAAGGCACCGGTGATGCCTAACGAATCTTGTGGAATTCTTCCACTTCGATTTTAGTGAGCACGACCGGGATAAGGCGGTGGATGTTATCTACTTAGACTTTCAAAAACTTTCGATAAGGTACCATAACGCCGCCTCGTTTGGAAAGTGCGTACGCTGGGCGTAGTCGGAAATGTAGCAAGTTGGATAGAGAACTGGCTAAGCGGCAGATGGCAACGGATAGTGTTGAATAGACATGCTTCTGAGTGGGTGCCCGTTACTATCGGTGTTCCTCAAGGTTATGTCCTGGGACCACTACTCTTCATCATCTACATCAACGACATGGACTGTGATGTGGTTGCCAAGATATCTAAATTATATGATGATACCAAGCTTGGTATGAACGTCGCAAAGGGAGGAAATACTGCCCGCCTTCAAGATGATCTTCGGAAGATTGGGGAGTGGTTGTACACGTGGAAAATGCTATTTAACCTAAACAAATGTAAAGAGATGCATATCGGCCACCGAAATCCTTAATCTCAATATATCCTTAAAGGCACTGCTATTGATCCACCGAGACTGAAAAGGACTTGGGTGTAACACTGACTAGTGACCTCAAGTTCTAAAAACAGTGCATTTAAGCGGAGTAAATGGCCCAAAGGATGCTAGGCTACATAGAGCGCCAGTTTGGATATCGGAACAAGGAGATAGTACTGTGTTTGTACATTTAACTTGTCCGACCGCATTTAGAGTCTGCCGTATAATTTTGGAGTCATTCGTTTCGAAAGGATATTGCGAGATTGGAACGTGTGTAAGCCAGGGCAACCAAACTGATTCCTTCTATCAGTCACAAAAGTTACGATGATAGATTAAGGGAATTAGATCTGTTCTCGTTGGAAACCCGGAGACTGCGTGGTCAGCTTATCGAAGTGTTTAAAATACTTCGAGGCTTTAATAATGTAGACTACATGGATATTTTCCAACTTAGTGATGGCAGAACGAGAAATCACAGCTACAAACTTGAACTGAAGCGTTAAAACCGTGAACTGTGTGGTAAATTTTGCACATACAGCATCTGAAGCAGCTGGAACGCACTCCCAGTGGAAGTTGTCAACAGCAATTCTTTTGATCAGTTCAAGTCAAAACTGGACAAAGTCTTGAATAGTGGGCGTTTGGGCACTTAAGTCGTTGTGTAGAACTGTGACTGCTCAACTGTTAGTTCAAAGGTACACTCTTGAATGGACTGTAAGGTCTCCTAAGGTACTTCTTGTTCACGTAGCTTCTTGTAGCTCTCCACCCCTCTGCCCCTCTCTTGCATCCTACCCATCTCCCACTGACTCCCCATCTCCAATCACATACGTCTTCCTACTCATTCATCTCCCATTTTCTCCCTCATATCGCCCATCCTCCTCTCCCTCTCCCCCTACCCTCGCCCACTCTCTTTGTTTCATACTAATTTTTATGGCAATAAGCCGGAACTGCCAAATTGTTCGATTGACATGGGTTGAAATTCTAGTAAATGCTACATTATTTACGTACAGGAATGTTGTAAAACAATACTCTAAAGCAATATAAAACCTCAGTGTAAACCCCATTTTAAGTTTTTCTTCTTTCAAGTGCTATAAAGCATAGTTTTTATGCGCTACCAACCCTGGAGCCTACCGCGGACACTTGCTCATGTAAAAAGCATCGTTCTTACAACTGAATCACAACCACTTTCAGATTTTGACCATTCAACTTGTTAATAGTCATTAGAAAGTGTGGCTACAATGGAAACTGCAGGAATAAGCACATCCTCTCCTGCTCCACAGCAACTCGAGCTTACTCCCTATCCTCCTCCGTATTCTCCCCCTCTCTTTCATCTCCACCATCTCCCCCCTTCCTCTCTTTCTCATATCCCACGTCCTCCTTCTTCCCCATTTTCGTCAGTTTTCGGCCACAAATGGCTTTTAGGACGATAATACCCTAATATAAATGGGTAGAGTCTGTAGTTTCTTTAGGTTTCCTAGCATTTACATTTAGTGCAGAAATCAGACAAACGAAGCAATTGAACTCCTCCGTAATATTGTCATTACATCCCGCGACTGACCTGAGGTCTTCCGTGACATTATCAACACGTCCCACGACTGACCTAAACTCATCGAAAAAATGATCTATTTCTTTTCCTCGGGTTCGCTAAACGAACTAATAATATTGGTTAGAATGAGGTAATGGACTATAATTATAGTCTCATATTCATCTCCGCTTTCTCCATCTACATATTAATGCGAATGTATTTTTTGTAGACAAGCTAAAATTCTCAGGAAATATCTGTGAAAGACCATTTGTTACGGAAATTAAGTAATCCATTTACTGAATCATTTAGTACGGTCTAATTATTAATGATCCGGTGGTAATTAACATTACAAATACTGCCATGCAATTTAACCTTTTTCCTGAATAAAACTTGACGTAGGTTAGTTATCGGGCTTACCATTCTTGCGTTAGGGAATTTAGATCCTTACTGCCTTTTTAACACATTCGCTTAAGGACAGATACCTCGTTTTACACCCAATATATTTTTTTATCTCTTTCTTATATAAGTAAAAAATGCTATGTAGGATAAATGTTAGGAACTTTTCGAGATAAAATAAATTTCTTGTAGTTAGAACGGTAAGATGGACAGATGAGTTTTTTAATGGAGATTTTAACGACGTAAAAAGAAAACGGAAACCATGGGGAACTTGAAAAAAGTTAAGGATTCCCATCCGCACAAAAATGTAGAATGAGATGAAACTTAAGTGTTTCAATTTGAATTAGCAAAAGAGTGTTTATAATCAATAAAAGTTTAGAGGAAATAACACTGAGGGAGGGAACAACGATTTTTCAAAACAATAAATGCCTAAATAAGGATATATCACCAAGAAATAATTTGAGCAAAGAAACTAGTTTCTTAAATTCTGTTTTTGTTTAACCTCTTTTACGTCAGCCATCACTATTTCTTCCAGAGGATGCTCTGTCTTTTCGATATATATGAGTGGTGTTGACGTATCACTTAAATATTAGGCTTTCGAACGGCCACAAAACATTTGTTTATAATTTTATTCCAACGTGCATTACATCGCTTTCTTTGCATGGCCATTGTGTCTTTGTCTTGGTATGTCGTAAATTAACTATTGCCGTTGCAGCGATATTTGAGCTTCGCTTTCGTGCGTTTGCCTCCATTAATTTTTGTTTAAAAATCTATCGAACTAACCTTTAATCAATTTTATTCTTACTTTCACTACATTTCTTAGTACTCTTATTTTCTTTCGGTAGAATTTAGAAATTAACCTTGCAAGTTTACTTTAAATTAATAAAATGATACAAGAGTTATGACATTTTATAGTAAAAAAGAAAAGAGTTCTAATGGTGATCGCTAACTAAATAATATTTCAACTTCTAAAGGCAAAGGATACAATAAAGTTTTAAACAGGATAAAATGCTTGTTTTTGAAAAAGCGAAGCGAACTTTTAGCAGGTAGAAGTTGACTTCGTAACTTTTCTTCTCATTTTCCTAATCCGGTAATAGTTGCCGACTATTGGGCGCAAATCCTTGGTCTTTTCTCTTCGGTGTAGTGTTATAGGGGGGGGAGGCCATATGTTAAAAATATTTTCTTATTAATCGAAATAATACTTCATCTCGCGATTTTCTATATTCGAATCCATTCATTTCTTCTTGACTGAAGTTGCCCCTTGAAACATTTGTCTTCCATTTATCTGACTCTCGGTATTCTTATTGTTGGTTGAGATTCCTTCTTAGCTGGGTTAGTTCTTGATCTTCGATTTCTTTCTTGATTTATCTTCATATTAACTTGCATTTATCTTGATGTGATGATTCCTTCCAAATTCTTGATGACGTAATGATTTCTTCTTAATTCTTGATGACGTCAGGATTTCTTCTTACTTCTTGATGACGTGATGATTTCTCCTTGATTCTGGATGACGTGATGATTTCTTGTTGATTTGATGAGTTAGCCCTTGAAGTTGTTTGCTTCCGTTTTTCTTTCTTGAGACGATCCATTTTATCTTGAGTCTTCTTGAGTGGTCCTTAAGGCGTTTTCCTTGATTTCCGTTTCCTTCGTGAATTTTTTTCGTAAAAATTGTGGACTTTGGGAGTTTCGATGGCGGGTCTTTGAATCCAATTGCCAGCACTCTAGCCATCACGCTACGGTGAGTCCATTCTGAGTTAGTAATTTAATGGGGTATTTATATTCTTGCGTTTGAAGGAATTTTCTCTCTGATACATCTTCGCACCCCTACACAGATCCCTTTCTAGAACACGGAGCGAATTTGGGGATTAGGGAGAGACTAGTTTTTGATTTCTTAACCGAGGAGTAGTAGCTCTCCCTCCCCGGACTCCAAGTCTGCGGGATGAGTGGAGCTAATTTAGTGGGATTGAGGAGAGCAAACTAAGTTTTCGTCGCTAATCAGTAATATCCTTCCCGGGTCTTCGATTCCCAGCAGCACCTTTTCTTAAACTGTAGTAAGAGAGGAGGTCCGGTTGTAACGAAGATCAGAAGATTGTTCGGCCTTTTGATGGTCACCAGTTATGGGGGGGAGGGATGTATTTTATTATAACTTTTCTTATTTATCCATATCATTCTTCATCTTGGGATTTCTATATTCGTAATCTATTTATTTCTTCTTGGGTGAAGTTGTCCCTTCAAACATCGTCTTTTATTTATCTTGACTATAGTATTCTTGTTGGCGGGGATTGCTTCTTCATTAAGTTGGCTGAGTTAATTCTTGATCTTCGTATCCTTGTTGATGTATCTTCATATTAACTTGCATTTAGCTTGATGTGTGGATTCCTTCTTAATTCTTGATGACGTAATGATTTCTTCTTAATTTTTGACAACGTGATGATTTCTTCTTAATTCTTGATGACGTGATGATTTCTTCTTGATTCTTGATGACCTGATGATTTCTTCTTGATTCTTGATGACGTGATGATTTCTTCTTGATTCTTGATGAGTTAGCCCTTGGAATCGTTTTCCTTGATTTCCGTTTTCTTCATGAATTTTCTTCGTAAAAATTGTGGACTTTGGGAGTTTCGATGGCGGGTCTTTGAATCCAAATGCCAGCACTCTAGCCATCATGCTACGGCGAGTCCGATCTGAGTTGGTAATTTAATGGGCTATTTATATTCTCGCGTTGTAAGCAATTTTCTCTCTGATACATCTTCGCACCCCTACACAGATCCCTTTCTAGAACGCGGAGCGAATTTGGGGATTAGAGAGAGAATAGTTTTTGATTTCTTAACCGAGGAGTAGTAGCTCTCCCTCCCCGGACTCCGAGTCTGCGGGATGAGTGGAGCTAATTTAGTGGGATTGAGGAGAGCAAACTAAGTTTTCGTCGCTAATCAGTAATATCCTTCCCGGGTCTTCGATTCCCAGCAGCACCTTTTCTTAAACTGTAGTAAGAGAGGAGGTGCGGTTGTAACGAAGATCAGAAGATTGTTCGGCCTTTTGATGGTCCCCAGTTATGGGGGGGAGGGATGTATTTTATTATAACTTTTCTTATTTATCCATATTATTCTTCATCTTGGGATTTCTATATTCGTAATCTATTTATTTCTTCTTGGGTGAAGTTGTCCCTTCAAACATCGTCTTTCATTTATCTTGACTATAGTATTCTTGTTGGCGGGGATTCCTTCTTCATTAAGTTGGCTGAGTTAATTCTTGATCTTCGTATCCTTGTTGATGTATCTTCATATTAACTTGCATTTAGCTTGATGTGTGGATTCCTTCTTAATTCTTGATGACGTGATGATTTCTTCTTAATTTTTGACAACGTGATGATTTCTTCTTAATTCTTGATGACGTGATGATTTCTTCTTGATTCTAGATGACCTGATGATTTCTTCTTGATTCTTGTTGACGTGATGATTTCTTCTTGATTCTTGATGAGTTAGCCCTTGGAATCGTTTTCCTTGATTTCCGTTTTCTTCGTGATTTTTTTTCGTAAAAATTGTGGACTTTGGGAGTTTCGATGGCGGGTCTTTGAATCCAAATGCCAGCACTCTAGCCATCATGCTACGGCGAGTCCGATCTGAGTTGGTAATTTAATGGGCTATTTATATTCTCGCGTTGTAAGAAATTTTCTCTCTGATACATATTCGCACCCATACAGTGTAGCTTTGCATAAGGGGGTAATACTTTGCAGAATAACTAATGAATATTGTAATATAAATTTACAATCTTTCGCCAGAGAAGATATAGGGATATATATATATATATATATATATATATATATATATATATATATATAGATAGATAGATATAGAAACAGACAGAGCGATAAAGAGATTTAGATAGAGAGATAGTGTCTGGAGGTGATAGAGAGATGGGGTGTGCGTTTTCGTTTGGAAGAGAGAGATAGTGTGTTTTCTGTTTGAGAGAAAGTGTGTATGCATTTGAGATGAAGAAAGAGTGCATGTGTTGCGGAATCACAGATAGTGTGTGCGTGTTTGAGATAGAGAAAGAGTGTGTGTCCGTGTTTGAGTGCGAGAGATTGTGTGTGGTAAGGGTATTGAGAGTAAGATAGAGATGATGTGTGTGTGGGTGTGTGAGTTTACGAGAGGTAGAGGGAGAGAGCCTAAGAGATATTAAGCATCTTTATTTTACAAATATTTTATCTGCACTTGGTGAGATGAAAGCATTCGTTCTTTCTCCTTCCTTGCAAATATTCACTCCCACATCTATATGCCATTTAAAAATTAAATTACGGATCGACCCTCTACTTTTTCTCTCCTTAATGGAACTGTTCCTTGGTTGTTCAACTGTGGTTCCTCATTTAGAAACGAAAGGTCGTTAGAGATAGCAAAGGTTCCTTTTGCCAGATTGGCCTTTTTCCATAGAACGCAAGACGAAGGAAAAAGGGTAGACGGCTTCTAAGGACATGAGTATTAATTTCAAGTAGATTAATGAAGAGCTTCTAATTCTAGGTAAAAATATTAGATGATGGATTTTCGAAATCAAATAATTTCTTAAAACAAAATTACAATTTTAAATGGTTAGTTTCAAAACTCTATTAAATGATATTTCGAATGTAAGATTACCTCCTTAGCAATATTAATCCTCTAACAATTATTCTTGCACTTACAGGCTACTGTATATGTTGCCAAGCTTTATATTATACTGGTCAGTAAGTAGGTAGTTAGATAACGTCAATCTTCCATCGCATCGTTGAAAACATTCCGTGTCAGATAATGAAATAGACAAAATTACACAACGAAAATCACAGTTGAGTCTGAAGTAACCAGAGGCCTGTCACGTTGTGGGTGAAGGGTTATGTTCGTATTTTTGACAAAAAGGTGCGATAGCCAAATTATTTACAACGATAAAGGAGCACCTATTTTGCCTCAGGGGTGTTTGAGTATGAGTACTACAATAGGAGACACACGTACTCTTTTGGCAGAGTTCCGTAGTCGAGGAGTAAGTATTGGTTTCGTGAAGTCAGGAAGTGAAAAGATAGTGTTAGAGCTTTGTTATAATTCGCTGGCTGCATTATGATGCGTGTGGATCAACTTATTTCCTCAAGGATTAGTATCAGCGTATCGGCCTATCGCACGGAAAGCTGCTGAAGCCGCTGAAAGATTTAGGTTAGGGTTTGCGGGAATTGAGGCACTGGTGCCCATTTAGAAATCCATCGTCCCGTTCACTAGGATGACGAGGGCTACTCGTATTATAGTCGTCAGCTAAAATGCAATCAATGCCTCTAGGTTCTTTTGGTACCGTAGTTTTGGCAAGCCTCCTTGTCAATACGCAAGTCGCTGTTTCCAATAGACCACCCTAATAAATAAATCATGGCATATTTGAATGTATTTTTTTTACATTTATACTTGCTTACAAAATAAATCAAGGATCTCTTAACCATGTGAGATTTATGTGAGTGAGGAGCATTCTACAAACCTGCCCTTTTCAGTGCAAAGAAGATTATCATTGCTATAACAATTGCATATCCTAATTTTGGTCATGGTTAGATTCTGAATAAGCTCTGTAATTCTCTTTAAAGCTGTGCTTCTATGATCATTCTATATATTAGCTTTAGAATTATACGTCCTATTAAGGCCAAGTTTTTGCTTTCCTTGATTATTACTTTGTGGGAGTTTATGATTATAGAAAACGTTCGTCTGGAATCAGTGAGCATTTGTGCGGTGTTTGTTACCAATGATCCAGTCATTCTTGTCTTACACTATTCCATCTTTAAAAGACAAAAAGGTTTTTAATATTATTAAAAGGTGCTAATAATATTATATAATCATTTTTAACCTATTTAAGAAGTTTTTTTTAGCCATTCGTTTTTATATTTAATATAATTAACACTCAGAGAATCAAATGAAATTAGATGTTATTTTTCTCTTTTTTTTGTCCAACCCGCGCATGTATACATATATCTAGGTCATATAGAAATTAATGCTTAATGTACCCCATTTTGAAACAGGAAGTTTGAGATAAAATCCACAAAATCCTTAATAAAATATTCAGTTTCTCCATAGGAGGCAAAATGTGGTCTCATTTTCCATATTCGCTCTTTGTTTTTTGTAAGGCCTCGTCTGATAATTTGAAATATCCAAGAACTTTTCTATGCAAATTAAGAGTATGATTTATTTTTTCAGTACCGACCTACCTAATTTAAATAAGCTGCATTAATAACTCGGGTAATTGTAGAACTTTTAGAGAAATAATCAGCCATTTTTTTGTTTTGTGGCACAGTTTTAGATTTTTAGCCAGATTGAGGAAATATTAATAATATTTTTAGCTTTTATTAGTTTATTATTACTCTGTAAATTACTATCTGGAAAATACTTGTTTGCTTTCGTCTTATCATTACATGTAATTCATATTCCATTGAGGTGATCTTTCTCTCTTCTGATGAATAATTCGTTGAATCGTTCGGAAATAAACCTTGTATAATAAAACTTGTGCCTTGCTCTAAAGGGAAAGGATCTTACCCTGCTTTTATCACTACTAATGCATGAGTTAATTTCTTCTGAAAAATAGAAATGTATTTTTTAGCCAGTTAACATTAAATTTGGTTTAGGATTTTTGCGTATCACCTCCAGCACTGCATGGGCAGAGTAAATATTTAATATATTCTTCTCCCCTAATTCACTTTTGTCTCTAACACAGATTTTATTTTCATATGCACTGCATAGAAGGCTCTTTGGAATCATTGGGATGGAAGATTCGATTGCATTACAAACATTTGAGAGTACTTTAGATTTAAACTAAAGTAGAAAAAAAATATTAAAGCCTTTTACTTACCTTTTTTGTTGAAAATAATTTAAATAATTTGAAGGAAGTTTTCTATAAGAAAGGATGGAATTTTACAAAGGCCTTGTAATATTCCTTTGTATTAAATACCCAAATAATTTCGCTAAATTTGCCGAAAGTAATTCAAGTCTAAATATAATTTTAAAACTAGAACGCCCTAAGGCGAAACTGGAAAATTTCAATCAATTTTTATAGTATTCCAATATCATTCTGTCAACAGTGCGCGTTTGACCGCCACCTTTCTGAATAACCTATAAAAATAAGGGACATCATGTTTTCAATCAATCTCTGCAACATTTTAATTGGCAGCCCCTCATATACCTTAAAATTGTATTTTTCATATCTTTTAAACATGAATATTGCTTTCCCTCCATCTGCATGACGAAAAACTTATTTGCTCTTTGTAATATGAATTGGAACGTTGCCTTGCTGAAAATTGAACTTTTCTCCACACAACCTTTTTTCTTCATTGTCAATACATGCATCATTAAATCGTCATCCATGAAAACAAGTGGTAACTTCTTATTTGCACGTATTGCAAATACAAACCACAATATTGAGTATTGACACTTAGATTAAGTAATATTTTGCACACTTCAATCTGCCTAGGAATAATTGAAACTATAACGAACATCATTTTTTCCCAATTTATATTAAAAAAACAAAGCCTCTGATAATTTATCACCCAATTTTGATATAGGAAAGCAAACTGCCATCCAGCAGCTTTTTAAGAAGAAGAAAATAGTAGTGGCCCGCTTGCAAAATAAATGAATATTATTTCTTAAGTTCACTTTTGGCTCAATCGCTACATAGATTTTCCAAGCGCTGATGCCATGATTTTTGGGGGACTGAAGAACAACGTCATTATTAAAACCTCTGACAATTTCTCTTTCATCCTTTTTGAATTGGTCTTTGGCCGTTAACCAGCAGGAACTTTATTGTATCTATAATTATTCTTCAAAAAATATTGCACATGAGCAATGCTTCGCCCAATTCTGTTGCCAATCGCGAGATTTCTTACTCTTTCACTTTTCAGTGCAATAACTTTCCTCTGATCAAATTCAGAGAGATTTTTGCTTTAGACATATTAGAAATGTTATCCAGATCAATATATCTCAAGCCTAACCTAAAGAAATTTGAATAAAGCTAGACAAAGAAAAGAATTAGTGGCGTTATTGTTTAGTAGTTATTATAAGCTAGAAAAAAGGGGAAAAATCTTAAAACCTTATAAATTAACAACACTCCGCACATAAAACTTCAAGAGTTTGCAGTATGGAGAGTTGCTAGGCAAGATATATGGAGTGATGTGGTCAAAGAAATTATCTGACATTAAATACTGGGTCCTCCTGTTGCGTGGCTTGATATTTTTACAACGCGTCCTGCCTTCCAGCGCCCACTTCTTGGATCTCAGACCTCATTGAGTTGATTGGTCGTTGTTAATTATTAGCTAAATCTCAACAACAAATTTGGCGTTTCCTTTCTTATGAGTAAGTTTAGAGTTATGTTACCTAGGCACCTTTACCTCATAATCATAGCCTGAATCATAAAACTCCTTTCTGATCCTCTGCCCCTTCATCAGTTTGAAACACAAACAATCGGAGATCTTCAAATATGAGCTTCCTGCGTTCATCTTAAGCATTACAGCTTGTTTTTTCCAAATTTATGGAAGGGTGAGTAAGGTAAGTTATTATTTCTCTCAGAAATTTTAAACATCTAAATTTACTATGATAGGCAAAGGAGAGAAAAAACACCAGACAATAAGAATGAGCGGAATTCAGAATAGCCAGATGCGCCAAAATACCCAGCGCATCATATCGAATTACCATACACCAAACTGATGTTTTAAAAATACCAATATTTTTCTTTCATTTATTTTCATATGTGGCAAAATCAATGAATAACTCTCCACAGAAGTTTTCGAAGGTAGTTTTATGCTTTAATTGTAGTAAATTTAAGATCGCGAATGTAAAGATAGCGAAATAAATACCGAGTGTCAGATGCTTGTCAATAATAAGCCTAGTAGCACATAAAGCCTTTTATACACCGACTATGGAATATACACAACATATTTATCTAAAAGCCAGTGTTGCTTACAGTCAAAGTAAACTCTCTTTGACGTACATTCTTATGCAAGGGATTTAAATTTGAAACTTAGCTGTCGCCATGTGTTCGTATGGGAGAAAAGGTGAAATGTACATACGGTTAATTTTCCTCTCTTTATCTTATTCTTAAACCACATCGTTTGCAAATTCTAAGCAATATCACTCGCACAAGTAATTTTACTAATTTTATCGCTTACAATTTGGCGCTTTCCGGTTTGTCTAAATGGCATATGTCCAGAAGTAGGCGAACTTTTCAGTTACTTTCTCCAATGACAGTGTAGTTTTCTAGTCCGAGATATGGAAACAGGTAAAGATCGTCATATTCTATTTGTTTTCTCAACCAATAAAACGATTAACTCTGATTTAATTAACCCTTTAGTGACTGTTCTTAGTTCTCATGGTTATAATTGATTGAAATTTGACTTAGAAAGTCTTGTTGTGTCTATTATTAATATGATATTGTCAATATTCTGAAAAAAATGATTTACAGTAGGTTTTGAACATGTTCCCAAAATGGGAACATTGGATACTTCAGGAGTACTTTTTATGGAAAAATTTGTTAACAAAAAGAATTGGTTTTTATTTCATATGATCTGTACTAATAAAAAGAGACCTTTTTGAGCTAGTTTTCCTGAAGAAATAGATATAATGAAATTATAAAATCAATATAGAGTAAATATATGTAAATAATAAATAAAAGGAATCCTTTTATTTTATAATAATGCTTTTTAATTAGTTTATCATGCTATATATATATATATATATATATATATATATATATATATATATATATATATATACACGTATATGTAGGCAAAATATATCATGCAACTTTGGTAAAGACAAAATCAATTTATTATGTATAATTTATGCCTATGAAACCATATACTGGATGTAAATATACATATGAATTCCTAACCATTAATAAAGGAAAACACTACTTTTCCTTTTATACTAAATTTACAATAATGAATTTAGTTACAGGTCCTCCACAAAAAAATGAGCTGTGCATATGAAATCCTATTTGATATTTACTTACTGCTTATGTGAAATGTCGATGCATCCCATCTTATGCATTCTTTTTTTGCGCTTTTGGCACTGCAGGCTGGTGCTCTTGGAACATACTATACATCTACCTTGCAAAGTTGGTACCAGAATGTGATTGATTCCATCAAATCTTGATCCTATGCAAGCCGGAGCATTTGGCCCACCGCGCCGTTTTCGTCTTTTTCCTCATTTTTAGGAGCGTTCTCATCTATTTCTTGTCTGAACTGTAGGTGAGTCATATTGGTGGAAGGGTTTATATGATGGTAAATTCGGTATGTGGCTATAACAGACATATTAAGAATGTGTGAAAACACATTCCACCACCATTTTATAGATCGTTAGCGTGGTCGGTAATAAGATAATAAACTATCATAGACATCTACCCCTCCCATTCCTTTATTGTACATGCTAATTAAATGGGGTTGCGTAACAGCGTTTTCTTTTCCTGTTACACTCTTCCATCTACTTTTTGGATAGGAAGATGCTGTAGTAGTTGCTTACAACATTAACAACTGAACTATCATTCCATTTGACACAAATAACTGATCCATCTCATTTGAAACCATAAACTCCTCTCTCTCTCTCTCTCTCTCTCTTTTATTTCCTTGATGCTTGGGAAGGGAAAAAGCCCTCTCCTGTTTTCTTGAACTATCAACAAGCATGGTTTTCTTTCTGAGTTAAGTTACTTAGGAGATTGTGGCTGGTAAAAAAAAATACCCAAAACAATTACATGCTTTGAATAGTTTTGAAAATTTTTCTCACTTTCGATCCACTACACGTTACTCTTCTTTCCACAAAAAATAGAGAAATTGTATAGATAGCCATTAGAGGCACACATCATCCACATTTTAAAGCCAAACCAACGAGCTTATTCTTCATGAATTGTTTGGCACTATGTAATCCCCTGTAAGGGATCATAGACACATCAATACTAAAAATTTCGTGAAATACCCCAAATTGCTGACAACTTGTGCGAAGCATCTCTAAAAGTGGATGCACTTTAACTACTTTGGACTCGGATAATTTGTTGTTATCAGAGATGTAGATACACCTTTTTATTTTTTAAAATCTATCCTTGCTCATTGTTTTTTAATATATTGAAGCTTCCATATCTTCATTAGTCGACCAATATGAATTTTTAGAACATAAAAAATGATAACTACCAAAAAGAACTTAAACCTAGAAAATTCCTAATTACTACTTCAGTTACATTAAAAGCTGAACATTTTCATTCCTTCTTGCATATAAATTTGTCTGTTCAGTAATTGAACTTATCATGTCATCGGAAAAAAATAAAGAAATTTTGGAAAACACATCTTTGGACGAGATAGTTCCCCCCCACCTTTTGAGGTGCACTATGATGAATTAGAGCAACATTATCACTTTTTCCCCACCTAATTGCAGCAGCAGGCGACCCAGCTTCCTCATCTAAATTTTCATTACGCATGAACTTCCAACTCTCCAGCTACTTCTTAAGAAAATTTTGCTGATTCAGATTATCGTCGTCATCTTTTTCATCGCTGTCAATTGCCTCATTACAAGATTCATGGTGAATAATCACAATATCAGCGTTACCCCTTTCCTCAC
This sequence comes from Ceratothoa steindachneri, assembly GCA_963969495.1. NCBI lineage: Eukaryota > Metazoa > Arthropoda > Malacostraca > Isopoda > Cymothoidae > Ceratothoa > Ceratothoa steindachneri. Next base: position 51,916,127 of record OZ018331.1, read on the forward strand.
CATATCCTCTTGCATTCTCCAGAATCGAACTCGTGGATTCCCTCTCCTCATTCTGTAAATAACACAAACAGTATAAATGTATGAGTCCATAGCTCAGTAGGTAAGCATTGGGTAAGCTTTTTATTGCTGCATTGAGAGAAATTGAAGTTAGAGATAATTATGTACTTTAGTGAATATCGACATGTTTGGCACGGGATCGTCACTTATAGATATGCACATACACATATATGTGTGTAGGCATATGTGCATATACACAAGCGTATAGTCACGTGTCCACACACAAACATGCATCCGACAGACATTAATTTACTGCATTAATATATTGGTAGTTTTTTTTGTTTTGTTACACTTAGTTGGATATCTATATAATAAAAGTCAATTCTGTCTATAAACAAAATGTAAATGGAGTAAAACTAACAAAATGAAACAAGTTACTTACCCATAAAACGATGTAGAATCCATGAAGAGAGGGCGCACTAAACGTGTTTAATCAATGTATTCCAAGTTTCAAATGACTAATATCACATTAAACCTGTGGATTGCGCCAAGATACAGATTTGAACGTGTTATAATCTGTGCAGCTTGATCGAAATATAGGTAAAAAAGGTTCCAGTAGTGTCCAACGTTCTCATTTTGGGAACATTATATTCATACCTATTATTTTCTATACAAGATTACCCGTGGATCTTAGAGTTTTGATAATTATTTGCAAAATTATATTCTAAATTATAATATCAAATAACAGAAAGGTATTAACAATTTTAACTTTTTTTTATTATATTTATAATATTAAGTGATAATTGTAATTTTTGTATATATCTAATAACCCATAATATGGTTGCTAAAATTTTATTTTATACAAATATTAAAAAAAATAGAATAAAACATAGTTTTATATTTTAGGATGCTCAATTACTGAATTATGCTGAACATTTCACTTAAAAGTCATTAGAAGTTATGTTCCCGACTTGAGAACGATGGACACTAAAGGGTTAAACAAATATCGAAGGATACCATGGTACATGCCATTTGAGGACAATTGGTCCGGATACAAGTTAAACTGCTGGGGGCGCGTGGCTTAGCCTTAGGTGCCACGTGTCATAATCTACAAGATGCTTCCCTTGCATCGTTCTAAAACCCAGAGATTTGGAGAAAGAAAGAATGTGGCGAGGATCCTAAGAGATTTAAGAGAAGTTTATGTGAGGATGCAGGAGGAGAACGTATTAGTGTCTCTTGGCATTGAGTTTAGTGGTACAGCTGACCACTACGGCATAAGCATTCACATGCATGTTGGCTGTGGCAGGTGAGACTTTAAGGCCTGATAAATTCAGTCACGGTGCAGACGCCCATTGCACACTTGATATCCCAGAGGAGAGAGTTGAGAAGGTTTTGGCATAAAAGCATTAAAGTGAGGGTAAAGTGGAGTGGTCTCAGGTAAGATAAATTTATTTCAGGACAAGCTAAGACACTTGAGCCGTACCTTTATGTACCATGTGTAACAGCCTATAAGTGATACCCCCCAACCAGGTCAAAGAAGTCAAGTGAACTTGGAGTCAAATTGAATCTAAGTTTCACCTGAAAATTATATTCCGTAAAAATCTGCTAAATTTCCTTTTCACTACCTCTTGCTCATATAAACATTGTCAATTCTTTTCTATAAAAACTAGTGATGATCTAATCAATTAATTAAAAAAGAAAATCTTTGCGATGAAGACCTTTTTTATTTTGAGCTTTAATAAACCACCTGCAATTCTTCACTTATTTGTGCTTCTTTGGCCTTAAAATCGGTCATTCCTTTTATCAGGTTCGACAGACCCGTATAACGAAATTAGATACCCCTTTAATAATAATTGTGTTCTGTAGAAAATGTATGGTAAATAAAGTGTAGCTAGAAAAGTAAATCCTATTATTCGCTCAGATATCTTTTGTCATTTTACACAATTTCGTCATTTTATAACTTTACCAAATTGTATTTTCCTTAACAAATATTCAAATAGAATTTAGATATTAATATTATCTAAATAAATATTATTAATTTTGTTCTGTGTAGGTTAAATTGTACTATTTATTCTAATACTTCTTTGACCTTAGTTGTACGAGTAGCAATCGATTTAGGCCATGATTTATTTATAATTTTTTTTGTTTTGTTTTTCATTTTTTTCTTTTTATTCTAAAACTATTAAATAAGACAATCTCAAGAGGTTAATATGATATTCCTCCCTTTAAAAACATTTCTGAGTCTCCTTGGATGATCGTAGCGAGAACTACCAGTGAGTACTTGGCTTCTTTGTTGAAAAGTTAAATAAAGCAGACATTTTACTCCTTGCCTTTCATCTTCTTTTTTGACATTTCTTTTAATTTTATCTATCCTTTTCGTTTTTACTAACAAATGCACTGTACCGTCTTCAGGTAATTTTAATTTCTTTTGTTTCCAAAAACTTTTTAGGCAATCAATGCATTTGGTTCAATACACATATCTTGATTAGATATTGATTAATGTACGTTTTATAAATAAACTCTCAAAAGAATACTTTTCTTCAATCGAATTAATTTCATTGTTCTTTACTTCCTAACTCCAATCCCTAGCTTCCTCTTTCAAGTAACCTTTATGAGGGGAATTAACTATCCAAAAACAAGATATAATGCAAACGAAAACTAATTTAGTATTATAAATGGAAGCTTGAATATTTTCCCAAGGATTCATCTCAGTTATTTTTTTTATTCCTGCCAAGTATCATTTGGGCAGAGAAGAAATCCTTAACAGTAATAGATAGGGAAATTTGTAATTGTCTCAGCTGAAAATACCATAAGTAAGCAAAAGTTATGTCGAGGACAATTTTTTCCATACCAGCCTGATACAAATACTAGTTTCAAAAACCTAAAAGTTTGCGTCATTATTTACAAAAATATTTTCTAGGAGTTTTTTGGTATTACCGATTTACCTAGAATGGCCGACAGGACATGGATTTATCGATGATTAAAGGATTTCTAATTTGTATTTGTTTAAAAATAATTGTCAGTAAAGGAAAATATATATATATAGGTACATATATTCTTTGCTATTTTCTGATTGAGTTTATTCAAATGTCTTAATTCACTCTTAATTTCTTACCATTATTCGGTATCTAAAGTGCATTTGCGCCAGCGGGACAATTACTGACTGGTATTTGGCCGAAGGAGGGTTGGCCGACGACGAAGATTTGGCCGATCTGTCATTTGACCTAACGGACCTGTGACCCACAGACATTTAGCTCAAATCACGGATAATAAATGTGGTGGTAAAATAGCTGCTAAACTAAGAAAAAACATGGTAAAACATTAAGTGAATTACTTTTTGTGATGGATAAAAATTAGCACAAAATATGTAAGGTAAATCACACATTTGCACAATAGTTTAAGGCCTTGAAATCATATACCTACCTGACCTTTATTTATGACTTGTGAATATTATACAAATAATTCTTCCAATTGAACCTACGCCTAATCGCTTCGTATTTTTTAGCCGCGATATCCTAGGATGGAGGTGATTGTATTTCAATCTCAAAATCAAATATTAACTTCCAATTACGAGAAGCTCTGTTACTTAAATAACAAACTGACCTAAACGTTGATACAGCAGTCTAAACTGGCTTTACTATCCTAAATAGTAACTAGAAAACAGTATGTGTTTATTTTATTGCCACAAAGAGCGAAATCTTGTCTCTTCTATTCTTATATCTTGTCAGGAAGAACGCCATCCTGAAGATATCATGTTGGCTGTTCTGCAGAGGATGCGTGCTCTCAATATTCTTTGCAATAATCATCAATGTGCGCCATGAGACCATCCTCTATATAACATTTGCAATCTGATGTAATGCTAACTGGTCACCTCTATAGAATAAAGTTAGAATTAAGAGTATTAGTATTAGTAAAACATGTTACAACAACATGATGAGAACGTCTGGTAAAAGTTTATAGATTGTATAAGTAATATTGAATAATGTCTTATATTGAAAATTCGTTAGGATTTTACATTTTAGGGAGGTTCTTAAGTATTTATCCAAGCTATCGCAAACACCACTAAGCTTTTTTTATTTATAAGTTAAAAACATTTAATTACTGAATTTGTTCGTTAATTTTTATATTTGGATACACTCCACCATAGGTATTTTCAGAATGTGATAAAACAAATAATTGGGAAACAAAATAAGTTATTCGAGGATATATAGATGAGATTAAATTGGGTGTTTGCATAAGTTGCATGATATTTCTCAAGATTTGGCATCGTCGTGAGTCAACCTTTCATTGAGGTTCTCATTATTATAATGATTTTTCCTAAATGACATTCAATGACATTATAAAGGGTTGGCCTTCGTATTCTCATGCCTTCCATTTCTCATCATAGTTTACGGTGTTTACACAGGTCGACCTGCATCGAGGCTAACATTTTTGGCCTAAACTTCTGTAACTTACCAGCCTAATTTGCGTAGGGCAAGTGACTCATTCCCCCCTCCCTTGTGTCCCACTTCCCTTTACCCCCTTCGGAATGAAGCATATAAATAGGGCCATGAGGCTTTTTAATTTATTTTGTTGCGAAGATTCTGCCTTGATTGCTCCGCTGAATAGTTTTCCGTCACTTACCTTTGACGTTGTTTATTTTTGGAGACCCGTAATGGATTCCTTCGTGCAGCGAGTATTTTTTGCCATTGATTCCTGTCAGCGTTGTCGCTGCCCCTCTGTCGGTTGTATCGAATTGTGTTATTCCATTTACGCGTTTGCAAGTGTTCTCCTTTGAGAAGCTGTTCACACTGGGCACGTGAAAGCTCTCATCTAGTCACCTCGCCATCTCCTCTTTGAGGAATTCTCTCATCTCAAGATCCTTCTCTCAGATCGTTGGGATTTCAAGTCATTGTTCCATATGATCTCGACTCCTTTTGCCCCAATATCACAATCTCTAGATTTCTCTTTGCCGAAGCCCGTCATCGCATTCACCCCTGTGGACTTGGGTCGAATTCACTCATCATCGCCTAGCCTCTATCGCTTGGGTTTCCGATGTGGGTTATTGCTTTACTGTTCTGGTATCAGGTATTTTGGAGTATTTCTTTCTTTTTGCCTCCCTTTTGAATTAATTAAGTTTTATTCATGTAACTTTCGGCCTTCGGGTAAGGGACGTAAGACAGGGAGGTTATTCCGGGAACAAATGTCACTAGAGTATCATAGCATATTCCATCTTCAACGGCGCGTGTTGTTTCGGCTTTAAGCAAATTATTCATTGAACCCAATTTTGTATGCGCGAATATCTATTTTGGTTAAAACGACTTGTGGTCATTTGATGGTGATAAGCATTTGTGACTTTTCTTATTATTTGATGTACCCCCATATAATTTGTTGGCATTCATTTTAATTCATTTTAATTTTGATGTAAATAATATTGTTAATACTTTTATGTGTGTATTCATTTATCCCCTTGCGTATACCTCGTAAGCGTATACCTCGTTAGGCCCAAACTATTCCCAATATAGTTCGATTGAGTTACACTTATTTGATTTCCACTCTACCCTTATAATACTTACGAGAGTTTTTTATAATATATAAATGTATATAATATATAAAATAAAGTCAGAATCTTTAAGAAGTGTACACTTAAAAATATAACATTATTCTTTACTGCTAATTACCAAAAACAAACACATTTTATCTGCGTTGCTCCAAACCTCTTCACCATAAAATATGATTCATTACGGTAAATAAAAAAAATAGGCTAAAGAAAAATAAAGATTATGAAGGCGAAATATACATACCAGCTAATAATAAATTTGAGCGTTAACTACGTACATTTACCCTTTTTCAAAATCCAAAACAGCAATGGAATAAAGTTGTGTTATCTTGGGAGAAGGCCTACTAAATCTGATCACTTGTTCTGTATTAGTTCTTTTTCTATCACTATTTTAGAGGTGGACTAAATATAGGATGCTAGGCAAAGATGGGGGATTAATCACTACTCTCTCTTTTGTTTTATCCTCGAAATTTTCATCCACATCTCATTTATATTCTCATCTGCACTATTCTGCATTGGCAAATCGCTCTCCTTTTGCTCTCCCACCTTGTCGAGAATGAAAGAGTGGTTATAATGATATTAGAAAGTCTTGCTAGGATTCCTTCCGTAAGTTGATCACTATTATTTAAAAGTATTGCATCGCATTGGGTTAATAAACATAAGGGTAAAATCATTTGCTAGATTTAAGTGGTTATTTTAATTATATTTGTTCCTACACCTCGGTCATTTTTTTTGTATCTACCCTTTCGTTTCTTTGTCCATGAATAAGGGAAATTCAGTTATATAAGTAGTCCTAGTTCATTATTTTCGTAAATACACGGTTTGTTAATAAATAAGAGCATTTTATCATTCGAATATCTTGAAACATTTGACTTTGCTACTGCATATGGTTGTGAACAAATTATAAATGATAACACCCAAATCTTGTAATTTCTTAGATCCTGTATCCACTGATTAGTTCGGCTTCAAGCTAGCCTCTTTGTATTTTTAATTGGAATTTGTTTGCATGCTATAATTTCTTTATAGGTATAACTAAACAAGCAGTTTCAGATGAGTCATAATCTTGTAAATAAAACTCTAATGCAGACTAAAATTTTTAGATTCTGGACATAAAATTTGCGAGATTTGTCTTAATTTAGTCATGAGTTTGACTGCGTTATTTATAAATAAGTTTCAAAAATATATTTGCCTTACAAGAATTTATTAATATTATGTATTTTAACGAACAGATTAAAAATTTTAATTGTTGATAAACACTATATTAAGAGGTGAAATATTATTAATACTTTAAGGCCATATCTTTGATCCAATTTTTTTTATTGTGAATGAATTACATGGAGTATGGCCTCGAAAATAATTTAGTTGCTTAGCGAGAACATGATATTACTTAAGCAACAGCTTATATCTTTAAATAAGACCCAACCCTGTTGAATTCTTTAACAGAGTCCTAGCCAAAATCATTGTATGGTGTAAATCAGGATGATGATATACCCTAACAAACTTAGAGTGTGGATTCTATTGAGTTTAGAAAAACGAACCTGCCACCAACACCCATTTATTTTTTCCATATACATGCGATGTAAGATTAAAAGTGACATTTTTCCATTGCAATTTAATTAGGAGAAGCCTCTTCAAAGTTTAGAAATATGACAGTTCCCAATGTTTGAGCAATCGACTCAAATACGGAAGGTGATATACAAGACCTTTCTATAAAAAATAATATTCCCTTCATTTTAGAGAAAGAATAAATCATTCAGTGCCCATCATTTATTCACCTCTACCTTTTTCTCTTTTAAAAAGAATCCCCTTTAAAGATCATGGAAGTTGTATAAATGGATAAAGCTTCTATCGATAGATATCAACTGACAAATTTTGCGTCCCCTCTTATTTCTTCATTGAGTAAACCATAAAATGAGAAATCGTATATCATTGAAACTTTTTCCTGACATTTAATTGTTCCTTCAGTTTTTATATTTGTATTTATTCTGAGTTAATTACAGTTAATTTCTTGAAACTAGATTAACTTCCGTTAATTGATTGCCATTTGCCAATTCTCTCGGTTGTTGGCTTGGATATAAACTCGGGCCGTTGTGTTTGGAAGGGCGACCTCGCAGAAAGAAATTGCCAGAGTGAGTAAATAGTAAAATCTAGGTTACTATTGAATATTTATTGTGAGAGTTAATTAATTAACAAATTTAGAGACATTAAATTGCAAGAGTAGATAAAATTCATTAAAAAAAGACAGGAGTTTGAGAATAAGTAAAACAAATACCACCTTCCCTACCTCGTATTCTGCCTTCAAGATTGCCACGATAGTCAATATGTTTCTAATCCTGACAAAACTGGCAATTTGTGGGGCCCTTCAGCTCTCAAGAGGGCCATCTGGCAACGCTTTGCACAGATCAAGATTATTAATCAATATTTCCGCTTTTTTATAATTCGATTCCTCGCATTACCGCTGACCTTTTTTAGACTATAAGATACAAATACCACCCTAAAATTATTGTAAGATCGGTACATAATCGGTTTATGATAACATATGTAGTTGAGGTTTGCGTTTTGATCACACTAGCTATTTAATTATATGGCGTAGCGACTTGCAGTTTAATTTGGGATTTAAACCACGGTTTCTTCCATCTTTCGCAGAAGCAGCGAAATCGTCTCAAATCGACACAACATCAAAGGTCATTCACAAACGTTTAATGCCATTAACTTTTATAATGCGTTGAACTTTTGTACTCACATAGTAGCGAATCCCCTTTTTTTCCGTATAAATCAACTCTCTCTTAGATTTGGGTAGCTTAGCACCAAGATTTCCTAGTAGCTTCCTAAATTCAATGGCTTTTGCACTTTGATGTGGTAAGTAAATAAGAATAAGTAATTTCACAGATAAATCTATGAATTCCTTAGAATAAATAAGATGCAGCGGGAAGACAAGATGATTGTGTTGATTGTGAGGGAATGCCCTCGAAGGACCACCGTGAGGGACAGCCCCTTGGAAATACCCCTCTGTTCTTTCAAGACCACGTGAGCCAGCGTGAAAATTTTAGCAAGTCGAGGAAGAATTTGTCACTAGCTTAATCAACAGTCCAAGCTGTGTTTGTTTTCAGACGCCAATCGTCCCCTTCTCTCGGCGATAACGCCATGCGTGGCCATATTAATCCTACCGCCATATCGCGAGGCGAGTTTGATCGTCTGGAACGACGCATTATCATGAATTGTGTTTGCTTAGACTGGGCCAAGTATTCCTTAGGGACCGCAATGTCCTGAGGCATCTATTAGAGCAACCACCCGAGTATTTAGCCCGAAGTTCACCATCTCTCGAGGAGATTGAAAGCCCGCCATTCACTCTGTCTAGACTGCCGTCTGCTTCTAGTGACCCTCCGTAACTCGTCGTCGTACGGCTGTAAAGAACTCGTCAGCAGATCTACCTTTGTTAAGTTTTGGCCCTTGTTCAAAGGAAAGCTATCGAGCCCCCTACTTCCTGGAGAGTTGTGGACGCCTACGCCTTTTTTCATATATATTAAAATTGTATTTTGGGGTTTGTCTTTATATATTCTTTGAACTGCAACTTGGCAAGCTATTAATCTAAACCAGGTTAACCGTAATTCGCACTCTTTATTAATCGCCGAGACATATCACCAGTCATCTGTGGTTGTGTAAGGATCTTAGTGCCTAGATAGTCTACACAGGTATACCTAGACATTGATTAATATTGATGCTAGAAAGAATAAATGCGAACCAGATCTAAAAGAATTTTGATTGCTGAACGCTAAAAGTGTGTAACAGATTTGTTTCTTTATTTTGTTTTGGGGGCAGATTCGCTCCAGGCCTTTGTTTTGAGCTATGTTAATTATATAATTGAATTCGTGTTTTTTAGTCTCCGTCTTATTTTTAGGTATCATTTATTTAATGGTTCCACCCCTAGGTTAAAGATTCATTTTTGGGGGGGGGAGGGGGGAATGAGTTGAAGTGACTCAGTTATGAAATTCGGCTACAAAAGCAATCTTTGTTCGCATCAAATCTGCATCGAACACCCCTGGCTAGGAATAAGGAGCATCCACCAGGCGTACCGATGCAAAATTAATAGGGAAAGTGATTGCTATCGTAACCACATTTATTTTAATAAATGTTTAATAATTTATTGACAAGTTATCGTTATTGTTTGCCAATTATTATGTATTATCCGATTTACTTACGGATTGAGTTGTATTTTTGGTTGATCCCTTCAGATTGGCATTCGTTCCTTTCCTACTTATTTGTTCTTATTAACATACCATATTTAATTCCGGTAAGAGCGAACATCAATTATTCAGAGGTGTAGCAGCCGTATTGAAAATGCATTTTGCCTTAAGGGTAGAGTCAGGTAGGTCCTTCCCTCAACATCACCATAAACAAAACTAATTACAATTTCGTTGTGCTTTACATCCTTTTCTTTTCAAACGACACAACAACGGTCTTCCTTTCCGTAACTTATTGAAGTGGTTCTCTTATCCACCACACATCCCATACGCCAAACGGAATGTTCTACTATTCAGTAAAAGTGGTGATTGCAAGTTTGATAAGTTAGGTTGCTGAAAGGACTAGTTTCTACCAAAATATATAATTTTGTGAGACTCTGCTCTCTACTCAACTAGTAAATTAATGTGAGTTTATATTAGCTCGTTTCATTTTTTTAAAAATTCTACATTATGCATTAAAACATATCTGTCTGTTCTTTTTGAATAACCTCTACCGACCTTTCGCAAGATGATTGTAAATAGAAAGTTGTTAAGAAAGAAAAAAATTAATAAGAAGTCCGTCCAAGACATTTCTTTACTTTTAATTGACATTTATCTATTTTATACCATAAAGGTCAAGGTACAAGACGGATAATTGTAAGCATGTCATAGATGATGGCATAGCCATTATGACCTCCCAAACATGATTTCTTTTGTAGAAGATAAATAGAGAAAGTCCTCGGGCAACTATCACGCCCCTCCGCCCAGGTCTCACCCTGTAAGGTGGGCCCGAATGTTAGGGTACGGTGGATACCGTGGAGGTTAGGAGAAGAGGAATCATGTAATGGAACACAAGAAAAGATATGTAAATCAATGAAATATGAGTAAATATAGGCTCTAGTTATATTCTTTGCGAGATAATCTTATAAATCAGTGCGGTCCTAAATGATCACTGAAAGTATCTTTTAAGAGAGTAAGGAGAGCACCTTGTCATCTTGCCTTAGCCTAAAAGAAAGGGACATTTCATCTCATTAAAGTGGTCGGCGTTTAAGGAGATACAAAGACTAGACACCTATTATTAAAAGGAAAATATACTTTATTATATTAATTCCTCTTCCCCTTCTAAAGGACATAGGCATTAACCAAACTCAGACGCTTGTATAGAAAAAATAAAGCCATACTATTTTTTGCTGTCAATTCTTTAACAACACTATGCAATACATTTGTTTTGTTTGATTGGTTGAATTTTCATTTACATATATTTATAGCAAACTTAATACAATAATAGCACTATTTTCACCATAGCATCAATATTTTCTCAGATCTATCAAGAATAATTTTCTCTCACGTAAAATATTGTCAACTCATATCCCTTTTGTTTACCTTGAATATATTTTATTTATTTTCCTATTTTATTGTTTCAGATAGTAGAGTGATGGTGTCTTGACACTATAGGATATCAGCAGACCGATTTTATTATATATCTGGATATTTTATTTGACACCAATCTTTCTACCCTACTATTTATTTATGAAAAGTACTTAGATCCTCTTTTGAACACCAGGAAAAGCCATAGGCTACACAGGTTATCTGTTTTAGCTGAAAATCTAGAATAAATGAATAAATGGGAGGCAGCAGAAATGATGTTTGCTCTTCTCTAAATCCGTCGGGGAACCGAAATCTCATTTGTGGGACGGCTTGTTTTACGATAGAATAATCTATATATAAACATCAGCGGATAGGAAGAAACTGGAATATCCCATAATCCTATTTTTAATTGCATCATTGGCACATGATGAACAAGGGCAAATTCCATCTCCTTCAATTTTTGAATCAACAAAATAATGAAGTCAGCATCAAAATAGTGGATAATTAAGATGTGGAAGAAAGGGATGTAGTATGCCCACGTGAAGATCCTTACAGGTAAGGGTTTGAGAATCTCATTAGAGTCTCGTTTCTCCCCGAGTCTGGCAAGAGCTTTTGGCGTAGAGCTTCAAAGAATGGAATGAATCCTTGTGATTCTGTACTGATGTAACAGGCCTGTTTGAAGGGATAAGTTTGAAATACCGGCCCGAAAAATTGCGTTTGTACATTGACAGTTCTAACACAAGTATCAAAAGTGTACTACAACACAAGGCAACCTGGGAGCGAGAGAAACCTTTCATAAAGGTAAATTGTTTGAATGAAAGTACTAATGGTGTGACATTAAACAATCTATAAACGGAATCATTTCAAAGATGAAATCCAGTCTAAAATATTGGGCTGATTTATTATTGCATCAGATAAACATTGAAATTTGATTTAAAAATACATAGAAATTAGTAAATTGATCTAAAATACACAAAAGTTATACTTTTAGCTCATATAAGATATATACAAAATAAATCAAAGGCAGACATATTAAGGAAAGGCGTAGTCTATCAGATGTGGAAATAACTTAGCGGTGCTTGGACCAACATTTTAAAAAAAACACAATATTTTGACTTACCTATCTATGACCAATAAACTCTTAATCGTTTTATCGTATAAATGTCTAGGTAAAAAAATAATTTTGCCAAATGAAGTGCAATTTGAATGTTGTGAATTCTAGCATTCATTTGAACACAATGTGCAGCCATTGCTTTTCAGAGATGCATAAAATTGGAATAAAGTTTAGTTGCGATAAATATCGGAGGATCTATCGTACTAAATATTCTATATTCATCTTTAAAATAAAATCTTAGAAATGACAGAGTTAGTGGATATAAATAAATTGCTTTATTATTTAAATAAAGTTTGATTTTAGAAATAATTTTCGTCATATGTAGATATTGTTTACTCTTGCGCTATTATGAAACTTTGATAAAGCGCAGAAAGAAAGTTTCTTAATTAGCATTGCTCTCTCTTCCTCCTCATTATCCTTCTCTTTTGATCTGAAGAAACTCATCTTCCTTTTAAAGGAATAAAAAAGCCCCAGTGGAGTCTTCGAGATGAAAGAAATTGCGATGCCATTACTGGGTACCAGTGACGTCCAAGACCCTCCGCCCTTCTTCCGAAACAAAATCGAGTTCCGTGAGAGCTCTCCGAAGTGACTCAGTTGTCAACTCCCCATCGAAGATTAACGGCACAAAAGGCCATCCAATGATGACTTCCCATTAGCAAGATTGCAGTTGCGCGGATTTTTTTGAAAATGACCTCGTGAGGATCGTGACTTTGCACTCTAAGATACTGGGCAAAGGTCACTTCCTTCTTTCACGCCTCTCTCGGGATAAGGAACCCCACTTTATGTAACTACAAAGAGAAAGAGCAAGTTGAAGAGGAAGAAGGTTAGAGGCAGGAAGTTGCAATAATAAAAGCGCAAAGTGATAGATGCATAAATGTAGTTAACAACAAAATTAAAGTAATTCTAAAACTCACCATAGTATTTTATTGCATAATAATTTGAGGAGGTGGCGGAAAACGACTGAAACATTTATTAACAAGGTTGTTTAGAAAAAGGTTCTGTTCAGAACTTTTCCAGAAGGTTTCTTCGTTTACGGAATATATATTTTTATTTGGGTTAGAATCGAATAGCTATAATTACAATTTAATGTTTTAGATAAGTGTAAGATAAATAAATTAATTTCTTAGAGCACTGGTCTTTATTTGATTTATTTTTCAATTTGATAAAATAATCGCAAATTTAGTATGCCGATTAAAGTAATCGCGCTAAGAAGGTTTAGAAGATTATGAACATCTTCAAAAGAATCTCATTGGATAAGCTGAAATGAAAGCAGCTGTGTGATGTAGATGTCGATAGAAGAAAGAAAGTGTTCCCTAGCACAAATTCTTCCAGACAACACAATACGAGGTTAAATGAATTTCAACCAATTATGTAAGATTTTAGAAGAGAAAAAGAGAAAGATGCCGAGATCTTAAATACCAAATTATTCTTTGAAGATTTCACGGAAAATAAATTTACTTTTTTCCTTCAATAAACATGGAAAATAATTTCCCATCACTCCTTTACAATCAAAGAATTTCAAAACTCTCCTAGAATTTAGAAAATACAAATAGCAAGGAAATGGTAAAAAAAGAAGAAAGTACAAAAGTTAAAAAAGCAAGAAGCAAAGGAAGTTAGAAAGAAAGAAAAAGAAAAATAACACAAAAGAGAAAAATCAAGAGCGAAATAATATAAATATTTTAATTTAAAAGAAAATAGGAGTAAAATAATCGAAGCGAGAAAAAGGGGAATTCAAAATTGATCGAAATACAATCCTCTGACCCTGCCAGTGCAGTGGGACCATTGCTCTCATATAAGGGTTGAATTAGTCTAATTGGTTTCAGTTGCATAAAGAAAAATATATACGTAGTCTCAAATAATTTAAAGTGGATGTGAACCGAACGAGAATGCGTTGAAGACAAAACGGAGAAGGAAATAAGCAAATGAGGTGCCAATAGGAAATGTTTATCTTATTCTTTTTTATCTTCGAAGAAAGATGATTGAGAAGTAATTCAGCTTGAGGAGGCGTCGGCTTAGAGCTTTCTGGCTTCAAAATTATAATCTGGACTTGCGATTGTTCATGAATAAATTGAGTTGCATACAACCTTACAGTAAAGTAGAGGTCGATAAGTGTATAGAGAAAACTTAGTGTTTGCATTTCCACTAAAAATTGAGACCAATCAAGCTCCTAACGAGTGTATTCTCTCTAATATTAGTTTAAATTTTTTCTGCTCTTTTAAAATATATTTCTCTAAAATTATTTAGAAAGTTTGAGAAATAAATTAACACGAAGAAAATGCGGAAATATTCTAGCTGCATAAATAAAACTCGTCTCTCCTCGATTTACAAAAAAATTCAATGGCATCGCTTGTCTGGGATTAAAAATGAGTACCCCAGACCGGTTAGGACAGTAATGGACTTAAGTAGATTTGGGCGAGCAGGTTTACCGGTGATAATGGACTTTCTACTTCTTCTCTAAGTGAAGTATGACACCCTAAATTGAGTGGAAATGCCCAAGTTATTTAATCATGTCAAAAGACATAAGATACCCATTTAAGACTTCAAAATTGATTAAGTTAGAGAGGTTTTCAAGAATACAGATTAATTTGACTAGTCACAAATTATACAGAAATAAGAAAGAAGAGAGCCTATGATAGTGACCTGGATATAAAAGCAAGGGATTTTGGTGATTTTGGTTCTGCATATCTCTGCTAAAGGTATCGAAGGCTTCAGTTCTTAAGTTTGTTATTGCTCGAGAAGTTTAATGAGCTTTTATACAGCGAAATTTATATCGGAATAATGGAGACTGAGGTTCTATAGAAAAGTGCCTACTACTTCCATCGTTAAGGTATTTCTACTCAAAGCCATTCTCCTAGCAATGAAACGGTAAGTTACAACAACAAGGAGTAACAACAAGGAAAGAACGTACCCTAGGAGACCTTACGGTCCATTCAAAGAGGGTACCATTGGAATTGCAATCGAGCGGGCACAAGGCTGCTCAATTGTTTTGCGTCCCTAAACGGCCACTTTTCAAGACCTTGTCTAGTCTTGACTTGAACTGGTCAACAGATTCACTGTTGACAACTTTCACTGGAAGTGCGTTCCACTTACCGCAGATACTGTAGGTGAAAAAATTTCCACACAAATTGCGGTTGTAACGCTTTAGTTCAAGTTTGAAGCCGTGATTGCGCGTTCTGTTCTCACTCAGTGGGAAAATATCCCGGTAGTCAACATTGTTGAACCTTCGAAGTATTTTGAAAACTTCGATGAGCTGACCACGCAGTCTACGGGTTTCCAGCGAGAACAGATCTAATTCCCTTAGTCTATCCTCATAACTTTTATGTCGAATAGAGGGAATCAGCTTGGTTGCCCTGGCTTGTACGCGTTCCAATCTCGCGATGTCCTTTCGCAATGAAGGACTCCAAAATTGTACGGAATACTCCAGGTGTGGTTGGACAAGTGAGTTGTACAGGCACAGTACAATCTCTTGGTTCCGATAACCAAACTGGCGCTTAATATAGCCTAGCATCCTTTGGGCCTTTTTCTCCGCCTCAATGCACTGTTTCGAGAACTTGAGGTCACTAGTGATTGTTACACCCAAGTCCTTCTCAGTGTCGGTGGATTCCATAGCAGTTTCCTTAAGGATATACTGAGATTGGGAGTTTCTGTGGCCGATATGCATCACTTTGCATTTCCCCACGTTAAAAGGCATTTGCCACGTGTCCGAACACTCCCCAATCTTCCCAAGATCTTCCTGCAGGCGGGCAGTATTTCCATCCTTTGCAACGTTCATACCAAGCTTGGTATCATCAGCAAATTTGGAAATTTTGGCAACCATGTCACCGTCCATGTGACGTAGATGATAAATAGTAGTGGTCCCAGGACAGAACCTTGAGGCACCCCGCTAGTACCGGGCACCCACTCAGAAGACTGTCCATTTACCACCACCCGTTGCCGTTTGCCACTTAGCCAGTTCTCAATCCAGCCGGCTACCTTTCCATTTATGCCAGGCGCTCGCACTTTTCGGAGAAGGCGGCGGTGTGGTACCTTATCAAAGGCTTTCTGAAAGTCTAGGTAGACCACATCCACCGCCTTGTCCCGATCGTGCTCACTGAAAACGAAGTGGAAGAATTCCACAAGGTTCGTCAGGCATGACCGTTGCCTTCGGAAGCCGTGCTGGTAACTCCTCAGTAGCAGGTTTGACTCTAAATACGACGTCACTTTGTCCACCATGATGCTTTCCATGAGTTTACCGACTATCGAAGTCAGACTGATAGGTCGGTAGTTCGATGGTTGGTTACGGTCTCTTTTCTTGAAGAAAGGAGTCACCTCCGCCTCACGCCAGTCTCTAGGAACGCATCCGGTATGGATTGACATGTTAAAGATAGCGCACAGATGTCGTGATACTTCATCGCACACTTCCTTCAACACTTTAGGTAGAAACCCGTCCGGTCCAGGGGACTTATTCGTCTTTAGGTCAGCGATCTTTTTCTTTATTTCTCCTTCGGTGAAGTCCAATGCCTTCAGCTTTTCCCCCCGAGTAGGAATCCGTCGGCTTGGGAATGGGAACACACTCTTCAGTAAAGACTGAAGAGAAGTAGTCGTCGAAACAATATATTTTGGCTTCTCTACCACAAATATAATTGGAATAGTTGATCATATGAAATCTACTGTACTAACAAAGAATGGAGCACAACAACAGTTTGAATGCCATCTTTATTTGTGGAAGAATTATTTATCCTTTAAGTAAAGTGATACGAAGAAACTAAATTGCAGATAATGGAAAATATACACAATCCACAATATTCTGTGCAAAGTAAACACAATAGAATAAAGAATTTATAGGTTTCAAAGACAATTACATAGATCTTTAGTTGTAACCTTTTGCCCCTAGTTTATGAACCTCTTTTACGATGGGAAATAATCCAGTTACTTAATCTCTTTCTAAGTTTAATCAATACTCTCTACTAGCTCAGAACCATAGCTAATTCAAATATTTAATGAGTTTCAAAGTAACTAAAAAAAACGATATTAACTATAGCATAGGATAGTTTTAGAATAGGTACTGGCCTATTACAGCGCAGATTGATCTTCGAGGAAGATACAAATAACTTACGAAGTAGTGAACTCATATATGTAAAACACAACCCAATAACCTAAATTTTAAAGTACTCTTAAAACTTTCATCAGGGTAATGTATTTATAAACATATTAATTATTTTTAAAATTAAGAAAATATATAATTTTGATATAATAATATAAAATAAATGTCATACTAAAACGATCATTGTGACAAGGAAATTCCTATTGATGAATTAAAGAAACAACGTATAACTATGCTTATTCCAAACTAAGAATGCGAGATCTTCGATTCTTACATTCATTTGTTTTTTCATTATCTTATTTTGCTTGAAATAAAATGTAATCCATTTCTTTTTATAACATACTTTGCAAAAAGAATCTTGTGTATTGTGTATAGCAAGTGTATTGTTTATAGCAAAATTATATTTGAAGAAAATTATGTTTTTCTTGCATTTTTCTGAGTACACTTTTTATATTTCCTTTCATCTGCATAGGAAAGTTTTGATTAAAGATCGGAAGACATGAAATACGAGCCTTGATTTGAAAAAAACGAATATATTTTAGAGTAATTGGCCCTTTTACAATTGTAGGCCTAATACCAGAGTACCTAAAGTCACGCAACCTTAAATTAATGTTGATAGGTCACAAAATTATACACATGGAAAGATGCTTTCTGGATAAACTTTATGTTGGCTATATCTATCTTCTTTCAATCTATGCTAAGTAAAAACGAAGGAAATTGACTGCTAGGAAAGTTATTGCAATATCTATTTGCTACTTAATTTTGCGCATTAATATCTTGTAAAAATAAAGCTAAGCAGCCTTAACTTTCTTTATGCAACGAGAGGTAGAGAATTTTACAATTCAAAAAGATGCCTATGAGACTATTTTCATTCCCTTTAACCAAATTCCTGAATCCAAGAGGCGCATCTAACATTCGCATTACACGATTGAAACATTTCATTTTAGAAATATAAGATTAGCATGAGATACACTTAATCTAATTCTGATACATATTGTGATAAATAAATTGAAATTAATACTATTGTAATTGGTAAAAAATTTCAAAATATTGAAATTTCGTTCTAAGGTGAAATGTTTACACACGATTTGTAGTTTATTTTCTTAAGAAAATTTGGGTAAAGTGAAAAAGCAAAGCTCAAATACAGAAAATAAAGCTTACACACTTCAATCCAAAATAAGGATTGCGCTTTTTCATCTTTCATATTTAAAATAATAAAAAAATATAATTGAAATTAATACTATTGTAATATTGAAATTTCGTTCTAAGGTGAAATGTTTACCATGTGTTTGCGGTTTATTTTTCCAGAAAATTTGAGTAAAGTGAAAAACGCAAAGTTCAAGTACAGAAACTGAAGCTTGCACACTTCAATCCAAAATAAAGAATGCGCTTTTTTATCTTTCATATTTAAAATATTAAAGAACTATCATTCAATTATATTGTTTTCTACCCTATTTTTTGGATTATTTTAAAAAATAATTAAACTTATAGTCATTGTGTTGGATTAATTAAATGAATTACTATCAGATCTGAGACAGGGAGGGATGTATAAAGAAAATGTGACAGTAGTTTTGAATGAGAAGTAACATAAGTTCAATTATTATGTGGCTGAAGCTGAGATTAGCAAAGATATAAATAAGTTTTTATTGCAAGACCCTATAATGATAATACTGAAACTGAGAAATAGGATCTTGAATGAATTTGATCGAATGGTAGAGGAATTTGGGTATGAATATTGAGTGCATGTTGTGTGAGATAAGTGGGCGTATTAGGGACAGGATGAGATATGAATTAAATAGAAGCATCCTGTTGTTTCAAAATGAGTATGTGTATAAGTGCATACAATTTGGGAAAGGACAATCGGAGAAGTTAAGCGTTTGATTTAATTGTATTTAGAAAGTAAAATTACCCCAGAGATGTATATGTTATGAAAGCCTTAAAAGGTATGCGTCGGGATATCCGATCTCATGATCGTGCTGGGAAAGGTTAAATTGATTGGAAAATTGATGAGAAGATGTGAGTAAGGTGGAAAGGAAAGGAGAATCAAAGGTTAAAATTGTGAAAATTAAGAGAAAGCATATTTGTGAAAATATTAAGTTCGTCAGAAAGCCATCACTCACTTAGGACCCGGAAAGAGGACAAAAATATTCTATGAAACAACAATTTGTTTGCAAAATAAAGGCTATCATTCTTTATGATTTCTTCTGGCCTTCAACCAGCATTCAAATCGGACCCAGATATCAGATTGATTGATAATAGGCTGGATAGTGGTTGTTCGTCAAGGGCTAAATCCTCGGAGTTGAAACCTCTCTGCCTAATCTGCCTTCTCTTTGAGTATTGCAAACATCCTTCATAGCAAATCATGTAGAAACCTTTTGTTTGTATAAGTATTAAATCAAAACTCTAATTCGACTTTCTTCCAAACTCATTCTTGTCGGTTTGGGCTAACACAAAGAGAAATAAACTGCGCAGGAGCAACAAACAACAGCAGTGTACCGAAGCTGGTAGTGAAATATGTAAGGTTAACTTAACCTAATATGTATAGTCGAAAGAGTAAGGCTAATTTAACCTAATGTTGCTGTTGCTACATAATTCTTTTTTCTCCTAACCCTAGAATAGTGGTAAGGAGAAAGATGGAAATTCCAGGACAGTTTGTGGTTTCACTCGTAAAAATGAAGCACGATTAATATATATGAGATTAGCTTATTTCTTTCTTATGTAAAATCACGGCCCTTATTGAAGTTTTATAAAGAATATTTCGGTATTATTTTCTAAAGTTCATTTAATCAAATTATTGTGTAAGAATCAAATGTGGCCAAAAGAGTGGTAAAAATACTTTCTTATAATTGGAATTCCTTTCTTTCGCTTTAAGAAGTAAGCTGTGACTTCGTTGCAATTTAATATTTTGGATAACATTTTAAATATATCATATTATCCGGAGAAACAATTTTATCATATTAAACACATATTAGAGCGATTATTCTTTTATATTTACAAGGTACCAAGACATTTTTGATTGGTGAGAATAAAAGATAAATTACTTTGGTGTTTTTTCTACCGCAAAATTTTCTATATATCTATTGATGTATTTTTTTTACTTATCATGCAAAGCTTGATTATAACAATTCACACAGAATAAAGAGCGTTTTGGGTATCTTTAAAGATGAACACCAGGAGTGCAAAATAACCGTGTTTGATGACAAACTATTAAAGTTTGTAATTAAATTCCTTAACATTGTAAACTCGCCAATAAAACAAAGATCATAGAAACTGAAATTTCGCGCTCCGACCCATACTAACTGTGGAAGGGATTTTGTCGTTCCCCACAAATTCTTAAACGAGCAGTAGCACCCAGCCCTATTTCCAATATAATAACCCATAAACACTGCTCCATGTGTAGTAAATCAGGCATTTAAAATTGTTTTCTTATTGGCCATGAAGTTATTTTTTTAAAAAACGAAATTTCCATACTTCGGCCTGATAAGTCTTTCTGAGGTTCTCTAAAAAAATATATGGAATGCATCAATCTAATTTTCAACTATCTTCTCTTTCTCTCCCACTCGGTGTTCTAAGGATCACGGATGATCAATCTGTGCTAAAAGATCTTTTACTCCTTCCTCTTTCTTATCGAATTTAACTATTCGGTTATCTTCACGGTAGAAGACATTCTCGTGTAAGAGTCTCAATTCCCCTATGAATATACACTTTCCTCTAACCTCTTTGTTCTACTAATGGGAACTTGTTAAAATAATCACCTACAAGCATACAAGATCATCCTTGCAACCATTACTACTGTCAGAGGCTAGGATTCCGAACCATTTACATATATATTTAGGGTTCCACTAACAATTTACTATCTTTAACTGTTATTTATAGTAGATTGGTCGATTAAGATATTATTCACTAGCGACCCGGAGTAAAATCTCTGAACGAATAATGAAATGAACATATCGATCAGAATAACAATCACTGGTGATCCTCGATAAGTAAGTTTTTGACAGCATTTACCGATGAGGAAACTATCGTAACCTGAACCAGGGACACTACTCTTTATCGGCAGAGATGTTGAACAGATGAGAAACTCGGTGTGTTGTATTCTAACGTAACGCAGGAAAAGGAAAGAGGAACTATGATTGAGTATGGTAAAGATGATGCGTGTGACATTCAGGCAGTCTGGCTAACTAGTTTTGGAGTATTAAAGTCCGTTTGAAAAAATGGGACCAAATTTAAGACGGCTCTTTTCAATACTAAGCCTCACGGAAATAATATGAATTAATGCGAGATTCACAAAGCTGTGAAGGCACAATTTCCCTCATCAAGGAAGAGTCCGCCCAAAATTTTGGTAGTGGAACCTTACTATTAAATACCGTTGTGGCCTAATTATTAAGAGAAATAAACTTAGCAGAGGTTAAATAGATAAACGTAAAAAGGCAAATGTTTATAATTGCAGATGAAAAAACATACCCCTAAAGAGAGGTATTTAGAATTTTGTGGTTAAAGAAACGCAAAAAGATAAAAATGAACGTTAAAATTATGAGTTTAGATAAATCAATTAAACTAAAATTAAAATGAAAGAGAATTATAAGGTTAAATAAATACAATTTAAAGAGACAAATCGAAAATTGTATGATTTAAATTCTAAACCCCCTAAAAGTAGAAATAAAAGTTAAAATTATGTTTAATTAAATAAACAAAAAGAAGTTAAAAAGAAACATTCGATTCCGAAGATAAAAGCAAAAAACCATAGTTTTATGGTTTTCTTATCAAATCCAAATGAATAATGGTCACTCATTTAACCTTTGATGGTATGAGAGAAAACCCATTCCCATTCCCTGGATCTAGAATCTCCACCCTTTACTTCACCTTCTTTGGGCTTCTGCCTCTCGATTCTTCTCCTGCTATGCCTTAAACTTTATTTATCTTCAAGTTATCTCACATTTCTGCATCTCAACATATCATCCATTGAGTCCACTCCCCAAGTCTTCTCTCTGTATCTCTATAACAAATAGCTGTGTCCTTCATATATCCCTATAACTACCAATCAACCTTAAAATTTTATTAATACACTGCTACGCTTTAGATACATATAATCCAAAGAATGAAAAGATTCGTGATATAGAATAAAAATGGCCAGAAGCGATTAATTTAATTAATCAAACCGTTTTAAATTTGTATTAAATTGGATTATATTTTTTTCTATTTAAAACTAAAAAGGTAAAAACTAACTACGTCAATCAGCCGAAATTCTCACTTTTTCTACCTGTCTTTCTGGCGCTTCTCTCATTTTTTAAATTATGTTTCTCTCATTCTCTCTCTCTCTCTCTCTCTCTTCACTTCGTGACCCTTTCCTACTATCTATCAAACTGATAGCGTTCCGTAATTCGATTATGTTAATCATTCTCACTTCTCAGCCAGTCTTAAACTTACCTTAAATTTAAGTGAGCAATTAATTATAAATAAACATAATTCTTTTTGGGATCCATCGTTTAATGTTGAACTTATCTTCCAAATACCAAGTCTTTGATTGCCATTGCTTTTTTCATAATTGGATTCAATACCAAATAAAATATTATTGTGTTGGATTGTGTATAGAAGTGATGCATTCCCAAAAGGTTGAATAAAAATTAAATATGATACTTTATTTTTCATTGTATTAAGTCTTTTTTACAGCCCATTTATTCTCTGCCGTTTATTTGTAACTTAATGGAATGGTCCGTTGTTTAATATTTTTCTTTTCTTAGTATTTTCGAAAGAAATTAGACCAGAACTGAGCAATGTATCTTTGTTTATACTGTAATTGTTTGATATTATATATGTATATAGTTTCTCATAGTGCTTAAAACACGTTTATTGGCCGTAATTTTAGTTTTAAATCAATTATCTTATTTTTTGGTTTCAAAATTTTAAAAAATTTCCTTAGGTTTTGGCTCTAAAATATTTCTAACCCTAATTTGGACTGAATTTCATTTTCAAATTCATAATTATAAGACAACATAATGGCACATATTCAGATTAATGTATCCTTTTACAATTTGAAATTAACACCTGTCAAAATAAAATGCAACATTTTGAATTAATTTTAATCTAAAATGTAATTTTATAACTATGTAACAAAAATATTAGATACGTTTTCAATGCAAATGAAAAATGAATTTTAATTTTATTTACTTTTTCACACTTCCACTTCATTATTTCTTAATCTATGTTTTATCGCTTGTCTTCCAATTTTTTGATTTTTTATCAGTTATTGTGCAGTTAAAATACAGGGTGTTCGGGCAAATTGGTCAAATTTGAATGTCGCCTCTTTTCAGAAACAGGTTGATCGATCAGCGAACAGGCGATGGCTTTAAATAGAAAATTGAGTAAATTTTTCGTTAGGATAAACTTAGCTGGCGTGGAGGTGTGGAAGCCATCCGAATGTTGGAAAGAGTTACCTGTATCATTATGACTCGTGCCGTCTAGCTAAATACCTAGGGTATGACTGTTGCTCAATGCCCTGTCAACAGAGCAAAGGGTCTAACGCCTAAAATGGGCAGCTGCCCCGCAGACTATGATGGGTGATGGGCAGAAAGGGATTTACTGCGGAGCTGTGGACAATTTGGTCGAAACTTGGGTCAGTGGGGTTGCTGCTGGATGGCCATAATTCCGGAAAGAGTTAGAAGATGTCAGAGAATTTATGCGATTACAAAAGCATCACTTTCTTGCCTCCTAATTCCCTGGAGTTTAATCCTATGTATTATCTGTAGGGTGTCGTTAAGAAAGAAACAAACTGTTGTGGGTGCAAAATCAATAACACCCTGGTGACCAAGACCAAGGGGTTATTTGAATATCTTCCCAGGGCCAAAGTGAGGAACAATGTGAATAGATTCGTTGCCGTCTTGCAGGCAAAATCTAGTTGATATTTTTCAAACTTTTAAAATACATATATATTTTTTATGTTTATGCAAACTCTCAAATATATCCTTAAATCCCTGTTTATATATATATATATATATATATATATATATATATATATATATATATATATATATATTTATATATATATAATATATATATATATATATATATATATATATATATATATATATATATATATATATATATATATATATATATATATATATATATATATATTATCAGTGGTGACTCCGGCACTCGGGCTATTTGGGCTTAGTCCGTCTATAAATTTAGTAAAGTAAACGTGTATTTGCAAGCTGATTTAATTTGTGCCAAAACTGAGTCCAAGTAAGTAATTTCAACTAATAACTCGGGTTCCTTTTAGTGAGTCTGGCCGCAGTTCATATATTTTCGTTCAGTGTCTGGCGGTTGTCTTGGAGGTGCCCTGTGTCAAAAAATATCATTTTTCACAGACGTTCTTTCAACATCCTTCACATGCGCCTGACTCGAGCTCGGAAATTATAGCTCGAGTTATTATCTATAATAGTAAAAATTAAAAGTAAATCAAATTCAATATTCTATAGAAATAATAGATTTCTATAGAGATTATAATTTAAATTCTAATAAATGAAATATTTCCGTTCTACAATATTGTTAAAGAACGAAAAATTCTCCAGCAAGTCGGGCTAATACGAACGAGCCTGGAAGGTGTAATACACTAACTGGCATCTCTTGTCAAGAGTACATTACAAACGACAGGATATACGATTTCACCATCAAACCAAGACGACTGGCGTTCAGATATATAGGGAGTGAGTATTTTTATATTGAATCTATATTTCTAACTTATTTTTAAATTGTCAGTGCACATATATCTGTAGGGTGCATTACGTCTCTTACTTTCTTTTATACATGTGTCTTATGCTAATGACCTGAAGTCGAATCTGATATATATATATATATATATATATATATATATATATATATATATATATATATATATATATTCACATATATATAAGGATGAAGAATGAGAAGGCTCAAATAATCTGACTTGCGAGTGAATTTTAGATAAAGGCAGAAATCGAGAGGAATCATGCGTGGGCCAAAGGGGCGGAAGGTCATCAAGTTCCGAAAAAGGCACAGATGATCGCGGTGGGACTCTCGTCAGAACGCCGGACAATATTTCTTTCGGAGGTAAACAAGTAAGGAGACTGCAATCACCTTAACATACCAACATGAGGAAAAGGGTTTAGCTTCTGGTTGAATGGTGGATGTGATATACCGGAATGTGATTAAAGCTTTCAACAAGTTATGGTGACCAAGTTGGAACGCAATTTGACTTACTATCCGTAGTCACCAATGAGTGTTTCTTAGTCCCACTTTCTTTACTTTTTCCCCTAAGAATATTACAAAATCATCGCTAGGCCCTATCCTACAACTTACATTATGCGGCCAACATCGTATCGATTTTGACTCGCCAAACCAAATCTGTAAGAGGGATGTCGATATCGACTGCTACCGAGGACCAGAAAATCTTCACGTACGAAGAGACGTAGAAGATCCAGACAATCCAGAGCAAATTGACCCCAAATTCTAGTGGCAGTAGCAAGACACAGCCCATTTGACTGGAAAACATGACAGTTAATTATTCCCAGATAACAATCATTCTAGGCTTCAATATCTTCAAACGCGGCGTAGTAAGCCATATAAATTAAAAGGTTCAAGTTGCAAAGATAGAATTCCACAAATCCTAATGATTTCTTTACCTAAATAAAAAACAAAACAAAAAGCAAATATATATTGTCCTAGTAAAAGAAAAATGCTTTACACAGCACTTCTACTATACACATCCACGAAAAGCAGGAATGTTCAGATTAAGAAGGCAAAACGTTGGGCCATATTATAATAAACAAAGACAAATGGGACGATTATATCATCAAAGAACCGAGAGAAAGAAAGTGAATGTCTTATATGGGACAGCCTGGAAACAACTCTGCCTACAGGTACTGTTGACGTCTTGTTTAGACTAGAGGAGTGAGAGACAAACAAGACCTATATTCCTCTGGCAAGGTCAGTGGCCACACAAGCTATCTACAGATGATCCTGCAGCCAATTAGTAACCGATTATTAAGTGAGTTAATAAATATATCGAACGTTAACCAAAGTGTGAAATGAAAACTTAAAAATAAGTATAGTATAGTAAAAATACCCTAACTAAATTAATTGATTCTCAATATTATTATTAGTTTTATTATCCTATTATTTTTATGACTCTTTATTACTTACTATCTCTAAATGTTTTATGTATAGTTTTTACTTTTAATATTGCGCTGTTTCAGGAAACTATTATGGGAAATATATAAATATTCTTAATAAAGTGAATACTGAGATAGCTCGATTCTAGGGCAAATATTCTATCTCTTCCTGTATTTAGGTTTCATCAGTTTTTCCTTCATATTCTCTACCCCTATAAACTTAAACTTAGAGGAGTTAGCTCAATTTTTCACATCTTTCTACATTATTAAAGAAGGAAAAATAAATGTTGTCTCTCTTGGAGAGGGGCTGATAAAGGAGGACAAGTTTGCGTGAAGAATGCTATGGTTAACCAGTTTGGCGTTCAAGACACCAGTTATCTACGTGAAATCAGGAAACTACGTTTAGGCATTTGTTGGACCCAAGTAATGCAGCCTCTCTCACCCTCCTACTTCTATCCTTCATTTATGAGCCCACAATCCTTGATTATCCCCATAGATTTGGTGGTCTGAATCTCTTGGATGCTAGGTAGGGGCGTTGCAAATCTTCTGTCGCGAATATAGCGTTTGTGCTCCCTATTTCTGGTCTACATGGCCTGGTGAGTGTCGCCGTAATAAAGTGTTTTAGATACCGTGTAAGTGAGCTCATATACTACAGAATTATCCCTTATTATTAGGTAATTCTTGGTCTAAAGATGGTGTGCGATCTTCCTTCATATAGCCTGCATCACCACTGCACCCAAGCGGCTTAATTTTATAAAAAACGCTGTTTCAAGATTTCTTCGCGTTCTAAACACGTCTCTTGATGTTTTTGCTTTCATTATAGCTCTCCAGACGGAAGTTTTGGGGGAGAAAACTCTCTTGATTGCTCTCTGGATGCTCGTACGCTTGGAAGATCTTGTCACTGAAAATCCGCTAGGAGCGAAGGAATAACCCCAAAATGATCCTAGATTTCGTCGATTGGTCAAGGAGGGAGAATCAGTATACGAATTCCTACTTATTGGAGGATTTCTGTGGACAGAATACATGTTGCCTTTTTCCATTTACTCCTTGTGAGTAGATTTTATTTTACTGTGTAGGCCGTCGATGTTCAGGAGAAGATTTTTCGCTTTCTCCCTTTGTGAGACTGCGAAAAGCGTATCGTCTAACAAATCATATCAAAATAACATGTTGGTTAATGTTCAAGTAAATAGGGAGCGCCTCCAGAGCTACACACTCAATACATTCGCCCTACAATAAGGCTCAAACACAAGGATACAAATGACAACTCCAATCCGATAAGGTTAATCCTACCTACCAAGACTCCAGATCAAGAATAAGAAAATCAACAACCGATGAGGACTTCAAACAAGTGACAAAGTGATAAAAAATAGTACCGTAAACAAAGTGTCACAATAAAGTGAATTAGACTAACGGAAAACCCAAAGTGAGTACAACCTGATGAAACAATATGATACAAATAGATAAAAACTCATTATAAAAAAATAAGCACAAATAAAATAACTCAAGCTAAAGCTCGAAAACATAGGACATAACGGCGTGAATGCTACAAAAAAACACAAAAATGCAACAAGAATAATTGACTGATAACAGAGCTTAAACGGACTTCAATTCAGGATTATTAAAGGGATTAATGAGAAAAGAAGAATAACAGAGAGAGTGAAAGAGATTGTCCAATCTCAATCTATCTTACGGGTAAGTTGCACTGAATTCCTGGATGGATGTAAGAAGAAGTACAAATTAAATACCAGGGTTCGAAAACCCCGTTATTCTGTAGATCCAAAGAATGAAATATTCCAAACTTTGTAATGTAACACATGTTTGCCGAAAGAAGGTCAACTTCTCTCGTTGTGATTTTTATTCTCACTAGTTTCTTCTTCTCCTATCCCTCCACGGCTCTCACTGTTCCTTCTTCCTTTGGCTCACCGACAAAATGATAGGAAATAGGAGATGTGGGCGTGGAGAGACAAAAGGGGTCGCTCAGGCGATTCTTTTCCCTTCGTCCGTAATTGGAGGGAGGAGAAACGCTTGCGGACGATAATTCTATTCAGCTTAAAAATAATGAAGATCAGTTCCTTGAAGAAGCTGTTGTATAGCAAGTATAGGAATAAATCTTTCGCTGGAATTTGACCATTCTCATTCTTCAACACTCATATATGTATGTATATATATATATATATATTTATATATAAATAAATTGATAGATAGATATAGATATATATCACAATCTGTTATTAAATTATTTGCAATAGATCACTTGTTTTATTAAAAGCTTAAGAAAGAAAATTGTAATTTTTCGAAAAGGAAAAAAGAGGATAACTATTTTAACACTTATATGAAAGTGAAAAACGAGTTGGATTCGTATTTGTATCGTCAAATGGTCTTCGCTATTACAACCACGACGCGAGTTTTAGCTTTCATTTTTTTATGTCATTAGTCACTTTGTTTTTGATACCTAAGCGGATTTATTTTTTCAGTCCATAATTTGATGCAATAATGGAGCAAAATAGAGTATTTTGAAAAGGAAGACTCTCCTTTCCTCGCGACATAGGTCTAGAAAAGTTGGGCCCCATTGTCTATGATTATTGAGTCTAAATGTCTTCCTTTAGGAGACGTTTGGAGGATTGGCCTATAATTTTCTGATGCAGTTCTTTACTCCTTTATATTTATGTATCTTATTTTGAAGGCGTTCTATTCTGAATCATTTGATTAATTATCTAAACCTTTATAATACCAAGATCGTTGATTCGTTATATTGGCTTCAAACACATAGTACTTTAATGCCTTCATAACGTAGTTAAGCAAGAAATTTAGATATAATTTAATTAATTCGAAGGACATTTATAATACTTTTCTGATAATATCGTGCCGTGATGCAGGCGAAAATAATATTCACATAAGCCTGAAAAAGAAATTTTGGTATTGAACATAAACATATTTTTCCAAACAGAGGAATTAAAACAATTATTGCGATATCGAATGTGTTTATATTTGTTTTGCAATTTCGGTTCTCCATTTCCTTACAAAATTTTTATTCAATAGTAATAGCAAAATTGGCTGCGAGAATAATCTGATATTTTGTAACCATTCCTTATTCATAGTTCTTGATTATCACGAAAATAATCTGTATGATTAGCTGGCTCATATGTAGATCAGTATTTTTACGCAAATCTTTTTTTTAAATTGCATGATTTAACAGTATACGTTTAGAGAAGGGTGCACCAATATCAGTGTAAAGATGCCTAAATAAATAAAACAAACTAAATACTCAGCATGAGCCTACTACTTTAATATCTTACATGCAGTTAAATTTTTTATTAGTAACGCTGATATTCTTATATATAAAGGCGGATAAATTTTCCTTTTCCCGCATTTGTTAATACGCCAAATTTTCAACCTTGCCCTCAGAGTTCTTTGCCTGTCAGGTATTTTTCAGGTCTTCTTCTTTTTCCTTAATCTTTTGAACAATCGGGATAATCTTGTAGATAATAATGAGCACGCACAGGTCAAAGAGTATTTAGGATGCAGTCACAACACTTACACATAATGAAACAAAAGATAAAATAGGACTGACATTGTCCCAACTAGCTTTTCAGCCAAGTATGTAATCTAGAGGACTTCATTGCAAAGTATCAACTACCCGAGGTGTGAGAACTCATCTTAGAGGTCTCAGAAACGAACGCGAAATAGATCTCTTATTGCGGAGAGAAGAATACGCCAGTAAACACACATATAAGGAAAAATGGATAAATAGTATTCTATTTATTTTTCAATACCTAAACGTTCGAATGAAGCAATCGAAATTTACTTCAGTAAATTAAATTTAGAAATATCTTAATAAGGAATCCAACATAACTTCAATTAAAACAAATTCATATTCCTTTCAATTATTATTCATTTGAATATAAAATTCTAAGGTCCAAATATTAAAATATAATTTTTCTCTAGACATGAAAGATAATTTAATATAGTCATTTTCGTTCTATTTGTTTCAATATTTTTATTAGATTTGAAGAGTGAAGTCAAGTATTTTTGCTCAAACACTTCTATGGAGTTTGGAAAAATTCCGCAGTTTGAAAGAAGATTATTTGTATCAAATATTTGAGGGATATATAAATGGAGAGAGAGGGCGAATAACCCTAGGCTCTTTAAAGAGACATTCATACGCTAAAATAGAGATTACAGGGGTATGTTTAGGTTGAAATATTATATATAAAAAGAGTGAGATAAAAATAAAGAAAGATACAGAAGAAGAGACTTGAAGAGAAAGAGTAAGTGTAAGCAGAAGTTAGAGAAAAAGAGCGAGAGAGAGATAGAGAGCAAGAGAGTGTGCATCTTTAAAAAGTAATGGCCCAAAAATTTGGATATTTTTAGCATAAAGCATCTTAAAAGCATTTTGTACAGAAATGGATGGTATATTTGAAAACGGTTGGGTAATGAAGAGTTTGACACCCTTCCTGAACCTTCCTCAACCTCCTTGTTCTAAAACGAAAACTTTTTCCATGTTGAGGAGAAGGAGAATAGTTGAACAATGTATTTGCACGACTACTCCAAACTCCTCCATTTCCCCCGACCACTCCACAAACGATAATAGCGTGATGTTTCGGACGTCTAGAAAAGAGGAGGCTGGATTGAGCCTGAAAGATTTCTAAGAAAACCTCCACCTATCATAGCTCCCTTTCTTCCTCAGTAAATATACCTACTGAGACATTCAATCGCGGACTCATTTCACCGCTTCCTAAAATTTTTGTCCTACGAGGAATTTCGTCTGTCTACTTTGAATGTTTACCAGAAGCTTATTTTTTTCCCAATCATTATTTACGTTTCTTTCGAAATCGAGCCTGGTTGACTTTGATTTGTGGCCTTATTTTTAGAGAATTTATTAACATTAGTGAACTTGAAATAGGATTATAAAATTCACATTACCATTAATATCTCAAAAAAACTTTATATCAAATTAACTTAGTGTACTTTAACGCCAATGAATAATATTCAGCGCTCCTATGCCTATTTTATGCCCTAACAAGTACAAAGCTACCGACCTACAAAAGGCCGGAGTACTGTGTATTGCAGCATATTGTCACATTATATATTGTTCAGCCATTGGCAGATGGCTACAATCATGCTCTTTCATCAATCTTCGCCATGCATAACACAACATAATCTATTTGCTCCTCGCTCAGCTACTGCTCTCTCAAACACTTCTTTTATATAAGCAACCAAAATATACGTGCTCTTCCACTTGTCCAAAACCATAACATGCACTCTAATATATTCTCCTCACTCGTTTCTTTCTATCAATTCCTTTTACCTGTCTGACACATCATAACACACTCAAGCAGTCCTCGTTCACATCTTTTGCCCATCATAAGACAAAGTTAGTAGAGGCTAGAAAGTTTAGCCCCATCAGGTTTACTATGTCACAACTTCTCTCTCAGCAAAGTTGGAAGGAAACTTTGATCTCCTCTTCGCCGGTAAGGCACGCAATTCTCCTGAACCCACTAACTTTCTATAATGATAGGTCTCTCCTTGCCTTGAAGGCAATGAACCCGTTGGTTACATCTTTTTTCTATTAGGAAATTAAAATTTAGGTATTTGTGAACAATGTTATAATTATTTAATAGAATTTAATATCATTCATATCGTGATTTAATCAATAAATTCATTTTCTGTGGAACAAATGGAATTTTAAAGAAGGTATTCTTTTTATTATTATTATTTCTAAAATGCTTTTAATTTTTAATTAGTTAAACTAATTTAGAACTTTTGATCCATTTTGTATTGGAGTGAAAATTCGCCCTGCCAAATGCCTTAATTGACTACATCAAAGCTAAGCTTCCCAAAAAACTTTGATACACCCACACCATCATTATTTTCTGATAGCACTCCAGTAACTTAGCGTTTGATGCTGTTTACAATTCGTATATATAAGTTCTTCTGTTTTGTATTTGGGGTGAAGTCTCTCAACCCTAACACTAAGAAATAGTGAAGTTTAGTACAACAGTCTTATTCATATAGTTTTCATCTGCTAGAATCAATTAATCCTTGACGATTAGGAAATGACAATCTAAAATTTCTGTGATTCTGTGAGTTGCCTGCTGTCAGCTATTAACTACACTGCATTCATCTGTGCACAAAAGAAGAATTTTAAGAGCAGTGAAATATCAACTTTCGCTAACCCATTTTCTAGATTGACTGAAACTTGGAAGAGATGGAAATTTGTAGAAGACAAATAAAAGTAAAATAGAAAAGTAATGAATTCATAAACAAATTGTTATTAAATCCGTTCACACTTAAGAGAAAGCAAAAAGTAGACATAGGTGCTTGTGTAATAAAGATGCTGCTCTTTTTGAATGACAAAGAAGAGACTAAAAGGACGCAACTCTACCATATTTAGTTTAACGTTACTTAACCTAAACATGCAAGATTTTAGTCAGATATCATATTATAAGTGATATTGCAATGAATTATGCACATTCCTCTTATTACCTTCATAACTTTCTTCACCAAACTCTTCACGCATTAACTCGATTCATGGCTGATTAGCGTCATTCTATCCTATCCATCATTTCCTCTGCAACATTCTTTTAGGATCAAGTAAAGATAATCTTTGCACAACGTGACAAAGAAAAGAGAATCTCTCCTATGAGGTAAAGTAAAGGACTCAGTCTGACACAAAGATGAAATTAAAGCTCAATTTTACTTTAAAAAATTTCGAGAAATGATTTGATATTGATTATTTAATTTACTTATTTTAATATTTATTTATTATTAATCGTTGAATGATTGATCATATATTAGTTATAGCAATGTCATGATCGGTATTTTGATAAGTTGTCCATCGGCCACAGTTTTATCTGTTCGCCGCCGCACTGCGTCAGTCGAAAATCTCCATAGAATCTAACGAATGCAGCGTTGAACAATCGACAATTCTTTATACCGATAGAGGACAGTATGAGGCAAGCAACCACAATGACCATGATTTGGTTTACGCCTAAAAGGATGCAGAATTTTAACCAGGGTCACACTAACTTTGATGCGGTTCCTGATAACAGGGTTTGTTCAAATTTCATGATGAAGTTAAACATATTATTTTCAGCCATTTTGTTAAATTTAAAACGTCAAAACATAAAATCCAGTCAATTTACCTTTCCTGTTTTACCTTATAACTTTACCAAGTAGAACTGATCCCTGTCAAGATTACTAAGTAATGATAATCCCTCTCAAAAAGCTAGATATTATCTTTAACTAATCCTTGTTTGGCATATTGATGTAGTATATTAATATCTTTTTCCTAAAGTTTAAGAGAAAACCAACAAGGTCGTTTACTAAAGAAAATAGGTGTGGCAAAGTCTGTAAAGAAAGTAATGAAGCTTAAGCAAGGAAAATATGTGGAAGATACAAAGCCGTAGAGACCACTATAGTAATTATGACCAGGAGGGTACGCATAAGGTGACAGTGATCCCGGAAGGGCATAAATCTTTAAGATGACGGCTGCAGCTCGGTTTCTATGCCAGAGCTCAAATCTCAATTCTTGCTGGTGGCGGGTCTATGTTCTCTATTATCTCGTCCACTGGGTCATCTGTGCCGGATAAAGAGAGCCTAGTAGATCACTCAGAATTAACTTGAAATACACAACTATCATAAACAATATTATTCACTTTTCAATTGTTAATTTCCTTTTACATATATACTCATACATGGGCATTCCATACTATCATTAATTCTCATTGTATAAATGCCAATTGAATCTAAAGTTTTCCAGTTGCATCTAAAGTAACTTTCTTCTCACATCACACATAATTTAACGATTCTATTCTCTGTATCTACTATTTATGCATTGTTAATACTCTTAAATTTTCTACTTCTTTACTCCAGTTTCCCTTGAATTTATTGAAATTAGTGTAGCATAGAATCACGCAAGGCCGTGACCAATCACATATTCAACAACGTTTATTCATTGAATATGATCGTGATTAAGTTTTTCCAACAATACCTTACCCTACTCACGCAGTATCCGTGATTTATTCTCTTTCGCTCTCACTCAAAGCATATTATAAATACTCAACATATCAAACTTAATCAAGGTTTTTGCAGGCCACAACCCATTATATAACAGTGCAATGTCGATTCTCAACCAAAAGCACTTAGATTTACACTTCTCGTCAGTGATATTTTTCCATTTTCATTTACACCCTATCAAATGCTACAAAAAATATTTAAATACTTTTTCTCTGTTAGCCACTAAAACGTGTTTAACAGCTGACAAACACAAATATAGGCAACATCCATAAAGCGCAATTCTTCTTCTCTTCTTCAGCCCTGTCCATCACTCCCACTTTTACTTCCTAGTAGTCAAGAGACCATTAATTTGTAATATATGCATCCAAACTTCATGCACTGTTATGCCTTTCCAGCGATAGTATTGAAACACTGCTTCTCTACTCTGGACATTGTGATCCATTTAATCTCTCACCTCCATTTTCAATTTTCACCTAATATACCATCCAATTCAGCTCTATCCAGATTTTAATTCCTTTTACGGATCTCACAACATTTACCATATACTTCTACCTGTTCGATGCCCTGATAGAATCAACTGAATTGCATCCACGAAACCAATCATAATGTAATCATTGATACCTTGTCTCTTATTTTTAGGATATTGTGCTCTTAAAAATATTCTGATCCGCTACCTTAACTATATTCACACCTTAAAAGTAGTTTCTTTTATTATTATCCTGATATTAACACATCTATTCATCTCTCAGTTCCTCTTCTTTCTCTTTCACCCTCCGTAGAATTGCTTGCTTTATGCTCTCCTTCTATGAGTAAATCTCATTTTCCTCATTTTTTTGGTTCTTCTCATACTTGTATTTGCTTAAAATATTATTTATTCCTTTTGGGTAAAGACTCAAATTTATTTTATATTCGTGTCTAAACATTTGAGGTTTGCGCAGCAGATAAACAAATGTAAGAAATAAAAGCAGGCGAAAATTGGAATCGACGTTCCCAAAGTGAAATATTTTATCCACTTCCGAATTTGTTTCCTTTTTCGATTCTAGAAAAATATTTCCCAGAGGACAACAACAATCTGAAGACAAAATCCTTGCATAATCTAAAATAATTTTTGTTTTAATTCATATAAACTATACTTCTATTAGCTATTTTAACCAAGTAAACATTTGTATTTTTTTTACATACTATCTCGAAATATAAGAAATCATTCATATGAGTCTTCTTCACGTTTAAATTTAGCTTCAAATTTAGTTCTTCTTTCAGTCCCGTAAGAGTGAAGTTGTTAGCTCTGCATCCAAGTGAGGTTCTTCCACACATGAATGCATCGAAGTGGGGTTCTTCTCTAACAGGATTGCATATATATGGGGTCCGTCCTCAAAAGGATTGAATCCAACTGTGGTTCCTCCACACCAGAATTGCTTTCAAGTGTGCTTCTTCCACGATTCCTTCAAAGTGTGATTTTTCCACACCGGTATGGCATCCAAGTGTGTTTTTTGTACAAAAGGATTTCATCCAAGTGAAGTTCTTCCACACCTGGATTGCAGGCAATTGTTGTTCTTCCACAGGGTGATTGCATCCATATGTGATTCTTCCACACCGGGATTACATCTAAGGCGGGTTCTTCTACATGGATATTGCATTCAAGATGTCTTCTCACACTCCAGAAGTGCATTCAAGTGATCTAGGTGGGGTTATTCCATACCGGAATTGCATCTAAGTGGAGCTCTTCCACACCGGGATTGCATCCAATTGTGATTCTTCCAAACAGGAATTGCATTCAAGTGCGGTTCTTCCACACCGCAATTACATCTAAGTGTAGTTTTTCCATAGCGGGTTTGAATCCAAGTTGGGTTTTTCCACACCAAAATTGCATCCAATTGAGGTTCTTCCACACCGGGACTAC
Source organism: Ceratothoa steindachneri (assembly GCA_963969495.1). NCBI lineage: Eukaryota > Metazoa > Arthropoda > Malacostraca > Isopoda > Cymothoidae > Ceratothoa > Ceratothoa steindachneri. The sequence goes on from OZ018331.1 coordinate 51,952,522, forward strand.
ATCCACTAGGATTCTTCCACACTCGGACTCTATCCAAGTGGGGTTCTGTTACACCCGGCCTGCATCTAATTGGGGTGCCTATAGACCAAGTTTCCATCTAAGTCGGGTTCTTTCACACCCTGACTCCATCCAAGTGTGGTGATCGAGTCCTATCCACTTTGAATTGATAGCTAGACGCCAAAAAGGATAGCTTTGTAATTTTCGGATACTGAAGGCTATGAACGAAAAATTAGAGTACCAAGTATAAGATCTAAAAACCTTTAAAATTCAAATCTTCTTTGATCCTAGGCAATGGGGCAAGTAAGGCATAACATGCAGAATATGTTAGTATAAAGAGCACAAGATTTCGATTGTCACGAACGGTAACTCTATACGGAAGAGGAAAATAGTGATTACTTGCAGGAAAATAAAGTTCGAATCACTTCTGTCCTTGCTTAAATGTCATCATTGATTACCCCTTTTCGCTTTCCGGCAGTTAAATTTAATGTAACCTCTGATTTTAGAGAGGGAATTTTAAAAATTACAGCCTTTTGCGAGATATGCAAAATGTGTCGAAGATACATATATATACCCAAATCCTTCTGCAAGCTTTAGAACGGTTGTCCAATGAAATCTTCCATATGTAAGCTGCAGCATATGTGTCTACGCTCCACATAAACGTATCTTTGTCGAGGTACCACTAATGAAGGATCGTAAATAATGTGATGAAAAAAAGGGAAGAAAGGTGAGATGAGCATATGCCGATTAACCCAAGGAGGGGATTACTTGGCTCACTGAGACCTATAAAGGTGCGCAACTTTCATATTCCTCGACGGTTCAAGGTCTTTTTTGGTAGCTACCATCGGAAACCCTATGCCACAAATTTCCTATGAATGTACTACGAAGTTTGAGACCTTTGAGGGAAGGACCGAAGTAGGGCTGGAGGGCAGATCTGAGTTTATGTTTAAAATCATGAAACATTCAAATGGCTTCTATATATTAATATGTAAAATTAAATTTAATATCTAATTTTTTATGCAACTTTTCTTAAAAATCTCATTTTCAATTTTAAATCGCCAATCTATCTCATTTTAATGAAAAATTAAATTATTTGGTGGCATCTAAATGAATTGCGGCGATTCCAAATTTCAATATGAGCGCTAATTTATATTCCTTAGATTCAACTATTATTGACATTAGAAAATCTCAATATACAAAAGCCTCTTGTTAATGAAATGTGTTCCTGCTCACCTTTGTCTTTGACTTTTTAAGGTATTTAGTTCGCATTTTTTGGTCATTCCCTGAATGAGGCCTGTATAATAAAGTCCAGAGCACTCGAATCAATTTTTTCCGTTTACTGCCGGTAATTTCTAGACATATTTTATATTATCCATATGTTTTGGAACTTCTCTGCTCACAGAAATGTATTATTTCCCAAATGAGAATATCCAGGATTCGTATGATTCGGCAATATCTGACTTGACCTTGCCGTCTTGAAATAAAAATTTTTAAGCCAATTCGAATTTTAATAGTTATATTCTTGCATCAATAATACGCGGACGTTGACCCGCCCTGAAAGCATTCGTGATATTATTTATCTTTTATGACCTTTCATAGGTTCTTGAACAGATTAATATCCGGAAATCCCCATGTCACAGATTAGATATTTCGATGCATTTGGAATCAGCGCACCTCATTACAACTTGTCGTCTCCTGGAGCATTACTTAAGCATTTCTATGGACATTTAAAAATCATGTTAAAATTCTCTTCAATAAATAGTAAATGTCCGGTTCGGAGACAAATTGTCCTATAATAAGGTCTACACTTGGATAGTATGAGTAACTTCCTTCTTATCACTCTTGATGTCAGTGTATTGTTTCCTTTCTTACCATATGTCTACCCTTCGTCAGGAAAGCACCAAATAGTGAGAAGTGTGAATTAAAAAGAACGCAAGTTTGTAACTATCGTTGCTCATTTTGGGTATAAACTGCACAATGTAAGGCTACCCCTGGTGTAACTATAATGAGTAGTGATTTCCTTTTGCCTTCTTTGCTCTAATCTGTTTGAATAAAGGCAACATTTGCCCAGTCACGCAAATAAATTGAGAGCTACTTTCTGCACCACAATGCAAGGTTGACAACACTGGTCTCAAGTTTCTTCACTAGTTTAATACTTTTAAACGTCATTTGGCAAGGTAGTTTCCTGATATGTACCACAGTGAAAGGGGATGTAAAATTGTAAGCAATACAAGAATCCCAAAACATTTATAACTTTTGCGTCAGACATGTTCAGAACTATCAGAGGTTACTATTCAAAAGTCATGCCTAGGCAAGTTGGTATTACAGTAGTTAAATATATAACAAATATATACAAAAAATGGTAATTATTTCCTCTCTAAATTTTAAAATAGTATTATTAAGGAAAACGAATTTGTCTACTTCTTTCGGCACTTGAATGCATCTCTGTAAATCCTCTTGAGTCTCTTTGAATCGCTTTACTACGAACCTTTCTCGTTATTAGAATTAATTCCGTCCTACTAAAAGCAATTCCTTGTCTTAAATCAACCACTTCGGAAAGACACTTAAACCAATTGGACGCTTCCAATACCCTAAAGTCATTAATCTATGCTCTCATTTAACGTTGTAGCTGACATGCTACAGAGTAAATAGATCTATGTTGTTCTATTCGTCTTTTTAGATAATAACACCACTATATTAACAAGAAATATATAAAAGCATGTTTTCTAAATCTTACAGCAAGTAGTGGCTTGATCTTTGAATTACTATAATATGTTGCTCCCCTCCACCTGCAATATTAGATTGGCTGTTTACCTCATCGTTGTGTGGATGTGAATTGTTCCAATATATTTTCATAATTATTATTTTTATTAGTTACTATTTTACTTTCAGTCAACAGAATTTGTGTGAGAAAAATTAATAATTATAAGTTTCTGACATAATACACGATTTTCCAATCTATGATGAATGGGCAACTAAATTAACTTTTCCAAGCTCCTTAACTATATCCTGGTGTATTGATTGATAATTTTTTCGGCAGTTTCTAGGAATTAAAATTGCAATCGTTCAACTTTATTGGAGTTTAAATTCAATTTTAAATTACCTTAAATTCATCAACAATCATTAGCAATAAACACGCCTTTGGAATTATCCCTAGGATTATTTTTAAACTATGTGAGTTATTCACATAATTCTTCTGACATGTTTCTCTCTAAATCATTCATTAGTGCTTAGACCTATTAGTAAAATAAAATATTAAAGGCTCCTCTTTATTACGTTCTGAATTTCCATTGTTCAAAGAAAGAGAATAACGTTACTGAGTATGTCAAGAAAGCAATCTCAAGCCAGAAAAGGGAGTTTATGATGAATATATCTCTATGAAATACCCTCTATCCCACCCTCATCGAATAAATTTCCTTAAAACAAAGAATTTGAAAAATTGTCTCTCATATTAAGAGACAAATAGTTTTCTATCTATTGACAGCTAAAACTTCAACGGGAGTTTGAATTAAAGAAGAAATAAAATTATATTTGTTTCTGTGTATATTTGGTTCATTGCTTCTTACATCGACTGAGTCAATAAACTGACCATTAACTCTACTTTTATTGGATTCATTTCTTTAGAAAAACAGCAACTCTTGACCACTTTTGAGATATAAAACAATAAAGAAGACGGTAAAAATTATCATTTGAAAATTTTAAAAACTCATTTGTTTTCATCTTTAAGGCCTAATAATAATTCATAGATTTCATTGTAAATGCAGACTTAGATTTTCCTGATTTAACATTGGTATCATGCAGATGATTGAACAAAAATAAAACTTGACTCTTTTCTTAGCAATTAAAGAATTCAGATTTGCTTTTTTTTGTCACTGATCTCTCTGTGGAAACATTAGCTCTTCTCAAGCGACAAGTCTCGTGATCGAATCCTAGTGGAGACTGACACTTTTCACCCTTGGCATGAGTCAACATTATCTAATCCTTATTAAACTCACAAGGGGGGAGCAGTGTCACAAGGGATCTTTTACGAATAGAACTTTACACATATCCGTGGGTGGTGTTATAAATAAGTATAATTAGACTTGTGCCTATTAAAAAAACATGCTATCCCTTAGAGCTGGGAAGAGTTTTATAGTTTGTTTCATAATAGCATATTGTAGATTAGGAGTAACACATGGGCTTAAAATCAAATCGACACGGAAACCAAGGCACCAAATCCTCCAGATTTCAACTACAACACGCTTGATCTGCCCAGTAAAGTAAACTACGAGTATTAGGACAAAACTATTAATAATGCAACTAGATATATTAATAAATTTAGTCTCTTATTTGTATTTCTCTAGAGGAAAGAGTATGTGCTTTCCTTTTTCCAAATTAGCTCAGACGCCTTAGTATACTTATTGTGGTGTCGGTGCTGAATAAAGCATAAGCGAATATTAGCTATTTTCATTCAATTTACCCTCACAAGTGTCTACATTTAAAGCTGTGTTTCTTGCGTTGAATTGCTTTGGCAAGTTGTATTGATATAATGATTTATGTGTGATTAAATAGGTGTGCAAATTAGTGCGCATTTCTACAGAACAGCGTAAAAATTCCGTTTTCTACTGTTAGAAAATATTTGCTCATAACTTCATTTAAGCAGTGTATTTGTATATCTCTCATGAACTTGTTTTCACCTATTTTTGATGAAAATGTAAAATCAAGAAAATTTTGTAGAAAGCAGCATATTTATTTTATTACTTTCTTAGGTTAGACTTATTGATAGGAAACATTCACCATAACTCTAGCGGTAAATGTGATGAATATTAAGTTATTTTTTAATCTATAATCGCCCTGGTATTGCTACTATATTAAAGATTTCACACAATCGTTGAATTTTATATATCATACATTTATATGGAGATATATTTTAATTATTTTGTGGAGCAGCGGTAGATATCCGAGACCCCGATTCACTCATGAATTAGGGTGATAAAGATATTTCTCTCTGGATAACTTAAGATTAGGTGAAGTTCGATTTATTGTTCATTACCACGGAAAGTCATCAATTTTTTTATATTGATTTTGTCTTATTGCTCTTACTTTTTTACTCTGTTAAATTTAAAAATACGTAATAAATAAAAAATATAAGTTTAATTGAGATTATTATTTGAATAAATATTGGCATATTTAAAACAAGGTTTTGGAGAGAAAACCATGATATTTTGGAAATATCAATTTGAAACCGCACACTTTTTGTCATTCTATGTGCTTAGCAAACCTCGTATTCTTTTATTGACCTCTGAATACGTTTATAATTAAAAGAATTGTTTATCTCTAAATAATTTTCAACTATTGTTAGAATGATTAATTTCTTTAGGCCAGGAACATTCGTAGATGGCATAGTTTTAGAATCTCACGATAAAATTCACGGATACTTTTTTTTGTCTTTTTTGTAAAATTATAGATTCAATGATAGATGTATCTCGAAATCAAACTTAACTCATGTGTAAGGAAGCTTCTATTCACATTTAAATATTTTTTATAGAATAAAATAAAGCATTATTTTTTGTGATCGATCTGCAAATCCAATTAGGATATCTTATTCTTGCAGGCCAAATAAAATATTTTTTTATCGCGACCCCTCTCCTTAGATATACCAGTCACAATAACTCCATTCTCTTATTATTTACAAGATTAGAAAGCATTTCAGGAGTTTTAAAATTATGGCTTTTCTAGTTTTCCACATTTTTTTTATATTCGATAGCTGGGCATAGGCCTTTAACCTTTATTCATAACATCCTCTTTACCTAGTTTTGTTGCCGCTCTTTTTATATATATAGTGTAAATATTGTAGAAGTTAACTGAGCAAAGATAATTTCCCTTTCATAAATATTCGCCATCAACGCTACCGAAAGCTTTCCATCTGAAAATGTATGTATCTACCTATAAAAGGGAAAATAGTTTCTAACAGAAGTTTGCTTGTAATTATGGTAAGAGCAATCGTGATATTTTGATTATTAGAACTTAGAAAACTAAATCTCCTCATCCAGAGCATCAAACAGCATCCTGATCAGCTGTTTATTTTTACTTAAGTGAGCAATAACTCATTAGATTTATGCATTTTTAACATTTTCCCTAACTTTTCTTTAAAAATTCATTATAGTAAAAAGATAGTGTATAGTTTTCTTTGCTACATTTAGTCTGCAGTTTGTGAACCAACTTTAGTTAGGTTTTACATCACTTTCTGTTAAGATGTAAAAATTTTCATTATATCCTGCACTAAAATGCTATCTTGCAGCAATTCACCATCTCAATCATTTTATCTAACTTTTAGAAGTGTCGCAAAAAATTATTTAATTAAAGGATGCAAGTTAAAGCTTTTAACCCTCGCTCAAACTCATAGATACGAGTAGAATAGTGAACAGAAGAATAGGGGAGACCGAGGCTAGTTGTTACAATTTTAGTATTTTTACCTCTATTTCTATAACTAATAAAGGAGACTTAAACAAATGTATACTATGAAAAGGTTATTATGTGTGTTACATAATTATGTAACCAAAAGGTTACATACTTTTTAATTCCTGCAATATAATTGAAAATAGCATGAATTCTTTTGTATACAACTTGCCCTATGCGCGGGGCAAGTTGTTACGGACCATGGAATATATTGTTACAAAATAAGAAAAAAATCACATCCTTTATAAACCAAAAGAAATCAGTTATCACTTCATTTCACATAGGTCACATACATAATGATCACTTTCATTTGTGCTACTTACATGGGCTCAATCTTTGAAATTGCACGCATTGCTCCCCTGAGGCTGAATTTGACCATTCATCACCACATGAATCCTCATTTTGTTCCTGTAGTTTCAGGATTAATTTGTGGCTTTTTCTTTTGTTGCATCTCAATCTTTCTTGGGCTAGCTTTTTTAAATGGTCGCAGCTCCTCTAAGGTTTTGAATACTCCTGTAGCTCTTTGTTCTGTCTTTTTGAGAAGAAGATGATTGGTATTTGTAAGGCCTATCTAAACCATCCTTGCTTGTACTTGGAACAGTGTCTGGAATCGTATTCTCAAGGCTTGTTAAGTTCTAAGGAGTTGGATGGACTTGTACTATATGCAAACTTCAGTAGGCTGTAATGGGCTTTTGCCATTTGAGGGGCAAGTTGTTAATGATTGCAACAACTAGCCCCGAAGGAATTATTTTCCTTCTCCTCATGAATATTGATATTCACTTAAAATATGGAAAAATAAAGTTTAATCACATATGAAGAATAAAGACAGTTATTTCATAAATCACATTATTTTTAATGAACATGAGTTTCATTAAGGTCTAGGAAAATAATATGAAAGTTCCGAATACTTACTCCGGGTATCCCAAAACAGTGTCTGCTTGCAGTTTCACTGACGGGTGATCAACTCCTTTAGCACTCAATGAGGACAAGGTTGGTATTGACGCCTTTACGTCTCAAGAACCACGGAGCCAACTGCTGCCATATTATAAAGATATTGACAATGTATCAACCGACCCCTGTATGCAACTAGCCCCGGTCTTCCCTAATGTTTTTCCTCTTCACCCTGTTTGCACCTTTAGGTTGATATAGAGCAATATAAATAAAACAGACGTCAATACTACTAGCAAAACACTAATATATTAACTAAATACGTACATTAAAGAGGAAATGAACGTGAATTTGAATAGTATACATAGTGTACCAAACTCTCCTACCAACATTTTTGGGAGTGAAAACCACCCTTTTTAATGTTGGCATTAGTTTAAATTGAAATTAAACAAGGTTATTTATAGACTATAGAAATTTCTGCTCGTCCCTTTCTTATAATATTTTTCAATACATTCAATAATTCTTGTGGGAAAATTAAATAGTATACATAGTTTGCCACGGAACTATTGGAAGCATATATGAAGACACACCTGCCCTCTCTCATATATATATATATATATATATATATATATATATATATATATATATATTAACCCTTTAGATTCCATTATTTACCACCTCCTTTTTACCTTTTTTTTATTGGTTCAAATCTAATTTGGTTGTTTGTTCGCCGATCATTTCTTTCCCATTTATCCCTGATCTGGGCTGAGATTTGGGCATTCATTCCCTCCAAATTAGCCCCGGTTTCGGGGTATTTACCCTCCATGCTTTTTCTCTACTACTGCCTCTGTCCTTTTTTCTACTACTATACCACGCAAGGGGGCTTCTGGTGGAGAATGGTAACGATGCTGCAACTTACATTTAGAGGATTGTATTCCCCTAGGTCCAAATGCCTATACATCCTTTACTTGCCGGCCGATATGCCTGAGAGAGGATATGTGGATATATCTCTTACACATAGTTTTGGATCTTCTACCATCATATTTTGGTGTCAATGATTTTAGAGAACTGCTCGTCAATTTCTCTTCGGTGTAAATTCCTTTGATGAAGACCCGTTCTTTATTTTTATATTCATTAATTTCCAAAATTGAATTTCCAGAATATATTTTTATTTTCATTATTGCTTTTCATTATTTTCGATTTATATTTTTACCCTATAAATCCCTGAAAGTATAATATTAGTTATTAAGTGTATAATTTTGAAAGTTTAACTGCCAACTATTTCCGCTTCCTTTGTTTCATCTGTTTTATTTATACAAACTATTAATCTAATCGCCGCAAAATTAGCAGAAGGGAATACTGAGCGTTTTTTGATGGAGGTTCTAATAATTAAGTTCCTATCTTTAAGATCGTTGGCTTAAGAGTTTTCCAGCAGTGATTATTTTCACGATATTTCTTTAACTACATCTACGATTTATTTGCTAAAAAGATTCTATTTAAATGTGTAATTTTCAATTACATCATGGGTTTAATTCGATCTTTACTATGTCAAATTTCAGTAATTAACATTTAGAAGAAGTAGAGATCTCCTCTCGCCAAATATAGAGAGGTTGTGCTGAGCGATTGAAGGGAGGAAAGGAAAAGATGACAGGTAAATTAGGAAATCGTGATTCGTATTACAGGTTAATCATTATGTGCTACAAAATGGGAATATTCCTTCTTTTTGTATTTTCCCCTTCATCTGGACTAAATTTCCTTTCCTTTACTGATTTTTCTCTTTTCACTCATTTCATTTTTCTTCTGCAAATTCTAGACCCTTCTCCGTTTCTTCTGCATCCTGCCCAACAAACAGAGAAGGGTCATCTGAGGTGCCCTCTCCTCTCCTACTCTTTGTTAGGCAGAAGGAGTATGGATTTGCAACGGATCCACCTATATTTCCACACACACATTTCTACATTTCGATGTTCGCCATATTAGAACTCTTTTCCATTTTTGTGTGTTAATCGCTGATTAGTTTTGAAATGACATCTTTCTTATCCATATTATTAATAAACCCGATTCTCAGAGAAGAGGTAAGCGAGGATTGCTGATTCTTAAAAGAATTGAAAATAATTAAAAAACCGTTTCCTTTTTCAAGAATATTGAGAATGAATTTAGTATCACGAAAAGATAATGTTTTCCCTATCTGATTAAATGAAATTTGAATAGTAGTCTTCAAGGTATTGCTCAAGTCTCTCTTTATTTGCAAGTGAAAACACAAAAGTGGAATTAATAATTCGTAAAATATTTAATTGTGATGTGGGAAATATTGACATATAATTTAGGCGAATCCTTAAACTTTGCTGTTATAAGAAACACTGCATGTACTCAGAAATTTCAGAAAATCAGATAAACGCAGGGGCGTAACATTTTTATTTGAATACTACTATGAATATAATAGTGAAATTAGTAGGATTATCAGAAATAAGTTATATATACCGCAAACAATAAACAAGAATTCACAATAAAACAAAATATGCCAAAACCCGTAATATCAGATAAGCAGATAAATCCCGGTGAAAACTATGTTAACACTAATTTGATACGAGACGCTCAGTTGCGTATTCAGAGTCGCATGGCAGCGATGAGAGCATTTATTCGTTGAAGAATACTCTCTCAGAGGGCGCAACATGTGAGGGAAGTGTTTCTGGCACACTCCTATTTGATGACTGCCTTCAGTTGTTTATTTTATACTGGCTGACGAGGCCTTACACCCTTTTTCAGGTACTACTAAAGGTTGTTGAGTGTAATCCACTCAATCATCCACAATAAATTAGGTCTTTGCTGTTCCTAGTATATCGAATACTATTCAATAATTCGTCAATAACTGAATGTGATTCGCCAAACCTCCGGGATATTTGCTAACAGCTGAGAACCTCATTGTGCAACGTGCGTATCTGACTTCTTTTGTCTCCGGTATTGATGCATGTTTCGCCAATTATTGCATCATTACTGCCAACTGCTACCAGGACTTGATACATTTCAATAATAGTAACACGGAAGTTTGTACTTTGATTTGGCTTTTTCACATGTATAGAATACATGCATGCGAACCTTATCAACATATCGAATACTATTCAATAATTCGTCAATAACTGAATGTGATTCGCCAAACCTCCGGGATATTTGCTAACAGCTGAGAACCTCATTGTGCAACGTGCGTATCCGACTTCTTTTGTCCCCGGTATTGATGCATGTTTCGGCAATTATTGCATTATTAATGCCAACTGCTACCAGGACTTGATACATTTCAATAATAGTAACACGGAAGTTTGTACTTTGATTTGGCTTTTTCACATGTATAGAATACATGCATGCGAACCTTATCAACATATTCATTGACGTGCATAATAAACAAAAAAATTTATAAGTGTCAGAAAGCTACAAAAATAAATAAAAGCAGGGACCTAAAATAAATAAGAAGGTGAAAACGACCAACACGGCGGTAACAAACATTATCACCTCAAACTAGTTTATAATGCCTATATTAGACTTACTAGAATATATGTAGTAGAATGGTTCTTTATGTTCCTACAAGCTGCATTGTTTCTAAAGTGCATGGCTACTGACACCTCGGAGGGCGCCTAGAAAAATGTCTAAAATAAATATTCCATTTATGCCTATATGGAATGTTCATTTCCAGGGAGAAAGTGTTGTAAGGAGAACAAGATTTTGACGTATGTTAAAAGGGGTTGATTTAAGAAAAGATCCTGCTGAGTATAACTGCATATTAGATAAATGCAAAATGAGTGAAAACCGTCTTAAAGCAAACATAGAATGCTCCAGGAAACATATAGGAATGAAGTAGGTCATAGAGGAAGGGAAAAATTAATGAAAGAAAATAAGGCAAAATGAATTTAAAGGATCATGGATTAAGAAGGCGGACAAAAGGCATCTATTTCTTTGAGAAGAAACAAAGGGGTGAACAGAGCTAGAACCTTTTGAATATGGGTTCTTAAATACATAGTGATGCTAGAGGTTAAAACATAAATCGATAAGGACCGAAAAAGCGCACAATTCGGATCCCATCTCCTCTCTTCGGTGACGAAAGCCATAGGCCTATTATGATGTGCCCTATCGAATGAACACTTTAGGAGTAAATGAACTAATTCGTCTAAATATCCCCAAAACTAATAGTTTGAGGCCTAAATATGCCTGGCTAAAGGAGATTTTACCGTTCACAAAGTGTTATAATCATAAATTCACCAAACTATTTGTGGCATCACAGAGAAATTAAGGGGGGAGTGAAATATGTATAATCGAAGACTTTGATTGGTGACTAAAATGACATGAAAGAGATTTATATCATTTCAGTTATGTGAAATAGCGTGGTTATAATATTTATTATTTATGGCAGTTTCTGTAGTCTCTCAAGGTTAGTCAGGCGGAAATAGGCGTTTATATTTGATTTATTGGAAAGAAAATGATGGACACAGAACTAATAGGGAACCTGTCAACCCCTGCAACTCGACAATTTGGTGTAAATAATTTCACTGAGAATAGTTTTCCTCAAATAAGAAACAAATAAATTACTCAAAATAGAAAGAAAATGTCTATCTAAACCTTTGAGAAGAAAAGCGTGCCAAAAAAAATCCCCAATTTTAATGTAAACAAAATATAACTTCTTTAAATAGCGTCGCTTACCAATGTGATAATCTTGTGACGATAGAGGATTAATGCATATCCAAATAAGGAAATGAATCTTGGTTTTAATATAAAGAAGACTAAGGAGGGAATCACCCTCAGAGAGCTTGTAATGAAGGTGGTAAAGAAAGAAGGAGTGAATTTGTGTTGAATAAATATTTCTGCCGATAGTCTCGGGTTAATTGTTGAATAGAGTGCTAGTACCTGCGAGAGGCATTGGGGCACGATTGCTCTTGCTTTACTTCCATTCTCTATCTCGAGAGTCGAATAATTGAAAAGGATTCAATTGGGATAGATGCACTAAAAAAGGAATAGGGACAAAAGAGTAGAAAGATTGAATTTGATTTATTCTGAATTATCTGCATTCCTATCCTCAGAAATGTTGGTGGACTGTAAATTGGACCTATGAGCCATGGATGTGTTATTTGCATTCAATCTAAAACACAAAACTTTTTAAGACAATGACGGCATTATTTGCTAAGGCAGAAGAAATGGAAGAAAGGAACAGATAAAGCATAAATGTGTATAAAACAAATTACTATGAAAAGTTGAAAAATTAACAACTAAGGATCATTTCCTAGCCACCCAGAAATTGCCTAAGGAACCCAGATAGATGACGTAAAAGCAATTTGATCATCACTAAACCAAACATCATTGGGCCATGTTATAAAGATTGCAAGATGAATATTGTCTGTGACCAGACCAGTTTAATTCTAGTTCATTTGTCTTCATCGGAAGGTCGGTCAAATTTTGGATAGAAGCCTTTACAAGTTAAATAATAAAGGATTTGTACATAGCTCTTAAGGAGTATTTATAGGAAGTTATACTCTATATTCTTATAGAGCCGTTTCCTTTTTTTTCACAGCATATTTGCACGTTCACCACCATTTCATATCTAGCATCATTCAATTGCACTCCTCTAATCGACCGTATAGCTTAGATTGTAAATCATATTCATTCCTGTTTCGTTTTTATGTTTCAGTTACACGAATCTTTCAATTCTTTCGAATGTATTTGGGAAATAATGGGAGTGACGAAATAAGAAGTAAAGGAGAGTTAACTGAACAAACACTCCCAAAACCATCACATGCACTCTTATAAAGGTGAAAACGTTCTACAATGGTAGCTCTCGTTTAGCAGCATTCGAAACAGACCTTACAGTGCTAAGCGATGTACTAAACTAACTAGAAATTAAAATAGTAATTAGGATTCCTACAAGTAATCCAAGATTAAGAGCCTGCACATTTAGATACGATGAAGAAGTTGAGGACATTTATTAAATCATCTTAAATTAACTTAAGTTAATATTCGCAAATAATCAGCTCTACATGATTATGGAAAAGATTATTGCAAATATTAGAACAACGACACCAGAGCCAAGTTGTAGAAAAATTGAAATTCGGAGATATGAAAGAACTCGAAAAGGTTTAGTTAAATTAACAGAAAGCGCCCAATTTGCAGCATAAGCACCATGGTAAAAGAACTACAAAAGAAAATGGATATAGAAAAGATCAAATGACTAAATAATTAGATAAATAACTTCCATGACAAGACATCATCTAATTAAGGACGTAAATTTCACTCTGTATACAGGCAGCAACTAAAATTACTTATTAATGAGATAAAAATAGTCTATAACGAACGAGAACAAATTTCAGGACAAAGAGAACAAAGAAACCCAGTTAAACAGCTAAAAAAGAAAATTATTTAATCTGTGCACTTTGGAAAATAACAATAAGAAAGGTTATCTTACGCTAAAATAAAAGAAGCTACGAACGGTTTTCTAGGTTACCCGCGAAAAATGAGAAGTGGTGAAATAATTAAGGGAAATATGGAATATATTGTACTCAACATATCTATTAGACAATAACTCCTCTCAATCAACCAACCACTCTCACTTCCTCAGTTATACATTCGCACAAGCAACAGATCCCTTTTCCTTCTTGTAAACTGCCGAAGAGACTTCTATTACTATACTCTCGGAAACCAAAATACTCCTAAATAGAGAGATTGATTCGTTCAATAAGATCCCAAAACCAAAACTTAAAGAATCCACTTTCCACTAAATCCACAATAGTTGAAAATATGCTCGGAATGATAAAGTGAAATAAAATTCGATAAAAAATGGATTGAAGAAAAACATTGAACATTAGAGAATTCAAATAATTTTAAATCTTTCTTTAAAAGAAAATAGATTCTAGGAGCTAATTTTTAATTAGCCTTTAGAAATTCATTGGTGCATGTAATTTTATTTTATCTCTCCAAAGTTATTTGACAAATTCTATTTTGAATCGACCCAGTTGGTAATAATATGTTGGAAAGAAAGTTCTTGCACGACTTTTATTGACAATGATTTACAATGCAGCAAAAGAAATATATCGATAAACAATGGAATCACCGTTATTTTCAAGCACCTGAAGGTAACCAGGGGATGGATCATGGATGCATTTGTTGTCAAATTGCACTGGTTTGCTATCAAAGAATTCTCCAACTGAAATTTTCAGTTAGTTATGATTTTCAAAGATTTTGCTATTGAAGATGTTCTGCAGTGCCTCAATATATGGTAGTCCGTTGGCGCGAGTTCTGGTGAGTAAGATGAGTGAGGTAGAACTTCTCACCCTAGCTCTAAGACTTTTTCATAGATAAGATTTGCGCTATTATGAAGAAACTTTATATGAGTAAATTCTTCTCCTTTCTGCGAAATTGCATCTACCACCTTTTTTAGTTGTTGGCCGTATTATTTAGCGTCAAAAGATTGATTGCGTTGCAACATTTTCCAGTAAATCACCCCTTTCACTTCCTATCAGGCACAACCCATAAGCTTCATTATATTTCTGCTGGCATTTGCCTGAAATTATGCAGGTGCATCTTTCTTTGTCCAGCTTCTTTTGTGCGTCATTTTCGAGTATAGATACCATATCTCATTTGCAGTAACCACTTTGTTCAGTCAATAAAAACGACCTTTATTGAACAGTAGTGTCATGAAGGCGTCTATGCGCGCTGGCGATCGAAGTCGGTCAGTTTACGTGATGAAAATAATCGTTAGCCTGTAATAATTACTAAAAGAAAAGATTTACCGTTTTACCGGAAACAAGGTATAAATAACTATAGTTATCTTGTCACTATAGGTTCGACCATTTGTCCTTCTTATTCTGAAGCATATTTCAAATTTAGAATGTATTTTTCGGAGGAAATTTGGCCTAGAGGAGTTGACTGTATATTTAAGGTCACAGAATGATGTATATTGGTTGCTTATTGTGTAATTCTATCTAGTTTTGTGTAGCTTTTGAGTTTTATTTGATTGCCATACCCTCTAGAAGACTGATTGCAGTGTGTATCAACATATTGTGCGAGTAAACTATATCATTTAAACTCGCCACGTTTTTTCTTGTGGTTTCGCAAAATCTTTTACTTTCATACATTTTCACTTCTCTTTTAAGCATAACTTCGTTTGATACTGATTAAGGGGAATTGAAACCTCTTTAGGCCTTGATTTGAGTAACAAAACAAAAATGTGTGAAATGGTATAGTGATCAATTGCCTTCAAAATGATCGTTAAACCTATAATTAAGAGCCATATTTTCTAATTAGTTGATAGGATAATTTTTTTCAATGCAGCCAAATCAATCTGTAGTTATGATGAAATGAATAATGTATAGAAAGAATAAGATATAATCTCCAAATTTTCTAGTAGCTAATTGTGTCATTATATATCATATAGCTTCCAATACTGCGGAATAGATCTGCACAAATTGCAACTTTTAGCTTACCTTTTTGCCATTATCACAATTAACGTTATTTTATTAATACAAATGCATAAAGTTGACATTATTCACCAGATTATTCATTGCAGCGGTGGGAGATCTTCTTTTATGACTATCTTCATCTGCGATCTTCTTCTGTTGGAAGTTTCTGTTATTAATTCAAGTATGCCACTAATTAGTTAGAATTGGAATTAATAGATAAGATAACTAAAAAAAACACTTTGATTTGACTTGATTTTTCTACTGTGTATATGTAATATAATTCCGCTGATCCAGAATGCAAGTATATTTTGCCGCCTATCGATCGTTTTTAATTTAAAACGTTAAAACATTTAATATTAGGTTTCGTATATTGTTTTTTTGTAAGATTTCAATATATTAGGCATTTACTAGGTTTACAAGGATTGTTTAAAAAATATTCATATTCTTAGGCCTATGGAATCGGCGAGGTACCTCTAAAAAGTGCAAAAATGCAAATTGGCCACCTAGAAGTGTGCGAGCCTTTAACGTTCTACAATGTATGCGTTTAAACTTAGATCATATTTGCACGGTTGACTCAGAAAGAAACTCATTTCGCTGAGAATTCATTAATATTTTATCACAGGCAAACAAAGTTTAATCTTTTAAAGAAAGAGTTTTATTATTAGAGGACGAAATAACTTGAAAACCTCAAAAAGGCATTTTTTGTCAAAAGGTTTGCGAGAGTAACGTCTTGTAAGTGATAAGTTTTGGGAGGTGATAATTTGTAGAATAATTATCAAATTTAGTGATAATTTGTTTGATCTCATTGACCTTTGAGCTAACCGAAGTAAAGCAGGTGATGAACACAGGGAGGAACTGACCAAAGGTGTTTAGGTAATTTGTATTTTGATTATGAGACTAAAATAAATTAATAACTGCGTAGAGAATAGTCGGAAAGTAAAATTTTAATAAGTGTACGATTAATTTAGGCACTTGATCGAGAATCTATTGTGCGTGAGAATTTACTGATTGGAGTTTCTTTCCACTCACCTTGTATATCGTGCCTTTAAGTCTTGCAGGTGCTCTTTTGTTCTACGTTTTCTGATGGTTTCCTATTACACCTTGAAAACTTAAGCATTTATGATGAAAGAGCTTTTGTACATCAATCCTTTTATTACTCTCTCTTTAACAATAATAGGATGTTACTAATTTTAGAAAATTCCTCTTCATTTTCTCTCTGGTACGGAATTCAGTTTTGATTTTAGAGAATATATTTTTCTTCAATATTCATTTTAATTATTATTTATTTATTTTATTTTCCTGTAAATCCATATCTGGACAGTTTTATTTGTTTTGGGGATCATTAGTTAAGTTGAACTGCTTTCTATTTAAGCTGTTTTTCTTATTTCCTTTTTAGTTATACGAATGATTGTAATTCTTACGCCACAAATTTCACAGCCAGGAATATTTAGCGTTTTATGATGGAGGTTCTATTACATGAGTTCCATTATTTATGATCTTTAGCTTAAGAGTTTGCCTGTGTGAATATTCTCCTCGTACCTTTTCTTCTACATCTACAATCTACTTGATAATAAAATATCCATAAATAGTTGGACTTTGAATTCACAATTGGGTTTCATTCAACCTTTCTTATCTCAATATTTTGCAATTTATGGCAAGAAGTGCTAAAAGATTCTACATTTTGCTGTGGGAAATATTATAAAAACTTTGCTGTTTTGTCCGTAAAACAGAAAATCAGAAAGTGAATTCAGAAAGCAGAGCAAGAATTCGATATCACGAAGAGATAATGGTTTTTTTTATCTGCTTCACAGAATTTAGAATTGCTTCACCTTTGTATAATATTTAGGTGTAATGTTGGAAATATTCGTAATAACGTAAAATGTACGCGAAGCCATACCCTTTGTTTTTACGAAACGGTACAATACCTTTTAACTCTATCAGTTCGATGCTTGATTTAAATTTCTACAAAAAATATAAAATTTATCAATCAATCAATACAACTAAAAGAAAAATAGTGAGGGAACCTGAAAGAAAAAGGTTTAAAAGATGCACACGAAGAGCAGTGCTGTGTCAAATTATCACCACTAACTAGGGTTTCTAATTCTTATATTAGACTTATTATCATCAATGTAGGAAAAGGTTGATTTATATTTATCCACGCTTCAATTTATTTTTGTCAGCTCAATATTTATGAGTGATGAGTCATTTTTTCTCTCCCATATACATCTAAGGGAATTTATTATATTTATTATTATTTCTTTTGAAATTAAATTAGAGTAATGGAAGCTTGATAAGATTTTGAAACAGAGAAAAGCGAGATAAATAAAGACTTAAACAAAATTGATGATGATCTTCATGCCAAAGTTGAGAAACTCATAACTTAAGTTCCCATCACGGTGTGAAAGATATTGATTCCACATTGCAAGATTCCGAAATTATCGAAAATGGCTAATTTTATTGTTTAAATATAAAAATTTCAGATTGCTGTTGAAGGAATTGGAGTAGAACTTTCGGCCAATACACTTTTATAAATTCTATATATTCTACATGGCATCACACTTAATTGAGTTTTAAAAAATATTAAATAGAGGAATAAGAGTTTAACTTATTACTAATAAAAGTTTAATTTTATGGTTATTTGCAATGGTACATTTCAGTCGGACAATGTTGGAATTGGACAATCGACGGTCTGACGTATGATGAAAAGGATGGAGAAATCACATAAAAGGTTTTGGATCACTACAATTCGTACTAATGTAGAGAGAGTAAAACCTGGCGTAGAATAAAGAGAAATAAATAAAGCTCATAGAGCAAAGGAAAGTTCAAAAGACACAACACGGTAACAAAATCACCCAAAAACACATATTTCTTAAATAGGATAACATCCAGGGAGATCTTAGCTAAATCTAATTGAGATATGGGGTCTTAAAGGAAGTGATGATTAGGGAGAAGTGAAAATTAGATGGAGGTTCATTCAGAGTCGTAATTGGATGAAGCATAATTCAACAGAGACAAAGAAAGCCGACAATTATAATTAATTTTCTCCCACCCACTCCTCTTCGTGGACAAAACCCATAGGCCTCTTGTGGTGGGACCTATAGAATGTCCATTTTAAGACGGTATGAAAATTTCTTCTAAAGACACTCTGCTTTTAGCCAAAAATGGATCTAACCTTTGGGATAGAGAAAATTAAGTGATCCCAAAGTGGTATAATCATAAAGTGACAAAACTATTCGTAGCACCATTTATAAATTAGGAGAAATGAAATATAAATACTCGTAATTTGAGGCTTTAATTTGCTGATATAAATATAAGGAAAATGATTTGTCATTTTCTTTATGAAAAATGCTTAATTATAAAATTCATTATTTATGGCAGCTCCTGTAGTCACGCAAGGATATTCATTTTCATAGGGGAGAATTGGGCATTTAGATTTCATTTATTCGAAGAGAAAAGATGTACACAGAACCTCAAAGAAAATCAACAATTAGGGAGCAATTATTTGACTGAGAATTGTTTTAATTAAATGAAAAACAAATATATCGCTATAAAATGTCTGCCTAAATTAATAGAGGAGAAATGTGGGCACCAAGTAATTATAATATTAAATGTAAATAAATAGAGAACTTTTTAAAAATGTTGAATTAAATTTGTTATCGTGTAACGATAGAGGATTAATCCATATTCAAATGAAGAAATAAATTGTGTTATTAATATAAACACTCAATTAACGATTGAATCCCCCGCCAAGTGTTTTTAATGAAAGAGCCAATGATAGAATAAGTGAATATGTGGTGAAATAGAATGTGTTATGGATAATTTGTCACCTAACTTCAATATTTATTATTTAATAATATCCTGGTAAGCCAAATCCACATCCTCCAGGCAGCGTCGGAATCTGCTGAAGGCCTTCATGACGGTTTTCCTTTTTGAACTGGCTGAAGAGTGTGGTCATCCTGAACCTAAACTCTATTTTGTTGGTGCATGGGGACTAGTTGCTCTCTCTCATCGAAACAAGTTCAAAGTGATGTAGTCCTGCGAGTGAAGAGGATGTTCGGGAGGATGTGGTCAAAAATATAGCCTGACAGCTAAGACTGAATTCCCTTGTTTGTGTGGCATGGTAGAGAGTCCTCAAGCCAAACCTAGGCCTTAGAGCGTCCCCGTGCAAGTCCAAAACAATATCAATTTCTCAGGTTACTTGACATCGTCCTCAGTATTGAGTCTGAGGCCGTCCGGTGAAAAGAATGTGGTCATAACATGTTCTTCGTAGATTGTGAGCGGTCTTACCCTCGTAATCAGAGCCTAACTCATCTAAATCTGTCCAGACTCTCTCCACTGTCCTCAGCTCCATATCCATTTACCCGGAAATCTTCGCTTTGGAGTTTAAAGTTGCAATCTGCGAAATATTCCACATCATTTCCTGTATTTAGCCGCAAACAACACTTCCTTCTTTGTCACCTGGACTGCAAGTAATTGCAGGGGTTTGGGGATAGAAATAGCAGCCAATCCCTTAGCTCTCAAGTTTAGCATGATTGACTGTGCTAGGCCTGTTTCCTCCTTCCTGAATTAAATAAATAAAAAGAAAGATATTGAATTGGAATGGAATTAGCGCGAAAGGAAATGTATGGGTTATATGATAAGTTTTGAAGATAGATAAAATATTAGTGTCGTGTTATCGTAAGTGTATACCTTAGCAGCTGAGAAGGCAATTACACTTAGGTGCAGGCGGCCGTCAGATGACCAGCTGTGCAGAGCTAATGATGAGGGAGAGTGAGTCTTTCTTGGGTACGAGGAAATATAAAGTGATTAAATCTATGCGAGTGCCTTTTCGTTGGCCGAGGGAGTTCTTTAAGTGCCAAGTTGCATTTAAAGTTATTGAAAGATAAAAACGTAAAATGAATGTTTATTTACAATAAAAAACAAGATAAATATGGAAATTTGTATGCAGAAGTCTAGGTAAATCAATACATTACCCTATACATAAATACACTGACACAGCTGCGTGTCCCTCCCTTATTCCAAATTCGCCATTCGCATCGAATCCCCTCCACCACTTTTCGCGCCTTTGAGACAACCAAATTTGCGGCCAGCCACACAGGAAAATGTCTACCTCAAAGGGTACCTGCTAGCTGACGAAGGACCGAGTTATTTCGCCCTGTCGTGAACCGCTATGTGTGACGAGGAAAGCTCGGATAGCACCGAGGTGTGAAGGATTTGGTCTGTCCTGGCAGAAGGTAAATGGACTTTCGCCCAGCAATACGGATTTTATAAGAATTTTTTGCTCTCTCTCTATTTTTGCTCATGAGGGAAATAAAAGGGAAAATTCTCCCTGGAGTCAGATAGAAAATCTTGAACCTACGTTGTGCGTGGAGCTAGTTCCACAAAGGAAACAGTTCGCCCGTTGCAAGAAAAGAACTTCGGGGAATTGGTTGTTGCCGTCAGGGTACTTGTAGGTGCCATACTTCTCGCAGACAACCCCCTTCAGATTCAGAAGTTACACAGGACCTCCCTCTATGAATTACCTTAGATGCAGCTAGGTAATCATTTTGGCTCCTCACTCCAGGCGCCAATAATCGGAAGAAACACTTCAAGGAGAAGAATTCCAATTGGAGTCACAGTCTAACTCGTCTTCGTGATCCGGCCTAGGATCGTTATATCAGGACGCTGGTGTAGGATTACCCACTATTCGGTAACCTCGGACGACCGGCCTATGGGTGAACATCATCGGAAGTTGAAGACATTCACCTCTACCCTCCAAATACTTTCGAACCCTAATGTATCCTTAAAGTGAATTATCACTTCCTCTAATTTTACCAGCTTATCCGTTAACTAGAAATTCCATCTTGAGCTCATAACCTTGATTATTTCAAATGATTAATTCAGTGCTTAATTCCAAAATATTATTCAATCTATTTTTTCGGGTAAAATTAAGACGCAAGCATCCTAGTAGGAAGAATTCAAGTGTAAATCCCATGAAATTTTATAGACTTAATTATTCTGTGTAAAGATTAATCCTATTTATACCTATATACATTGTTTCATAATTCTAATATATGTATATTAAATATTATTTTGGTATCTGTGTGTTTAACTATTTTGGACGATTATTTGGCAATTATTAAGCAATCCACTCGGCTTAATTCTTAATATTTCCTAAGTCTACCCATGCTAGGTATTTACTGAGTGAGAACACACTCAGGAGATCATTATTCTAATTTTGATCAAAAGGGACGCAACGGGGTTCTTCTTATTTACCGAAAGTAGCTACGGTAGGTGTATTGGCTACACTTCACCTCCACTTCACCTTGGTGCTGGATTATAATATATGCCTAGGAAGTGGGACTAGGATTAACCACTCACTAAACCTCGACAATGTACATAGGGATAAATTGAGATATAAGGTCGGGCACAAAGTGAATAATAACTCAATTACTAAAGAGACATTCAGAGGATAAATATTTGACTCGGTCAGAAAGGAACATAAGGACAAAAGATCATAATCTTCAAGGCGGAATATAAAATGGCAAAATGCTCTTACCTTGTAGACTTGACTCTTGATGAGAGTCGAGGTGAAACCAAAACCCTGATTCTTTCAAAATGAGATAATCTTGCGGCATCGGCGAAGTAATCTCAACGGCAGGATTGGATTTCCTTGGGCACGAGTGATGTAATCTTGAATACTAAGCGAATTACTCTTTAAAGGGGAGACGAGATATTCTTGAACTCGGAGCTAGATATTCTTAGATGCGGGAATAGGTAATCTCGAACGAGGGTGCGAAATAATCTTGAAAACAAGATGAGATGAGTGTTTCGCACAATTCTTCGAGGAAATGCCGATTCGCGAATTTGGCTATTGACTGGGGCCAAAATTCACGTCAATTAGTCTAGCCGACGAAACCTTCTAACTCTGAGGTTCACCTCGAGACGACGGGTATGTATCCCCGCGGAAAGAGGACGGTACTCTCTCTTTAGTAACGAGAGACCTCAGGTTAAATAACACGTTGGCTTGCTCTCTAGAAGGCCTCGAGGGCATAGCAGTCCCATGGAAACATAGTCGCGCCTATTCTTCGTCTATCAGACGAGATAAGGCCTTGGGAAGACGTATATTCAGGGGGCGATCCTTGCCTCAAGGCATGAGAATTACCTGAAGACTCGTGTCTGTGTAAGATTAGTATCCTTCTGTGACATGGAGGTCTCTGTGAAGGAGTTTCAGCGGGGGATCGGCCGGCGTAAACAAATGCAGCTGAGGAGAGTCGCGTTGGCTGTTCCCACTTAAGAATTTATATGTTGCCTCGCTTTTTGAAATCCTGCTTAAGGCCATGTGGCCTCTACCCGAAGAGAGTGAGGGTAGGTCCCTGTGGACCTTCGTGGTCGGCCTCTCATAATTAGATTAGATTTAATTTGATTTGTTCTTTAATTTTGTATGTTCAAGGCAAAGAATTACAGTAGGAGGGAAAATTTTACCCATGATCCAATAATGTGTTATTTGCATTCATTAAAATAAACTATCTTCTGCAGACAATATCCTTTTGTATCGGGGAAAAGTAATGGACGAAAGGAACAGATAAAACATAAAAATGGATAAATCCAATTAATATGAAACTGTAAAAATATAAAGTGAAAAATGGCATTTATATTGCCTTCCGGTAAGGCAGGCTAAAGAACAAATACACACTAAAGGTGGAAATTGTGCATTTATAGAGAATTATTTTTCCACAGTTTCTTAATGTCCTTTTCTTTCACGCCCATCCTACTTGCGAGTTCTCCATCATCTTCTTTTATCTCGCATTGACTTTCAGTCCTCTGCTTTGTCATAAATCTTACTTTTAAAAAGTTATGATGACATATTTCAGTTCACTTCTAGATCAACTTCAAACATTCGATCTTCTTTTAGTGACAAAGTTGCCCTTTACCTAAGAGATCAAATTTCTAAATAACAATACTTACGAGTAAATTTTCTTATTCATCATGAATCGTATATAAAAGCTCTTCCATTTTTCAACCAAACCTATCTCTTTTCATCTTTTTCATCATTGATAAACGCAATTTTGAAACACCTTGCACCAAGATACATAGACTGTTTGTAAATAATTAAAGTAGCGAAGTAGGAAAGAAAGGATTTGTATTGAACAAACAATTGGTACAGGGTCGTATAACCTGTTATAAAGGAAAAACCGTTGCATTATTGCGGCTTACATTTATTCATACATTGAGATATAGCAACATTCATAATAGAACTTACAGTAATTATCGACAGACTATAAATTAAAATAGCAAGTAGGTATCCTACTAGTGATCCAAGATTAGGGCACGACAACATTTGACTAAGGGAAAAAACTTGAAAACCTTCTATGTAACGATTTTCAAAAGACATAAGGAAGAAAACAATCAACTCATGATAATTATTAGTAAATTTATTCCAAATATTTGCAGAACAAAGACATTAGTCCTGAGTAAAAGAAAAATCCATGATAAGCATTGGAAATTTTCTTGAAGAAAGTTTAGTAGAATTTGCCAAAACCTCAAATCTTTGCATTATACAGTATACTCCATTAGAAAGTAGCTATAACAGAAGATATATAAGAATAGGGATCAAATAAACCAATAGTTAGATAAATTACTTATACTTTAATAAGAAAACTTCTAATTACGGACATATTACTTCTCTCTCCATCAACACAAGTAGCAAACGCAAAATACCTACTTGAACAAATAAAAATATATCTATAATGAAAGAGAACAAAGGCTCATCCCAACTAAAGAACCAAAACGGAACAGCACTTTCCAAACTACTCAAGAAACCAAGTTTAATGCACATAGTGAAGGTGAAGGAACGAACCCTAAGGTCCACCTTGAGCCTTCCCTTTCAAGGAGAGACCACGTGGGCCTACGCAATATTTAAACGAAAGGAGAGAGAACTATTCTTGCGTAGGAAAACTTCAAAGCGGCTGATAACACCTGTGTTTGATCAGTCAGCCTATCTCCCGCTGGGACACATCTTTCGGATCCTCCCCTACCTAGAGGCCAGGTTCGACACGAGAAGAAGCTTCCTCGGTGGTATTATCTCGTCTGGGCCTAAAGAGCCTGGCTCACTGGTTACTCCTGAGAGACTGCCATGCCTGGATGCTTTCTAGCGAGGAAACCAGCATGGTATTTATTGTGAGGTCAACCGTTACTCGTCAGAGACTACCGCCCACCCTTTCGCGGAGATACAGCCCCTCGTTATGAGTCGAACTTCGGAGTTAGGTCTCATCGGTTAGAGTGATTTTCGTGAGTTTGTCTACAGTCAATCAGCAAATTCGTGAAATGACTTCTTCTTTTGAGAATTGCGCGAACCACTCTTCTCATCCCGTGAAGGAAACCTCGCCCCTCGTCGGAGATTACTTATCCTAATTCGACTCGTCCGTCAAGAGTACAACGCCTCTCGAGCTGCAAAACTAGCTCACCTCGTAAGAATCACTCCTCTCACCAAGAGCCAAGACGTCAAGGTAAACCTCGTTTACTTCCTTTCGAGAATAATCCTCCTTTTTCTCCTCGCCACCTGATATCCTCCTCCCGACCTTTTAATTGTACTCCCCAGTGATTAACAACATTTTTTCTTTCTGACCAAGTCCCATAATTTTATCCTCGTTAATCTGATTTGTATTTTATTTATTATTTGCCTCTATAGACATTTCCATAATTAGCATTATTAGTGTAATTAAAGTTTAATTTTGTTTTTAATCTTTCAATAACCATGAATAAAACCTGGTATTTACATCTTCCCTTGGCCAACCATTAATCTACTCACGCACTCACCTCTTATTAGCCCTGTGAAGCTGGTCTATCCATCTGACCGCCTGCAACGTAAGTAAACTGCATTTCCTGCAGCAAAGGTATCCGCTCACGAATACCACGACAGTGATCAAATGACCCGTTTTGCATTAAAGAAATGCAACAATAATATAACTGTAAATATTTTACGCTGTGCAACTTTGCAAAGTAACACTAAGATAAATTCATCCAACACAAAAATAAAAGAAGCTGCGAACGGTTTTTTAATTTAACTGCGAAAAATGAGAATTGGTAAAAAAAATTGAGAACCCACTATATTAGACAATGGCTCCCTTCGCACACGCAACACAATTTTTTCTTCTAGGAACCTTACGATGAAATTTCTACTTCCACACTGCCATGAAGCGGAACACTTCTGAAATGAGTAATTAATTAGTTTTACAAGATCCCAAAGCACATCTAAGTGAAAATACCTGCTTCTCCACTTTACACTCAGTCCATATTACATGAAAGTATGTTAGGAAGAATAAAGCGAAATAAAATTGGAAAAACTTGACTGAAAAAAAGAACTGAATTTTGAGGAAATCAAGTATTTTGAAATGTTTTCTTAAAGGAAAAAGGATTTCAAAGAGCTCATTATAATGTGTCTATTAATTCATGAAAATTTTAATTTGTTAATAATAAAAGATGAGTTCCAATCTTCTATTTGTGGAGAAAATTCAGAGCATGTGTCTCATTTTGTAGTAAGTTGGGTGCGAAGAGAGTATATGCGCTATATATGTCTCTCTTTGTTTTATATTCTCATATTATTTTATTTTTCTGAGGTTATAAGATGAGCGGGAAGAGGGTTGTCTCATGAAGAATTAGTAGTAAACCATTAATCTATTTAAATGCCGAATTATATTTTGTTGCGAAAAGAAGTACAACAGAAATATTGCTGAATCACGCACGTCTACCTGTATAGTTACAAGTTTTCTGATGTATTATTCTTATCGCATGGATACATTTAAATAATTTTTGCGTCATTATTAGTTTATTATCGTTTTGAATATTTTCTTATTATATTCTATGTATTTAAGCCACGTTGTATTAATTTAAATTGTTGTATTGCTGATAATGAATAGTTGTTCATCTCCAAAATTAATATAGTAATTACCTTCCAAGTATTAGTACTGTATCTATGTTTTTACTTTGGTTTGTAAGAGTTTGTAAAGTTTTATTGATCTACACACGTTTATTCTTATTTTATTTCTTAGTTATTTGATCGTTATTAGAGCTCGTTTATTCATTTTTACTCATTTTTTTAGAATGTACCTCAGAGGAGTACTTTTCATAGTCAAGGTTAGCATTTAATACATATACATACAGATATATACACTAAAAAGACGTTCAGGTGCGTTTTTACCTCGAGTTTCTTATATATCCTTTTAGGTTTTATGAAGTTTGTCAATAAATTAATTGGCAATGAATAATCCATCTTTCCTTGATGTATTATATGATTCAATATACGTATCCTCCTCCCTCATACTTAAAGAATTATACTTTACCATTTAGGTGATGTTATTACTAAAATAAACTGTTATTACTTTGTGAACTACCCAATCGAAAGCATTCTTTTTGCGGGAGTCAAACGACTTTGAGTGGAGGGGCATGTATTTGGCATGAGGGAGGATTCACCCTTTTGGTACAACAATGGAGATAATTTGGTCAAACAATTGAAATGTTAAACATATATATAGGTCAATAGTACCTAAAAATCTTTCATATCAACAGCTACCCACAAGAATACATCTATGCCACCATAAAAGAGAAAATGAACTTGGCTGCTGTTCCTGTCGTCCGTTCTACTCCGAAGAAGTATAATATCGACCCTTATTACAAGGTTAATATGAAACACTGGCTATCGTGAAGACCAAAAGGCTTTCAAAGTCATTCTTCATCGTAATGTTACCCCAACCGACCCTAATACGGATATAAATCTGATTATATACTACAAGACCAAGAAAACAAGTAGTTGCATCATGAAAAACAGCTGTCTTCCTCCAAGCCATTTTTTTCTTTGGTTTCATAAATATTTATTTAGGTATTGTTTTCTGTTGTGAGGAAAGTGGTCGAGCCTCTGTTTTCCTTTTTCTTTTTAATGTGGTCTTCTTTTCGTTAGTTTAGGTTGATTTTTGGTTCACTCTCGTGTGCCGTTATCTTAATTCTTACATTTATAAAATTTTAATTTGTCTTCTTAAATTTGTATTTATTTAGTAATTTCTTTCTAAATATATTTATGATTAAATTTATTATATATAACTTCTTTTTTACCAAATTATTTATTTTTATTATCATTATATACACACCTATATATATATATATATATATATATATTTTTTCTCGGCCAAAAAATACATTAGCGTACGTGTAACTATAAAGATAAACCACAGTAATAGAAAAGTGTCTCTATAAAGCTAGAACCTCAGCTAATTATAATGAAAACAGATGTGACAAATATTATGTTAGCTTCCCATATCCCCCCAGTTAATCAATTTCAAAAAGTTGACACGGACTAACAAATTCAATGTTGCCTTTCAGTACGAGAATAAGATCCAAAAATAGCATATCCAAATATAGATCGGCGATAAAGAACAGGGAGTTTATTTTGTTCCCTGGAAATCATGTAATATAGTATATATCGGTGAAAGCAGCAGATTGTCCAAGAGAATTGATGAACATAAATAAGATATGCGACGAGGTGCCCACTCCTTGACTTTATTTCTACATATATCCAATGAAAATCATAAAATTGATATTGATAATGTTAAAATAGTTTATAACTCGCACAATTATATATATTGACGCTTAATGTAATGGACACTTATAAAAGAAATTCCTAACTTTAATTCTACCGACAGCCAATTTAACACTAATACCTTAATAAGCGAGAAATTCATACTTCCACTTCTCAAAAATGCAGCTAAAATACCGCATCATCCGCCTCAGCCTCACTGATTTGTGTGTTTCTACGTTAAGCAACTTCTGTATTTCACTTGTCCACAAGCGACTGACAAAGACGGAAGTTTCCGTTGAAACTTAGTTTTGCATATATAATTAGTCCTATTACTGTGGTCTTATCCCCATATATATATATATATATATATATATATATATATATATATATATATATATATATATATATATATATATATATATATATATATATATATAATATATATATATATATATATATATATATATATATATATATATATATATATATATATATATATATATATATATATATATATATATATATATATATATATATATATATATATATAGTCACATGAGTTGCTGCTGACCAGTCTAATTTCCAATTTCACGGTGAAAGTAAGGACACATAGGAGGCTGAAGTACATGTGATTTATTTATGGAACAACGTTTCAGGCGTATAACCCATCTTTAGGTTCTAAAATTTAAATTAAACTTATACAGTTAAAGAATATTAAAAATATTAAAAATAATTAGGTTAAGACTATGTAGGTACATCAAAAATTAGAAAATAACTCAGGAATTTAAAAGTCAAGAGAATCAAATTATCAATCTGATAAAAAACTATTGAAACGAAAAAAACAACAACAAAAATAAAAGTTAATAATTACAATATAATATTGCTTACCAATAACTCAGAGAATTTAAAAGGCATGATAATCAAATTATTAATCTAATGTAATCACTATTGACACGAAAAAAAGAAGAAGCAAATACACAAAAGTAAAAAATTACAGTACAATATTGATTACCGATGAAGTCCAGGAGAAATCCCCAAGTGAAGAAATTATAAAGGACGTGGCTCAAAGAAGAATAGGAATTTGATTGGTTGGTTGTTAAATGAGAGAAGGTTGGTTGGTTGTTGAATGTGGTAATTAAAATTAAGAAATAAGAAGGGAAACAGCGGTATTATCTATGTTGAGTGTAGGAGATTGTGTACGTATTATTAGGGATTCCAAAATTCTTAGACTATATTCATTGTTATTATGACCAATTATTTTGAAGTCATCTATGGAACATTCTGTCTTGCATTGTATACTATGATTTCTAATTACAGAAGCTTCCTTCTTAGACAATATTTTTCCAGTGCGATGGCTTATTCCCATGTGAGAACAAAACCTCTCTTTCAATGAGCGAACCGTACTACCTTAATAGGTTCCTTGCAAACAACAAGGACAAGTAAAAGCATAAACAACACGGCTGCTAATTTGTAGAGGAAGTTTGTCTTTTGACGAGAAGAAACTTCCAATGGAAAGTAAGTTAACAAAGGTGAATTTGAAGTTGGTATGACGAAATATTTTTTGAGTAATTTGTTGCATTTTCTAGTGAATAATTTATTGTAAGTTCTCATTTCCGTTACTACAAAAAATTTTCATTTTTGGGAACATTATATGAGAGAAAGTATGGAGAGTAAATTTAGGGAAGAAAATTATTGATTAGTTTGTCAACCAAAGGTGGGGGGTAACAATTATTTTTAAAATAAGACTTTAGAGTCTGGAATTCTTTGTGCATTAGGGAATAATTGGAGGAGAGATGGTAACCTCTATATATTAGAGATTTAATTGCACTGAGTTTGTGTGACAAGTCACAATGGCTAAAAAAATTGATTCCTAGGCCACTAAAGGTAGGCTTTCTGTATATTGAGGTAGTTAGTTTGTCGGGTTTTTTCTATAATGACGTCTAGAAAAGGAAGTTGATAGTTACTCTCTAATTGAATGGTATATTTAATGTTGGGATGATAAGAGTTTATAAAATTAAAAAAATGGTGGGCATGTTCTATATTATCAAAAATAGCAAAGGAGTCGACAACATACCTACGATAAAATATGGGATTGAAATCTAAACGGCAATGTATCATAAAGTTATTTTCAAGAAGAATCATGAAAATATTGGCTGCGATTGGAGCAATTGGTGAGTCCATTCCTACTCCATCTATCTGTTTGTAAACTTTGTTTTCAAATAAAAAATAATCTTATTAAAAATCATTTATAAAATACTCTTTAGATTTCAAACCCATATTTTATCTTAGGTATGTGGACGACTCATTTGCTATTTTTGATAATAATTTTATAAACTCTTATCATCCCAACATTAAATATACCATTGAATTAGAGAGCAACTATCAACTTCCTTTTCTAGGCGTCATTATAGAAAAAACCCGACAAACTAACTACCTCAATATACAGAAAGCCTACCTTTAGTGGCCTAGGAATCAATTTTTTTAGCCATTGTGACTTGTCACACAAACTCAGTGCAATTAAATCTCTAATATATAGAGGTTGCCATCTCTCCTCCAATTATTCCCTAATGCACAATGAATTCCAGACTCTAAAGTCTTATTTTAAAAATAATTGTTACCTCCTTTCTTTCATATAATGTTCCCAAAAATGAAAAAAATTCCGTAGTACCTGAAATTGGTCCTTACAATAAATTATTCACTAGAAACTGCAACGAATTACTCAAAAAATATTGCTTTCATACCAACTTCAAAATCACTTTTGTTTACTCACTTTCCATAGGAAGTTTTTTCCCATCAAAAGACAAACTTCCTCTAAAAATGAGCAGACGTGTTGTTTATGTTTTTACCTCTCTTTGTTGTATGCAAGGAACCTATTAAGGTAGTACGGTTCGCTCATTGAAAGAGAGGTTTTGATCTCACATGGTAATAAGCCATCGCACTGGAAAAATATTGTCTAAGAAGAAAGCTTCTGTAATTAGAAATCATAGTATACAATGCAAGACAGAATGTTCCATAGATGACTTCAAAATAATTGGTCATAATAACAATGAATATAGTCTAAGAATTTTGAAATCCCTACTAATACGTACAAAATCTCCTACACTCAACATAGATAATACCGCTGCTCCCCTTCTTATTTCTTAATTTTAATTACCTCATTCAACAACCAACCAACCTTCTCTCATTTAACAACCAACCAATCAAATTCCTATCCTTTTTTAAGCCACGTCCTTTATAATTTCTTTACTTTGTGATTTCTCCTGGACTTCATCGGTAAGCACTATTGTACTGTGATTTTTTACTTTTGTGTTTTTGCTTCTTCTTTTTTTCGTGTCATTATTGATTACATTAGATTAATAATTTGATTATCTTGCCTTTTAAATTACTGAGTTATCGGTAAGCAATATTATATTGTAATTATTTACTTTTATTTTTGGTTTTGTTTTTCCTTTCAATAGTTATATTAGATTGATAATTTGATTCTCTTGACTTTTAAATTCCTGAGTTATTTTCTAATTTTTTATTTTTGCTACATAGTCTTAACCTAATTATTTTTAATATTTTTAATATTCATTAACTGTATCAGTTTAATTTATGTTTTAGAACCCGAAGATGGGTGATACGCCCGAAACGTTGTTTCATAAATCACATGAACCTCAGCCTCCTATGTGTCCTTACATTCACCGCCGTCAAAACAATTATATATATATATATATATATTATTTTTTATTTTTTTAAGTTATTTTCTCAAAATCTAGGGTCATTCTTAGGTAGTCTAGCTATATACTGGTTCGATTTCTTCCTGTAGAATTTCTTCAACTTCTTTCAAACCTTTGCCTAAAGTGTAGTCTCCTAACTCTCTTTCGGTGGTTCTAACTTTATGTATTGTTTCATTTGTGAGTTCCACCTCTAATTGACGCCATATTTTCTTGGTACCTTCGTGTAGGAATTGATTAATTGGTTTTAATCTGGTTCTTCGATGTAGCTCTATTGACGGTATTCCTTTTAGTCTTGATATGTTATTTAAAAATCTGGTCGCGGAATTTTCGATTACTTGTAATGTTAACATTCGCGTTCTGGACAAAGTGTTAACCAGATGACTGGGTACGTTAAAATGGGTAAAACTAGGGCTACCTGCTTAACGTGGGACCCGGACAACGGTGATTTATGGTTTTCTCTCTTTTTAATTGTTACTATTTGCTGGACCTCTCCCTTTTTTCTAAACTTAGATAGCGATAAAGTAGAAAAATGATTGAAGTAGAGGGAAGGTGGAGGTTTGCAGAGAAGTGCGAGTTTGCGTGGAGGTCACGCTAATCTCTGTCCTATAAGCTAATATTTACAGTTAAGTTTGAAATAAGTAAGAGTGAAAGTATGCCTATTTGTTTATTCCTGTATTTGTTTTTTTTATGATATGTGTATATGAGATAGACGTTCAAACCGTTGTTAACATTGCTTCATTTTCCTGCTATGTTATCAACTTGAGTTTCAGAGAGTTATGTTGCTTTATTATCGTATCTGTTGTGTAAATTCATGTTTCTTAGTTAGTTATCTTTTTGTTTCTCTCTTCTTTATTGAATGTTGTATTTCGATTTGTTCTGTAATTTTCTCCTTTTGGTTTTAGTTTTGTGTTCCCTTTTTGGTATTAAGTACAATATGGTGAGGTTTGTCATTATTCGTAAATATTTTGGTCATAATTGGGTGTCCGTATTTGGTTTACAGGTAAAATCTTCTCTTCTTCCCTTTGGTCCGCTTTGTTTTTAGTACTAGGAAACAGCATGTGTTGTCTACATCCTGATCCTCGTGCTATTTGATTATTTAATTCACCTCATATTTCTTCTTGTCCTTTTTCAATTATTTTGTTTAATGTTTTTTTATTTTCACCTAATTGTTTAAGTCTCATTGTTTTGTCCTCTTTAGTCGTCGTGTGTTCGTAATTATGTATACTGCCTTATTTTGTATACGTTGCATTCTTATTAGATTGCTTCTTGAAACCGTATATTTGGCAATTGTTCGATATATTAAAGTTGGCTGCTTCATTGCTTAGTAAATCATTCTCTTCTTTTTCATATTTAGATTTTTCGATTTGTAAAGTAGAGATAGCATGCCTCGTTCTTTGTTAATTTTTTCGGTAAAATGTTTCTTGTAAACCTTTTTTGTAATAGTTACACCTAAAATATTTCCTTCCCGTTATACCTGTATCGCACTGCGTCTACATAAATGTGTACATAATTCTAAATTTATCTGTTGGTTCCGATAAACGCAGAAAATTAATTGAGTGAAATCATCCGAGTATTTTATGTTGACACAGCCCTAGCTCCTGAGTGGGAGAATGTCCGAAATATTCACAAAGTATAGCGAAGTACCTAAACACTCTCCCTGAGCGAGGCCTGCATTAAGCTTGAATCTTTCACCTTAGTAATTCCCGTTGTCTATGTATACATACGAGTATCTCTCCATAACGTAGTCACATGAAATTCTTTTTAGGTAGTTATTCATTTCTAAGTTTAGGATTTTAGGCCTCTTTGCCAGAATTTAGCAAATGCCTTCGATACTTTCTTTCATACTATATCCATGCTTCTTTTCTCTCTTTTCACTTGACTTATTTTTCCCCTGATCACGCTGAGGCCCATTTCCATGTTCCTGTTCTTTCTGAAGCCGTTTTATTGGTTGTTCCACAGATTGTTTTCTGGTAGACATTCCTTTAATTTTGGGTTCAGTATTTTTTCAAATACCTTTCCGAAGAAGTTGAAGTTTTCAACTTCCGATGGTGGTTTTCCAGACTTCGGTATGAATATGATTTTTGCAATTTTTAACTAATCAGGGAAGTATCCCTATTTAAGACAGGCGTTAAAAAAATTCCTTATCCACTCGAGTATATTATTGGGTGCCTCTATATAATTTTTCCTAGTGAGGCCCGATTTTCCAGGGGTCATTTATTACATATGGTGATGGTGTTCTTTAATTCCTTTATTGTGATTTCGCTGTTAAATTCTTCGTTCGCCTATCGTTCCTCTTCTACGTAGTGATGCGCAAAACTCCTCTCAATCCATTCATTTAGTTCGCCAATTATTTACTTTTCAAGATCTATATCGTAGTTTTCGTTTTCCTCTTCACTGAGGTTGCACACTCCTTGCTAGTGTCTCCTGAACAATTTTTCTATCGTGTTCGTCTTAGATTAAATTCCCGTTTCTCTCCTTGATCTTTGTTTTCTTTTTCTCCGTAGTGCTTCCCATACGTCTTATTTTTTCTCCCAATTCTCGGGGCATTAGCTCGATTTCAATATTTTAAACAGCAATGTCCCGGTATTCTCTTTGTTTGTCCGATATTGCGCTTAGTTTTTCCTTCCTTTTTGTTCTCAGATTACGCTATTTTTCTATTGTTGTTCCATTTGTTATAATTTCCTCGTTTATTGTATTTATTTCTGCATTCTTAGTCTTCATTTCATCCGTGAATATAAAATATTTAATAGTTTTGTGTGTACTTCTGGGTTTCGCGTTTTTGTCAGCTGTCTGTATTTGTTTACTTATTTTTCCAGTTCATCGTCGATTTCTTCTACAATTGCTTCATTTAATCCGTTCGGTATGGAGTAGTTCCATTCTTGTTTGTATTTTTCACAATCTGCTCTATGGTACGCTTTCCTTTGTTTAGCTTGTATTTTATAGGTTGTTGATTTATGGTTAAAGCGTCGCTAAATGGTCGCTGCAGATAACGTTACAGGTTCCATATGGTAGCTAAATGTAATATTATAGTGTGAAAGGCTGATGTCTGGAGTCGTTGCAGTTCTCTTTTAATTAGTGTTGGATATTCTGATCCAAGTCTTCTTGTTATTCTTCTGTCAATTAGGGTTTGTAAGTCCTTCCCCGTTTGATTTCTGTTCCTGTATACTGTGTGCGTGTATCTTGCGGTCAGGTCTCCCCAAAACAAAGTTTGGATTTTATTATTGAATATTCTCACAAAGTTATTTATTTAGAGTCCCGGGCGCCTCGCTGGTTGGTATCCTGTAGCAATTATTATATTTGTTAATTCCATTTTAATCTTAATAGCGAGGTAGGATTCGGTTAGTCCTTGTTTTGCCTTGTACTCTAATACTCTTTTTATGCCTATTGCTGCTCCATCGTGTTGTTCGCTTGTGTGGTTAGTGGCTATCACGTCGTAGATCTATATTTTAAGTTCGTGAGACTGATGGTTAGTCCATGAGTGTTTGAGGTGGTTCTTGTTGCTCCTTTTCTTTTCTCTTTATTATTTATTTTCGCTTCGAGTCTGTCATTGCCATTGTTCTGTGGCTCCCTCCGCAATTTACACATTTTTTTAATGTAATTTGAGCAGCTCTTCCAAGAGTGGGGGCCGCTGCATTCCGAGCATAGGTATTTCTTCCTTACTTAAGCAGTTTGCTGAAATATGGTCAATTCTTTAATAAACATCTAAAACAAATTTGTATATTATGATACTGGTCTCTTTGGATCTTACAGATAGGAGTTCTCATACTGTATGCGAGAATTCCCTTTTCAAGTGCTTTAGTGGCAATCTTAGTTGACTCATACACAATTTTGAACAGATGTGTGTGTGTGTGTTCCTTAAATTTTATGATATCGTGTATCTTCAGCTAGGGTTATTGTTCTATATATTCTTTTTTAGTTCATTTGGTGAGTTTTCTCCCACCCATGATTTTACCTTCCAACATATAATGCTCCGGTTGGAAATGATCTCGGGAGGTACTTTAGCCTCTAAACCAATTTTTCTTGAAGTGATGGTTTCTGCCAATGTAAGTGCCTTGAAAAGGCATTGCGCGACATCCTGTGGCTTCCGTTTTAATCCGTTCTGAATTAAAAGAAGTAGGAGCCTTTTAGTAAAATCATGTGGGTCCATGATAATTTTTTCTCATGTCTTCCCCCAAATGGGCGGAGGTTCTCTGGTAAATAAGTTTTTATATTATTTACCCCACTCCATTAGTGCGGGAAGCCCTCTATCTGCTCCTATTACTATCTTTCCTGCCTGTTCAGGAGCGCACACTCCCCGACTACCCTACCTATTTAGGCCTAGCCATATAAGAGGTGGCGCAGTCTCTTTTGGGAGTTCACTAAACCCCACTACTGAATGCTTCTGAGACCTTGCTGCTGGTCAGGTTATACTGTGCTATATGAAAATAAAACAGGAGAGTATTAGATTTATAATAAAAGGAATAGATTGAGAGAAGGAAATTCAACGAGATCACCGCTATGGGGTGAAACCCCGCGAATCAGAAAGAGGAGATCTCTCCAGTCAGTCTGATTCGCGCATATATATCTTCTATCTTCTGCTTTTCTTTTTACGAAATCGTATGTTAAATAAAAGTTTCTTCTTTCTTAAAGTTATTCAAGACAAATGGTTGTCAGAACTTAGCAGTTCGTAGGTCGCTGTGAGCATTCAGATGAACTGAGCCGTCAGACAATCTGAGCTTTGCAATTTTATATGTATCTTATAGCGCTTAGTTTGCTCTTAATAATTTCCCGCGCCATGATTGGCCAAGTTTTGTGTTACGAATGTTCACTGGAAAGACTATAATATATAGTGTAGCAATTTGTGAATAATTTCATTTCTGTTCATTTCTTGAAGATGACCTAACACGGTAGAAAGACGTCTAGGAATAAAAAATGCCATTTGCGGATGTATTTTCTTCTCGCCTAGAAATATTAAGAAAATTACGGTTAAAATTAATAACGCTACCACAGCTTTGTACTTCAATAGTATAAGTATATATAAATATATATATATATAGATATATAAATATATATATATATATATATATATATATATATATATATATATATATATATATATATATATATATATATATATAAAGGAGAGAGTGGGTATTCTAACATTTATTTTATGTTGAGATTCAGCCGAATCAAAATTCGATCTGGGTGGGTGTTTCCCCATGAGGGAGACAGTTGGAAACCTTACGCTGTTTGATGCCAAATTAGCAGTAATGGGAGAGGCATATCAATTATTATTTGTGATATTTTCTCTTATTATGGCGCAATTTAATCTCCTAAGCTACATGGCTGAACGGCTGAATAGGGGGCTAAATTGCCTTTCTATTTCGCGGGAATCAAAGGATGAGATCATTCCTATTTCATAAGTATTTGGGGTATTTGTGAGCGAATAAGAGGAAATTTAAAAAATAAAAGATAGAGAAAGTAAAAAGACGTAAAAGCTAAAAATCCTTTAATAGATCAAACTTTACAATGTGTTCGTAAATTCGAGCAACTAAGTAGTTTCCATTATTTGGTTGCCTCCATAAAAAAATGCACATATAGAAGTCGATCAGAGAACGAGCAATTCCACATTCTTTTGTATATTACCCATTTTCACCTTGCCCAAAGCGACTCTCTTTGGTTTGTGTGTACTGATCCCTCTAAACGGGCATGCGGATTAAATATGCATTCTCCTCAAGCAAGAGATTGGAAATAACCCCCACTTTAGTGAATTGCCAGGAAGCAGCTCGACGCGCCAGCTGTCGGGGACAAACAGGTATTTTACCCCATCTCTCTATCTGCACGGCGCAAACGGCTGGAATTTCCGACCGCATGGGGAATGTTCTCTACACTCGCTTGTATGGTATAATGGGGAAGACATCTGGCTTGCTTTGTCATGTGACTCTCGAAAACGTGGGGTCTGTCTACCCACGTGACTTCTTGCAACGTGAAAGCGTTGAAACACAAGGGGGGGGAGTGTATCCTTCTAGACTCCTCCCTTCCAAAAGATCGCACTTTTCCTAGCGAAAGGAAAGAAAAGGGACATCCAAAAATTTGATTGGGATATTATAAAAGGGTCAAAGGGGAACATGACCTGTAACGATAGGTGTACACATCTAAACGAATACAAACTATTTAAAATAACAATAAACATCCTACTCTAGAGAAGCAGGTTTAGGTAGCATTATCTGCTAAGTGGTAGCGGCCTTAATCAAGTTCTGCTCGGTTCTCATTGGCCACGGTCCCAGGTAACCCAAGGCTTCGTGGCACATCTGTTATTACACGGGCTCAGGCAGCAAAAGAAGCTAACGCTCCCGTTTCCTTGGAAACCCTCGTAAATCCGGCGTTTGACGTTCTCCTGAGCGAAGATTTTACCTCCTTGGGAGATTGCACGGAATCAGGCAAAAGATTCCACGTGCGGAGATAAGAAGGTACCCTAATTCGTAAGAGATGATCTTTTCTGCCGCTCCTGTTCTGAAGGAACTGACTTCGTATCCTAATCCTTATGGGTCCCGTTGCATACGTACCCCATGTTCTGATGCTAGAGCAAAATTTCCTCTTCTCCAGAGACTTCATTAATCACAAAAAATCCCAGAGGGTTTTTAAGTAGTTTTTTTGGCCATGTGCGGCAACGATATAGCAGAATACTGCAAATTGTGCGATGTCTGTCAAAAAACATCTGCCAAAGGGCGCGTCAAGCCTGGCCCTCTCTAGAAAAGCCGCATTTTAACCGAGCCCTTTTCCCGAGTGGTCATTGAACTCATTAGTCCCATTCACCCTCTGTCCAGTAAAAGGAACATGTACGTCCTTCTGCTCGTAGATTTTGCCACCCGTTTTCCCGAAACAGTTCCCCTTAAGAGGATTGGTAATGTCACCTGTGCTAAGGCCCTAATATCCAGTTTTCCGGAGTAGGCATCACCAAGGAGGTGTTGTCCGACAGAAGCAGACAGTTTACCTACAAGCTTATGGAGTATCTCGGTAAACTTCAACTCGTAAAGCCCCTGTTTACCACTTCTTTCCACCCAGCTAATAATTTATTTGCCAAAAATTGAATGCCAACCTGAATTCCATTCTAAAGAAGCTTTGTGTCAACCAGCCCCGAGAATGGCACCGTTACTTGCCTGTAGCACTTTTTGCTAACAGGGAGATCCGCCACAGGACCCAAGGTTTCGCTGCCTTTCAAGTATTGTATGGCCTAATGGGCGAGGCTCGCTCTCCATCTTAAAAAACTCTTTACTACCCTCAACTGGATAGAGAAATTCAGTCTTCTTACTCATACCTCTTGTACCTTAGGCAACGCCTGGACACCAACGCGGACATCACTTACAAGAATGCAAATGTGAACCTGGAGAAATATTGAACCTATTTTGACCTAAAATCAAAGGAAAGACGATTTAAGCCTAGCGAGGAGGTGCTGTTGTTACTTTCCACAGAGAGCAACAAGCTTCTTAGTCAGTGGAAGGGCCCTTTACGCGTCCTCGAGACCAAAGGTCCCATGGATTACCTTATTCGGAACCCCTATGGAGATATGATATTCCAGGTAGATATGTTAAAGAAATACCACCACCGCGAAATTGGTAATAATCTTGTGGCTATTGACGAAGAGTCTTCCCTTGAATCGTCGTAGACCTCTGACCACATGAACGTTATACGGGTAGTCTGCATCGAACATGATGGCGACTACCCTTTCCCATCTCTACCTTAGACACCTGAATCATCCTCCCCGGCGCTAGACCTCTACCCCGGGTTAGCCCCTCACCAGAATAGGCAGCTGCAGCAGCTGCTGAATGACTTCGGTAACGTCCTAACTGAGACCTCGGCCGTGCAAAACACTTCAAACATGATATCGTTGTTACTACAAAAGAACCTATCAGTTCGAAGCCGCACCCTTTTCCTATCCACCTGAGGCAGGTTTTCAATTCTGAGGTGTATAACTTGCTCAAACTCGATATTATCGAGAACTCGAAATCGGATTTCTGTTTCCCCATCGTCATTGTTCGAAAACGTTATAAGTCTTTCCGAATGTGCGTAGAATTCAGAAAGTTAAACTCTGTGACGGTTTTCGACGCAGAACCCATCCCACTGATCGACAAGAACCTTCATCTATTCAAGGAGGCTAAGTACATCTCTGAATTATATCTCTAAAAGAGCAACGAAAGTACACGCCGTTTCCCACATACAAAGGACTAATGCAGTCCAAGCGCCCCCCTTTCGGACTTGTAACTGTATGCAGCAATTAGAACCGAATGATTCGAAGAATTATGGACGACCTGCCCTATGTGTTATTTTACTTTAACAATCTATACGTGGCTACTACTACAATGGAACACCAGTTGATCGTCCTTTGGGTCCTTTTTACACAGCTCTGTCAACATGGACTCACTCTTGGCCCCAGTAAGTGCCACTTTCCTTACGATACTATCAACTTCCTCACCTTCCATATCGAGAAGAACTCAATGGGCTCCCAGGGAGAAATATTTTGGTCCATATTAGAAATGCCCCTTTCCCACAATGAGAATCAGGTCACGTCATTTATGGGATCAGCCTCGTTCTACCAAAGGTTCATCTCCAATTTTGCATCAATTTTCGCTAGCACTAATTGTTACGCATGAAAAGGATTATTTTGTGTATCTAGGTAAAAATAAGAAAATTGTAGTTTTCCAATAATTTGTTCTCTAATAATCCCTTTTGAAATTGATAGAAGGATTACCTGCAAAATGGCTATTCTTCTAAAGTCTTTAAAAACTAGATATATTATCTATCTAGTCACTATTTAATATGCTCCTTGAAACAGGTATGTAAGGAATTTCGAAAGAGAATTGTACTGTATTTTAGTGATCCAATTGTTCCATGCTCAACTACTGAATATGTAGCTAAAGGTTTATAAGTTTTGAATAAACCCAATAGTCCTTAGCATACCAGGATGTGTTTATCTTGGGGTGTGAATTGTGGTGAATTTAATCATTGTGTCAAGTAAATATTTAAAAATAGGCCCTAAACTTCAAAGATCGCGCTCACATACATTTAAATAAGATAAGGACTTAGTGCTATCACATTCTGCTCAACCACGCGCTTATTATGCTTTACTTTGCAATAAATACGCTCTTACAGGCATATGAGTGCAGAATTCTTAGCGGCTAAGCTGAGAGGCATTGTGGCTTAGAGTTTTAATTTTCTGCTTTGAAATTGGCCAAAGACAACACAGTCTGGGATCCACTGATTGATGTTTTCTACAAGAATTTTTTATCTAAACATGACAGAGTAACAAATTAAACACCATATTAAGGTGTTTTTAATCTTCTTTCTGACTTGCACAATTATGATAGGGTTGGAATAAGAAATGATGCATTGATACAGACAAAGATTTAGAAATATCACAAAGTTCGTTTCCTCACATTAAAAGCAGGCAAGGCACCATATTCATGACACAAATTTGAAATAAACATTTTTTCCCATTTCTGCTCGATCAAGACGTGTAAACAATACATAATGATTTGATTCTTAATGACAAGACAAGTTTCAAAGAAGGGTGGAGGGATTGTTGCACTCAGGTTACGGTAAACAACAGTCAGAGATGAAAGTTTCAGATATATGTAACTTAAGATGGGTTAGAAGGAGGTAGCATACGCCGGTAGCTATATACCGGCAAGAGGTGTACTTGATTGGGTGTTTGTTTGAGTATATTACTAGCGGAGCTGAAGAATTGGCAATGTATAGAGGGGTCTGCCTAATCGGCGCGGTTGAGGGTACGCAGGCTGCGTGTTGCGTGATTCATGGAAACGTCACTAGATACTGCTACCTACGTGCATGTAGGTGTGAGTATAGGGTAGTTAATGGCTGCTGCACACTTGCGTGTACAAGCAGCGGGTTGGATATTGTGTATTTGGTTGTATATAGACTTTCTTCGTGTTTCT
This sequence comes from Ceratothoa steindachneri, assembly GCA_963969495.1. Lineage (NCBI taxonomy): Eukaryota > Metazoa > Arthropoda > Malacostraca > Isopoda > Cymothoidae > Ceratothoa > Ceratothoa steindachneri. The sequence continues at coordinate 51,994,475 of OZ018331.1, forward strand.
TAGTTATCTCCTTATTCGTGTAAAATTGTATATGTTTAGTGGAGTGAGTTTATTTGAGTAGTGTAGTAAAGACATTATCGTGCAGAGGGGAGAGCGCCAGGCGCGCTTCAGAGCAGAGCTTCAAATACGTTATACGCTCGTCTCTCATGTGTGGTTTGCGACCGTTAGTGTTATTGGAGTGTATGTGATTAGTAGTCTGACGTGTGTCTTGTATAGTTGTAGCTTCATTCTTTAGGGGCTGCCGAGATAAAATCTGCTTAACATGTTTTTTGTGTGGTTGGCTTTGGATTGTACGTGCTGATGGTGTCTGTGAAATTCTAAGTGTTTGTCAAATGTTGCGCCAAGTATTTTTGTATCTTGGTTGTATTTGAGTCGTTTGGAGGCGAGGTATTTAAGATTAGGGGGAACGTTGGTATATTTATATGTTGTGCATATTGCTATCAAACTCACCATATAATGTCATCTGTGTCTTCTGCGAATTAGTGCTTATGAGCTACTTATCCTCGTATTCTGTGGTGTATGCGTTGTGCCCGGTGCTCAATAGTCTGTGATTTGAATGGTCCTGAAATCGTGTTATTGTATTTTATGTAACACCTTCTGTCTCTAAGGAAGTGAGGAAGAAGCTTTCTAGCGAGAAGGCCTTTATAAAAGGTCTTTTCGACATTCTTTTTGACAAAGAATGTTTTTGTCAGGACTGTCGTGTTTTCTTTATGATGTCGTGAACTATGAGAAACACCCTGCAAGTGGAGCGACACCTTATAAAGCCGTAATTCAAAGCGAGAATCATTTATTCTCCCCCAAGAAATCCCGGAGGCAGGTGTTTTACCATGCGTTCGAGTATTTTTTCTAAGTCATCTAGGAGAGCAATAGGTCTGTAATGTTTGGTTGTTTAGTATTTTTTGGTGTTTGAGCAATTGGATATTGTGCGAGGCCTTGAATATTTTCGTTAGTATCCAGAGGCTAGAGAAGCGTGATAAAGGTGTGTTAGTGTCGGATAGATGACATCTGTCAGGTGTTGTATGAATGTAGTGAGGAGGCTGGTGGAACCGGGGCACGTTTTGCTTTCTTTGCTCCGTAGTCTATGTTGTCGCCGTCTTCCATGTCAATCAGAGGACTCGGTTCCAGCTCTTTTCCCATTAGGACGGCAATACTCCAAAACTTAAAGTAAGGGCTCTTGTGCGTGTGGTTTTGGTCGGCTATGTGTGCGTAATTGGTCCTAGTCGAACCTGAATGCTTCTAGAATATCAATCGTGTTCATAACCGTGCGTTTTTATATTTATAATTTTATGAGCTTCGGTGGGTCTGTGCCTAACATTCTCCTGAGGCGCCCCCAGAAAAGCAAGGAGTCAGCGCAGGGAGTATCCTCCGTAGCGCGGATGATGTCGCCAAACTAAGGGTTCTTATCTAGCCGCATGCACTTCAGGATGCGGCCACGGAGTAGCGTAATGTTGTGTTCACGTGGGCTTCTGGCGTAGAAATTGTTGTATAATGTAATGATGTGTCTTATTGTGTGTATTGAAAATTTAGTGTTTTATAAGTGTGTAGGTTTTGCATGGCGTGTACGTGTTACGGCCTCTTCGATAGTGTCTATAAGTGCCTTCCAGTGGTTGTCTGTTGGAGATGAAATGCTACCAGTTCGTGTTTCTTTGATCGAATATGGGCGATATAGGAATTAGGATAGGTAAGTGAGGGGGTAGAAGACAGATAGGAATGTGGTTGGAGTGTAAGTAATGGAGTGAATGTTGTATCTTGATGCATGATCGTTCAGGAAGACCACGTCTGGGGATGAGCTACCGGCATGCGGGCCGTTGAACGTATGGAAGGTCGGTCTGACGTGCTTGCAACGGAACCGCTGCAAAATATCGACTTGTCATATTCTCGCGTCAACTGTTTGGGTTAAAAATAGTGCATTATGATGCGCATTTAGGTCCCACATGAAGAATAATAGAAGATTGTAAATTAGTACCGCCCGTAGGGGGACATCTATGTGCAGTTCTAAGAGAGATGCTATGTAATGTGTGGCAAATATGATTGTGTCAGTGTCCGTGTCCATTTTGCAAGCTAAGAAAAAATCGTCTCTTTTGGCCATAAGTGTTTGTGTATACGGTGTTTTACTAGGATCGCCGATCCTAAAATAGGCACTTGTGGTGTTAGATATGTGTAGTAGCCTGCAATGCAAAGCTTATTATTTGTAGGGTGTAGAATGATAGAGTTCCGCAAGATTATTTCTGGTTAAGTACCTAGATGGAAATGGTATGGCGAATGCCGTGCCAACTGCCTACGCTTAATTGTACTAAGCTTAAGTGACGCATCGCAGAGTTGAAACAGAAGTTGTGTTATGAACAGGGTGGGAGATACGAAAAGAGTCAGGTGTATGTGCAGGAATGGATGTAGGAACGGGAGTAAGGAGAGAAAGGTCCTACATAAGAGAGCGGGACGGGACGGCTGAAGGAACTGCGCTGTATCTGGACATATAGGGGATAGGAAGATAAAGAAAGGGAAGAAGCGGGCTGAAAGTGAAAATGCGGGGACAATTGTGTGTTTCTGAGTGTGGGCAGAAGGGACGATGTTTTGTTCTTGTGTTGTGCAATGGGGGCGAATACTGCTTCCGGGACGGCGTTACCCCTAAGTCGATTAGCAACATAAAGCTTGTTTAGGACTGGCGTATAGGTATGGGTCAGCTCCAACTATTTCCTTCGCTACAAGTAGTGAGTTTGCATGTGTGTCATGTGTGTGTAACTTGTATGTTTGTGCATTTAGGTAAAGTGTATATGTGTGTAGGTGTTGTTTGTATGTGCGTATTTTCTCGCCGAGTGTGTGTATAAGCGTGGGATATGTGCGTGTGTGCAAGGAAAGCGAGGTATTGTGACGTCTTCGGAGATCCGCATATGGCGGCGAAGTACCTCGTGAGGGGAGATGGAGGTGGAGCAGGGTTAGTTTGCGGGATGAGGTGAGTTGGGTTTTTCAATCTCTGGGACGAACGCCGCACGCTTTTCTATGAGGTATGGACATGTGCTCTGCCTCGTGGTTACCGCCGCAGTTTAGGCTAGCACTTTTACATTCAGTGTAAAAGGTGTGCCATTTTGCATAGCATCTCGAGCAGCCCTGGTCTGCTATACATGACGGTGTTGTGTATCCTGCTTTGTAGCAGTGGAGTCATAATTGATGGAGTATATTTTATTGGTTTTTAAGTGTGCGCGCGTATGTTAGTGTGCCATGGAAGATATGCCCTGTTAAGGAGTGTGTCGGCGTGTGTCTTGGCTTATAGTGCTATGACCGACCAGTGATCGTTCGGTTGTAAGCAACGTCTTTGATAGCCTCCGTTGCGTATGCGCTTCTAAGTTCGCCGAATATGTGCTCTGTTGTGAATTCCAACCACAGACGGTTGATGCGTCCTATGAGTATTTGATGATTCTTGGTGATGGCGTCTGGCAACAGCGTGTGGTGTAGCTTTACAGCCAGTGAGCTGTGAGTGTCTCTGAAAATTCAGGGCGTCCTTGGTTGACCAGAATACAAGTATTTTTTCTGTTGGCATCTATATTATGTTTGTGATAAGTGTGTGTCGTAGAATTGCTCCCCTTTTTGTTCTATTCTAAGAGTGCTAAGAGTGTCTAATATATATTAATATCAGAATATCTTAAAGAACAGAGTCGTTCCGAAACACGTAAGGATATAAAAGAAACAACACTAATTCCCAAAATAAACTTATATTTTCAACTTTAACCATTGAATACACAACTTTTTCACTATTTACTACAGCAATACTCTGAATATTATCATAAACAGAATTAATTAAATTAGTTTACCCGAAAAAATTATTTAATTTCGCTACGCACACCAATAATATAAGAATTAGGCTTACGGACTCATCTGGAGTTTAAAGGGCCTCAGAAATGTTATTGACTCACGACACGTGCCGTCTTGCCAGATGTAGCTGGGCGAAATCACACGGTTGTTTTGGCGAATGTGGCAGCTGGGGGATCCACACGTTCTTCCAGGGGGGGTTCTTCAAGGACGAGAACAAATACGGTGCTTAATGCAACACCTAGGCAGTCGTGGTCTCTCTGGCGAGAGTGAGTCGAACTTGGTTCTTAAATCAAGTTAACTTGGAGTGCGGTGTGACCACCGAGTAACGAGCTCGAGGAGGAGCTTTTCTCCTTCGTTACTTATTTCCTCATGGACGAGGACTGAACTGGGGGAGGGTCTTCTTCACGGGCAAGTATACCGGAGGGGGGGTTTCTCTGGCGAGAATAAATTACTTAACGTTTGGTTTGGTAACCCGGAACTAGCTCGAGGATGAGCTTCTTCTTAGTTCCAGTCTTCTTCAAGGGCGAGTATAACGGAGGGGGATTTCTCTGAGGAGAATAAGTTGAACTTGGTTCCTCACCAAGTTAACTTAAGAGTTCGGGGTGGCCACCGAATAACGGGCTCGAGGGGGGAGCCTTTTCCTTCTTCTTTTCTTAATTCCTCAAGGACGAGGAATACTCCTGGTGTTTAAGGTGCACCAGGATATGAGGAGTCTCTCTGGCGAGAGTAAGTTGAACTTAACCAAGCTAACTTATCGTTTGGTTTGATAACCTGGGACAAGCTCGAGGATGAGCATCTTCCTAGCCCTTCAAGGTAGGTAGCCCTGCCTCTCTTGCAGGTTACTTCTTGGTTTGGCGAGCCAAGTACACTACCTCTCCAGTCTCGGTAGTTCGGTTTGACCTAAGGACTTTGTCACCTAGAGACTGACGTATACTACCACGATTTTTCTCAGAGTTTCTCATTTATACGTCGTCACCCCACTAGGGAAGTGGTAAGGGGGGGAAGGTGTTTAAGGACGGCCCCAGGAGAGTTCTTTTGGCCAACGGTTTTTCCCACGAAGTCAAACATCGGCTCCTCGTTAGCCTTCGAGATTGGGAGAAACACGTTTCCAATTTCTTATTTGACGTGAAACTGGATCTCACTCTCCTGGGGGAGATCTTGAATTTTGACCTTTAGTTCTTTCATGGCACCGAGTTGAGCGGTGCTGTGGTTATGCTCTTGGCCTACCGATGTCTGGGGCGGATGCCTTTGCGGTAACCGCCTTGTGACTGCACCAAGGGTGAACGGGAGGAGGGGGAGGGAAAGTGACGATTCCCCTACAGTGTGTTTAGTGTGTTGGAAAGGGTTAGTGATTTTGAGCCTGGTAGCTTGCCTTCTTCGGTTTCGATGTAGGTGAGGTGGAGAGTGATATCGCTGCTCATAGTGTTGTTGTGCATGGTGAGGTAAAAATTGGAAAAGGTTTTGTTATTTTCTTGGTAGCAGCCGGGTTTCCTGCCCTGCCGGCAGCCGCCCCGTGAGTGAGAATCCTTTGGATGGTGATACTGAATGTAATGGACCTAGAAAGGCTGCTTAGCGGGTGAAAAACATGTTGGACTTGAGGAAAGCCACTTGAGGGCGCCGCAGATTCGAACGAGTTTTTGTTTATTTCAGAGTTATGCTCAGCTTACACAGAGATGGATGTACATGCCCTGTGCGCTTCTGGATGGAACACAGGGTGGGGTAGGTATCCCTCCTTCCGGCAGGTTGTACCACTGCTTCAAGTACCCAATAGCTCTGATTCCCGCTTTGAAACAGTGGGCTAGTCCGCAAACTTCGTTTCTTCAAGGCCTTCAATTATCTCTATCTAATGAAAATGTAGAGTTGCAACAAGTTTTTTTCTGTGAGGTCACATTGAATACGCAAAAATCTGGCCGGAGAGGAAGGAGGGTATTTCAGCCATCTTGTTTAGTAACGCCAAAAACAATGTATTATACTCTCTTGGATAGAGGGAGCGCAAGGTCTAGATTACTGGCTGCCGGTGCTGTGACAGGTATGTTTCTAGGACGAAATCCACCTTTTTAGGGTGACGTAGGCCAATGGCGTTTTCCCGCCAGGTTTTGGCTTTTTCGTGCCGTCTGTTTCAGCTGCTAAAGGAAGAGAGGTTCGGCGTTGGAGATCACAGTGACTTCTGAGGATTTTTTATAATAAATTTACACATTTTCTTGTTAAGAGCTTCTATCGAGATTCTCTTAAAATGGCCTTTGTTGAACTCTCCAGTTTGAAAGAGATAGTTCCTTTGATCAGCATTTGTTGTTATGAAATTTGCTAAGCCGTTCATCTTGTCATCACATTTAGCAATGTCCTTTTCCACATTCAGATTATCACATAGTCAAAGGATTTTCTTTACTCCTCATCCTTTGGCCAAGAAGTAACAGGTTTTAGAAGTCACTCGGATCCAATGTTCAGTGTGTTCAGCACAAAAAATGTGCTTCTGATGCACTGAGATCATTTGGAGTTGTATTTACTGTGATTGGTGCAATAGAGGCTCTCCTGTTTTGAAGCCGCCTGTCATCTCAGTGACATGTATGTTGGCAGCAATTTCGTGTTCTACATGTAATTTGTCGTTTAATCCTATGCTGAACATAGGAAATGACCATTTTTGGTTGTCCATCTTATTAAGTACTGCATCTGCAAGGTCTGTGTACGTTTATTTTTACTTTAACCTCTACTGGATTAAAGGTAGATCATTCATAGAAGCATGGGCAACAGATAATGACATATCCATTTATTAAAAGGAGTGTAGTGTACATGTATTGTTCAGTGGAGCTTATCAATTTAGATTCAATCTTACATTAAATTTAACAAGTTATAGATTTAGTTTTAGCAAAGCATAATCTAGTTAAATAAATTAGTGTTCAGTGTGTGATAGTTATCTCTTGATCAAAATAAGGTATCTAAGCGCTTCAAAATCCCAGTTAGGTTAAATTAGTTTAGAATTGCTGATTTCTATTGTCCTGCCCTTCTTTATGCTGGGGGACTAAGTTAAGGGCGATTATTTTTCAGATTTTAATTTTAGGAGTAGGGCCACTCTATTGTATATTTAAAATTTTCGCAAAAGTAAAAGGCAAAAACAATATCGGCAAACTTTTTTGTTTTTGTTTCCTTCGGCTAAACTTGTAATTTTAGATCGAATTAGGTTACACAAAGCATTTGATTAAAATATATAAAAAATGACAACCCCGTGATTTGAGCCATTACGAATATCGAACACTTAATTAACCTCTTAAAGAGAGATAAATAATGACGTTCTAAAATCTAAGTTAATAATATTTTGATTTGTTATATTTATATTGGATTTGGATGGACATACGGTGTCTAATCGAGGATAGCGAGAGAAAAACATATAGATGAATATCTAGTGAAGTATGGCATATCTATCCAGTGATAAATTGGATCAAGTAAAGATGTGCCCTCTCAGTAATGACTAATAAAAATAAGCTCTATCTAAAATGAGACAGTAAAAATATGTAATTCCTAAGATGAACTAGCAAAGATACGCCATATATTACCAGTGAGCAACTAAAGATTTACGTCTATGTAAATTAAGAAAATGAAAGCAAAGTACCAGAAAGGGGGGGGCAAGGTTAAGTTTTTTTTTAGAATTTACAAGTAAATCTTTACTTGTTTAGTTTATAGATGTCTAATATTTGCTGATTCATCTTAGTAATAACTTATCTCATTTAATCAAATTTTCAAAAGTCCAAGTAAGTGAAGATAAGCAATAGGTTCACTGAAAGCTAAAAAAATATCATCATACACGACTAACCTAGACCACCTTAACCACCGGTAAAGATAGATTACCATCTCTCAGCTGATCTACTTAAGAAATTTTATACTTTTTTTAATAAGATAACTTATTTTAACTGGATCTCTTTTGTAATCAAAGTGGTGGATCATCGACAAATCTTTGGAAGCTGCTTACATAAGTAGCCCGTCTGTTTCAGCGGCTAAAGGAAGAGAGGTTCGGCCTTGGAGATCACAGTGACTTCTGAGGACTTTTTATAATAAATTTACACAGTTACTTGTTGAGAGCTTCTATCTAGATTCTCTAAAAACGGTCTTTGTTGAACTCTCCAGTTTGAAAGAGATAGTTCCTTTGATTAGCATTTGTTGTTATGACATTTGCGGAGTCGTTCATCTTGTAATCACATTCAGCAATGTCCTTTTCCACATTCAGATTATCACATAGTCAAAGGATTTTCTTTACTCCTTATCCTTTGGCCAAGAACTACCAAGTTCCAGAAGTCGCACGGACCAATGTTCAGTGTATTCAGCACGAAAATCTATTTTACTTCCTTTTGAGCCTCATCCTAAACATTGGTATCTTTCTTTCGTCTTGGGATTATACCTTTGTTTAGCCTGTCTGCAAGAAGGTTGACCGTTATTACCTCTCCAACTATCGTTCTGCTGCCTAAATTCTAAACTTCCTAAACTCTTCAATAGGTTACTTAATGTTCATACCCTTAAACAGAATCTCATGCTCTTGAGTCTGATCATCAGTATGGTTCTTTCCGATTCGTTCAGCTGAGAATCTCCTAGAATATCTTAGTCCGGTTTGCTCCTCCACGGTTAAGATGATTTGAGAAGACTATGTGGTTGCATTTTACATTTTAAAGCATTTGACAATCTGGCAAAGGCACTTCTAACCTTAAAGATTTTAGCTCTACTTCTTCACAATTTGGTCTTATATCTAGTTTCTAATTTTTTCCGTTCAAGTTAGGTCTAGTTGATGATTTTAAGTTACCCACATTTCACAATTTCTAGTGTTCTTTCTTAGGTTTCTTTTATCTACTCAGTATTTCCCTCCTTTTCAATGTTCACCTAATTTTACGCCCTTCTGTCCCAAATATGCAAGTGATGACAATTCTTTTTTCATAAATCATTATCTTTTTCTTATTAGCCTAACTCTTTTGTACATTATTATTCTCGCCAAATTGTGTCTAATGGCGCAAGTGTTAAAATAGCAATTCTGACTGGAGAAGACAGAGAGTTAAATGTTTAAATGCTTCCAAAACAAACTTTTCTCATATTTCTCTATCTTATACTTAGCTATCCCAAATTTTAGGATAACAATGAAATTCAGCCGCTTGAATCTTTTAACATTTTGGATTTAGAAAATTTGTAATAGTAGAATGTCAAGGAAGAATTATCATTCGGGATGGGCGAATTCTCCCTGTATAAAGATAGCTATACTCTTAAAATGTAGCAAATAATTCTCTTCTGAGTAGCTTGGTTGCATCTGTCTGTGACCTATTAGTCATTGTCTGAAATTTTTCCCATATCTAGGGTGGTTATCTTTTACTACTTCTCTCCTCGATAAAGATGAATCAAAGCCATCTGCCTCAGCAATATTCTTTTTCAAACTTTAACCTTGTACTCAATAAAACTCCTAGTTAGCTAGCGGCATGTTTCCATTACTTTTCTGAACCTAATGAGTTTAAGTCAGCTTTATTTTACCGCCCATTCAATGCATACTAGGCTTCCATTTTACAAGAATAGTGTGTAAAAGAGGTAACTTCAGGAGAAACTAAGTTCATAATTCTATCACTCCTCTTGCACCATATATATGGAACTGCTTTCCTCTTGCCTCTATTCCTGAATCTTATAGCCACACTCTCTTTTAGATGCAAGCCTGCCATTACCTGAGGAGACGAGTCCATTAAAACTTTTCGTTTTGTTTTCCAACTTTTCTTGCTCTAATTTCTTTCATGGATTTCACCTTTCCAAATTCTGAGCTCGATTTGTGTATTTCTTATCGGTCTCAGGCGCTCCGGGATAAAAAGTTTTCTTTCTAGAAAAGAGGGATGGAAGGGAATTACAAAATATTTCTCTCTGATTAACTAAGATAGAGATTTAAAGAGAGAAAGATATATATAGATATATATGAATAACGTTACAGCCACGAGGAAAATGAAACAACGGAGAACTGTGAGGCCTTTCGACTAATGGTCCTTTACTAAGCATACTAAAAGACAGGGAAAAAGAGAAAGATATTTATACACCTGATTAATGAAAATATGGGATATAAAAATTAAAAGGGGTGGGATTAGCAGATACCTGGAAAAATCCTATTAACGAGATGAGCCGTCAGGGTTAAAAAAAACAAAACAAATTATTTACATCAATATTAAAAGGCAAAATAATTAAAATGTCATCAACATATCTATACCAATGATAGGTTGGTAAGTTTTGACGTTTGCTCTCTCTTTAACAAAGTCCCTATTGATTCCATTTTAGATTATTTTAGTAATGAGCTTACTCATCATGAATTACCTCTATCTGTAAGTCATATTATTTCACTCATTAAGTTGTGCATTTGTGACTGTAAGTTCGTTTTTAATGGTGAATATTACCAACAAATATTTGGTATGGCAATGGGCAACCCCTTATCTCCCCTACTCTAAAATTTGTATATGGAATTCTTCGAAAAACAATATTTACCTAATATCATTGATATCCCCTTAAAGTGGTATAGATATGTTGATTACATTTTAATCATTTTGCCTTTTAATATTGATGTAAATAATTTGCTTTCCAATTTAAATAACCAGGTACCACCCCTAAAATTTACTGTTGAATAAGAGAAAGACAATTGTCTTCCATTCTTAGATGTCTTAATACATAGGGAATCATTTAATTGCAATTTTAGTATTTATAGGATACCAACCAACAACTTAACCTATGTCCATTTTTATTCAGGCCACCATCTTAATATTAAGATATCAATTTTTTACGTGCGTTGCGCATTGTCAGTCCTCAATATTTGAATCAGGAAATTGAATGTATAAGAAAAATCAGTGCAGACTTGTGTTATCCAGAAAATATACTTGATATTTGTTATAATAAAGCCAAAAAAAAGTTTTATAACGAAAGTACTATTGAGAAGGAAGCGCCCAAGAATATCCTCATTTTACCTTATTTTAATAGCTTTGAAAACCGTAAGAACATTGTTAAAAACACTTAATGTAAATCTTGTTTTCTCTTATACTAATACTTTAAAAAGAATGTTAATAAAAAATTGCCCTAATGAAACAAATAACGTAATTTATAAAATCTCTCGTTCGGATTGCCCTTCATTTTATATTGAGCAAACTAGCAAGGATCTGAATGTGCGTATTAAGCAACATAAGTACTCTGTAAGCACTGGGCAAACATCAAATGCCATTTTTATCCATTTGAGTGAAAATTCCCATCGTATTAATTGGAAGGAGAGTTCTGTGATTGCCAAATCAAATGAATTTTTTTCAAGAAATCTTTTAGAATCGGCATTTATACAACTGACTTCGAATTTTAATCTCAGCCCTGGAATGTATTTTTTGGACCCTTGTATCAAAAGAATGTTTAAGAAGGATTTTAAAGATAAAATTTCTGAATTAATGATTACCACCTAGAAGTTATTTTAGCTTATTTATAAAAAACCTTTGCTCATATTTTTCTTTTGTCATAATTTCTTGTTATCATGTGTAAACATTTTTTGTTTTCATATTGCATATGTGATTCCTAAACATTGCTCCCCCCCCCTTTCTTTTGTAACCCGTAAACTTTTTTTTTTTTTTTTTTTTACCCTGACGGCTCATCTCGTTAATAGGATTTTTCCAGGTATCTGCTAATCCCACCCCTTTTAATCTTTATATCCTATATTTTCCTTAATCAGGTGTATAAATATCTTTCTCTTTTTTCCTGTCTTTTAGTCTGCTTAGTAAAGGACCATTAGTCGAAAGGCCTCGCAGTTCTCCGTTGTTTCATTTTCCTCGTGGCTGTAACGTTATTCATAAATTCCTCACGTTCCTTATTTTCGTCATTCAGTTATACATAGATATATATATATATATATATATATATATATATATATATATATATATATATATAAAGAGAGAGAGAGAGAGAGAGAGACAGAAAAAGAGAGAGAGAGCTAATATAGAGACATACAGACAAAGACAAAGAGAGCGCTAAAACAGCGTCGAAATTAATTAGAATTTCCACCATAGACTATTAGTCTTACTTAATATTTCATTTCAATTTTCATTCTATCGTTTTACACGAACATCGTATTAATTTACTATTCAAAATTTAATCAACGCTAACGAGTATCAATAGAAAATATTCTAGATCTAGTTTTTCCATTTACTTGATCAAGTCTAATATTCGGATTAGTCATTAATCAGGATTATTAAGTGTTTTAGTATTTGATTTAGTTGTGTTGGAGTTTGGAATCAGTGCGTGTTGGAATTAGTAAAATATAGAGAACAATTTTTGTACACGTAGTTATTTTATAGTTTGACGATTACTTTTTAGAATTTTACTAATTTTCGTGATTTCAAATGCCTATTATTGGGAAGTGATAACACTATACAGTTTTGAAACATAATACAAATAACCTAATGAACAATAGAAAAATACGTAATAAGCAGTGTATGAATTTATTATATTATTATGAAAGGCAAAGGAAACCTTTGAACGTTAAAACCAACCCTAAACTCTTAATAGTAAACATAGAATAGCAGACAGATAATTCCTTGAAATATTTAGGCTGAAATTCTCTATGTTTTATTTGAACGAGTTACATTATGAAAGGCAAGGGAAAGCTTTGAACAATCATGGTCACAAACTATTGACTTTTTTTTAATTGAACGTTAAATCCAATCTAAAACTCGTTAAACTCAACACAGAATATCAGACAGATAATTTATGAAGATATTGTAAACTAAAACTCTCGTTACTTTAGTCGAACGAGCTGCACTCTGTTGATTCTTTCTAAACTCAAACCACCTTTGAAAAAATTGCTGCACTTGCAAAGAGCAATGATGAGAACGTAATTGACCTGTATTTCTTTCAAAATAATAAAAAATATCTGTTAACTTATTAAATGTCCCTTTCTGACTGTTAGTACTAGTTTCTACTTTTTAAAAGCTTAGCTGATATAATACTTCTGGTATAGATCAACCATAACAGAACGTGAATGTCTGGAGGAATCGCTTAATCCTTGTGAGGCAAGGAATTCTTTTTAATAGTCCAATACTTCTTCCTATTTTGTGTATTATTTTAAGCCTATTTCCTACAAAAACAGTGGGTGAGCATCAGTTCTGCTAAAAAAATAGCCACATCCTCCTAACTCTTTATGTTCAGCCATTAACAAACTTCCATCACTCCTCTACCCTGAAATAGAACTCTAATGTGTTGGATGCTATCTGCTCTATCATACTGTTAAGTCGACTAGTGTACGGGGCGGAATGGCCAACGTTAACTCTAATTTAACCCCTCCTTCTATTTTATTATGCATAATATGCTACACTTGTTGCTCATTCCTCTTTTTATCTCTCAAATATTGACGCAATTAATCCCCCCGGGTTTTTTTAGACATTTTCCCAACCTTTAGCAGACAATGGGACAAACTCTTAAATATTCTAGTCACAATCGAATATCAATCCTTTCTTATTTAATTCCCATACCTTTTCAAAACACTCAAAATTTAAACACTTCCTTACGCTTTTAAAATCTTTTAATTAGTCGGTCCTTAATCTATTTAACATTCGCACAAGTATCCAGCTGCAATTTTGCCATTGTTTTGTTCTCAGTCGAGATCTGTCCTTCACCTTCCTACTATAGTCAGAATCCCTTAATGCGGCATTAGCATTAGTGTACTGCTAGACGCCGTCTACAGTTAAACTTTTACCAATCACTACTTCTCTCATCTGCCCTGAGCCGTTCAACCATTCCTATGAATTTGGTCGCAAACTGCTTAATCTGTATCATAATCAGTTGCGACATATCCCAGATTCTTACAACCTTGCACTTATCCAGTGGTAATACCATAGCTCATCCAGAACAAAACACTGGCATATAGTGGCATATAGTGTCCTCCTCAAACTACATAGATCATTATTGATCCATCACAATTATTCATAAATTTCACAACGTGGCTTTCATTCTCCTATTGGCATGCCTCGTACGACATTCCTCAAAATATTGAACATACTTGGCGACATAATATTTGAAATATTTTTAATAATAATATTTATGTTAACTGACAGTGCCAAAAACTTTTATAGCTCATGCACAGAATGACCAATAAGGTCTTCTTGTCCAGTTGCCTGTGAGAATTGGGCTTGCACGCCTTCGGAGAGGATGACTGAGACTTACTTTCATATATTCCAAGTTCGTGGAAGATCAGAACTTATCTAAAACTAAATCACTAAGGAGAAACAATCTTTGGGTTCCCCAATTTAGATAAACCAAATATTTGCGAAGTGCAAGAAACAGGCAGCCTCGATCACAAATAATCCCAGATAAAGGTCAAATTGAAGCGAACATTCTTGGCTGAATAATTAGGGGCCTCACTCACCACGTCGTGTTCCGTGCGATTTGTAGCAAGGGTCAAAATAAATAAGTTGCTGAAATGACTCATATAAATAGTCTTACAAAGGAAACATCTTCCTTTTACATTCTCCATAGATCTCAGATAAATTTAAACTTCAACACTCTCGTGCTCGGCCCCTTTAGTGATGCCCCTCCTCCTCGATTATTTATAAAGTTTCGTTATTCTTTGTTTTGAGTAATTTCACAGTCCATGGAATTCCAGGACTCAGTCAAGCAGGCCTATCAACGAATTCCTATCCATTGGCGACACACATTGCCCTAAGCATCGAGTCCTGTTTAAAAGGCAAAATTAACTTTACTGAAATCTATACATCAGTTGGCCAACCGCTGATTATTGCTAAATGACAGCTCACTGAGAAAGTCTGTCTACGCGCATTTTCTGGAACGCCTCTTTTTGCTTTTACGCCATATTTGATGCCAAATAACTTGGCTCATTGAAGTCAGAAAAAGGAGATCTAAACTTTCCATGGTTAGGGGAAGTCGTCCATTGGAATTATTCGAGAATGGCATATATATGATACATGCGCCGCAGACCTTAAGGTCAAGTTAATGGCTATTTCGACCCTAGGAAAAAGCCCCCAATTCAGCACCTCGAAGGACAGTACAAACTAGGAAACGAGGCACTGGCGGCCATTAAAAAGAGTGTACAAACCGACAACTAAATGAAACGTAAAGTAATGTCCCACTCATCTTCATCTATTTCGAAAATTAAGGAACGGCATCCCAAAATGCTGCAAGGTGTCTCCTAAATTGCAGATGCATAGATTTTCTACGCGATAACTGTATATTCCTTTCGTGTATTAAAATTTCATATGAAGAATCATCCAGTTTGAAGTAAAAATTTAAAATTCTTTGATTAAGCTCCAGAGTGATCAAATGTACGTCGTTGGTTCAATCATATTCGGAACTATTTTTTAAATGAACAACAATATAAACCACCCCCTTTGTCGGAGAACACGTGCTATAGTATCCCGCCATGGACAACGTCACTGGCTGTTCAAACATTCACGAAGTTTCGACTGCTGAGCGCATTTTAGAAATATTTCCCAATCCTGCGAACTCTTTCCAAGCCTCCCCCCTCCCCGGTGCTGAATGATAAATCGACTCTGCCTCCGAATTAAGAGGTCCGGAGCTTGTGACTCCTTTTATCAAACTCCTCTTCCCAATCAGAATCGAAATACAAATACTCGGGTTATTCTGTAGTTCAGGGAGTACAGCCCGCCCCTTAAGGCCGTCCTCATCGTCTCAAATCTAAGTAAGTGTCGTGAGCGTTCGTCAGACAGCAAAACTTCCTCCCCTTTGATTCTAACCCAGTCAATAGGTAGCTCCTGTGAACGGAAAGCCTTTGAATTTTCACAACTGTCTACCTTCTTTTAATCTAACCGAAGAAAATCTCCATCGATTACAATTGAGGAAAAGAAGTTTCCTCTTTCAATTGAATTACGCGTCATCTTTGAAGTTTGGCAATCTTTATCTGAAAGTTGGTTCGGATCGTGCCCCTCCTGCCTCATTTGGAGCGTGCCCAACTTTTCTCATCAGATCGTGCCCCACTTGCCTTATTGGATCGTTGCCCACTTGCCTCACCGTAAGGAGGGCGTTCCTCGAATCACCGACCCGTAAGACTGACACTACCTTCATTATTAATCTTGTCAAGTTCTTCCCTTCTGTTCTGAGCCTAGTAACATTATTTAATTAATTCGTTTTGAGAATCCATTCTAATAATAATTATCAAAGGACTATTTTAATTTAAATAATTCCCTTTTTTCTATTATTATTCTTATTTTAATATATGTAAGGAAAATTATACTTTTGTTGTTTCATGTTTAACTAAACTTGAACGATACTCTCGGCCTATTCAAGTAAATATTGTCAAGTTCCCCCTTTTGATCAGAGCCTAGTAATATTAATCAATTTATTTATTTTAAGAATCTCTTAAGTTGAGGGAGAGGTCATGCCCCCTTGTCGCGGGATTTTTTATTTTTTTTATAGAGCACACCTGGCCCTTGTCGCGGGAAGACAGCTTGTGTGTACCTTTGACTTTCCGAGCTATGTCGGCGGGGGTACCTCCTTTCTGTGTACCCCTGTTAGTGCTTCCCTTGTCTATTTGGTCGAACACGAGGTTCAATACTAACTGCGTCCATTCTTCCTTTTTTCTATTTTATCCTCCTTTTTCACTCATACAAAAAGAAAAAAAACAAAAATACCTACCCATATCTGTCACTCTTACCCTTTTATCACTCTCTTTACATATAAGGACCTGACAGCTACCTCATGCGTCAGAAGAAAGGCTTTCGAAGCTTAATAAACAACGCCAATCGACTATCACTGGACTGGTTGCGAGACACTAGGAATAGAGGTATCCCAGGCGTTGGGGAACGATTAATGGGATGAGGGTAGTGCCTCGTTAACCCATTCCCTGGTGCGTATTATTGACTATTCCCAAGACCGTTGATGGGTGCCTCTGCTAGCATCGGCCCAAGGTGATGGCCCTAGGTTCCAAATTGGTTGCCAGGCTAATTTAAAGCGTTAAGTTGAGTCTCTTGGTGTAGCTGGATATCAATTGAATGCTACTTCGAGATCCTGGCCGTCTTGAAGGGAATTAGTAGGAGTTTAGTATGGAGCGTGCTTCGTTGTTCACCTGGTGTAAAATCGATGGCCACTTCGGTGAGCGTTAGTGATGCTTGGTTGGGAGTCACGGCACGCCGAGGATTGACGACTCGGTCGAACGAACAGCAGCACATGGAGAGTGCCTTCTGAAAGATCCGAAACCTCTCCGATGAAGAGGTTCAAAATGACTGGAAAAAGGACCAGGAGCACTCAAATACACGTGCGCAATATGCCACATGGATAAGTGGTGCGTGGACTTTCCAAAAGAGTGTTATTCAAATTGCCACCCGGCCAGTTCCTGCACTGACTGCATTCTAAACAGCCAAATTTAAGAGTTAAAACAAACATGCTAGGCTTCCGAGGAGAGGTCTAGGAAATCGGAAGAGAAAATATAGAGCCTGGAATTGGAACACACCGGACTGATTCGCAGGCTCGAGGTCAGAATAGTAGAGCTAACTTCAAGCCCTATAGTAAACAGTGCATCTGCAGTATTACCCCCAGAGTTAGGTCAGCCGCATGCTACAACGAATGGACAAGCGAAGAAAAAGAAGGAAATGAAGAAGAAAAAAGAGAAAGTTAAAACAGAAGATAAAGTAGAAGCAGAAGAAGAGAAATTTGAAACAGAAGATAATGTAGAAGCAAAACAAGAAAATGTAGAAACAGTGAGTATATAACAAAGGAAGATAGGGACGAAAAGGTGAATAAGAAAAGGAAGAAGAAGAAAAAGAAGAGCAAGAAAAATAAGATGGAGAAGAAAGAGGGAACCGAGAGTTCGCTTCCGAAAGGAAAGCTTCAAACCTTTGAAAAGAAATGTCCGAGAGTTACCCTTGTGGGCGATTCCCAAGCACAAAGTTTGCAGCCCCTGCTAGCGGCCTGCCTTCACACTAGTGTAAAGGTATGCTGCCAGCCAGGACGGGGAAACCACTACATCAGAGGAGAGGCTGAGAAATCTCAGATCTCCGAGAAATCAGTCGAAGACCTAGAGGTGAGTGCCATGACCTCTACCTCCCTACGAGGAGGCAAAGTAGGCCCCAGCGAGAAAATTCTCAGCACGGTCATGGGATCCATGTACGACTACGGATTGAAAATTTGCAGACAGGTCGTTGTAGGGATGCTCTCAAGAAGAGATCCTAGCCGGACAGCTCACTCAAGGAACATGACCTTGAACCAGCGCCTGGACGATCTTGGTACGGCGGAAAGGGTTGTCTTTCTGCACCCATCCCGCACATTTTAAGGTGGAAACGACCTCTGCCAAAGGAACAGAGTGCACTTTTCATTCAAGGGAAAGGCTGTACTCTGTAGCTTAATCCAGGATATCGTAGAGCGGACGCAGAGGAGCGTCCGAACCAGAGTGAAGGCGGACGTAAGACAGTATGCCGGTGTCACTCCTGGAACGATGTTCTTAGATGTGGCAAAGAGGGGTACTGCCAGACAAAAGAAGCCGGAAAACGGAAGAGCGTAGTCACTCCTACACTGGGGGACTCCCTCAAAGTTCTTCTGTTCAATGCGAGGTCAATCAAGAATAAGTTTCTTGACCTCCGTGGCCTCGTACCAAAAGAAGAACCTGAGATGGTGGCGATAACGAAGTCGTGGATAAAAACCTCAAGCCGAAATTTTTGAAGGTGAATTCGCGATTCCAGGTTACCAGCTCTTCCTAAAAGATAGACCAGAAAGAGAGGGTAGTGGTGTGATCTTGTATGTCTAGGATACTCTCAACTCGGCGGAATGCAACATCGTATCCGACCATGAACTACTAGGTGTTGATATAGAGATAGGTTCTGTCAGATACAGGACCCTGGTGCTTTACAAACCCCCTGCCCAACTCTTAGAATAGGACACGAGTCTGTACCAACTGTTGGGCGAACTTGTAAAAGTCAGAGTGTGTATTACCATGGGTGACTTCAATACCCTTGTTGACTCGGAAACGAGAGAACCCTGTGGCGAGAACGCACTACTCCTGGAGTTCGCGAACAACGAGAAGAGAGAAGAGTCAAGGGACAAAAAGTATGAGCACAGGAAAAATAACCAAGGGAAGCTGAAGAGAGAAGAGCAAGAGAACAACGAGAGATGTAAGAGCGTGAGGGAATAAGGCAGCATGAACTGGAATTAAGCTGTAATCAATTGGAGTCAATTTCAGTTATTTCCCTGACCAAAACTTGAATGTCCCTGTCAGTAAGTTTACCCGTCTTTAAAGAAGAAGATTTCGGATCATATCTTACGCATTTCGAGAAGATTTTTTAAATCAACAATTGGGAGATCGAAGTAGATGTTGTCGTCAAATGCTCCACCTCCTAAACTCATAGTTAAGAGATATATTCATTTCCCTTCTCTCAGAGTCCACTCTGGACTACTCTACCCTTAATTCAGAGCTCTTAACTTCCGTGATAATGATCCCGTACTTCTATCGTGACTCATTTCGTAACAAAAAGATCCGCCCCGGTCAGACATTTCGTCAATTGGGTGCACCCTCCATAAACACGTGCAATTCTGGTAAGATGCGTGTAAAATCCCCCAAGAGTACGAGTCCCTTCTGGACCTTTGTCCTAATAGATGAATTTTTAGCTTCCCTTAACTACGAATTCCGTGCCTTCGTTAAGAACAAGCGTTGCTCTACGTTCAAGCAATGCCTTGAAGTGGCTGATGTTTACGAGAGGGAGTTATAAATTGTACCTTAAGGTTAATAAGAAGCCTCCCCCGACTCCTCTCAAGTTTAAGATTAATAACTCCACGCGCCCTCCAAGAAATACCCGTAAATTCCTGAAAGTTCAAGGCCCATGGAAAGCAAGGAACCTCCCTACTTCGGACCAAGAGACATTAAGCCAATAATTACCATTTACCCCCTCGTCGTCATTCCCCATAAGGCAGATAATATGTTTTGTGTACAGAATTGAAGGTCATGTACGCACGAACTTGCCTTCGAACCCCCCAAATTTAAAGCGTATTCTCCAATCAGGTACATCAAGTTAGTGCCACTCCTGCACCTCCCTCGTCAATTCAAGATACCACTATGTCTCTCTCGTCGTCCAACAACTCCGGTCACCAAGTAAATTTTCTCTCTAATAAGAGCTCCTACGGTGGTTGAAAATTTGAAAAATGGAGCCATGAACGGATGCCGTTTGTTCATCCTCGTACTTGACACTCGGTGCACATGCATCGTGGTATCCTAAAATTTACTTCCCGCGTTCGGTCCTGACCACCTAAAGTTTGCTGTAATCCATGATTACCTTGGCCGAGCAAATTGTTTTCTTATTGTAAAATCCACATCAAATGGGAGTATTTGACTGGTTGGGTCGAAGCGATAGCAGCCCCAAACAAGTTGAGCTCTGTACTGATTGGTCAGAGCCCAAAGGTTACAAGTAAACAGGTTGCATAACCCCTGGTAACCCGTGCCCGGGTCGCCACGGCTTTTCTGGAACCCGTTCTTTTAGAAAACCCCGTCGATCCGGAGATGGAGAACCTCTGGATCGAGGATTTCGCCACCACCCAGAAGCGGTGCGTAACACCCCCGCTCCTTTAAGAGAAAGCCAGGACTCATGAGCAAGAGTCTTCCCGTGTTCGAAAAAGCATCTCTTACCTTGTCAAGGATGAGCTGTTATATCTTAAATGTTCCAACGAAACTGAACCTAAAACACACTCCTTATGTGTTCCCCTCTCTCCCGTCCCCCCAAGCCCTCCAGATTTTTCACGATAGTTTATTCTCAGCTCATTTCAGTCATAACAAAACTGCCTGGAGGGTTTTTAAGTACTTTTATTAACTTCGTGGAGCCAGAGAAATTGCAGAGTACTGCAAATCATACGATGCCTGCCAAAGGACATCAGCAAACAAAAAGCCCGATCATCTCGGAACCTTTTTCTCGTGTGGCCATTGATCTTATTAGCCCTATTCATACCCCGTATAACGAAGGAAACATTTACTTCCTCATATTGATAGACTTCGCTACCTGTTTTCCTGAGGCAGTTCCCCATAAGCGCATTGACAGCGTTTCGTGCGCCGAAGCCCTCATTTCCATCTTTTCTCGGGCAGGAATTCCGAAATAGGTATTGTCGGAACGAAGAAAACAATGCACCTACGAGCTTATGGAGTATGTCGGCAAGCTCATCATGGTAAGACCTCTGTTGACCACCTCATACCACCCAACCACAAACTGAGTGTGCCAAAATCTAAATGTCATATTAAGAAGCAATCCTCAGAAAATTGTGTATAGACCAGTCCCGAGAATGGTACCGCTTTTTACCCGTAGCACTGTTTGCGTGTCATGAAATCCCCCATAGGTCCCTAGGATTCTCTTCCTTCGAATTACTGTATGGCTGTAATGTTCGAAGCCTCTTTGCTATTTTAAAGAAACTTTCCAACAATCCCCTTCTTGATAACGAAAGCTAATCCTCCTATTCGTACCTCCTAAAACTCCGAAAGCGCCTCGAGATATGTTCCGACATCGTATACCAAAATACTGCTGTAAATTTTAAGAAGTATCGAACTTATTTAGATTTTTAGGCGAAGGAAAGAAGATTTAGCCGTGTGATGAGGTGCTGTTGCTACTTCTAACGAAGAGTAATAAACTTCTGAGCCCGTGGAAGTGCCCCTTTTTGCGGTTTAGAAGTACAAGGCCCAGTGGATTACCTGAGTCGAACTCCCTCAGGAGATAAGGTTTTCCGCATCAATATGTTAAAGAAGTATTACCGCCATGCGTTTATCAACAAAACTGTGACCCTCGATGAAGAGTCATCGTTGGAAGCGGTGTATCTCACTAACCTCCTCAATGTCGTGGAAGTAGTATGCATTGAACAAGATGGAGTCAACCCTATCCCATCTTTACCTAGACCCCCGGAATCATGATACGTCGTACTGGATGTCTCCTCTAGGCTAGCGCTTCTTCAAAAGAGTCAGCTGCAGTAGTTTCAAAATGAATTTAATGATGTCATCTCCGAGAAACCCGGTTTTTCGAATCCATTTGACCATAACATCGCCCCTACTACTCAAGAGCCTGTTCGCTGGAAAAATCTGATGGGCCTCCAAGAAGGAAAAGTCAGAGCTATTGACGAGATGCCAAATCCCCACACAAAGAAACAGCCAAGGTCATTGATGGGATCGGCATCCTTTTACCGTAGATTTATTCCTAACTTCGAGTCTATTTCCGACCATTTAAGAAAAACTCCTACCAGAACAAATTTTTCTAATTTGTTTTAAGTAAAATTACTAAACATTTAAAATCTAATTATGTATAGGCTGTAAACTATAGGCTTGAACGTTTTGAGTGTTGAATTGATTTAAATAGCAAATTATAATTTAACCTCAACATGTCTTCCGATCTCGTTGGGACCTAGTTTCTGAAGAGACAAAATATCATTTTAATTTATTTTTACATATAATAAATTTTTTATTTTGGAAGGGAAACGAGGAACTAAAGAGATTATGGGTATTTCATGAGAAAGAATAAGGAATAGGACAGCCAAATGCAGGAAAATTATGTGTTAAAAGAAAGAACAGGAATGGTAATTTAGTTTAAAGATAAGATAAGTTACAATAACTTAGCCACGTGAACTCGAATAATAGATTGAAGAGGATGAAACCTATCTCAAACTTCGTAAAATGGGTAAAATTGACTAATTTAAACAGCTGTGAATTCTTGAAAGATAAAATTTGGTACCTTTAATAAGCTCATTTAAACTATCTAGTAATTTCTATAATTTATAGTTCTGGAGTTCATTAGAACAAATAAAAACTTTTTGAGTTTTGCCAAACGCGAGTTAGTTCACAGAGGCCCCAAAAGTCATTCCAAAGTTCCACTTAATGGGAGAAATTCCAATTGGTTTAATTGGCTTTTTATTGACTTTCTACATCTCTTCATAATTTACACAATTCAAATTAAATGCGTAAATATGCCACCTTGAACGAGATAAAAAGTATACTTTCATACGAAAAAGGATCATTTTAATAAATAGAGATTGCTTGCAGCAGGAAACAAATTTGATTTCCTTAATACTAAATAAATTGTTATTATGAGATTGCTAGACTTATAAAGATGGTGTTTGTGGAAGCTATTGGAAGAAACAGAATTAATAACCCTGGAAACTGAATAAATCTTTGCTTCTAAGAAGGAGCATATAATTTAGTTATTCCAATATTGCTTGAGGGAGAAAAGTTGCCTTTACATAAGGTTCGTATCTTTCCTGGTCTTTCCTAGTCTTTCCTCGTCTTTTCTTGTACAAAACAAAGGTATTTTGAGAAAAGGCATACATAGAGAATTTTTTTAATTTACTGTTTAAAATCAATATAAAAAAAATTAGTTATCTCAGTGACTAAGCATTTACTATACCCAAGCATTCCACCAAATCAATCTTTAAGCACTAATTATTTTTTTCATTAAATTTTCTTAAATTTCCTCCTCTTTTAACTTTCTTCGTCAAATAAAAATATTTACCTTCCTCTCTGTAATTTCATATATTTAACCTAGCTAATGCCTCATAATTTCCCTTGTTAATGCCTTATGTTAATGATTAATAATCACTCAATTTTTCATGGACAGGAAAGTTTAAAACTTTTTTAGTTTTGTGGGAAGAAAGTGGATATATCGCCCCAAAATGGCGCGAATTTGAATATCGGATATTAGAAAGTAAACGAAGGAAAGTTATAGAAGATAAAATATGAAGAGATCAATCGCCATATAAACCCCGCAAATAGAATGTAGATAATATTAGATTTCTGGAGATCACAAAATCTCCTATATGTGTAACTGTTCAGCAACAAATACACCTTAATTTATAAAGAGCACCTAAGTTTAAAGCAAAATCTTAGCTTGCATAAAGATTTCCTGCTGTATTTAAATACTTTTTTTAACTATATATTCGCCACATGCAGCTCAGGTAATATTAAATACCCCTAAAAAATAAACGACTGCTCTTATGTGTAAAAATATAGAACATTTTTCCCAAAACATCAAACTACAAAATTATTCAATGCCATACAGCAAGACCATCTAATTTCTTTTATAATAGTATGATTTTTATAAATGACAGCCTCCACTGCATTCTTATAAAAAGCTGTTACTTTTATGCACTATTTAATTTTATACAGTATTTAGAATTTTCTTTCTGTGAGATTTTTTCCACGTTAACCACATTACTCAGTTGTCCAGTTGAATAATTATCCTCAATTAGATCGAATTTTACCTTTCGTATTGAGGTGCAGAGACTGGCTTAGACATTCAAATATGTTCCTTTTTATATGATATGCAAACCTTTATTTGTCCTCTGTTGTTATTTTTGGGATCATTGTCTTCTTGAATTACCTAGATGCACTATTTGGCAGTATAGGGTTAGCTGAATAAAGAAAGATTTGCCTCATATATCTCCGGACACGGTGCCACGTACTTACTTGGACTTTTTCAGCCACTTTAAGGATAGTTTATATTGGATTTACGAGTAGTTCTGAGATGATCGAAGTTAATGCAGAAGGAGAATTGGAGGAGATGAGCGATGTTTTTATGTTGCTGGAAATTGCAGCGTTGGCAATCGGTGGGTAAACTTACAAGCAGTTGTTGCTTCTTGCTTGAGTTAACAATTTCCCTTAATATATAGTTCATGAGATATTTGCAGAAAGGAATTATTAATCCTCTTCTTCCATTATTTAATATATATATATATATATATATTTATATATATATATATATATATATATATATATATATATATATATATATATATATATATATTTATATATATATATATATGAGCCTCCCCCACCCCCCCAAAAAAATTGGGCCGTTTTTAAGAAGCTGTATCTCAATAACCATTGCGCCAGATTCCTCAAGAAGAATGGTCCGATGATGACTCTGGCTGAGATTGCAGTTCATACCGTGCAATTAGGGGAGGGTAGGGGCTTGGTGGCTACCACATTTGGGCTGGAGTTTCTCTCTAGATATTTGTCTTCGAGTTACCTTTTCTTCAAGTTGGAATTGAGCTTCATGCGAGGTTCAAAGGAGGTTAAGGAAAGTTGGGGTCTCTTGAAACTTCTCCAGTATCTTGACTGTCATAGCCTTTATCTGATCCTTGTCTGAAGCTGTAAGGGTCAGCTTACTCTCTCTCTTGTAGGTGTAGGCCTTTAAATTCTTTATTAGCACTGTTCTGCAAGTTTCACGGGATATTGGTAGTGGCTGACTTCTCTTGCGCAGAGATCGTTTTGGGCTCTTCTGAACTGACTCTCTCTAGCGCTCGACCAGCTCAGCTGTACACTTCCTAGGGTGTCATGAATGTCTTGGACGGTTTTTCCTGGCTGTATTGAGGTCTCCACTGTCCCATATTTCTTGAAGTGATCCACATAGTTCTGAATTCTGCTCTTGGAGGGGGATTTTTCAGATTTGAACTGCTGCAGCCAGCCTGTTTTGTAATAATGTTTGGAGCTCTTAATGAGATCTAGTTGTGTTCACAGGCGTTGCTTCTGCTGCCATGTCCATCAAATGAGGGTGATTAGTGAATGAATAAAGGATATATCACAAAAAGTAAGTTCAGAGCAGTTTTGAGGGGGGTTAGCCGTATATACGAAAACGCCACCTTTTTTATAAGCGAATGTTTTAACATTAACTCTTGGTAATTTATTTATTTATCAAAACTAAGCTAAGTAATTAAATCAAGTTTAACGAAAGTAATGTTAGATTCTAGGATATATGTTAAAAATGAAAAAACTTGGGACTATGGGAATTTTTAATCATAAATATTAAAACTCTCATTGGCGAAGCAGGAATACTATAATCAGTTATTTTTTGGCAGAAGGAATAAATGGATTATGGTACTAAAAAGCTACGAAAGAAATTGTAATTTCAAATAATTTGCTCATCCTATTAACATTCTCTAATATCTGACTTAAAATCAATTTCTTCCTACTTTTGTTTCAGATTTGTAAATATTTTACTACCAGCTATTAATTAAGACACCTTGTGCGCCCCAGTTTTTTTAACCATAGTAAATAAATCGTAGAGAATAAATATTTCATTTTATAACAATGAAATATTTAAAAAGGGGAAAAACGGATGCTGGATAATGAATATTCTAATAGAAATAATGATAAAATGAGATGAATTTTAAAGTTGCTCTCTTCAAGGCCACTGGTATTCAAAGGACACTTGAAGATACCGAACCGTAAATCACTTTACTTTTCTTTGAACAATGAAATAAATGACTAGTTCATTTGTAAGAATAATACTGTTCTATTTTGGTCGGTAGAAATCAATAGAGGCAGAGAGGCGACTTCAAATTCTAGACAAAATTAGATTTGTATATTAATCATAAAATTGAACTTTCAGATCCCCTCCTTCAAATCTGACTAAGCACTACATCGCCACAATAGCCACACGCCACTAAAGCCATTTTATGCACTATAATGCACAAAGGTACCCATCTTTATTTTCATGCCGTGGGCCTTTCAGAATGATAAAGCTATCTATTGCAGTATCTCGTCCAGTCATGGTTCAATCATAAAAAAATCTTAGATTTAAGGTGATACCATATTCATCTTTTTAACTTTATACTACGTTAGATTAACATATATGAAATTGAAGCTCATTAAAACCTATGGCGCCATTTTTGAGAAACAGCGGGTGCTTTTAAAATTTCCCATTGAAACCTGATATCATATAGATGGCTATAGAATTATTAAAATTAAGCATTCAATCTAAATTCACGACCAAAATATTCACAAATGATTTAGTTATTATTTCAATAAGTTTTCTTTAGTTCCATTAGAAGCTGTTTTAATGGCGGACTGAAACATATATTTCATACAGGGTCAACTATAGGCTTTATTCTCAGTCTGATGGAGGTTGTTAGGTGAATATTTGGGTGTTCTGGATAGTCTGGGAATTTAGTTCAATCTAGTTCTTATGCGCGATTTTTTTTAGCAAATATTAAAAATCGCATGTATAGTTTTGCGTTTTTACACAAATCAACTTTAAAAATCTACAGAGTAATCCACGAATGTCTAAAAATTTCCATTATCATAATTTTCACTATGTACTAGTCATGTTACTAAAACAAATTATGTACTATAAAATGTGCATCAAATTTGCAAAAAAAAAGATATAAAAATCAATGATTTAGTTTTTCTTTTTACAAATAAACTTTAAATATCTAAGAAAATTTTTTCATTAATGTATACAATTTTGCATCATCTTAATTTTCACCATGTTCTATTCATGTTGCTAAAGGACTAATGATAAGATAAAAAGTGTATATAATCTGCAATAAAATCATATACAAAACCAAAAATTGCAAATTTTAAAAGAAACAACGTGAAAACTAACTCAAGAGAAAATGTATCAGCCCCTTAACTAACGATCCAATTGCCTAATAAACTTTCTTATTATTTAAAACCATGTGGTCACAATCTATTTCATCTCTACTACTATATTTTCCAATGCTTTTTAGTTATTTGAAATTTATAACTTTCAAGGATGATACTGGGGAATCTGATATCTCATCTCAGTCCATGCCCACCTAACTCTTTTTTTTGTCCTTACTTTTAAACCCATCCCCTGACACTCCCTGTTTAAATCTAAATCAATACTTTCAAATCTCTCTCACTATCAGTTACAGCCACCGCGTAATCAGAGTTTAGCAACATACATAAATACAACTCATCTTTCATTTTTTCCAATAATCCTTCCCACTTGTCTATCAATCCACTTAGTCATTTTCTTAGTAGTCAATCATTAAAGAACTTAACATCTATGGTTATCTCGCACAACCTAGTCTTACACCCGCAGGCATGTATGACAGCTTAAACTGGCTATTTTGTATTCTTTCGAATGCCTTAATTCCCCAAAATATTCTTCACTCATTCCAATATATTAGCACTCACTCAATACATTCTTATCACTTGCCATATCTACACCTTCTTTTCAGAGCCATCAACACAACATACAATATTATACCTCTTATCCCTCGTATTTTTAGCTAGCTATCACAGTCAAATCACTCGAACGATAGCAACTTTACCAGTCCAAGCGCTGTAGTTCATCCTCTATCAATTCTTTTTCTTTAAGTATAGAATGAATCAGAATTTTCCATACACTTTACATATAACAATCAAAAGATTTCTCACCCTGTACTATGTACATAAACCTTTATCCCTTTTGCTCGTATATACTAACAATATTATTCACTCGTGATCTATTCTGGCACTATTCCACTTTCATTTACCTTAAAACTGAGGCACGAGATCGATTCCGCAGCTCAATCACCAACACACATTAGCATCTTATGAAGATATCTTCGGCTCCAGGTGACCTTCCATTTTTCAGAGCTCTCAAGGCAGCCACAAACTCTTCGATGCTTATCTCTTCCATAGACTTATACAGCTTTAGATTTAGCTCCACTATACCGATCATATTTATATTTGCATCATCTTATATTGGAGCATTATACAACTCAAAAATATATTCTTGCCATCTCATTTGACCTTTTCATTGTTTCAAAGTAAATTGCTATTCTTTTCCCTAATGCTAAATCACTTGTTTCACTATCCTTTTCTTTTCTTTTGCATCATCCGCATTTTTCTGACATTCTTATTTACACTATTTAACATTTTCAAGGAAGTCTTCTTTATGTTTTTCACTACAGCTACACATCATTTTGCCTCGCTTCTCTATTTGCTTTTCCTTTCATAGTTTGGATCAACATCACATAATCTTATTATTACCAACTGATAGTTACTTCAATTTGGTTGACATTTGCTCCTTCACTTCCAAATTTCTCTCATTTTCCTCTCTTCTATCCACATAATTATAGGCACACACATTCATAATTAGACGTTGCATTAAGCCACCTTACACTTAATAGTACTACAAAACCATCTTTTCTTTGATCGCTCTCCATTCACTAGATCCCACAAAATTTTTCAGTCCCTTTTATGTTTGCCTCACATGCAGTAAACATCTGCTTTCACTATGATTTGTAGACATTGAGTACCACTTCTTTTGGAGGGGCGAAAAATAACCATTAAAGAAATAAGCTGCCATAGCCGCACTAGTTTTTTACCCTCTTAATATATGCTATTTTTATATTTCGATAAGGGGTTGTTAAATATTTTGAACTCATTGTATGTGGCACACAACACCTAAAAGAAAGTAGGTGTTGGATAATAAACTTAAGTTTAGAGTATGTAAATTTATCGCCTAATACAACCTATACAGAGAGACACAATTAATGAGCACACGCAGTCACTCCTCAACAAACCATAGAATTCCTTTTCGTGTATATTCTATTTTTGGAGAACTTCTTTTTAGTAAAACTCCTTTACTTTTTTCAAATTCGTAGTATACCCGTGTGCTCTCTTTCATTTTATCTTTATAAAACAAAATGCGTTCCCAACCAATTATTTTCGTTTTCAGCATTCAGACTGAAATTACACACACACATTCAGTTCATCTAAATTAATGAAAAATGACCCTTTAAGCAAAATATTATGTTTGAACTCGTTTAAAAAAAAATTAGAAATGTATCGTAAAGATTGTGAAATGCATCGTAAGATATTTAAATATACTATTTATTCATTTAAATTTCTTGTGACTTAGAATTTCTCGAATTACAATCATATAAATAAGTGCTTTCATTTTATAAATTTAACTATGCAATCTTAATTATCATGCACAATGCAAAGATTTCAACTCATTATCTGGTATATTATTTCATAATCATTATTATCATACTATATATCAATCAGGCTATTTTAAACATTGAGTTCATAAGGAACATTCGTGTCATTTGTTTTAATACTTATGTAATTGCATCCATTCGTTTAACCCTCATGTGAGTTATATCCTACTTTTCTTATGTACAATTCCAATAATACTTTTATTATTTCAATATATCATTATTATTATATAATTTTTAATTTCCCTTACGTAATTCCGATAAAACTGGGCCATTATTTTAATTCAAATGTCCTTAATTGTTCTTATGTATATTTCATGATTTTTATTGCAATTTAATGTACTATTTTTATCTCATTACAAATTAAAAACATTTGTCCATTCAGAAGGTGGGTGATTCTATATCAAACTACATAGTTCATTCTACGATCATACACACATGAAACTCTTATAAACATCACATCTTCCCACACAACTCCCGAATGACCATGGAGATTTCCCATTTGACCATTTCCAACTATTTATATATTAACACCAACTCAACCGAATTGTAGCAGGGTGCGAAACAATACAAAACGCGCCACCAATTAGGGTGCGTTTCATATGCAGAGAATTATTAACGAGGATGAAACATGGCTCTACCAATACGAGTCCGAGGGCAAAATGCAATCAAAGCATTGGCTGCCCATGAAAGGAAGTGGGCCAGTCAAGAAAACTTCTGAGCGTTCAAGAGGAAAGGTCATGGTCACCCTCTTCTGTGATGCAAAGGGGATTTTGCTGGTTGGCCGTTTCGAGAACAAGAAAACAATTACAGCTGCTTATTATAAAGGCAGGTTGAGAAAAGTGTCCAAGAAAATCGCAGAAAAACGCCCTGGGAGGCTGCATCGGCGCTTCCTCTTCCAGCACGATAATACACCGCTTACGGCATTCAGTAGACAATAGCTGTGCTATGTGAATTTCGATGGTAGATCATCCGATATCCAACTTACAGCCCCAATTTAGCCCCATCCGACTTCTTTTTGTTTCCAAACCTGAAAAACATCATTGAAAGGTACCCTCTTTCTATCAATTAAAGATGTAAAAAGATCTGCTTTTACATGGTTTAAATCGCATGACCCTCAGTTTTACACAGATGGACTTAAAGGCTGGTATCAACGTTTGCAGAAGTGTATTGACCTAACTGGAGCATATGTTGAAAAATAAACATCATAACATAGCCTGTTTTATCCAACTTTTTCCACCAACCTTTTGAAGCGAGCATATATGTATATGAGTGTGTGTGATGAAAATACTTTAAAAATATATATTGTTTATCCTCCCTTTTGTGTAGACCTTTGTTAATTTTTCTATCTGACTATTGCATAACTGCTTATTAAATAAAAAGGTTGCTTGTAATGTCATCACTTTCTTTCTCATAACTTTATTTCTATGCTTTTTTCAAATTTTATGTTAAATAATCATATTATCTCCTCTTTGGTTTTCGTGCCCTACTATGATTGCTAATTGTTATTGCGTGGTCTCTTCTCATTTTTGGCGTTATTACTCGGTGTATCTCTTTATTCCTTACTTTCTTCTTTTCTCTTTCAAATTTTTGTCTTTGCTAAAGAGAAGAAATTACAGCATTTTCCATCAATGTCACTGATGCGTGATTTTTTTCAGAAAGATACCATCCAAATTACTTGCAAGTGGCCATTAAATAGTGATTCTTAAACATTTTTCCTATTGCAAAAAGTATTTCCCGCAACCATTCGAAACTGAGAAAATACTAGTATAATGGATGTCGATAACATTTATTTGTGGTTTCAATTTTATCCATATTATATATTCATATTTTTAGCGATCAAAAATATTTAAAATAAAGAACATTATATCTGCATCTAAATAGCAGCCATCTGTGAGTGCAACATCGCTCATCCCTGGCTGAATATTATGGTATGAGGCACCAGGTTATTAACTGTTTTACTTTCTTTTTTTCGAGGTGGCATCATTTTATAATTATTTAAAGACCGGAATGCATCTGTCCCTTATCCATTGGAGCCCATTAAAGGGAATTTAAAGGTTTTCAGATTTCTCTAAGTTTTAAGTGTTTTTAGTGAAATTCTTGTCTTTTAACTTTAGGGATTGAGTGTAATTCTTTGTTTTAGTCATCTTTAAAATCTTTGAGTTCTTTGGATTGCAAGATACAACAATCAGGGATTAACCTGATCTGTTTATTCTCTTACAGAGATTATACAGGGATATTTGATGTAAAACAATTAAAAGTTATTCATAACAATGATATACTTTCATACATTACAACTTCTATATTCATGAACATTCTTCCCATTAGCAGAAAAATAGTTAAGATTTTAACAATAGTATCTGTTATAATGTCTTTAATAAAAGTTTAGTATGATAGCAATGACATTAAGTAAAAATGTGTGGACGAAACACAACCTGAGTTTTCTAAGATGCAAAGTATTTGTATAACTCTTGTTGGGTAAAGGAGGCCACATATATTAAAACATGCCCCTCCACACTTTTCAACGGAGCTATG
This sequence comes from Ceratothoa steindachneri, assembly GCA_963969495.1. Classification (NCBI taxonomy): domain Eukaryota; kingdom Metazoa; phylum Arthropoda; class Malacostraca; order Isopoda; family Cymothoidae; genus Ceratothoa; species Ceratothoa steindachneri. Next base: position 52,026,485 of record OZ018331.1, read on the forward strand.
TTCTCTGCGCGGTTCACTTTCATATGGAGAAAAAATCGCTGGATTGAAAATATTGGAAGATTATGGCTTGTTGTTTCATGATTACGAGTAAAATCACTCAGCAATAATTTTTATCATTATTATTCTATTTCAAATCCTCATTCATGTCACGTCATTTCCATATTCGATTCCTTTCCACCCAAATTTATTTTCTCTTGGGTAAACATCAATGAATGCGATCCTTGTTTAATGGAAAGAAAATTTAATTAAAACTCGGAGTTGATTTTGCAGAATAAATTTAACAACCTCTTACATCGAAATCCTGGGAAGGAGAGCAACATTTTTTACAAATCGGTATAAGCCTTTCTTCCTAGTGCAGTCAAGTTTAGAAGAAGGTAGAGAGACACGAAGGATAGAGAATAAAGAGAGAATTTACGGAGTGAAGCAATAATCCGAAATATCATTCAGGATAAAGGATATATATATATAAGGTAAACGTAATATTTATTCATCGTTAAATGATATTTCTAAATGCCCTCCCCCTAAAACAATAAGGAAACGACGAGCACTGCTTCTATATCTCAATTAAGGAAACGCTTTAGATCAAAGGAATACTCTTTGCTTTAGTGTGTTTAGTCCGATCCTCACCCCTGCAAGGACATTTGCCAATTAAATGATAAAAAATTTATCCGAGGACATAGCTACTGGCCCTTATCCTTTTAAACCTAAAGTCAATTATTAGAGCAAATGTAGATGGAGAAAACAGGCTTGTGGGTTATATTTCTGTATTTACAAATAATTTTGATTAAACCTTTACTCTCTCTCTTTCTCTCAACATTTTTATAACGAAAATAGAGGGAGAGGTGACGCCCCCAAGTCGCGGGAAGAGAGCTTGTGTGGACCTTGGACTTTTCGAGTTATGTCAGCGGGGGTACCTCTTCTGGGTACCCCTGGTAGGGCTGCCCTTTTCGATTTAGTCGGAAACGAGGTTCCAGACTAAGTGCGTCATTTATTCCTTTTTCTACTCTATCCCTCTCCTTTTTTACTTTAATCCTATCTCCGACTGATACAAAAAGAAAAACACAACAAATAAAGCCTACTCCTATCGTGTCACTCTTTCCCTTTCTTCCTCTATCTACTTATAAGGACCTGGCAGCTACCTCATGCGTCAGAAGAGAGGCTTTGGCACCTCTATAAACAACGCCAATCGACGCTCACTGGTTGCGAGAGACTAGGACTAGAGGTGTCCTAGGCGTTGTGGCACGATGAATGGGATGAGGGTAGTCCCCCGTTATCCCCTTCACTGGCGCGTAATTATTAACCGTTCCCAGTGCCTGTTGACGGGTGCTTATAATGGCATTGGTCCGAGGTGACGGCCCTTTGTTCCCATGTTGGTTGCCAGGTCAATAAAAAGCCTTGGGTCGAGTTCCTTGGTGTGGCGGGATATCCATTGAACGCTACTCCGAGATCCTGGCCGTTGTGAAGGGAACTAGTAGGAGTTTAGTAAGGGGCATGCTTCGTTGTTGTTTACCTGGTGACAAATCGAAGGCCCCTTCGGGAACCGTCAGTGCTGCTTGGTTGGGAGCCACGGCACGCCGAGGTTTGACGACTCGGTCGGACGAACAGCAGCACATGGAGCGTGCCTTCTGAAAGATCCGAAACCTCTCCGATCGATAGGTGGGAGCGACTCACGCAGGGAGAACTCACCAATCCCCCTTTTTTATCATTGCTGGTCACGAGTTTTCAGAGAGAGAGAAAGCGCTCAAAATGACAGGCAAAAAATGTCCCGTTCCTCTCAAACACAACTGTGCAACATGCCAGTTAGAAAAGTGGTGCGTTGACTTTCCGAAGGGATGCTACTCAAAATACAGCCCTGAAAGTATCTTCACTACTTGCATATTGACGCGAGAGGTGGAGAAATTAAAAGACCTCTATAGAGCCTCAGAATAGAGAGCTAAGGTCCTTGAGGGAAAGTTGGAGAAGCTCGAAGCCCTTAACGCAGCTCAGGTTCGATGCCTAGAAGAGGCTCCGCACACTGACGTGTCGGAATCCCCTGGTAACCAAGCGGACATTCCGGCATCATCTGAGGCTAAGCTAGCTGAAGCGAGAGAAAAAAAGAAAAAGAATAAAGTTGAAACAAAAGTAGAACCAAAAATAGAAGAAAAACAGATAAAGAAGAAGAAAAGGAAAGATAAGAATGTGGAGAGTAAAGAGAAAAAGGAGAGGCCTTTTTCACAAGGGAAGACCCCGTCTTCAGAGACCAAGTGTCCGGAGGTCACCCTCATTAGTGACTCACAAACACGGGATCTGGAGCCACTGCTAGCGGCCCGCCTGCGCACTAGCGTGAGGGTAAGCTGCCTGTCAGGACGGGGTAACCAGAACATCAGAGTAGAGGCAGAGAAAGCAGAGATTTCTGAGAATTCAGTTGTTGCTCTGATGGTGAGCGGCAACGACCTCTAGCTCAGAGGATGTAAGGTTGGCCTTAGTGCTAAGACCATCCAAACGGTGATGGGAGCCGTGGATGACATAAGGCTTAAAACCCGCAAACGTGTGGTGTTTGGGATGCTTCCAAGAAGAGGTCCATCCCTAACCACTCACGCAAGAAACATCGCAGTGAACAGAAGGTTGACGGATCTCTGCACGGCAGAAGGAGTCTTCTTCGTGGACCCCTATCGTACCTTTATCGGTAGAGACGTCCTGTACCAAAGGGACGGGGTGCATCTCTCCTTTTAAGGGAAGGCCTTTCTCGCCAACCTAATTCAAGATGTCGTGGAACGCACCCAAAGGAGCGTTCGAAACAGAGCGAAAGCGTACGTGCGCCAGCATGCCCGCGTCACTCCTGGAACGACCTTTTCCTACGTCGTCAAAAAGGGTGTAACCACGAAAACAGCGAAGCCAGGAAACGGAAGAGCGTAGGGAGTCCTACACTAGGGGACTCCCTCAAAGTTTTTCGTTTCAATGCGAGGTCAATCAGGAATAAGTTTCTTGAGCTCCGTGGCCTCGGAGTAACCGAGGAACCTGAGATGGTGGCCATAACAGGGTCGTGGATAAAAACCTCAAGCCGAGATTTTAAAGGTGAATTTACGATTCCTGGTTACCAGCTCTTCCTGAAAGATATGCCAGACAGAGAGGGTGGCGGTGTGATGTTGTATATCAAAGATATTTTCAACTCGACGGATTGCAACATCGTATCTGACCATTAACTACTAGGTGTGGACCTAGAGATACGTCCTGCCAAATACAGGACCCTAGGGCTTTATAGACCTCCTGCCCAACTCGTTGAAAAGGACATAGATATGTACCAGCTACTAGGAGAACTTGTCAAAGACAGAGTGTGTATCCTCATGGGTCATTTCAACACACAAGTTGACTGGGAAACCAGAAAACCCTGTGGCGAGAACGCACTACTCCTGATGTTCGCGAACAACGAGTTCCTTACTCAATGGGTGAGAGAGCCAACGAGAGGAAACAATATCCTCGACTTGGTTTTCACCTCTGAGGATGACATTGTTGAGGACCTCTCTGTTAGCGAAGAGCTCGGTGGCAGTGACCAGCGACTAATTAGATTTGTAGTCAAAGTTCCGAAGGCAAGGCCTGCAACTAGTAAATCAAAGAAACTCGATTTGAAAAGAGCAGACTTTGCAGGTCTTTGTGATGGACTGACTAACGCAAGGCTAGAAGTGTGCGATGTTGTTGAAGACTTGGAACAGTTTCAAAACCACATTCATGAGTCTTCAATCGCGTTTCATCCCTCTGAAATGTCCCCGTCGTTCTTCTGTTCAACCAAAGTGGTTTAATCGAGAAATCGGCGAACTGCTTAGGAAGAAGAGAACTGTGTACCGACAATCGAAGATCTCGGGTGACTTTGACGAATACAAGAAGCTAGGCAGGAGAGTAAAGTCCAGCATAAGGGCGGTTAAGCGTTCTGAGGAACTCCGAGTGGCGTGACTCTGTAAAGAAAATCAAAAGGAGTTTTTTGGATATGTGAACAGCCGTAAACCAATCCGTCGAACGATTGGCCCTTTGAAAAATCAGGAGGGGACATTAAAGCACTTAAATGCAAGAAATGCTAACCTGCTCAACGACTAATTTTCTTCAGTGTTTACTGAAGAGTGTGGTTTCATCCCCCAGCCAATGGATTCCTACTCGGGGGAAAAGCTGGAGGATATAGACTTTACCGAAGGGGAAATAAAAAAGAAGATCAGTGACCTAATGACGAATAAGTCACCTGGCCCGGGTGTGTTTCTACCTAAAGTGTTAAAATAAGAGCGCGATCAAGTGTCACGACACCTGAGCGCAATCTTTAACATGTCAATCCAGACCAAATGCGTTCCTAGAGACTGGCGTCAAGCGGAGGTGACTCCTATTTTCAAGAAAGGAGACCGAAGCCAACCGTTGAACTACCGACCTATCAGTCTGACTTCGATAGTCGGTAAACTCATGGGAAGCATCATGGTGGACAAAATGACGTCGCATTTAGAGTCAAACCTGCTACTGAGGAGTTTCCAGCACGGCTTCCGAAGGCAACGGTCATGCCTGACGAAGCTTGTAGAATTCTTCCACTTCGTTTTCAGTGAGTACGATCGGGACAAGGCGGTGGATGTGGTCTACCTAGACTTTCAGAAAGCCTTTGATAAGGTACCACACCGCCGCCTTCTCCGGAAAGTGCGAGCGCTTGGCATAGACGGAAAGGTAGCCAACTGGATTAAGAACTGGCTAAGTGGCAGACAGTAACAGGTGGTGGTGAATGGACAGTCTTGTAAGTGGGTGCCCGTTACTGGCAGGGTGCCTTAAGGTTCTGTCATGGGACCACTACTATTTATCTTCTACGTCAACGACATGGACGGTGACATGGTTGCAAAGATTTCTAAATTTGCCGACAATACCAAGCTTGGTATGAACGTTAAAAAGGATGGAAATACTGCCCGCCTGCAGGAAGATCTTGGGAAGATTGGGGAGTTGTCGGACACCGCCGCCTTCTCCGGAAAGTGCGAGCGCTTGGCATAGACGGAAAGGTAGCCAGCTGGATCAAGAACTGGCTAAGTGGCAGACGGTAATAGGTGGTGGTGAATGGACAGTCTTCTGAGTGGGTGCCCGTTACTAGCAGGGTGCCTTAAGGTTCTGTCCTGGGACTACTACTATTCATCATCTACGTCAACGACATGGATGGTGACATGGTTGCAAAGATTTCCAAATTTGCCGACAATACCAAGCTTGGTATGAACGTTGCAAAGGATGGAAATACTGCCCGCCTGCAGGAAGATCTTGGGAAGATTGGGGAGTGGTCGGACACGTGGAAAATGCCTTTTAACGTGGGGAAATGCAAAGTGATGCATATCGGCCACAGAAACCCCCAATCCCAGTATATCCTTAAGGGCACTGCTATTGAATCCACCGACACTGAGAAGGACTTGGGTGTATCAATCACTAGTGACCTCAATTATTGAAACAGTGCATTGAGGCGGAGAAAAAGGCCCAAAGGATTTTAGGCTATATTAAGCGCCAGTTTGGTTATCGGAACCAGGAGATTGTACTGTGCCTGTACAACTCACTTGTCCGACCACACCTGGAGTATGCCGTACAATTTTGGAGTCGTTTATTTCGAAAGGACATCGCGAGATTGGAACGCGTACAAGCCAGGGCAACCAAGCTGATCCCCTCTATCCGACATAAAAGTTATGAGGATAGTCTAAGGGAATTAAATCTGTTCTCACTGGAAACCCGTAGACTGCATGGTCAGCTCATCGAAGTCTTCAAAATACTTCGAGGGTTCGACAATGTTGACTACCAGGATATTTTCACACTGAGTGAGAACAGAACGTGCAATCACGGCTTCAAACTTGAACTGAAGCGTTACAACCGCAATCTGTGTGGAAATTTTTTCACTTACAGTATCTGCGGTATGTTGAACGCACTTTCAGTGGAAGTTGTCAACAGTGAATCTGTTGACCAGTTCAAGTCAAGACTAGACAAGTCTTGAAAAGTGGCCGTTTAGGGACGCAAAACAATTGAGCAGCCATGTGCCCGCTCGATTGCTAGTCCAAAGGTACCCTCCTTGAATTGACCGTAAGGTCTCCTAGGGTACCTTCTTTCCTTGTTGTTACTCCTTTAGGCCTAGAAATTGAGCCTAGCTCGGAGAGAATAGGGTAATTTGGAATATGATCGGTGCTAGACTGTTACGCTACTAAAGCCTTCAATATTGCTTCGTATCGCTGTATTTGTGTCCTCCGATTAATATTTAGATAGCGAAGAGGGTCTATGACATGTTACAAAAAGGACAATATTTTAATCCTATGCTAAAACATGAGCATTCTTCTACGACGACATCTGTAAATGCTCTAACACTCGCGCGCACGTTTCAATATTTGCTTGAGAGTCAGACTAAGTTGCTGGCCTATCCTGAAATGCCAGGTCACGGCTTAACTTACGCTCCCGCATTGTTTATAATCTTAATATTAGTTAACTTTTTCAGTTTCAAATAAAGATGTAGCAGAAATACCGAACGTACAGGTAAATATCTAGACCATTTTCACCATCATTTTTTGGCCATATAATTTCTCTTTCTGGCTTTTTATGCTTACCATTACATTAGCTTCATATTTATTTGAGGACAGCTACCACAAAAAGTAAGCAATCTTTGGTAAAAATAATCGATTTGCAGAAACAGCCACGAAACCTAACCTAACTTAACCAAACTTAACTCGTCGTAAAAAGGTTATATATGGTTAGGTTAGATTAGGTTGGGTCAGATAAGGTTAGGTTAAGTTTGCTTTGGTTGTGTTATGTAAGGTTAGGTTAGGTTTGGTTAGTTAAGGGTTAATTAGGTTAGCATGATAGGATCTTCATTGTTTTCGCAAATCCCTTATTTTCACCGAAAATAAGTGATTTCGGTTATTTTCATCTTTACTTCTGGGAAGGAGTCCAAACTGGCCCTACCCAATAAAGACATCACTTGAAGATAAGAATATGAATACGGGTAGATGAACTGAATTAATGAGATTGATCAAGTAATACGATGGGCTTTTCAGATAAATTCTATTCCCCAAGCACGGCAATATATACAATTGTTGTCCAGATGCTCGTTTATGTAACTGTTCTTTAGCTTTACGCCTAAGAGAGACAAGCCTACATAAATGATCAGATACGTGGTTGAGAACTCATGAGCGGATGAGTTATAAGCTTTGGCGAAGTGTCCATGCATGCCCGTATGCCAATGAATACGTTTCGCTTCTATGCGCTATGGTGCAGTTACATATCCTCGGACCTGTTATTTTATTGCCACAACCTACATATATATGACATAAATTCATTGTCAGCGACCTTTCATAATTATTTTGTTTTCATCTCGGAGAAGATATCAAGGATAAGAGAGTATAATTAAACATACGCTTTGGATTTGGCATGCATTAACTAAGCATAATGTAGATCAAGCTTAAAGATTAGGCATATGTATTTTTTAATATAAAAAATGTAGAAAAGGGATAGAAAATGGAACATCATAATGTTATGAAAAATGGCTAGTAATATAAATAATTTAAGCTAGTGTGTTAACCGTTTTGTATAAATGTTAAAGATTTACATAAATGATGGTAAAAAAGAACATTATTATCATGTTACTAGATACTGAGAGGGGGCGCAACTATCAGCCAATTTCAGTTTTTTCTTAGCTCACTCTTATTGCCCTAGGTCGGTGAGACATACACTAATATGTAGAATTTGTTATGAAAGATTTATAATAATTTATTCTTGTTTTCGATAATTACATACAATGGAACGGAGTCGGATTTAGATAAGGTGCTGTGAACGAGGCGATATAATTTCTAGGTCACATCTGATGTAAGAATGAGGGGACACAGAGAAAGATATATATATAGATTTCTACTGAGTAAGTTGCGAGAGAACACATCTATGTCATAGTCGGCAGTGAACTCATAGAGAGCGAACTGACAGAAAAAGAATTCAGATTAAAATAACATTAAACTAACAAATGCCGAATTAAAACAGCCATTTGCATGAATGAATATCGACATGAAGATATTAAAGATTTAGGAACCTGAATTTTTGTTAATTTACAAGATTTCTATCTCTTCCGCCCAAAATAAAAGCATTTTCAGTTGACCAAATTAGTGCTAAAATTGGGACAACAGAAGTTTATTTTATGATCCATCTTACTTCTGGTTCATCTGCATGACAGTTTATGATAATGTTGTTACCTCTTTGGAGGGCGAGGGGGCTTTTTGAAAATATCATATTGTCGGAAAAGTTCTTAACGATTTCTAAATTTGCATATTTAAAATCCTCATATTAGAACTATAATCTTAGTACGCCTGATATGTTGGCTCTCTTGCGCAGAAGTGAACTAGTGACCTCGTCTCACATCAAATAAAAGTATAGCTCTTTCTTGGTAGCCCTTTTGAAGATTAAACATGGATAACTAAAGTTGCACTTTTGACACGTAATGATTTTCTTCTATCAAAAACTATGATGTAGAAAAGTGTAGAAACATTTCTAAAGTAAATGATGTAAGTACGTTTGGTGAATCAACAGTTTGGTGATGAATTGCAAATTCCAAACGGGGAGATTTGCTGTTAGGATTTTCGAGTTGCCCTGGAAAACCTACAAAGATACACAACAATTATTTGAACGTTAACATTGAAGCCAACCCCAAAAGTAAAACTAGTTGGCTGGCCAAAATATTTGAAGTTTATAAAAAGTACTGCTCATGAGACCTTAGTGAAAATATTTGCATTTTCCGCTATACTGTATGAATCCCTTCAATCTTTCGGAGCAAAGTCTGTATGTAGCGATATTCCATCTGCCATATGTTCCTAAAATGCAATTAAACTGAACCGTTTAGGAAGTCATTGGTCACTGATAAAGAAACCCTTGATTTTATAAGATAACATAGTGCAAAGTGGATCCTGAGGTTTGCCTGAGAATTTACCCAAATTTCTCCCAAAGTGGAATATTAATGCCAAAGATTTATGCTTTATATAGTTTATGAGGGAACAATCACGTGATGGGAGAAATAACGTCGCTTTTAAGCATTGCTTCCACCTGATCTGCCTCGTCGTCGCTTACAAGCAATTTTCGAAGCTCAAAAGCGTGATAAAGTATACAAGCGGGCTCAGGGAATGTAGCCCTTATCAATCCAAGTATTTAAACAAGACAAGAAGTCTCCCCCTCTCTTTCAGCCACGCTGGGAGCAGCTGAGACTAACACCAACTGGGTCGCGTTTGCCATTACTCAAAGGATGGGCGATAGTCTCCCCTTCTATGGGGTAAGCTCCCCCACTCACAGGCGTCCATATGTAGCCGTGTGAGGAGGAATCGATTGAGATTTGTGCGAGAGAAGCTCACGAGAACAGACGATCTTACTCCCCCTCAATTCGGGTTCTCATACGCCGAATGCAAGAAAAAGTGATGGGATAAGACCGAGTATCTCTCCTTGGATAAAACAAATATCCAGAAAAATGCGAATGATGCAACGACGCCATCTCCAGACAAGAACCAAGTTTTAGCCCAAAAGGCTTCAGTGAAGATTAATCTTAGCGTAATAACCTCTTGATTACGCATAGTCGCCTAAGCAAACCGTTTGACGTCTCTGAGATTCTCTCCCAGCCTCCATTCTCGAAGGCTCTGCCCTCCCCCCCGTCATCTCAAAGGAATAATTCAACTACCATCAAGTTGACCCTGGACCCCGTCAAAGTGAACCAACCATCATCTCGCGGCTTCGCCGGAAACAACCATCGTCTCCTACAACCCCTCCCTTTTTGTACAAGGTATTGAAACGAATATTTTAGCTTCTGCAAATTTATAATTGCCGTCTACCGTTCCTCCATTATCATTTGTGTGTTTAACAGGTCTCCGTGTAAAGCTCAATTTTAATTTCGTCCAGCCTACCCAATTTTTTTCATTTTAAATACCTAATCTTCGTACTAGCCTGTTGACCACTGTAACTATTTGTCTTATTATATGTCTGTCTATTGTTGTACCATTTAACTTAAATTTTTAATATTTATTAAAGTCTAATTTACCGACTCCTTTACTTTCCGACCCTTGACCTCATCATAGCCGTGTAACAGACTGTAATTAAGTGAGCTTTGGAACTCTCAGCCAATACAAAGCATCTATTGGACTAGCCCTCCCTTAAGAGGATCTGAACTAGTAACCGGACCTTGGCCTACCCAAAGTTCTTAAAAGGAAACCACCGCGCACTCTAAAATCAAATATAATAGATGTATCTATGGCACTGCTAGGAGGTGGAGAAATTCAATAAAGAAATTCACTAGATGACAATAAAACTAGCCAAAAGGAAAGGAATCATACTGAAACAAGATAAGTCCAAAACGGTTAAGATTCGTTTTAACACAAATACGATTTTGTAATTTTCACGACATAATCATTTTGAATTCTATATATGATGCTGAGCACTTATTTTTAACTCCTGAAACTAAATACTAACGTATTTATTTACTTCTCGAAAATATATTATTTTGCTAAATTGAATCTTTCTGCGTCATTTTTGGCCTTGTTATTTCAACTTGTGGGCAGGCTCTTTTACCTAGATCTGGCCTTTTAGATCTGCAGACGATCTGTGCATGCGCATTTTGCCAAATACCTAATAGCATTTCGTTTTAGATTCACGTATATTTCTAACGATTGTTTCGTGGGTGTATATTTTTTATTTATATGGTAAAATGGCATTGGGTGGTTGTGCTCGATTGGGATTAAATGAGTTGAAAGGGCGAAAAACTCAGTGCAAATTTTCCGTTGGTCCGTTTGAGGGCACGTTGCTTTCTAATCCCCTTTTATTGATAAGCTGTTTTCGGCGCCAAGTTTTGATTCAAACTAGAGGCCTTACGACATTTAGTGATCGAGTTTTGCAGTCAAATCTGATGGTAAGCTTTCGAATTAGGAATATTACGAGTTTCTTTTATGTTGTGGAGTACCTAAATGTTGTTAAATTTTTGGCGGAAATAGCCTATGTCACATCTGGTTCTGGATCTTTTAAATGATTTTGATAATGTGTTTTCTTAAGCAGTTTTATGTGTAATTTTTAGGTCTGAAACTCGTTTTTGCTGGAAATGCATACTTTTCCTATTATAGACCTTCAGTCGGTTATGGTCAAAATATGCATTTCAGGGAAAACGAGTGTCAGATCTAAAAAGTATATATAAAACTGCATAGGAAAAACACATTTTTAAATTACTCTGCAAATTTATGTTAAAATAAATCTTTACCGTATGCATTTCCGGAAAAAACAAGTGTCAGATCTGAAAAGTAACTCAAAATTGTATACGAAAGACAGATTTTAAAATTCATGCGAAAATATGCGTTAAAACGAGTGTTTACCAAAAGAACTCTTATTTTTGATCACCCGACAAGAGTTGCAAGATCATGCGTTGGTTATCTTAGCGCATCCACCCATTTTCTACTGACATGAGACCATCTAAATTTCATTTGTTTAGGTCTATTTACAAATCCTTGAGCTAAAAGCTGTTTATATCATATATTAGCATTCTTTCAAAAAAGCCATCGATAATTTCTTTTCCTCCAAGATAGCACAGTTATACACGAATAGATGGAACCAAGTTATTAACATAAATGGACTATACTTGGAAGAATAGAAATGTTTGTAATACAAATTATTTATTTTATTTGCCGATATATATCTATATGGGTCTATTTTTGTGAATATATGATATGGTGTCTTCTCTTGTGGAAATTCATCAAAATACATTAAGCTCGTCAATTGAAGTCAACCGTCATTATCAAACGCTTTTCTCTAGTTCAAAAAGAGTAAAGTTTTATAGTTTTATTACGAACAACTGCTAATGTGTCGAGGTTGAGGTTTCTGATATCAACTATTTTGATAGAATTTGGCGTAACTTTGAATGTGAAAGTTTCACCTCCTTATTTATAAATTGGATTGTGAAATTATGCAAAAAAACTTTCATCTAACTTTAGGACGTCTTAAAAAAATTTCAGCTTATGATAAAATATTTCAAAATTAGGTAGAAATATTAGGTTGATGGAAACACAAGGCATTTAGTGAGAGTAAAGTTATCAGATTAAAATTTATTTTATTTTTTCCTAAAATACAAGCTACGTTAGCAGTCGGAGGGCAATTTTGCATTGTATTTTGTGTATAAATTGTTGAAGTTAAGGCAAAAATATCAGGCAGATATATTTATATCTACACAATTTCAATTTGTGCAGCTTTTAAATTCTTTAATTTCCTACCCTTTCCCATATCCCGCAGATGATTGAAATCAAGCGATTTTAAATTGTTTAGCATTAGTTAAGCTGATGTAGCATCATTTAAGAAATCCAGACGATATCTTATTCTCATAATTACCTTTTCAGCATTCGAGATTCGGACATGGATTCGTCGACTCGTGAGATGCTATACTTAAATATTACCGAAATTTGCTAAATGGATCCTTAATCTGAACTGTAACATGTGGAAACAAGGAATTTAATTTATAATTGAAAAGAAATATAGCGGTGAATGTTTCAGACGGAGAAAATAAAATGTATTTCCTTTTTCATCAATCTTAAACTCCCAGCTCATGTTGTGCAAAGGCATCCATCTGACTATCAGGGATTAAATGTTTTTTTCACTTATGATAGAATATTCCGAAATTAGGTAAATATATTAGATAGATGGAAACAAAAGACATTTAATGAGCAGGGTTATCATTATACAATTTATTTTTATATCCACAGTATCAATGATTGACCAATTTAGTAGGTAATATATTATTTTCCTTCCTTAATCTTTTTCTTTATTTAAGTGATTTTCAAAAATATATCTTTTCTTAATCTCATTTCAGCCCATAACTAGTTCTTCTATTCCTGAAGAATACCCCTTCGATGTGTATTCTGTTCTTATATTTATCACAGCAAATTAAATTCTTAAAATTCTTCTCTATTCAAACAAAATCCCCCCTTATAATTTGCAGTTTCGTTTCATATGAATTTCGGCACTACACGAGTGTGTTGGTAGGTAAAAAAAGCCCAACTCTTTTCGATATTCGGGTACTGCCAATGATGGATTCTCATGCGTATTTTAAAATGTGAAAGGGGTAGCAGGTAAGCAAAGGCAGTAATGCAAAGAGAAAAAATTAGAGTGTTAAATAGTGGCGTTAGATCTGTATTCATTATCCATTGTGGGTAGATTCAAAAGGATTCTCTTATTTCGTAGTTGTCATTGATCTCACATAGAGTACGGGGTTAGCTAGCTTCATCTAAATATCTGTAGCAAAGCTAGCTTTCAGTTGCTGCCAGTAGATTAATGAGTATTAAAATGTTGCATTACGGCTTGTGATAAATGGTCAATTTGTGTGAAGTATATGGGAGTATAAAGTAAAGTGAACAAATGATATGAAATGGCAACATTAGTCAAGTTAATAAGTAAATTATCCTCTAGGTATTGACTTAAGAATTTATTAATCCTTAAGTACCATGAAAAATCGAACATTGAGAAACCCCAGGAAATAGTTTCATACCAAGATTTTATCGATTTAGGAATAACAGAAAATTCTTCCAATGATAAATGTTTTCTACCGTGAAACGCTAAGAAAGTGGGATATAACAATTCATGATTAAGAAATGGACTAAAGAAAAATAATTTTAAGGTATTCGCGTCGGAATCCAGAAAAATCGGATTAACACCACAAAAACTCTGGAGCTCATAATTAACAGTCTGTTTTTTTCTCGTTTTCCGAGAGAGTAAATCAATGTCACCCATTCATAATTTTAAAGGTGACCCAACAAAAATTGACAAATGGCTAATTAAGTAGGTTTCGCCGAATTAAAATGGCGGTGTGTCTTATTTAGTCTTCTTAGGAGTTTGCAGTCTTTTATACAAAGTCGCGCGGTGTATTGATATTTAGTATCTAGATTCCTTATTTTTCTCACTTAGGGTTTATAGGATTTTCACTAGAAGTTATATAATCTCGCATATTAAAGTCGTAGATAAGCTGAAAAGTATTGCATTATATTTATTCATAAATCGGCCTTATATATATTTTTTATATATACATGAGCACAAGTTGTTTTCGTATGTCACACTTTCTAGGTTTTTTAAACCCCCATTTGGTTTTTAGATGTTATAGGAGTTTCTCAGGTCCAAGTAGTTGCTTAGACACCTAATGGGTTGCTGGGGAGAAGAAGGACGTTGAATATGGGCAAAAGTGGGAAGGTGGCTGTGGAGCAGGAGAGGATGTGCTTATTCCTTTTATTCCAAATAATCTACCATTTTATTTTATATAACTGAAGTTTCCATCGAGGCAACGCTTTGCATTGACTACACTGGGGAACAGTGTATTTAAGGAATTAACAAAAGTACATTTTTCTACATAATTCGAGTATACTGAATTCAAATCTCAAATCAGATTCTCTCTAAATGCTAAAGAATTTTCGTAATATCAATAACTATTATTATACAATAGTTTAACTTTATCACGCCTATCATCCTTCTCTGAAGTAATTTTGAATCTTCCATTTACGTAAAGAAGGTTTTTTGGAACAAACATTAATAAATGCTAATTTATTAATGACCATACAGTAATCTGGAGGACTTTTTCTTGATCTCAATTGGGCAAAAATTTGCGATTGTAAATCTTTCTCTCGTAGGTATTCTATGGCTGATCTCTTCTAATCGTCCAGTACAAGTCCGCCATCAAGCTTATATCGAAGTGACCTTGGTAGCGCTATTCCATCTTCATAATACGATTATGTAAGCGTTACACTTGTTCGTCGATTATGGATTTCAGATTCTCTGGGAATCGGTCGAGGTGAGGATTAAGGAAATGCAGCTTCACACTCGATATTGCATCCCAGATTACGATATGCTAAAAGCATATTAATAACCATATCCTCGTAGTTATGCACTTTTTTGTTTCCCAAGAAGTTAGGAACAACGGAAGGAAAAGAGAGCTAGGCTCCCTTCTCTTTTTCTTTCACGAATCTAGAATCCCTCGGAAATCTTCCGATTTGGGGGACATCAAATACTCGTGCTTTTATTTTTTTGTATGAAAAAGCATGAAACGCCGAGAATATGTACTGAAAACAATCATTGTCAGTGCTAACGCCTTGACATACTGCTTAATCCACCCCTGTTTGAGATAAACTAGAGGGAAAAGGATCTGCCCTCGACTTACGATTGGCTCATCAACAATGTTTGGCATACCTGATTCCAAATTTTCCCGAACTAGCTAATCTTTTTGGGACCAGTGGTTGTCAGGGGTTCGACGGTCCCACATACAGATATAGCATGGAAACTTTGTATATCCCTTTGCTGGCCAAGTACGAAGTTGGCCATCATAAGATCTACATATATGATTGAATTGTGTTCATAGTACTTAAGTAAATCCCTGACCATTCTTATGTCATTCCGAGTTTCCTCCAGATAGATAGAGTGACCGAGAGGAACTGCACCAAAGTCATTGCTATTAGGCAAAAGGACACACTTGAAGCTACGCTTGGAGCTTTCTAAAAACAGTCTCCACTTAGCAGGGCTATAGCTGCCAAGTCCCAACTCGGTAAACAAACCAGAAACAACGTGGCAGTATAGAAATTGTTTTTCCCAGGAGAAATACATAACAACTGTACTCTCCCATGTTCGGTAATATGATCCCCGTACCGATTTATCAAGCATATTTCTTTTACTCAACCTGGGGGCTAAAAGTTCGGCTGCTTTCCTGGAAAGTGCTAAATCGCGTATCAACTCATTCAAATCCTCTTGATTGAAACAGTAAGAAGCTAATGACTGTTTAGCATCTGATGATAAATCTGCAGCCTCTGAATCCATTCCGTGGACGTCCATATCAGGTACATCATTTTCATCCGCGGAGGAAGAATCTGCACTAAAAATCGGAACTGATAAAGACTCTGAATGAGATAATTCCCAGATCAACGAGGGAAATTTGGGGTAGTCGATCTTGTGCCGATTTTTCTTGCCAATCCCTTTAGTATTTACAAGACAGAAATAACAGTCCGATACATGATCCTTTGGCTACAAGCACCCTCTCTGTCCTACCGGAGGGCAGTTCTCGGGGTATGAGAAAATAGAAATTACGGAAGAACTATTGCTTGCAGGTAAAAATGGATTATATATTTGAAAACAGCATCAAAAATCGAATTAAATAGGCAGATCAAATCTAAGTCACCAGAAAAGGTGATAAAAATTGTTCCCCTGTGCTATCAAAAAATCGCACAATTATTTCCTCGATACTGAAAACCTTGTTAAGCACAGGCAGTTATATTTCATTAGCGTTGGTCTTTCAACTGCTCTGAAAATAATATTTCTAAGAGATAGAAATTACTGACTATACGTTGAGGAAATATTTATTAATCTTCAAAATTATTATCTGGAATTAAGGAAACTGAAATTAAAATTAACAAACGCCTAAAATTATATGTGTGCAAACTAGAGATAAGAGGCAAAATGAAATCTTCGTTTTGTTAAAGTACATAATGGTATCCTTCCTCTTCGTTCTCACAAATTTAAGAACTCATTTAAGTAAATTCTGAATTCGATTCTTTGTGATATTAATTTAAAATTCTATAATGATTCCAGTAATGACTATCATTAACTTTCTGGAAAAGAGAGAGAGAGAAAAAAAGAGAGATTAATGGCGTAAGAAGAGAAGAGATTTTTACCCCAACTAGCTAATATTTCATCCAATTAATTCTAGTTTTAATGGAAAGCCACTGAAAACTCTCCTGACGATATCTTCAATTAATGTATATTAGAACCTTTTTGAATAGAAGGAGGTTAATATAATCAAAACTAAATCTCTATGTAAGTTATGATTATTGCCAGTCTATTGCCATATTAATTAAACATCCCATGGCTTCTTTGTTTATATTACCTCTATACATTTTTACCTGTACCAGTTCTTTACTCTATCCCTTAAAACCATCTGTATAAAATATTTATTACACCTGGTTATTTTAAATATCGTTCCTGTACTGTTGTATAAATCAATTTTTTATACATTATCATAAACATCAGCTTCAGATAGTAAATAGCTTGCTACTTTATTGTTAGCTTAAAATGTTGCCGAAATTTGCTAATTATGTAGAAACATACAAAAACAAATCTTTTCAGGGTATAAATTTTACAAAGGTTAATATGAACTCTGTCTCGTCTTCTTTTTAAACCTTGCCCATTTTATTTCCAACACAAATACTAAATATTCATTTTCTTTCGAACACCATCAAATCTTTTCAGGGAAAAATAGCCCTAATTTATTTCTCTCAGTTTGCTTAATGACGAGGGAAACATGTGGTCAATTTAATTTCTGGAACCGAGTATTAGTATTAGAACTTCTCCCTTGAAATAATTTGATCACATATCAAACTTTTGATTAATTTTTTGCTTATTATTATTTTTCGGCATTCCTTATTTTGGTGTAACAATTAATCTAGTATTAAGTTTTGATAAGGTAAAATATTCTTGATGAAATTTACTGACATATTTCAGTCGATGCATATTTTTGGTGGTCAACAAATTGATGTTATATTTTTAAAGGGAAGTAAAATCATCACATATCAACCTTTTATATGATAATGCAGCTCATTATCTATTTTTAGTGTATTTCCTATTTTTCTGTAGCAATTAAACTAGTATTAAGTTTTAGTAGAAAATATACTTGATAAATCTTAATAACTTAACAGTAGAAAATAGCCTATAATTTCAACTTTGTCTTCACTATAATTTATGTGGCAATAAATTAATGTAAATTCTTTTTACGAAAGTCAGCTCATTTTTAATATGAAACATTTGTTCAGAGAAGTGGTTTGCATCATTATTAACAATGATGCTCACAATTAAGTTTAACTTATCATCGGATACCTTTCTTGAAGAATTCATTCGGGTTTAATGAAATATTGCATGATATTCATATACACAACCATCTTATTAGGATAAACAATGCTTATTTACCTGATAATTTTATGAATTAAAGAAGCTATAATCACATAACCCAAGGCTGTTAAAATGATAAATAAGGACGAATTATCACTCTTTCGGTTGAGGGGCAGAGGAAGTTTTTCCCTAAGAGTTTAATTTCGATCAGCCATAGGTCAAATTTATAACACCATATAAATCTTTCGCCCGGAAAACCTACCCAGTGCATTTGGAATTATTTGCTTCTTTTAATATTTATCTTTTAAATTATCCCCACAAATCTGATTTTCCTCAATGGCAGATTCATATTTGATATTGGTCTACATATTACGTTTTACATTTAATGGATAAACAGAATATATTTGAAACAACCTAAATCTACCTTACCACACCTAATCAAAAGTGTCAGTTGTACGCTCTTTCATTCTCTATTACCGAACCTTGACACAGTAAATACTACACGTCTACATAAATATTTCGATCTCATAGCTTCGAAGCATTATTCTTATCAAGATCAAATTGTGTTTATCAGTTGAACATAAAAAGATGTTCACCAACGACTATTTTCATTTTAACAAACTAATTATTCTTTATATAGTGGGTACAAGTATTAGAAAATGGCCACTCTCGAATTGTTAAAGAATAGTAATAAGTTATTTAGAACCATTTTTTAACATAATATCCTCGAAATATGTTAATAATCTTTTGATATATCAATTACACAATCAAACAGAGATAAAAGATAATTGTGCCAAATCTCTTGTCGTAGGTAAATAACTCTTTTTACATCACACCAAGATGAAAGCACACCCTTATAGGTACCATGGGAAACCACTTCTAGAACTACCATGTTTTTTAGAGGAGGGTGCCATCATGTGATATAGTTTCTTTCGCTTAGTAATGAAGCAAAAAACCCAATTATGTCAGAATTTGCTCACGGGTACCTAAAGCCAATAACTTTTAAGCAATACTATTTCTTTGCAATCATTTTTTTCAGCCTGTTAATGTACCTAATTATTGTTTCCTTACTGACTTTTAAAGTTCTTGTGATTTAACTAGTATATGTCAATAGAATTTTATAAAGAACTTTGATAAAACCTTCATTATAATTTATAATTTATACTGAACTTCACATAGGTCATTCTTTTAGTTTAAAAATATTGGAAAACATTCGATAATTATGTTTATATTAATATTTTAATTTTGCTAAAAAAATGGAATTAGTAAAGTAACAAAAATGGTCTCTCTGTAATTTTTTAATTTAAAAAAAAATATGGCTAAATATTCTCGTTAAAATATAGAATAACCAGGCAATGGCTTCGCCTCTCTCCCCTACAGGGAGAGCTTGCTCTTCGCTACTAAATTTAAAATTTAAACCCACCCCCAAAAACAGCCATGGTTAAATTTTTAAAAGTTTTCTAAACTTTGCTAATTATAATAATTTTTTAAGGGAACTCTAAACTAAATTTCCCCCCTTTCAAAATATCACGTTGCTAAAATATAGTTATAGAAGAAGATATATAAAAATAAATTTTCTGAACTTCACCATTTGTAATTCTTTCGGTTTAAAAGATATACAAAATTTCCATACTTATATCTATTTCTGAACTTCAGCATTTTGTCTTTTGATATTATTGTCGTAGAATGCCGAGCTAATATATATTTATTTTATTACTTTTAATAAACCAAATAACTTTAAATTGAGGCGTAAGTTCGTGCCTCGGTGATCGCTTGAGGATCTGGCTCTAAGAGTGCTAAACTCGATTTTTATTCTAGTGAATGAATAAACTGTGTTTCTTTCTTAACCTTATCAAATATTGCCACTTCAACTCGTTCGGGGATAATTAAAACAGTGCATTTACTAAATAAAAATAAAAATAGACTTTAATCAACCTAACCCACCTCACTAATTAACATTAAAACAGAAAGATCTAACACACGTATAAGAAGAAAATGGGATTACAGGGCTAGCTCTCGAAATAAATTTTTACGAGAGGAAAAATTTTTAAGTTAATAGTTTTGTCCTTAGTCAGACATCCAATAAACTAATTTTTATGCACGGGGACATAAATAACAAGATTATTCTTTACTTACATAAGGTAATGGAGATTAATAGCAGTTTTCAGTAAGAATATCTTCGGGGATTTTGTTCACTAGATGGCGTTCGTTGACTTGCCTGGCGAGTTGACGGGTGACGTCACGAGGAATTTCGAGTTGGCGTAAGAGAATCAAAACCATGACGCCGATTAGGAGGGTTGGTTCTCGTACATTTATGACCTTGAAACGGTTTCTAATCTTAAGATATGATTATATTCTTTTTTAGTGATTTGGGTCTCGCTTGTATAATTTCGATTTTGGATGAGAAATCTATTTAGTTTGGAGTTGTCAAACTCAGATAGAATAAGATTTGGAGTCCTTAATCTGTGTCGGTTGATACTCACTAATCTTGGGGCTCAAACAGCGCCGAGCTTCCTTGGTACAATCTGGTATTGTACAAGGACTGCAAATTCCCCTTAACTTGCAATAACTTTGTACCGGTGATTTTTAAGTCATCTTGTCGAACTCGAAAAATCTTCTGTCAACCGGTGACTTTCTTTTCTCTTCGGTGGAAACGAACAAAAAAGCCTCATTTACACGGGTCATCCTGTAATATACCCAACTTACTTCCGCTAAGGTGGGTGGGGAGGTAGATGGGGGGGGGGGGAGGCTCGCAAGGTGGGACCTCGGGTTGGTCTGCCGCCCTTTTGCGTCTTGTGGCTCGGAGAGGGGGTAATACGAGATCGGCAGTTTGCACTTTTGACTGCGTTGTTTATAAGTACACCCTCAAAGTGCCTGCCTTTTGAGCTGAGGTGAGGAATCAGTGTCGTATCACTTACCATTTTGCCCGTTCTCCTATGTTACAAAAGAACCTCGAAGGGGCAAAGCTAAACCCAGATGTCGTTAGTTATTTTTTCCGTTAGAATCGATACATATATATATATATATATATATATATATATATATATATATATATATATATATATATAGTAATTTCTTAAAATATCCTCTACAATTATAAAAGAATTATTAGAAATAACTTTGATAAAAAAACATAAGTCATAACCAAACTAAGATGAAATTATTATTCAAATAATAAAAAAATCCCCTTCTTAAATTAATTATAGAATTAGTGATGATGATGACAAGAGTATCGGTTTGGCCATTCCTCCTTACTGGAGGAGTCTGCGTTTTGCAGGCCAGTGACCTAGTCTTATTCGAGTTTGGCAAAGTCTTATCGGTCTAAACATTTCAAAACGTTTTCATTATATAACTCTCATGATTCTTTTTTTCTTCATTTAAATTTGCTATAATAATTTCATTTTGCTATAAGGGTTTATAGCATCCAATATATTTTTGCTCCTGATAAAGATTGAAATTGAAAATATATTTTAAAAATAGTTTCGATAAAACATTCGAATATACTGATATAAAAAATAGCAGGCATGCCTAAATTCTAATAATTATTTTAACTTCGCCATTTATAATACTTTTGTTTTAAAAAATTCCCCCAAATTCGATTTTTATATTTCTTTATAAACTTTATCATATTTTTTTATTAAACTTAAAATGAACTTTTAGAATGAACTTGGATATAAACTTAAAATATAACTACGTCACAACCGAACTAAAAGATAAAATATCTATTATTATTCAACCCCTCCCCAAAATCCCGTTCTTAAAATAGTGGTATGGATTAAGTTGTTGATAAATTAAAGTATAATTAGGGAAACTATGGTTTAATTAAATAAAAATATAACGTCTAAAACAAAAATAAAATGCAATTATTTTGTCTTAAAAAAATTTATCCGGAGCCCAAGAATCAAGAAATAAATTTCTACCTGAATAAAATTTCTTTGTAATTCTATTACGTTTTTGTTTCAAATTCTCTTTTGAATAATATAATTACTAAAGTCCTTCCACTGTTAATCCGGGAATTTTTTGGGGGGGCAATAAAACAATTATTCGGCTGACTCTAACGAAATTTGAAACCCATATGTTGTTTTACATTCTCTTTCGAACGATTTTTGCTAAGGTCTTCCCAAGGATACCCCGGGAATTATTTTGTTTTGCACTAACATCATAACTCTTCGGCCAATTCTAACGAAATTAGAAATGCTTATGTTGTTTTACATTCTATTTCGAATAATATAATTGACAATGTTCTCTCAAAGTTAGCTAGGAAATTATTTTATTTTGGAAAACATCGTAAATATTTGGACGATTCTTACAAACTTTGAAACCATTAAGTTGTTTAACATTCTCTTTCGAATGATATAATTTCCAAGGTCCTCCCAAGGTTATCCGGGAATAATTTTCGTTTGGCAATAATATTATAGGTATTCAACCAATTCTAACGAAATTTGAAACCTTATATTGTTTTATATTCTTTTTCGCATAAGATGAGAGCCAAAGTCCTCCGAGGGTTAGCCCGGCATTTGTTTGTTTTGGCAATAACATCATAACTATTTGGACAATTTTAACAAAATTTGAAACCCTTATGTTGTTTTACATTCTCTTTTGAATCATAGAGTTAGGAAGGTTCGCCCGAGGTTTGTCCGGGAACTATTGAAAGTTTTGAAGGTCGTAAGGTCATAAATCAGAATAAGTGAGCACACGTAACCTTTTCGTTAGCAGACCTTGTTTAATATAGAAAATGTTAATAAATGGATACCCTGTTCATACCATTTTTATACTCACATACAAATTAATTTGTTGCATTAACAAAGTTCATTTATATATTAAAACAGTTCGAAAAAGTTCCCAAATCGTAACAAATTTTCGAAATAGGCTGATTAAAGAGGAAGTAATGCGAAGAGAAATCATTTACATTTAGGAAAAGAACAAGATTACTCAGACAAGGAAAGTTGAGAACTTAAGAATGGCCTGACGTGTAACCTAGCTGAGCCACACAACACTCCCTCGTCCAACACGAGGGAGTCTTCGAGTGTTCTTTTGAGAAGAAACGTTTTCGCTACTGTTGAGCGAAACCTCTCTCGAATGAGTTGTAATTTCCCAATAGATGTTTCGTTCTCCTATTTTTATTTAGGTCGATACATCCATTTATGTTGCTGTGTAAGGTTGAATGCCACTCAGATACAAAACTACATTGAATGATTTTGAGGATTGAGTAATCATATCATAAATGAACTAATTTAATATTAGATTTATTACAATCTGCCCCCACGCCTTGTAATATTTGGTTGCCTTCCATTCTTTATGAAAACTTCTTAACATACTGATTTACTAAATTTTGCATATTTTTATGTTACCTTCTTTTTATTAATTTAAAATGAGTATAGTGCACGTGATAATCAGCACTAGTTTTTTCAGATCTACCATCTTGTCATTCCTTGGTTTTCTTCGCCATTATCCTTTTTTTCTACCTTGATATTTCATTCACATTACTCTTTTCAAACAAATTTCATGTCTCTCTTTATGATCAGCACAAACAAGATAAGCTTTCTCTCCTCTAATTTTGTTAGCTGATTCTGATCCTATTGACGTAGATTTGGACTATCTGAACCTAGAGCTGCAGTATTGGAACAAGGGAAACTTTTCATTTGTAACCCTAGTTAAAAGATTTTATTCACTCGATAAGTTTAATATGGTCTTGACCTGCCTGACCTTATACTGCCTTTATCTACATAATTAAAATATCCATTTTATGATGGAAGGAAGACTAAAATTCTGGCAGGAATGAGTAAGACGGTTTTAAATAGTTTGAGAAAAGAGGCATCACTCTACATTTTTTGGCATAATGTGGCGCATCGATTGTTTTATATTAATAATCTACATATGTAGAACTCTGATAAAGAATTTATTACAACTTTATTAAATAAATTCAAATTTGCTCAAAACTTCTCTCATACAGTACATGAAGATTTAAGCCTGAGCCTAAAAAAACCTACTATTTTATTTTACATTAATTGTCACCACTTCCGAAATTAGTTGCAACCTTTCGTAATTCCAGTCTGTCCAGTTCTCCAAACTTGCTTGGTAGGTCCTCTAGTAAAACTCTTTTATCCTAGTGTAATCCTTGCGAAACATTTCAGGATCCTCTTTTCGTTATTTCCTCTTTCTGAAATATAATCCGCAATGAAGTAGATCCTGAAAGAAAGTAGATAGTTAGGGGCAGTTTAAGCTACCCATGGTTAAGCATTTGAGATTCGAGATAAACAATGAAAATATTCGATCACACATATTTTGAGATGTCCGAAGTTAAAAGAAAAACTTAGATCGTATTTTTCGTAGGTTGTTATAGACTAGAAATAAAATTAAACGAATTTATAACAATTCTGCAAGGAAAATATAGCAAGAATTTGGCTTGGAACCTTCGCGAAGTAAGAAAGGAAGCAACATAATGAATCATTGATAAGGGAAAGAATCTACCAAAAAATAATAATCATAACAGGGTTTTGGCTATGTAATATGATGAAACGATAAAAGCCAGCTCAACTCAGGGCACTGGCTATTGCAGAAGTCTGAAAGGAGCAGATTATTGGACCATAGTTTTGGTATATCAGGCAAAATTTAGAGAATCATTGACTAGAGTAGATGAGAATGTGTAAAATGTTATCGAGGCGATCATTTGCTTGGAAACATCTTAGGCGGGCAGAATCAGTCTCATGTTACGACTTTGAGGATTAAAGAAGATATGAGCGGAAAAAATATTCAATTCTTTTTAGGTCTAAGCAAAAGGATTAGTTTCTACCTGTACAACCTTGACAAGAAAGTGAAGCACCTTAAAGGATCAAGAGTATGCCAAAGATTGTAACGTCGGGGAGTAATGTTAAATATTGTAACTTTCACCTGACTGTACGCCGAGAATGGGTGTAAATGGTAATATTGCCAAACTTACTGAGCTGGCCCAATTTTAAAATGAGGTTCAGCAACCGAACAATGAATCGATGTGAATTTCGGTGACTGTTTTAGAGTTAATTTAGACCTCAGTTTATTTAAGTACAGCCCTTATTCTACGAGGCATGGATTTTCTAAAGTTTAACAATTTTTTATACAGTTCTGTTTTATTTTACTACATCGAAATTCAGAAGTAAAATACTTTAAATTATTTTTCTTTGAAGAAGTGGTTAAACTACAGCAGGTAAGTTTATTTAACTATAATTTAAATAGTTTATCGTTATAATAGACTCGCTTAAGTGAGTGCTTTAATTCTGCTCAATTGAGAACTTCTTTCTTTTATATTCCCACGATCGAGCATTGTGAAATGGCAAAAAATCTAGACTTTATATTTAAATAAATTATCTTCAAACTGATCTTTAAATCGGATCACTTCAAAATCATCCTCCCCTAATATAACCTTTTATCATCTTACCCTAAATTATAGCAATTAACCTTCACTCCCAAATCAAAGGCAACAAAGTTAATGAAATTAATGCATAAAACATAATATCCTAACCTAACCTGACTAAAATAGCCATTTTAACATCTTACTACAGTTTTCACAATTTAATATTATCTTTCCTAAGATTTCGCAACTAAACATCCGGCTTTCTAGGGAAACGTTGGTAAAGTGATCTGCAGCATCGACATCTCCATATGCATAAACGTCTGATGTAATTATTAACTAACCTCTATTAATTATTAAAATGATAAATGCAATCGTATTTTTTCGATTCTCATTATCACAAATTCTTGGAAAAGTCTTAACCGATACCGAAATAAAGAGATCCTGAATGACTTAATAATATAATGGATATGTTACATAGGTAAGCATCTTTTAGCAATCAAATATTTATGTTTTATGGAAGAGAATGATCAATTTAAGGATGTGGAAGAGGAGGGATAGGGAAAGTAATGACATATCGTTTTCATAGTCTAGAGTCCAAGAAAGACATTGTAAAAGCATAAAGAATAAATAGTTTGTGAAATACAGGCGCTCATTAAGAATTCGACTAACTCAAATACCACTGTTTGAATATATCAAACGGACTACCGAAAATAACTCGTTAATAATGATTACACTCTCCTTATTATAATTAACTCTCTCTCTTCTTACTTTTAACGATATTTGAATAAATTATTAATAAATGAATTAGAATTTATTCAATTAGAATAAATTAGAATTTTTAAAGTTTAATGAACCAGTACGGTTAGGTTACGTTACTTAAGATTATGTCAGCTCGATGGAAGTGAGTTTACATTTTGCTGCGACGATAGGTTTGGATATCTTACTGATGAAGAGCATGAATAAGAATTGTTTTTATTCATTAAAGAAAATAAAAAAATATAGTGTTTTTGGATAATCTGAAGAGTAGTGGTCCCCAAAACTTTCCTAAATCAGGGTAACCAAATTTCTTCTCTCCTAAAGATTAAAGAGCGCTATTTTCCTCCCAGGAAGATAAAGTCCCCCAAAAGAAGAATGTAAAACGTTACATAAACGAATCTGAGCAAAAGTACCACCCCAAAATCTTACCATTTGCGTGTTAGTCTTTTCCAACTTTTCTCAGCTTATCATAAGATTTCCTTTATAAATTTATATTTGTATTTCAGAAGTTTTATCTTATATAGATTAAAATACTCGTATATAATATATACGTTTTATATTTTCATTGGGGACGTGATTGTATGAATGTTAAGGTTAAGGTATCTACGTTCAGATGAAAACACCATAAATGAACAGCATATTATAAGTTAGGGCTGGAATGAACTATAAATAATATAATCTAATATCTTCCACTTTAAATACAACTCTTCTGCTATTGAACGAGAAAACTTTGGTTTTGGGAATACAAAAAAGTAATTAAGTTTTTAAGGCATTCGGAATTAATACAACCTAAACTTTTACACACTTGCCCTGTTTCTAATCAGGAATTAAATATATTTTCGAAAGATTACTTAAATCATATTACAAGTATTATAAAAGTCATGCTTGCAATCTCAGCGTCATCAAATAATAACTCTATTTTAACGGAAGTCATTTTTTCCTATCCTTAACTTCTCTTCTCTAATATTTCATTTGATCTTTAAGTATAACAAGTATAAGTCATTGCTTATTTACCTAACATTTGTCGACATATCAATGTCATTCTCTTTTTTCTGGGTGCGAGAAAACGATTCAAATTTGAATCGCATCTATGTACATCTATCTATAAGAAACGATCAGGATCAAATCGGACAAGTTATATTTACCTTTAATATTTTCCTAATATTGTAAACCCATTTTATGATGTGATTCAATCATGAAAATGGTTGTAATTAAGCTTGGTTATGAGAGCGTCTTCAAACATTATGGTATCAATAAAGCTACAAGGAGCTACAAGGAAAATAAGTACCCTAGAAGACCTCACGGTCCATACAAGGAGGGTAATTTTGGCTCAATCTTCGAAGGGATCCGTTGGCAACCTCGAAGATCACTCGCGAGGATCTTAACGGCGATTTCGAAAGAATTTATCTTTTCTTGACTTGAACTGGTCAACAGATTCACTGTTGATAACTTCCGTCGGAAGTGCGTACCAACTACTGCAGATACTGTAAGTGGTATCGCTTCAGTTCAAGTTTAAAGCCGTAAATTCTTGTTCTCCCCTCGCTGAGCTGGAAAATATCCCCGTAGTCCAGTCTGTGAAAGGCTCTAGGTATTTTAAACACTTTGATAAGCTGACTACGTAGTATCCGGGTCTAGGGCGAGAATATATCTAATTCCCTTAAAATATCTTCATAACTTTTATGTCTGATAGAGTGAATGAGTTTCGTTGCCCTGGCTTGCACGCGTTCCAATCTCGCGATGTCCTTTCGAAATGAAGGACTCCGAAATTGTACGTCATACTTCAGGTGTGGTCTGACGAGGGAGTTGTACAGACACAGTGCTATGGCCTTGTTTCGATATCCAAACTGTCGCTTTATATACCCTAACATCCTTTGGGCTTTCTTCTTCACTCGTGATAGTTACACCCAAGTCCTTCGCAGTGTCGGTGGATTCAAGAGCAGTGCCCTTAAAGATATAGGGTGATTGAAGATTCCGGTGGCCGATATGCATCACTTTGCATTTGTTTACGTTGGAAGGCATTTATCACGTACCAGACCACTTCCCAGTCTCTTGAAGATCATCTTGCAAGAGCAGTATTTCCATCCTTTGCAACGTTCATACCAAGCTTTGTATCGTCGGCAAATTTGTAACCCTTGGCAACCATGTCCTTGTCCATGTCGTTGACGTAAGTGATGAATAGCAGTGGTCCTAGGACAGAACCTTGAGCCACTCCGCTAGTAACGGGCACCTACTCAGAAGCCTGTCCATTCACCAACACCCGTTGCCGTCTGCCACTCAGCAAGTTCTCTATCCAGCCTGGTACTTTTCCGTCTATGCCTAGCGCTCGCACGTTCTGGCGGTGTGGTACCTTATCAAAGGCTTTCTCTCTTTTAAGTACACCACATCCACCGCCTTGTTCCGATAGTGCTCACTGAACACGAAGTGAAGGAATTCCACAAGGTTCGTCAGGCATGACCGTTGCCTTCGGAAGCCGTGCTGGGAACTCCTCAGTAGCAGGTTTGACTCTAAATGCAACGTCATTTTGTCCACCATGATGCTTCCCATGAGTTTACCGACTATCGAAGTCAGACTGATTGGTCGGTGATTCGACAGTTGCCTACGGTCTCCTTTCTTGAAGATAGGAGTCACCTCCACTTCACGCCAGTCTCAAGGAACGCATTCGGTCCGGATTGAAATGTTAAAGTTCCGCTCAGATGTCGTGAAAATTGATCACGCACTTCTTTCAACACATTAGGTAAAAACCCATCCGGGCTAGGTGACTTATTCGTCATTAGGTCACTGATCTTCTTTTTTATTTCTCCTTCAGGGAAGTCCAAATCCTCCAGCTTTTCCCTCGAGTAGGGGTTCGTTGGCTGATGGATGGGACCAAACTCTTCGGTAGACACTGATGAGAAGTAGTCGTTAGGGAGGTTAGCATTTTCTGCATCTGAGTGCTTTAATGTCCCCTCCTCATTCCTTAAAGGGTCAATCGTTCGACAGATTGGTTTATGTCTGTTTACATATCCAAAGAACTCCTTGGGATTCTCTTTTCAGAGTCACACCACTCGGAGTTCCTCAGACTGCTAGGCCGCCATTATGCTGGATTTCACTCTCCTGGCTAGCCTCCGGTATTCGTCAAATTCACCCGAGTTCTTGGATTGCCGGTACATATTTCTCTTCTCCCTAAGCAGTTGGCCGATTTCTTGATTAAACCATTTTGGTTAAAAAGAAGACCGACGGGCAAATTTAAGAGGAATAAAACGCGATGGAAGACTTATGAATGTGGTTTTGAAACTGTTACACGAGTCTTCAACAGCCTCGCAAACTTTTAGCCTCGCGTTAATTAGTCCAGCGCTTAGACCTGCAAAGTCTGCTCTTCTCAAATCAAGTTTCCTCAATTTACTATGTGCAGGATCTGCCTTGGAGACTTTGACTACAAATCTAATTAGTCAGTGGTCACTGCCACCGAGCTCTTTGCCAACAGAGAGGTCCTCAACGAAGTCACCACAGAGGTGAAAACCAAGTCGAGGATATTGTCTCCTCTCGTTGGCTCTCTCACTCATTGAGCCAGGAACTCGTTGTTTGCAAACTCTAGGAGTAGTTCGTTCTTATGACAGGGTTCTCTACTTTCTAAGTCAACTTGTGTGTTGAAATCCTCCATGACGATAAACACTCTGTCTTCGACAAGTTCTCCTAGTAGCTAGTACAGATCTCTGTCCTTTTCAACGAGTTTGGCAGGAGGTCTATAAAACACCGGGGTCCTATATTTAGCAGGACCTATCTCTAGGTAATCTTATACTAGTTCATGGTCGGATACGTTGTTGCAATCCGTCGAGTTGACAGTATCCGTGACATAAAACATTACACCGTGACCCTCTCTGTCTGGCCTATCTTTCAGGAAGGGCAGGTTACCGTAAATCGTGAATTCACCTTCAAAATCTCGGCTTAAGGTTTTTGTGCACGACTCCGTTATGGCCACCATCCCAGGTTCTTCTGTTGCTACGAAGCCAAGGAGCTCAACAAACTTTTTCCTGATTGACCTCACACTGAACAGAAGACCTTGGAGGCAGGATTCCCTACGCTCTTCCGTTTCCTGGCTTCTTTTGTGTGGCAGTACCCCTCTTTGCCACATCTAAGAACGTCGTTCCAGGAGTGACACCGGCATACTGTATTACATCCGCCTTCACTATGTGTCGGACGCTCCTCTTTGTCCACTCTACGATATCCTGGATTAAGTTACAGAGTACAGCCTTTCCTCTTGAATGAAAGGTGCACTCCGTTCCTTTGGTATAGGTTGTTTCGACCGTAAAAGTTGCGGTAAGGGTCCAAAAAGAAGACGACATCCGCCGTACAGAGGTCAGACAGGCGCTGGTTGAAGGTCACGTTCCTTGAGTGAGCTGTCTGGCTAGGACCTTTTCTTGGGAGCATCCATACAAAGATCCCCCTGCGAGTTTTCTATTCGCAGTCGTTCCGGTCCCCATGATCGTGCTGTGAATTTTCTTACTGGGGCAATCTTTGCCTCCTCGGAGGTAGAGGTCATTTCCACTTACCATCAGGGCAACGACTGAATTTTCGGAAATCTGAGATTTGTCAGCCTCTAACCTAATGGGGTGGTTTCCCGGTTCTGGCTGGCAGTATACCTTAACACTAGTGCAAAGGTGGGCCACTAGCACGGGCTGCAAACCTCGTGCTTGAAAATCGCACACGAGGGTAACTTCCGGAAATTTCCATGCAGAAGTTTGAGGCTTTCCTTTCGGAAGCGAACTCTCGGTTTCCTCTTTATTCTCCATCTTATTTTCCTTTTTCTTCTTTTGTTTTCCTTATTTATCTTTTTCCCCTATCTTCCTTTGTTTTATACTCTTCGTTTTTTATCTTTTCTTCTTCTGCTTCTACTTTCTGTTCTATTTCAACTTACTCTTCTTCCTGTTTCTTTCCCTTCTTTTTATTTTTCTTTTAGGGTTTATCCGTAGCATGCGGACCTATCTCTTGTGGTAATACGGCAGATGCAGTGTCTACTACAGGGCTTGACGTTGGCTCTGCTATCCTGACCTCTAGCCTGCGAATCAGTCCGGCGTGTTCCAATTCCAGGCTCTTTATTTTCTCCTCTAACTTCCTGGACCATTCTTCGGAAGCACTGCATGTTTCTTTTATGTCCTTGATTTGGCCGTTTAGAATACAGTCGGTGCAGGAACTAGCCAGGTGGCATTTTGAATAATACCCCTCCGGAAAATCCACGCACCACTTATCTATCTTGCATATTGCGCACGTGTATTTTTATGCTCCTGGTCCTTCTTGCCGGTCATTTTGAACACTTTCTTTCCCTCAAAACTTTGCGACCATTCAATAGTAAAAAAAGGGGGTGGCGATTTCGCTCCGCGTGAGTCGCTCCCGCCTATCCTTTGGAGACTTGTCGGATCTGTCAGAAGGCACGCTCCATGTGCTGCTGTTCGTCCAACCGAGTCGTCAAAACTCGGCGTGCCGTGGCTCCCAACCAAGCAGCACTTACGGTCCCTGAAAGGGCCATCGATTTCTCACCAGGTAAACAACGGAGCACGCCTCGTACTAAACTCCTGCTAGTTTTCTTTACGACGGCCAAGATATCGGAGCAGCGTTAAATGGATATCCCGCCACACCAAGAGACTCGACCCGATGCTTTTTATTGGCTGGCAACTAACCTGGGAACAAAAGGCCGTCAGCTCGGACCGATGCTACCAGAGGCAGCCGTCAACGGTCACAGGGAATGGTCAATAATTACGCGCCAGGAAGGGGTAAACGGGGCACTACTCACATCCCATTCATCGTGCCGAACGCCTAGGACACCTCAAGCCCTCGTCTCTTGCAACCAGTGACCGTCGATTGGCGTTGTTGATAGAGGTTCCAAAAACTCTCTTCTGGCGCATGAGGTAGCTTTAAGGTCATTATATGAAGATGGAAGGAAAAAAGGGAAAGAGTGACACGATAGAAGTAGGCTTTTCTGTTGTTTTTTTATTTTTCTATACGTGGAAGAGATAGGATAAAAGTAAAAAAGGAGAATCATAGAGTAGAAACAAGAAGGAATGACGCACTTAGTTTCGAACCTCATTTCTGACCATATCAACAAGGGAAGCCCCACCAGGGGTACCCAGAAGAGGTACCTCCACTGACATAGCTCGAAAAGTCAAAGGTACACACAAGCTCTGTTCCTGCGACAAGGGGTATGGTAATTCGCAAGTTTTGTTGGTTACTTTAGAATCAGTGGAAAGAAATATTTATATGTGAGGGAATACAATGAAAATTGATGACTCAAAATTTCTCAAAATTTTCGACCAATTTATGAAGGAATTGTTTTATTTGAATGTTTTAACATCTTGTTATTCATAATTAATCCTGGAACAAAATGTTCGTAAAGAAAGATTTAATTCAGCCAATTCAAATATTTGAGCGCAGAGAAAGCAAAGGTTCTTGAAACTAAAAATAATTAAACACGAAAAAAGAGTGATAAACGAAAATAAAGAGAGTTTTATAAATTAATGGTGAGGATATGAACAAGAAATTCTTTGTAATTGATTCCTGGTAAAACTAGGGAAGGTAGTGGAAATTTAAATGTAAAAAACGTACGCCTTAGAACAGTTGATAGTTGTTACTCAATATTCTCTCATTAGATTTCCCACTTTATTTTAAAAGATGGATAATATGTAGCTGCGTATTGAAAATCGCTTCCAATTCTTTATCTACCCAATTAATTTAATAATGGATCTCCTATGATAATATATTTGTTTTATCATTGCTATATATATTTTAAAACATAATACCAAGAGTTGAGTATTTTAGGAAAAATGTATCATAAGTCAAAACTACGAAAAACAGTTTGCATAAAATGCAATGTGTGAAGACATTTTGACTAACTCAACGAGGAAAGATGGAGTATTATGTTTTGAACTATCTAGAGAGTCCGACAAACTGGTCTCATTATAATGAAAGCCATTTCTATCTAGAAGAATTAGTATTATTCATTGGGTATCATATCTGCACAACACCAATTACAATTGTCCCTTTCTCCGCTAATTATCAGCGGTGTTCTGGAATAATCGCCCTTCCGTGAAAAAGGCTCTTTCTGAGAGAGAGCTTCTTTATTATTTTTCTCTCTATATTATTTTTTTATTCTTTTTTGAGCTAGAGATCTTATCACCAATTATCTTCTATGAGGGCGGAAGGACATTAATTAAAATCTAATATCTCACACGGCATAATATTTTAGCTATTCATTAGTCATATGATAAAATACCGACTACTTTTTGTTTGTATTATCTAAAAGATTCCTTTATATCACCGCGGCTTGATTTTAATACCGGGCTTGAAACTAAAGTTTTTCTCTAAGATAGAACAAAAACCAGTTAACGAATCATTAAAGGAAATGGTCAACTACTGTGCATTCCTGTGATTGCATTTTGGTATGGTAGGGCGGATTATTGAGTGATGAAGAAATTCGAGAATTTACGAGAGTTACACTGAAGTGGTAATGATTTAAAGAAGAGAACATGTTAAAGTAGAACAAAACAAGAAATAAAGGAACGGAGAGTTTTAGCCTTAAGAGAATTTGGGTTATTCAGCATTATTCAGAGATATACGGCGTTGCATTTAATTTATATTATAATTATGTTAATAACATCTATTGCTAACAAAGTGAGCGATAAAATGCTATTGAAGGAAAAACTCTCAACGTTCCTTATTTTTGCGATCTGAATGAATCTGATTTTTAGGATTAGTATTATTAAGTGAAAATTCACCAACATACTAGAAAAATCAAGTAACAGTGAACTTGGAGATTAATTTGTATAGGAAAATTACGACAGGCGAAAATAATAATAATAGTTTTGAAAATAGAACATAATTACTTAAGACTGTAAAGAAAAAAAACTTGTAATTTATCATTAAAATATTATTAGTATCTAACGTAATTTTTGTAACTCACGGCGTTTAGTAATATTGCATGGAAGATTACTGATTAGAATTGAAAAACCACGAGAGAAAGGTCTCCTCTCGGTACAATATATCTACATATAAAGAGGTACAAATAAGTCCGAAAAAGATAAAATAGATTTAAAGTAGCGATGCAACTCTTCTGACTCGCCACGATTTTTGTCGTCTATGACTATATCGCAACATCATATGAGAGTTACTGATTTGGGGAGAGATGTTTTCCAGTTGAGGTTGCCATTAGACTCACAACAATTCTCTCTACATCACTAAGACCACTAAAGGAGAGGAACTTAACAGCCGATGAATAGAAGTCAAATACGATTAAAGTGTGTATATACGCGTTATGTTTTAGTTCCGTTGCGCTACATTTGTGTGCCTTGTAGATTATAGACTTTTGCCTGCAGTGCATACTAAATTAAATTCAGTGAAACTGGTCACCGTGACATTGTGACCAATGGAACTCTTAATGCTTATCGAAATCTAAGTGAAACTCTCGAATCAATAATAGAATAAAAACCGTTACACAAACAGTAAATAAAACTTGTTAGTCAAAGGACAATCTTGCTTGTAAATGCCACTTTTATGACACTTTAAAGAACATGGCCATAGTGAAATACGATCGAGATGGTTTTAAACAGAACCTCCTAAAAACTGCCAAGAGAGAAAAGTTACGTTTTACTTAGCTCTCCTTAGGTCCAACAACAATCTCGGTAAGAGACCTACCGTAATTATTTCCATGATGGACGTTACAGCTGCTTATATGTACTTGCTAAATCACACACCCAAGAGTCATGGGCTGGTGGCATTCAAAGTTTTAACGAATTTGATATGCTCTAAGTAAATTCATAATTCGAATCGCCCCCAATCTAGAAGTACATGAAAGAAATTTCTAGTAGGGTTAATTTGCCGATATAACTCCACTCTTCTCCTGTAGCTACGACCTCAGTCCCAAATGTGTGCTCCTTCCAACACGTCTAGTTTGGAGGATTGAACCCACTTGTTAGAAAATTGCTTCAGCGTAGCTATAAATTTGACATTTTCATTAAAGTTATCGAGAAAATTACTCGAGAATTTTGGACAATAAAATCCCCAAACACCAAGATTTTGATTCTTTACTTACCTGAGGTCACTCCGCTAACTCTGAAGGCATCACCCTTACTGGGATCAATTCTATCAGAAAGAAATGTTGGTTTTATCGCACCTTCCTGAATTGAGCCAGAAAAGGCATTCCGCCCTACAAGTAACGAGCTGCTGGAAAAGAATTGCCAGCTTTTGTAACGACCATAGAGGAGCGTACAATATTCGCCCCTCTACCTTAACGTCCGAGAAAACCGCCTCGGGATTGAACATGCGGTTGATATTGATTCATTTTTTTTCATCTTCTCGGGTTGTCCAATGACAGATAAAAACTTCCGATGGCCTTAACTCTTCAGGAATTGAGGACGATAAAATTCTTGCTACCACTAAAATATTTGGTCTCACAATTTATCCTGACTGTACACTCATATGGCTATTCTATATTAAATATTACATTCATCTCATTTTCAGTGAAGATTTACAGCAACAAATCTCATTCACACTGGATGTGAAGTAACATGAATTTATAGAGCTTATGTCCTACCGGTTGTCCTTACCTTTCGAAATGAATGCTCTCCTTCAGGGATCAAGTTTCATAGTCACATTTACTGCTACGCAACCCGCCATGTACGATAATTGCTCAAAACCTCTCCATCTTTTTCTCATCTAACCACCATCCCGATGTGTGGGCAAATTTTAACACACAACCGAGCTCCATATTAAAACAACCCGCACATTTGTCTTTTCACATTCTCATAACCTGAGCTTAGTAAAAGGAAGCCATTAAAGAGAAGAACCTGCAAAGATGTCTAGAGAAGTTATTATTAGGATATCTCAATACGAATTGACGTCACCCTTGCCCTTGGTTTTAAACACAGATGGTCCTTAAAAGACGATTTGTTGTTTGCGTTATTTTAAATAGATTCGCTAAAACTAATAGATAACTTGTTCATTTACACCTAAAGCACGTCTACGTGTCATTTCCAATCGGGAAATTCTAAGAGGAGTTCCTTTTCTTGCCATATACAGTGCTGTGAAAATTAATTGGGACATCTCAAGAATTTTTAATTTTTCTAACACAACCCTGTTTTAGGTGATTCTTGAGTGATCAATCAATTATTCAGAGTGGCTATGAAGTTTTAAGAGTTTATTTTGCTCTTTGATAACCATATATATTTCTACAAATGTTAACACTTAGCAACCGTCATTTACCAAGGGCAACGAACAAAACAAAGACTGCAATGGGTGCACTTATTAACAGGTTAGCTTGCTGGTATGTCAGTTCGAGAGATAGACACTAAGCGCAAGCTGACAAATTTGAGAAGCTCGAATCATCAAGAAGAACGAAGTCACCGGTAATCCAGAATTAGTAAGACATCGACGATGTGGTCGAAAAAGAAAAACATACGCACGATGACAAAAAGCGCTACGCAATAGTGTAAAAGACCCGCAAAAGACCAGCGAAGACATAAAACGTGGTTTATTAGCTGCTAGTACCTGCATTGAGTCTTCAAATATTCGCCTAAGGCTTCATGAAGCCGGCAGAACTGCGCGAAGATCCGTCAAGGAGGCTCTACTTACCGCTGGTAGGAAGGTAAAACTTTCGAATTGGGCAAAGAAATACAAAGAATGAACCAAATCAAATTGGAAAAGGGTGATATTCTCTTACGAGACCCACTTCAAAGCTCATGGTATCCGATCAGAAGTCGTGAGGCGAAGTGCAGGAGAAACAGTGTGAGCAGTACAAATCCAGCAACACCCCAAGCACTTCCCTAAGAAGAAGGTTTGGGGTACTTTCAAGGCAAATAAACCCAAACGAATGCTACCAGTGCAAGGAATGATGAATTCCGAGACGTACCAAGCAACTTTAAGAAAAGATCTAGTCCCTACACTTAGTGAACACTTTCTAAATTGTGATGTCATATTCCAATAGGACGACGCCATATGCCACGTTTCCCACAAAATGCAATATTTCTTCCAAGCCGAGAAGATTATGGTATTATGATGGCCTGGGAATTCATCCGCCCTCTAAGCAATTTAGAATCTCTGAGCAATCATCAGGCGGAGGCCCATGGCGAAGGACTGCTTCACAATGGGAAAGCTGATCGGTTTTGTTATACAAGACTGGTATCACGATGAGGTAGTACGGAGTATGAGACAGAAATTGGTGGAATCCATGCCAATCGGATTGCAGAGGTTATTAAAGCAAAATGAGGACATATTTCTTATTTACTTTCAATATTAAGATGATATGCATCCTATAATTTTGAGGATAATACATGAATAGTAAAATTTGTCGTTTTTCTATCACTGTCCCAATTAATTAGCGCAGCACTCTAATTTGAGATAGTCACCCAAAACATACAGAAATTCCTAAGAAAAGTCCTAAGCGACCTTGCTTATATCGATGACATTATGTTTTTACCTGATCACTTGACTCATCTTTAAAATCCAAAACAAGTCTATGACCGTTTGATTGCTTATGGATTCTAACTACTCCAGAAATGTAAATGCCAACTTATGTCGAGAGGCTCAAGTTTTTCCAGACACCATTTAACCTAAAGTAGTATCTCACCCCTTTTCGTACATGGAGTTGAGGTCATGAATATTTTATTTTCTAAAATGGCCCCAAAGGGTGATCGATGACTTCAGCAAGGTAAAAAACACGATACAAAGCGTGGGCGAATTAATGCAACCGTAAACCCACGTTGCGGTTACGACCATAACCAATTCCGGTGCAAATGAGATACACCCCTTTTTGCCGCCGTCTTTCGCAAACCGACCATCTATCAATTAAAGAAAATCTAGAAAGATAAGACTTCAAGGTAGGGTTGAAGAATCCAAGGGAGGCGGATGAACGCAACGTAGCCGGTAGATCATTCCGCATTCTCAGGAAAAATACAGAGAAAGCCTGAACATCCATGCACTACATACAAACAATAACAAGAACAACATGTAGGAGGTTTTAGCCTAAATGGAGTATTCTTGGGACCGGGAGAGTGTTCGGCAGTAGGATTGCAAATGGGAAGACAGTGAGGATCAAAAAGCAAAGAGGTTACAATGTCCTCGGCTGAAAATAAGAGGGGCTGCAAAGTTTAGAACCAGTTGGAGAGGTTGAAGGGGGGAAACCCTTTATTCCAGTAAGAAGGGAATTGGACTAATCAAAGCAAGAGGTTATAAAGGAATGAAATACAATCTTAAAACCTCTTGGATCAAAGTGGGAACAAAGGCAGCAGAGAATACAGAGTAGTCATATCTCAAACGTGGACAACTTAAGCTTTGTGAGATAACAGCCTATCAACGGAGATACACAAATTTGTCATTATATCAGAAAATAATGCATGGGTGGGGATTAAATTTAGATATGGAGCAATAGTTTTGCAGTAGGTGACATTTTTGGTGTACCCACCAATAGTACCTCATCTTCGTCATAGTTAATTTTATGCAGCTTTCCGATAGCTATACTTGAATAATGTTATAAGCGGACATTAGTTTTAATAGTGTTTCAGTAAAGTAAGAGAGAAAAATGGAAATAAATTTGCATAAAAATGAAATAATTGACACACACGACGCATAAGAAATAATAATAATATTAGGAATAAGATAGATATATAGTGAAATATGCCTGTGAAGGCCCTTTTGGCGTAAAGGTGCCTACATGTGTACGGGCAGATAGCCGACCCAAGGCCGTATACGATATCCTTTTGGAGCGATGGAAGGAGTGAAAGGCCGCCTCCTTGGTTAAGTGCGTTTACAATTGGCGGGAATTTATCTACTGTCTTGTTAAGTTGCAGTTCAAGGATATATAAAGATCAAGATCCCAAAATATAATTTTAATATAAATAATAAATGCGGCAATATATATATATATACAAAAGTGGAACAAAGTATGCTTTCTAAGGATAGTTAGTTTTTTCAGGACAATTTACAGTGTGACAGAGCTAAGCTGGGAATGCAAAATTATCGTTAATTCGAATATTGGAGATTATTTAAGTTTGAGCGGGAAATCAATTAAAAGTTTATGCTACCGAATCCAGGTGGTGAATGACGGGGGATGTAATCATGTGATTACAATCAAAATCGCTTTACCTTGAAACTTAGAGTTGTTCAGATGGGTAATGCCAACGGCATGGGTCTTCAAGGAGCTACTCCTGAATGTTTTGACGATGAGGTCTCGTAGATATGGGCTTAAGAGTACTTCTTGCAGAAGGAAGAGATTTTCTCTGCTCCAGAGAGATGTGATCTTAAACACGAAAGACTGTTTTTCAGCACGGCAAAACGTCTCAGGCACGAAAGCACGGGAGTCTTGAAGGGAGGAGAGCGAGAAGAGAGGAGCCGCACAGTTCTCCTGGAAGAAGATGACTCGATTAATTTTCCTCTGAACACGGGCCAAAGCTTCAGGGACGGCGATCTGCTGGTGAAATCTTAACGATGAGGTATGACTCGAACAGGGGAAAGAGACAAACCGTCTGAACGGAGGAACTTGAAGGCTCTCAATCTCCTCGAAGAAAAGCTAGAGCAGGGTTATATAGCGCGGTGGCTTCTCCGTTAGATAGCCAAGGGGCATAGCGGTCGCACGGAAATTTACGACGCCAGGCTGTGCAAACTTATTTCGAGATAAGGGGTTGGATCGACCGGCGAAGTTTGCCTCAGGATATAGGGTTGAGCTTGTACGAGCACGTTTGTGGGGAAGAGAAATGTACGCGAAGAAATAGGGGGGAGGACTTGGAGTAATCGCGGGGGAAGGAGAGCGATGTGCGTCCCGCTTAAGTAAATATAGCTGAGTTGGCGGCTCAGCGCGAGACAGCTTCCATCTCCTCGATTCTAGAATTCCCCCCTAAGGAACACGTGGGCTGGGATTCGAAGGGGCTGAAAAGAGGTATTTCGAGAGGCATCTTCTCACAATAATAAACATACGTTAATCAAGTGCCGGCTGGCTATTACATAACAACAAATCGCTCCTCCGACGATTACAACAAATTATTACCAATAAGGTTAGATTGATTACATGAGTAATCAATTGACACTATTTCTAGGCACTAAATTTATTATTGTGCAATTTGAATTCAACGCGTGTGGTTCAAGGTAATTATCGCTTTCACTGCAAAGCCTTTGTGCTTTCTCTCGAATTTGTTCCCCTGGCATATTTGTTTGAAAATTAATACTGATTGCCGAATTTGCAACTGATAGGAGTTTATTGTATAGAATATTCATAAGATGTAATCATTTGTACATATATATATTGAATTGTAATTATTACACTCTTACATTTCGATCCCCGTAACGCTTCTAATCATAGCTTAAGGCCAAATATTTGTTCGCTTGATTGGTAAAATTAAGTCTCAAATTATTTTAAGTCACCTGTAATTACAGATAAGGAGGATAGTAGATGTCATTTGAAAGATTGTGCTTGAAATTTAAGGTTGCAAGCAGCGCTATAAAAGTGTTTAGAGATGCGATTTATAGAATCATTATAGAAAAACAGAACAATTCCAGCAGATTCAAAATCTATTCTATCGCTAGTCGTTAATAGTGAGAAAAGTATGGTAAGGATATCTTGGGAGAACCTTTACCAAAAGTTAAGTAAATAGATGTTCATCTAATTTACTTTTAAACATGTCTAGTGATGAGGTTTGAACTACAAATTATTGTACATAGAGAATTCCAAGTTGAGACAATTTTATCAATAAAAATTATTTCCAATATATTTCACTGATAACGTTTTAATTTTAATTTATCACCATTAATTCAGCTGTTGGTCTCATTGAGTTAAAATAAAGTGAATACAAATTTATATCTTGAAGACTTCTATAAATTGCGAGCAAAGTCGCCTATATGACATCTGGAACAACTTGGCTCCTTAAAATTGTGCTCATTGCATCACTGGAATGAGCACTGTCTCTTGTTGCTGTACTTTTCTAATGTATCGATGTTATTTTGCAAATAAAGAGATCAGAGAAGAACTGCCTAATCTAGATGTGGACACAAGACTGGTTTGAATAATGGGACAACTAGTGCTCTTCTTATATCTTCAAAAATCTGGCAATAAAAAAAAGTTGTGTATTTGCGTTTTTAGCTATTTGGATGCAGTGTTTCTATTCGATGACCGCCTAATGTATAATTAAAGTTTTCTAGAGCCAATTTGCATAAATTCCACTTATTGAGATTTAACTTCATCTGCTATAAAAAGCACCATTCATATATCTAATTTAGGTTGTGTAAAATTATGATCCACAAACTTGGCAACCTTGCTTAATAGTGTATTAGTCTAAGTCGTTTCCGAAGATTAACTATAATACAGGACCTAAAACGGGCTACAGAGGCATGTCACTAGTAATTTTTGCTCAATTAAAATATTCTCCATTTATCACCATATTCTGCCTAGCTGTCTATGAGTTAATTTCCAATCCAAGACGATAGACTACTTGTTAGCCTGTTAAAATTTTCAAAAGTCTCATATGAGCAAATGAATCAAACAATATTTAAGATCAAGGGGAATGATGTCAATGGTTTAATGCCCATCATATTTTTCTGTCATAGGTGAAAAATTCAAACAAATTTGTTAAACATGAGCAACGTCTTCCAAATAGGTGTTAGTTATCTTAATTAGAGAAGAAACGTCTTGGTTATTTCATCATGTACTCGAAGTCACGTTGCATATACATATATAACCTTTCAACTAATATTTCACTTTACTTACACATCATATCTATATCTACTCCAATTTTATCACACATGGTGTCATGCAATAACCCACCATGTAATTAACAAAAAGAACAACGAATGTTCGTGATCACAATTTCTAGTGAGAGTAAGGCATTGAATTCGTGTAAGATATGTTTAAAGTACGTTTAGATAGTCTGTAGTCTCTAAGTTAATCCACAATTTCCAACAATATTCAGATGTATAAAATCTAGTAGTGTACATACTATGTCTAAATTTAAACAAAGTTAAATTTGGCCTGTGCAACAGTGCAAGAAC
This sequence comes from Ceratothoa steindachneri, assembly GCA_963969495.1. Taxonomy (NCBI): domain Eukaryota; kingdom Metazoa; phylum Arthropoda; class Malacostraca; order Isopoda; family Cymothoidae; genus Ceratothoa; species Ceratothoa steindachneri. The sequence continues at coordinate 52,068,426 of OZ018331.1, forward strand.
CGAACAAAATTGAAGCTGTTAGAAGAAAACATTTTGAAAATCCTAAAATGTCTGCCAAAAAGAATCGGATGCAAATTTCAAACTCATCATTGAATCGTATTTTTAAACTTCATTTTAAATGTGATTTTTATGAGGCACCTCCGGCATCAGCTCCTTAAAACTAATTTTAAAAGCCGAAAAAGAGATTTATTGAATAGCTTATCCATTATCCCAAACCTTTTTAGGAAAAGTATTTTGTGATTGGCGAACCGAAATCTCTTTGGGGAATGGAATGTGAATAACCATAAAGTTGGACAGTGTGCAGCACCAAACTGGCCCCCTAAATTTAACATTAACCGCCATACATGCAAAGAGAAGGTGTCTCTATGGTTCAGGATATGCAAGAATCGCTGTTATATTGGTGAGTCTTTTGACGACAATGACATGAATGTAGCTCCCTTGCTGAACAAGATCGCACAAATTACTTTCGAAACTTATTCGCAATATATTTAATAATATTGTTGGCGATATATGTAGTTTCACTGAAACATATAAGTGAATGTCCATACGATCACCGGATTTAAAACCTTGCGCTTTCTTCTTTTTAGGAGATTTCAAGAGTAAGTTGTAGTCAACCGCACCTACAAATGTAGGCTAATTTATAGAAAGATAAACGCAGGAAGTCAACTTATTCAGGTAAAATTTACATTTAATCCAAACGTTTTGCGAGAAATAAGATCTAAATCTCATTAATTCTCTTTTCTTGTGGAATCGTAATTTTGGCTAGCTTCACTATTATTATTATTAAGCAAACTCATTGAATATTTAAACTTTTAGGAATATTTCTTTGCTTAAAAAAAACGATTTTATTTAATAAAATAATATATAACTGTTAGTTTATTTTCCTTTAAACTTACGTTAGTGTTCTATTTTAAAAGGAAATAGATGCTTAAACTTGTACCTTATGCTTAATCTAAAAGGTTGACAAAAGTTTGTTGTCATATACATATGGCATCTCCATAGAATTTGATTTAATCGCGTCTTTGGTCTGTTTTGATAATAAACTAGAAGATTCGTGGTCTTTTATGATTTGTGAAGTAACTAAATATAAAGGGTGTTCCAATAACTTGAAGCGATTTTAAATGTTAATTAATTTTAAGCGCCGAATATTTTTTTCTTTTTCTTTCAGATTTAACAACGTCAATCATTGGCAATTTCAACTATGGAAAGATTAACAATCGAACAACGTGTTGAAGTTATCGAAGCCAATTACGAAAATGGACATTTAAACAGAAACGAATTTCAGGCACTTCGTGATTTTTTTCTTCAACATAATCGAACAACCGAGAATGCAATAGGGAAAATTGTTCGGAAATTCAAACAAACGAGGGCAGTGGCAGATATGAAAACGCCATTGCGTGCTCGTTTACGCAGTTCAGCTGAAAACATTGCTGCAGTGTGCGAGAATGTGGCTGAAGATCCAGACACCTCTATTCGTCATCGCGCGCAGTAATTGAATCTCTCCACAACAACGTTACATCGAATTTTGACAAAAAGATTTGTCTTTACCCGCTTAAAAAATTTAATTGACACAAGAACTGAAGACTGCTGACCATTTGAAGCGCCGTGCATTCGTCAATTGGGTGCACGAGCAAAGACAAGCCGATGATGATTTTTCGCAAAAAATTATCTTTAGTGATGAAGCCCATTTTAATCTTGGTGGATTCGTTAATAAGCAGAATTGTCGCATTTGGGCTGATGAAAATACCAGGAAGATTTTTGAAAAGCCACTGCATCCACAAAAGGTCATTGTTTGATGTGGATGTTTTGCTAGAGGAACCATTGGGGTGTATTTCTCCGATAATGATACCGAAATTCTGTTACGGTGACAGGCGAGCGATACCGTGCTATGATAACCAACTTTTTAAGACCTAAATTAAATTCTATGGATGTCGAAGATTTGTCGTTTCAACAGGAATGCGCCACATGCCACACAGCCAATTCAACAATGGCTTTATTGAATGAGAAGTTCCTAGGTCGTATCATCTCTCGAAACAGTGAGGTCAAATGGCCACCACGATCGTGTGACTTGACGCCTTTAGATTTCTTTCTTTGGGGTCATCTCAAAAGTAAGATCTATGCCAACAAGACAACAACAATTCAACAGCTGAAGGATGAAATAATAATACATATTGTTGAGATCGAGGAGCAACTATGCAGAGACGTCATCAAAACTTTGACCATAGAGTGGAAGTTTGCCGCCGAAGCCTTAGCGGACATTAGGCGATATTATCTTTTACGCATAATTGCCATGACTCAAATAACATGATCCAATAGTGAAAGCAATAAATTTTAACTAATATTTATTTGCTGCTAACTTCGAGCCCTCTTAATAGAACACCTTTTATGAATGCATAAGGATTCGCCAGTACCTAAAAACTGCTATGATATATTGTCGTTTGTTAAACACTTTTTTTTTCCTAAAACCAGAGGAAAAATGAATGAAGTAAGTGATGCTGCCTTTAATTCTCTTATTAAAATTCCTTCGAATTTCTGGTTCGTCTATCCCCCAGATTTTGTCGGATATCTATGTAATATGTGAGCCCGCACGGGTATCTTCAGAGCATAAGAATTGGTATCCCACTGAATGATTCCATTTGAAACAAACTTCATTTTCATCTAATAGAAAACTTACGGAGCATCCTGGAGAGAGATGTTTACGGAAATGGCAAGCATTTAACAATAAAATGGCCTAATAGAAGCCAACCAAGATGTTGCATAGAATGTTTCTGCTGATTGCATACAATTCTGACATCATCAGTAGACAGCAGACTTTAAAATTCTTTAGGAGGGTTCCATTTTTCAGGAGCTCTTGAACAGTTCTTTTCCTCAGCGAGAATAACCGCACTCGAACTGTGGGTTAACATTGATTGGGATAGGTCTACCGGAGCAGAACCCCAAATGAAAAAGCTGTGAGTTGGGTCCCAGATTGGGCGGCTTTCGACAAACATGATGTCCAGCAGACCCACGCAACCTCTTAGAGTCGATGGTCGTCCTGATTTCCTTTTGCCACCATCAATTCTGTGTGAGGCTAAGCTGTGAGGATAGGCCTAGCGCAAGCCCTTCTACACATTAATTCACTCACTGCGCAAGCACAGCTTAACTCCTTTTCATATTTTTATCAGTTCTTTCACTCTCTTTCATTCAATCATCCCTTTCACACATTCATCCCTTCATTAACCGTTTCTCACCATACCCATAAATTCATCTTCATTTTTTTTGACTGAAGCTTGAGTCTTCTACGCATCCGAAGGACAGCTATAACAACAACAACAAGTCCTTCCTATCTTCTTGGTAATAGTTTTATTTGGATTTATAATTTCTTCCCGGCTGACTTTCTATTCCTCTCATAATCTAGAGGATTTCTTCTGAGGCCGCTGACTTTTTAAATAATTTTAAAGGCTATAGGAGCTTGAATATTAGTTTAATTTATTGTGAACTTCTGGTTTTGTGTTAATTTTAAGAGGAAACGTATGCTCTAGTTTTTATCCTTATATTTAATCTAAAGTGCTAGGCAAGCTTTTAACATATACATGTAAAATCCTTAAAAAATATGATTTTATGACGTCTTTGAGCGTTCTTAACACCTATGATTTGTGAAATACCCAAATATATGAGTCTACTAAGGATTCTTCAGTACATAAACAGTAAAACTTTACATTGTCGTGTATGAAACAGTCTTCTGTGACAAATCGAGGAGTAATTAGCAGAAGATTCAGGTTTACTTCTCAATTTGGCTTGGTTTAACTATCCTTTAATTTTTTAGTTTTTTTACCGAAACTACATTAAACTTTTGATTTTAACCAAATTTATTTCAATTTAATAATTTCATTTTAAAATTAAATACGGTCTATTCATGTTAAATAAATAAATGCTACGCTATGGTCTATTTGTCGGAGTCAATTTCAAAAGAAGAAATTAATATTATCAAGCTCGCTCCCAATTATTATTTGTGAAACAGCTAATTGTTGCACCCATGGATAGATCAATTTTCCATCATGTTTTATTGTCTATGATATTACTTGAAGAAACTTTAACTGATAAGACTGGATGAAATAGTCTCTCAAGATGGATAATTGTCATTTATCATTTGAATCAAAATACCACCAGTCATGATAGTGTTTTAGATAAAACTAACTTTGATATATATATATATATATATATATTTATATATATATATATATTTATATATATATATATATATATATATATATATATATATATATATATATATATATAAATATTTCTTTAGAGAAGTCGGTTCAAAATATTTTAAAGATAATTAAGTATAACTTGGTCCTGGCATCGTTGTAGAAAGAGATTTGGCATTCTATTTGCACTAGCTCAAGCTCTATAACGGCAGAGTTCCCAGCACTCCATTATGTCTTTTGGTTCGTGCTAACACAAACACAAAAACTGCTGTAAGATATATAGAGATTTTGGACAAATTAATCATAGACACGCACTACAAATTATTCATGAAGGAGTAAAATCTGGAAATACATTCTACATTGATGGATGTAAGCCTTCGATGAGCACCCAACAAGATCTTGGATTTATTTACAGGAATGTGAATCTTTCGCTTTGTTTTGTTTACTTAAAACTACTACTATAGACAAACTATTGACAGTTATTGAAATTGATAAAAGTATAATAGAAAATTAATGAATGAATATAGCAGATCATACTTAGATTCATAGTAAAACGAATATATGAGGCTTGAAGGAAATATTAATAATACATTTTAGTAATATTGTGATACAATTTTTTCACACCATTCTTTTAAATAAACGTAAGATTTAATTTAAAAAATCTTATTTTGTTTTAAATTAAACAAAATAAGACTTTACAATTGGTGTGTTTGTAAATTAGGAGAAGTTGGGGTCTTGTTTCTACATTGGAGGAACGTTTTGGTCTCGATTCTTCATTAGGGAGTGGTTGGTCTCTGTAAACTTCATTTAGTTTACCTAGGATCTGAATTCTATATTTAATCTAAGATAAGTTTAGTTTTATCTATATATATAGGGGGGGGTATAAGATCATAAAGTGGTTTTCAACGCTCGAGGTGAGCACGGTGTTTGGAGATGGCTTAAGTGAGTGAATGGCACGATGCGCAGACATATAAATATATGCAACCAACACATGGAATGATATACATTCCTAGATCGGTAAGAAACGGAGAACAAGGGTCATAAAGAATAAATGGTTCCAAAGTAAATGGGAAAGAGAATGAATAGAGGATTTGAAGCTTTTCTAAATTGGAGAGAAAAATATTAAAAAAGCTGTCAATTTTTACGATTTAATTAACCCGAGTGCATAGTGGAGACTTAGAAGCATATGAGTAATGTAATTAAATTCATCTTGAAGAAGGTGGTTTAATAATCCTGAATCTTGGAACAAAAGGTGATTTAAAAACTTCCCCGTTTGGTGGATGCATCATGAAAAAAAATAAATCAAAGAGAGAGATTAAGATATGTTTAATCTTGGCTTTCATATTATGCGCTAATTATATCCCTTGCAAACAAGTAAAAAATGCAGGCATTTAAATTTTGTTGTACTATTTTTTTCTCTTATATTACTCTTCTCCATGTCCTTAGTCTTACCTTTTACCACGTTTTACTAAGCTGACTTTAATAAAACTCTGAAGCACGTAGTGTTATAAAAGAACGCATGCGACTGATAAGCTCAAGGTGCTTCTCATAGTATAAGGAGTGATTAGAAGGTATGGTTTATTTAATTGAACTGGTTTTACAGGATCTACTATTTAGTTTTACTTATAGGTTTATTTTACGCTATATGAATGGTCACAACTAATAATCGCACACGAATATTCAAGGTCAGTGTTTAGATAACAACACATCACGAATTTTCCTGGAAGCTCCGTTACTTATTTTTTTCGCTTTTTTGTCTGTTCATTTTGTGTATTGCTGTACAGGACGCACTGATTAATGAAGATGTTGTTAGATTGGTCAAACTAATAGTAAGTTAAATCTTCCTGAATCTTAATATCCATTAGTAAGTTTGCTAATTTTCAGGGATTCTATCTGTTTTAAGATGAAATCATATCATCGTGGTACAGAAATCCCTTTTATGAGAGTTAATGTTTATCTAAAAGGTTTCTTGAATCCTAATTTTCTTTAAAACCAAATACTCATTATAACTGATTAGTTTTAAATTTCTAAACATTAAATTAAGAAAGTAAGCAAGATTTTATTATATTTAAAACAAATTATATTAAAAGATAAAAAATGAACTCCTTTTTTTATTAGACTTTATAATAAGAAACATTATCACCATTAACGAGTAATTTCTATCGCGTCATTGACATGAAGATAAAAAATAAAAGGATCATCTTATTTATTATTATTGTATAATCAATATGCAATTGGCGAATGGTGTAGGACGAGTAATGGCCCTTCTACAACCTAGAGGAGATGCATTTCCCCCGTGCCCCAGCGTCGCAAAAAAAAGATGCTCTCTCCCGCCACGTCTTTTTCACCTCTTTTAAGTCTCACACCCCTAGATAGAGCCAACAATGGGTGTTAGAGGGCGTTAAACTTTCTCAAAATCAGAAAAAAAATTATGGTTTAAATAATAAAGAGTGTAAATGTATGATCACAATCTAATCTTTTGGCCTATTAAATCAAATTTAAGCAGTTAGGACAGAGACGATATATACTTCGCTCCTTGTCAACTTTTTGATGTGCTGTAAAATAACAACACCTGAACTTTATTGTGTAGTTATAGAAAAATGAGTGTACCGCAATATTAAAAAGAGAAAGAATTCTTGTTTTTTTTTAGAAACAGAAATAAAGAATATTATTTATATTTTCCATTTAGAAAATAAGGCGAAACAAACGATAATTTCCACCCTTTAAATGAATAATGATGAAGGATTTCATAGCAACAAGAGTTAATTAGGATGAAAAGAGGCTAGTTTAGATAAACAGCGACGACAATTACGTTATTATGTATCAAAAGACATATAATTTATAATACATTTTTCATATTCATAATTATATAACGATTGGTCGTAAAATGTTTCCTTCAGAACAGTGCTGCATGAATCACCCCTGGTTTCTTTAACTTTTGGACACTACTTTTGTTAGTAAATCATTAATTATACAATAAAAATGTTAATAGGCTGTACATTTTTATTATGAATGTCGAATGGTTCGAATTATGGTAACAAATTGGGCTTTTTTCTTTGTAATTCGATCCTTCCTTTCAGCACCAAATACTTGAACCCATATTGAGCAAATTAAGTCGGGATGCCTATTACCAATATCGGCATTGCCAACAATATACTGTTCTACATAATTGCCACTTAAAAAGATATTACTATATTAATTGTCGTGCTTTTACTCGACACCATGGTATGTAGGTTAATGGCAATATTGATCTTATAATTGATATAACATTTTGCTTAAATATACAACAAGGAGAAATTACATTGTAAAACCTCTAAAAACTTTGGGTTGTTAAAATTTCCTCAGTTAGACTGTTGGAAAAGGTGTGCAGATGCAACAATTTAAAGAAGGTTATGCGGCTTGTTTGATCAGGTTTTGCTCAAAGAGGTTCTAGTGGGGTTTTAATAACTTTAATCATACACTCTACTCGGGTTGGAGTTGAGTATATAGCACCAAAGGCCAAAATCAGGCTTTTTTATCATTTAATGGGTGATTATTCCGATTTTAGCTGGGTGCAGGTATTATTTCCTCTAACTTGGAATTAAGCCTTGGATATAGCCTGAGAAATATTTTTTTATTTTATAAGACTTCCTCGAATTCAATTTTCTAGATTTTTTGTTTAGACCAGGTCTCTATTATCCTTTTAAATTATAAAGACCCACAACTACTAAGAACATATTTTCCTGTTTGCATGCGTAGGATTGGTGTCTACTAAACAAGAGAATAAGTAAAGTTTACGAATTTTAGTTTTTTATGCTAGAAAACATGCACTGAAGGAAGGACTTTAGCATTACCAACTTATTATGAATAAAAAAATAACATCTGAGTCCTTCTCAACATAGTCTATTGTAAATTAGCAAATTATTTTGAAATTTTCTAAAAGATAGCTCATCTATGCTTAAAAGAATCATTCGCAAACTACTTTCTACCACAAGTTAATGATTTACATCCTTAATTTGTGCAATTATGATATTATAATTAACGAATACTATAAAACTCCAGTTAATTTATTATCCAAAAGGATCAACCATCTTTTGCTAAGTCAAGAGAGCTTTCATAATCTATGTTTTTCTTAGAAAATCAAATGCTGAAATAAACTTTAATACCTATTATCATCATCATCATCATCATCACTAACTTTATAATTTAAGATGGGGATTATTTTGAGTATTTGAATAATAATTTCATCTTAGTTTGGTTATGACATGTTTTTTAATCAAAGTTCAGAAATAAATATGCCGTATGCTAAAACAATTTTGAAATGCACATTTGAGCAAAAAAACTCTTTTTTTTATTTATTTTACATTTTAGCCTTTTGCATATAATAAATTTATAAATAATTGTGAAGCTACACTAAATCTGATAAAAGTGCTTTCACTTTTTTGTTAGCATACGGCCAGTATAAAAATTTTGTGAATTTTTAAAACCCAAAGATTAAAAAGTGTAGTTCATAAAATTTATTTTTATGTGTCTTCTATAACTCTATATTTTAGCAACATGCTATTTTGAAATGTGGAAAATTTAGTTTAGAGTTCCTTTTAAAATTATTATAATTGGTGAAGTTCAGAAAATGTCTAAAAATTTAACCATGGCTGCTTTTTTTTAGATTTTTTCAATTTTAATCAGGGTAGCAAAGCCATTGCCCGGTTCTTTAGAAATGAGCAGAGCTAAGAGAAAAACTAAACCGAAAACGAATATTCGAATAAATGAAACTCCCAAAATGGCCATTTTAAAGCACCTTAGCATTATTAAAAAACAAATTAAGTTAGATTATAAATGTTATTCAGCAATGCCAAATTCAAAGACCTGCTTGTGATCTTTCTCACTTTTAGCTTAAAAGTATAGTAAAGAAAAAACTCAATGCTAAAATAAACGACTTGGTTAACAATTTTTGAAAAGACACCAAGATAGGAAAAACTGCTTTTAAATATACTTCTGCGTCGCTGTGGGTAAAATATTAAATTTTTATTACATTTTGGGCTACTTTTAGTATTTTTTTCTCGAAGCTTTGAATACATATCGCTGATTTGTTGTGGACCAGCGCTGAGATATTTCGTGCGTTAAGAAATTTGAAAAAATGTAAACCAATGGGTATACGATGGAAATCTCCAACGGCTTATTAGAGATATTGAGGTAACGTCAAATTATACATGTGAAAGTTATCATTTGTTGCAACAAAGGATCTATTTGGTTATCGTGCAAACCCATGTCACTGGATTAAGGATCCATTTTATTAAGATAATAGACATGTCTATTTTTAAATTCCACTTAATCTAACCTCGTAAATTATTCTCGGATGGGTGAATATCACTTCGACTACGAAGTGTTTCATAGAAATTTGGCCTGTTGTTTTGGGGCTGTTACATTATGTTTCTCTAGAATTAATGATAAAGTCCATTAGTAGAGCACTTTAATTTTTTTCTTTTTAATTAATTTGAAATTTTATTTCTAGCCTCGTTTTATGGATTCCATCCCTAACATGTCTTTTCCAAATCATTGATAATTCGGCCGGATAAAGATAATAAATAATTTAATTGACAAGAGACAACATCCTTTTAGTTTTTAAAAAAAATTCGGTCTGATAGACAACAGGATAAGCCAATGCAATATTTAATTTTAAGAATGCAACACGAAATATCAACTGGACTTTCCTTAAAAAAAAATAATTGCATCTTTTTATCACAATATACATTCATTTAATCACATTTTCACAAATTAAAAATTATATAATATTATTTATTAAGGATAGTGATGGGTGCATCCAGGAATTTCTAGACTGGAGGGTAGGATGCTAATATTTAAACAGGCTTAGGCAGTGTGAATTTAATTTCTAGGTAGGAAACAAAAAGAAACTACCTCTACTCTCTAGATCAGTAATTAATTAGCCATGTAGGATATGTAGTTAGCTTTCGCTTCACGAAAATCTCGGACTATAAATTCTATTCCTATGATGATGTATCTGCGAGAAGAAATTTGCTGTAATGGCTTGGCAAATAAAGTGAAAAGTATCATTTAGTGTACAATAAGACTAGTAGGATCTAATTTTAGAATAGTTTGATCGGATATAAAAATGGAGTTAAGAATTCGGGATTTATAAGCCTCAAATGTGAAAGGAAAACCATAACTAAGCTGAGTCCCGTGACAAGTTTGTAGTGAATTTATCGTAAGATGAGCTGTCTTTAATTGTTACTTTAATTTAAACTCTCCAAACTAGTCTAAGAAGGGCCAGACTTTAGAAGAAAACCAAAATAAATAAAAAAAGCACAACCAAATATCAAAAAGAACTGGATTAATGTGAACTTCATCTATCAGCATTAGAAGGATGTCTGGTTGATTGAACATTTATGTCTGAGTTCCATTACCTAGAATAGCATCATATTCAATTAATAATCTAGATATAAAAAATGTTACGTCTTGGTAATGGAAAGAAATAAAATATACTGTGAACCATGAAACAGAAATCAGGAAAAAGCATGACCCACTTCATATAACTGATGACGATTGTGTAAACGTTATAAAAACGGCACTTTCCTTTATGTCCAAAGTGGTCAGGAGTTAAAGAAAACTTTGAGGCCAGACATTTGTTTGCAAAAGAAAACAAATAAATTTCATTTAATACACGAGGTTTGAGGGAGAATTATGACCTCGTTAAAAAAAAATAATACTCGCTGATTCTAGTGCTAATCGATTTTGCAAATTTTTGCATACTTAATCCTTTTCCTTATTATTTTTCTTAGTGTTTATTCTCTGTTTATCATGTGTCTCCTTTCTCATTTTTCTTTAACTAACGATTACGCAAAGTTAAATTTAATTAAATATTTTTTTTTTTTGGGGGAGTAATTAAAGCATTGATAGTTTGAGTGCAGCGTTCCGAATTGACTAATATATGCAGCCAAAGAATAACTTTTGTATTTTGGGGGATTTAACTTTCTTAAAAAGAAAAACTTTAACAGTGCATATAGAAAGGAAGAGGCAATTGATACTCATTGAGATTCATTTCAATTTGACTAGGTTAATCACTGAATAAACACAAAAGACTCCCATAATGATATTATTAAAGATTGTACGATCTTCTGCAACTTCATATAACTGTAATTTTGAAAAACTGCATGAACAACAATGATTTTCTAGAACTTCATTCCTTCCCATGGTAATATTTTGGATGTTGTAAGGTTTTCTATTTATTACACGAAATATAATTAAAGAAGTAATAAATAAATAACCAAATAACTAAATAAAATAAAAGAAACGAGTCAGGTTTTTAATATGTATAATTTGTCCATATTTATGTATGGAACAGAAATATGCAAAAATTTAAAGGAGAATGTTGTGAGAGGATATTGTATGTTCTAGGAGCGACAAAGCTTATTAAACATATTTTTGTATAATTTTTAAATAATAAGTACTATATTAAATATAAACGTTTCTCTTTTTTTTCGAACAATATATATATTTTTTAGCAAATTAGTTCTTTAGAATTGTTATGGCATTTTGCCATGAATAACTGTGTCGCATCGTTCAAAACATTCAATTTGGAGGTGTTTCTAACATCCTCTTTTCCTTCTTTGCTCATATTTGTGAGAAAAGAAGGTTTAGCCTCAAGGTTCTTATAATAAATTGTTATGAGTCTTGCACATGAAAAATTATGATAGCAATTCTCCTGAAAGTCAGGGAAAAAAATCATTCGTTGGCAAATTTCGCTGTTTTCTTCAGAATTTCGCCAGATTGTCTATGTAGCTAAATGATAAGAGTAAATTTGCCTACTAACTTAAAATAATATATCGTTACTATAAAAAAAATAAAGTTATAAGGTCTGAGCTGTTAGATACGCTTAGTAAAGCGTTGCTAGTTGAATTGCAGCGACTTGGCCTCGTCCATTTGGTATATCCTCTTATCCGTTTTCTGTTCTTTACTTAATGAATTATAACTTTTCCAACATAAATTCCTGATATTTATTTCGCTTTAATATAATATCGTTGAATTCAATTTATTTTTCCTATTAAAATTATCTACTTTATATTAATAGCGGCTTAATCACTGACTTTGAATCGAGGCCATGACCCATAATGTTAGACAACTAGGGTCACTGATATTGATCAAGAAAATAGTCTCTAAGAAGAGAAAGTAAAAATATTTATTCAAGAGTATGGTAAGCAACAAATTCCCGTTTCGGAGGAATAATTTAACGATCATGATGTTGACCAAGCAATCGCAGCTAAATTCATGTCAAGGTTTGAGTACGAGAGCCGCAAATCTACCGCAGAATTAAGATAAATAATGCGACAGAGATTATTCTATTCATAATTCTCTGAGAGCTCATTTATTCATTATATTTTACTCAAATCTCTCAAAATCTCAAAACCATTATTTGTGCTTTATGCTCGTATCTTTCAACGCTGCACCTCTCAGCTTAGACAGAAATGTACTACCTTCTCTGTTTATATCGCCAATTTAAACCAATTTTATCCTTATTCCGTTGTTAAATTTTAGCAGAATATGTCCATCAAAACTAAACCTAACTTTATGGTTTTACTGACATTTTTAAGAATGGAATCTTTCTACCATAAATTTCTGGGGAACTAAGGGAAATCAAAACAAAATAGTTGTACATAAGTGTTTAGAATTGCTGATAGATGCGAGAGAAAATAGAAAGAAACCGTTTAAAATAAAGCTTAAGTCTTCAGCCTTATTTTTAGTAAAAGTATATATCTATAATTCTATTCCTGATTTAAAATAAGATATCCTATACCGAAAGGAAAATCTCGTATCAGAAAGGAAAATTTAAAAAGGGAATGGAGATTTAAAAATATTCTTAAAATTTGGTTTACGTTTGAAATTGTTAAAGTGATTTTATGAAAAGTTTCAAGACAAATTACAGCCCCATTTTTCAACACATCCCAGAATAATCTAGTTTGCTCTCTTGCTTCTCCACCCTAAGCTTGGAGTCGTAGTTCTTAAATGAAATTTTTCATTATAGGCAAAATTAAAGTTATTAGGAATGTTTAGTCATCCAGTGGAGATCAGATTTAAGTTGGGTAAGTATGGTGGTAGCTTTGTTATAGCAACGAGTTAAATTGTTCTTCCGCACTAAAATACGAATCAAATTGTGAAAATCTGTGGCAAATCCGCTAGAAAAAACAACACTTGTTCCAAATATTTTATAGAAGTAAAAGATCCTGATGCCTTGGTCCTAGAGAGAAACACTACTTCGTGTAAGTGGGAATAGTAGATACAGAGCGTACATTCTCGCTTTAATACCTAAATGCAGCTGCCTAATTTCATACCTAACTTCTCCAAATTTTCCTTTGCCAGCAAATGAACTTGCCCAAGACTCATCACGATATTCTTCTGTTTTTTTTCAGTCCTCTAGTTCTTTATTATCAGGTCCGTGCCTCGTCAGGATGGTTCTCTAAACGTTACCAATTCAACTCTTTAATATAGTATCGACTGTAAAATACACTTATCTTCTTTTCGATATAAAACTGCTTTATTTTAAATTCCCCCATTCGCAGACCTCTTTTCTTTAAACACCATAAACTTTCCTCAATTTTACTCTCAACTTTGGGCTTTAATCGTAGTATTTGCTAAAAAGATAAACAGTCTCTTTCAGAGTTGGTGATAGAGTCAAAGTATATTTTATTTTATATATCTGGTCAACGTTACCTTATTTCTAGTGGACGTTGCTATAAAATTGTACATGTATAGATTTCAAAGGCAGCTACTGTATATGCACATGCACAACTACAGAGGAAGTATATCTTCCATTATGATTAATTAATGTATTTGCAAGGAATGGGTGTAAATTCATTTTTCTGGCTGGTACTTGTACACCTGCATCTTTCTTATGGTGACACCCCGTCTGAACACCTCTGCGAGGGTCGTATAAGAGGAAATTGAGCATAACTTAATTATTTTTTTTTAAAAGATATCGGGTTTCCTTGGAAACAAACTCAACCAAGCAGGGGCAGGCATCGAGCTCCCCCAATTAGTGAAGTACAGGACTTGATGGTTTAGAAAAAAAGGGCTTTTAAATCTTATCCTAAATTGAAGAGAACCTGCTGGAAGGTTGATTCTGCTCACTCTCCCGAATCATTTTGCAGTAGGACAGAGAGGCTTTAGCGCGAAAAAAATCGCACGAACATCTTAGGTTTCCCAATACCTGAGTGAAAAGTACGTTATACATAGGCATTGGAGTGCAATGAGTTAACTCTAGTCGAATATAATTTAATATAACTAAATAATTATTTCATACAAAAAAAGCTTTTTTATTCTTAAGCTGTGAGAAATTTAAGTAATTTGATAATACTCGTAAATAAGGCATAGATTAATTCTTCGTACACCCATTACTGTAATCAAATGTCAGCAACGATAAATTGCCTTATCATAAATCTTCAATTTTCTCGTCTCATTTAATTTTAATGTGTCTACCATAATAAAATACATAATTAATCGATACTAATATAAATATATATGTACCAATCTATTTTCTTGTATTCTCCAGAGAGGGAAGTAAACAATTAACTTCCCTCAATTTTTGTAGACAAGATAAATTCCCTCATTGTTGTGGGAGTCAATTTAGACAGACTGGTACCACTTTGGTGTGAGTCCAAACACTCAGTTCTTATGGAAAAATGGGATTTTTTAAGGCTATTTGCTGTCTATTTTTATCTGCGGCAAAACGGCAGGTCTAGGCGTCGTTTTTTTAAAAACAAGTAAAGTTCAATTTTACCCATTCAGAGCCATGAAATGACCTGTATGATCATGTGACATATGGTTTTTCACCCTGGAAATTTCAAATCTACTATCGGATTTGGCGCTGGGTGGTGCCATCTAGTGGCATAAGCCTCATTTAGCCCTTCAAAGGCACTTGTAAGTGATTTGAACCATGGGAAACCATCAATGCAAAAACCATTTATCATCTTATCACAAAACTCCGCAGTTCATTGGAGGGACTTTCCCTTTCGTTTAATTTTCGCCACATTTATTTTCTCTCACTCAAAACAAGCGAAATTTTAATTACTTCTAACTGACCTGTTATGTTTACTATACCTGATAATTAATGCTTCTCATATACTTTTCCTTTTTTTCGGTTTCTTCTAAGATATTATACAATCACATCTTTTTCCATGCTTCTTTTCAAAGTGTTGTCATATTAATATTCTATTCTTATAAATTAATTCTACTTAAGAATCTTTCCGGTACATTCACCCTAATAGCGATATAAAACAAATAAGAGCGAGATAATATGATTCATTTCACAAAAAAACACACTGCATATAACTTCTTTTCGCCTAATATCAATTATATTGAGCCTTTTGTTTCATCAAGTGTAGAAATATATTATACAAACCCCTAACAATTAAAAAAAACAAGTCCTGTTTTTAATTACATGATAAAACTTGGTGCAGAGAATGAGTGTGTCGTAATTGCACAGTGAAGGAGGAAAAAAACAGGTCAGTAAAGAAAAAAAGGTTTGTAATTACATGGGTAAAGTTTCCACAACCATGTTACCTTTATATCTTAAAGCAGGTAAAATCTAATACTAACCTCATTCAATAATTTAGCAAAATTGAAATAAGTACTCCAAAATTGTCCAATCTAACTCTTTGATGGTGGTCTATTAAATTTTACGACAACTAATTCGTGACTGGTCTTTATTCTCTGTTTCTTCTCTCTCCATTTTATGCATAATCTGATTTCAATTAAACATATTCTTAACTGCTAATAATTTCAATGTTTCCACTCCTTAGCAGAGCATCTGAGTATACGAAATCGAGGGCTAAAATATACTGTTCACACGCATTCTCTGGAAGCGCTGCCGTTAACTTCACTTCCGCTCGAAAACATTTTTGAAATCGACACACAATCGAAAGACAAAGAGGAAATTTTGCTGTTGAAAGTGAAAAGAAATACTCCAATCGACGGTATCTGCTATTGAAGTGTCTTCCAATTTTTCACCTCTGAGATGCTTCCATCCAAATTTTAATAAGGTATTTTCGTGCTATTTAGAGGTTTCCTCAGGTGGCTCTGCACATCGATGAATTAAAATCCAATAAAAAGATGAATGCTTTATCGGTGATCATATTTTGAGCTACGGGGGAAAAGGATTTATTAAATGTACTTATTTGAAATCGGAGAGTGCAAACAACGCAAGTTGACCCCAAACAAACGCTTCAATTGTATATACTTCTTTTATAACATGGGTATATCATAGAAGATTTATGCTCCGCAGTGACTGCACTATTTGGTGACACCTACCATTTGGACCATGATGCCATTCCCGTTTTCCCAGATTGATTCAAAAGATACTTTTCATAATGGAGTTTTGTAAATTGATAAGCAACAGAAACTGTTACCCTTTGGATTATGAATAATCGGCGTAATCGTGCTTAGCAAAACGATCAAATATTTAAACACTTTAGCACTGCCAATCTAAGATATTGACCAACCTACCTGAAAGCCTAAGCCTAATGCCGCTCTCCCCGCATGTTTGGGACCTCCTGTACTCTCATTTATAAGAGAATGTAATGGAATTACATTTAAATGAATATAAGAAATCATTTCTGACCTAAGATTTGGGTCTTGTCAGCCCTATTTATTGAACCACTAAATTTACTAGCTGAAAAACCCTGGCCTTAAGCTTTCTGTCACTCTGTATCAAGTCGTTACTTCGTTTGACGATTCGAATTCTGGAAACTGTTACACTTTTTCACTCTCTGTAACATTCTTTACAAAATCTTTGCCAATAATTTAGCCCGAAATGAACAGCAAAGGCTGGGGATGAAGGTGAGGGTTGTTATAATATATAGGTTTACATAATAATTACCTACCCCCAAAGCAAAATTTATAGTATGGGAGAATTTATATCAGAGGTTTTACATTTAGTCTTTTTCTATTGGAGTTGTTCTTTCTTTCACCACGTTTTTATTGTTTGTTTGCCCTCTATTCTTTTTGAAAAAGATAATTTATTCTTTCGTAGTTTTCCTCCGTATAAGTAAATTATTCATAGTTATTGAAGTAAACTCATAATTTATGAACATTACTTGAATTCGTTTTGCTCAGAATGAAACTGAAACTTATTAAAATTCCAATAAAGAAGAAGAATATAAGAGAAATAAAGTAGATAAAATAAACTTGCAATTTCATAGCCATTATTTCATGAAAAATCTTTTGGACAATTAATCTGCGAATTCATCAATAATGTAAAAAAAAATATATATATATATATATATATATATATATATATATATATCAAATTAAGTAATGGCATAAGATAACCAACGAGGAATTGAGTATCTAATGTATAAGGCTATCTTAAAGGTAATGCGGCAGTTTTTCATTTTAGCAATATTTTAGGAGAGAAATCAAACATCCCGTGGAAGATAATTCGCTTATTCGACAAAAGAAGGTGATAATTTATGACTCTTTAGTTGTCCGCAAACTAATTTAGCTTTTATTTGGGACCTTATGTAATATGAGTTAGAATGTCTTCTTTCATGAAAGATGACTCTTGCTTTATTTGGATGATACTGTGTCTAATCCTTTCTTTAAATAGCATTTAAAATGTGAAACGGTGCCGAGGAATCCTATTAAGTGATATTATAATGTGGATCAGAGGTTAAGAATTCATTTTTACCGATCATATCATTCCAAAAGATAATAGAATCATTTGAGTATCAGGACCATTGTCTAGTGTGTTTAATATTATTTTACATAACCAAATTGTCGTCTCTTACAACAATTCTATTAAAAGGGGGCTCCCTTTTATTCTATGTAGAAAGTAGAAATAAATATATTGATCCTAGGTTGATACTGGACCTCTCACATATCATGAAAAATCCACTGCTCCAATCCTGAAACTATGCCTATCTCCTTTAAATGACGATGTGTAGTGGAATGAGTTGAAGGTAGGTATTTATCCAATTCTTAAAGTTATATATTAGGCTTTTTCTGCCATTAAAATTAAAAAATATTCTCCAACAATGTCGATGGCTTGGCCTTAACGGGGTTTATCTTTCGTGAGTGAAAATTCTGGAACCGCCTCTCGCATTGGCTCACCTATTCCTAACTTGACCGTATATTGGCACAAACTTTTCTGCTAGTTCCTTAGCATTGTTGACTTTTGGCTGCTTGCAAAGCATAACTTTGCGAATGACCTATCTTGATACTTCCATGATTTTCATAATTTAAAGCATAGGCACATTAAATTATCAATAATAATAATACAAATTTATTTGTTCAGGAAACCATGAATTTTGTATGGGTTTGGCTTAAGACATATACATAGGTACCTAGGCTTCGAGTTTAATAGACTATGATAGTGTAAAAACAAAACTAATTCAGAACATTGATATCAATACACTAATGGTAAACATAAAAAAGCGCATCATTTATGGGATTAACTTCTACATAGAGATCTATAAAAAGCAATAATGAAGTTAAATAGAAAACAAAAGAGAAAAAATAGATACGATTGCCTAAAATTTATTTCCTAAAACATTCTTAGTTATAGAAATTGATGGGCTATTATAATCTTAAAGGAAGATTTTCGCAGCCAAAAACATCAGTTGGGAGAATAATTCCCTCCACCCTCCCTGCATTTTGGGTATGAGTCAACTGCAACCAAAAAGCTATATAATACGTATGGCTATTATATGGATAAAATCCGCAAATTATTTAGTCTTATGAGATAATAAAATACAAATAGAGAAATGAAATGTTTTTCACCCAAAACGATACTATATTATCGATTTGTTTCAAAACAAAGGACAGAAACCAACGAGACGAATCTTGGCAGAAGATTTTAGAAAATTGTTTCCAAATGAAGTGGAGAATGTAAAATAAATTTTAAGAGTGAGGAATGTATCGATATCTAAGATCGACAAGAGGAGACTAATCTGGTTCGAGGTATCACATATCTGCGCAACACAGACAAAACTAGTACCTAAAAAAAACATAAAACCTTGGATAAGAAAAATAGCGATAACTATTGATTAACTTTGGACATTAAAATAATGCATAAAAATTAAGGCAAATGTAGTGTTTGGTTATACAACATATTCCAATTATGCAATATATTAATTATTATTGACAATGTGAGGTACGAATGAAGAGCTTGAAGGTTGACTCTGAACCTGGCACTTGGCGTTGAGCTAGAGTGGGTGCAGGTAGCAAAGTGGTGAAAACACGATCTATTTTTCGCATGAGTTCTCAGTAGCACTGAGAAAGCTCGAGCAGCTTGAGGTTGCCAGCAGTTGATTGCTGCGCCAAGAGAGACAGGTAGGATTGGAATTATGTAGGTCGATCTAAGTTGGAAATGTAAATACTATATTCTAGGCATTTCTATTCCCCGATCAAGTGTCGAATGACAAAGAGCATAAGGAGCTGCCCCGTGATATGATATCAACCAAAGTTTTCAGTATGGTACATTGTGCTGTGATCGAAGAGGGTAACTGCTGTAGCAGCGTTAGCGGCAGAGCAAACCTCAAAATAGGACTTCCTCTCTTTTGCGGGCCCGTGTCAGCCTGGACCTTCTCGGATTTCGGATTGCGACGGTCCTCAGATCAGTTGAGCTTACTTTCACTAGAAAGACGCTTCGTCTGCTTACTTTAACGGGGACTAGAATATTAAATTTGTTTATGAAATTCGAGAGGTTTATCAGGTTTCTAACGAACACATGGATGCGAATTGGCGGATCGTTAGGAATGTGCACCTTTTGTTCGTAAGAGAGATTGCGCGTTGACGCGAAGCGAAATTCTACCATAAGAGAGTTTAGTACCTCCGCTTATTAACTGAGGGAAATGTTAGCAGTTAATGGATATGAAATTGTAGAAGGAAGACGAATAGAGTACCCGTATAATGCCTGTGCCTGTGATATACTCGACTCTTCCTTAGTTTGAGAGCAGTGGGCAAGAAGGGCACATGGTACTTTATTATATCATTTATCAGATGGGAAACCATAATGCAGAGAGCAATTAAACTTGACCTGAAACAACTCGACTAAACTATTTCCTTTTGGATTACAAGGGGAAGTGAAAATACGGTGGATGCCAAGAGTCCTAATGAACTCAGAGTATACGTGAGAACAAAAGTTGTTCTAGATCAAATTCATCCCTTTTTAAATTCTTCCTTTTTCACCCCTGCTCTGTTAGAATTTTGTTGGCCCCCCTATAAGAAATGTACCTTAAAATTCATATTTAGAATACCGTTTCTCCATATCTAGGATTATATCTTTAGGGAATATTTATCAAGAATTATTTGTCTTCTGAAGCATATAACTTAAAGATTAAATTATTGAGCTTCTTCACTATTTGCTTGCTCTTGAAAGCAGTAATCTCCATCTCCTACTTCTTTGGTATCTAGTACCATTGGTGCTGGTCGCTGGAGTTTATATTTTCGTGGTATTTTCTGTTGATTGGGTCTTCCTTGTATTGAGACTTAGATCTCTTTGTGTCGCCGTATTGTTTCATTGGATTTCACTCAAAATTTATTGTTCTTGACTGTTAGTGATTTGATCTGATGTTGCTGGATTATAGAGTAATTATGTACCTCCGAATTGGGTGTTGTTATGCGGGAACCTCATTGGTTTAAGTCCGTTAATTCCGGGCATCTCATTGAACTCTCTTTATTATGAACCTGGTTTGATTATACTTAAGATGTGTGCATCGGGTATACATACACATTTATTCAAAGAAATTACTGGGTTTATCTCAATAATGTTTGGTGTGTTTGACCTAGTCTGCTCTGGGCTTTGCTATTTTTGCCTAAGTTTTTTTGCTTCCCTTCTTCCATTTTTGCTTTGTCTTCCCTCTTGCCTTCTATATGCTCTCTAGTAAGGGGACATGCCAGGTTCATTGCAAAGGGTTCCCTCTGCAGTTAATACGCCTTTTGTTTGGCTACTTTTCCATCCTTAGGACTGACTTTCAGAATCAAACAATTAAAGCAAGTTGGGAAGTTGATGAAGTTTTCGCTTTTAATTCTAGCTGGTGTTTTATTTAGATTAAGAGCCAAGATTCCAATCTCTCTAGCTTTTCTCCCATAGAAGTCTTTCTAAAGTTAACTTTCTATATATAAGATACTTTGTGTTTGTATTTCTGTTTGTCAACTTCCCTGTAGGTTTTTAGTCGCGGGCGACTCTACATCTCACTATGTCGGTCGGTCGTTCTACGTTTTGCTTTTTGGGGGGTTTGAAATAACAGTGTAACTTTTCGGCTGAGTCCCACGTAATTTGAGACTCTTATGTTGTTTTACATTGTTTTTCGAATTATATAATTGTCAAAGTCCTCTCAAGGTTAGCCCATGAATTCTTTTGTTTTGGCATAACATCATAACGAAATTTGAAACTTGTTTTTTTTACATTCTCTTATAAATGATATAACTTACAAGGTCTTCCTAAGGTTAGCCTTTGAATAATTGAAGGTTTTGAAGGTCGTAAGATCATGAATCAGAATAATTGAGAGCACGTGACTTTTGAGTTAGCAGACCTTGTTCACTAAGGAATTTATCTACATCTTTTTTATTCTGACAGATTGCGACGTAGGTTGTCGTGTAGCCGAATAACCTAACTAGCAGAACTCCAAGTTCTTCATATATCATTTTATATACGTTGGTTCTGTCAGGGTTTTGTGCACCCATAAGGTTGCGCCAAGGGACTCGTTTCCATTTCTCCTTAAGTTGTAAATCATTCATGTGTTTTTTATTTTGTTCATAGTAAAAAGGAGATAGGATTAACATAGTTAGTTAATAGTTAATAGATGCATTTATTTTCCATTAGGGAATTTATCCTTAAAATGAAGGCTTCACGGCCGAGCTCCATATAGATATATCTATACCAAGTATGGGCAGCAAGTTATCACAGTTATTCACCATCTTGAGAAGGAAACTATGAAGATGATTAAAAAGAGACAGGACATTGTCTTCCTTAAAGTTTAAAATAATGTCTTATTGTCCTTTTCAAGTTGTCTTCTTATGTATTAACAATTTTTTTTAGTCAGTTTTAAAGCAAATCTAACTGTTGCTAAGTTATATTTAAAATTTTAACTTATAGTACATTTTACTGATATTTTCTAATTGGTTAGCCTTTAAATTACTGTTTTGTTGGCCTTTTCAAGTTTTCTTTATATGTATTAACTTTGTAAACTTATTCTAGCCTGTTGATGAAAACTTGTAGTTTTCCAAACGTTGTGAAAAATTAATGATGCATCCGTTTTACGTGGCTCTGGGATTTATTCTTAAAAAGCAGGCTTCACGGCCGAGCTCCATATGTATATATATATATATATATATATATATATATATATATATATATATATATATATATATATATATATATATATATATATAATATATATATATATATATATATATATATATATATATATATATGTATATATGTGAAACAGTAGATCAATGCTACGCCCATGTACAACGAAAGAACCCAAAGTAAAAAAATAATATCAAAGACAGATGTGATGTATAAAACCAAATAGATAAGCTCTACTTTCGGACAATTCAGACATTTATGTCACTAAATGTCTACATTATTTGCGCACTGTTTTCATGTAGAATTTGGCCAATAGAACACGCAATAAAGATTCCATCACCACTTCATCGACCTGCTCGTACATATGACCATTCCTGCCTTAAGGATTTGTTGTAGAATCTCTTCAAAGGTCAAGAGGGGTTTATTATCGTCAGTTTGGTATAATTTCTGACAAATGCGCTTGATGGTTTCCTCCACTGGAACGTTATTAAACAAGGATTCGACGTCCATTAAAGACATGAACCCGGCTGGTTTGGAGATTTTGAGGGTGTTAATAAAGTCTTTAGTTGAACTTAAGCTGTAATTAGATGGGACATAAGGGGTAATTAGCGAGTTGAGGACTTTGACTAGATGATACATAGGTGACCGTAGGTGTCTGGCTGATGATGGGTCGGAGCGGGTAGCCAGGTTTGCGGGTCTTGACATTTCTGTAGGTTTATCCTGGTTTTTAGTCTCCTTCAATTAACTGCATTTTTAGAGGGGTATTTTCAGTGTTGGGCGGTTTGCGGAGGAGCTTATTTAATTTAGTTTTCAAGTCGCCCGTAGGATTTCGACTTGTGATACGGAACTTGCTCGTATCGTGTAGGATTGCGTTCATTTTGGATAGATTAGCTTCTTTGTTAAGGATAACGTAATTTCAAGACTTATCTGATCGGCTTATCTAAACATGGTTTAATCCTTAAAGTTTTCTCAAATTTGATTGGCTAAAACAAAGTTTTCTTAGGTCAAGGTAAAATATTTTTCCATGTCTGAACTAAACATTATTCTAGCTTTAAAATTTTTGTTATTGTGATTGGTCCAAAAACATATTCTTATGTTAGATATTAAGGCATATATAAAACCAAGTTTTTAAAATTTTTTCATTGTTTACCCAAAAGATGACCTTTGAAAGGTTGAAAGACTTGTCTGCTGATATAGATATGTCACTCGCCAGCATTTTTTCCACATTTTGCTTTCTGAAAAGAAAGACTTTCAAAAGGTTAAAAAGATGCAGCGCAAGATTAATCAAGCAGCCACATCGCTGTTTATTTTAACAAATCCTGCATCCCAAATGGCTTCTTACCAAGATTTATATATATATACTACCAAGAATGCAAATTAGATGCAAAACATGCAGCGATTAAGTTAAATTGTACTGATAATAAATCTGAAACAATTTTCTCATTTCGGTTATAAGTTTAATTGAAATAATTTGCAAAAACAAATTATTTAACACAACACGCGATGTGTTAAAAGTATTCAGTACTACCCTAAATAACAAATTATCATAGAATAGGCAAACACACTAAACCCAGAGCAAACGGGTACTACTTGTAATTTGCATGTACCCAATATATTTCGTTCATTAAAGTTAAGGAAACTTCAAAACACCTAAAAATACAAGAAATGATAGAAATTCGCCCTAAATAAAGCAAACCAAACTTTGCGCTACCAGAGCAAGAAGATATTCAATGCTAAGAAAAAATATGGCAGTGCATATATTATTATGCACTGCCTCTAGGAAAAATTGAAAATTTAATGTGCAATTTGTTCTTTATCTGCTTTGTTTTCTCACTCGGGGTAGAGAAAACTACTTTGGTAAATCTTTCCTTCATACTCGTAAAACCTAGCATTTGATAAATATATAAAATCATCGAGTATTTTTCAATCATTCTGTTATTTTACATCCTATTCAAAGTTCTTTGTTTTCCCTGCTTATATGTACTTTGTACACTATGGCATGAGAACAGACTAAAGAATACATTTTATCGAAAGAAAAGAGACGGTTATAAACGCTAAGAAGTGTTATTTTTCTCATGTTTTTATGTGAAAAAGGAACTTTTTCCATGTTCACTTTCGATGCTTTTCTCAAGAGTATGAAACTCCGTGACCTAACCTCTTTGGCAGTGATAAATGCTCTAATTAATACTTTTTTCTATTTTGCATAAAAATTATGATTAGCCCGTGACATCACATTAAACACATGTCAAATTTATAAGGGATTTGATATAAGTATATATTTAATATGAGTATACATTTAGTGAAAAAAAAAGGATATTCAAGTTATTTTTATATGAAAGAAAGTTAAATTACTTTATTTTTTGCACCTAAATTCTTTGAAAAATAATCTAGGTTTTCATCCTTTTTTTTTGTCGGAATATATTTTTAATCTGGCAAATACCGTGAAAATTTTTTTTCGAGAAGACAAGGTATGGTTCTTCCCTCAAGATTATTTAATATTATACCAAAAACCCTTTATTTGTTTTTGTCAACCAGAGAACGAGCAACTCCAAGGGGTAAACATATTTCCTATTTTGGCTCCCTTTCCTATAAAAATGTGAGATTTTGCTCTTCATAAAACCTGACCAAGAAAGAGGAATTTTCTTTGGAGTAATTAAGTATATTTAAATAAGAAAATCAAATTTCAAACCGTGAGTAACAGTTCGGAGTGTGAAAACCGTTGAGAAAAAATATTTAGTGTTCGATTATTAAGGATTTTTGAGACCGTATGGATTTAACTGGGGAGTTTTGCTGGGATATAGTGTCGAGTTTATTTAATCACACTCTTTGGTGCAAAGCTGATTAGTGGAACGAGGGCCTCACTTGTTTCTCTTTCTTGGGATGGTTGAATTTGCTACCCGAGGTGTTGCTGATCTCAGTCTTAAACTTTTCACTGAACCTTATCAGGTGCATCCACTGTCCTTTTGGCGGTAGGTGGATTGGGATAGGTTTTTTCCAGAGGGCAGACATAATTAGTGAGCTTTCGTATGTTGTAAAAAACCAAGATTATTTTACCGTTAACTGTTGTTTCTGTTGAGGAAGACTCTTGCTTGAGGATACATGAGTTTATCCTTACGTTATGAGGAAGGAACCTCGTGTTTATCATAGACCTCATGAGGGATTCAAGTAAGACTTCATGAAAAGTCAAGTCTAAGCAGGAGGTGGCTATTTGAAGTACTTGGGCATTTTAGTGATGAGGAAATGGGTTATTTAGTTAATGTGAAAACTACTTAGGATCAATGTGCCTATATCGAGCTGCTTCATGACCAGGCTTTGCCGTTTTCCGTTCATATTAATGCAGAAGAAACATTCCAAGTCGCGGTCTCCCAAGAATATAACTCCCGCTTTCATTGGGTTATGACTGATTGGCATGATAAACACACATTCAGAAACAATCATACATCTAGGTTGGACGCGAAATCACGTGATCTAAATACCATCGAAAAATCTTAAGGACTCTCTCGTACTTTTCAATCATCAGGCACAGCATCCACGCAATCTGGCCGAATGCACAATTCTTTGACGCCAGGGTGGACGACCATTAATGTCTCCTACATCCAGAAAATATTTCTGTCTTCGCCACATCGTATTGCTGCTACTAACCAGGATGGTAGAGGTATTAAATCTTATTAAGTACCCTTCCGTCCTAGCTGACTAATTTATAGAATAATTAAAAATGATATAATGAAAGAAGGAAATAAAATACCGTCAAAACTTAATTTTATCCCGTTACAAATAAAGAGCCAAGAAAATTCTTTACTCATCTATACTATGATTTGAAGCTTTCGTTAGGCTCGTGGACACGGCGTGATTTCTTTCGTCCAGGCAGGAGTTCAATTCTTGTGAGAGGGAATATGAAACATTATGGGCGTAATCTACTGACCGCCCATTTGGTGAAGTAGCTCCACACGCATCAACATGCATATATACAATCACAACGCCAGTCTCATTTCCCTTCCCGTCATCACAGCACAACATACACCTTATCACTTTTAGCAGAAAACTTGCCAAACAGAAATTTTGTGTCATATTTGCGCAATCATATCGTCAGATACGAGCGCATATATCTCGCATAGGGTCAAAAAGTGTGACTCCATCGCTAGTTGGTCTTGAAAAAACAATACGATCTGGACACCTCAAAACACGCACACCCAAAGACGAACGGCCTCTGTTGTTGAGAGCTAAACGGACTTGTCAGTCTAATCTTTATGTAAATTTCATTATCCATTTAGGAAAAATCGTCTCCGATGATAAGTATATATGACGCTACTTACTTAAATAACTACCATGCTCTATCTAGCTGAAATATATTTCAGAGGTCAGTAAGTAAATTTCTGCCATATATTCCCCTCTCCCCCAAAGGAGAAAATTTATTTTTATATTAAAATAAACTTCATGACTCAGGATTATCTTTTCAACCATACTTTGAATTAAAATTTATTTCACCGGGTCCAATAAAAACGATTTAAAATTTGAGACTTAAACAATTTTTAATTTATGTGAAAGAGATGAACTAAAGACCGCCAAGATACCGACGAAAATCCAAATATTTCCAAAATCTAGATACTTCTTTATTATCAAAGCAAATACTAACGAGGGTTTTGCAGAAATAAAAATTACGTGAAGAGATCTATAATGAAAGAAATGAAGTTAGAGGAAACGAAAATGTGCGGCAGGCATATAGCACCAGATCTTTCTGCTGACATTTAGGGGGGGGGGGTCAATCAATCTTTCAGATGTTTGCTGCAGCATACTAGCCCATACTCCACCTGACAATGCCTTTCTAGAGTACACAATAGTGGCGAAAAGGTGGGCGTTCCTCTAGATTTCAATTGTGGCAGGAACTTTAGCAATACTTTCTCCTCTTCTCTCTCCTTGTTCATTCAAACATATAGTGTGTGGTGTAATGATCAATGCTGCCTTCCATGGCCTTAGGATGGACTTAATTTGTTTATGAATCCCCCCTGAATCACTTAAAAAGAGAATTTGATAAAGAAGAGAATAAAAGGGCATTTGATTGGCATTTTACTAAAGCCTTATACAAGTTTTAGCATAGAAAACGACTTAGATATGTGTTGAGCGGGAATTGACTAAACAGTAAAGCATTAGAAAGAGCAAAGAGTAGTAATACACAGATCATAAGGAGATTTTAGCTGTTTACTGTGGCAAATAAAAGGTCTAATAGATGACTGTGCTGCAATAATAAGAATTTTATTTATCAAAGTATCGATATTATACTTATTCTATTTACATTCTATATTAGGCCACATTTATGCTAATGTATATTTGCATAGTCTTCCTATTTTTCACATGCTATCAACCTGCAAAAGTTAGTGTGTGAAACAAGGACTATATCTTCCACGCAAGGGGGTAATAATTCCTCTGCTATTCCTAAAACCTGTAGTACCACGTTGTCGAAGTATGGCCAAGTGTACGGGAATATACGCAGACAGGCTCTAAGGTAGGCTAAGCAAGGCAACAAATGCTATTGTTCTAAGAGTGCGATTTGAATAGTTAGCTGCAGCTGCGTGACCAAGGAATATTCCAAACACAACGACAAAAATATAATTTAATACACACTAAATAAAAGGTACACAATAAATATGGATATATAGGTACATGAATAAGACGAAATTAGGTTCCGAATACTAATAGGATAACCAGGGTTATTAAATGGGTATAATGAGCTATTTAGGGTAGTAAGGGATATAGTTCGTTTGAACCTCGAGAGGAAAGTGGGTTGAACTTGGGGGAAGGGGTGTCTTGGTGAGCTTGGTTACTCACGGGTGTAGCTGGGAACCCGAAGAAGGTGATGCTACTTTCTACAAACTCTGATTTAGTGGGATGCGGGCCTCTTGTACTCAAGAGGATACCGGACGAACTTCGAAGGGGGGAAGTGACTTCTCCAAACTCAGATTGAGCAAGCTATCAGGCCTTTTGTCCTCAAGAGTTAACCGGTCCAACTTCGAAGAGAGGGGGAGGGGGGATGACTTCTACAATCTTGGATTGAGCGAGCTATTGGGCCTCTTGCCCTCAAATGTCACCAGAAGAACTTTGGAGGACGCCTTCCCCAATCCTTGATCCAAAGGCAATTGAGAAAGGCTGACGTTACCTCAAGAGAGTCTTCTCTCTGACTCGAAGATACAAGTGTAATGTCCAGCTCTCCCGTGGCCTGTGACTGTCACTAAACACTTCTCGGGATAGAGCGTCGTTGAATCGAACCTCCGTTCGGGGAAGCGTCGTCTACCCGCATCTTTGGGTAATCTTTGGGAGGGTGCATATATACCCAAATTTCTCCAAAACTGGGAGGGAGAGAGCAGCCTTCTTAACGTGTATTATCGGCTGGGACAACCGAGCGCGTCCTTACGGAAAAGTGTACGAGGCCGGGATCAGAGAGTCTGGCGAAACGACCATCGGCTAGAGCCATAAAAGTTGTTCGAGGCAAACTTACAAATAGACGAGTAATCTCCCAACCCAAGGGGAGGGAAGACTAAGAAGGGGGGGGGGGGGACAGTAGCCTTCAATCTCACCGTCATGCCTTGGTGTGAAATTCTCAGTGACCTGGAGAAACGTCTAAAAAGGTTGCAGTTGGAAGGGGGAGGGGGGTAATGGCTTGCTTTCTCTCACAAAGTAATATCTTAGGAAGTGGGGAAAATACTATTATTTTAGAGGGTCCCTCTATACACATCCTCCTGACCACAGGAGCGAGTGAGAAATTGATGGTCTCTCTTGGGTCGTCTTTTGCAAACTTTTTTATCTCCCACCCACGTTTTTCACGAATGTATAGACTGAAAGCATGGTGAAAGAGGCAGTTAAATTTTCTTAAATAAATAATCTTTAATTTGTAGATAACTTGGAAATAAAACAAACATGATTGATTTAAGAAAATATTTGTTTATTAATAGACTGCTAGATTTTTTAAATGAATCATTGCATAACGATGTGGTTAGTCTAAATTTTAGTGTTTCCTAAGGCAGGCTCGTCGAGTGTGTGGGAAGGAAAGAATATTGGTTATTATTTTTATACATTGTAGTTGCATCATTTTACTTTCGACAAGCGCTGTTTTAGGAAGACATACATTGATAAGATCTCCCTGAGACAACCCTTGTATGCTTTTTGCAGAGGATTATTATGTGTTATGTACAGTGGATTTAGATTTACTGAGATTAGCCATTGTAGGCCTTGTTGGCTTTTCCGTTAATTTATGTCATGGGACATTGCAACTGCCTCTATGGATGTTTTTAAAATCTTAGATAATTAAGAAATCTTAGTTATTAGGCGGAAGACAACAATCGAGTAAAAAACCTAATAACAGTCAATAAAATCATATTTGTTACCTTAATCTGCTCAAACACTGACATGACCGAGAAAATAAAGTGAAAGATTACAGATTTGCGAGGTGGGGATAGAAAAAGTAAAGAATCTTCACATGAATGGCAATGCGGGGAGAATTTTCGACTTTATGCGTTGGAAATTACCATGATACCCTAAACTTACATATGAGAATTAACTTACATAAATTTTGTATAAGACAAATTTAGAAGAATAATTCCCATTAATCTACTAGATTTGGAATAGCCTCAATCAAAGTACTTAAAACCATCATTCGCTTACTATGCCCGGCATCCACAAAATATTAAATTATTAGCGATTATCAGATATAGAGTGAGGAAAATGGGTATTCAGGCAAGCGTACACTATAAAATAAAGTGAACCAAGAAAAATAAAATTAATCAAATAAATTCGAAGTGCCCACAGATTGATGACACATTACCTATGGTAAGGAATCCGAGTTCACATCCTCAGGCTACTTCAGGCTACTTCAAAACTTGATACACTCGAAATTGGCAAGCGATAACTTGGGAAGTTACTAGAAATCAACAACTCTAGTAAAAACTGGTATTCTCAGATAATTGAGTGCCAGATAAATGTGGCAACAAAGTAACTTGACATTAATTCATACGCCAGAACGAATCATAAAGAGGAAAAGAGGTAAAGCTAAAATAAAACACAAGGTAAAACACTAGGCATGAAACTATGCGAAAGTCACAAAGTCTCGGGATAATTCATCTTATTATATGCCTACTCTTTCTATTATTGAGGTATATTTAGTTAGAAAAAGAACATCACATTTACCAATAAAATAGTATGGAAAATAAATAAAATAAAAGGTAAATAAGTAGCAATTAAATTAAATCAAATGTGTATAAGAGAAATTTATTACCAATTAATAACATTTGCACTCTCTCTGATCGACAGTTTTCAACAATTACTTTAAAAAATATGCAATACTACAATGGAAAATGCACTTTTTTTATGCTAAAAGTAATTTGTTACAAAAATAACATTATTTCAATGATAAAATCCCTGTTTTGATGTAAAGTAAAAAATCCCAATTTTTGGCAGTATAAAAAAAGACTCAGGTGGAATGTTGTTAAAAGTCCTAGAGCATTTTCCTAAAATATTTCAGTCCAATGGCTTTGCATAAATGCAAATTTGTCTTTCGTGAGATTTTGCAAGCTACGACATCTCTATTGTTCACTTCATTCTCTTATTTAATATCAGATGTCGATTTTTGAGGGAGACATTTTGTGAGTGCAATTTTATTATCAGTTCAAAGGATTCTTTCTGGCGTGTTCGAGGAAGTGCCATAACAAAGTTGTGATAGAAGAAAACAGATACATAACTACGGAATCAATGGAATAACTGTATATAAGTAATGACACTTAAATAATTACACAAAATCTTAGGTAAGGAGTGAAATTAGAATTTCATTTCTAGGCGAAGTAAACAATTATACAATCCTGTTTTTCCCTTGAAATTATTTTATTTTCGATTCGTTGGGTATATTCTAACCAATTACTAAACGTTTCACCATCATTCATCCAAATAACACTAATAAAATTCCACAGATTTCTTTCCCTAGATCTATTAAGGTAGTGTGGATCAGGATGGACTGTCTTTCACTTTTCTCAAAAATACGACTGGAATGGGCACATAATTTTCCCCGAATTATTTTATATCTATCTAATATTTCTAAATCTTCTTCATCAATCTTACGCGTTCATTCGAAAATTTAAAAAATGAGAAAGATCAATTGAATCCTTAGAAAGGTCGAAATAGATAGAAAGATCAAAGCCTTAAGCCTCATAAAAAGAGGTCTCACTCAAGCTTCGATGACTTTCAATAATAAATAACGCATAAAAAACCTCAAAATTAGAATAAAAAATAACTTTATCTACGAAAACAGATTTTATCAAGCCTGGTAGATATTAAAGCCTAACTTTATCGGAGTGCTATTGATTAAGTGAATTCATGCAATTTTTCCTTGTGAGATCTTTTTATTTCAAAAGTTATTTTTTTTAATCAAGCAAGGTAGATCTTTTATAATTATAACTTAAGGAAGGTAAAAATATTGTTGAATTTCATTTTTGATCAGCATTTACTAAAAATGAACTATAAAACCAAACTTTTAAAACATTAGGGGAAGTTATATATAATTTTGTTAAAGATTGGCATTGAAAAAATTTAATTTAAATTATAATCAAGAAAAATATATATGAAAGATATGTTGGAAATACAGGTGTTGTGATCTTTTTGGAGGTTACGATATATATATATATATATATATATATATATATGTGAGACACACATATATATATATGTTTGTGTATGTGCGTTTGCATATGTTATGCCTAGCTGTTGGTTAATAGCTATTATTGCAGTTGCACGACAGTTATCATCCTTGGGGAGCAAATTTCTGAGTCCTCTCTTTCCTTTTGTATAAGTTGTCTAAGAATATGGAGCTTTTCAAATTTATTGATCATTTATAAATCTGTTCGCTACTATGTTTTGAAGTTTTATTAGAAATTTATAATGTATGTTGTTGTGTGGAGTTACTTTCAACTATGGGGGTAGTGTTCCTCGGCTATCTGTCTTTTTTGATGTTTTTCGAAAAAAATAGGTTGTAGGAGATGGTTTTGTCTCTGGTTTAGATAATAACATTTGTTATGATATGTTTAAATTATGGGATAGGATGGTGCTCTATATGACGTTGTTGATACGCAAAATTCGCTAATAGCCTCTTTCTCATTTATTATTTCCATAAAACCTATCACTCTTTATTTGAGGGTGGAGAAGAACCCCTTTTTTAGTTCTTGCGTGTACTTTTAGATATTGTATAGACCAGCGGTTCTTAAACTGCAAGCAATAGACCGCAAGGGAGCCATGACAAGAATTTAGGGGGACCCTAGTGAGCTATTAGACATTATACATTTCTATATAATGTTAGAAATCTGAAATTTAAAATAAAACTTGAAGCACTCATTCTGTCATGTTACATTGACGCTAAATTCTATAATAGTTACATAATTAATGGTACAGTTAAAGAAAGACATGACTGAATGGTTAATGAGAAAATTGAACCAGCATATGTATAAGAGAATGAAGAGGTGACTGCAGCGAGGAATGAGACGGAGGACTGCTTATTTTTGATGGGGAAAAACGCCAGATTTCTTTTTCTCTATTCTTTGAGGGTTCACCTTTAACTGGTGAGAAGGCCTTCTTTTTCAGGCCGAACTAATCTTTAGGCTGAGGCTATTTATCTGACTGGCTGATACTAATAAAGATGAATGAATAATTGTCCTCAGAATGTTTTAACCCTTCTATTTATACCAACTCCAATTATGAGCACGTGACTTCTTTTCTCTTAATATAGATCCAAGGCGGAGATTCTAGGGTGAGAAGTATGTTCGGGTGTTCTTAGTTAAGACTGATTGGTGGAGTCCAAAGGTGTGTGCGTGTTGAGTGTTGACACGGGTGTATGGCATTTTGCTGCCTGATCCTGGCTTTATCAAACCGGCATCCATAGCAAAGATGATTCTGCGGTTACACTTGTTCATGCAAAATCTGGCTAGTCAGATCAGATAGCCCCCAAGGTTTACCCAGCTAGCTGCCTTCGTTATCTTGTATTGAGACATTTCGTCTTGCAGCTGTTTCTTCGCATGTGTTTTCATGGGATCCCCCAACTATTCGATTTGCCTTCTTACACTCATGTTTTTCTTAGAACATGTAAAATGTGATATAAATATTTCGCGTTATTGTACATTGGTTAATTTCTACTGCATGGCATGTTATTTTAGTAGTGAATATGTGCGACTTATTTTATGCTTTCGTAGGTCCAACAGGAAGCTCATTACTGAGATTCCTTAAGTCCAAGCATTAGGTCTTAATCTTAAAACATAGAAGATAATGTTACTTAGCTTCTGCCTCTCAACTCTTGGTGTACTAGGTGCTCGTGGTTCCCAGGCTTTTAACTGAAGGTACGTCCAACGACCTAGTGCCGAGCGGTATAACCCGACCAAGCCTATTGCCTTGTGGAAGCCCTTAGAAGGGCCAAGGCTTCAGGAGCTAACCTAGGGATCAAATCGGCACGGTGCTCGTACATTAGCGATAGTCCAAGGAGGGGCTTTTTTTTGGCAGAGCACTACAACTTAAACCTGCTCCAGTCGTCCTGGATCATTTCCTTACCACTGGACACAGCAAGGGAAAGTGAAAATCGGACTGAAGAATGTACACCTACTTTCCACAATAAACGTCATCGTGCAAGTTATATTTCGATGAATTCTCATTATGTATGGAGTGACGTCGTCATAGGCAACGATGGAGAACTTAAGCAAGTAAGCAAGCAAGCTACACCTGTACAATTGTGATTTAAAATTATATATATATACATATATATAAGTATTTATTTCGCTTAGTTCTAAATTGGTTCATTACTCCTACATGGCATATTATTTCAGTAATTAATACGAGTGCCCAATTTATGGATTACACAGGTCCAACAGTGTGCTTGCTCATTTGTGGGGTTCCTCGTTGAGCCTACATTACCATGCAATTCGGGCGTTGCTACATGTTTCTATTTAATTATTTTTAGTTTTACTATTGCTATGCTGTATCTTTCTATATTTATTCTTAAGAAAAAATGTTACTTGAAAAATTGCAGTAAATAATTGGCGTTTTCTTTACTATATACAATCACTGACATGCTCAGTTGCTTGTTGTGCAACGCCAATACATTTAATACTTATATGTTCTATGGTTATCTCTCGGATAGACTAAATATATTTTTATTACAACTTAGGACTAAAGGGGTTTAAATGGACTCCAATCATCCTGTTGGTAAATGATTAAATTTATAAATATATATATTCTAAAATCCCATTTTAATGTTAAAACAAACACTTTCGATCATATTATCATTCTATTTATTTAGGAAAAATACTTTTTTGCTTTAATAAAATTATTTTACGATATACTGTCAAAATTCAGCGTAATTTAAACTAAATTTATCAGAGATGTAAAAATTGTATATGTTACAATGTTATAAGTTTAGTTTTATTAATTATTACTCTAACGTAATATATTTATTACTATATTAATTATTTATTATCTACACATGATTTTTTTTCATGGTTGTTGAAACTTACGATTTTGTTAATCTATCATTTTTTGTACTAAAATGTGTATTACTCACTATTCTTTATTATTTCATTTGCGGCAGTGCTTGTCAAAGGATGAGTGTTCTTGTTACAAATATTTTATCACCTGTCATATTTATTATCATTCTTTTGTCCCCTATCACTTGATTTTATTTATCATTTAACTTAACTTGTCTTTATTTTTACTAGATTTGCGATTGCTACCGGTGGCACTAAGAAGCTTTAGTACAATGAAGGGTTGATTAAATACGGATTTATATCAATCCTCGCTGATAGCATCGAAAAATCGCAGTGTGTAAGCTATAGCATCATTTGTTGACCAACCTTCCAGAGAGAGCTGAGAAAGGACCCTATTTCTTCCTTCGCCATGGGTAGAGTTTTGGAAAACATATAGTGGACGAGGGTAGTGCTTTTAAAATGCGGACCTCAAGTGTACTTGAGGCATCCTACGATGTTTCCTTTGAAATAGCAAAGCAAAAGAATCCCAACACAATTGGTGAAACCTTAATTAATCCATGTTCTTTAAAGATAGCAAAGCGTATTTTTGAAGATGCAAATTAAAGAAAAATTCACAAATTTCATAGTTAGAGGAGAGAGAGAAATGGAGAATTAATGAAACTTCATATGACATAAAGAAAAAGTGATACAGGATATCAAATCGTTTTTAACAGTTATGTTTGTAATACAGTTATATATCTCAACGGATGTGAGTGTTTATGCACAGCTACATGTATTTGTTAGCTATGTATTCTTGTGTGATTTAAAGACAGAATATCTGTTCTGTACACAGCTTTAAATGTGATGAAAAAAAATTTCTTTTTTCTTTAAAGCTAAAAGGATTCCCTAGGAAAATTGTTTTCGAGTCTGTACAGATGGGGACCAGCGATTCTGTGGTTAAAATCAGGGTTAAGGAAGCGTGTAAAGGAAGAAGCTCCAAATTTCAAGGAGGTTTACACTATGATACATCGTTTTGCCTTGGCATCGAAAATCTTCCTTGATGAACTCTGCAAGATCCTGGAAGTAGTGTTTAAATGTGTCAATTTTGTGAAAGGTGGAGATTTGAAGTCTCGTCTTTTCCAGAACTTTTGTAGAGTCATTGAGTTGGAGCCTAAAGTTTTTATCTTAACTCTAAAGTCGGCTGATTTCGAAAGGCATTGGAGTGATTAGCTTGTTCGAACTTCGGAGGGAGGTTAATTAATTCATAAAAATGCGAGAAAAAGATGATCTCTTAAGTCGATTCAATTAGGTTTTTGGGGAGCCAAGTCTTGCATGCAGAGTAGATATATTTGTGCAGCTAAATATTTTGAATCACGAACTAGCGGGCAAAGAATGAAATTTGTTTCACCCGATGGATTGTCTTCGTTCATTTTTTGCCAAGCTCTAAACATGGCAAAGGAAAGTCAGTGCCGTCAATGTTGTCATCTTTGAAAACCTTAAAACAATTCCTGACGAGAAGAAAGAAGATCGTCTGCTCGTCCCATTACTTATAAATAAAATTACTCAAAACTGAGATACTTGGAAAGTGAACTCAAAATGTACTTCCAAGAATTCAAGGAAGAAGTAAACTTCATGAGGAATCCAATCAGTGGCGTTGTTGATATTACTAGTATTCCCAATGATGTTCAGGAGAAATTCCTTGATCTTAATAATGATTTTCCTGCTAAAGATCTCTACTAAGGAAAATCTCTGAATGTATCACTTTATTGGCGCAAAGGTAAAAGAGTGTTGCAACTTTCCTCATTATATCGTTAGAGTATATTACTCATCCTAATCCTTTGATAGCTTCCTAATAGTCACACTTCCTTAGAATATACGTACATATCAGTGCTCTAAAATATCTGTCACGTTTCAACTCTGAGGACCTAATAAAAATAAAATAAATTTAAAGAATTTTTTAAATTAAAATTTTAGTACGTTAAGAGTTTTTCCTCCACTTCTATATATTCCTAACCAAAACCACCTCTGCCTGTCGTAGGTTAACCCCGCACACACCTTACACCGGAGTAGTATAGAGTCGTTGGTTATCCCTACGCACTTTACACCAGTTTATTATAGATGTCGTAGAATAGGGTCAAGTTCACATTTTCTGTTTTACGAGTGCGTGGAAAGTTTACATTATAAGTAGAGTAAAGATTAACTGAAAGTAGGTCTGCCAATATTCCACTATCTTGGAGTTCTGGGATAACAGAAAATAATCAATATTATTTTACAAGGTTAAAAGGAGTTTTGAATGAGCTATACACATACTAGATTTACACGGGTCTTCCGCAGCTAAGAATCGATGGAGACGTGGTGAGTACGGTCACCCTACAAACAAACGGACAATATTGAACGAGGAACGCTCGAACGACCTTGAGCGTAAACTACGCCGGCCATGAGGCTTACACTGTGTGTGTGGGGGGGGGGGAGTAAGAGAGACCACTTGTACAGAAGAGTTGCGCGTTGATGTTACCTCGAAGATTTTTTAGGAGGGAGTAATCCTTGCCTTTACGTAAAGTTCAAACAATAATCTCTGGATAATGACTATTACGGAGGGGGGAACTAAAATCTTGCGTTCGAGTAACACGAATCGAGATTAAGCGCACTGCGTTCGATGAGCGGGAGGATCGGGTCGAGGTAGACTCACGTGAATTAACGAGAATACGGGGAGCTTGAAGGATTCTGCGAGAATTTTGTGGAGTCCAACGGGACTCGAATATCGGGTAGCGACGGGGGCGGACAAAGGATACTTACGGGGCAGGGAGGACAGCTGATACTGGGCAGATACTGCATTCCAACTCTTGCGCCGGAGGATTTATAGGGATCGGATGGGTCCCTACCCCCATCCGTCAAAAAAAGAGGGTTCTTGAGTCAGACGCCTCGGCCTTTTAGTGCGAGAGTGAGAAGGTACTTAAGCTGGTGAGGCGAATTTTGCCCGATTTCAGATAGGACCTTCTGGGCTCTCACACTTGTCTCAAGTTTCTGTGATGGCGGCATTTCAGGGCATGGCAGAGTCTCACGGCGTCTCATAAATTCTTACCTCCATAAGCGCAGAGAAAACGGGTCTCTCTATCGAAGAGCGAGGCGGCGCGTATCTTCCTCGCTCTTTCTCTCTCTGTCTCTCACACACTGTGATCTCTGACACTGGTTTTCACTAACTGCTTTTTCTCTCTGCATATCGACGGGAATTGAGATACATTTCAGCACGTTATCCACACTGAAGTTAATGAAAGAGGAATTAGATAGAACTAAAAAATAATATGATCGAAGTGGAAATAGTGAAGGGAACACTTTCTGGAAATTATGCTTTCATTATAATATTCACTTTAATTAGTTCATTTTTATTCTGGAATGTAACGTCGAAAATTAGCTATTAAATTGCGCGCTGAAAGCAAATTAAATATTCGATCAGATTTTCGTCTTTAATGAGGATAGGGAAGTTTATCTTTTGCATTCATATCATATTTGCACATATAATAGCAGACACCTAGACAGTTACACTTAATTATTATTATTATTAATAGTTACAATTCTCTTTAGTTCAGGCAGCTTTTATTATTTATTAGTTTCTCCATTTTAAATTTATCGTTGATTTCTTCCAAAAATTGCAATTATGTGTTTTTGTTTTTGTGTACGAAAGTTTCTTTGTGTTTATATGTACTAAAATTTTGAGAGTTTGACACAACTTTACCAAACACTTAACGAATTCTTGAGGCTGTTTAGTGACACGACATATCTTAACTCAATTAAAATTGCTTCTAAGCCGACTTTTTATATGTTCTTATTATAATTTGTTATAGATTTTTGGTTTGGGGATTTGTTTGGAATAGTCAGATAATTTCCTTCATTGTTGGGGAATCCATGTTTTTCCTTGTATTATTAGAACTTTTTAAATAGATATATGATACTTGTAACCCATAATCAGTGTTTTTTATATTCATAGATTCAAAGTAGCTTGATGTTCTGTAAGGAATTTTCTTTGGTTTTGAAGAGAGCAATAAAACAAGAAGAAAAATATAAATTAAGAAAGCTAAATTTCAATTTGAGTTAGCGCAATTATTTGCTTAGTTGTACAATAGAGGGATTTGGAAAAGTCTCGTATAATAATGTGGAGAACTGGAGAAACTGGTTTCCCCTTTAATCTAAACCTTACTCTTGAATTTATACACTAAGGGACCTTAAGTGTTTATACCGTAAGTTATAACTCTAACATATGAGATGTTGTAACCCAGAAATTTCCTGCTGGAATTTTTTTTAAGAAAAATTTCCTATTCACTTATAAAGTCGTTTAAAAAGAAAAATATTAAGAATCTTACATCCTTGAAAGTGTAAAAATGTAGATATCGTTAACGAAAATGAAATCTAACATATTTTGCTCTTAAATGTTAATAATATAATGGATTCACTTACGAGTATAAGGGAAATTATTTACAATGGGAGGCAGGCTAGATTTACTAAGAGTTCTTTCATTTTTCCACTCCAGGATAAATATGATATTAATAACGCGTAGATCAATTCATAAGGTATGTTTCTTTGCATGACAGCCTCAGAGCTAAATTGCAGGTGAGTATAAAGACGAACCGACATACTACGAGTATAACTGATTTTACGATCATTTTTCTCAACAAAGACTGTAGGAAATAAAGCTTCTTTGTTTAACGACACAAATCATTTTGTACTTCTTGTTTGTATGTGAGTTGTCGACTGAAATCTTTTGAGGACTAAAGGATGGGTGTTTTATTCAGAAATGATGGTTGCTCTCTGAGTGAAATGTTTGGTAATATGGTGCGTTCAGATAGAGCCCCAAACCTTAAATATGTTGGCACGAGTAAGGCCGGCAATAATACAGCAATTTAATATCTGCAAATGGTATGTTCGAGTTTTAAACATGCTCACACGTACAAATGTATCTATTTATTATGCAAACGCATATTTATAATTATTTTTTTATTTTTCTTTATTTACTCTATATCATATTGGAAAACACAACCGTCTGTAAAACGGAATCAAATAATACGGAGTCATATAAAGACTAAATCAGGGACTAAGGGACTATAAGGTGTATTTTTTCTTTTTATGTTTATTTTGTGTATAAAATCAAATGATTGGGAGCTAAATTTAACTATTTAATTATTTATTTATCTAATAAGTAATAATATTTACAAGAGGCTCTACCATTATTCTCGATCATTTTATAAACTGTTCAGCACTATATTTGTAAAAATAGTCAGAATTGGGTTTTAAACAGTTCTTTAATTTTTAATCGATCTCTTCTACCGTTGCCATCTTCATTGCTTACAAGTGATTTCCTAGATTACTAAGAAGATAGTAATCTGGTGAGGCTAAAGCCTTTCAGTATAGAGGTGAACTCCGTATTTGGCAGTTAAAATTTTTATGACGTTGTAATGTAGTCAATGTGATATCAAGTCGTTTTTCTTGATGTATGAGCACGATTTACTCTTTAGTAATGCTGGACTTTTCTCTTCAAAGGTTGCAGGTAAACGGTCAAACAGAGCACAGGTAAGCTCTTTCGTGATATGAAATTCATAATGGACTCTGCCATTCAAATACAAGCGAAGGCAAATGAGAACCATCCGTGGCAGAAGCCCATGTTTTGCCTGATATTGCTTTTTCTTCAGGAGTTAACGATTGT
The DNA here is from genome assembly GCA_963969495.1 of Ceratothoa steindachneri. Classification (NCBI taxonomy): domain Eukaryota; kingdom Metazoa; phylum Arthropoda; class Malacostraca; order Isopoda; family Cymothoidae; genus Ceratothoa; species Ceratothoa steindachneri. Next base: position 52,109,088 of record OZ018331.1, read on the forward strand.
TTAAAAGGTTTAATGCTATTATATATTACCCATTATTCCTTTTCTGTAAAAACTTTACCACAAAGTATTCTCTTTTAGAAAGATGAAGTAATTTTTATTTTTGGTTGTAAGCGCAATTCTGATAATGCCATTACTTTAATCCTGAAACTTTCCATATTTTCTTTAAATTACGATGATGAGTGGAATGATTTAAATTAGTGTTTTGCCCAAATTTTTGACTAGTTACAATCAGTTTTCTTTCATTATTTTAAAAGACCTTGTTTAAATTCTTTTGGCCATTCATCTGTTGAGACTAATGTTTCTTGAGCAATAATCTTGAAGCCATATTTGATGCTGCCTCGCACTGCTGGTCCTTCCATGTATATTTCAGACATATGTTTTGCTATTAACCTAGTAGCAATTTAGTCTTTTCTAAATAACCAAAATAAAATGTTGCGAGTTTGAGCTTTTAACACATCCATAATATTGAACAGTTACAGTTATGATATTAAATTTACACTAATAAAAACAAATTACATAATTGCACGGATAAGGAAAACTAAGGTATTTATATGAAATCAATCCTGCTTTCAATGATTACAATATATAGAATAAAGAGAAACTTGAATCAAATGCCCCATTACATATAGAATAAATGAATACAGACAAAAAATATTCTTCGATTGTGTTCAGAGATAAACGCCTAATCACACGTATTATTATGCAAACAATTAACAAAAACGCCGAAATATGTGAGATGAAGAGCGTTGTTTTTCAAAGAGCCAGATAAAGAACACATAATATCAACCTAAAAAAAGTATCTCTAAATTGAAACTTTAATTATCGTTAGACTTGGCATTCGGAAAAAAAAACCCGGCGAATATACTACTAAAACTAAGCTTTGCTTAAACCATAGATTCAAGTCTAGGGATCTACAAATTATATGTAGAACATACACTAGGTATATTAAACCACTTAGCCCACATACATGAATTCATTTCATCCCCTAATGATCCCTCTGAATTCCTAAAATTTTATTCTAATTCAACCAAAACATCAAGTATATAATACGTATTGTATCACAGGAAATTAAAAAAAACTATCCACTTAACATTTTGTACAGCATATGCAGAGATCACGCGTGAAAAAGGAAAACAGGGCGTAAAAAATATTGACTACACTAATACTTCTAAAATTATAATTGAAAATTCTATCCACTGAAGCTTGATCGAAAAGGCGAGTAATGACCACATAATGGCCGTTTACTTGAGAAGTCACGCAGTTGAGAGGTTTTTCCCTCTTAAAGGCCATCAGGGTCATGGACTCACCAACTCATCCTGGTTATTTCGCTGTATTTGGTAAACAGAGTGGGTGTGTGAACGGTTAGTGGTATATGTGATGATAAAAAGAGGTGAGAGATAGAAAATGTGAATAAATGATGGAAATTTTAGATGCTTGCAATAGGTGCTACAAACAGGAAAATAGATGGTTTGAGGGCAATCGAAAAAATTAAATAATTTCTCATGCTGAGGGAAAGGGCAAAATAAAGAAGGTGAAGCAATGGTTTTGCCTGAAGAAGTCCATAATGTTTATGAATTAGTGAGTTTGATACTTAGCTGTGTGAGTTTGAGCTATTTAAATGTGAAAGTACGAGAGTGGTTGTAGTGCATGAGCTCCTTTGATGATAGAAATGAAGCTGATAAAGAAATGTTCTTAAATTCTTTGGGATAATTGGTAAATAGAATTAGAGTTACCAATAGACTTGATGAAAGATGGGCTTTTACAAGTAAATGGGTGATATGGTTGAGAGTTTGGATAAAAGTAACTTAAGTACAATTGTAGAGAATGGAACGGTGGAGAAGTTGGTATGTTTTTCAGGTTACTGTAATTTGTGTGCGGCAAACACGTTCTTTTCTACATAAATTTACATACATTTGTTATGGAGAGAGTGAGAGAAAGAAAGTATGCTCATAATTGACACACACGCGATAAGAGAGATTATTCTTCGGGTTGAGTTTGATCGGAAAAGTGTTAGAGGTGTGAGTGGCGTACTATTTGACCATATTTGTTAAATGTTAAATTAAATTGCTTCTTGTGTAGAGTATAGGAATTGTAGAAGTTAAAAAGGAATGGAGATTTAAACTTTAAGAGATGGAAGAATAAGTAAAAATGTTTTAGAGTTGGATAGAAGAATTAGGGGAGAACATGGGTATGAAAAATACAGAACACATTGGACAACACGATAGTGAGCAAGGAAGAGTTGTAAGTGGATGTTCAATAACTGTAAATAAACAGCAGAAAGTTGTATTGTGCAATAGGGATGACTGAAAGGCAGTGAAAAACAAAAGTGAAATAGAACTACATATATTAATTATTAGAGAAAAGCACGTCAGGAACTAAAATTAAATGCATAAAAAGGGGCTAAATAAAAGTGAAACAAGTGATTAACAAAACTGATAAGTTAGGCAGAAGAAGCTTTTAAAGGAAGACGAATGAGAATCAAAATAAAAAGAGTGGTTTCTTGCGAGAATCTGAGAAAGATGAGAAATTGAGAGAAAAATAGTCGTTTTGAACATAAACGACTATTGAGCAACAATGGTGTTGAGAGTAGATAACAGAGTACTTTGGCTAGGTTCAAAACTTAATATGAAGTATGCTAGAAATCTAAATCTAATTTGTGATATGTCCGTGATTGTTAGTGCTGTGAGAGATAGGAAAATGGGAAGACAGGAGATAGTCATTGAGATCTGAGGTTGAAGTGGGATTATGTTATGGAATGGAACTGGGTTTGGTGTTGTAAGCCATTATAAAGTGGAACAGAGAATCTGGACTTTAAGAATGTTTTAAATTTAGTACAAATGTTTTAGCGAAAAGAGAAAAATTCCAATAGGTTAAATAGAGTCGAAGAAGTTGATTTAGTGTTATAAGAATAAATATTAAAACCTCTGATGGCATGTAAATGGATACTGGGGGATTAAGAGAGGATGAAAAATTTCCTTTTAGAAGAGGTGAAGTGTGCATTTTACCTAGGCATTTGGAATAAAAGATCTGACTGAGAATACAATGAATATGAGGTGTAAGGTGTAAGCTTCGTTCATTAATCTAAATAAGCGAATAATCATGTAAGTAGGGAAGAGTTATAGCAGGTTGGACTTATAGTGTGTGTGGCAAAATTTACGAGTGTGTGAAATGTAAATCTATCAAGAGGGAAATTTGTTGATGCCAATGGTTTGATATGTGTAAGGTAAAAGTGTGTCATGTCGGATAGAGTACTGAGTTACATGTAAATCGGAATGAAGGAAAAGCATGGTAAATTGATGAAGCATGTTGTTGGTAAGTGAATGTTATTTGGATATATTAGTAGAGCTGTGTGACATTACGACAAACAATAGATCATTAGCATATACAAATATTGATGAACTCATCCATCACCATTATTTATCTTTCTTCCATGATTTTCTATCATTCCAATTACATGAGAGGACTAAGATTATGATAAGCATAATAGAGTTAATTTATGATGTTTGGGATGTGAATTGGCTAGATTGCGATATTAAAACCCATGGTGATACAATTGTAAAAGTGGAATATTGAGAAATGTATGAGATTTATCAAAAGAGAATGGTTAGGGTCGAGGCGGATTGCAATCAAAATTTTGAATGCTAGCAAATTTTTAGTAGCGTATAAAGCATTAATGATGGCCTGAGAGTAGTGCAAAGCGCCACGAAACTTCATGAAAGAATGAACAGTGTGATAAACGGTCTTGGGCCGTTTTAATTAAGCCTCTATCACATGTTAACCATGCTCACCCACATGCTTACCCACGTGCATCCTGCCTGCGAGAGGAAGCAGAAGCGCGTTATCTCCCGTCATAGCCAATGTTTAATCAAGGAGGTCCACTCACCCGTTTCGCCTCCATACGTGGTTCTCGCCAGATTAAATTAGGCTACTGGGCAGATAAGGTATTTTCCCAGGCGCCACCGGGACATAGCCCCGAAGTCCCCCACTCAATTATCCCCTACGTCATGGAGATGGCTCCAGCTATTTATACCGTAGCTTTTCCCAATTGAAGCAGATCCAGATTATCTTCGCGAGGCATCAAGCCGATCCGGTCTCCCTTGTTCCCCTAGAAACTCTGCCGAGAAACCCCTTATTGTCCAGAAGAGGACAATATTCCTTGCGTGCCAAGGTTCGTGCCCTTCGAGACGCCAAGTTAACAAGGCCCCCCTGTTGTTCAGAAAGAGAACAACGTTAGAACAGCCATTGTTCTTTGAGCCCGTTTGACAAAAAACGGTTCTCCCCCCCACCCCAGTTGTTCAGAAAGAGAACAACGTTAGAACAGCCATTGTTCTTGAAGCCCGTTCGCCAAGAAATGGTTCTCGTTCCCAAGACATCACATCCGGATAATTTAATTCCCCCCTTTTAACGTTCTTCAAGAGAACGCCTTGTTTCAACAATAACCTTCATTGTTTATCTAGAACATCTCCGATTTGTTGTCACAAGGATCGCTTGTACTTCCGAGCCTCACTTCGCTTTCACTAATCGAAGACAGTCCTTCCCCCTCGTTAAGGACAACCCCCCGAAGAACTCTTTTGCTGGAAATCGCTAGGGTGACCGAAGATTCCTTCGCAACAACCTTTTACTTACGTAAGCTGAGCATTACCTTTAATCATCTAAACTTTTTTCAACGTAACCCTGTACTTTAAATGGTTTAGCGAACCATTCCCCCCTTCATTTTTTCGTTTGTTTACCTTTTTAAATCTCTCCAAATCTTAATCCTTAGATTAGTCAGATATTCCTACGACCCTTTTTCATTCCCCGTTTATGTAGACATTTTTTTGTGTGTTGTTGATAGTTAATTAATAAAACTCTATTTTATTAATTGTAGCCATATTATTTATCCTTGTGCTTCGTTCCACTTCTTAAGCATATTGAAGATAAATGAGCCTCTCCAGCCCCCGACCCTTTGGACTAACCTTGGTCAATCAGATTACCACGCACTCGAAATATTAGAATAATTCCATCAACGAATAGTTATATATGGTATATCGTTGGGAGCCTATTCTACGACAAACAGCTTTGATTGGCATTTAGAACACTAGAATTTGCAAATAGAATTAAGAACAAAGTATTCAAGCGTGACTGTGAGGTTAACAAAATAGATGACGACAATGGAAATGTTGGGTTGTTACTGTTAATAAGTTTTGAGTGTATGGTATTGTGCATGATAAAATTGCATGGAGGGAGTTGAAAGGGTATATGCATGAGTCTTTCTGTCCAGAGATAAAACCTGACTGAACAAATTAATATAACAAATACATGACCCCCTTTTCTATTAAAGGCCTATTTGGCGAGGATGAAATAGGTAAATATTGGGTGGTTTTATGTTTGAATGGTAGAAAGAAGAGAGGTGATAAGTAGATTTTAGTGGCAAACATTAAAGAGTCTATCTCTTGCACCTTTAGCTAAAGGTATAAATCACCCAATACGATTATTCATAAAATACATTTATAAACTTGTAGAAAATTAAGTTAGTAACGAGAGAGGAAGTTTCTTGTAGATAGAGGGAGACGTGATGCTTGATTGTGGCGGGGTTCACGAGTTCTTTATTTGAACAAATATTTCATCTTTGCTTATGAATCCAAGTTAGAGATTTGAGTTATTAAACGACGGCGTTCAATAAATAAGTTCTTATTGGGATTTATAAAAATAATTTTATTTTTAAACTTGACTTTTATAAGTTGGGGAGTTTATATCCCCTTTTCGGGGAAAGGAGTGATTCTAAATGTGGATGGAAAGACTTGTGAATCCTATTCACCGCGGACTGCCTGAGGTAGTGAATAAATTGACTTTAGGTGAATTAAAAGGACTTCCTCGCTGGATGGAGCACAACATACAAATGAATGTAATAACAGACTTGTGCTTCCCGAAGAGATGCGACTGACTGTTCGACTGTAGTAATGTCCTATAGTTCCTGATTATTTATTTGAAAATAAAGTAAGCACTTTTTGGGAAGGAGCTCTGTCTAAATTGAAGCTTCGTTGAAGTCTTAAGAGAGAGCAGAGCAGAAATCAAATGAATTTATGGGAGTATAGGGAAATGCTGAAAAATGCTTGATAATTAAGTCGGGCGAAAGTTTGGGTAAATTTTTATGAGGTTAATGTTTAATTGGTTGCGTTAAAAAACAAGATATTACATAGCGATATCCTGTGAGTTAGACTTATTTGAAGGAAAGATGTTTGATCAAAAGACAATTAGGAAAATTCAAGGGTAGGAAGGAAAAGACAGTAAACGAGTGTGTTTGCATGTTGGTTTAAATGTATTTTTACATATATATTTATTTATTTATAATTATTTTACTACTTAGTAACACCATTTCCTGCTTAGAGTAGAGTAATAACTACTCTTTGCAAGGATTTGACAAAACTTTCACAAATTTCTAACGCCATCTTTCGACAGTAGGTTTGTAATTTTGTATGAATTTTCTGTTTTAGTTATATTTATGATACTACTTATTGCATTACAAATAATCCTTAGAAGTGTTTTATTGGATTTAAATCTAAGCTCTAAAGGGTCCACTCCATAGGGGTGATCACGAAATCTCATCAAATCAATTCTTAGTATAGATGGAGGTAAGCGGTATTGTCATTAAGAAATATAACTTTATTTTTGTGTTGTGCGATGCAATTTATGGAAACATAGCTATAAAATGTATGACAAAAAGGCGCTATAAATTGTTGAGGTCATTCTTCTTTAGCATCGAAAACATCTTCTTTGGTCCTGATGAAGAGAGGCAGTCATGAAAAAACAGCAATATGTAAATTAGTCTTTCTTGATAACACTGACCACCAATTTCAGCGTCAAGAAAAAAACATCGATCTCTTGTGTATTTTATTATAAGATTAACTGCGCTGAATTCGAATTTGCTAACAAAGATTTCCCATCACGTGATATTTGCTTGTAAATTGCTGATTTAATAATTATGCAATTGATATTGATTGCCACGATACAATAAATTATTTTCGCTCCCAAATTCCGATGTGTATATTGTCATTAATTCATGAATATATAATAAATCAGCAAGTTTTTTAGCATTATATAATGTATTAACTTACATTTTATTAGTTGCTTCTTCGTTTGTAAGACGTCTCAAGTGTATCACGCTTCAGGTTCATGCAGAAGTCAGTCAGCATAGCAGGGTTCCATTTTCTCTAGTATCTGTTTGTTATTGAGGCTATATTTTGATTAAATCTCTTTCCATGTTCATCACTCAAATCTTCTGCATTCATTCGGAAGAAGGAGAGATGAGAATGAAGAAAGTGTATCTTCAGTGAAATATTGCATCTAAAATCTGTGTAGTACTTGATTAGACTCTCCACTATACGCTCTCGCTGTGCTTCTTGGTGCTTTCCTAGAAGTCCTTTGCATATATCTTTGAATATATGCAAGGGATCTAGCTCAATTTCATCCATTCTCACCTCAAAGTCATCATCAGCCATAAGTTGGCGAATCTAAAAGCCTACAAATAGGCCTTCCTTAGTCCTGACATTATTTATTTTATGAAAAATCACTTTGAGGTACTGGGAACATAACTTGCTATGTTGCAGTGCTTTGGTAAATTGCTTCAGTAGACATCGTTTTATTTGCAGTGTTGGCAAAATGATCTTCTCCTTCTTAACTAGTAGGTCATGAATTAAATTATGGCATACAGGCGTCATAGTTTTCCGAGGTTAGCATTCTTAGCGAACATGATGTTCTAATGTGTCCCTACTGTCACAATTGCAAGGAAAGGACATAAACTTGGTGTATCCATTTGTATTCCATTAAGTAGGAAATAAAACACATTAAATATTAGCTTTTAACTCGCCAACAAGTAGAGAAGATGTTTGTATACGATTTTATATTGAAGCAAGAATGATTGATATCTTTTCTAATTGCTGTAAGAGGTTTTCTGCTACTTCTCTTCCGTGATAGAAAGCTCTTAGTCTCTTGATACCGTTTTCCTCTTGTCTGTAAAGCATACCATGAACTTTATAATAATTAGCGATTTCTATTTGTGATAACCCTTGGCTATGGACATTTTAGGATTGTGCACTGTGTTTCCTTACCTTTTTTAGTTTTAGTCTTATTGCATATTTAGAGCAATACTGAATAAAAGATAGTTATAAATTTAAGCTGAAACATAATTCTGATTATATAAAAAAAACTATTTTCTTTTTTACAACGCCTTTGGTCAAATACTAAGTAATTCAAACATATTATCAAAATAATATAACATTTTTGGAAAAGTACAGATTATAAATATACATGTATATGAATAATATGATATAAATGTTTTTATTAAATATGTTAAATGTATAAATTATGAGAGGTGCTTTATACTTTTAGCCATGGATGTACATATATTAAACTATGTTTAATTCAAATAAAAAAAATAGATCAAAATTTAAAATCAAAATCTTAATTTTGAATTGCCAAATAAAAGCATTAGTTTACCAATGTGTTTAACCCAACTAAGTCCACTTTTGGTCAATGGGATTAAACTTTGGTTGTAATTAGCGAATCAATTCATCGATTATTTATTCAAGCTTTGCTTGCCCTTTTTCACATTGTCTTTCTATTCTCTCTTTTCTGCGTTATTTATTGACCGTTTAACGATTTCGAATAATTGCTTCGATAATAAGGTATTATTGGGATAATTCTGTAGTTTTCTCTATGGTAATGATATAGAGTAAGCTTAGATAATATTATATTTATATTAGCAACAATGGCTTAAATATTGTCTACACTTATGCTTCCTCGCGTCTCTTAATGAATATTCCCTTCGTTGTATTTTTTTTATCCTAATACATTACTAGTTCTCCTCTTCTTTTACCCATATATAATCCTTCTTTGTTTTACAACATTAATTTTCAGATTTTTCTCTAATTCTTTTTAATAAAACTGAATAAAAAAGGTTGGCATGGTAACAGGGAAGAATGTGTTTATCTAAAATAAAGCATTTAATTGTAATCTTATAAAACGTTGATTCCTGACCAAGCGAAGTTTCTCTAATGCCATTTGTGTGTTATATATTTAATTATTATGACAAATAATCATACGCCGCAAAATAAGTAAGTGCCTTAAACATAATTGTCGTGTGAGGTCTATATATATATTTGAACAAAAACTATATGAATATATGATAATGAATACATTCTATCTAAAATATAAGGTTGAAGGAATGACAGCGGTGTGCATAAACTTTGAAATATTTGCGCTGAATTTAACAGGACAATCCCTTTTTGCAGGTTAAGTTTACTTTTTTCCTACAACACTAATTTCTATGTATTTTCAAATTTCGAAACAGATTTCTGTGTAAATGCTGTAAATACTCTTAAGTTTTTCAGATATCCTTCTTTCATAACTTTAGATTTTTTATCGGAAAAGTTAGCAGAGAATTTTGTATCACAAGATTAGATTAAAGATATTCGTTATGTTAAAAAATCACTTAGTATCAATATAAATGCCAAAATGAGTCCAATAAAATTACTGAATATGTTGCAATGTTGCGCTGCTTGGCAACCATCAAACATCACAGCATTCGTAAATACTTGCTATCGTGCTTATTTAATCAGGAAGATTGGATATCATAAAAAGATATTCCCACCAACTATGCTGTCGAACATATGTCGAATAACTCAACGATGTTGCAAGGGAAGAAAGGAGCAGGTGACGGATTAATATCTAATTTTAAATAATGAAATTTTAAAGAAGGTAATTTAGTCAAAGATTTTACTAATTTTCTAACACATAAATGTGATAATTCCGGTTGTCACTTGGTTAGTTACAATTATAGGAACTTCTAACGGTTGATAACTAAAAAAACAGTTAATATTTTCCTTATATCTAATAAATCTTGTCTTCAAAAGTCAGGAAAGTTGTTTTCCTCTCCTATTTTTATTTAAACATTATTAAAAATTACGTAAAATATCTATATTTTTTCAGGAGTAAAGAAGAAAACAATGAAACCAGTAGATAAACAGATATGGTCTATGCCATAAAATAAATCCCCAAAGGACCTTGTATTCCAATTCCAGAATATCCTGAAATCTTGGATCTGCATAAATTCATTGATGATAAGAAACCAATGAACTAAAACCATTATCACTGCTAATTTGTAAGCATACATTTTTTCCGACTCCACTAAATAAAACCTCAATGTGAGAACAACAGGCGGTAATCTCTTGCATGTTATCTCATTCATATCTTGGGAGATATGAACTTCATTTTTCCCTATGTAGTCGACTTGATAGTTGAAAGCAACAAAGAAGAGCACATGAAGCAGCTAGAGCAATTTCTTTCAAGAGTGAAGACAAACGGCATGCAAATCACTCTTGAAGAGTGCATTTACTTAAAGGATTCAATTTAGGCAGGATGTTATAATGTGAATTGAGGAGTTATCTCCCACGACGATGCTAATATTGCTTAAATTAAGTTATATATACACCAAAAATCATTACAGGGGTCTTTAAAATTTCATTTACAGAAGTCTTCTTAATAATGCTGCCAGTTTCCACATTCTTCTCCATAAACAGCTAGAGAATACAAACAAACGCCGCCCAAACTTGCATTTGGATTACGGTTTCGAGGAAATTTGCCTTTAACTCAATATAATGGATATAGAGCAAACTATTCTTTGCTACATTCAAAAGGTAATATCCTCTCTGATGAATACGAATGAATCAAAGGTCGGAGAGGTGAAGGTTTGAAACAATTTTTTAAAGGGAAAATAGGAATAAATTAGGTATTTTAATCAAGGCTTCAAAAGTTCAAAGATTTATTACTCCAACCTTTATTCAGAAACTAAATTGCATTGCATTTGCCTTAATTTACTTTAGATACATCCTCAATCTGCAAGCGCTTACTTGTCACTCCACAAGTTACTTTACCAAAGAAGCTCGCGTCTGGAACTTCATCAGAAAATAAATAAATGCATCAAATAAATCTCCGGATACGTCAATCCCAATGACAATCGATGACACTATCATCAATTCAAAAGGGAAGTCTAACCCGTTGGTCCGTATCATTAACCTCAGCGATACCCGCATACATAACTATATATTATTAAGGCATAATTTATTCTCAAACCACATATTAAGAACTTGTCCCGTTAAATTAATTTTCAGGGCCCAACATTTCAAATATTCGCTCAGTCAGGAATAGTAGCCAAATTATAATGAATATCTGAGAGAGACGTATAGGATTAAAATGAAAATACATGCAACTAACTACACAAGCTACATGATTTCAAGACTTCATATTGACTTAGTGGGTGCCTTTCAAACCAGAAAAAAGGATACAAATACTTCTTTATGGTCATCTTTCGCTTCAAGAAATAGATATAGGCCCTTTCTTGTAAAGAACACGACAGAGTGGGAACTTTTTTAATTACTTTGTATCCCGCCCTGTAATCCTGTACAGCTAATTTAGGGCAACTCGCTGTAATTCCTATCTCCATTCAGGAAACAACTAGTAAAGCTCTCGGCCACTCAATACATCTGCATCTGCTTGGCAAATAATATCGACTTTTCAATATTATAAAGATCACAGCGCTTTTGATGTCGTGTCTCATTGCAAAGTGACCTTTTTCAATGTGATAGCAAAACATGACTGCTGCTATTTTGGTATTTGGTTTATTATGTTGACGAAAGCATATAACGATCTTTCTCCTGTCAAATTGACATATGACTATGCTTGACTTATGCCGAGACACCAAGTTGTCTTGGATCTCAAGAAAAGCATGAAATCCGTCTTTTTCCACATATGTAGCATTGAAATGTACTTACAAAGATTCCTTCATGCCAAATGTGTTGGAAAGCTATAAGATTGTTGGTAAATATGTAGATTAGCGGCCAAGCCGAAAAAAAAATTTGTGTGTAAATATTATCGTTCACTCGTGTCGGAATATTCATGCACGTTTGAGTCCTTTTCGAATTATTATTCTATAAACAATTGGGATTATATACTTAGGGGCTGTGCCACCCAGACCCCCCAAATTAAGGAAACTCAGGATCATCGTAGTGTAGTCTCCCCATTGTGTTTACCCCCACACGAGCAGTCAACTTAAATGTACTCCAAAAACGTGAAACATTTTGGAACACGGTCGAAATAGTACGTCCCATCGTTCGCGCCGATAATCTACATATTTACCCGATTTTCTTTTAAAAGAGAAGAACACGAGCATTTTTATCTTTACCATTAACTAGAGCAGATACATAAATCCTCCAGGGAAAGGGATGAAAATTCTTTACAGCACTTCTAAAAGTTAAACTATTTTATATGGATAGGCTCTCATGGAGAACAAATTTCTTTATAGATCCTCAAAGTGCTTCAATTATCGATTAAGATACCTTGAGGAAAAGAATTTCAGGAGATTGCACGTTCATTAGCAAAAGTTTAGTGGTAAGTTAGTATGTTAATGTTTTACTTAGATTAGGTAAATTGGAAGGGCTGAAAGTGATGGATTGGTGAGTTGTGCAAGCACAAAAGAGCTAAGAGATATAATGGCAAAAATAATAACTATTTTTAAAGCTTCGCATGTAGTTGGTCTAGAAGGTAAACATATATCAGCTATTACGGAAACGTCCGAGTTTACTATTTAAAGGCAATAATAAAAAGGGGGTTTGAGGAGTTAAGAAGAATAATGACGTTGTCAAGATTTGAGGTTAAAGTCAATGGTAAAATGTGATGAGCTAATGATATGAGACCTAAACCCCAAGAAATAGATATAGTTAGGTATAACAGAAATCTTTTTAAGAGAAGACAAATTGACGTGGCGAAGAGTCCTACGAGACAGATGGTCAATTTGCTGAGATGAACTTATGAGGTCCCGTGTCCTGCAGGCTTAAGGTTAACAGAACCAAATCTTGGATTCTGGGATAAATCTAGTAATAAAATAGAATTTGCCGGCATGGCAGCTTTTGTCAGGGAGAGAGAGGATTGCAATTTAGATATTTTGTAGCCTGGTAATACTTAGAAAGATTCATCAGTATGTTAGAGCATGTCTGTAGTATGCTTTTCTTGTCTCATGTATATTGGTCATCACAGTTGGGAAAACATAACGAGGAAGAGATTTGAGGCCAAAAATATATCTTAAGTGAAGAAAAAGCTGCTTTCAGTGTAAGCTTTTTGAATAAATTGTCGACGTCAAATCTTATATGTAGAATCATAGCCAAAAGTTTTGAGACTATTATATATTTTCCAATAAGACAATTGATAAAACTAATCAAATGTTGCATTTTCCTTTACTATGTTTGTATAATAATTTGCAGGTAAAATATATACAAATTTAGAGCCCAGACCCAGATATTTACAGCACGCAGTCAATATAAACAATGATATCCCTTTTACTTCAGCACTGATTTAGTTCATTTTCTCATGATGGAGCCCATATTTGTGATATCTTAAATGATTTCACTCCATTTTTGTTTAATAAGCATCTTTAACTGCTTACAATTATGGCATATTTTGATCAACCGCCAGTGTAATTATCACTCACAGTTTCTATTGGGTTCAAGTCGGTCTTATTCCAGAAACAAGGTTCCAAGATTCGATTTTATTTTCAGCAAACTCTTTTACTAATCCATTTGCTCTGTAAAAAAGTTTGACATTATGCTGAAAAAAACAGTTCTCGACCACGATTTGGTCCTGAACTGTTGGGGAAAGGTTTTGATGCTACTCGCTTTGGTACGATTTTGAGTCCCTTTTGAATTGGGAAAAATTGTTGAACTCCAGTTCCTTTAGATGAGTCCCAGCCCAAGACATCTGGAGTACCCAGATACTTTACCATTGGGACGACCCAGGACTCACGACAGCGCTCTCCTTTTTTCCTTCCGAATTTTTATGAATTGCAATTCTGCTAAATTTATTTACCATTCAAAAGAAAATGTTAAGCGTAATATTGTTAAATGCTTCTTCAGGACTACTTCTGCAAATTTTACCATTTCTCTCTCTATCTTTAAACTTGATCCTATCATACGATTATATACTGATTAGTGTTAATATTAATGTTACTATTAATATATCTTGATAATGAACTGATTAGAGATCAAAGTACGGCAGAATAACTTTCCATTTTTCCTGTGGGATTTGTGAGAGTAGTTTCGAAATTGAGTTCATCATTCTATCTTCGTTTGTATACTAATCGAAAAAGACATCCACACATAAATATATCGAACAACACAATGTCATTTCTGGTATAGTGATTCCTAAGGTCATTAACAATATTTTTAAGAATTAAAGTGTGGCAAAAGGCGTTACATTTAAATTGCCTGTCTAAATGTTTAAGATTTGGTCCTTCACCTATTAAAGTAGATTCAATAACTTTTATTTTGCAGAAACCATAACAAGGGTAAATTTACTGGGACCGAAAATAAGATTGGAGAGATGAAGTAAATAAATTTTGTTTCAGAGTTTCATAACACTTATATGTATTGTAAGGTTTAATCAAGTTTAGGAAAACTTATAATCGTTGATTATTTTTTATACTTTAATGAGGAATATGTTGGGACTCAGAACCTGTTAAAATTATAGAAATTTCGAAAATCTAAAAAGTATTTGTAGCTATAGAAAAACACATAGGACGAACAAGGAAACAGATCTATGTAAATTCTTCAAGTTTTCATTGCTAATAACGTATATATAACGGCATAGACTATCCAATAAAAGTTACTACCAGCAAATCATTTTGAGTTTGTTTTAGTCTCAATGCTATTTTACTATTTGCATAGAAGCCTCCAACAATATTGTCTCACACTCAAAGTCGGAAACACGGTGAATTTTCTTTTGAAAAGACCATCTAAAATGAATTTCAACATCTTTTTCTCCTTTTACTTCCTTTTTAAAATTCAAAACTTTTTAAAAGTTTCCTATATATTTTTTCCATAGAGATCAAGAGAAATGCAAAATGTGTTATTTTATACACTCCTTTAGCCCCACCGCTCGAAATCAAAGTCGTTTATAGCTCTTTATTTTTAAAAAGCCTCATTTTATAAATATAATAGGAACTTTCGTTGTGCCTTTGATTCTTTGGCTTATTTTATATGATTCATTTTTTAAGAAACCCCCAAAACGTGAATTTGCAAATATTCATGAAAATTCTATGTTTAATTTCTGAGACAGTTTTGACATCCGGAGGGTATATTCTCATATCTTTAGATTGTTAATATTCAGATTTTCTGGAATATATTTTCAACTATTTATCAACTTATATTTTCGTTATTCGGATTTCGTAGTGGACTAGTTTTGCTTGATTAAATACTCTATCAAAATACTATCACCAGACTTGTCATTTTTCTGCAGTAACAGAGTGGTTATGTATTTTATAAGGTAAAACACCTCATAGGCATAGAATGAGTTTTCTCTTAAGGCCTAATCTGATAGGGCCTTTTCATGGCACTTCCACTCCTCCACTTTTTCTTTTCAACATGATGTGGCATCTTTATATACAATTAAGGCCACACAGTAATAGACAAATTTCTATATCAAGCCTGACTGTATATATTTATGCCTAGACTGTAACAATCCTAGGAGTAAATTGACAAAAGTGAGTTAGAATTATAAGGATTTTTAAAAGAAAAATTGATTCCAAATTCGTTTATAAATAGGATAGTGGTCCAAACGATCATTTCATTTGTGAAAAATAACAATAATGATATTAAATTATTTTACAAAAATTAGTGTGTGGTTTGTGAAAAAAATATAAATTCTAAAAAAATATTAATTACATTTTCTTGGATTAGTAATGAACCACGCGGAAATCTTTTGCGATAGTGGGTGAAAGCTGAAAAATTGGCTAAGGTAATTAAAAATACTTCTCGATCCGCTTTAAAAATTCTCAAATTGGTGATATACAGGATATATATGAGGAGAAAGGCAAAGCGAATCGCACAAATCTGGGTGTCAGAAAGAGATTTCATCTGAAGCAAAGACGTCCGTAAGAAATGATCACTCGGAAAAAGGCGAATCTATAGATTTATTAGCAACCAGGCACCACCAAAAATAGTAAAAGGAAAAGGTGTCTAAATTCGTAAGTTTCCTTGAAGGTTAGGTAGTAGATCTATCTGTCCAAGGAGGGACGGACAAATGGTCACCTATCTTTAATCACAATGGCCAGGTATAGATGTCAATTTTTTGAAGGGTGAAATTGAGAAAACAGTGAAGATATATTCATGCACTTCATAGAACGGTGAATGTTGAATAAAAAAGATGCATCTCAGACAGACTTGCACTATACGATGGCAAAGAGATCAAACGTCGTTTTAAGGTGATAGACCCCTCTACAGCGGTGGTAGGAAGAGCACCAATAGCCAATCAACACCCATGTTATGAATGGTGTCCAACCAACCCAAGGTCGTTTCTAGGACATTGCCAAGTGGGGCAAATAGTACAGAATATAAAGAACTATATACTATAGAGATGTTGGAGATGCCCATAAAAATTCCGCCTTTCCCATAATCCAATTGGAAACGATAGGTTTTACTAAGTAAAGTATCCTTGGCTTGAGGTATGCCGATCTTTATGGAAAACATCCAAATAAAGACATCCAGATGTCAAAACTTTGCGCGGAACTGGGAAGCGAGCCTCCTTAATGTCCGGAGTCACTTCAGAGAAATAACTTCCTTCTAAAACATGTTCTGTGATTCGGAGATATCCAGCTTTGATATTTTAAATTAAAGAAGTTTCTTCACCTCCAACATCAGAAGTAACATGAGTGCGATCAGATGAGTTTATCAGCCTAAAATAGTTTCTTTTTTACAAGAAATCTTGTTGAGATTCAAGCCAGCTCACGATACTTCAAATCATTTGACCTCATAAAGTCTTAAAAAAAGCCCTAAATGTGACGTAAAAGAAGGGTAGAACTTTTGAACCAGAAGAAATATTTGGGATAGAATAGTGCTAAGGGCGGGAAGAGACTTAAAGCACAATATTTCCATCCCCACGGCCCATATTCGACATAGCTCAATACTACGATATTCAGAATTACAAACAAGAACCTTAGAAAACAGAGTATCAGAATTAGGTTTCTTACTAAGAAACCAGACTAGTCAAAATCAGGGTCTATTTATTTGGTATTGGTATCAAACAATTGTAGATAATTAGACTGTACGAGTCCATAACGCTTGTCATGGAAACTATAATTTGAATGCGAGACTACCACAAAAAGAATATCCGGAAAGTGATTGGGAAAAGGATTGTAGAGCATTGTCGCCTAAATAATTTTGTGCACACCTTCCTGACTTTCAATTACAGATGCTTACAAAGGTTTGGCCCTACAGCAACTTTCGACTTGGGTGCAACCGGTATTTCCTCTCGTAGAGCAGATAGGGATCAAGCACGTACCCATGTTTGCCAGCAAGATTGAAAGTTTACGTACAGGTTAGACAAATCTACCAACAAAGGTTGAATTAGCTTTAGTTACGGCCTTATCCTAGAACCCCAAAAACGAAGCTTCATACGGTAGCCCACGCTGTACCTTTAACCGGGAATAGAAAATGATCGTTAATATAGCTCTGTATGAGAGTATTGAGAAGAAGTAGAATGAAAAAAGGGACCGAAAGAGAAGAAAAGTGGTGGGTTTACAGCTCTTAGACTCGCGAAAAACGAAGACGGTAGGTGGAAATAAAAGCATAATATAATGAAGGATATAATATGATCACATAAATAAATGCATAACATTAAACAAACCAAAATGTAGTGAAAGAAGGAATGGAGCATGTTAAATATCTAGTTGATCCCCTCCGCCTATTAGAGTAAGATTGAATGTTATCCTATTTTATTGCTAAATGTTAGGAGCCACTCAACCGGGATTCCAGAAACATCTTGTCTTGTCAAGGGAAAAGGGTAATAATGGCATCATTTACCCTGCGATAAAGTGGTTTATTTAATATCAATTGAGAATTGAAGTATCAATTTGGAAACCGATTTTTATTCACAAGGTTTCTGTAACAATATTAAACCCCTAAATATTAATCAAACTACCAAAGATTAAAGAAATTTTTAATATAATTCAGATGACTAATGATTTGAGGTCTGATGAGACCCACTTAGATTGATTTTATCTTAATTCCTCTTTTTTCCCATTAGAAACACTGAAAATCTCAAAAGAAACCAAAAGGCAAAATTTCCTTTGATTGTAAGATTAGCCAAATAGCTCGAGTCGAGCAACTCTACGCGAAATGTTTCGGTCAAAAAGAAAAGTTCTCCGATGTTCTTGGGACCTAATGACTAAAACTTGATAAATTTGGATTTACTAATTTAGACTGTAAAGGAATAATTTTTGATATTTTGTTATTCTTTTGCAAAAACTTAATAGTTCTTCACTTAGTCTAAAAATATAAATTAAATAGTGTTAGCTAGGGATCGATAGACCTAACTTCCCTGATGTTTGTTACTTACACGTGTATCAGAATCTAATAGAAATAATTTTCTACTTTATATTCTTGAGTTCCTCACCTTACTAGTCACCGGAGGTAGCTTAATAAGTCTTTCTCTCTCGGATAACGATATCTCCACCGATCTGAATTTCATTCAAAGCATTGTATTTCTATGGAGAAATCAAGGACAACAGTTTAACATGGCATCCGAACGTTAGCACAATTAGCTTTTACCAGCCGTCGTGAGAGCAGCAGCAATCGGCTACAACGCTAGTTCCAATTCATATATTTTTATTTGTGTTGTGAGATATCTATGTGCTAGATTTTAAGGGCCCTTACAATTGTAGAACCCAATAATTGACTCTTTTTCTATTTCAAATTAATATAAATTTTTCAGTAGAATTTTAGCAACATCTGCAAGTTGTCCTTTTTATGAGACACGTAAAGTTTTCCTATTGTAAACACTTCTTTTGTTAAATTCTCATAATTTTAATTAAAATTCAAGTTAAATATATGCCATAATTTATAATAAAATATGAATAAGGAAAGTAATGGATTACTCCTAAGTTTGCACTGAGATATGCACCAGACGTCAGATGAAAATCGGTTGCTCAAGGGATGTGAAAGTGATAAATTATTCGTCTTCAAATCCTGTTCCTGAATTGGTCGTATTATTGCTCATCTATCGTAAGTGGTACCCATTTACTGGGGTATAAATAATAGAGGAGAGAAAAAAAAAACATGTAGAGAAAAAAGAATAATAATTAAAAGGAGACGTCGGAGGAGTTGACGAAACATCCCATTTACATCAAGAGTATGGGGTCGTTAAAAGTTTCCGGAAAGTCACATCTCCTCCCTTGCTCCCTGATCTCAGCTCACTTCTTAAGTAGGTACATCACTTCATCATATTCTATTTAAAAATTCTTCAAAAGCTATTTTAACAGATTTGTCCTGGTTGATTTTTGCGTAATCACTTTATCTCATATAATCACTTTCCATTACTCCAACATTGTATTTTTACTAAACGTTCATCTCATTACTTATAAGCAGATAAACTTTACCATACTTTCCACTTCCTTTTTCCTGATGCTTACCTAATAGAGCCATGAGGTAACCAGCTTGGCGATATAATATAAACCAAACAAACTAAAATGAAGCTTTAAATTTTCTACGTTTCTCCAACAGCTATGGGAACGAGTGAAAATTTAGCTTAATTTGTTTGGTGGCATAACTTTGTAAGCCAATATTTTGATCAAGTCATATTATGTCATTCTCAAAGTCGAAGCAAATTGGGTGAAATATTAGGGTTTCAATTAAAATAAAGGCGTACTTATACCTCAAAAATTTCTTACGGATCTTAAAAAAAGTGCCTCATTTCGTTTCAAAGGTCAGCAATCTCGGAGCTTATCAAGACAATTTTTTAAGCGAAGGTATAATATATTGATGCAAGTAAAAAATTAAAACTAATGTAGATATCTACATATGTCAATAAAGATTTTGAGATAAACTAGTAAAGAAAGTGGTAATATTATCAGAAAGAAAAATGTAATGAATATGCTGAGCTGAAAGCCTGAAAGCCGGAACAAAAAGGTTTGGTAGTGAAAGGAGGGAGGTGATCAATCTGTCGTAAACTTACTTTTCTGCAATGAACTGGATTAGAATGGAAAATATTATAATCTGTTTTTCGTCATCATAGTGTGACAAAACGGACTGGCAGCAAAGGCCGTGGACGGCGATTTTGCAGTTCATCAGTGATATCGCCCACGTGCGTGGACAAGAAAAATTAGTAGCTGACTGCCTATCGGGGAACGTCAATTCGATCCAAATTTACTCATATGACCTCCGAGCTTTAGGGTTAGAGCAGGATAATCACAAGGAAAGAGGAGAACATTAGTCACGTTTATATTTTTCTCTTTTCCTAGAGAAGCACAAGTATTATGTGAAGTAACAATGAGCTACCCACGACCGCTCTTCCCTATAGCATACAGAAGGACTAGCTTCAGTCAGTTGCATAATTTGTCAAACCAGGGATTAAAAGAATCCCTCCGTCTAATTAAGTATCAATATATTTGGCTAATATGGACAGGGCATTCGCTCCTGGGCTCTGTTTCTTTTGCCAATCCTCCAAAATCCATCGCTACACGAAATCTCCAATACTGCCCATTAATATTCCCAGGTTTAGATTTGAAACCGTGCATATTGATATCGTGGCACGACTTCCACACTGCACGTTGCCTGGACAATCGTACCTGTAGCATAACCGATATCTACTCTTGTGCATGGACCGGGCTACAAGATATATTGAAGCGTTACCGATTCCTGACATAAGTGCTGCAACGGTTACTTTGGCCTTCCTATACGGATGGAATTCCAGATTTGGATTCTTGTTATAAGTGGAAACCGAGAGAGGAGGCTAATTCGAGTCGAACTGCTCAAAGAATTATCAGCCCCCTTTGGTTTTCATCTTCTCCACACCACGGCGTATCCCCCATCCACAAACAAGATGGCGAAAAGAGCACACAGAACTTTCATGTGCTCCATAACGCCTCGTCGACGAGGTTGGCTAATGGCACTTCTGATTATCCTCTTAGGCATTTGCTTGTTGCTTAATAACAGATGACCGAAGGACATCTGCACTACGTGCCTACGCCTTTCGAGTCCACAGCTCTTCATGAGGTAAGGCATGTGTAAGTACGAATATATTGTAATCGCAAACGGCGATAAGCGCCATATGCTGGCCCTTTACCGGTGGTCGAGCGCAACGTAAAGGTCTACAAGTTGCAGCTCCTTGATGGCAAACGGGACACTGTCTCAGTATAGGGATTGAACTGGCAAAGCTCCCTGCCTGGCAAAATGGCAACGTATTGCCTAATCAGTGCCGCCAAAGACTGATGCAAGAGATAGGAAAGCGACTTCCTGCACTTCAGGTCATGTGGAAGAAGGTTAAACTGAGGACAATTACGTAGGATTCCGGAAAACAAAGGTAACCTCTGCGGACACCGGGGATAGGAACGATAAGCCAGACATTTTTACTCGTTCTGTGAGACGGGCTACGTTTACCAGAGATTCGTCATTTTTCTATTTTTAAATCCGCTAACGTTCATTGCATTGCCCTCGCCTATTGTAATAAAAGAGAATGAGGCAAATTATCTAGACATCAAATAATTTTGTACATAACACTTCGCTTGGGAACCAATTGTATAAACCATGGATTGTAATTGTTACCTATAGTATTATGAGAGGCACTAGTTAAAGAGATAGAGAGAACCTAAAGTATTAAAAATATGTATATGGGCCTCGAAACATTGTAAATGTGTTCCATTATAGATGAAACAAAGGCTGTAACTTGAGGCGATGGATATTAGTTCTTCATTTATAATATTCCGTAGTTCGAGAGGGAGTTTTGTAGCGACATCCGAGTCGCAAAGTGAAGTAGAATCAACTAGCAACCTCACAAATTAGCACCGTATTAGACCTATGAAATCTTGAAGTTGGGCACACATAAAAACTACTGAGATATTTCATGTAGTAACAATGAACTAATTTAGAAGAAGTGAAATACTTATAATGTTTAAGCACAACTGTACAATTATTAATAAAAACCTGAGTGTAAGAAGGCAAGCGAATACTTAGAGTTTCCCACGCACGTGAACGCACAAACATACACACGCGAGGAAACAGCTGCAATGCAAAAGGTCTCGATACAGATAACGTGACAGCCAGATTGCTGTCGGTGTTGACCATCTGACGTTGACCATCTGACGTTGACTCAGATCTGCAAAACGATAAATTCAACTTTGCTATCACCTTGCTATCGATGCCAGTTCGGATGGGATCAAATTTTTTTACAATGAAACACAAGCCATTTTACTCCACACAGTAGTCTCATCAAAGAAATAAACGAACATACTGTAAAGCTCACCCTCGTGCTCTGATTAAAGCTAGCTAAGTCACGCCCTCTTAATGGAATTTCGTATAAATAAGACAGGCAGAGAACTACTAGCAGAGTAACATCACTATTATTGGTAGAATACATTCATCCCTCTTGATTCCTGATTCAAATTAATCTTATTTTCGTCACGAGTCCGCTTTTTGTCTTTAAATACAGCTGTGAGAAAAACTTACAACAAAGCCCCAATTAAGGTAAAACTAAGCCAAGAATAAAGCCTACAAAACACAATTTTCCTTTCGAGTCAATCCTTTAACCCAGTTATAACTAAGTTAGCTTTCTAATCCAGCCTATCAACGGATTCCTCGTAGGAACTTTGTCAATCAGAGCAAACTCAGTAGTGAGACTTCAAACGCCTTCGTCCGACATCCTTTTAAGGGTGGTTGGCCTGCAAATCATAAACTAAGCTACCCATTATAATCCTAGTGACCACCATAAACTGGTAACCTCCGTGAATACACTCACTATAATTGAAAGGAATTGGGACAGGAGATAATGAGAAAGATACTACCAAGCAACTTGCTCTACTTCATTATTCTTGGGCACCCCAGCTCTAGTAAAAAGTGAAAAGCCAATTAAATAAGACAAAATTGTCATGGACGAACATTTGGATCATGCAAATATAAGATTAAAATGAAGTAATAGACTAGTGCAGAAATCTTGCTTCATGAATTCGTGGGGACACAGTAAGGAGCGATTCCAGGCTGGCATAAAGTTCTGCTGTATCCGAAAATCACCATGCCTCGAATAATAATTTAATCAAGGCCATGAAGTGTAGAGTAGGACAGATAATTGTGAACCGAAATGTCAAATTTTAGTTTGAAATCAACTAAGTAACTGCACACGCGCTGTAGTGTGCGTCGGACAGCACACCATGTAGTGTCTAACATATGCGTAAGAAGTTTACACTCATCCATTTGAAATATTTAGGTGAATAACATATTGCTTTCCTAAGAAATTGAAAACTAAGAAAGAAATGGAGGTTGGTAGTCTGGTAAGGGGTTTGTGGTAGAGATAGCACTAGAGAAATAACCATCTATACGGGCGCTGGGAGAAAAAGTTGAGCCAAACTAGCAAACGTAATAAAAAAATGAATTCTGTATTAATCGCTTGGTCGTCTTCGTAGTATGTGTTTCTAATGAGACTATAAAGAGAGATGATGATTATTCAATTAGAAAATGCATTTTCAAGATACGCATTTTTTGCTTTTGTATATCATTTTATTGCAAATTTTATGCACTATTTTATGGTATGTATAATAATTTATTTAGCATCATGAATAGAACATAGTGAAAAGTAAGATAATGCGAATTGTATACATGCGTGGAAAAACTTCCGTAGATATTTTAAGTTAATTTGCGAAAAAACAAACAAAACAACACCATTGACTTTTATATCATTTTATTGCAAATTTTATGCACTTCATATAGTATATATTTTGTATTAGCAACATAACTAAAACATAGTGATAATTATGATATGCAGAATTTTATAAATTCGTGGACATTCTCCGTAGACATGTTAAGTGATTTGTGAACAAAACACAAAACTATATCATGCGATTTAAAATATTTGCTTAAAAAACGGCGCCTAATAACTGGTTTATGTTTTTAGCATCATTTAAATATAGATTGAACTAAATTCCACGGCATTCAGAAGACCCCTACTATTCATTTAACCCCCTCCCTTCCAACTGAGAACAAAGCCTATAGTTGACCTTGTCATCAAAATATATATTTTTTAGTTCAGCATTAACATAAATTTTAATGGAACTAAAGAAAACTGATTTCAAATGATAACTAAATCATATGTGCATATTTTGGTAGTAAATTGAGACCAAATGCTTCATTTTTAGTAATTCTATAGTAATTTATATGATATATGTAAGGTTTCAAGGGGTTGTTCTGAAAGAACCCCCTGTATCTCAAAAACGGCGCTGTAGGTTATTAGGATACTCTAACATATTGGAATGTTAAAAAAATGAACGTGGTATCCCCTTAAGGTTAAACCCTAAGGAAGACCATCTTCCTCTTTGTTAAGGCACCTTTAAGAGAAACTACATCCATCTAGAACAACCTTCGCGCAAGCACGAGGAGTTAACTATGCAGGGAAATTTCCAGAGTCCAGAAGATTGCAGAATAGAGATAATGGAACAGAAAATACAATCGTGGAATAGTTAAATTTTAAAAATTACTAGCAGCGTTGCAATGCGGGAACAGAATGCTCAATGAACGTCTTATCTGTAGAGAAAGATATCTAGAACACTGCGTAAATGAGGAAACAAGAAGTGAAGAACAAGTCATGGGTATGGGATATTGAGATTAATAAACTAAGGCCTGCGATACGATAGGAAAAGACCAAGCTTCACCCAGCCAACTTGTGTTATAACGATGGAGGATAGAGTAGCATGGGATTTCTTAGGTTAAAAAAGGGTTAGCCTAGCGGATAGAAGGCAATGTCGTAACCCTTCACTAAAGATGGGGAGATTGTAATCATTTTAACCAAAGGGCGGAAAAGGACGTGCAAATGAGCCATATGAGGAGGGCTTTGTAGTTGATAAGAAGTTGAGAACCAGCCACTAAGCACCGATTTTCCTTCGTAATGGAGAATTGAGTCTCCTGTTTGTCAGCTTGTCTATCTTTTTATCTCTCACATTCACAATCCCTCTCTCTATCTATATAAAATCAACTTGTTCACAGACCCAGACTGTATATCTAACTTTATTTTACTTCCACGAATGAAAAAAGCTATATGCACTTATATACAATTCCACTCGCACTTACATGCAATGCACTCAATCTACATATGATTAATACAAAACAATATAAAATAATATAAGTCGGTGCATAAATATTATTCCGTTAATAAAAACCTCGTCCATCTACATGTCTCATAAAGGTAGCACCAGATGTCCGGACCTTGCAAATTTTTAGATTTTTTCCAAATATATTTAAATGGAAATACATAAATTACATGTAAACAACCCGATTATTACTTTCCTCTGAACAAATAACTTTAGACCATTGTTTATTAGTCCAATTTTAGTGATCTTGTAGATAACTTAGAGTAAGAAAAGGGCGCAAAGAAAAATAAATAAAGAAAAGTAGCGAAACGAGTTTCGAACGTACTTCCCGCGTCGCTAGACAGCCTAACGATAGCAAGAGTCCTAAACCACTCGGCAATCCTGAGTCCCCAAAAATACTCATTCAAGCAAATCATTTAAGCCACTCGCCTGAACTTTCGCACGCTACAATCTTTGACCGAATGAAGAAGTTAGGTTCTTTTGACCTCAGATATCCAGGGCTTCTTTTTCACCGTAAAGCATTTAAACCCTTGAGTTTTAGTCTAATATTGACTGTTTTGCGTGATATGTTTTAACTTGAACCTTCATCGAACTCTCCAGCATATTCAGAACTCTTCTGCGACTATGTATTGAATCCCGACTATTACTCCACCTACCACGATTAGGCTCATCTGACCACCTATAAACCTGACAAACGCCTTGGGTACGGTTTTCTCCAGAGCATCTCCAACTGAGTACTCAATACTCCAAGACCAGAGATTGTACTCTTGCACCCCACTATCCTACACCTCGCAACCCATGACTTCACATTGTAGTTAAGCACAAATATCTCACCATACAGATAACTCACATGAGATCAGCGAACCTGGTTAAACCCAATATGTAACATAGACTCATAAACACGCTAGAAAACTCCTTTCTAGACTACAAAGTGCATATTGACATTGGCTCAATTGTATTCGCCACTTACTACATTCTACCATGACACCAGTTACATATAGAGGTCCCACTTCGTGTTGAATCTAACAATAACCTACCACTCTTCTTTTTAGAGGACCTGAATTCAAACCGTACTGCACTTCTTGGCAACAGCAGTGACGCGGGGAGTTAACTGAGCGGTTCCTCGCGGCATTTTCGCGGCGAGTACATAGATGCAACATTTCCCACATTCTTTGGTAATCGCAGAGAGAACTTGTTCACAGACACAGTCCTTTGCAAAAAACACAAGAAGCACCTTTCCACAAACACCTAACTCCAGGTAGACACTTATCTCACACCATATACCTGTATGACTTCTATTTTTATCTTTGACTGTACGTATACCCACATCTCCCTTTTATCACTAAACAAACAAAAACTGTGACCAATTCAGAAGACACATCTTCACGAACAATCACACAACGCCAATCTCCAGAAAACTAAGCATACGAATATAAATAACCACTAGAGAAACACATGGCACAAAATGTACAGCAGAAAACGTGTCCACACTACCTAAGATTTACATATACATTAAGCAAGTCATATTCTCTATAAAACCATACCTACTAATTACTAAATATAAAAACAAAACTGACGAGGTCGACGTAAAAACATCATAACAGTTCTAAGTGTCAGCATCCTATAATGTGTTTAATTTTTAATATTAATCAATTGTGGCCGTCACAGTTGGTGAGTACTCTTTCTAGTTGAGACCTGAAGGCCACGCACAAGTTGCGAACAAAATACTTCTTTTACCATGCTGGCAATCTCGCGATAAATGGAGGACTTCAGGTCGTCGATGTTACTCTGTCGTACCTGTCAGGACTTGCTATTGACATGCATCCACACGCTGTAGTTCAGGGGGTTAAGGTCAGCTGAATGTTGAGGCCAAAGTTTCTTCGACCCTAAAGAAATTCAGGTTCGACTCCAAACACTCTTACACGATCTTGTTCGTGTGGGTTGGAGCACTATCCTAATGAAAGAGGTAGTCCGCCTTTTTCGTATCTTACTCACCCATGTCAAGAATTTCAGGCCCGAGATGGCTCTGTAATCAGCCGCGAACAAAAACGGCACCAGCTAGCCATTCGAAGCCACGCCCCCGAAGCATAACTTGAGAGGTTTACTGCTTGGGCCTATACATGTATCGAATCTCTGCTACGTCCACGCCGAAGCTTGCCATGCAGTCGTTCTGATTGTTGATGACCAGATCGATCAAGAAGTTTTATTCATCAGAAGAAATAAGAATTAAATTGCCAAGGCTCTTCCATTATTTGAGAAGGCGACGTTGTTATCTCATAAGGTTGTTGAGGATAGTCCTTGCCAGGCATTACAAGTTCTTATCGCACCCCTAATTGACGCCTTTGAGAACTTATCCATCCAGGTATTCTTCTTCTTCTCATTAATTTTGAGCTTCGGAGAACTTTAGATGCCCTTACATGCAGCCAAATTTTGGACAACTTGTGATGTGCCTAAACGGAGTCGATATTTTAGCTCTTTCCTATTTTTTATCTTCGCCAAAACTGTCGACGATCATCAGGATGAATTTGAATGCTTGAAGTTCTCGGAAATGCTGTGGCCGGTACGCAGGAGAGCAGTTTTCTCGATTCATTTCTCTTTGATCTGGACACCCCTGCACATAATGGAAAATAAGTTTTAATATGACATGTTGTAAAAGTCGAATTTTAATTTTGTTTGACGGAAATTTTTCTTTCGCACACTCAAACT
Organism: Ceratothoa steindachneri; assembly: GCA_963969495.1. Taxonomy (NCBI): domain Eukaryota; kingdom Metazoa; phylum Arthropoda; class Malacostraca; order Isopoda; family Cymothoidae; genus Ceratothoa; species Ceratothoa steindachneri. Next base: position 52,136,941 of record OZ018331.1, read on the forward strand.
CTCTAGAGATAAAAAAACGAGTGTAATCGAAGTAAAGCCAAACCAATTAGATGGGAACTGTCATTGCCGCAAGATGTCAGTTATGGCAATTTATAATTGTTGCTCCGTTCCTTCTTCTTCTGACGACGTGGGAAGAAGATGATGGGCACGGATCCACCAAAACAAATAATCCTAAAATAAAATAAATGCACCTTCATTAACCCTATCGACATCCTCAACGCATTCAAGTCCCTTTGACACAACGTACACACACAACATACCCAAACCATACGCACGAGACAACTTGCAGGAATTCCTGGAAAGGTGTCGTTTCGATGTGGAAAAGTTTGTGCTCGCCCCACTAGAAGAAAAGAAGTAGTCAACAACTTGCCTACACTGAGCACTCTTTTCATCATTGAGGAAATAAAACACCAAATCAAAACAATTTAAACACGCGCCCCTGTTCCATCTGGCCTCGCAACCAGATAATTCCAGCGCTTACCTGGATACATATTCTCTACTCTAAAACATCCATTCTACTTCTCACTCACCTTTGGCCATTTTCCACACATCTTCAGAATATCAAACATCAAACTTCTTCTATAATCCCTAACCTAACATATATATGGTAACTAAGGAAGAATATTTGCCTTGCCTATCTATCTAACAAAAAAAGAAGAAAAAAGCGTTCAAATTCATTTGTTCTTTTTTGTTCCTATTTACATAGATTCTTCTCACTGATGAAATTCTAACCTGTCATTTTATAAAGTCAGTAATTTTTATGCTGTATAACCAATTTTCATTTCACCACTGGATCTCCGCAAGCCTAATGAATATAGAGTTGGATTTCCCACATCTAGGCAAGTGTACAATCCCATCGAAAGCGGATAAACTCATAGCGGTGTCTTTACTTAAACACCATTTTGCAGAAAATCTAATGAATTTACCCAATATTCATGAATAAAAGCACGGCAACTTTCGTAAGAGAAGATAGTTGAAGAAAATTGTATAATTGAGTTAGATTATGGTGAATGAGCATGTTAAGGGTTTTTGTGTAGCAGTTATTACAAGTTCACCTAAATGGTAAAGTTTACTATAAAATAACGGAGGTATAAAAGTATACCAAATCATAGATTAATCCAAACTGAATTAAGACTTAAAGAAAGAATCAAAATCTTATTTAAACGATGTGAAGAATATTATTACTTATTGATGGAAACTGCTCTGCAGAAAACAGACAAAATGGTTAAGTCTGTTATTTTCCAGAAATCCTTCTTTACAATGTAAAGAAGCGTGCAACATAGATTTTCTGCAACAAAGTTGCCTGAAGTGAGAGGAGATATTTGCTAATGGTATTGCAACAAGAAACATCATCTTTTAGATCAATAATGACTTAAAATCACTGATTAAACTCGTGTGAATAACTCTCCCAAGAAGCTAATTAGCCTCCTGGTAGGTTCCACACTAAAGTAGCTGGTTGCCTCCAGTGCCAAGTTTAGTCCCGGATGGAAAGAAGCAAGTATGAACGTTTTTGCGCCCACAGTGAGGTGGAGACTTTTCGACAGATTTCTCAAGTTGATATAGGCCTCGAAGTTACCTCATCTCACCCAAGAAGTATTATAAGGTAAAATACACTTTCCTAGGAAATCTAACTATGTAATGGACTATTATAGACTAAGGCAATAGTGCTATTCTCTGATCAAACTCTCTCCCTCTTGTTTGAGGCTTCTGGAAGATCCCTCTTAGGAATACAAAAACAGAAGCGCTATCACAAGTTCTGTGTCCTGCCACGCTGTATCATCATAAGGAACTGTGGCACAAACAATTTTGCCCAAGAACACTGCCATGAGCTCTAAATGGTTTCAAAACCTACTTCATCAACAACTTTTCTCATCAGTTTAAGATCAATTTGGAGATGATAACTGCATTTTCTTTTTGATGGCAAATATTGTCAGAAAGCAGCTGCAATAAAAAGTACTTAACTGAAAATAACATTGAATCATTGAGAAATTGTCATGGGGAATTTATAGATTTAAACCAAAAGAGAATTGGTGGCGATAACCAAACTAGCAGTTAATAAACTAAAACAATCCCATTATAATCAGTTTAAGATGCTTATTGATCAAAATCGAGAAACGTCAGTAAAGATATCATCATAAATTTGGTTACCACCGAGCCAAAACGAATTAGGGCACTCGTAAAAGAACAATTGACATCATTGTAAGCATTGACTGCGCGCATGAATTAACAATTTATTAACAAAATGTGTTTGGTGCTAATTTTTTATATATTTCACCTTCAAAGTATGATACAGACATACTAAAACATAATTCAACGTTTGATTAGTTCTATTAATATTTTGTTGATATTATTTTTTGTTTGATATTATTTACTGCCGCACTGAGCTTTAACTTACCTTAAATAAACTCTAAATAAGGAAGCAATTTAAAGGATTAATAATTTTTATATAATAGAGAGATAAGACAAACACATTTAACCAAAACATTGAGAAATAATTAAAAGCAAAAAGTCATATAAAATACTTTTTTCAGAAAAATACTACTTTAATTGATTTGCGAATAGTTTTCTCTAATTACATAATATATGGAGGAGGAATTGTCGCAGCTTTACATCTTTTCTTACAACAAAATTAATGTAATTTATTTTTTCAGTTTTTTCTGCACAATCATTGATAACTTTAATAGTGCTGATACACTGAGAATCAATTATATAATCTGGTTTGATTTCCCAATTTAATAGGATCTGCACAGAGAATTTTCTTTGGTAGAAAGAATACATGAAATAGATAATGACATATTAATATGCTGAACGTTATTGTTTTGTTTTTTTCAAAGAATAACCTGTAGGGAAATAATTGCGCTTTGTTGAAAATGGGCTTCTCACATTTCACTCTGTATGAGAGTGAACATTCTCGGTATTTCTTTTCTTTGTGAATCGTTCATAACTTGATGAGACTATATCGAGACTCCAACTGACGAAATTTTTCGCTCTGTTTAAATCTCAATTTGCTTGTATAAATTTAGGTTATTAGAAGGTGCAAAATTAAGGAATAGTATTTTATACGAGGTAATTGTGTATATATATATTTACTGTTAATATTATAAAATTTCATGATCTTGCTGCTTTTATTGAGTAACTTGTAATTGCTTAGGAAACGTAAAATAATATTAGGTAGATGATAAATTTAGCAATAAATTGTGTTTGATAATATGCATTAGTTGAATAAATGAAGTACTTCTTTGTAGAACGTCTCTAAAGTTCAAGATAATGAGTCATAACAATTCACGACAGTGGTTGAAAGGCCTTTCTGAAGTTCCTTTTTAGAGAAGCTATTAATGTCACTTGTTCTGATATTATGGTTCAGTTGTTTGAATTTAATACTCCTAAGCTTATCTATTTCAACTTGTTTAAACTTTTTGAATGGGTACTTCAGGGCAAGAGTAAAGTCCAAAAGATATACTGAATTCTTTTTGGACTAAGCTTTAGAGAATTTTATGGCAACACAGAAAAGAATTAAGTGTTTAAAAGGTTTTAGCTGAATCATTGGACAAAACCTATTTTGAATACCCGTAACAGAACACATACCTATAACTTGATCCGTCACATTCCTTTCATCATGCGTCTTGATCACTGGACCTAATATATCCCCTTTATCTTGAGAAGACTTCGAGGAGCACGCGGAATACTTTCTCTTTTCAATGGAATTTTTGAAGGGCCTTGTCAAAACACAAAAAGAGCTTCATTTAGGATGTAAATAGCATCGTGGTCCCTAATCTAGGTTTGATTTAATGCTGAACACAAAACTTCCGTCAGCGTTGTGAGATAGTGGCATTTCTGCTTCCTATGTGTACTGAAAGTAAAAAAACTAAGTTTTTATCAATCCTTCTCGTTTATCCCAATTTCTGAATCACTATAAGAACATAAATCTCTACAGGTTCTATTATCTGCTGATACATCTAATTATTCCGTACTCGAAATTATGTGTTAACGCTAGATCATTTATCTTTCGCAATACCTTATTAGCAATCTTATAATCGGTATTTATTATGGAACCAAGACATATTAGTTCTCATTGTATTTAAATAAATCGAATATGTTTTGGATTTTTAATAAAGTTAATGGTATCTTCTGGTGCAATATCCAAAAAGACAATATATTTGTGAGTATAGGAGACCTTTTTAAATGATTTTGGTTTTTTAAAGCCTATTTAATCATAACTGCTCTACTGATAAATAGTTTTTTACGACTTAGTTAATGACATAGACCATGAGAGAATTATTTTGCTAACTAACCACAGTTCTGTTTAGGACCGATATTGATGACATTTTATAAACAAATTACATGCATTATACTATATAGGTTGTTATATATATATATATATATATATATATATATTTATTATATATATATATATTATATATATATTAATTTTCATTGTAAACAATGAAAATTAAAGATACAAAAAAGATACGAGACATCTGAGAAAACGTAGCTTAAAAAATGGGCTCAAATTGTCGGAAATTTAGAGAAAATGCATCGAGGTTCATGTGAATCTCAATTTTATTTATTAATCATCACTTCATCATCATTATCACTAACTCCATAATTTAAGAAGTGAATTTTTGAGTATTTGAATACTAATTTCACCTTAGTTTGGTTATGAAATGTTTTTTTATCAATGTCATTTCTAATAATTCTTTTATAATAGCAAAATACAAAATGGTGAAGTTCAGAATTAAATATAAGTATCGAAATTTTGTGAATTTTTTAAAAACCGAAGAATTACAAGTGGTGAGGTTCAGATAATATATTTTTATATATCTTCTTCTATAACTCTATACTTTAGCAAAGTGATATTTTGAAACAAACGTTTACATTCTATTAGAGAACCTTATGAAATTGCTTCTCTCTATACTCTAACTTCTCGCTTAGAAAAGTATAAGCCTCTGTATCCCTTGTTTTCATAAATCTACCATTGAAAGTGAAGCTGCTCTAATTATATTATAGGAGGTGGACTTTTTTCGAAATGGTCATAAAACGAGGCTACTCAGAGAGCGACGTTGAAAGGTCGATCGCTGGCTTAGGCAATCTTTCGAAGATGATTGCATCCTCGCGGTTGTTAACCGAGTAAAGGAGAAAGAAGACAGTAATTGGTGAATATTCTACCATTAAGCGTCTTGGTCATAAATCTGTAAGAGGAGGGAAGTTAAGAGTGAGATCGAGAGAGAGACATAGAAAGATCTGGGGTGAATCTTATTGGCTCCCTTTTGAAAGAAAGATCGATCCCATTAGTGGCGGAGAACTCATATATATCAGGTTATTATGACTCCTACAGATCCTGACAAGCACATGTTGTCTTATCTCTGGAAAAATAGAAACCTCACTATAAAAATTCAAAGTTCTCTTCACAAACTTTATGGCGGGGAGATCCTTGTTGGTTTCACTTCATAGTTTTAATTGAATAAAAACACATTTCTTTATTGAGAGCTGCCCATCGGATTTCTCCTTCATTTTAGTGAATCATCAAAATATTCCTCGATTTCCACTTTTATTCTTCTTCCGAATCGTAACGATCCATTTACTTACCGATTATTTCGCTATAGTCTGACCACGCAATTGGACGTTAGGCGTACTATGGGCAATCATGCCGCGATCGACGTCTCATCGATTTCGCGCCCACACAGCCCCAAATCGCGAGTGAGGATATCCAGTTATGTAACAAGGATTCATATTTCGGTTTTGGTCTCGTTTTTTACAGATCTCTCCTGACAAACTTTCCTGTCGAAATGCCTTCCTTTGTTGTAGATTCTTAGTTTTAAGTAGCAAAGAACAACCTAAATCTCCAAATATCGATGAATTCTCTACAATTTAATTTAATACATCAAGTTCAACTCTAATGGGAAGTAGTGATTGACAGTCAATTTAAACTAAATGGATCACTTCAGCATCTGTATCTATAACACGCTATACCCGTTTCTGTGGCCATAGGTTTGTTCGCTCAAAAATAACGGTGATTCAATCGTGCGCGTGCGGTTAAGTATTTACTCATTTTAAGTATATTACATGACATTATATTACATGTTATATTATGTATATGATACTACATATTATAATATATTATATTATATGATGTCATATTATGTAATATGATGTAATGTGATATTATATGATACTACATATTTAATATATTATATTATAGGAAGTCATATGGTATTATATGATATTATTATTAGGTTGGAAGCAATGATCACACACAACCTTTATTGATGATTTACAACCGAACAATGTAGCAAAAGAATCATATAAATGAACAATGTAATCACTGGAATTTTCGAGTAACTGCTTCCAACGACGGGAGAGATAAAAAATTCAACGGATGTGATATCACAGAAATCTCCAACTGAAGTCTTAAGTTCGTCATAATTTAAGGACTTTTTGCAATTCGAGAAGTTTTTTAATACCCGAAATAGATAGGTGTTTGTTGGCACCAGGTTTTTCGAGTACGGTGGGTAAGAGAGAACCTTGCACTCCAGCTACAGTAGTTTTTTACGGGTATGATTTGCAACGTGTAGTTTGGCGTTATTATGAAAAAACATGACACTCTTTGCAGTTATTGGTTGTATAAATGACCGTCGATAGAGTGATTGCGTTCCAACTTTTCCTAATAAAACACTCCCTTTATACCTACCAGATAAAAAAACCATAAGCTTATTTTGATTAACTTGTACAGGTGCACCTTTGTCTCTCCAGGTTCTTCTACGTTCTATGCTCGATTGTACATACTATTTCTCAACAACACTAACTACTTTGTTCAGCCTTTCAAAGCTACGTTTCGTGGACTGTAGTGTAATGCGGTGCTAACGGTAGAAATTAATCAGTTTAGTTTAAATAAATATGTCCAGTTTGCTAACTTTAACCATTTCTTCTAATTGGTGTAAAATGGCTGTATGATAGATGTTAAACTTTCCAGCCTTATCGCGTTAATTCTGATGCTGATCGGCTTAGACACAGGCGCACAATCGTTAAGTATCAATAAAGGGGGGTTGACCAATTCTTAGCCCATCTTGAAGTTGGAATTGGCTACGCTGAAATTCTTAAACCAATCGTAACCTCTGCGATGAGTTATTATGTCTTCTCCAAATGTTTGGTTGATACAACGTAGAGATTGGGCAGCGTTTTGGGCAGAAGTGTAATCATACAGTTAAAGATTTCTTGGCTGCTCAAGGGAAAGAGTGATTTGATGGGTAATTTTTGTGACCTTATATCGTGGTATAGGAAGGACGGAGTTATGGAAGAAGTTGGTACGTATGGGTTGTTTACGTACTACAAAATATGAAGACACCAGGACTAAAGTTATACCTCTTTAACAGTGCTAAATATGTTTTATTATTATTATCTAGAGTCTGGACTTCTTTAAAATTTAAAGATTCCTTGTGCCAACGTAGCGATTCGAGGATAGAATAAAAAAAATTGTCAACGCAAACTAAAACTTTAATTTAAACAAAAACAAAAATAAACCTGAACCACAGAAATATTAAGAATTTAAATACACAATAAGACTTCAATAATTTTTAAGTAAGGCTTTCTAAGTTGACCTACTTGACATTATATTGATGTTAACCCACCTTTCACTTCAATATAAAAATAGGCTAACTGTTTCTACTAGAGTTTAAGTAACTTGGTTCCTCCTGCGACGGGTTTGAGTCTGACCTTGAACTCAATGAGCCCAGATACCTGACGAATTCTGTGGTCTCGTTGACGTGTGCCTCAGCCAGATGGTTGTGGGCAGACGAAATAAATTGGAAGCAAAAAGGGACTTTAGCTACTGTGGCAGATGGGGCACCACACGCCTTCGGCAGGCAGTGATAGCACCATGGAATAGTGAAAAAATGAATGTTCCTTTCTCCTCTTCGGATTACTTTGGGGAGTAATTCGCACAGTCTAGAGATGCACTAAGAGTTGAATCCTTTGACTCCGGGGAGTGTTGGAGGGAGTGGACTCGGGAGATCTTCTTCAAGGGACAGGACTATCAATGTGTTTTAGGATGCACTAGAATAGGAGGTGGGTGCGGGTTCTCTGACGAGAGTAAGTTGAACTTGGTTCTTAAACCAAGTTAACTTGACTTTCGGTGTGGTCACCGAGAAACGGGCTCGAGAAGGAGCTTTTTCTTCTTCGTTTCGGTATTCTTCAAGGATAAGAAATCTTTCCGTGCTTTGTGCTACACCAAGATATTGGGGGTGAAGTTCTCTAACGAGAATAAGTTGAACTTGGACAAGTTAACTTAAAGTTCGGTTTGGTAACCAGGAACTAGCTCCAGTTTGAGCTGCTTCACAGTCCCTTTTCTTGGTACCCCTGGCCTTTTGACGGGAACTTCGTTGCCTTGATTACTAACTGAATCTACCTCGTTTTTCCCAAGAGTTTGGTATTTATACCTTGTCACTCTACTGTGGTTGGAGTAGGAGGGGGTCGCTTGTGGACTGGCTGCAGGATAGTTCTTACTCCAACGGTTTTTATCAGGCCGTCTTACTTCCGGTCTTGATGGGCTTTCGAGCTTGAGCAAAACGCCTTTCCAATTTAGTATTCACGTTGAAATTGAATACATATTTGTAGAGGAGATCTTGCAGTTTTAACCGTTCTGCTTTTCATAGGGAGGAGGGGTTGAGGGGCTGTGGTTACGAGATTGACCCAAGGCCCCTACACGGCCCAGATATTTTGCGGTCAACGTCCCGTGTTCAACTAAGAGAGGAGGGAATCGGTCGATTCACCTACAAACCTCCCTTCTAAGAACTTAATAGGGAGGGAGTTATTCCAGAGAACTAGAAAACAACCAACTCAACCTAGTAGACATAAGCAAAATTACATCTCTTTGAATCTTCGCTTGATTATGAAGACTAACTGTGGTCAATTCAACTCTTACCTTACGTTTCTTTAAACTTGGGCGTACAGACGCGCGCATACAAAGAAATGGGGTCTAAATAGGCCTTGCGAGCCTACTGTGGGTATGTTTCACAATACCATTTTACATACTCACAACACAATTTAACCTACAAACAAATCTAATACCTAATTCATCGAAGACACACACACAAAAAAACTAGCTACTTCCTTACATTTCTAAGCTTTTAAGAACTTGAATCTTAACCCTAACTACTAACTCACACCAAAAAACAATGGTTTTAAGCTGTACGGGAGTTTTTACTTAACCCTCGGTGGGGTTTCGGCTCAGTTGTCAGCTATACAATTATCTGAGTCTTTGATATAACTTACGATGAACTGCTGTTCCATTAACAATAGCCTCCATCTCATCAGCCTACCGTTTTAACTTTTACTGTTACACGAATAGGACAGTAGCCGGTGATCTGATTCCACGATGAACTCCCGCCCTATTAAATAACATTTGAATTTGGTTATACTCCAGATTATGGCTAGTGCTTCCTATTCTATCGTTGCATACGCCCTTTCTCGCATCGATAGTATTCGACTTGCGTACGCTTGGGAATGGTGTCCCATCTTCATCGTATTGCACCAATACACACCCGATACCTCCACCCTAAGCGTCACTGCGGAATTCAAACTTCTTTTGTGGATTCAGTAGTCGAAGGATGGGAGCCGAAATTAATTTTTATTTTAGCAAGTTAAATTGGAAGATCGCGTGTGGATTCCATCTAATGGGGGTGGGGGAAAATTTTTTAAGAGGTCGTTAATGGACGCGGCTATAACGGCGAATTAAGGAACAAATCTTCTGTAAAAGGAAGCAGCCCGCAAGAAAGATCGCAACTGATTCTTGGTGCGAGGTAGGGGCATCTTAGAAATAGCCTAGACCTTCTCCTTTAAGTGGTTAGTCAATTTCTCCCTATTTCGAATCCTAGGTACGAGATCGACTCATAAGCAAAATGGGACTTAGAGGGTCCGACAGTTAGTCCGTGCTCGCGGAGGCGCTTCAACAAAGTTCGAAGTGAATGTACGTGTCGCTCCCATGTACGTATAGCCACGTACACATTGTCAAAATAAAACAACACATCGCTCAAACCATCCACAATCCAACACATCATCCGATTATAGTTGTTGCCAACGGTGTTTAAACCGAAGGGCAATCGGGTGAATTACATTTACCCTTTGTCCGTTGCAAACGCTGTTAGCTTCTTAGACGCCTCGTCCAAGGGGATTTGTTGATAGGCCTTGCACAAATCCATTTTGGATATGTATTTGGCGTCTTCGAACAGGTGTAAACTTTGCTCAATCAGGGGAATAGGCTGGCGTCGAAAACGGTAACCGAGTTAAGTTTCCGGAAATTTACATACATACGAAAAGTATGATCAGATTTCTGGACCATCACTATCGGCGAGCAATAATCGAAGGACGACGGCTCGATGATATCCAGCTATAGCAAATTCTATATTTCTTCGTTTTAAACGGAGCGGAGATGAATGGGGAGGGGATAAGGTTTAGACCTAATAGTTTCTTCACGTCAGAACTGATAGAATACGTGGGCAAATTACTCCTTGTAAAACCCCTATTCACGACCCCGTTTCACCCCTTAGCTAACAGAATGTGCAAGAAATTAAACGGAACCCTAAAAGTAGTGTTGAGAAAGCTCTGTCAGGCTAAGCTCCGAGAGTGGCACTGGTACCTTCCGGTTGCCCTCTTTGCTTGCCGAGAAATGCCACACCACTGGCTAGGATTTGCCCCCTTTGAATTATTGTAGGGACGTAACGACCGAGATCCTATGAGTTTCCTTAAACTACTCTTCACCAATCCCCAATTAGATGAAGTTAAATCATCCTACGCCTACGTAATCGAGTTACAAAAGCGCTTGGAGAAATACGCAGAGTTAGCCCGCTCCAACGCGGAGTGCAACCTTCGATTCTTAGAGATTAAATCTGCGAACTCCTTCAATACGGCGGAAAATTTGGAATTTGTGAGAGGACCAAGGTGGGGATTCAAATCTAATTCGGTAGAGGTTTCGTCCTGGGCAAGACTAAGGTGGTTAGAGGATATTCGTGGTATGCTTCTACACACACGGTGTTAACCACCTGAAGACGCTTACATGGGTATACAGCATCCATAGTACCTTCTTCGTCCAGTGTCACAATGTTATTAATAAACGCACGTCGGTGATATTTCTTAAGCATGTTGATATGGTATAGTTTATAGCCCGAGTGAGTTTGTTCCTCCGGAACACTTATATGTCATTCTTAGCGGCCTTCTCCCACAGGGGCTGAAGAGTGGGGCAATCCTTCTGGGCAGTCGCGAAGGCTTTGGAATTCAACTCCTCGTATTTAGGATTTCAAGAGGAGATAAAGGGGTCAAGAGGAATGGTTCTTTTAGTAGCTTGAAGCCGAGTGACTACCGGCTGAACCACCGGATTTGGGGAGAGGTGCGTGCTCTGACATATTAATACGGAACAGAATTTAATATGCGCGGCGACTATCTCGGTCCAGTCGGTGAAATATTGGCCCTGGATGTGGCATCTAACGACGGGGAGCTTGTTGGCTTGGCCCAGAAAATCCTGTACGATGGCGAACCTCTGGTGCTGGGGGCTGACTAGGGGAAGCAATTTATCAGATACGATGATACAGGTGCACTCCGTATCGCGTACTAGTGTTGAGATTCGGCACCCATTTACTGATCCCTTCTCGAATTTTAGTCCTCCGGGGGCACTATTATTAAATACAAAATTCACCTGTTGGTCAGTGGCATTGAAGGGGGAGGTAGGGGTCGTTGAAGTGGGAAGTAATTATTGAGGGAGAGTTGCCGTGAGGTTATGAACCTGTTGGCTCGTTTTCTTCATAAACTGAAAGTTTCGTTGCAGCTATCTGTGCAACCCTACCTCGGGATCCTATGGAACAGAGTTCCTCCTGATCTATGCTCATTTCTTTTCATGAGCGAGTACCCATTCTCTGTCTTCTGCTTCCCATTCTAATAGACTTTCTTCTCTGACATAGGCAACTATTTCCTTTCCTATTAGTCCCAACGCTTAGGATTGATAGTAGAATCTGTCAAGCTCACCCATATGCTAAAGGTACCTATGCAACAACTCACAAGGTAGCGCCTGCCTAACTTCCCCATAATCTCCCAATACTAGGCTGAGTAGAATACCACTTCACCAACAAATTAATTAATACCCTTGACAGGCTTATTACGAATTTAAATACACAATAAGACTTCAATAATTTTTAATTAAGGCTTTCTAAGTTAAACTACTTGATTATATAGTGATGGTTAACCCACCATTCACTTTAATATAAAAATAGGCTAACTGCCTCTACCAGAGTTTAAATACCTTGGTCCCTCCTGCTACGGGTTTGAGTCTGACCTTGAACACCTGAGGAATCCTGTGGTCTCGTTGACGCGTGCCTCGGCTAGATGGTTGATGGCAGACGGAAAAACTTGGAAGCAAAAAGGGACTTTAGCGAGTGTGGCAGATCGAGCGCCACACATCTTCGGCAGGCAGTGATAGCACCACGAGATAGTTAAGGAATAAATGTTCCTTTCTCCTCTTCGTATTATTTTGGGAGTGTTCGCACAGTCTAGAGATGCACTAAGAGTTGGATGCTTTGACTCCGGGGAGTGCTGAAGAGAGTGGACTCGGGGGGTCTTCTTCAAGAGCGAGGACTATCACTGTGCTTTAGGATGCACAAGAATAGGAAGAGGGTGGGTGTTCTCTGACGAGAGTAAGTTGAACTTGGTTCTTAAACCAAGTTAACTTGACGTTCGGTGTAACCACCGTGAAACGGGCTCGAGGAGGAGTTTTTTCTTCTTCATTTCGGTATTCCTTAAGGGTGAGGACTATCTCAGTGCTTTGTGCTACACCAGGATGGGGTGCACAAGAATAGGAAGAGGGTGGGTGTTCTCTGACGAGAGTAAGGTGAACTTGGTTCTTAAACCAAGTTAACTTGACGTTCGGTGTAACCACCTCGAAACGGGCTCGAAGAGGAGTTTTTTCTTCTTCATTTCGGTATTCCTTAAGGGTGAGGACTATCTTGGTGCTTTGTGCTACACCAGGATGGGGTGGAGCGGTTCTCTGACAAGAATAAGTTATACTTGTACAAGATAACTTAATTCGCTTTGGTAGCCAAGAACTAGCTCCAGTATGAGCTGCTTCTCAGTCCCTTCTCTTGGTAGCCCGGGCCTGTACCGAAAACTTCGTCACCTTGATGACTAACCGAATCTAACTCGTTTTTCCTAAGTGTTTGGTATTTACACCTAGTCACCCCACTGTGGTAGGGGTATGAGGGGGCGAGCTTCTGGACGGGCCGCTGGATAGTTCTCACTCCATAGGTTTTTCTCAGGCCGTCTTACCTCTGATCTTGATGGGTCTTCGAGCTTGAGCGAAATGCGTCTCCAATTTCGTACTTGAGGTGAAAATGAATGCACACTCTTTGGAGAGATCTTGCAGTTTTAACCGTTCTGCTTTTGATAGGTACGAGCTGTAGTTACGAGATTGACCCCTCCGCTCTCAACTGAGAGAGGAGGGAGAAGGTCGATTCCCCTACACCTTAGATATCATAGAGGGTGACCAAAGCTTTTCTAGATCTCGTTTGAAAAGACATAGAGACCTCATATACCTCGGCTCTAACTCACTGTGCACTGTCATGCTAGGCTACTTTAACTATTCTTACACTACTGCATAACTTCATAAAAAAATACATTTTATAAAATGTTGTATGGGAAATTTTTTAACCTAATATATGATATTATATTATAGGGAGAGTTCGCAATTCAGTTGAATCTGACGTCACCACACAAACAATAATAATCACCAAATAAAGATATTCGTACCACAATATAAGAATTTCATACAATATGAATCTCAAATAATTTTCGACAGGACTTCTATCCGGGGTGACGCCGGCTACGTATGCTAGTGACATCTATTTAAAGAGTTTTGTTATAAACCAAAAACGGAGAATTTTTAAAACTCTGATGGAATTCGTGAAGAGGATTTTACAAACTCCGCAACTTTCTGCCCAAATTAACTAAAAACTCACCTTAACTTTTAGCAATCCACCAGGAAATAAATGGTGAAATATCTATATAAGGTTTTTTTTCCGGTGAATAAAAATGGTTATACAGAAATATGGTTGATTTATGAAAAGCTCTGCTCTTTGTATATAGACTTTCTTCAACTTAAGTTTAAATAAGTTAATTTTTTTTATTTAACAGAAAATACTTTTCCTAGAGTTATTTTTTTTTAACTTGAATGAATCAGTAAAGAAACAACACGCAATTTTGTGGAACTTGTACGCCCTCATGTGTTCTGGTTCCCTACTTAAGTAGTTTTACACTTTTTACCTATCTAAATTTCACTGTATTCTATAAAACCTCATCAAATAAGATGTAGCGGAGTTGCTCTCCTTGAATTGGGCTCTATTTAAATAGTAAATAATAATAATAGCTTTAGAGAGTCTAAGTTAGTAATTATGATTAGCTTGTAAATCTCGGCGAAATTCATTTTTGGAAGTTTATAAAGGACCTTAAATTCTAGTAGGAAAAGCCCGTCACCTTCTTTCCTACTGTGAAAAGAGGTCTTCTCGACTAAGTGTTATACGTGATGGCATTTACTAATGGAGTCTCTTGGTCGTTATTCTATCCACTACTCCCTTCCTTCTGATCTATCCGCCTTTTATTTCCCCCGTCTCTACTACACTCAAGAAATATCTAGGGGGGAAGGGATATTAATAATATAAGAATAGTTCCAATGAACCAAGAAACTTACATATGTGGTAACACAAATTTCGGTGATACTTGAAGCCTAAATATTTGCAGCTGGAAGAACATATCTTAGGAAAGAGTGAGAAGTGGTTGTCGGAGAATTTTAACGATTTTGCTAGTGCCAGCGTTTGACCCCTTAATTTCCCCATGTGGTAGGAGCGTTTGGGAATGAGACCACTATTGTGTCTAGAAACATAAGACACGGGCTTGTGAGCAAGATGAAGAGATGCCTTAAGATCTTCCCAGGGACAAAGTAAGGAAGGCATTTGACAATATTTGAAACGATCTTGAGGCCGAGGTGGAAGCTGAATTAGGATACTTTGTGTAACCTTTTAGCTCCCAGTCAGAATCCGGCCGATATTTTTGAAATATTAAAATTAAATTATTGTTGACTGAGATATTGGGTGATGGGCTCTCATTCAAACCAACAAAATGCCTCCGAAGAACTGCATAAACAATACGTAATAAAAAAAAGCTCCAATTAATTAACTTACATCAAACTATGTTGGTTCACAAGAATCAATATTTTTCTCAGGTTTATTTATTACTATTAAAACCATTCCGCGCTACCGGGTGGAAAATGACAGTTGGGTGGTTGAAACTAAATAACTTTTTACCATCTTAATGTAGCCTTTACCTCTATGGCAGATTTCAGATCAATTGGTTCAGATTTGTGCTCGTCTCGAAAGTCGATCAAGATGCAAATAATTATATTTAATAGATTTGATTACCTTTATATTTTGATTTCTCATTATCATCCTTTACTTTCAATCCTCGTTGCTATCCATCTGCCGTAAGGAAAGGCTTCATCTCGTTTTTATAATCTCTTATCTTTCACAGTATCGTTTTTGTATATCTCTCTTTCTCTCTCTGTTTGGCTCCCTCTCTATCCCACCTTTATCCCTTTTCCCCCACTCCTCTCTTTTTGTCTATCCCCCCTTTGTCGCTTTCCCCAAATCTCACTCTCCAATTGTCTCTGTATGCCTCTCTCTCTCCAATCCTTTTTCTTCCCTTGCCCTCTGAGGAAGAATAAGGAAAGAGAAAAGGAATTCACCCCTGGCTTCCCCAGTTCGCCGTTGACTGCCCTATATAATGCGAAACTTAGAACAATGAAAAGATCATTAAGGGGGCATCTCGTCTTCCCGCTATGGACCCTTATTGCGATCCAAGGCAATTAAGGACGTCTATTGGCGATGAATTTCTCTCCCCGTCAAGAAAATTTGGAGCATAAATTCGACACTCGGGGATCACAGGCAGATTGTGTCTGAAGCCGCCGTCCAGTGCGATAAACGGTAACCTCTTCGTTAGTCTAGATGGAATCGACTATATTCTCGTCCAGTAAAGAATTGAGTGATTGTCGAAGAGCCAAGGAAAAGCTTAGCGTTACTGAGTGTGGTTCGTGGAGATAGTTTTAGGCGCGCTACAACACTTCTCACTGGGTCTTCGGATTTTAAGGATCGGAAAGGCCATCCCAAAGCATCCTCCATTTGCCTCTTAAGAATAAAAGGCTCCCATCTTCAATTTGTGAAGTTTGATTGAGCACCTCGTGAGAAGCACAAAGGTTCAAGGTCAAACTTTCCTCGCTAGTCGTACTCACCGCACGTCAAGTGATTTAACCCCCGCTTCGTCACGCTCCTTCCACTTTTACCGCGTTGAACCTTTGCTCTAGAACTTGCATAATTGTAAGATCATTTCTTACTTAATTATCCCTCGGTTCAAACTCAATTGAGAGTCTCGATCATCTTAGCCATAAACCTTCAATATTTAATTGCATTGCCATTTAACTTGCCCTATATGTATATGTAAACTTCAGCCCTACCAAAGTATATATTTTTTGTAGCCATGTTTGAATATTCCTTGGCCTAGCAACTGTGTATTTAAAGCACTCTTAGAGCCATCCCCAGGTAGAGCCTTAATTTCGGTTGGTGTGCATATAACAGCATACACCTGGTCATACCACGAAACCCTCACTCTAACCTACTTCACTCTCTACTGCCGCTCGCCCTACGTTCGATCCGCCCTTTCTCTTTCCTTCACCACTGTCTCTTCCCTCTCACACTCAGTATATATCTGATCTCTTAAAGCGTTTTTTCTTTTCCAAGCTCCTCGTCATTCTTTAGCCTAACTTTCTTCTCTCTTCCTCTGCTCCAACTCCCTCTCTCCTTTGTCTTACTGGCTCGATCTCTCCGTTCTCTCCCTTTTTCTCTCCCTCTCTCTCACTCTATTTCCCTATTGCACTCTCCATTCTCTCCTCTTACTATCTCACTATTTTCCCCTCTTGCACTATCCTACTAACTCACTCATTTTCCATCTTTCACGCTCGTATTCTCTCCTACCATTATCTCACTCTATTATCTCTTTTGTTTTCAACGTTTTCCTCACTCTGCCTCTTTCGCCCCTCTCCAAATCTCTGTCCCTTCCTATCGCTTCCTCTATTGCACCCGTGTGTCCACACCTTATCCATCTCCTATTGCTCTTTCTCACATTTAATTTCTCTTTTCCTTCGTTGTCTTATCCCTCTCTCTCACTTCCTCCACTTCATAGTATCCACTCTCTCTCTCCCTCTTCCTCCGCTTCATAGTATCCACTCTCTCTCTCTCCTTTTCTCCACCCTCCCTATTTCCCCTCCCCTTTCTCTTCCACTCTCCCTTAATGTATCTCACTCTTTCTCTTCTTTACTCTCAGCTTATCACTCTAAAACTCTCTCATTCCCTCCGATATTCTGTACCTTTCTCTTACTCTCGGTCTCTCTCTCTCTTGCTCACCCTCTTAATCTCCTCCTCTCTGTACCTCTTTATTTCGATTTTCTAGCTCTCCCAATCTCCCTCTCTCTCGATATTTCTCTCCATTTCTCTCTTTCACCCTCATTTCTTCCTTATCCCTCCGTTCCTTTCCTCTTTTCCCCCGTTCTCTCTCCCTCTCTGGCGAAAGATTTAGGCTTTCATAGCAGCTGCTCTCTGAAGTTCGCTAGACATTACGTTGACGTATAGGGTCTTTCAATAAGGTTGATCGATTTGGAAATGTAACTAAAACAATTTGTGTGCGATATATGGACTCAATTTATTATAAAAATTTGAAAGTATATTTAATGGCTTTAAGTGTGGAAGATGACTTCGTTCAAATGTCTGCCGCGGCATCGCTTAGTGGAACGTATTCAGGAAGCCCAATTTTCGATGACTTTGTTGCATAAATCTGGCTGAATTTGCAGGATGGTGATCGTAATGTTGACTTTGAGGACATCAACTGTTTGCAGATTATTTGCATAGACCTGCGATTTAAGGGGTACCCTCAAACAAAGTAGTCTAATGGCGTTAAATCCCATGATCTCCGTGGCCAGTTGATGTCGCCGCCGCGCGCGATGTCCCTATTCTGAAATCGCTGGTGCAAAATATATATCGTGGCCTGCGCAGTGTGGCACGTAGCGCCGTCCTGTTGGAACCACATGTCGTCAGTATCCATATCAGACCTATAATCCAGTTAGGGACCCGGTGACTTTGTTGGGATGCAATTGGTGCTGGTGTATCTCATATTGATTGTTTTCGTCCCAAATCCGACAATTTTGCTTGTTCAAAAATCCATTCATCCAAAAATGGACATCGTCGCTAAAGATGATTTTTTGGGGGAAATTTGGGGCAACTTCTAAATGTTCTAGAGCCCAATCAGTGAACACACGGCGTTTTCTATGGTCGTTTAACTTAAGTTCCTAGGTAAGTTGGATTTTGTACGGGTGCAGATCCAAGTCCCTACGCATAATTTGCCAAACTTAAGTCGCAAAAAGGCCAAGTTCTTGTGAACGACGAGAAATTGACTGCCTCGGATTTTCCCGTACACTCTCATTTACGGAAGCGATGTTTTTAGCAGACCTTGTGTGCTGACTGATTGTTAATCGACCATTTTGCCTCGAATTTGGCCACCAAGCGTCGAATAGTGGACTCGGCAGGAGGCGAGGATAGAAATCACGTAATGTGCGGAACGTTTGTCGAAAGGAGCACTCATTTTGATAATAAAATTTGATGATTTGCACACGCTGTCTATGCTATAACCTTCCATGGTGACTTGCCAAGTACTACTAAATAGTTCACAGAAAAGTTGTCAGATGTCGCTTTAAAAACCCTACCCCTATCGCCTGACAAAGCTCAAGCGTCTTTGTTGAAAGACCCTTTATAAGAACGGCCCATAGACTAATTTGGCAGATGAAGAGACACCTGCGTTTCCAAAACATGTGAATTGTATTCAACCTGTACAACTCTCTCGTCTGGCCGCACCTTGACTACGTCGTTAAATTCTGAGAACCATCGTTGCACGAAAATATTGAACGACTAGAAAGGGTTCAGGCAAGGGCCATCAACCTGATTCTGTCAATTAGACACAAAGGAAACCGATGCCGTCTACTAGAATGGAAGTAGTTTTGCCTTAACAAGCGTCGTATACGTGGCCACTTCATTGAAGCAAGCGTGTATAACAGGAATTGAAGTAATATATTTTTCCTCACCCATGGCTATTTTTAGATATACTCGATTTAGTAAGAAATATGAGCATCACCAGAAAATAAATTGCCGTGATTTGCTTACGACAATGGATTCAAATTAGCATAGGGCACATAAAGTTTAAGTAAGTTCGATAGACTGAAAGTCATAAAGATTGGTTTGAAGATTTTGTAAATTTTTATTCATTTTGGTATCAATTTTACCACACGCCCTGTTATCTATATATCTCTAATTTTTTTAATCATTATAGTATTTAACATTTCCGCTCAAACTTGTGTTCCGTTATTAAGCTCGAACCGATACACAAAATAGAGACGTAGGATTTCTTTTACATTGAAACATAACATTCCTAACATCAATTATATGAAGAACCATTGGAATACTCGAAACTACATAGTAATTAAAATATCAAATAGACACTCACTCAAGGTAATCTAAACTTATGGTCCAACAAAATAATCATTCGATGAAGAAATACATGACCTTGTTGGCAAATCGCGTATGTATATACATACGAAAAAATGACCAAATTAAACAATAATATGTTAGAGTAGAGGGCTCCAGTGGAAAGACAGGAGAACAATAACAAAAGGGTTTGAGGTTTGATTCCTTGGCCGGGTGATGTTTTGTTTCGGTTTGCTTTTTCGGGGTCATTTGCGGTAGAGTCTCTGTTCTTCTGAGCTGAGTAACCTTAGCACACACCTTCTTTATCAGGAAGCATAATTCTGGCCGTAGTAGATGCTTGCTAGTTTGCACGCCAACCACAGCTGCATGATACCTTTGGTGATACAAAGAAAGGACGCCTTCACATTTATCTCATAAATATATATATATATATATATATATATATATATATATATATATATATATATATATATATATATATATATATATATATATATATATATTTTTATATATATATATATATATATATATATATATATATATATATTATGTTTAAAATTAAACAACCCAATGCTAGTAAATATTTTTAATTATAGGTTGCTACTAATTCTATAAGGGAATGGTAATTAGGAAATATTCATTAATGAAACGAATAGCGTCCATGCTTCACTCGAAAGAAAGCATAATCTTTGAAGGATAAGTAAGTTCAATTATTTCTATACACACTGCAATGGTGGTGAGAGTGTATTTCCTAAACTGATGTGTGGTGAGCTATCTAGGAGTGTTGCTTGAAAATCTAAACTTATAATAAAAGGTGAAAACAGAAAAAACATGTATGAACGGTGAAACTTCAATAAATATTCAAATATTTCCTAATTAATTCTGTCTCAAGACTCACCAAACTTCATATCAAGTGCACTTTATTTATATTATATATATATATATATATATATATATATATATATATATATATATATATATATTTATATATATATATATATTGGGTAACAGTCTTTCCTAAATTGATATTTCTTTAAAGACCATTGTGTATTTCGCCTTGATTAATTTCCTTCGGCAACTTTCTCTTCTTCTAACTATCTTTTGAATTCCTTCTTGTAAATAGTGGATCACTTGTCCTGTATTCATCTCTTTTAAATGATGTGTTTTGGTAAAAAACAAACTAAATTACTAAGAATACACACCAACTTTTCGAATTCTTGACCAGTTGCAAGAATCACAACCCTCTCCGTGGTCTTCCCTCCCATATCCTGCAGCATTTTCCCATCCTAATCCAGGAGAAGTAAACTAACTGCTTGAAAGTTCTTCCGCAGTTCTTAGTCTTGAATTTGCCGTGTGTGACGACACGCTCGCCGTATCGAGCTTCGGGCAACATAAGATTAGAAATATTCTCGCACAGGGTCTGTGCGACAGCGCCACTGACAAGCCTCTCACTACAATCTGGGAGATTAAGTCGATCTAAGACGCCGTCGACTTCAGGAGATTTGAAGATGTTCTTAGGCCGCTTCGCGAGAGGATAAGGTGTACAGGCTTACTTTGAAGGTCACTGGTAGTCTTCAGCCTATGACTACTCTGATGATGTTGAGCTTGAACTAAAGGCAGCAGCGGCTCCTTGAACTTTGGTCTCCCTTTCATCATATCCCCGCTTGCGAGCAGCTTCCTGGTCATTTCTCTTCCCACTCCTGGCATAGACTCCAGATTTCGTCACATACAACCCTGCAATCTTGCAGGAGAAGATGTCCTTATGCTGCATCTAGAGGAACTCCTCATCTTCTTCGTCTGTCAGGGTCTAGAGGCATCGCTTGTAGCAACATAAAAGAGATCCCGAAAGTCTTCTAGGAACATCTTTTCCTTGACATAGCCTGACTCTCGCCCACGAGTCCGGTGTTGAAGCAGCGTTTCATTACGGCTCGGCCATTATTTTTTTTTTGTTTATTATATTTTTTTTAGTAAAGAGATTTTCGCTCTTTTACACTCAACTTTAATATACTTTTTCCCTTTAAAGCTTGGTCGAAAAATTTTGCCTTGAATTCTTCCTCTTGTATTTATCTCTCCTTTCAGTATCTACATGCACAAACTGTATCAAATCTTTATTTTTCATAAGCAATCGTTGTTTCTTTACCCCTCCAAAGTTTCTACTTCTCCACAAAGGAGTTCACCCTAACCGAGTGGAATCTCCATATCTGATTTTGATGTATGATTAATAAAGGAGAGACAGAGGCAAAACATTAGCATATTGTCTCCCATAAAGTTATTTTGCTCCAAGTACGGTACATGTCATCGTTCGAACACTATATTATGTTTCATTGTTCCCGATGGAGCTCTCTGGCACACGGAAGCTTTCACCAATATTAATTTTATCGTTTAAATAACAGTTTAAATTGAATTTGTCGCATTCTACGATTCTTGTTTTGTTTAATGGAATCCAAATATTTATGAGTTTGACGTTTAAAAGGAAGCGGCAATCTCTTTAGCATATTTTTCTACTTAGAACTATTGTTCAGAATACTTTATCTGGTTTAATCTCTATCAGAGGGATGTTTTGGAACGTTTTTATCGCCCCATCCAGATCATCAATCATTTATGATTGATGCAGTTTAATGATTGTCGTAGTATGGTTGGGTTTCTTTATTTTCCTTTTCTGTCAGTTTATATGTTCAATGACATTAGCGCGCAGGTCTAATTCTATTATTTATGAAAGACAACAATACTTCTATATTGGGTGAGTGGACTTATAAATCCTGTACAATTAAGAGTGCCACAGCGTTTAATCGGTTTAAAGAAAGAGCCAGTCAACCCGAAAGGATCCAAGGAAACACCATGAATTTAACCAAAAATATGTATATCTTTTTAATTGATCAATTAACTACCAAAATAAAATATTTACAATAACATAATAAGTTTTACGGGAATAAAAATGCTTGAAACCTGGCCCAGCTTAGAAGCTAATCTTGCCCAACTCGAAATAGGCCCTAAGTAAACAAACCAATTCCTGATTAGTTATTTTATGGTGACCCTTTTAGATTAGCTTTAAAATTCAATTTAAGTTTCACTCCTCTAACTGTAAATATAACCGGGTTCACT
Organism: Ceratothoa steindachneri; assembly: GCA_963969495.1. Lineage (NCBI taxonomy): Eukaryota > Metazoa > Arthropoda > Malacostraca > Isopoda > Cymothoidae > Ceratothoa > Ceratothoa steindachneri. Next base: position 52,159,650 of record OZ018331.1, read on the forward strand.
GACAATTGTCTCTAATCTAGTTAATTTGAGTGGAGTATTAAACTCCTACTAAATTAATACAAATATAAACAGTCATTCGGACTTCCATAACTTTGAGAAGATCAGAGGTTGACGGATGTCGCTATATTGGATTTTTCTACACATATTTTTCTATGGCGAGCGCCTGTAGTTTTTTCTTTCACGAGAAGAGCTGGGTAGGGGTGGGGGTGGGGGGGGGGGTAGGATGTCAAATTATTTATGCAACTTTGCCTTCTGTAACGTTTAAAAGATGGAGAGAGGTGTTGTACTTTCTAGCTCAAGGAGTACTCTTCTGGGTAGCTCTTGAAGTCTTTTAGAATCCTCGTCTGTTACGCTGTCTGCCTAACTGATTTGCCTTTACGAGGTGATTTCTAAAGTACTTTAAAAATGTAATTTCGTTGGGGATTAGTTGTTCTCCTCTCATTCTTACGGAGATTGCGCTTTGAGAGTCACTCGAGGGTTTGCGGGTTTTCTTTTCTCTTGCTCCCGAAAGTCCTATTTGGCACGAGAAATGGTAATCCACTCAGACTTCTTCAAAGTCGGTAAAAGATAGCGCGGTATGACACTGATGAGAAATGGCAACGAAATTCTAAGTTGTATTAGTGGATCTATCTGAACTGGGTGAGGCACTGACCAACTTGATCTAGTCCTCTATCGTCTCTCATAGACTAATAATAATCTGTCTTCTTTTCTTATGGGGCTTATTTATAGCCTAGCGACCCCTCCAACTAAGGGGGAAGGGGCAAGGCTGGTTAGAGGAGTGCGAGGAGTGAGAAGAGAAGTGTCACCCGGAGCCTAAGTCTGCGTCTTAATGAGAGGCACCGACAACCATCCTGTTAATTCTCCTCGGTGTTTTTTTTATCTGTACAGCGTTTTGGAGTTCGACCAGCCGGTCTCCAGGCCTCGTAGGTATTCGAATATTTTTATAACTGCTTAATGGCATTTTGTGGTTACCTTAGCAAGCAGCTATTCCTCGGCTACCTCTTGAGCGGGGAGATAAAAGGGTAGGCCCTTTGACTGTTAGTCAGCCGGCTAACGTTTCCACCCTCCTCCTCATGTGGCACGATTCACTCGCTCTCTCCGTGTGGCTATATGTTATATTTCGTCTACATTTACCTCCCTCCTAAAGAAATCAACGGTGGGGGGGGCATATTCCTGTCCAATACTTAGAATAATGCACAAAGGGAACTTATTGAACACTCTATTATACAATAAACTTCGAGTTCGCTAGGGCAAACCTCAATAACATCGGCACCTGAACCTACATTAATATTTACATTACTGTACCAGCTTAGGAGATCCTTATTACCATTAGGGGGTCACTTGCCTCTGCTTAATTACATACAACCCTAACAATTCACAATTAACATTACTCTTATGAAGAGTGTGCTTCCATTCCCCAGCCGACGGATTCCTTCGGGGGAAAAGCTGGAGGTACTGGACTTCACCGAAGGAGAAATAAAGATAAAGATCGCTGACCTAAAGACGAATAAGTCCCCCGGACCGGACGGGTTTCTATCCAAGGTGTTGAAGGAAGTGTGCGATGAAGTATCACGACATCTTTGCGCTATCTTTAACATGTCAATCCGGCCCCGATGCGACCCTAGGGACTGGCGTGAGGCGGAGGTGACCCCGATCTTCAACAAAGAAGACTCCAGCCAACCGCCAAACTACCGCCTCATCAGTTTGACTTTGATAGTCGGTAAACTCATGGAAAGCATGATAGTGGACAAGATAACGTCTTCTTCAGAGTTAAACCTGCTTATGAAGAGTTCCCTTCTCGGCTTGTGAAGGCAACGGTCATCCCTGACGAACCTTGTGGAATTCTTTCACTGCGTCTTCAGTGAGCACGATCGGGACAAGGCGGTGGATGTGGTTTACTTAGACTTTCAGAAAACCTTTAATAAGGTACCACACCGCCGCCTTTTCCGGAAAGTGCGAGCGCTGGACCAGTTCAAGTCAAGACTAGACAAAGTCTTGAAAAGTGGTCGTTTAGGGACGCAAAACAATTGAGCAGCCATGTGCCTGCTCGATTGATAGTCCCAAGGTACCCTCTTTGAATGGACCGTAAGGTCTCCTAGAGTACTTCCTTTCCTTGTTACTCCTTGTTACCTATCTTAGATCCATCACCGTTCTTACAATACATTAGTCGCTGTACACCTTCTTAGACTTTGACAGGATTCTGACTTAAAGAATCGGCCATACAATTGTCGGACACTTATATATCGGCACTATTAAAATGGTGCACTATAACCAATACTTTACTGCGCCTGATTAGGCCGTTCGGGTTATTGAGTCTACCCAAGTATGTCATTAAATGGTAGTGGTATTTGAACCTATTCAAATTACCCTTCTTATAGTACTTGACAAATTTTAAACTCCCTTATGGCTAGACGGCCCGTTGCAGTTGGTCATAATTGATCGGTGCTTGAGTTCCATAACCCTTCTTTATTAATGTTCCCGGGAAAATTGAATCTGGGTTCGATCTCACAGGTTTGGAGAAAAGTTTAACTAAGGAATAGTTAATGGGCGTGGGTCTCACGGCGAACTGGAGTTTTAATGGTAACTCCGGGGACGTTCCGTTTGGGAAGACTACTAGGGGTAGGGGATACTAATTATCCACGTCTACCTTCTGACTCCATTTATCTGGGTGTATCGCATTAAAACTTCTTCCATCTTTCCTTGTCCCTACATTTGGCTCGGTTCTCTTCGTAGGTACTTCCTCAGGTACACATGCTTGTACCTCTTCCCTATTTACTTCTTCTATCGTTACCATATTTGGCTGGGTTTCCATTGCTGCTACCTTCCTAGGTCCAGGCCGACCTCAACTTCCTCGACCTCCATCTGATTCTTGATAGATGCCGTTTCGAGTGCGAGCATTCTTTGTTTTTCTTCTTTCACTTCTGTTTCAGTTTGGGCTAGTTCTCTTTTCCTCTCTATTCTTCTTTCTTCTACTTCTTTTTATCTATATTTTTCTTTCTTCTGACTCTCTTTTCCTCTTTATTCTTCTTTCCTCGGCTTCTCTTTCCGCTTTTGCTAGTTATTTTCCCGTCGTATGCTTCTTTCTTTGTCTTCAATATTTATCTTTATTCTTCTTTCTTCATCTTCTATTTCTCCCCTTATTTTCAATTTTTCTGCTTCTCTTTTCAACTGTATTATTCTGCTGTTTGTTTTACTTTCCTTCAGTATTCTTCTTTCTTCTGCTTCTACTTGCCACTGTATTCTTTCTTCTTTAATAGTTCTGTCCATCCGTATTTTCATTTCTTCGTATTCTGTCTTAAACTCTCTTGTTCTTTCTTCCATTTTTCTATCAAACTGTATTATTTCTTCTTCTTCTTTTCTTGTTATTCTCAGTTCTGACAGGATGTCGCCATCAATTTCCTTGCCTTCAAGTCCTAGAATTTAGGCTTGTGTAAATATCAAAGTACACTTTTATTAATGGAAAACAAAAACATATTATTTGTGAAAAACAAAAAAGGAAACTCTTTTAGTTTAATGAATGAACTCTTGTCATTCTTGGAGTTTCAGAAAATCGACACAAATGTGTAAAATAATATACAAGCAGAAAGAAAAGGAATAATTAGAAGAACACTACCTGAAAGAGCCTATCATATCAAACTGATTAGATCAAATTCCCCAGGCATTAAGTGAGATAATTAAATCAATTTCTAAAAATTTATTAAAAAGATAAATGGTATAATTAATTAAATATATAAAGCAATATTCAACAACTCCTACTAAGCATTTAAAAAAACAAGTAATCAAGAAACTGGCTCGCCTTATTTACTAAAAATAATAGAGTAGACAGAAAAAAATGGGAGCAAAAGAGCTGGCTTGAAGCCTCCTCCCTAAAGTACCTCGTTGGAGATCATTATTATTATCTATATCTCAAGGAAAATAGATAGCAAAATTCATTCTAAAGAGAAATATCACAGTAAATTTAAAACCTTCAGGATATAAATATATGATAAGTGATATGACTAATTTATTAATGACTTTAATTAGTTCTATATATTTATTTTAAAAAATCGTATCTTATATATTATTTTTCATTTTCTTTGAATTTCTTTTCTTTTCTATCTTATTTTGTGATTATTTTTCTTTCCACATTAACAGCTATACTACAGGAGGTCTCCACGCATCCAACCACTAAGCATCAATGGATCTGATCATCTTAGATAAATGGTGTACGGAAAGTTCCTCCCGTATGTAAAGCTCGGCCCTAGAGCCGAACCTCCAAGGAAATAAAATAGCTCAAATTCAAACTAATTATAAATGGAATCGTAGAATCAAAAAACACAAAGGATGAGTAACCGAGGGAGGTATTTTACTTTTATCCAAACATGAGATTTTTACTATGAAATAGCATAAGTTAGAATGTGAGAAGTAATTCGCCTTTCACTAAGGTATAATCACCAAAAAGGTAAACAAATTCGTTCTCGTTAAGGTAATAAAATCAAAAGTAACTTTACTCAGGGGAGACGCCTTTAATCAGAATTAATCTAGAAAAGAAATAAGAAACCAGTAGTATTAGTAAGGATGCTAAAAACAATTCAAAACTAGGTAAATAGACGAAATTATTCAATCTAAATCAATAATAATCAAACAAATAATAAAAATACTGAGAACGAGTCATTTCCATAAAGATAACCAAAAGTAAACAAATATGCAAAGAAACATTTTATAGAATACCCAAAGGGCAACCGTGAGAAATATTTGTAGGCATCTTCTCAAAATACTTGCGGAATAAACTGGAGCGACAAACATTTTATTCTGTAATTTATTTTCAAACCCTGATTTTTATGGGAATATCTGTCAAATTAAACCTCCTGGAATGATTATTTGATATAATGATTTTTAAAGGTTCCTCAACGCCAATGAAAATTAAAAATAATATGATTTTCAATTAAATTTTGAATTTCGTGGTTATATCTGAAAAATCAATTTGAATTTAAAATTGATACCTCCAAACTAATAATTATTGTATCTTAAAGAACAAGTAAATGAAATTTGAAAGTAATCGATTGATATTTAGAGGTTCCTCAATGACATATCGTTGAGAATGGAAGTGTGTGTGTATGTATGGCTCTGTCTATTGTCTATTGTTTTGATCATATTCTTCTATTTGTATTTAAGAACAGTTATTTATACTGTACAATAAATATTTATACACGTTTTATTATATTTCAGAGCTAAAAAAAAAGGAAAGAAAAAATTATATCAATATTTAATTATGGCATTTAAACATATGATGCGTCAAGAATTTGAAAGACATTTTTTTGGCGTACCTGCGCCATTAGTGAACGAGTGCTGCCAACTTATAAAGATTTTATATCCTATGTTTTACTTGAGCAAGAAAAGGAAGAGCACCGCAAGAGAAAAGACTCGCAAATAAAACAAATTAGTAGCAAAGAAGTTAATTTCTATTTGGAAAACGACATCAATCCCTTGTGTGTCAATACAGTCAGTTAGAAAAAGAATTTTAAATAATTATTCAATATCAGGATTTAACCCATTAATGCCAACAATTTATTTTTTAATTTATCGATATTATATTTTGAGAACTTCATTTTAGAGTAAAAAGTAAAGCATATAGTCTTTTAGAATTATTTTTTTTATTTACAATGCCAAATACAGGTGTAGCAACCAAAATTGCAACTCGGCAATCAAAGTATACCACTTTGCGATGGGAAAATGAAAATAGCTTAATTCTTAATTTTCTATTATGGAAACACGCTGACACATATATTATATTGAATGATATGGCTCCATGCTTAATATTTTAGCATTTATACTTCTTTTTCAATTCGCAACGCTTATATCTTGAGTATTTAAAGGGTAGAGGTCCTTGACAGTAATCAAAATGATCCTTCCTTACTTCGGCTCCTGCAACCCCCCGTATCCTGTTTGTTGAGTCTCTAGGTCTTTTTTCGTTTGTTCCATTTTGTTTTAAAGTTTGAAGCACAATTTGTATTAAATTTTCTGAAGTGAAATGGGATTTCAAAATTTTCTATACAAAAGCCAAGCGTTGAGAGAAGAACAGCAGATACTCCAATAAAGTAATGGCCACTACTAATTTAGAAATCGAATTCGAATGCGGTAATTTGCAACGAATTAATCAGTTAGATCAACTTCACCCATATGCTTATTATAAGCTTCAATGTCATTAGACATAGGAGCTAAAATATCTTTTTTATCAACTCGCAAACCATCGGGAGCACTTTGATTCAGGATCAACACAAAATTTATTTGAAGCAACTGTCACGATCTTATTGTCTTTCCACTTCATTAAAATTTGATGATTAGTACACATCGTCTCAACATAACATCTTTTTTATTTCTCTAGCATTTTGGAAGCTAGCAACGATGCATTTTCCAATCTTCCTTCTCTTATAGTACCAGTTCCAGCAATACCACTGTTTGAAAGTTCATTCAAAGGAGGAAATTAAGTAAACAAGTTGTCAAAATATAAACACTCTCCAAACCTTATCTTTGCGCTTTTAACTAAACCTCAAACAACATCTAAGCCTTGACCTAACCCATTTACAGGAAGTTTTGTTAAGCTACCAAAATAAGGTTCTACATGAAACATGTATCCATCCGAACCAGATAGAACCCACAATTTATATCTAAACCGTATTGGCTTTCCCCTGATAGATTGTTTCGTGCTCTGATGCCAATAATATGGCAAAATTGATTCATCAACACAAACATCTTTAGGCAAATGAGAAATCTTGGATGGTTTATTTAAATTTTCATAAATTTGGCTTTTAATGCTGGTGGAAAGAGCCTCTTTTGCATTTTCTTGACTAACAAGCATCAATCGGAAAATTTTCAGTAGGCCCCTCACGATAAGGGGTAAAAAGTTCGGCTTCCGATCTACGAATTCTTCCATGCAAATTTTTTGTTTCCTCCTGTTTCATCGTCACTTTGATCGGAGTCAATATCTGAATCTTCTAAAGCCTTCTCTATATGGGGTAGAAAAGTTACACCGGCACCACGTTGTTCTTCATTTTCAAGGATGTCGAAAATGTCATTAACGTCCAGTCTACAGATATAGAGATACATACTGAATCTATATATACACATTACATGAATAGGTATATATATATATATATATATATATATATATATATATATATAAGGGTAGGATAGGAGTATAGAAAATTAATATATATAGATAACTATTACTTCTTAAATATTAAACAACAATAGCAGGGAGACTCATTTGTCATGTTCACGCTCGCCTCCAATATTTATATATCTGTAGCGAGTGGCGTGTACGTCCAAAATAGGACACTTGCGAGATTCGCTACACACATAAAGTACAGAGAGAGAGAGAAAAGTGAAGTTTGCGCCGCTTACGAGAATGTCAAACAGTAGTAAACGGAGCACAGTTATCTCTGTTAGAGTTGGTCGAGGCAATCTTAGGCAAACATTATAATCAAGGCAGAATCCAGAAGAAACCGTATAGCTGTCACTATTTAGCAAATAGAAAAAAGATTGAGAAGCAGTCTCCATGGCGACATGCCATCGCCCACAGAGAATTTTACCTAACAGTTGGAGTGCCTTCCTTATCAATATGTTCGGCAGTAGCAAATTAAAAATCGAGTTATGTTAATACCGACAAATCATCAGGCCGGTACATAAGAGCGAGGTGTGGCTTAGTTGGACGAGGAACTTGTAGGGCGTAGCTTAAATTGAATATATAACTGTGTGAAGCGAGAACAAAGAAAATAATTGGATTACTGTTTTATATAGCAATATATCGCGTTCTATATCGTTCATCTTTGTATATAGTCGTGTTCGTGTACATAACGCAGACATTAAGGTGTAACTTTTAAAGGCTCTATTCGTCCGTCATCCTTTAGACCTTGCCCGCACTTGGCCTCGAACATAATTTATGTCATAACTTAGAACTTAAAACATAATTAAATAACTTTTGTAAAGTCCAATAATATCTAGTTCAATAATAATTATATTTTTGCTTTGGTGACTTTAATATCCTGACGCTCCTCAATGTTCCTGCTACAAGGCATTATTAATCGGGAAAACAGTTGTTGCGAATTTTCTTCGTTAATCGCAATTCTTTGCGATTACTTATCCCCCAAAATACCGGTGTTCTACCTTGGTGTGGTCTATCCCCATTGTCCGGGCAATTTGACCCCTTCGCTAGAATAAGACCGCTCCTCGGCTTAGGGCACCCCATAGTAATCCAGAAAATAAACGTGGGAAATAAGGAATGGCAACGCAAACCAACCAGTGCATCTGTATCATCCGGAGTCCTTGCCAAAAGATTACGCGATAACTCGATAATCTATTACCATTACTGGCAATCAGCGTCCCCTTTCTAAGGCTCTTGGGTTTTCCGAATGATTACCTTTAAGGTTCCTCCAATTAGGGACGACCTTTAAGATCCCCCATATATCGTTTATGCCGACTGGCAACTTTGGTTGCTAGAAATAGTAAAAACTTTTTCTAAGTTATAATAAATCATGTTATGGAATTATCCATAACCCTATATTTTAAGAAGAATTTTTTTGAAGGTGTTTGAATAAGATATTTTCTTTTAGTTCGGTTGTTACCTAAGTAGATTTAATTTTTTTATCAAAGTTATTTCTAATAATTCCTTTCTAAGAAGAAGAAGAAGAAGAAGAAGAAGAAGAAGAAGATAAAGATGAAGATGAAGATGAAGAAGAAGATGAAGATGAAGATGAAGATGAAGAAGAAGATGCAGGTGAAGAAGAAGATGAAGATGAAGAAGAAGATGAAGACAAAGATTAAGATTGAGATGAAGATGAAGATGAAAAAGAATAAGAAGAAGAAAAGGGTGTTCAGGGTGTTAAAATAAAGAGTCTATTAAGGGGATTAAAAGAGGCAGTTAAGATTGGCAAATAAGGCCGTAGGCCACACCTCACTCGGGTACCTGTGTAACCAAGCTCTTCCTGTTAAAGAAGAGAACAGCGGCTTGTTTTTCATATATATATAAAATATTATCATTTGTGGATTTAATCTTCACATTTTAATGGAACTTAAAAAAAATATAAATAAAGTACTTACGATTTGGAGAGAGGTGTCGACGCCATGTTGAGGCTCGAGTATAACGCGGTTAAATAAATTCAATATACATCTAACTTTTGTGAGCATAACACTGCCAAACATAGTGTTTTATATAATTGTAGGCTTGCACGACAACGTTAAATAAGATTTTATGGAAAGTAAATAATTTTTCCGACATATAACGAAAAAAGCAATCGTGGCACCATTCATTCCTATCGGCATTAATGGGTTAATGAGAAAGATTAGTAGGAGAAATGTGACATCATTCAAACAGAAATGTGACGATTTTGCAGAGAATGCAGAACAATTGTTTCATATTTCATATTGTAAATGCGATTCGTTTGGAAACTGTTCTTGTACGAAAGTAAAGAAGGTGCCGCCATTCGAGCAAACGTTTCAGGAAGACCAACAAACAACTAGGAAAATGGCAATAGGTAATCCGATAAAATTCAATAAATGAAAAATATTCAGAGATCACTTCGGAAGAATCGTGAGTATTTTCTCTTAAATCAAACTCGACAGATAATATCGATGTGATTCTTACTTCATCCAGCACAGACACATAATCTGCTGATGAAGACGGCAACGATGAGTTTACTTCATCCGTGAAACAAACAAAAGTAAACAAAAAATTTCCCTTTAAGACTCCATCTAAACTAATAAAATTGTCAGATTTTGTGTTGGCATGTGACCGCACTGTTGGTTATGATTGGGGTGCAGCTTTAATAACGAGTTACATTCTCAAGAACTTATCGTCAATTGAAGGCAAAGAAACTTCTGAAGTAGTTGTCAAAGAATGTAATACCTTACAACAAGAAATTAAATCGGATAAGCCAATATACTCTATTTATTTTTATGGCAGAAAAGATAGCACATTTGTTGTGGAGACGATGGAGGGAACTCATTAGTTGTTGAATTCGAGCCAATTCCGGCTGACCTGCCGTCTGCTGAGCGAGGAAATCTGAGCCTTGATCAAAAGTATCTGTTTGATATCCTTATATCTATCTCACAAGGTAAAAGTTCTGTTGAAATGGCGCGTAAGAGTCTTAAATCAAAGGCGCAGTGGCACAAAACAAAAAATTGTTTGTATAACTTTCTGTTGAGGAGCCTCACCTTAATGTGTAAATAGTTCACAGCCCTTTAAATATTGTTTGTACTTGTGAATAAAGGCGCAGTGGCGCCACTGCGCCTTTATTCACAAGTACAAACAATATTTAAATGAGGGCTGTAAACTATTTACACATTAATGCAAAGCTCCTCAACAGAAAGTTATACAAACAATTATTTTAAGAAAAATTACCAGAGGCAGGCGGAGCACGAGTGTCGGCCGAGAACCAAACGACAGATTGTATGAAGTAAAGATGAGGCCCCCTCCAAAATGACTGAGTGAAAAAATTCCTCTGAACAGCCATGGACGGATTATATTTACTTCCTCCTAAACAATTTTCCAGGAAAAGGTTAGATAGGTTGTACAATAAACGTTCCTTTCAAGAGAATCCGGGATAGCGGAACTACCGGCTGAAGAATACAAATTGGCAGACCAAAAGTATCAAATACAATTATGGACAAAATTTTGGGACTAGTATAATTCTCATAATTTAAGGGTGAAATAAAAAAAAAGCCCAAACTCATTTTATTAATAAATAGAATCAATTAATTTATTAATGTGCTTAGGTTTCAGGACTGATTCAATTTGTTTTAAAATTATAGAGACAAAATATAGGATATCTTGGATGATATAGCTCCATTTTGTTTCATAAGACCGCGCAATTACTTAAAAATGGATGCCTTCCTTTCATCAACTGCCAGTTTGATTATCGCCTACAAATCCTTTATTGGATTCGAATATAGCGAATTCGCGGTCAATATCCCAAAACTTTGAGGTATTTGTTAGCTCAAAAATGTGCTATTGCGTTAACTTTGTGATATGATGCGCATGGTCTTGGTACAATCACTCTATACCATACACTACTCCTATATTATGTGATGCAAGGGTGACTCAATCACCTAGTGCTACGCAAACCGTTGAAGTACTTTTCGGAGGGATTAACGACCGACTAGGAGGTCACACTAAGAGCGTTGGGTTTCAAATCCTTAATAATCAAACTGAGTGCATATATGGTTGGCGAGATTTATTTGAATAGGCTGAGAGTATCGTTTCATGGTTAGGTAACAACACAACAACAAAAATATAATTTTATTTACACAGATCAAAATAAGAATAATAATAATAGGCACAAGGGATTTATTTACATTGAAATAGTTTCTTGATAATTATAATGAGGAGGGATTCTCAAATGGAATAATTGATTAATAGATCTAGGCTTAGATCAAATGGGGAAACTTGACAATACTAATAATGGAGGGGATTTGAGTCTTATGGGTCGATGACTTCTAGTATGGTCCTTCTTGCGATGAGCTTAGCGGGTAAAGATCCAATGAGGCAAGTGGGGCAAGATCTGAATGAGGCAGGTCGGGCACAATCCGAACCAACTTTCCGATGAAGATAGCCAAACTTCAAAGATGACGTTCGGCGGGTAATGTGCGAATTCTCGCAATTCCACTGAAAGAGGAATGTTATTTTCTTCAAAGCTAATCGCTGGAGATTTTCTTTGGTTCGAGTAAACTAATGGAGATTGTTGCACAAATTTAAATGCTTGCCATTCATAGAAGCTACCAATTGACTTGGGTAGAATCAGAGATGAAGAAGGATGCTCTCTGAAAAACGCTCACGGGACGAGACGATAGGGACGGCCTTGAGGTGCGGGCCCGATTCTGGAGGGGAAGGGGGAGATTGGAGAAAGAAGTCACAAGCTCCAGACATCTTAATCCGGAGGCGGAGGCGATTCATCATTTAACAGCAAAGCGCGAGAGAGAGAGCGGCTCTCTCACACCTCATCACCGCGGGGGAAGGGGAGGCTTGGGACGAGTTCGCAGGATTGGGAAAGATATCCGCAACGTGCACAGGAGTCAAAAAATCAAACAGGAGAAGACGTCGTCCATGGCGCGATACCACAGCACGTAGTCTGCGTTAAATTGAGAGGAGGGGGGGAGTCAGAGGTTGTTCTTTTACACCCTCCCTTCCATACGATGGAACGTTCCTGAGAGAGATGGAAGGAAAAGGGACATCGCAAATTTATTAAAGCGTTAGCCTGATAAATAAAGGGGGACCTAACCTCTATTCGACAGGCTTAAAAAAGGCTATAATATTGATCTGAGCAAAAATTAATGTAAATTGGAATACAAAAAAAGTACATTTAAAATAAGGAGCAAAATTAGAACTTTGTCTAAAAGGGTAGTGGTACAACAAGAACAAAAAACCCACTATATTAAATAAGTATCTACAGGGACAATAAATATATGTACAGAGTTAAAACAAAAAATATATATATGAGTAGCTCACGGGTTTACAAGCAACTTATAACTTGGGGGATTAGCTAGCATTGTTGGCTAATTCATTCCGGCTAAGATTATCAGCTATACAGTTTTCGGTACCACGTATATACCAAACATTAAGCTGCAGTTTTTGTAGTATCAAAAGCCATTTCATTATATGTCCGTTCATGCCCTTAGTATTTCGGAGGTACGACAAAGGGCGATGTTCAGTCTAGACAATAAACTCTTTCACTATTAAATGCATGTAAACTTGGTAATACTCTAGACTATAGCTAAAGCTTCCCCTTCTATTAGCGAGCAATTACGTTTACGGGGCATTAACCTTCGGCTCGCGTTAGCCACCAGGTGGCTTTCACCTTCGTCGGAGTACTGGAGCAGCACGCATCCGATTCATTCGTCACTAGAATCCGTCCTGATGCCAAAGGGTTTAGATGGATTTAGAGATCACATGAAAGGGGATTTGGGGATCTTTTCTTAAAGGAGGGCACTTAGAGGAGAGCAAATAGACGCGGCGTTAGGGATAAATCCACAGTAAAAGGAAGCCGATCCCATGAATGACCTCAGCTGTTTCTTCGTGGGGGAAGGGGCATCTCGACACTAGCTCCCACCTTTTCGTTCTGCGGGCCCATCTGATTTTTCGAGCGAACAGTCTCTTGAGTAGTAGGGGCGATGTTATGCTCAAATTGATTCGAACAACCGGAGGTCTCGGAGATGATATCTTTAATTCCATTTTGCAACTGCTGCAGCTGACTCTTTTAAACAGGCGCTAGCCTGGAGAGACATCCAGCACGAGGAATGATGATTCCTGGGGTCCAGGTAACGATGGGATAGGGTAATCACCATTTTGTTGAATGCATACTCCTTGCACGAGATTGAGGGGTTCAGCGGGATACACTGCTTCCAAATGGGACTCTTCATCGAGGGCCACTATATTGTTGATCCTCGCACGGCGGTGAGATTTTTTGTTAATATTGATGTGGAAAACCTTATCTCCTGTATGAGTTCGAATCAGGTAATCCACTGAAAAAAGGCTTTTTCACTGACTCAGGAGTTTATTACTCTCCGTGGGAAGTAGCAACAGCACCTCCTCGCCAGTCTTAAATATCAAAATAAGTTTGATACTTCTTGAAATTTCCCTTAGCATTTTAGTACGCGACGTCGGCATATATCTCGAGGCGCTTTCGGAGGTCTAGGGGGTAAGAATAGGAGGATTAAATTTTGTTACCCAGACGGGGATTGGCGAAAAGTTCCTTTAAAATAGCCAGTGGGCCTCGAACATTACGCCCATACAGAAATTCGAAGGAAGCTAATCATAGGGTCCTATGGGGGATTTTATAACACTCAAATAGTACCACGGGTGAAAAGCGGTGCCATTCTCAATGCGGATCTATACACAATTTTCTGAGGGTTGCTTTCAATGGGCCATTTAGCTTTTCGCAAATTCCATTTTCGGCTGGGTGGTATGGGGTGGTAAACAGAGCTTTCACCATGAGGAGCTTGCCGACATACTCCATAAGGTCGGACGTATTTGGCTTCCTCCATCCGACAATACTTCTTAAGAAATTCCAGCCCCCAAAAAATGGAAATGAGGGATTCAGCGCACGAAACTCTCTCAGTGCGCTTAAGGGATACTGCCTCAGGAAAACGGATAGCGAAGTATACCAAAGTAAGGAGGTAATTGTCTCCTTCACTAGACGGGAGATAAATGGGGCCAATAAGATCAATCGCCACACGAGAAAAAGGTTCCGAGATGATTGGGCTTTCTTGAAGGTGCGCCGCACCTGGCCGATACAAATGCTTAAAAACCCTCTGAGCGGTTTTCTTATGACTATAATTACCGGAGAATAAATTATCGTAGGAAATCTGAAGGACTTGGGGGGACCAGAGAGCGGGGAACACACAAAGTATGTCTTACAAGTTCGGTTCCGTCGGAACATTTACGATGTAACAGCTAATCCTTTACAAGTTATAAGATGCTTTTTCTACCACGGGGAGACTCTTGCTGCCGAGTCCTGGCTTTCTCGCAAAGGGGGAGGATAGTTGCGTACCCCTTCTGGCCGAGGGCAAAATTTGTGTTCCGGAGGATTTCGACCTCTGGATCGACTGGGTTTTCTAAAGGCACAGGTTCCAGGGAAACCTTGGTGGCCTGGACCCGGATTACCACGGGTTGTGGTACCAGGTTACTTGCAACCTGGGGGTTCTGACCAATCAATCTAGAGCAAAGCGTGATTGGGGTTGCTACTACTTTGAGCCAACCAGTAAAATACACATATTTGATGTGGCATTTTACAATTGGGAAACGATTCGCTCGCCTGAAGTAATCAGGGACTACAGCGAACTTTTGGTTTTCAGAACCGACTGAGGGAATTAAATTTTTGGATACCACGATGTATGTTCCCCCAGTGTCACGTAGAAGGGTGCACATCAATGAAAGCTCTTTTAGAGAGTAAAGTTACTTCAGAAGCAGAATTGTTGGTCGATGAGAGAGACGTATTGGTATCTTGAAGAGACGGGGAGGAGCAGGAGTGGCACTAACTTGATATACCTGATGGGAGGACACGATTCTAAGTTGAGAATTTTGAGGGCAGTTCGTGCATACATGACCTTCTATTCCGCACGTGAAACAGATTATTGCCTTTTAGGGAATAACGACGCGGAAGGAGGGAGGTTTTTGGGTCTCGAGGGGCCCTGAAATTTCACGAATTTAGGGGTATTTCTTGGAGGGCGCCTAGAGTTATTAATCTTAAACTTGAAAGAAGAGGAGGGAAGCTTCTGATTAACTTTGGGTTACAAGCCATGGCTACTTGCATAAACATCAGCCTCTTCTAGGCATTACTTACGAAGGCATGGATTTGGGAAGTCAGGGAAGCTAAGAATTTATCTTTTAAGACGAAGTCTAGAAAGGACTCGTACTCTTGGGGGACTTTACATGCATCTAACCAAAATTGGAGGTGTTTCTGGAGGGTATGCCTAAAATGGCAGCAAGGGACGATACAGACTGGCTCTTTGCCAGCTCGTTACCGGGGAGGGGAGGAGGCTTGGGACGAGTTCGCCGGATTGGGAAATATTTTCCCAACGTGCTCAGGAGTCGAAAATTCGCGAATGTTAGAACAGGAAATGACGTCGTCCATAACGCGATACTATAGAACGTGGTCTCCGATAAATTAGGGGGAGGGGTGTCATAGGTTATTCTTTTACACGTATTTATGCTGAAACATACAGTTACATGACAGTGTTTTGTGGAAAAAATTGATAATGCTCCCTTTCCCTTAGATTAAAAGCAGCCCAAGGCATAGAGACTATCCTGTTGCTTGAAGTTGGGCACGACACATGACTCATGAAGCACATGACTCCCCCTAACGCAGAATCGTTTAGGAGCTATAAACAATAAGATTAGAAAATATCAGTTTGTTCCATTCTTTAACAGTCCATTCTTTATCTTTAATGTTTTTTGTGAGATGTGGATTCTTGGCAGCCCTTCTCGATTTGAGATCTTTGTCGAAAAGTCTTCGCCCCATTACACGGGCTGAAGTATTCAAGCATGCCTATTTCCAATCATGAGAAAGCACAGCACTATGGGCATCTCATCTCTTGAGCTAAAACCTTACCACAAGGCAATCTTGGTGCTCATTTGAAGCTCTTGACGTCCAGGAAACTTCTACCGACTAGTGTATACAGTCTTTCTTAAGTCATTAATCTTCCTAAACATAGTGCTCCTTGATACAATACACTAGGAATATTTTCTTGCATTTCAAGCAACTTTGGTCACACGTTTTTATTAAAAATAATCATATTTGGAATTTTAAATATACAAACATTTATTTAACCAATTGATCGAATTGCAAACCGCTAGAAATCGAAACTCACATACTAATGAAACAGGACATTGCGCAATTTTGAAGTCAGCAAATGAATGCAATGTTTTTTTCATAATTTTTGAAATGCTGATATTTTTAATAAATTTGCAATAATTTAAATATCATAATAACTATTCCTATCATGTAAATTTGAAAAACGAATGAAAAAATTAAAACTATTAGTCGCAAAGACTTCATATGAGAAAATGTGGAATATATAAGAGGTAATAATACTGCTCTTAAGAAAAAATAAAAGGAATTGTTTCATTGCAACTAATGAATGCAAGAATTTTATTATAATTAAGTAGCATTTTTGCTAAAATATAAAAATCTCTGAATCTAAGGCCATCAAAAAGGGTTTCCGCACCCAGTAAATCTCAAAGTGTAAAAGATAAAAGAAAAGTGAAAATAGACATTTGGTTGCTAAATTTTCAGGTGATATTATTAAGAATATTATACTTTTCATTAATAGGTTTATTAAAATAAAAGCTTCACGAAATAGTCAAAATTAGAGTCTACGAACTTCGTCAAAATGGTAATTATCCTGTGATTAGATGGTATCATTAGATATCTCCATTCTTTTTTAAGTGATGATATCTGCAAGTGGTTCTTGAAAAGTGAGAACGAATATTCATATTAATGCACAAACAACAAAGTTAAGTTCTGTAAATTAGATGTAACTTTTAAATAATAGCTTTTTAACACACTGCAGATGTTTCTAGACAAAAAATGATTTTCGTTTTTAATAAGTTTGGGCATTGCTCATACATAGAATTCCTCCTAGGCATTTTAGAATGATAATACGACAAATTTAAAAACCAAGAGTGAGTCTTCCTTAAATGGGTCAAAATAAAAAATCGAAGAGAATATTTGATTTGGGAGAAGCTGGAATACTAAGAGTTTCTGGGCAAATTGCATAAATTAAGGTAGAAAAT
The DNA here is from genome assembly GCA_963969495.1 of Ceratothoa steindachneri. Taxonomy (NCBI): domain Eukaryota; kingdom Metazoa; phylum Arthropoda; class Malacostraca; order Isopoda; family Cymothoidae; genus Ceratothoa; species Ceratothoa steindachneri. The sequence continues at coordinate 52,176,916 of OZ018331.1, forward strand.
ATTAAGAGGATTAAGCACAGAATTTGCAAATCCTTTTGGAGGAAAAAGTTTTAATCTTTAACTAATTTAGAATCACGCAACTGTAGCTATCATCAATGCTTCAAACTAGGGCAGCAGTAATTAGCTACTACTGAGAAATGGCTAAATCACAACTCTTTCAAATGAATAGTACATTTGTCCAATAAACAAAGAAAACTTTGTAAAGTATCAAGTTGTTTAACATACAACTCATATTATAAAAAGTATCTCATTTGAGGGTTAAAACGCAGCAAGAGAAAATTATTTTCTATATTCAGGTTCTACTGGCGTCATGTGCAAGCTATGAGTTAGATAAGTCCTTGAAGTGAGTAGACAAAAAAAACTAAAGGTAAATTTTAATTCCGGACGCGAAAAATGGATTCATTTTGTCGCTTTCTGTAGCATTTTTTTCTGGTAAATGTCGCATCATAATTTACAATTCTCTGCCAAGAGGAAGGATTGAACTACCTAGATTTGTTGATTCTCAAGGAAAGGTTGTTATGTTAGAGAATTACAACCATTAGTCGCAAAGGCAACTAAATGTGAAAGAGTGAAGTGGGCAGAGTTTTTTGGTGCAAAACCATTATCTTGTTTCCTTTCGTTTCGGTTCACGAACCTACCTTTATGCGGGAAATGGAAAATGAAATGGACATAAAGGATCTTGTATAGCAATTTAATTATCAAGTCCCCATAGCCTGAAGTAAGGTTTGAAATCGCTAACTGAGTCTGACTTGCAGTAATGCAATCTAGTTTATCTATATAATATCTGTTGCCATCTATATTAGCCCATCTTAGCAATGAGTCTTTATTTCTAAGGCTCTTACGAAATAAATCCCCTATATAATGAGAAATAAAAAATTAAAAAATAAAGTTAGGCAGGTTAAGGGTGGGTCTAACGTCAGAATTTCGGTGGAAATAAGAAAGTGACCAGTTTATTTTGAGTGATCTGATGAAGAAACATGTTTGCAGATAATCAATCACCTAAGAGATAATATTGAATTCACTAATAAATAAGACAATGAAGATTCAACGAGATAAGAGGGAAAAGTGTGAAATGGTACCATTACAATTTATACATGTTTGAAAAGTCATAATTTCAGGGATTGAGTAATAAACCACGAGGATTATATCAAAAAAACTGTTTTTCGGCCTCTCTTCATCCCGTCACACAATGCGACTTTACGCATGATAAATAACGTATGTGAAATGTCTTTTTAGGGTGAATTATAATGTCTAATTTACATCTACCTCACACTTTAATCTATAATTGGAACGATATGGAAATAAAGCATTATAAAATCGTACAGTAAAATTTTATTGTATACAAAGAACAATGTGTAAATTCGTCAAACGAATTGTAGATTCAGTAAATATTTTTCCCTTAGCTCAGTCGAAATTTGAGGCGAAAATTTGTTTGTTCGGCTAAATTGAAGCGGCATTTGAAGAATCTGTATTTTTTACGTGCATTGAATATTGCGTTAGATATAAATATCTCAAGAAATTTTATTTGACAGAAAAATAAGAAAAAATTATTTGTTATTTTTTGTTCCTTGAATTTAAAGCGCAAAATCAGCCAAGTCCTATCTCGCAGAATGTTTGTATGAAGAGATGGGTAAAGAATATGGGAAAGATAGAGGAAAGTGAGATATTCATAAAATATATGGCTGCATGGCTTCCTTCAATCATTATTCATGGGATTCATTTATCATCACATAAATCATTCGTTTCGTCTCCAAGAAGCATTGCCTAGAACCTTTCTTCAATGGTATCAGCAGTAGAGCGTTGGTTTGGAAGAACACAAGTATTTTATATTGGTTCTTTCAAATTTGGGGATCATTGCGATAGTATACGGTATATCAATGTAAACTGAACCAGACCAGGTCGACTGTGGTGGCATGAAAATAAGAATGAAATAAACAATGCCCCACCCCAAAATGCGAGGGCAATTATTGTAAAATGAGTGAGTCAACGGTAAATATAGGGAAAATGCAATAATAATAATATATATATATATTACTTGCTGGTTTTCAAATGGGGTGAAATCGAAAATTATCGACTCATTTTATTGTTTGTTTTTTTCTTCAGAAGAAGAAATAAAGAAGTTTTGCGGTGAAAATACAAAAAAACGCGCAAAAATATCACAAATATACCCTCACATGAATGGTGATAGACATGTGTACACATAATATATGCCTTGGGTGGTTTAATAGCCCTGTTATGGTTTACAGGATCTTCTTATCAAATTCAATATACACCTAGCTCAAGAATGAGCAAATATTAGTCACAAGCAGAACCCCTCCATTATAAAGAATTTAGTCTTTTTTAGCTTATCGGTGTGCTTTGTTTAAATTTTGAAATTATTTTCGTCACGAATTTCTCATTTCACCAAGTTTTACAACAAAATATTTGATGTTTCTTCCCGTTAATTATGTAATACACCATAATGAAGGTGTACTCCAATTATTATTGTTTAGTAGAAATTGGAAAATATTTCCAGAATTGGACTAGTTGGTTGATGTGTGTTTTTTAAAAAGTGACCACCGACTAATCTATCCAGGGTGGCAAAATGTAGTTGATAGAAGTGAGCTGAAAATTAAAATTGAACATCGTAGAGTTGATAATTAACATAAAAAAATAGTTTTTGATTAATGAATATATTTATTTAGAATTATTTACTTGAATTATTATTATTAAATTTATTATTTTTATTAATATGTATTACATAACGACGTCAAATTAAAGGTAGCAAGCGAGATCTCCCGCGCTTTCGTTTATTACATTATCAAAGGGCGACCAACAGAGGAAAGAATAATATTGATAAAACAATGCAAGTCACAAAAAAAAGCAAATGAAAATCACTAACAGTGATATTAAAACAAATGATTATGGATGAAGTGTTATAAAATAAATGAAAGAGGAAATTTAATTGATACGAAAATTCAAGGAGCCATACAAAGTAATAATAATGTATGAAAACTGTTGTTTTACATTTATAGGCGAAATAACAGATACATACACACCCAAATATACGCATATTCTCTTATTCTGCGTAATTTTGTTATGGAATAATTTGAAACTCCCGTACTCATCTTTATCAAAACCAACACAATTTTGTTATGGTATATGTATGTTACTAAATGACGTAATTTCAATATCACAATTAAACCACTTATGTAGACTATTTTGATAATTTATTTTAACCAGCTTACCAACCTCCATACCACCATAAATTTCAAATTATAATGAGAAAAGACAATTGTTTACTATTTTTTCCATATAGAAATCTGAAGAATTAATGATTTATAAATAAAAATCTATCCTATAATCTAAGATTTTAAGAGCTTTTCTAATTTGTGACCCATAAGTTTTAGAAGATGAAATAAAATACAACTCGCAATGTTCAGGCGGATTAAAGTAATTGAAATATCCAATATATTTTATTCGTCAAAGTTTATCTAAAGCTAAGTCAAATTTCTGTCGCCCAAACCAAAAAATGCTAGAAGCAAAAATATTTTTAGTGCTTTCGTACTCCCACCTACTTAAAGGATTAAACACGATTGTGTATACCAGCCTGAGAGTTTTCCAACACCCTTTCACCAAAAGAACATAATCCGTGCTACAAAGTGTTATGACGAAACAGGTGTATATTTAACCCCACGGAAAGCCAATTAATGCCCGTTAATCGACCAATTAATACATATAGGGGTAAAACGACACCCTTCTCATAGATTTCGTCGTGACCAAATGCTTTACCATTCTTACGATTTTAATGAAGTATAACTTACTGAATCCACATTAATTAAAGACATTCCAAATTTAAACTCTCTGAAGCTAGGTCAAAAATAGTCCCGATTTCCTAAAACTATTCCTAAAAGATGATCTTATTGACCTCAGAATAATGGTCCAGATTAGTATCAACGATCAGTCGCTCGGTATTTTTAGTATTCGAGTTTTGGTCATTTTCTCTCAGTTTACTACTGAAATTTATATTTCAGATGTTTTAGTTTAAAATTATAAATTTTATGTATTCGAGATCGTTCACAATAATTACTATGACTAAAATTGAAGAAATATAAAAACAAAGGGAGGACTAATCCACCTTTCGTATAGCCGAGGGTATCACAAGTAAAAGTATTAAAACAATAAAAATCTCGGATGTCCTGTCCACACTAATAATAAAAGCTATTAAAAGACACGGAACTTTGTATCAAAGAGGCAAAGAGCAGACAACTATCTTTACGGTTTCACCACAATATCCCAGATAATTGACTTCTTTACGCACCTGGTCATTCACTGTTGCTTAAAATTAAAAAATATCACCATAAACAGCAAGATCCTTCATTGGCTAAAAAGAAGTCCTCATTATCGTCGGTGAGCAAAATAAGCGTCTTTAAGCGAGCAAAGATCACAAAAATTCGACAAATTAACGATTAATAGAATAAAGTTATCTGGTCAGATGAAAGTATTTCAGGTACGTATGAAAATTTTAGAAATCTCATTTAAAATAACCTATAATTTCTTTAAATTTAACATTTTAGTAACAATTTGTCAGTTTTTAGGCACTTTGAGTACACCTTATTGAGAAACAGAGTTGAAAGAGCCATTTCCTTCCACTTGTATAGTACCAACTGTGAAGCATAGAGTTAATTTTATTATGCTATTGGGCTTCCTGTCTTTGTTACGGCCAGGAAAGTTGTTTTTATGCCAGATAAGAATGAACTTCACATCCTATAACACCATGTTGTCACTAGTTTCAGAGTTATCTATCGATAAATTTTCTTGCAGAACACGAATAAACGAAGTTATATTTTAGCAAGACACGAAACTAAGATGATATGTATGTTTGAGGATCCCTCAACTTGAGTGTCAACTACAGATCCAAACTTAAATACTATAGAGCGCATGTGGTGAGTCTTTATTAAGCAATTAGTAGTACCATAATTACACATAAAGAAATGGTGCTCCAACTAAAGATTAAAATAATTAAAAATAAATCAATTATTACGAACTATATTGAATTCATTTACCACATATGCCTAATTAAATTATATGAATAAGTCCATAGGGTCCTTCTATTTAGACTTTTGGATAAATATATATATATATATATATATATATATATATATATATATATATAAATGTTGCGGAGGGCATTCGTTCGTAATTTTCAACCGGGAAGAACATCGCTGAATGTCGGAATATTTTCTATCACACAACTAATGAGATTGGTCCTTTAAATGGTCTGACTGCAACCCCCTTGACTGCTTTGTGTGGGTCGTAGTATAACAAGAAAAGATCAAATCTACGACCAAGAGGAAAGATGACATAAGTGCCAGAATTAACAGGTTCTTCAGCGGCCTAATACTTGAGAGAATGACGGGGGTCTGTGGTCGGTTTCGTGTCGGTGTCAGCTTGGATAAAAGGAGAGTTCATCCTGTTAGACCGACTAAAACGTCATGAAGACTAGCTGAACTAGATATAAAGGATATATCTAAATAAATAGAAACACTGTACTATTTTCTTCTGAGATAGTTATCATAGGAATGAATGCTGTGCTCAGTCAATATATTAGGTTGAGGAATAAGTTCTTGCGGTTTTTTTTAATGTTGTGCTGATTTAAGTTTTTTGACGTGATTTGTGCACATATTAAGAACAATAATAAATAATAAGAGCAAAATTTTCATAGGTTAGGCTAGGTCTCTTAACAGCGTAGATTATTTGGGTTTTGTCTTAAGCTCCGTCTTGAAGTTGAGTAATAAGTCATTGCGGTTTATTTAAAAGTTGTGTATATTGAATTTTTGTTCTGTACCCTCAAAATGGAATGTCAAGTTGAAAGAAAGGCGCATTTTGTACACTTGCAGTTTTTCATTTTCAATCGAGATGGAAAAAATGCGAACGCAGCCAAAGCTCGTCGCGATATTTGTGCTGTGTATAGAGTAAATGCTTTATCAGAAAGGACAGCTCAATGGTGGTTTCCCCGTTTCAAAAACGGTCATTTCAATCTTAATGACGATGAACGTTCTGGTCACCCAATTAAATTGAATAAAGATCGATTGAACGACCTTCTTCTTGAAAATCCTCGTCAATCAACTAAAGAATTGGCTGTACAATTGTCGTGTAATCAGAAAACTGTTTTGAATCACCTTCATTAGATGGGGAAAGTTCAAAAACTCGGTGTATAGGTTCCGCATGCTTTGAGCGAAAGCAACAAACTTTAATCCCCCACGAATGTTTATTTATTTGGAATTATAGGCTTAAAATAAATGGTGGTGAAGTTACAGAGAAAGCGAATTAAATTTTAAAAAAGCGAAAATATATTAAAGATTATTAGTATTAGCACAATTATGGGAATGAGAAGAGTAATTGGGACTATATTCGAAAATACCTTCTACAAAAAAGCAGGCGGATTAAAGTAATAATAATCCCAAACCCATTGACTCCTCCAGGAAATCGAAAATTAATCCAGTTTGAAGCTAGTAAACAAGAAAAAATCTGAACGGAACAAAATTTAATGAAACTTATAGACAGAAATGCAAATTGGTTAGCATCGTTAAAACCAATAAAAACGATGCATATGAGACTCGTAATCAAATTATCTTGCAAAGATAAAAAGGAGTAAACAAAAAATAATTATTTCTGATTGCGATATATATATATATATATATATATATATATATATATATATATATATATATATATCATCACTTCACTAACTATAATTTAAGAAGGGGATTTTTTTTAGTATTTGAATAATAATTTCATCTTAGTTAGGTTTTTTTTATCAAAGTTATTTCTAATAATTTTTTTAAATTATCAAAAAACGAAATAGTGAAGTTCCGAAAAAAATATAAGTATCTAAACTTTGTCAATTTTTTAAAACTCGAAGAATTATAAATGGTGAAGTTTAGAAAATTTATTTTTATATAATCTTCTATAAGTCTATATTTTAGCAACGTGATATTTTGAAAGTAGGAAAATTGAGTTTAGAGTTCTTTTTAAAATTATTATAATTGGCTAAGTTCAGAAAATTTTTAAATATTCAACCATGACTGTTTTTTATTTAGATTTATATTTTAATCTTAGTAGCAAAGCGCAAGCTCCCTCCGTAGAGAGGAGTGGCGAAGCCAAAGCCTGTTTTTTCATATATAAAAATTGTATACAAAACTGTCAAGCTTGTCGTCGTTGAAAGTCTACGTGGCACGCAAAAGCTCCTCCTATCAAATGATGAAATTAATGTAGATCAGCTTCGAGAATAAAACAACGAATCAGGAGGATCTAGGAGCAGCAGGAGGCCCCAGAGGTGTTGTTTCTTTACCCACCAATGTGTGGACACGCCTTGGTCCCTTGCCAACTCCTAACCTGCTGTCTCGTGGATGTCCTTGACTGGAAAAAGACTATTGCAAAGCCCTCTGTGGCGACCCGTACTAGGCGATCGTTATAAGAGAAACGATTCGGCAGTTTACCTGCAAAACTCCACAATGGGTGGTGGTTTTTGGACGACCTTGCCACCAGCACAATTATGGAGCGCCAAGATAGTGGGCTGAGGCTTTCAGACCCACTTCCCACTCTAAGCATCTTTTTTGCAAGTTTTTCTCTATGACCAACTTATTAATTCTGAGGGCATTGATTTACTTCATCGCCAAAATTGACGGACAACTAACTGCTACTAGGTCATCAAAAAATAATCTATATTAAAACTAAAATGAGCTCTAAAGATTGTATTTTCCTTATATCAAAAGAATTCCATTCTTCTAGGACTTCCAATCAAGCAGTGCTCTGAAAAAAAGAGACCAAGAGTAAATTATTAAGAGATATGTAATGGAAACTTTTTCAAAATTTTTAAACCAAAACGCCGTTGCAGGAGCCAGATAAAATGTAGGTCATAGACGAATGTCTGCCTGCGAAGTGCAAGCCTCTGATGTAACTAAGAGTGCCGAAGTCACTCATCTCTTCTCCTAATAGTTTACTCTTGGCCCCCTTTCCACATTGATGCTTATTTTCTAGGCTTAAAGGGGAGAAATTATGTTTTGAGTTCCGGAAACACGTTACTTCTCTGTTTTTCCAACTCAGTTTTCTCTATTGATTTCACTTTCCTTTCCTCTTTATGAGAGGCCAGTATCTTCTTTTATCCTGATACTGATTTAAGTTGAAAATGTATTTTAGAAATAAACGATAAAGCTTTCGAATATACGATAAAATAAAATGAAAATGAAGCCATGCCTAAATATTATTTATTTTATCAATGTTACTATTTTTAAATTCCCTAAACATTCGATAATCATATTTATTTTTTCTGAATGTCAATACTTTGTATTTTGAAACTTAAGGAACTCCTAGAAAGAAGTTGGATAAATAATTTAAATTTACCTGTCATAAACAAATTAAGAGCAAAAAATATCAATTATAATCAAACCTTCCAAAAAGTCTCATTATTAAAATGTAGTTTTATGGCTGATTAAATAAACAACATTCCTTAGTAAATAGAGAAATTTTATGATCAATCAATTTTAAAAAACAAATGATAATATATTAGGCAAAATTACTTGGCGGTCTTTAAGGCTAAATGTGCAGATTTCAACCAGGAAAAGTCTTAAAATAAGAGCTGGCTATTAACGGCACACTTGCAGGCAGTTTTGGGAAGGCAGAAGCCTAAGGAAGAAAGCAGATCATTCTACATTATAATAGAAAATATCGAGAAATAACGATAACCATGGACTAATATAGCACATTCAGAATTTAAGGCTCTCAGTGTCAAGGTAGGTCCAGTGAGGACCATACATAGGAGGGCACTGTGTCGTTTAAAATCTTAATAAAGACTATTTTGAAGGTAGTTCTACATCGATATTTAAGCCAGTGCAGTTTAGGGGGAAAGTTGTGTGTTGTTATTAGTTATATAAAAAAAAGGATAAAAAGTAACCAAACCATCTCCACCAGACAGTTAATAAGAAGAGCTCTGGAAAAAGGAAAAATGAGTTGACGTGGCACCAGATTCACAAGAAAGTAGTGGTGACTTCCCGAATTACTCCAGATGTTAGCAGTTGCATAGTTGTTCCTACTATACCTGCACGAGAAAATGTCCGATTCACTTAAGTATAAGAGTAAAAAAGATTGAAAGTAGTTGAAGAGGTCCCAGACAGGGACTAAGGAAACTATGGCGAAGGGAATTACAGTAACCAAAACGAGAGGTAATGAAACCATGAATGACAATCTCTTTTTTAGCCTCCCTCACCTGGATGGATACTGAAGATAATTTCTGTTATTTTTCAATTTGTACACGTTATTGGCATTGCTACGTTTTCCATTGCATTAATTGCATTGAACGTACCGTGATTTAGATTATTTGGAAATTACATTATGATCTAGTGGACTCCAAAAGTCTCATATTTGGTTGTTCTAACTTTTGTGTACATCTTAAACTTTAATGAGGACTATTGACGTAACTAACAATTTTAGTAGCCTCCATGTACACTGATGCATTTGCACATGTACAAATTCAACGCGATTATTCATGTAGGCCATTTTCATTTGAAATTACATAAAGATCATTGGAAAATGCTAGAGTAATTTGATACAACTCAGAATTAAAACATAATAAAAGTTATTAGCAATAACGAATGTATTGGCGAGCATTATACGTAATTGTCGAACACTACACAGACAAATAACCGAAAGTTTGCTGAATGTTACCCGGATTCTGTAATGAGTTTCGTACCTTGCAATGTGTAATGCGGAGATATCTTTTTCTAGATTATTTTGAATTCTATTTCATGCTCCTTAGTTCAAATCATCCTTCGTTATTCGCTTCTTTGATTCGTAAATAATTCGATGAATCTATCTTTAAATCATTTGAATTTTCGTCATTTTGATTATATTTTTATCACATGTTTTTAATATTTTGATCTTTCGAGCCTTCGATAATTAGGTCTTTCTTTTTTTAATTTAGCATTTTCATATTCAGTCCTTCCATCCTTGTGTGCTAATCCTAATTACTCTTTTGTCTATATCAATTTTCAAGTCATATTGAAATTTCCAAATTGAGATCATATTGGTGCACTCCTTTAAATCCCTTTAAAAATTTTACATAACAGTTGCCTGAACCAGTTTCACTTGTTCAATTTTTACGTGCTGACTACTTGAGGCGTACCTTAATTGAATATTAGGTGAACTGCAATTAAGTAAATATTAGCTACTTATTAGGTTTCATTTTGATCCATATTGGGTAAAACGAATTTAGGAATCAACGCGTATAATGTGGTTTACCTCAGCTATGAAACCTCTTCTGGCTCCTATCCTCTATGAGCACTCGCAAGAAACGCATTGATGAACGCTACTTTTTATAGGCCAAAACCTGATAAAACTTTGAATGCGAAAAATTCCGAGAAAATTGAAAACTTGAGAGTAAGAGAGAGGAGAAATCAAGTAAACGATATTTGAAGAAGTGTAGTAATCGCGGAATGCAAGATTTATTTTATCGGAAGTGAACCGATACATAAAAACCTCCAAAGGTTTTCGCAAGCTGTTTTCACCTCTTAGGACCACTTCGCTCCAGGGGCCTTGTCTATAGTTTCAGAGGAGTTGCCCTTGTAGGTTGATTTAATTTTAATTTAAGTAGGTCCAATTGGCGTTGCTTTTTCATAAATTGAAACCATGGCGTAAATTTCGTGCCACCTACGTTTAAAATGGCCAAATAGATGATCAGTTCCCTTGCGAGGATAAATATTCCAAAGTTATTAGATAATGGCCTCAATTTATTGCTACTATCCAAACAGAATCATAAATCATAATTATTCTGGCAAAGAAAACATTTCCTCCCGTTTTTTGGGCTTCCAGACACACGTAGATATATGGGAATTAATCGTCATCTTTAATAATTAAGAAGTGTGATAGTTAATGAATGTAGATCATCACAGCACGCATCCAACAAGCTAAGTTGTGTCGTGTCGGATGTTGTGCGTGATTGTGTAATTAGTCTGTGATCACGAAGAATATCGTACATGTGTTCATAATCAAAGGAGCTCGTGGTCATTCAGGGACTTATTCCTTTTAAACTTTGTAATAATTATAATACCTTTGAAGAAGAGCAAAAATTTTTTTTACTATTATCATGGATTATTAAGTAAAATTTTAGAAATAACTTTTACACTCGTATAATGACCACTAATGAATCTAGGTATGAATAGAAAGCATTTTCGCATAGGAGTCAATTTAACTATACTAATTATCATTCCCAAAAAATCTTCTTTACTCTTATCTTAATAATATTGCATGAAAGATATATCATCTAGCTACTATTCTGAAGTCATTTTCTTTTCTAAAACGATAATTCATCGCATCTGGTCATGCTTGCCTCAACCGCTGAATGGTTAAACGATTGTCCAAAAGTGTTGTGTTTCATCTAAGTTTCTATTATCCAAGTTTCCTCGTTTGGCTTTTCCAGACTTTCTCACTTACTCTCCATAACCACAATTTTGACCACCCAATTTTCCAAAATTGTAGTCAAAAGAGATCATTATTTTTCTCCATTTTAACGAAATATTTTGAGGAAGTTCATTTGGTTTAATTACTTTTTTCTGGCTGAAAGGAAAAGAGTAAAATTAGTTTATCTCTCCTATTATAAATATCTCTTAATTTTAATATTAGAAAAAGCGTAAAGGATTATGGATGTTTTTTAAAGTAGCCACCGTGCGTTCACTGCCTGGTTGCACAGGTGGATGCCTGCGCCAACTTAGTGTAAGTACATGTGCGAGTACGATTATTGCCGATTCTATTTTATAGATGTATATATTCTATTGAGCAGTAATATATGAGGCCTTCATCTGAAGAGGATAAAATCTAAATAATCCAAGGATTCTGAAAAACAAAAACAATTTCTGAAAATCAAAGTAGTTGACGGAAAAATAACTCCCTGAACAATTGATATAAAAAAAATAACATCCGAGCTTAAAAACGATATAACTAATGCCAACCCATAAACCTCATAAATGCAGAATATTTGAACTAATCGTATGTCAGTGAAATAACTATCTAGATATGTCATATCGCACAACTGAAAAAGGAGAATAAATGATGGAAATTCCAATGAGCAACTAGACAGGGCGTGTGACATTTTTCTAAGGTAATTGAATAACTTCAATTGCTAAAAGAAAGCCGATAGGAAAACCAATAAAACTAAGGGTGAATTTCCAAAATACAGAAAGAAAGGAAGAAGTATTAAATTATTTAAGAAAATTTAGAATTATAATGGGTTTCTCTCATGACTGCCAAGCATTTACCTTTAAGTGATGATTTATCTACTCTTTTTATAAATATACCTAAGAATAGACCTTCTTTTCAAGGACTTCTCTAATCATGTTATGTTGCACCTTTTGAATCCTAACAAACTTGAATTATAGCCAATAAATTTCTAAATTTATTTTTATTTTAAATGAAATGATTCCTCGATGGACAACATTCATGGAGCCCCATAAATTTAATTTGCTTTTAGATGACAACATGTGAAGGCTGTCTGGTAAGAAAAGACTGTACAGAGAATTACAACTAACGTTTCTTTGTTAAGTTTGTTACTTAAATAAAAAATGCTGGTCTATATTCAAAGTTGAAGCAAATAAATTATCAAAGAAGATAGAACTCCTCTTCATCCTACATAGAACATAGAGTCGTAAATTAACTCTTATTTAATTGAAATTTGGGGCTTGCTTTGATGGTGTCAGAATGCTCCTCTATAAAATGTAATTTATATATAATTCAAAGACAAATTTCCACATGCCTTATAATAATTTCAAAATAGTTTAGTTATGACTAATGTTTTTTTATCAAAGCTATTTCTAATAATTCTTTTATAATATAAAAAACAAAGTGGTGAAGTTCAGAAATAAATATAAGTATCGAAATTTTGTGAATTTTTTAAAACCCAAACAATTAAAATGATGAAGTTCCAAAAATTTATTTTTATATATCATCTTCTATAATTATATATTTTAGCAACGAGATATTTTGAAAGGGGAGAAATATAGTTAAGGGTTCCCTTTTAAAATTATTTTAATTGGGGAAGTTCAGTAATTTTTTAAAATTTAACCATGCTGCTTTCTTTTAGATTTTAAATTTTAATCTTACTAGCCAAGCGAAGCCATGGTCTAGTTTCCTAATATTTTGCAATATTTTTTTAAACTAGCCTCAAATATTGTACATTTATTAAACCCATTAATTGTCTTTAATCGGAGTTTAACAAAATATTTAAAAATACAGGGTATATCAGATATACATTATTATACAGTGCCCTAAATGTTTTGAAAATTAGCTTACTTAAACCAGCAAACGACATATATGAATAATAATGTAAATATGCAGGAAAATAATTGTACTTCCATAATATCTTAGTTTTGGGGGTTTTCTCGAAGATATGGTGTTCTACTGTTTTAATAAAAATATTTTTAAAAGAATAAAATATAATATGAAACTTACTAAATACTTTTTATTATTATAACCATTTAAAGCCAGATTAGCGTTTTAGTCAAACGATAATAATAATGATTACATGGATGTGGTGCTTCATTTTCAAACTCAACGTAGTTTATGTTTATTATCATTATTTTTTGGGTGGTTACAAAATAAATTTAAGAAAAATAAATCAAATTTAATACAATGTGAGTATGCATACGATGTTAGATAAGAACGAGGGATTTAACGGTAAATTTTGCTGCATGATCCGAGGATGCGAAGGCATAAGGTATAAAAAAGAAGAACTTTCACTCACAAATAAATAATAATTAATTTAGATTATATAAATTGGTTTACTAATGAATTACCAGTCAGCCATGTTGTTTCCACATGTAAATTTGAAATTGTCTTCAGATATAGTGGTATAAATTCTACTTAGCTCGACGATTTGTTCAAGGGAATTCTGTGAACGAGTTAAATAGTGATTAATAATGAAAATTAAATAAGTTATACGCATATGAAATATTTTGACATGTCTTTATAAACAGCAAACTGACAGTTTCTTGAATGCTCTCGAATATATTAACGATTTCTAACACATAAGCATTCTACCCCACTGACAACTCTGACAAAATACCAAACAAGTTTAAAATATCTGCTATTGTTTTCTCTCTCAATCAAAGGCATATAAGATGAAACTATTGCCAGCAATTGGAGTTTTAGCCGAATAAAAGATATTATATTTTGTTAAACATTGATCATGAGAGAACCAAGAGGGCTGAAACACAAAATAAAAACCCTTAATTGAGGAATTGTTGCAAATTATATAACTTTAGTAGCAGATCTTCAAATTTAGTAAATCTTTCAGCATTATGCACAGAAACAAAAGAGCGCAAATCTATCAAGAAGGCTTACAAGTTTATACTAGGGTAGCAATGGGCAATTAGCCACTAAATATTATTTAAAAAACAATTAAGACAAGGCTGCAATTCAAACTATCCTCATCTGGGCTTCTGGGCACGAGTGACTAATCCTTGTGTCTCAAAATAAAACATTAAAACCAAATTGATCTTTGAATCAACATTGCAAGATGTGATTGTTTCATCATGATTTAACGACAATTAAGGATCAGCAATTCCTGTAAGATTAAACAGCAGCGCGAAACCACTGTCTCGTTAGGCTATTAGGGGCCAACTCCACGAAAGTGGGTGTGAGAACCTCAATGATCGTGAGGTTCTATGGCTATCACAAGAAAAATTGGCAACTTAAAGGAGCTTTAAGTCTCTCGCTTGAGCACCAACGCTAGAGGGGCGACTCAGGAGAAGGGGAGCATCCAAAAGAGAAAGCGAAATACTCGCACAGGAAGCTCAACTTTCTCTCCAAAATCTTGGAATGCGCACTCACTTTCAGCGCCTACAACTGTTAGTAACTCATGGAGTTCGCGTTCCAGGAAGTCAATAACGATTATCGTAAAAGACTTTAATTGGAACTGGGCCATGCATCAAGTCCTAGCTAGAAGTAGAGTACATATTCTTTCAATGATATTGCTGTGGACTTGTGGCCAACTTGATAAAACTGCAGAGACTCGTCTCCTCTCATTCTGCGCCGCGTCATGGAACGGTTGCTCTTCGGTAAATTGAACTGTAGGTTTCGTCTCTAGGATGATGACTGCATCATCCCTACTAGATGTGATGCTATTGCCGACGTGATCGAAGTCGAAGATGTAGAAATATGGTTCAGGAATTGTCATGGGTTTACTCACCACTGACCGAGAAAAGTTTCATTTTCTTCGCTTGATCTGTCTTTGTGCTCCCCTGATGCATAGCATGATATGGGGTAAGGTAATCAATAGCTTTACGAGAGTGATAGATTTTGCATTCCAATATTATTTTCTCTGCCCTATCAAATGAAAAACCACATCAGTTATTCTTGGAGGGTGCACTATAGCTTACATTTAGGGAAATTACTGATTTCTTTGTCCCAATTGGAAGTTAGGTCGGTTAACGTATTTCTTGATTTCATAGCCGGCTACTTCATCGCGTAAGCATAACAACAATTTTGAAGCTATCTGGGTGTTCTCTTACAATAATAGTGAGCCGTGTGTGTGAGACGGCATCCAGAGAGAAGGGATTTTTCTTCATGTGCTTATGTGACCCCCGAACGATTTCATCGAGCTACGGCTATGATTAGGTATGTTTCTATTCATGCCCACCGCTCTTTTCAGTGGTCATACGTGTATTTATAGTACGAATAGACCCATTTTGCAAACGTTTGGAAGCAACTCAAAAGGTTTCTAGGCAAGTTATCGTATGATTCCCTCTAGGTCTCCAGGCCACAAAATTTGAACATGCGTCCGTGGCTGAGTCTTTTGTGACCGATTTTTTCATATTCTCTAGCCGGTAGCTTATCCATTATTCAATGCACGTCGTGATTTAACTGAAGGCCGCCGACTATACTTTAACACAGAGGTGGAAAACCCCCTAACACAAGGTTTATGCTTATTGAGTTTTTTTCCGTTCTCACTTTATGTGTTGACACTGCCCCTGGTCTAGGTTATGACCCATATGCATAATAAGTTCTAGTTGAGCGAGGCCTGGCCTTTTGGTTAGATTTGTTTGACTTGATATAGAGAGATGGTTTCCTATTAGATGCATGCTAAATGGCTACTTTGCTTGCTATTTGGAAACATTATACATATCACTTTAAACTGTCCGTTTTCTTCCCCAATTTATCTAACCTCCTGCATATGAGAGTTAGTCATTAAATTGTGACTTTTAAAATACCCTTCTTCGTGAATAGCAGAGAATATCTGTCCGCTGGACAGTGCTGCTTCTATAGGTTTTATTCCACGTAATTACTGTAACACGCATAGCCTGTACAGCATAGATATCACTTGGGTGATACCAGGAGTGTTTTACTGCACTACGTATGCGACGATTCGATTTCTTTTGGTGTGGCCTTTATGTATAAGCTGGAACGTCGATTGCCACATATTGCTGTTGTATTTAGCCAATATTGGTGTTCCTTCATTATCTTATAATACACAACTCCACCTAAAAAGGAATTATTGCTAAATTCTGTCTGCCTGCAAGTGGTGGATTCGCACATTTTTCTTGTTATTGACCGACGCATCATTTAGAACGCCCAAGTCTGCTGCCTTGGGGTCTCAAGTACCCACACCATGGAAATTGTTCACTCTGTTATGTTCAGCATTAGGGGTGATGTTAGGGCTACTGCATAGCTGTTTTATATTTCCCTTGTTCGTTCGAACCTTCACTTCTGATGCGAGTTGTAGACATCCGCAAATAAGTGTGCGTTACAAGGAGTTACAACAATCTCAAACTGGCGACAGGTGCTTTGCTTACGTCCCACATTGAGAGCTTAGTTGTCAATGTTAGGAAGATGCTACTCCTTCTAGCCATACACAGTACATTAATCGCTTGTAAACGCGAGCCCGTCGTCTCCCTGTGTTGAAAATGGCTTTCATCTGCTCTACGTCAAACTCAACGGTGTCTATTCCCACAAAAGACGCAGTAAATATACTAACCACTTTGGCATTAGAGTTAAGAGACCCTTTCGAGAGCTCGGTTTAACTCTGAAGTAGTTTGCATCTCTAGCTCAGGCAAGAATGCCACGCCCGTGCACCTAAGGCTTCTACATCGCTGGGATATTACGATCCACTTCTTTGTAGCATGATTCTTAGCACGTTATATAAGTACACTACGTACTGATTAAGTACGCACTGATTCACTACGTACAAGGTGTCTACACCTTCTAACGATGGGTCGGATTTCACGATGAATCCTATTTGTTTGAAGTTAGTGGGGATCAACCAGTGCCTATTCTCTATTCAGCACTGATATTGTTATACTACCACGCTCGTTATGGCAGATGACGCGTCATGACGGTCCGAGACATAATGATGTTCTTTATCGATTCAAAAAGCAATTGATTTGATCCCCTATCGTTTGAAAATAGGCAAGCCATGGCTTGCGCTCCGAGATGCCACGATTACCTCCACCTGGAAGAAGTCGAGATTATATTTTGCTGTGTTTTAGGAGAGGGAGGAATTAGTGAGAATAAGCGTGATGATAACGGCGCACAATATCCAACGAAGACTGATCGACCTAACCAGTGTTTCACTCTTACTGACAGTGGCATGAAACATATCTGCTCTATGGACTGCCTAGCAAAAGGAGGGGAAAATGGAAGCCAAAGTTGCCTGTCATTGCGAGGCAACTAAGACCATGCACGTACTATTATATTAAACAGCTTCCTTATGTTACCAACTGCTATTTGATGGAGCGTCCACCTGCACCAATATGCAATGACTGTGATATTTGCCCAATTTTAGTAACATTTTTTTAAATGTTCTAGTCTTAGAATCTTCGCTTTAAATTATCTTCTTCAGTACTTAATCGTGCGGGATTTCTAACGATGGTCCTGTGTGTTTGGAAAGATCCCTGTACACAAATGTGGACTCCTGATAATTAAGAACCAGATAGTTTCCTCCATTTTGTAAAACTGGACACATTGGCGTGACCATTTTTTGGTGTTGGGTGCATGCTCCTGCCCTGGGGGAAGAGGTCCTTCCTCCTACACCGGAGCTTTCCGTTTCGTTTTGTTGTTTTACTTTGTTTGCTTCTTCTGATTATAAAAAAATCATCCATTTCGTTTTATTGTTTTAAATTAATAGCCTAATATTATGATATAAATTTCTGAATGCCCTTGTTTGCAGCAGCCAGATGAGTGCTTATAAATGGTACATAACATACCAAGATGGATTCCACTCATCACCTCTCCAGCTATAAACCATCCAACATTTGGTTCACAATTTATTTTACTAAATGAATAAATAAATATAAAAACTTAACATAGGTATGTAAATTGTAAATTAAATTATCCCATTAAAACAACTTCTCACATTTTGTTAAGGAGAATTTATATTTGGGAGAAACTTATTGGTCATTTGCAATTAATTCGGCATTAATCCCATTATCATATATAGATAAGACAAACGAGGTTATGTGCCTTTTTTTCTACTCGAGGTACCAAAAAACATGTATTCGAATGAAGGATACGCTGTAGTTTGTACGATGATATGTATTCTAGCCAGATCATCCAAACGTCAGCTATAAGGATAAAGGCGATGCGCTGCTAGGTAATTCAGCAATCGCCAAAGAAATCAAGAAATGATTGAATTACAAAAGAACCTATGATCAATTCAAGGCTATTCAATGAGACACCTCGAGACATTACTGTCCAGGAAAGCGCACAGCTGCTTAGAATCGAATTAACTTACACAATTGAGACCAAACCTCTGTGCCGTTGTGGTCATGAGGAAGTTCTATACTCCATATTTCAGCTGCAAAACGGTTACCAATTTAACTCTTGTTGTGAATGGTCCAGGCTTTTGTATATATTCATTTATCACCAAGTCTGCCGTAGACAATGGGAACGGGGGGAACATCATGTTTTCTGAGAGCCAGCAGGAAGAACGCTTCTGTATGAACCCCTCCCTGATGAGCGATTACAACCCTATACCATGATTGAATCACGAACAAATTTAACTGTAGTAATCATATTACTTGGCGCATAAGCTTCAAACATTTTCCTGCCAACACTGGGGATGAATTTCGACCCAAATGTTTGTTTTATTTTCATTTCATCTGACTAAAGAATTTGTTCCTAGAAATTTGCCGCTTTATTTAAATGTTCAGTTGCAAAATCCAAGCGAGCTTTACAGTGAGGTTTTTATGAAATTTTTTACTTGGAGCAGTGATAAGAGAGCATAAAAAGTCATCTCTTATCACAGTTATAAGTGATCAGAGAACTTTGTGTATCCAAGGTCATTCATATGAAGGGCTACAATGCGTTCGCAAAGATCATCAAGGATTTCTTTTCTTTTCTCCATTCTTAAACTATTGACAGTAATACTCTCTTTAAAACATTGACGCAGTAGCCTTACATGATGAAGGAGGGAAACCTCGCTTTTACACAGTTTTGAATATTCTCGATATACAGGAACAAACGACGGTTAGTTTTTAATGAGAGAGTTTATAGATGGAACCTATTTATATGTATCTAGAGGAAGGTGTTGTAAACTGTCATAGACTAGGGTCAAGTTCCACACTTTCTGAGTTTTTCAGCCGAAAGAGATGACGTGTGTCTGCGTGGGAGACTTATAATATAGAAAGTGCGAATTAACCGAATTTTGGGCCTGCCAAAAAATGAATTATGTAGGGAAGTTTCTGAGATAATAGAAAATAATTAAAAAATAACTTTAATAATATGCAAATTAATATTATTTTTACAAAGGTTAAATAGGAGTTTGGAAGCAAGGTATATAAAACATTAGACGTAGACGAGTCTGACTTGGAGTGGGCGTTTGCCTTACACACAAACGAACAATACTGACCGAAGGGTCGCTCGATTGACTTTGACCTTACACGAAGCCAAAGACAGGAGCTTACATTGGGAGGGAGAGGAGGGGGGGCGGAGAGAGCACTTGTTTCGAGGGATTAATCCTTGCCTTGGCGCAAAGTTCAAATAATAGTCTCTTTATAATGAGTACTAACGGGATAAATAAAGATTTTGCTTTCGAGTTTAGAACACCGAATCGAGACTTGGCGCGTGTACAGGGTAGGCTCACGAAAATTAGACGAGAATACCCCGAACTTTAGGGGGTCTGCGAGGAATTGTGCAGAGTCCAAAGAGAGGGCAATAGCGTGTACGACGGAGAAGTATAGACGGCGGATACTGAAATGGCGAGCAGGCAGCGGCTACTGCCTTCCAATTCTGGTCCAGAAGATTTATATTGGGGTCGAATTATGGTTTTACCCTTTTCGCCCGTAGGAGGGAGTTTCAGGGTCCAACGCATCGCCATACCTAGAAAAATCTCGCCCTATTAGCACGATTGCTGGAAAGTTCCTGGTGCGGCTAGGCAAACTTTGTCCGACTCACCATGGGACCTTAAAGTTTTCACAGCTTTCCGCGATGACGGGCTTCCATGCCACCACGGCGTCTCGTGATTCGCACCTTCATTAGCGCAGACAAAAGGAGTCGACCAGGTGTCTGTTCTCTCTCTCTTTCCTTGAAAGGCGCAACCGCATGCTTCTTTCTTTCTCTCTCTCTCCCTCTCTCCTTGAGGGGTGCGGCCGCGCGCATCTCTCTCTCTCTCTCTCTGATCTCTGACCTAAACTTTTACATTGTCAAATTTCACCATGTTACTTATAAAGTTGTTCCTGTTCACCATTTTACTCTTTTGGTCGTTTCATTGTATTTATTACTACAAACACTTTAAATTTAATTAACCTGTGTTAAATTAAAGTATGTAAATTTTCATTTCTAATATTGTGTTGTAAACTTTTACATCGCATTGTATATGAATTCCATACAAATGAGAAATAAATGAGAAACAAACCTATATCCTCAAACCAAAGGGTATTTTCGGTTTTGCATATGAAAATGATTCCTTGATCTGCTTTAAGAATATCTAATCTAACCACCAGATTTTCGGGAAGGAAAATGAGATGGACTCGTTAAAAGAGAAAGTAAACTCAATTTCCGAGATACTGTTTTATCTCGTATGTCTCATCTTCAAACCATGCAAAATGGCTCTTAATTTATTAAAATAATTTTATTTAATTAAATATTAACTTTACCGAAAATTAAAGTAGATGTACAAGTGCTTTATAAAAATTAGTTAGATATGTAAAATCAATATCTTTAGAAGAGTGTTTATTTTAAAGGCATTGAGAAAATATCACTTGGAATTTAAAATTGCAAAAAATGTAAAATTATTTTCAAATTATAATAAATGATGAAATCATAAGTCTCTGTATGTACATATATACACATATATGCATTAAGTATAATAATCAAAAACGTTTAAAAGTAAGTAGAATTAACGAAACTTTTATATGTATTTGAAAGCCGCGACTCTGCTTTTCTATTGTCTTCAACGTATTATCACTCATCTCACTTCGGGCCTATTTTTACGAGGAAATGTTATGCTAGAAAGACCTACATTACCTTTGGATGTTTTTAAATTGTAATACTTAAATATGTTGAAATTAATTCTAATCTTTGCCACTAAACCATCATGCTGTATCTTTATTTTGCTTTGGAATTTTCTTGGTCTTTATTCTTCAATGCTCTTTTTCCTTCAAATAAAACTGCTCTCATGTGGGAAATTAAAAAAAAATCACTTCCTGTCACTAAAACATTAATGCAAAAACTCAATAAGATCTTAATATTCTTGTTAATAGAAACTTTGTAGTGAATTAAAAGACCTCCTTTTAGCAAGGATTTTACACCTCAGACATTAGGTAGAGAAGTCTGTTATTCCCAAATAGTTGAGATTATTTCAACTAATTGGAACCTGTGACCCTTTCCTTTGACATTTTATTAAGAAATCATTAATAACCTTTAACTTCTTCCCCAAGTATTTTTTACATATTAAGGTTAATTTTAATTATTGAACTTATATTTTAATGTAAATATCATACGATATATGTTCAATAAGGCTAATAATAGCCTCGTGGCTCAATGGTAACGAGCGGATTTCTCATGCAAGAAAATATAGGGAAAAGGCGTAGTGGAGGCTGGCGATTTTTATGTGAGGCTAAGTTAGGTGTTGATTTAAAAAGTCATTTTCGCTTCTTTTTTTTATTAAGTAACTCTGAATGAGAGGCAAATAAGTGTTTAATTTTATTTCTTGTATTTTAGAGGTGGGCATTTAAACAAGTATATCATATATTTGTTACCACTCGTTCCGGACCTCAAAATCATTATCAAGGCAATAATTTAGGAAATCTAATGGTTGACTAAGTTCGATTATTTTTTGCTCTTTTGATTGTTAAAATGTCAATACTGGCGGTGTACATTATATGCAAAATATAAGGCAAGTAATATGGCGGGAATGAGAAGAGTGTATATAGAACATCCATTCTTTTGTACTTTTACTAGATTCTTAGCCAAATAGAAATAAATCAAATAAGATTTCACACATCTCCTTATAAAATCAGAGCATGTAGTAATTTTTAGAGAAATTAATGTCGAAATTTAAGGTAATATAATTCACTTTTATTGCAGCAAGATAGTAGATTAATTAAACACAGTTTGATATAATTGAGAATATTTTCCTATGCAGAGATGAATGGTCAAATTTTTAACAATTTCTGCTGTAGATTTAGAGTTTCCTGTGAATATTTTGTGTGTCATGAATAATTTTTTCATAACGCCACTCAATTATTCACCTAATGCCGTAGTTAATAAAATGCATGAAATTGTAAGCTGTGTGTCTAATAGTGAATTATTGAATAAACTGTAAGTTCATAGCTGAGAAGCACACAGAGTTAAATATACTCGTACATTCATGGGAATTATAAAAAAAACCTGATTCATTATCATGAATTATCATTTAAAGTATAAAAGACGCGCCTTGTTTTGATGGGCCATATGAATGGGACACCATACCATGATTGATTCACGAACAAATTTGACTCTAGAAATCGAGATGAGTGGCGCATAAGCTTTTTCTCCCAACACCGAAAACTATATATTAGCTGACGTTAAAAGATATGAAAGAAAATCAAATCACAACCTAATGTAAATCTTTCGGAAGTCCTTCATTTCTTCAGTTCAGCTTCACCTCTTTACAAATACAGCAGTAATCTGGAATCATTTCTTCGTTCTCGAAGCCTTTGTATAGATGCGTTGTATTGCTAATATATTGATGGATTCGCTTCCTTTTTCCATCTGACAAGTCTCCTAGGTTATTATAATAAAGGTCCAGATATAAATGAAGGAAATGAAATTTGTTCATTGTCTTGTAACACAATTTTAATAATTGAGGGAGGTATTATTTGCCCTCCACAGATCATCGAGAGATGTACAATAGATTTAATCATGTAGAAGTTCTATGATGAAGGTGACCTGAATTTTAACACCTCGTCTTCAAATGCCTTCTAGTTTCTCTTCTACATATTTATCAAGAATTGTTTTACTAAATTCAGTTTTATATGAAAACAAGCAGCAGATGAGGTTGTGAAGCAACCATAGATGTATTCCTGATATTTGAAATTCCTGACTCGTTTGTTGGTTTACACCTAAATAGGAATAGATCTATTTTGTTGGTAAAAATCTCTTAAACAGATGAAAACTACAACTAATGTGTGCTTTTTAAATTGGTTGTCGTAAGGGCGAAAAAACCAACAGCGTTTTGTAAAAAATGACTATTCCTAATAAGATACCAAATTATTTTAAGTCGGGAGATAGTTTTTAATTATATTTCTGCTAAATTTCATGGCATGTACTTAAAGTAGTCGCGATGTTATCATAACATTCTCCCATATAACAGAATGTCGTAGAGAAAGAAAGGCTTTCTTCGTCCCATTTTGTAACAGCACTACATTTATCAGTCTCTTCGATGAACCGATAAATAGGAGACAGTGAGCATGATCGCACTCTTGTGATAGATTGCGCAACAATTCATCATTGCCGAGGGAGAAACATATTGGTCCGTTATCAAATCTGAAATCTGATCAAAGATTTTAATCATTTTCCCGATATATGTTACTCGAATCTTTTTCTTAAGTACATACGTTTATTTTTGACGAGATTCTAACAGTTCAGCTTTATTCTACGGCATTGCCAAATTAAGGAATAACTCAATGATTTCTGATAGAGAATGATGCTTCCGCAACATACACGCATTATTCCTCATCGCTACATTTGATTCTATCCTGCAATGGTAGCGGAATGGTGAATCTTAGTTTCATAGTACTGTACCTATTATAGATTTTATACAATACTCTAGACAATCTTTTGTTTACTATTAGCTGAAAATCCATTCCCATTGTTATGCACAAATAGCAATCTGTTACATGTGTTTTCTCTTCCTTCCATTTCATGGGAACGTCAATGGGCATTCTATTTTTCTCAGTTGAATCATTCTCGTAATCGATCTGATCAAGATGAACAAACTATAGGCACTGCTCATTTCATGACTGAAAGTACGAGCTAAAAACGTGAGAACGTACGTTATGATCTGTTTTGCACTACCTAAAATCCTCACTTATAATGTTATCAGAAAATTTAAATAGCAAATAGAGCAATATTAAATAAAATCTGATAGATAAAATATTTTGGGTGTGGAATGATGCATCACAATCGAAACATGATTTGTTTAAAAAAATGGATTGCATTTTCGAAATCAGCGCAACAATCTATATCTAATGGATTTTGGTTGGTAACAATTGTTATTGAAATTCTCTCCCACCTTTACTTAAGAATTCAATCGGTTTTGATGAAATATATGATTTGATATTCTTGTCTGCATCCTTCATATCACAGAAGTCTTGACATTTAGTTGAAGTTGCAAGCACTTACATAAATGTTAGTCACATTGTGCAAGGATGGTGAATATTTATGATGAAGAATAACTCCCCAACTAAACGTGATAAAATTTTTGGGGTGCAAATGTGGAAGATGAAGGAAGGAATCGTTCTGAAGATGATAACACACACCAAAGTGCGGAGCATTAGATTCTGCTATAGAAGAGCACATGAAGGAATAGGAATGAAGTATTGTTGACTGTCAATACATTGTTTTTTCGCGATTAATAATGCTGTTAATATATGACTTTATTTCTCATTAATAAATTATGAACAGAAATGGCTCACAAAAATTTTGAGAAAATAGATATGAAGAAATATCTTTAGACTCTGCTAACGTTGTCATTCATGAGGCAACTGTGCCGGGTATGGTTAGAAATTGTCAATGAAAACAACCAGCAAGAACAGCTGGTTTGTTTGGAGAAAATTGATAACGATTGGGAGTTGCTAGAAGTGGTCTGTCTTCTTCTGAATGCTCTCCAAAGTGTTCACCTCAGTTCTCTAGGAATGATGGAAATTTATCAACCTAGTGAATCTTAGTTTAAGGTAAATATAAATTCTTATTATTACTTAACCTTTTTATAAATAGTTTATAAGATTTATATAGATTATTAATAATTTAATGTAATTGTCTTAGACTTATTGTTTTTATGTGCTAAAGCATATGCTGATCCCTATGTCATATTTTAAGTTTGTTAAAAACATAAATTTTAGCCGGAATCTTATTTATCATCTGGTCCACTACAATTTAATCAACTTAAAAAATGGGGCGTGGCTTACATCCGCAGCGTCTTGAAATCAATCCAAACTCTTCCGAAGCATGTAGAATATTTAAGCATTCCTTTATTTGTGTTTGAAAAGTATAAAGCAGAATTAGAAGGTGATAATAACTCGTTTCTCACCTTTTTAGCCAACTCATTCTTTGCCGATAATTTTGAACTTATTGCTGAATGTTCCACTTATGATAGCGCCATAAAAAATAAGATAAACTTTTATACAGCCGCCTAGCACAATTGTAGCTTGTCACCGTTTAGCTACCAGACGGCACAATAGTGACGAATCTATTAATGAGTATGGGCAAGCTTTGTCTATCCGAGATGCATTTATTTCTGGGTTAACTTCTTAAAATATCCAAACCCGTCTCTTATAGAATTAAAATTTTGACTTAGCTGCCGCTATTGAGAGAGCGAGGTTTCTAGAGCTAGCATTTAAAGATTCTCAATAATTTATTAGTAGTACCCTTTCAGAAAGTCAACTTGCTTAAGTCTCATTAAAGGAAATGAAAGGAGATGTAATATCTAAGTCGGTAAAACCTCGTGCTTGTGCAACTGAAGAAAGTTCCTTATCGAGTGCTTCCGTGGGTTCATTTAAATGTTTCTTTTGGGTGAAAAGTAATCCTCACCGCTGGGTAAACTGCCCTGCCCGAAACGTCGAGTGTCACTATTGCAGGGTGAAGGAACATTTTTTGCGGTGTTGTAAAAAGAAGTCTAACCGATTCCAAGTCAACTCTACCTCAGTGGAAGATTCCTTTGTTTCAGCAACTCTTGCGTATATTCTGTCAAAAGATTTGAACCCATCTGTTTTTAAGATTCAAGTAGGTGGTGTTGTTTTTTAATGCCTTGCTTGAAACAGGTAGCTCTGAGAATATTTATCCACTGAGATAGCGCAAAAGATATCTTCATCACTGTTACCTCAAAATGGCATGATCACCATGGCCTCCGAAAAAAATTTAAATCTAAAGTTAAAGGAATTTTTTTTATAACTATTTCTATGAATAGCAGAAAATATATAAGTGTGCGTTCTTTAGTTTTATCTGAGCTCTGGTGTCACGTTATCTTATGCTTACTCTTTCTGAAGAATAATTCCACAGTTAGCCTTAATTATGGTGGATCACAGGCTGAAATTGGTATTAGTTATTTACCTTCTCTACACATCGAACCTCCGAGAGTATTCCCAAAGCTTTCTGCTGAGTTCAAACTTGTCACCACCAGGTCCAAAAGGTATAATTCCTTTAATTCTGTTTTTATCAAATCTAAAGTAAAGCGATTATTAGAGAATAAAATTAGTGAACCTTCACCTTTCCATGGCGAGCTCGAGTACTCGTGGTAAATGGACCTAAGAAGAGAATGGTTATTGATTATTCAGCTACTATAAATAGTTATATTTAACTTGACGCTTAACCTCTTCCAAACATTGGAGACTTAGTGAATAGAATTGCTCAGAACGAGGTCTTTAGTACAATAGATCTTACCAGCACCTACCACCTAATACCTTTATATGACTCTGAAAAATATATACAGCCTATGAAGCCGACGGTAAATTATACCATTTTAATCGCTTTAATTTAAGATTAACTAGTGGAGTAGCTTCTTTCAAGCTACTAGTGGAGTAGCTTCTTTCAAGCGAATAATGGACCAAATCATAGGAAAAAATAATCTAGAAGCAATGTACGCCTATTTGGACGATTTTACTATTGCTCGTAAAGATCAACAATCTCACGATAAAAATTTAAACAGATTCTTAGAAGTAGCTCGCAAATATGGTATGATTTTAAATAAAGATAAATACAAATTTCGAAAGACACTATTAAAATATTAGGATGTGAAATTAAACACCACCAACTAAGACCAGATTCAAGCCAATTTGAGCCGTTGCATAATATGGATACTATTCATGATAAGAAATGCTTGGAAAGAATGTTAGGACTTTTTGCCTACTATGCGAATTGAATACAAAATTTGTCGGATAAAATCCGTCCTTTAAGTGATACAACTTTACCTTTGACTAACAAAGCAAAAAAAGCCATACAAGAGCTAAAATATTCTATTATAAGAGCTGTCAAATGGAAAATTTATGAAAATCTTCCATCGAAGTTAAACTCTATGAGATGGTCATATTGCGTCAAATGATTGCTTGCTCCTTATTTTAAAACGAAGATTACGTAGGTTCTAGATAATCATTAAATATCATGTTAACATATATCAAAACGAAATAAAACATGATAAATGTGGGAATTTAATATAATTTAATGATTGAAACTTCTCGTAATCAAATACATAAAAACATATGTTTAAGCAAGCAAAGATTTTACCTTTATGATGATATATTAAGCAAAGCATTAAAATCAAACTAGAGGGATAGAAATCATAAATAGAATAATTGTGAGTTGCTAAAAAGGATTTATATTTATCTTTTAATAAAGACGCATTTTTTTCAAACTGAAACATTAAAACTACTAATTCATTAACATGATTTTCTTTGTTCTGATGAATTAACGGAATGTTATGATATGAGAAAGCATTCATCGTAATGAATTTATAAAGTCTATTCAAAACCGGTTTTTATTCGTGTGAAGCATAATCTCTCATGCACACAAACAAGGTATCTCAAGAAGAAATTTAATGGTTAAAATTAATGACTATCGTAGTACACCACGCTATACCATATACTACTCCTATATTATATGGGGGTGACTTGATCACCTACTGAACGCGAACCGTTGAAGGACTGTTCCCAGGGACTAACGACCGAGTAGGAAGTCAAACTTGAGGCGTTGAGTTTTTCTTCCTTAATAATCAGACAGAGTGCATAATTGGTTGGCGAGATTACCTTGAATAGGCCGAGAGTATAGTTTAAGTTTAGTTAAAGATGAAACATCAAAAATATAATTTTATTTACAAAGATCAAAATAAGAATAATGATAGGCAGAAGGGAATTGTTTAAGGTAAAATAGTCTCATGGTAATTATTATGAGGAAGGATTCCTCAAAATGAATTAATTGATTAATGTTACTAGGCTCAGATCTAAAGGGGGACTTGACAATAGTAATAATGAAGAGGTTTCAGTCGTACGGGTGAGTGACTTCGAGGAAGGTCCTTCTTGCGATGAGGTGAGTGGGGAGCATTACGATGAGGAAGATCAGGAACGATCCGATGAGTCAAGTGGAGCACAGTCTTAATGAGGTAGGTGGGGCACGTTTCTAACCAATATTCCGATAAAGATAGCCAATCTTCAAAGATAAACTTCAACGGGAAAAGTGGGAATTCTCGTAATTACACTGGAAGAGGAAACTTCTTTTCCTCAAAAGTGATCGATGGAGATTTGCTTCGGTTAGATTAAGCGAAAGGAGACAGTTGGAAAATTCAAAGGCTTGCTGTTCACATAAGCTACCAATAGACTAAGGCAAAATCACAGCGGAGAAACTTTTTCTGTTTAACGAACGCTCACGGGACTTATTTGGACATAAAACGATGAAAATGGCCTTGAGGTGCGGGCTAAACTCTCCGAAATACAATGTAACCCGAGTATTTGTATCCCCGATTCTGAATGGGAAAGGGGAGTTTGGAGAAAGGAGTCACAAGCTCCAGACATCTTAATCCGTAGGCGGAGCCGATTCATCATTTAGCATCAAAGTGAGAGAAACAGCGGCTCTTCCTTGCCTCTTCAGCAGGAGGTGGGGAATATTTCCCCAATACGTTCACGAGCAAAAACTTTGTGAATGTTCGAACAGCCAGTAACCTTGTCCATGGCGGGATACATACACGTGGTCTCTGATAAATTGTGAGAGGGGGGCAGAGGTTGTTCTTTTAAAATCACACTTAAAGTAAAAATAATTCGTAGAAACCAACTTTCTTATTTTATTAACAATTAACAGCGTAACGATAGTAAACAAACATTTCATTCATATCACTCCCATCATACGAGTATACATATTTGAAAAAGGACCATACCCAACTAGATGTAAGTGAACAAGTGCTGATCAGGGAAAAGATACTCGAAACTCTTTTGTTTCATAGTGTTATTTAATTTAAACTGTTATTGGGTAAATATCTCTGGTTTCTTTCCATTTTCAACCTCGATAGTTGATTTATCTTTTCCTAAGTATTAAAGATTTTTTCATATGCCTCATATAAAAATTTCTAAATTGCATTTTTGTCCAATAGTTATTTTTTTTTCTTTGTAAGGAGGTATAGTAAGTATGATTTATAACAATATAAATTTCAATAATGTTTTATTTAAGCATGACGTTAAAATTTGGTATATAACTCCTTTCTATCAATGAGGTATGCCAATTTGATTAACAGACTGCAATTATGGCTCCCGTCTCTGGAATTGTGAAAATCTTCCAGTCCTAAATATCGCATCTTTAGAGAAGCACAATTCTAGAAAAATAGAGGAAGAGACATAGAGAGGAAGTTACATGCCATTTTAGTTGTATATTTACAATGTATGCTCAAGAATATAGAATAAAAAAACCCAAATTGAAGAATCTCTTATTTCTTTTTCACATCCATTTTGCTTGTCTTACTCTTCAAATTAATAGACAAACATCGTTTAATGATATGAATGTTTGTTTTTTTCTCCATTTTAGGGTACCTGCACTCATATTAAACTTAGAAAAATAGACAGTGAAAACAAATATATCTCGCCTTGCTTCATCATCAGTAACAAATTAATTTTATGAGATATGGTAAACTTCCATGCCTATCTGAATCTTGCCTTTGCAATTCTATCTTTTACCCAAAATGCTCTTTGAAACGTTTCCGTAGACCATTGTGTAGACCTTCCTTTATTATTCAAACAAAAAACCTAAGTTTTCTCTTATCTATCTTCCATTATCTATTTTGAAACTATTACTTCTTACTTTAGAATTTTCCTTCTCTCCAATATATCCCACATTGATGTTTTCTGTTTATCTAATTATAGTATATTTTCTCACCACGCTATAAATACAATAGACATTATTTTTGTAAGATTTCGTCTCCTAGTATTCACTGCCCTGTTTTGGCTAGATTATCTCAACCATTTGTTTATGCGCTTAAGCGCGTGTAAAACTTTGCCCAATTATAATAATGGTACCTACTTATTATTTATTGGAAGACTAGTAACTTCCATAAGAGCTAACTCGACTAACTAATTGAATATCAAAACCCTAGAGACGTGGGCATTCGAGATGTGTGGGAGTAAATATATTCTTCAAATTTAAACTAAAAACAAGGTCAAGGTAAGAAACTGCTATATTTTAAAAATGTTTAACTACCCAAGTCTAAATTTAAGGAATAACATTGATTTGTAATATATATATAATGTTGTATTTGGAAAGAATATTTAGTAATATAATACTTCACTGTTTCCCTTACAAGTTGAACGTTCATATAATTGGTTCCCTTATGATTAAGGTTCACTTTGACAAAACCTCTTCCAAGCCCCTTAACATTATTATTAGTAATAGTCCCCATTTTATTTCAATCTGATGATTTAGTTTGCTTGTATTTTATTGATGATTCTAACCTGCGAGTCTGTCTAGTTAACTTCGTTTTTTAGAGTTTCCCTATCTTTATGTTTCTTGTTTTTTTGTTCTCTCCGACTCATATTCTACATAATTCCTATAATATTGTCGAGGAATAGGCCGAGGGGTGGTTGTAGTTTTCTCTAACTCTCATATATATAAATATATATATATATATATATATATATATATATATATATATATATATATATATATATATATATCCTATTATCCCGAATGCGGATGAGTCGTCGTTCTACTCCTTATACCTAATTCTGCCCGTGTCCTAAATAGGTTTATTGACTCAGAGTGCTTAGAGGTCGGCTACAGAAGGATTGGAATAAACTTTGCCAGCAAGTGAGTTTAAGGAAGCTATATACACAACAATATGAAAATAAAGTTTTAATAAACACTAAAAAGAATATATAAATATATATATATATATATATAAATAATGTGCTTTGAGAGATAAATTAATAAGTAAATCTTGGATATCGGACTTGGCTTGAAAATTACTATTGACAATACCAATCCCTATACACTTAATTCTGTTAAGCTTCGCGGTGAGGGAAGGGGGGGGAATGTGAAAGGGAAGAGTTACCTTGGAACCTTATGTTCGAGTGGCGCTAATTAGTGGAGGGGGTGAGGTAAGGGGTGGAGACGATGAGGTAGGTTCTCCAGGGACCGACCTGATCCCACAGTTCCGTCACGATTCTTGCTAGAAGAAGGCTGTGACGTGAGCTTCTTGTTACAGAGCGCCCCACGCTCGTGAACTCCAAGAAATCTTAGGTGCCTCCGTGAGGAAAGAGGGGCGAAGTGACCTATCGACAAGCAGGATCACAGAGAAAACCCGAAATGTAGTTTTCTCGCTTAGGGAACCAGAGTGAGACTTTTTTAGCTTCGGCTCTTACACGTGAGTAAGAGCTTAGGTCCGCCCTGCCTTGCAGATCCATGGAGTAAGGAGCCTCTCTAAATTGGACCGATCTCCTCTCTAAAGACTTGATGTTTCGACGAATTACCAGTACACCGATAGATGGCAATTCCTGCCCACCTTATTCTGGGCAAGCTCTACTACTGAGGGTTAAAAGAATTCTTCTTTTATACTTGAAACTCGGGAAAGGTTCTCAGGGCGCCAGAAGTATATTAGATGTCAAGCTACTCCATTTCGTCGTTTATAAACTTCCGGCACCTATCGAAAGCAAAGATGGGCTCCCATTTATCGATAAACAGTCCGGGAAGGAACTCAGTGGTTAGTTAAAATATCTGGCGGTTTATACCGGCTGAAGACCACCAGACATTAAGCCGGAAGGAAAAAGGTTGATAAGCGGCTTGCCCGGAAGGGATGTGGGCAAAACTTGAAAGCATTATGCTATTCTTCTACAAATATCTTTGAAGTCAGATGAATCTACAATCGTAGACTCAGCTTTTTCTATTTTTTACTCATTGATAATATCATTATCTGTTCTTTGCCAGGTATTCATCTACCGCGACGAGAACACTTCTTTATGATACTCCTGTGAATGAGCTCAACTACGACACTCAATTTCGCTGGGGCTCGAACTCCATTCGAAAGCAGCAGCAACCTTGAATTTGACGTATTAAGGAAGCAGTTAATACACCTAATAATTGTCAGCTAATTGGATATTACTTTGGAATTTATCTATTTTAATTTTATAAAAATTCGTTTTTTGTTCTTGAGAAGATATTTTACCAATGCATCATCTTTTTCTCTATGCATCATCTTTGTGTTTTATTTTAAAAATGCTTATCATGGAGAAGATTAAACCTGATTTATAAATATTGTAAACTTTTTGAAAACGATTCTCGACAAAATCATTAATTTGAAGGAGCCCAATAGTTTCACAATCTGAATGTAAAATTACACAGCAGTAAAACAATATTAAAACGATAAATTCAGTAAAAACAAAAGAGCATTTCGGATTTTTATACCAAATATAGTCCAATAAAAATTATAAAATAAATATAAAATACCCTTTGAATAACTAGGTAAAAGAAAATATGAACAATTGCAGACATCCTCCAAACAGATACTTAATTAAGTAAAACACGCTATTTTTTCCTATATTAAGAATAGTTTATCACTTTTCACATTATCCGATTCCTAGAACCGTGTAAAACTGTTATTTTATTTTTCCTAGTA
This sequence comes from Ceratothoa steindachneri, assembly GCA_963969495.1. Classification (NCBI taxonomy): domain Eukaryota; kingdom Metazoa; phylum Arthropoda; class Malacostraca; order Isopoda; family Cymothoidae; genus Ceratothoa; species Ceratothoa steindachneri. The sequence continues at coordinate 52,210,220 of OZ018331.1, forward strand.
TTGCATTAATACTTCAGCAGGGAAACCAGTTCCTGAAAAAGAGGTAGCTACGTCGATCGAAACACGCATTGTAGTTGAGACAAGATTCTCGTTTTTAAGAATTCCTTTAGATTTTAATGAAAATAGAGATTCCAATTTTAACATTCCCATCTGATCCTATGTGGATAATGGCTAATTTTGAAGTATCTTATAATAAGAAAAGTTGGAAGAAAACAAAATGGAATGAAAAGAGGAGAGAAGTTTGTCAAAGTAAATTTGACTGGAAACTCTGGCTGAATATTTTAGGGGGAGATTCTGTTCTCACATGATCCTAGGTAATAAATTTTTGTTTTTTGAAAACCAAAACGCGACGACCAAAGAGGGTAGCTGCCTCTAAAGGTGGGAGAAATGTCCATACCTACGCATCTCGACAATTGTTAAATGCCCTTCGCATTATTGGGGCCATAATGGACCTCAAGGTACGAAATATTTGCTACATAGTTGCATATGTTACAAATGACCGACCGAAGATCGGTAATGATAATACTGCCGCAAGTATTATTTTCACGCCTGAAGACACTTTGAAAATTGTGTATATATACTTATGAGGATTTCAGTGCCTCTTCTAAATGGGTGACGACTCTGTATATATATATATATATATATATATATATATATATATATATATATATATATATATATATATATATATATATACTATAGCCCGGTAATTTAACTTTAATACTACTCCATTCACCAAAATGGTAATTCGTATGGACTCTCTAAATCTTAGCAGTATGCACTCTACATATATATTACAAAATGAAGGAAACCATTAATTATCTATATACATATATTCCTAGAAAATTAAGGAATGTTAATAGAATAAACATGGCCAATGAGGATTATTTTTTGTGGTGCTAGTGATAAAGTAAATATATTAAGACGAGGATGAATATCTTTTTAAATAGTGAGGTTTTCTTGTCAATTGCATATGATACTATTGAAAAATAGCAGCTTTATTATCTGAATTCCTATAAGTTATGAATGCTTTATGATAGAGTATGAAATATTTTGAAATTTGACTGATATTTATGGTGTTATAATTTCTAGAAGAGGAGAAAAGGAGCTCCAGGAAAACTAAATTTCCTTTCAATATATCATGAGTGAAACACAAAAATTTCAATAATTAGAGTAATGGAGGCGATCCGACACAACAGAATCATAACTTCTCAAATTTCTCAAAGTATTTCAACCAAGAACCCAAATTATATGGAAGAAAGACCCATTTTTGCTTTCTGGGAAGGTAAGGGAATTAGCTTAAAGTTTGCTTGCGAATTAAAGAATAGGGAAGACAAGGTTTATTTTAAATCACCGGCAATTTGTCATTCGTACTTTACTATAATTGTATCACTGAATTTTTCTTAGAGATTAATTGGCTTAATTCATAGCCATTTAGGTTACTTCAATTAGTAGACACCTAATCCTCCCCTCAATAATCTCGATTGTGAATATTTTATGTGCCGCATTTTTTGCCAAGTAATGCCATTTTAGAACAGAGGAAAAGAGCTAAAGAAAATTACTGAACAAATGGGGCAATATAATGTTCCATTGTTTTTAAATGGTAGCAATAATTGCAAAACTTTTATAATTAAAACGAGATAATAGAAATGTAGAATGTAAATTAAAATAATCACATGTTATAAAAAAGCTGATTTCCTTATGATTATGATCAGGGTACATTAGTGTGGGTTTAAATACAAGAGAAAAGGAAAATGCAAGAGTAAATATGTGTGTAGCTATGACTTTGATGATATGAAGAAACAGACAATGAAATTGAATTGAAATTCATAATATTAATTTTCATGCATTTTAAAGTAGTGCAATAATAATCAGGAGCAGGTTTAAACCTGCCGAAAAAGTATATATACTCGTATATAATCTATATCTCTCATTAGTTCGAGAGAAAGATAAACAAAATCCAAAACACCTCAAGAAAAAGAAAACGGAATAATTATTTTCTTCGTAGTTATTTGCTACCTCAAAACAATCCAAACTGGGGTGGGATCGAACCATGCACACTGAGCAAAAGCTTTGATCACAATTAAACCGAGTCTTTAACAACTTGGCTACGCGGAAGACAAATTTACAACAGGAAATATGAAATAACTATTTCCGAAGAAAAAAATATTATATATATATATATATATATATATATATATATATATATATATGTATATATATATATATATATATATATATATATATATATATAGAGAGAGAGATATATATATATTATATAGGGTCTTTCAATAAGGTCACTCAATTTTTATATATAAATAAAACAGGTTGTGTGTGATATATGAACTCAATTTATTTTAAATGTGAAAGTACATTTTAAAAAATTAAGTGTGGAAGATGACGTCGTTTAAATATCCACCGCAGCTTCGCTTGGTGGACCATATTCGCCAAGCCCAATTTTCGATGACTTTGTTGCATAAATCTGCCTGAATTTGCTGAATGATGTTCGTTATGTTGACGTTGAGGACGTCAACTGTTTTCAAATTGTTCCCATGTATCTGCGATCTAAGGTAGCCCCAAAGAAAGTAGTCTAATAGCGTAAAATCGCATGATATCCGTAGCCAGTTGACGTCGCCGCCGCGCGAGATGACCCTGATTAGAAATCGCTGGTGCAAAATGTCTATCGTGGCGTGCGCAGTGTGGCACTTAGCGCAGTCCTTTTGGAGCCACATTTCTTCAATATCCATATCAGGCATATAATGCAGATGAGGCTACAAGAAGTTGCTTATCATCGATCTGTAGGTCTCGCCGTTGACGGTTATTGAAATCCCATCTTCTTCCTTAAACAAATACAGACCGATGATTCCGTTATATGAAAATCCAAACCAAACAGTGACTTTGTTGGGATGCAATTGGTTCTGGTGTATCTGATATAGATTGTTTTCGTCCTAAATCCGACAATTTGGCTTGTTAACAAATCCATTTGTGGCAACTTCCAACTGCTCTAGAGCACAATTAGCGAACACACAGAGGTGTCTATCGTCGTTTACCTTAAGTTTCATGCAAAGGTGGATTTTGTACTGGTGCAGACCCAAGTCCCTACGCATAATTCGCCAAACTTAAGTCGCAGAAAAGCCAAGTCCTTCTGAACGACGAGAAATTGACTGCCTGAGATTTTTCCGTACACTCTCATTTACGGCAGCGAAGATTTCAGCAAACCTTACATTTTAGCGACGTACGGGTGTTGTCTGATTGTTAATCAACATTTTTGCCTCGAATTTGGCCACCAAGCTTCGAACAGTGGACTCGGCAGGACAATTGTGGCGAGGATAGTGATCATCTAATGCGCGGAACGTTTGTCAAACGGAGCACTGATTTTGATAATAACATCTGACTATTTGCAAAGTGCACACGCTTTCCAACACTATAACCTTTCATCGTGACCTGCCTACTACTACTGAGCAGTTGGCAGTAAGGTAACCAGATGTCACTTCAACAACATTGCCACTATCGCGTTACAAACCTCGAGCGTCCTTGTTGAAAGACCGTTTATATGTATTTAAAAGCCAAAGGAAATGAAAATTAGTAACACAATCCGAAAAACACTTAGAAGAATATATATATATATATATGTATATATATATATATATATATATATATATATATATATATATATATATAAATATATATATATATATATATATATATATAAATTTATATATATATATATATATATATATATATATATATATATATATATATATATATATATATATATTTGAAAAAATAGTGGCTTGAGAAAGTATATGTGAACTTGTGAAAGGCAGGTAATTGTTGGACGAGGAAAGGATGAAGGAGAGACTAAGATACGACAGGACCTGGCGTGAGTTGTCGTCAGTACGGTGGCTGGAAGACCAAATTAGTGTGAAAGTTAGATAGGCTAGAATGGAGGTTTTTATTGAATATGATAAAATTAGGGGAATTAAAATTAAGTAGTAGGACATTTCCTAAATTTAATTTTGGGAGCAGTGTGGAAAGAGAAGGTGGAAAACTCAGCAGAATCTACCCGTATTTCACATTAAAGAGATCGCTCTTCCTGGCGTCAACTTTAATCATTAAGTTATTATTGTTTGGAATATCATTTTTTGTTCTCTAAAACTTTGTTGTCATTACCACATTTACCTGGTCTACTTTTGTGGCTTCATATGTTCCTCTTTCCAAACATTTTTCTTCATTAGTGAAAAGCTTTTTGTTGCTTGGATCACTTCCTTCCTCTCAATAAATAGTCTTTTTAGCAGTCGACAATCTTTTAGGTCATTAAATGTTAGGGTGATCCCATGGTTTGTAATTAAAAATAGATTCCTTCTTCTTATATTCTTGCTTAACTTTTATTTGATAATCCCATTTTCCGTAGCGAATTTTAATTTTAAAGACTAATAAACAATACACACATATTAACAACCTTCCGATTTCCGCTATCTGCTTCTCCAGAATTTCCTCACCCCCATTCGCGAAAAGAAAATCCATTTGCATTTCACTTCTTAGTTTCTATACAAAAATAAACAATTTTTTATTAAATGTCAGATCCCATTGACTAAGTTGTCCGTATCCTGTTTATTTATCAAGAAAAAAGCTGCTTTCATTAATGCAGGAGAAATAACTCTAAGCCTAGAGTTAGTTTATTACGCAGAGCAAGTAGCATTTGCTTCTACAATATATGCCTCAAGTTATGTTATTTTTATGGAAAAAAAAGGCCTTTAATACGTTGCGAATCAAGAGTGGGAACCTGCTTTGATAAATTGGTTCAAACCATTTTGCATCACATTTTGTTTAGAAAGATGGACGGCTAAAGGAATGATGAGAGATCCTAGTACGTTAAGCGAACGTAGCCTGTAATATATTGCATGCACGCGATTTACACGTAGGACATTTTTCTCAGAGTATCTCGGAGTTAAATATAGGAGTGCACAAACTTGGGCAGAGATTTAGTGGGGTCGCCTCGGAGTCTCAGAAGACACTCCTAAGTTGGGGCCTGAAGTCCTGCAACTCTTCAGATATTAGGCGCAACGGGGTTATCTATCAGCCTTTATTCTTAATGATAGGCCTTTTCGGAAGAGTTGCGCGCCCAACACTTCATTAGTGTCACATTTTGGATCCTTTTGAGCTCTCTTCCCAAATTTTTACCTAACCTTATTTCAATATTCGGCGTACTCAGAAAATATTCTTCATCACAAACACATTCTCTCGTTTGTTTCCGCATCTTAGTTTGCAAAATCATGGAACTGAAAGGTACTAGAGCGTCATTTTGAGTTCCATTTACTTCACCACTTTGCAAACTTTATACCACTTCTGACAAATTCTTGACCTCGATGGTTTTTCTTTCCAAAACCCCAAGCCTACACATTAATTCGATTGATTTTACTTAAATATAAGCTCAGCACAACCTTCTTTTCATATCATTACATGGATTGCCTAAAAAAAGTGTTAAATGCGGAAATGACGCCAGATTTTTTTTAGTCCTACCAACAATTGTCATTCAGATCTTTATGTGAATTTAATTATCATGATTTGGGAGTTACCTTATGATAAGAAATCAACCAGTCCCGCAATTAACTAACTAACTATAGTAAAAATGCATTTGACTCGTATTTAATTATGATTATAATTTTTGTAGAAGCAAGATCAATAATTTTCTAAAGTGAACCTGTCTAAAATATTAACATATATACATATATATATATATATATATATATATATATATATATGCTTGGAAATTTGATAGTAGCTTCACAAAAGCTTTTCTCTTCCAAACTACTTTCGTTTGAAAAACTTAAATTTATTACACCAAAGATAAAACTTTTGAAGCGTTCCGCTTTGTTAAGGCTAAATGTTCGCTTATTGAGGCAGAAGATAACATTCGCCGGTGAGAGCAGAAGTCTACTGCCTTCTTCATCTTAAATATGTAGACGAGGGGTCTCGTTGACCTTGTGTCTACCTATCTACTGATTTTGTTACAGTAACTTATCGAGGCCATAGATCCTTCAAACTCTGGACTATGACTTCATTGCCTGAAAGATTTATGGAGAGAGAGGGATGCTGAGCTCAACAGGCCTCCGTCTGCCTTGTAAGTGTTATTGTCCGGAGTGTTTGGGGTCAACATCTACATTGTAAAGGTTGCGATTTGAGACCTAACTTTTTATACTTAATTTTTAGGGCATTTTTAAGGTATGAATAAATCTCTGTTGTATAACAGTGTGCTTTATGTGTAACTATAATGACTCCTATTTCAATTTTACCGGGTAGGAATAACAACTTTACATGGATTTTTGTGTCATGGTTCAGTGAGAACGACCTCTAGCCAACCTGTCTAGGGTTGAGGAAAGACCTTGTGGATTACCTACAATACCATTTGGTAAACCTTTGGATGAGATTTCGTAGTGATGGTAGGACAAATATAATAATCTCATTGAGCAAAAAGTATGCTTATCATTTAATTGAATTAAGTGTCCTGTAGATATAAAAGAATATGTTGTTATTGTAATTATCAGTATTATTTCTCACCTTTATTCATAATAAATAGCTGTCTTTCATAGGCTATAATCTCTTCCAATATGGATAGAATAGAAAAAAATAAATTAATCCATCCAATTATCAATAATTAAACTCATGCATCAAAATGTTTGCTTAATAGTATCGCCAAAACCAACCCTGCATGAGTGGGTAAAACAAAAGGTGCTTACGGGAAATAAGTCATGCATAATTTGAAATCCCTAAAAATATCGGAATTTAACTTTTTAATTGTATTTTTCTTATGTTTGCTGTGGCTTATCGAAGAGAATTAATTAACGACAATTCAAAGCAAAAGATAATAATGCCCTCGGATTGAATTAAAAATATGTATTTGCATATGTATTACCCTAAACAGAAATTTTTTACTATATTGCTATGTAAGGTAACTTACTCCCGAGTGCTGATGAATTCAAACCTTAATTCATCTAAATTGTAGGATATGCTATGCAATGAGAGTGATTAGAAAGCTACTAGAAGATTTTTATTATCAGTCGAAAACTATCGAATAGTGTTCAGGGTGGTCTCAAATTTCGTGTACATTATACTTTATTATATGTGGCTAACGAGATAAAATAAAGTGAAGAGGTAGGTTAAGCGAAACCAGATGATGTACGAGGTTGAGTTTTACTGACGTTTCGCTACTCTGGAGATTCCTGAGAGTGACAAGAAATTGTCAGAAACGCCATCTAATATACATTTCAGACTGAAGAAAACTCTTTCCTAGAATCTGAGCTCGTCACTGACCTCAGATGTTAGGGAGCGTATATAAGCTGGCGGTTATGTTTATTTTGAAGATAACATTGTGGGCACATTTTACGTTATTTGTATACCTTTTTTGCTTCTCAGTTTTCGTCATTTTTTACCACATGATTTGTGTATCAGCTTGATTTTGACTCGACGTCAGGCTCCCTGTTTATCGCATTTATATCACATTTAGTTGTCTGGTAATACCTGTTCTAATGAATTTTTAAATCCTAGTAGTTTCTACAGAAATTGTTTATCAACTTTGACTTCCTGCAGTTTTGGAGTTGTTTAGTCTGAGTACCCCTGCTGCCTGGTCAAGACACTTGTATTTCTTGGTAAAAGGAAATTTTTAAGTTACGGACCTTCTGATTAATGAAAGCTCCCTATTTTGGTTCTTTCACTTTATTCGATCAAGTTTATTTCCTTTAAGGCGCATCATTTTCCAGCTGACGCTGTCACTTTTATGCGTTTCCCTTACTATACAACCGAGAATCAGGTATTAATTTAACTTTGAAGGGCAGCGATATTTAACATGCGAATCAGTATCGTTCATTAATTTCATTGAGTCTGATCACAAACTTATGCTCCGAGGGGAATTATCTTCCTAATTTTCGAATCACCTCCTCGCCGCTTTGGGCATGTTATGTGCCATCAATATAAGGCGGGGTTAAGGCAGTTGTAGAGCAAAGTAACGCAAAAGATATCATTTCTCGAAGAGCAGTTTGGATTACTTCTCCACTAGTTATCGTCGGCCTGATAACCTAGCTTCAATAATTGCCTCAATTTCAACAACCATGCTGAAGGGTCGCAAAAATGCTACAAAGTAACATAATATAATGGATGTTCAACGCAAACAAGGCTCTACAGGGATCATTAGCTTCAATCAAAAGTACCCTTGCAAATTACAATGAACGATGCTATCCAGATTTCACCCTTTGGATTGTCCTCAAATCAGGGCTTGTCAAAAGCAAAATTATGCAACTACACTATTAAATAATAGCGATTTTAATGTATATTCATAATGTACCATATATATTAACACAAAAAAGAACAATAATATTTATTTTTCATATACATGTCTAGGTCCCTCTTTGAGAGCTTTTAAATATTCACTACCTAATTACTATGGTACTTCATTCCCAACTTTATCAGTCTATAATTGAAATAAATGTTTCTAAAGCCAACCACACCCTTGATTTTACATTTTTATCTTGTTTGTAAATCTTTTCTTTAATTAATCTAGAAAATCCAGTTCATTTTTTAAACATGATCTTCTACTCCTAAACCCATTACGAGTACCATTGGTTGATCAAGTACAACCTTGATTTTCAAATGAACAATGTGTTAAGGGTGGAGGACGAGTAAATTTTCTACTACACATTGAATTTAGAGGAACGCCACGCCCTTTATAGCCAATTGTGCACTAAGGCAAAGAGATGTCAAGTGTAATATGTGGCAACACGCTTCAGCAAATATCTGAAAAATTGATTAGTACTCTTGACTATATGTATGCCACACATTTCAACTTATTTAGATTGATTTTCATTACAGCTCTCTACTTAAAACGAGAGATGCCTTTCGTTGTTCTTTACTTCAATAATAACAAAAATAGGGTTTTGAAATCCTTTTTTAATAAATGTTTACTATGTTTATAACTCTCCAATTTAACCTAAATTTAAAATAATTTAAACTTAAAGAGAAAATTTAATGTAAAATTTATTTTCTGCCTACGAGCTAAATAATATATATAAAAACTTATCCAAAATTAGTAGGGAGAATAATGATTGAGTGTAGCACTTTATTGTATTCATAAATCCCAGTCAATTTTCAGGGGAGGGAGGGGGAAACCTGAAATTACCTCTAATAATTCCTTCGCAGAGATTGATTACCTTCGCAGCAAATTTTGGATCACTCGGTATAGAAATGTAACTGTCGATACATAACATGTTCACGAACTACATACAAAGAATTTTATTAAACACAGTAAATGAAATAATGGCTAGTTTAGTTTCAAGCTCCATTCACTCATCGCATCATCAACTAGATCTCCCTAACCACTACACCTCATTGAAATCGTTCTGGAACAGAGAAGAGAGAGTCTATCTTGGGCTCGGAGAGTGGGGAGGGAAAAGATTGCGATGTAATTTAATTAAATTCATGTTAAGACGCGTGTGGAGTTAATTCCCCTGCCTGGGTGAGCATTAGATTATCCGCCATTTCCTGTAACCGCTAAGTTTTCTGTTCGTTTTCGCAGTGATTAACCCCCACCTTGACGTCAGAAATTGTCACTTTTTCGATATAGAACACCAAATACACATTCGAAATGACCAAAAATATTCAGATATTTTTCTATATTAAGCTGAATTTATTATAAAAACTCTTTCAATTTATTTAAGAATCACATTTACTTAATTTAAAATCACTATGTAAATATTTAGATTATCGCAATTTTTTACCTGTAGTTTATAAAATTATAATAATAGGATTTACATGTTGTTGTGTGGCAGTGTTCGAGGCCATTCGCCTTTATTGAGTGCCTTTCTTCCATTTAATGAAAGGTTTGCGAGAAAAGGCGCATCTTCAAGTAAAGCATGAGATCAGTTTGGATTGTGGATGAGCGAATTCAGCAGACATTGTATTCCACATACTAGGAGCAATTCTGGTGAAAACACAAACACCTATGTATGCACCAGAAACGACTTTGAGAAACGAACAATATAAGAGCTGATACTGATCACAGGGTTCTCATAGGTGGGATATAGTCAGCAATGAAGAAAGATATAGTAAAGTGCCTGGGTATGTATGCTATTATATGAAAGTAGGAGAAAATTGGTAGTGACTTACTATTGCAGCTGTGCCAAAACTGGCGTGAGAGGAAAAATATGTCTTGTTTTTCTCCTAATACTAATTTAAACTGGACAACATTCCTTTTAGGTTTTTAAAAAAAGGAATTAATGAAATTTGATTTAAATTGGTTCACCTTGTTTGTTTTGCGATAAAAGTTAACTGAAATTGACAGTTCGAGTCACTAAGTGTATCCCATATTTCTTTTCATAATAGTTCACTATCCTGTTTCTGAGTTGCTAGATTTGCCTTTTAAATTTTTTTTCAACTTATGGAGAATATTAGGTCAAAGAAACAAGCAAGCTTAAAAGTAACTTGTATATTTATAAAGACAGTGCAAGAGAATGTAATATAATGGCTATGTAACGAAGCGGGAACAGCGCAGGTCTTCCAGCATAGACTCGCGTCTTCGATCCCATTAAAGATGGGCCCAAAACATTTAGCAGCGCCCCGTGCTGGCCACCGAATAGCAGATACACTGAAACTTATACCGTCAAGGGTAAATAGCTCCAAAAGCATCATCACGTATATAAGCCAATCACACGGTGCCGTGTACTTTTAGAATTGCAAGATCTTATCATTCTTATCTTTATATATATGTCATTATCCTCCAAGGCATGTCGTCCACAATTCAAGGTAAGGAGGGCTCAACTTATCTAATTACCTACATAAGGAACTAAGCATAATTAAAAGCAACTAATAAGCACCAGCGGTGAGAGAATTATTTCAAAACAGAAAAATAGGAATAATAAAAACTTGAGAAACTCATCAGTGGCTTTGCTCAATACTGCCTTGTGATTTTCCTTTAAAATATTATCATTGTTTTTTGTCCCAAAGATTCGTGGAAGAATTTCAGGAGAAATTAATTATCCGAATAAGTCAAAGATCAAAAACAAAATTTGGGGGTCATTTTAGAGTTCATATATAAAACTGGATTTTAGATTAAAACATAACTGGCAACTCATGTTAGGTAGCGCTCTCTATCCTTTAATCCTACTCTAGCCCTCTCTTGATCCTTTCAGACCTCCACCCCTCTCCCTTCTCGCTTTTCTGTTCACTCTTCTCTTTTCTCTCTTCTCTCTTCTCTATTCTCCCGTTTCCTTTCTTCCTCTTTCTCCATTGTGCCGCTTTCTTTATCCTTTCTCCTTTATACACTTTCCCTTCTTTCTTATCTCGCCTCTCTCCTCATTCCTCTATCTTCCTTCTTATAATGCACCTTTTTTCTCTCTTCACTCTGTAATCGTATAAAGGCAAGGGAAACCGCTAATATCAGCTACGATCTTGTTTCATTGTTCGGAAAATGCAACTTTGATTTTTTCCCTGGTCTTATATTGACGTACTATTGAGAGAGTTACCTCCTAAATAGAGACGTACATGATGAGTATTTCAGGTTACAACAAGTTGGGTTTACGCTTGATTCTGAATTAGTCCATCAAGTGGTTAGCAACCGCAGAAAATCTAAAAGAGCTCTCTCGTTTCCAGCTAAATTTGAAACTTTGTACAAGATCAAAATTGAGGATATATGTTACAAATCAACTACGTTAAGGAGTCAAATCGAGCGAGTTAAATTATCTATAGAAGTCTTGTAAAGATAACTATTGTAAAGGCAAAGAAAGGCTACTTAAGAGACATTGCGGATAATTGGTAAATGAGACTAACCTTTTTATGTCAACGTTAATATTAGAAAGCCTAGAAGAGAAACTATAGTATCGTTAATGACTACTTATCACCTAACCTAGAAGAAAATTTTAAGAAACTAAATAATCATTTCGTATGTCTTATTACTGTTGAGTACATTATGTAGCTAACCACATTAATTGAGAAAATTGTTTTATGCGAAACTTGAATCTTCTATTCGCGCGAGTAAGCGAATTAATTAAGGAAATTATTTTATGCGAAACCTGAATCTTTTATTCGCGCGAGTAAGCGAATGCGAAGTTATTCACATTTACCTAAAATGAAACAATCAAAAGCACCTAGGACAGACTGTGTATACCCGATGCACCTTAAACAAATAAAATAGGAACTCTTGAAACTAATGACCTGGAGTTTTAATCTTTTTTATGTGATAGGATAGTTCCAAAAGAGTTCCAAAGAGTTAATATCACGCGAATCATTAAATAAGATGGGAGAAATCCGATTCCGCAACATCCGCCCTATTACCTTTAGGTCGAAAAATGGCAACGTATTAGAAGCGATGAACAAAAATAGGATATTATCCCACGTCAAGGAAAATAACTTAATCTATAAATATCAGCAGGGGTTTAGAACCCAACGATCCTGTCTAACAAATCTCATAGATTTATTGCACAAAATATTTCCATCTAAATTGATAATTAAGAAGTACTAATAATTAAGTTCAACTTTCTAAAAACTTTTCAATACATTACCAAATGAACAGCTCTTATTAAATATAAAGCGCATAGAAATGAGTATAACACTTGCTCGTTGATAGCTCAAACACCTAGACATAAAGCAAGATAAACTTTCACTGTGCCCCAATGACCAGTGGGGTTCCTAAGGATTCAGTTCTTGGTCCATTATATTTCATAATATATATATATATATATATATATATATATAAGCAACCACGATAACCCGTTATTTATAAAAATCTCTAAATTCGCGGGCGACAGAAAGAGAGAAATAGTGCTAGGCTAGTTAAATGTTTTACGACTGCAATGAAATATACAAAAAAATTCATAATGGTCGGATAAAAGTCAAATGTAGTTTAACTCACCTTATTTCAATGATATGCACTTAGCACTTTATACCTGAATTATTGTTTCTTGAAATTTATTGTAAATTTATTTTTCCCAGCTCGTTTTAGGTCTTTACAGCAAATAAATTTTACACAAGGTACGCTTCCAATGAGGGCGAGGTTGCACTTGTTTGGAAGCACAAAATTCAGATCTACTCATGTTTTCCACAAACCCAGGCCAATGTGCACCTCTATTCTTGTTTTGAATCTCATTCGGCACTGAAAATGTCTTCTTTTTACGATTAGTTCGAGTGCTGACCCGCTCATTATCACCTGAATCTCTCGGCCTACCCCTTTTCTTGTACGGCATTTTCTCCTTGGTTGTCAAACCTCGTGTTACTTTTTTCTTGAATCCTAAATAAGGTATTGCTCCATACAGCTCAGGCAATTTTTTTTCCCTGTCTTTTTCGGTCATACAAGGGTCTGAGTATATCTGCTTTGTCTACTCCGCCCATGAATTAATTATTGTCTACTACAACTTTGGGGACTTTCACCTCAACCTCTGAGCCATCTGTAGATTTTCTTTAGACTCCAGATGTTTCATTTCCAAGATAGTTAGATAATAGTTGAACCGATCGATTGTACATCCATTTCTCTTGAGAGAACCCTTTATCACTGAATCTGAAGTCAAATTCTCTCTCTTCAAATCTTGATCTGTACGTAGCTTTGGCAAACCTTAGCGATTTGGCCACATAGTACCACATACTTAAAAGCTCCTCAACAGAAAGTTATAAAAACAATTATTATAAGACAAATTACCAGAGGAAGGCGGAGCACGAGTCTCGGCCGAGACTGGCTTTGGTGTATAGAAAGAACAGAGAGGGACCGCTGTGATACGTCAGTCAGGTAGTCAGAGAGGAGCGTTGCGGAAAATAATTAAGAAAGGGACAGCGAGAGTAGATAGGTCGGTGGATATACACCAAAGCGAGGTGTTGTTGTGAGGTTGTAGGTTATGTAGGTTATGTAGGGGATGTGGTGCCTCCGCGCGGGCCGAAGAACGTGGGCAAAGGCAGGGTCAATGTGTTCGCACTGGTAACGCCGCAAGGCACCGGCCAAGTAACTACCCGCATCGTTCGTATTGTTTGAAAGGAGTGTTGGGTGGAAAGCGTTGAGGTCCCCCGCGAAGAAGATAGGTAGGTTGTGGTTTGATAGGGCCCGGAGGGGGACTTCTAAGTTTAGCTGTATTCGTGGTGGTCTGTAGTGTGTGGCCACTATTATGGGGCCAGAGCTTGTTTCAATTTTGCAGGCTAGAAAGGAGATGTCGCGTGTGTTGACGAGGGAGTGGTGTATGTTGCGCTTTACTAGGATTGCAGATCCTAGGTGCCGCGCCAGTGAGAATAAGTATGTGTGATAGCCTGCCTTGCGGAGTCTGTTGTTGGGAGGGTGTAAGCTGGTGGAGTTCAGGAGTATGATGTCGGGTCTTTGTGTGTTGAGTACCCAGTTGGCGACCGTATGGCGAATACCGTGCCAACTGCGTACGTTTAGTTGTATTATGCTAATACGACCTATTATCGTGGTCTTAGTGCGCGGGAGGCTGATTTGCCAGGAATCGTTCCCTTCTCCTTGGTTATTGCCCAGGAGGCATGAGAAGCGAGTACCTTGACTCGTGTCGATGTTTGTTTGTTAGTCACGGCAGCGTTGTTGGGTAGGGGAGCCGTAGTGGGTGGAGGAGTATGTTCTGTGGAGGTGGTGGCTATGGATTGGGTGGTGTCTTGGTGGGGGGAGTTCGTGACGCAGGGTGGCGTAGAGCTGGAGGATGAATGGCTAGAAGTGGTTGACGAGGTACAGATTATGAGAGGAGGGGTGTCAGGGGAGAGAGGAGGTAGGGACGGCGGATGGGGGGTTGAGGGAGAAGGAGAAGGAGTCAGAGGACAAGGAGTTGAAGGAAGGGGGATTGAAGGGTAAGGAGTCTTAGGTGAAGGGGTGGAAGGCGGAGGAACCGTGGAGTGAGAAGGAGTAGAGTGAGAAGGGGTGGATTGAAAAGGGAAGGATTGAGAAGGAGTGGAGGGGGGAGCAATAGGGAGCGAGGAGGAGTGAAGACGACAGGGGAGGGGGGGGGGGGCTTGTTTGTCCCATGCCTGTGTGCGCGGATAGGGCTTGGGGGTGGGGTTTTTGGGATTGGCAAGGGGAGTAGTGGACTGCGAGGGGATAAGGGTGACAGTGGGAGCTGTGGGAGAGGAGGCGGAGATGGGTGCGAGTGGGAGGGGGCAGTGGGAGGTAGGCAGGGTTTTGATAGAGGGGTGGAAGAAGTGTAAGGAGGATAGGTTGTTTGGATGGGGGTGGGAGCAGTGGCTAAGGAAGGTGCAGGGACAGGACAGGCGGCAGGAAGAGCGTGGTGAGAGTGGGGGGCGGTGGTTCCCTGCGGGCAGAGGTGTGTACCCGTCGGGGTGGAGGGGAGTGCGGGTCTAGTTGTGTGTTTGTCTATTAGAGCGAACACCTTCTCAGGGAAGGTGATTTGCTTTATGCCGTTGGAGGCGAATAGCGCGTTGAGGATCTTCGCGTCTAGTCGAGGGTCACCCCTCGACATGTCATTTGCCACCGCTGAGAGCAGGGTGGCCAGGTGTAATTTAGTTTTTGTGTTGTCACTGGGGTGGGTTGGGGTGGGGGTGGGGGTGTAGAGTGGGGTGGGGGTAGGCGTGTAGAGTGGTGTGGGGGTGGGCGTGTAAAGTGGGGTGGGTGTGGTAGTGTGGTGGGTGTGGTAGTGTGGTGTGTGGGTGTTGGTAGTAGTGGGGGTCTCTGAGTGTTATGAGCTGGGGGGGGGGGAAGGGATGTGTGGGTGGGGTGTAGTTGCTGCAGGGGGGAGCGTCTGGGGTAGAGAAGGGGTTGCTGGCAGCGTAGTGCTGGCAGCAGCAGCGGCGAATGTCATGGTGGGGGGAGGGTGGGCGGGGGCGGGGTGTATGCGTGTTTAGTTGTGGGTGCCTTACCTAGGAAAGGGCACCTGGGGTTGATGGCGACGTGATCGCTGCCACAATTTGCACAGCGGGCTGTGGTGGAGGTGCAAGACGTGTAGTGGCGACCCACTACACTGCACTTAGAGTAGATTAGGTCTGCAGAGCATGTGCTGGTGCTGTGTCCGGTTTTGTAGCACCGGTGGCATTGTGTGGGTCTTATGTTATGCTGCTCTTCTATGTGTTAAGGGTTTGTGAGGGTGCCGTAGACCTTGATACCTTGGTCTAGCAGCATGTTTTTTGTGTTGTCACTGGATAGTGTTATTACTGCCCAGTTCTTTGACCTTTTGAAGTAAAGTTCCTTGATGACCTCCTCCCCGTTCTCCTGACGGAGGAACGAGCGGAGGTCCTCGTTGGTAAAGGCCAACCACAGAGGGTGGGTCCTTGTGACTCGTATCTGGTATCTTTTTATGACACCGTCAGCGAGTCTAGTCTGTAGGTTATGTGTGTTGAGTGTAGTGGTGGCCTTTTCGTGGAAAGTTAGCGCGGCCTCCTGGTAGCGGAAGACGAGCTTGTGGCCTGTGCGTAGTTTTATGTGTTTGTGATCGGTGTATCGTGAGTGGAGGCTAGGTTTAGTAATGTGTGGTGGTCGATTGTGTCTGGTGTTGAATCTGTTGTGTGTGTAAGTATAAGGTGTGATGTGTTTGCCATTATTTTGGTTAAGTTTTTAACTTTCTTTCTTAGTTTTGGGCGAACCCTCGCCCCGCCGATGAGGACCCCGTGAACATGAGTCAGATGTGGTGAAGGGTGATAAATGAGTATGGACCTGGTTGGGCTCCTCAGAGGGTGTAAAAACATGGCGGACATAATGATGACTGAAGCCAGAATCAACTGACTCCAGTCGGGGTGCCTTTCCCTCTATTGGGTTTTGGTTATTTAACAGTTACGTTCGACATCCAACAGAGACGGAAGAGTCTCCCTCTGTGGTCCTGGACGGTGGCCGCAGGGTAGGTTGTTATACCTCTCCGCGTTTGTAACTGAATCCGAAACCAGGTTGCTTCTTCCTCTGGGTTCCGCAGCGGGGTAAGCCTCAGACCTCCTTTCCCCAGAGTTTTCAATTATGCCTTTTCTAAGTAGAACGGCATAGTTTCAACGAAGCTATATGTGTAGAGTCACGTTCGCGGAGCCAGACATCACGGCGGAGAAGGGATCGGGGGGGGGGGGAAGGTAGCACGTCATAACAGGATGACGTGCCAGGGAAAAAAAATGAATTTTTATTCGGGGGTGGGGCAGGAGCAGGGGGTGACTTAAGGTCCTATTTAGGTCCGGGGGTATCTGGTAGGTTAATGAGAATCTGGTCCTCGAGAAAAATCGTTGGTGAACAGGAGTGTCCTGGAGTTGACTTGCCCTGGACGTTTTCTCCTTTTGCTGGCTAAAACTTCTCTTAGGTGGTAGAGTTCACGTAAAATTTGATCGCTGTATGTCGGCCGGCCGAGAACCGAACGACAGCTTATATACTCCGTCGCGAGTGACGTCACCGCTAACCAGCGCGTAATCCACGCGACGGAGCGTCAGCGAGGTTCGACTCGGACGGCACTCACGTGACCGTCGGCCTATGGCAGCAGAATGTAAATATGGTACATGTCAAGAATAAATGAATTAATAAATGGTAACAAGGAGGAAAGCAGAGCGCCCTTGTTAAGCAAGGAAACGTTCGCAGGGGAATCGGAAAACAGGAGATAATTATGGCGATTAAGATACAGGTTTAATAAAGCTGCAAATTCAGCTTTGACAGCATGGGTAGGGGCTGACGAAAGTAACGAATCCAGCCTCTGGTCGATCACCCATCCCAACATCCAGGGAGTGGCTTTCGCTGAAAGCAAGGGGGAGCAAGGCAGGGGCCCACCTGACTCGTGCCCTGGCCCAGGTGACCTGTCCGGCAGGTAGGAGGACCGCCAGAAGGGCGACCCGGGAGGAACGCGCTTAGGCCAACTGGGTCCAGAAGCGCAGAAGGCCAATGGCCATGGCCACGAACGTAATAGTGGTCATTTGACTAAGTGAAACAAAATTGCTAGATATTCGACACCCTAAATGAAATTTCCTATGTTTGGTTAAAGCAAATTGATGTAAATTTTTTTTATATTTTCAATGCCTCAGACAGAGCAGGAAAAATTATTTGATTGTAACGAAGTCAACAAGAAATTGCTGGATTGCAGATCAGAGGATTGTTTTGGGGTTGAAGTTGTAAAAGAAAACGATGTAATACAAATAAGTGTGGGAGAAGTTATGTTAAAAAAGGTCAAATAGATTCTGGAAAGATAAGTTGATTGGATGAGTTTAAGGAATACGAAAAAGAAAGGAAATGGGAAATAATTAAATTAAAATAAAGCAAACCAAATGAGTCGGATATATATGTATATATATATATATATATATATATATATATATATATATATATATATATATATATATATATATATATATATATATATATATAAGTCAGGTTCTACGATGAATATAATAAAAGGTTTTAACAAAAATCCAGAAATAATGAATAATGCTTCTCAGTTTCTCTCTTAAAAGTGATGGAACTCAAAAAATATTGTAATTAAAACCTTAATCCCGAAATTACCCAGAGCAGGCAGTACAATGCTCTTTTATAGAGTAACATGAAAATAATTATAAATTATGTGTAAATTTAAATTAATGTAACCATATAAATTAGGAGTAAAGGATATAATATGCACATTAAAGCACCTATTAATTAAAATAAGTATTAACTTCTAAGTTAAATTAAGTGATTTTACGGAAAATGGTAAAGAATAAGAATAAGAAATGTGGCAAAATCATTGGCATGTATTACTCCTTAATTCTACAGTTACCATCTGCTTCTATTAAGTAATGGAAAGAGAATAGGAGTAGAAGCAGTTTTTTAATCCCTACGGCCACTCGCTCTTCTCAAATATATTGTGAGATAGCTTTTACGGTAATCTTAGGTCCAATTCCAAAATAATTAAATGTAATCAATAAAAACAAATTATGGTCCGTGTGGCCTTTCTGAATAAAAACGCTTTGACTGGATTCGAAAAACATGTATATTCAGTAAAGACCGCACCACCAAATACTGCGAAGGATTGGGAATTTATTGAATTGTCTCAGGGTACAGTTATTTTCCTCGCAGATTGAAATATTTTTTAATACATAATAAAACCATATCCCAAATAGACGCTTGCGAAGACATTTAATTGTCTGTTTTTTTCTTTCTCTCGCTAACTCTTGACTCAATCCATTCAGAGGAAGATTAGTACTATCTATATGTCTGTATTCCTCCCCTTTTTGTTTCTCTTGCTGTCTTTTGGCAGCATAAAAAAGATTTTTGCATTTTCCTTCTGTCATTTCGAAATTCACCAAAAAGCTAAGATATTATCATTGAAATCCTGTTGTTTTTTTCTCAGTCGCTTTTCAGAGATCCAATATCAACATCAAAAACCCACAATATCATTGAAATAAAGCTCCAAACTTCCATTTCTTTTGTTCAACCTCTCTTATCAGAACAGAAATATGAGGTGAGTGCATAATTATTTGTTATTAAATTTATGCTAAATTAGCGCAGCAATGTCTACTTAAAAGATATTAAAAGTTATTTTAAGAATCTGTTGAACTAAGCTGAAAATACAATAAGAGATTTTTAATGTTTCAAAACTTTTTCCATGGCCAGGTGTGGTATATAACTTTGTTACCTTTAAAAATGAATCACTTTTTATGATTGAAGTTCCAGTCCTTTTCAGCTTTCTATACAAGAAATAAAGTTAATATGCAATCGAAAGGCATTATTCTATACAAATCTCTTTCCTAGTTTATTAAATTTTATTTCTTTAGATTTAAATGTTCTTTCAGTGTTATTTAAAAAATCTCATCAAGGATAATTCTCTACTACTAAACCTAGACATTCTAAATGCGAGCACCTGTTTGGCGATTATGTCATCCCTGAGGTTTTATTAACTACATAAAATTATTTCCTACATAAAAAGTGTTTTATATTCCTTTATTTCATATGATATTTTTTATTACTGAGAAGAAAGTACTTTCTTTTACTCTGAATAGTTTATTTTTTCTCCCTTTCGCGACAGTACATTTCCATTGTTCTGGTTTTGTTAAGCGAACGCTGGCCGGATGCTGGAGCTGTTGCTTCAATGAAAACAAGTTGAGAAATTCATTGCCAAGCATTTATAGCTTCAGACTTAATACCGCTGTGAAGCTGCGTGATCCCAATCTAGCCCTTGTTACAATTCGCTAAAACTTGAATTGTGAAAGCAACCTCTCAATATATGAGCCTCTTGGCGGCAGCACATTCTAGCTATATTTATTTAGTCGTTAATATTTATTCGTCCAAATTTTAACATATAAATATATATAACGTAAAATGGCGGAAGGACTAAACGTAATTACAGGCAAAATAAGAAGTTTGAAGCACGAATTTCCACCAGTGAAATTTATGGCTACCTATCTTCTGGGACCTACGGAAAATGAGAACATTATAAAATAAGATCTAAGTAAGATCTTATTTGATATTTTGAAAGGGGGCGAAATTTAGTTTACGGTTCCTATTTAAAATTATTTTAATTGGCGAAGTTCAGAAAATTTATAAAAATCTAACCATGGCTACTTTTTGGGGATCTTAAATTTTAATCGTAGTAGGGTATCGCAAGCCCCCCCCCCCGTAGGGAGGACTAGCGAAACCATTGCCTGGTTTATTAATAAAATGGGTTGCCTCTCAGTCTTTCAAAAATACGCCGTTAAATTATCATGCAAACTTACCAAACAAAATTCAACGTTCGATTATTTATATGATAAAATATAATAGTTTAAAAAATGTTGGCAATCAATATCTATAAATATTATCCATCCACCCTCATTTTTAGATCGCATTCCAATAAAATAATCTCATCTTATTAAAAAATGCAAGGACGCAAATCGACGATAAATCCATACCAACGACCAAGTTACTTTATCGTTCACCGAATATAAGTTAAGCAACTACCGTGTCTTTACTATTGAATTCTTTAGCTTAAGTCAGTTACGATTTTAAATTAATTTATTTTCACTGCCAATCAAATCGGTTCAGGTCAATTAATAAATTTAGCCTTCTCAATTCTCCAGCCTTCAACTCGTTAAGTTCAAATCGCTAAATTACAAAGAAATAATTTAGACATGAATCGTGATTCGCTAAAAAGAGCATATTTACATAGCAAATGTTCTCATCAAACAAGACGTGTTTTGATTTCCAACAGAGTCTTGACGAAGAAAGCCACTAGATTAAATATGTACCTATTTACTTATATATGTATCCATGTGACTAACGGCTTAGCTTATTGGAATTATCTTGCTGATTCTAGCGAAGTTAAGCAACATAAGGTGTTAGACTTCGGATGGTGTTCGATTTCAGTCGACTTCCCAGTGGCTACCATATGCTGAAGTTACAAACTGATGAATAGTTTGCAAAGAAAAGAAATTAATTTGAAGGGAGGTGGAATAATGTTGTGAAAAATGCGGTATACATATATTAGATTCAAAGTAGGTATTGCCTTTTTATCTATAATTTGATATATTTTTTTTTGCTTTTTTTAATGAATTGAGAAAAGGGTATACCCTCCTGTAGTTACAAGAAGAGAAAATGGAATGTAAATTTGTCATGTGACAATAATTAAAAATATAAAATTAATGGAAAGAGGAACGCATAATAAAGTAGTTTATAATAATGATGTGTTGTATCTTTTCCGATATCTTTCTCTAGCAATAATAGCTAAAATGTTTCATGGAATCGAAGCACTTAATAAAAACAGCTAAATATTCCATGTCGAAATTTATTACAAAATACAATCATCTTCTGGGGAAAGGGCCTGCCAAATAAGCACTTTGAGGGAAGGGAGTGGCAGACAAAATCACCTTACGATGAGAAGGAATTACAGACAATCGCATTCGAGGAGAGATAGTGGAAGAGGAAATCGAAATGTGAATGTATATCAGGTGTCAATTCGAGGAAAAAAAATGGGATTCATTATATTTACAAAGTAGAAAATAGAATTTAAAATGGTAATAGCATTTAGTTAATTTTGAAGGGGTAAAAAACACTTAAAAAAAGCACGAAAGTCTGTAGCTATTGCTTGTTTAAAGGTTATTTCCATTATTATGAATGGTGGCGTAAATCAGTTATTGATAATACTAAAGAGCACAAGAGGAAGGTGTCAACAGGTACAGGATTTTCCAAAGGATGGTTTACGGAATGCATAAATGGCGGTATTGGCTTAGGACTTTCGTACATTGTTAATTTAATACACTATGAGAGTATGATAGATTTAGAGTAAAAAGAATTCAAAGTATGATGTATTTGAATATGAAAAACCTTTTTGGCTTATTCTTCTACAATGCCATAAATTAGTTCATGTTCTTCGTGAAAAACAAAAAATTACCTTAATATATTTTGGATTGATCTACTAAATTTTTACTTCAACCACTACTTTAGGAATATCATTTGCCTAAATTGCAATCCCTTTTTGGAATAAACTTACGAATCAAGACTCAATGATTATCTCAGAAATGCAGTTTGGTTTGGTTTGTCATTAAACAAATAAATTCTAATTATACTTGTAGAGATATACGAGTTAACCGAGGCACTTAAGAAATTGCGAGTATATATATTTATATATATATCGATGTCGTTCTCATGGCGAAGAAAAACAATGAAGGAAATACAAACGCACGTGAGTTTCTCCAAGCCACTCTGCCCAGTCTCCGGGAACATACAAGTACGATAAAAATGCTAAATTTAGGAGACAGTTATTCCTTACCTCTGCTCAAAAGGCCTACCCTCCGAGGGAGTATTTATAAACAAACAGGTTAAAAATTTATACTTTCGATCTCGTTTTACGCTCTCCCAGAGCGTCACGACGGCAAGCACGGCTGAATTGATACCCACTTCTGTCGATTCAACATGAGATCAGGTTTCCCTAAGTTCAAAATGGGTAGGAAGAGAAATAACAGATGCCCAAAAGCCAGGGCACCCTTGGGTCTCACCTTGCTATTTCTTTCCCCTCACATTATCCATTACCCCGCGGGAGTAAGTCGAGTATAAAACGGTTCGTCAGGAGAAAAATAGAGGATTTTTCGTTTCGTCACAACATCAATAAGAACATGCCGGGATAGAATTCCTGCAGCAAGTTAAGAAGGACTTTCATTTTATTAAGCAATACCAGATTGCACCAAGTATAATCGGCACAGTTTGATTACCAAAGATCATCAAGTTATCTTACCTCCAAGTACCGTCGCCACCGTTCGATTACCAAAGATCGTCAAGTGAGCTTATCATATCTAAGTTTCACACCCCAAACTAGATAGATTTCTCACCCAAAAGCGAAGCTCGACAAGCGAATCCAAATCGGTAGAAAATCATACAGCCATCTTCAAGCTTAGTCGGAGAGAACGCTCGACGAATCGCCTCTTCAATCGCCGTTTTGTTATGATTCCTTGTTCTCCACTGACTCGAAATTCCGCGTGACGTCACCCGTCCACCCATTGTTCTAAGTAACGTCCTCTATTGAGAAGCAAATAAACTACACTCACGACGCCTCTCTTGACAAGATTCGAATAAAAGTATTTCCTTTGGATTCTCTGGGTAAACCCGACTACCTCATGTGAGTAATCAATTCTATTTTTATGTCTCCATCTGTTTAATGTTGATTATTTTTATATCTCAAAGACAAATTTTTTTAAAGTAAATTGTTCTTCCTTAAAGCAACCAGAAACCGAATGTCGGTAACATGACTTAAGAACCATTTTTGAATTGTATTTTGTGCGTGTATATATTAATTTTTGTTTGAGTTGATTAATGTAAGTAAAGGTCTATTTTGGTTGTAGTATTTAAATTATCTTTGAACGAGTTGCGTTGGCAGTATTTAGTATATTAAAGAGAGAACTCCCCTTTATATTCATTCAATAGAATAAAAATAAGAAAAGCGCTCTTAGAGATCTATTCTGAAGAGATCACTGGAAGTAAGAACTTACGACCCACTTTATTAATCATAATAATGAATAAAAACTATAATCTCGGCTAACCCACGATAATACTCAATATATTTCATTTTATTTAAATTTAATTCCATTTATTTGTAGAAAAAATATATTTTTTATGTTTACCTTAAAAGTGATATTTATAGTATATCATACTAAATATTACTAAATCCTTAGAACAATTAATTTAGCCAAATATTAGTTAACAACGCTATTTTGTTGGCTTTTCTGTTCTGTTATTATAAACGCATCAAAGATACTCTCTCCTACTTTTTACTTTATCTAAAAATTCGAAATTAATTTCAAAACGTGCGTCTTGCTTATTATGGATCTTACTACTATTTTGACGTTTTCTCTATGATGTTCTACAACTGCAATGTGTCGTTACTAGGCCAAAATCTCTAAAACACATTTTTTTTTCTTACATTAAAAGAATGAGTTGTAGAAAATTTGATAGTTCAGTTATAAATTATTCCAATAATGATTACTCTAACAGCTAAAGGCCCCCAAAGCCTTATAAAGCAACACAAATCCAACACAAACACTAATCCGTATAAAGAATATTTTTCTTTGTTTGGACTCCAACTTCAACATGTGTTTGAGTTAATTAAAAACTAAAGTTTGGCAAAGGGAGCGCCGAAAATTCTGGAACTCTGACTTGTTTTCGTTGATTAATTTGCAGTTCTGAAAATTTGACCTACTTTTTGAGAGAGAAAGTATTAAATTATCAAGCAATATGCAACAAAAAGCAAGTAATAGTTTGAAATCATACTTTGTGTAGAGCAAACCACATTCATATTTTCGCTCCCTTTTCCGTCTTTTTGTTTGTTACTTTTTCTCTCTTCCACTCATTCGATCTGGTAAACGGAGGGAATGAATTACTACTCCTATTTCCTTCTATCCGTGTAGCAGGAAAAGGATCTATATAGCTTAAAGTATCAAACGATTTTATTAAATTAATATTAATAAAAGACTGGTATTGTTAAATGATTTGAATTGGGGCAAGTTAGTATTAATTGTGGTCAGGGAAACTTATTGGGCATAGAATTCAGTAAGGCTATTCTAATCCAAATCTAATCAGATGTAAATGAAAAGTAACGCCGGTATTTGATGAGAGTGCACATTCATTTTTGCTAGTTCTTTGTCTCGATTTGATAATTTTGTGCAAACAGAATAAAGGACGGAGAAAAATAGGTTGGCCACAACTAAGGAAGTAGACTACAAGAGAGCAAACGCTTTAATTCCACTCCCTCTGAAGGAGATGCGATATCATATCAAAAACAAAGTTTTTAAGCTTACTACTTGGATCTTTTATCAACAATTGCAATAGGATTGATTGTTGCTCTTCCGGTGGAACATAACGCATAGTCATTTACCATTCTCAACAGAGTGTAATTTGCCTCAATATATAACCAATTTGAAATATAAAATTGATTAGTAGAGAAGGGCTAGTACATTTTAGCGATAATATAGCTTTAACTTGCCCTCGTACAAAGGAGTGTGCAGGCCTACCGGTCTGTGGACATATCCTGGCGCCTACCAGTGCGTGTCTACACACCAGGAATCCTGCACACCGTACTTATCTAGACAAATTACTTCTCTCTTAGCTCTCGCCTTTTTCTACTAATTGCTTTTCTACTTCATATTCATAAGACGTCCAAAAAGAACTTATAAATCAACATTTCAAGGTAGAAACGTTTTTAGTCAACTTTGCTATTAAAGTTCTGTTCCCTAGCACTGCAGTAGAAGAAACCATTAAAATACTATTAGATAGAACTTTTACAGACTGTGAAAACTTTGCAGGGCTTTGCAGAAATAAAAAAAAAATATTTACTAATCCTAATATTTAAAGCGTATCAGACTTCTTTCCTGTGCTCTTAAGTTAATTAGTTTCGCCATTATTATCTTCTTACCAGATCGTGCTGAAATGGAATATCATATTCTTCACAAAATATCATGTGTTATAAGGAAACATTTTCACTGTAACTTTCAAAAAGGTTATAAGGAAGCTTATATGAATACAATGACAATATTTAATAATGGAAGATGTGTAATAAACATAAATATATATATGAACATATATTATGATGAATTCTTATAATGCATATTTTAAATTCTCTGTTTAGCACCTTAAGTATTAGGTGTATAAATTATAACCACCCTCGTTGCAGTTAATATTAGAGGTCGTGGAATATTTGTGGCTGCTGATAAAATCTAAATGACGGATATTTGTGGCATGGATTTCAACAGTTTCACAAATTTCTTACGCTTTTAATTTTTCATACAGTTTTTAATTATTTTTTGCTATTGTTACTTGTTATTTCTTATTCAAGCACTACCCACAAATGTTCCTTTAGATTTAACTCTAAGCTCTGATATGGGTGATCCCCATTTCTATAAACAATTCTTGGTGTGGTTGAATGAATGGAATTGGACAATGATCTTCTGAAATCCTATTTTGACTCTTGGTGTTTCAGGATGTCTTTTCTGGATAGATGTCACTAAAACCTGTGACAACATGACGGTATAACTTTTGCAATCGATTCTTCCCTGGCCCAAATGCACCTCACCAAGTCCGGATGAAAAGATGCTACTCAATATCATGAAAGAAATACTTATTTACTTCGAAGGTGATACCAGGCAAGTAGGATGAGATGCCTCTCGAACTCTTTTTCATGGAAAGGAAACCCAGAAATGCTTAAAATTTATCTTTATTAAGTCCTGGATAATTACTTTCATCAGAAAAATAACTTTATGTGAATCATGGATTATGTGTCTAATTGCAGTGATCTTTGTCCGAATGAAGACGTTATTTTCTCTTGACCTTAAATACAAAAGTTTTTTTGTTGACTTACATCCTTTTAGATCTGGCTATTTAAAGATCCTTCTAAATATTTTCGGTGATTGCTTTCAACTTGAAGCTACAATGAAGTGCTTGCCATGTTCAGATAATATTTTTCTACAACTGTATTGAAGCCATAATGTGTAGATCCGTCATCTCTGTGTTGTAAAATGATTCTTCCAATACTTTTCCTCAATACAAAGAAGCTCTTGGTATTTAAATATCGTTTTAAGTATAGTGAGTGGACAGAAAATCTCGAACATTTTAATTTTTGAGCAATTTCTAAAGGGTCTTTCAACAAGCACGATCGTGCTTTGTCAGGCGATAGTCGCCAGATTCTTTAAGCGACATCTGGCAACCTCACTGTGAACAGTTTAATAGTACTTGGCAAGCCACGATGAAAGGTTATAGCGTTAAACAGCGTGTGCACATCATCAAATGTTAATATCAAAATCAGTGCTCCGAGCAGTTTGACGTTGCCCCAAATTTCACCCAAAAAATCAGCTTCAGGGATGAGGCCAATTTTTTGATGAATAGATTTGTGAACAAGCAAAATTGTCAGGGGTGAGACGAAAACAATCCATATGAGATACACCAACACAAATTGCATCCCAACAAAGGCATTGCTTAGTGCGAATTTTCGTTTAACGGAATCATCGGTCCGTATTTTTTCTAAAACGAAGATGGGATTGCCATAACCGTCAACGGCGAGACCTACTAATCCATGATAAGCAACTTCTTGTGGCCTTAACTGGAGTATATACCTGATATGGATACTGACGACATGTGGTTCCAACAGGACGGCACTACGTGCTGCATTGCGCACGCCACGATAGAGATTTTGCACCCCACAATTTCAGAGCACAGTCATCTCGCGCGGTGGCGACGTCAACTGGCTACAAAGATCATGCGATTTAACGTCATAAGACTACTTTTGGGTGGGGCTACCTTAAATCGCAGGTCTATGCGAATAATCTGCAAACAGTTGATGTCTTTAAGTCAACATAGGGAAAACATCATCCAGCAAATTCAGCCAGATTTATGCGACCAAGTCATTGAACATTGGGCCTCTAAAATACGTGCCACCAAGCAAAGCCCTGGGGGACATTTGAATGAACTCATACTCCACACTTAATGCCATTAAATATACTTTCAAATTTAAAATATATTAAGTGCATATATCACAAAAAACTTGTTTTATTTACATTTAAAAATCGATCGACCTTATTGAAAGATCCTATACATGTAAAAATCCTTGTGTATGGAGAAGTTGGATGTGTGGTCTCGGTGATTCTCTAATTTTTTAACTTGGAGCCTTATTACTTAGATAGGACGATATTAAATACACAATACTTAGAAATTTAAGCTGAGCAATAAGAAATATTCGTCAAATTTGAGTTTAGATAAGATACAATTTTATTAATTACAATTCAACTTAGTAAAACGCTAAGAAATTCAAAAATACTGACAAAATATTCTAACTTATTATCAAAATACATATTATCATAATACATATTTATTAATAATAATAATAGGAAATCTAAAAAGTTTATTTAAATATGTTAAATTTATAAATCTATGAGGGCTGCTAGATAATTTTGGCCACGGGTGTAAATTTCAATGGGGAAGTTCTTACAGGGTGGGAATGTTGTGTTTGGTTCGAGAGTGGGTTTTCCAGTATTGGTCTTATCTAAATCCTCTGCGAAGTTCTGTAAAATTGGTAAAACGAGGAAATTTTAGTGAAACATATCAACTTAAATGCAATTTACTGACAACATAGTTCAAGTTTGTTTTAATTATATTTCATTAGTCATACGTTTAAGAAGTTTCTCTTAATAAGTAAAAATACGTCGAAATAAGATTTTGTCCTGTACAATAACACAATTCGGGTAAATAGGCACACAAATAATTACGCCACTAGCGTAAATTTTTTGC
This sequence comes from Ceratothoa steindachneri, assembly GCA_963969495.1. Classification (NCBI taxonomy): domain Eukaryota; kingdom Metazoa; phylum Arthropoda; class Malacostraca; order Isopoda; family Cymothoidae; genus Ceratothoa; species Ceratothoa steindachneri. Next base: position 52,238,871 of record OZ018331.1, read on the forward strand.
CACATTCAAATTGAAAAATAACATTAAAACTGGCCAAACCTAATTAAGACTAAATTATTTATATTTAATACATAAAGAAGGGCAAAATGGTATAAGCAACAAATTTGTTTATGAATTTAACAACTATATCTTTACATATTCAATAAGCACCATTTGGAAGGTATACTTTACCACCTTGTACATTTACATTACATATCTGAAACAAATTAATTGTGGAGCATACATATAAAGACCCAACGAAACGATTTTAAATAGTTAAGATTCTGTGCCCCTTGCCATACGTAGAAAAATAATCTTGGGCAGTATTATATCTTAATAAGGAAATGAAAACACACTAAGAGATGAGCATTTTTACATTTATTTTCTCTATTAAGTAAATTAGGATTAACAAATAGTTAAAAGACCACTCCTTGTATATAATCCTATAAGCAATTACGGGAACTCTCCAACTTGGACACTGTGCAAAGTCTTTTGTTAAATGTTAGTGAGTGAATTATCTAAGCCAGGGGACTAGGTCCCACAGACTTACTTCCTCCAAAATTTAACTCAATTATTTTGATAAAATTGGACGAATCCACGAAGTTTTGAATTCAATGCAGATTTATAAGTCTCCTTCTTTCGTCTTTAATTTTACTTCTGATAATAACTAGGCTAGTTTAAAGATTTAACTCTACTCCAAGGAAAATTGCCGTAATCTTTGTTTTTTGTCGTGAAATTTCAACTATAGCTTCATCTCGTTCACCAGTTGTGCTCCTCCTTCTTCATAATTTGCGAGGTGGCCTTTGCGATTCTGTCTCATACTCTAATCTTTAGCTTTATGGCCAATGACGTTTTATTTTCTTCCAATTTGGGAGTAATTTTTCATCCTATTTTCCAAAAGAGAAATTATTTATCCTCTTTCGTGTATTTTATGCTCTCTGCCATTTTAACAAAGACAGAGCTCAACCATTAATGAAACTTTTAAGGAATAACAGCTAAAATAAACTCTGCATGAAAATAAATTACGTAGAGGTTAATTTTTTAAAATGAAGGTGAAAACAGAAATACTGCACACAGTCAAGTATAGTATATGTTTTTTTGGTCAACACTTTACACAAAAAATAGTGGCTCACACTTTACCTCACAACACATCTAATTTTTGGGAGTAAAATTTGTGGAAAGCAGAAAGAATGGAAACTAGGGAAATGTATAGTGTAACTGCTAAATTTCGTCACAATCTGGTCAATTATCCATACTTTTTCGGTGAAAATCTACATACTGCTAAGACGAGGTCTAAGAAAGGAACTTTATTTTTTCCAAAAGTTAAGATTATACATGAGTATATTCACTTTGCATAAACTGTGCATGAAGACAATCTCCGGTATTTAAACGATTATTCTATATTCTCTTATTCAATTTGATTATTAGAGAAGACCATAGACTGTTACTAAAACCTAAATTCTCATACAGCTCTACATATTTGCTAAATATGAGATGTAAATAAATAAATGCATGAGAAATAAAGTTATGGCATAGAGAAATCTGCAAATAAGGTGCATATGAAATCTCCTTGAACTATTTCACATCATTTCCTCTCCTAAGTATGATGACATATGTAGGATGTCTATTTAAATAGTTCCCGATTTGTTTACTTTATGAGTTCGTCTGATCAAGTTAGCCTTTAATCATCTAATTTAAAAGTTGCAGCACATCAAACAAATGTTATCATATAAACCTTATCTTTATCTTGCAAAAAGCGCTCCTTGTCCAGTGTACAGACCAACCTTATCTTGAATCTTTCATTCAAATTTCTTCCTCTGCCCATGATAAATAATAAAAACTAATTTTAATTAAAAACGTAATTCAAAAAGAAAAGAAAATTAACATATTATTGTTTCATTTGGTAAACTTGCATTTGCACAACTTGTTTTTGCACAACTTATTTTTGTATCGTTTCCATTCCCTAAATGGAACTCAAAACAATAAATATAAAATTGGTTTTCCAGTAAGCCAACCATAGTCTCTCCCACACTTTATTAAGTGGAAATATAAAAAGCGGGCTTATTATTTGCGGCCCACTGAGACCTAACTCGAAAAAAGGAATTAGGGTGAATTTGGAAGGACAAAATCTATTGGCAATGATCAAACTCCCACGGATGTGCAGGATAGTTCCCAATCTTTATTAGATGGATATCTTTGCAGACTACAATACTTAAGAGTAAATGGAATATTTTATATGATTATTATAGTTATACTTGAAAATGTTTTTAAATGAGATACACAGAATTAATGATATAACGAATATACTCATAGGGAAAACTGGGACTTCAAAACTGTAATACCGCATGCTTCATTGTTATTTTAAATATTTTAGATATTAGAAAATTGAAGACACATGATCAGAGAGAAAGCAACATTAATTTGGAAGCAAATACAAAGAGAAAATTAATTAAAATATTCCGAAAGTTTCCTTGTTTATTTCTTATAGACGTTTTTGAGCGATGCTATCATTTGCCTAGACACAAGAAAAATCAGTTCTAATAATTATACAGCTAACAAGAATAAAGAGATATTAAGAAATTACTAAGTTATATTCAGAGAAGGACTGTTTCTTGGTTAAACTGAATTTTATTTCTGTTTTAGTTACGCTGCTTACGAGAACTTTGATTATTCTCAAGTATAAAATTTATGTTTGTGGTAAATGTTGTTGGCATTGGCGTTAAGAATGTCTTCAGCAAAGTGTTGGTACAGTGGTTGTTTATGGTGTGGTATTTGATTGCACCGTTGTGTAAGTAAGCTGTAAGGTCCCTAAGGTGGTGTTTGTAGTTATCTCCCTATGCATAGTATAGCGGTATTAACAGTCACTGATATTGCAATGTGATAGTACATTGCATTAAATTCCTTGGAACTCTCCTGTGGAAAGCGGACAATTCCTTTCCATGACCAAATTCTAGGAACGTTGTTTGTTGGAGTATAAGATAAGAATCAAGTTTGTTTCCGTGTCAACCGCTGTAAAGTTACAATGAATTCTGTACTTAAGAGCCATTTCCTCCTCCTTATAAATGGAATTCATAAAGGCTTGGTAAACGAGTTTGAGTTTCAAGATGCTTTGGGCCTTATCCCCCTGTATTTGCAAGAATTAGTTCAGATATCGCTTAAAACTGCATTCGACCTAATTCGGTGTTTTCGCTTATTAACAAAAAGTTTAAATTCTATGCCAGTTCCGCCCTACATATGCTTATTGACTGCAGAGTGTTAATGTTGCGTTGATTAAGGAGAGTGTTATTTTTTCAGTTTACCTACCGGAAGTTTGAGTAAGTTTTATTCTGGAATTCCTGCATTAGCCGTTGGACACCGTTGAACCTTGGTATATAAGTGAAAGTGTCGTCAACGTAGCAATATTAGGTGGCTTGTTTAATTTCAAAGGTGTTTATTTGCATATGCCGATTCATAGCTCTTTGTGAGGCTTGCAATCTATAATAATCTTTGTCCTGAATGATAAACAGAATACAGTCCTATAACAATATGACATATGAAAATATTAATTTGAGTTTTTAAAGAAATGAACTGATGTTGCATGCATTAACGCCAATTATCCTTCACTTGCAGTTATCCTCAAATGCTTTGACAGTATCAAGTCATATTTTTGATCCCCTCCAAATTCGACACACTTCCGGAAGCAGATGTATCAAGTGCAGCGCTAAGTTAAATATTTAGCTCATGACTATGTAGTTAAACAGGCACTGACACTGATTGTTTGAATATCCTAGTCTGCGGGAGTTTTAAGAAATATACCTGGACCAGTACCGTGACAGGTGGGGTCACTACCACCAGTCCAGAGCCTTTGGCAAGTGCTCCTACACACCTGACTGGGGTGTGGTTGAATTGTTTTCGAAAAGACTATCCTTCACTATTTGGTATCATCATCATCATTACTAACTCTATAATTTAGAAGGGGCTTTTTTTGAGTATTTGAAAAATAATTTCATTTTAGTTTGCTTAGGACTTATGTTAATTTTAATAATTCTTTTATAATATCAAATACCAAAATGCTAAAGTTCAGAAATAAATATAAGTATCGAAATTTTTTAATTTTTTAAAACCCAAAGAATTACAAATGGTGAAGTTCCCAAAATTATTTTTTATATATCTTCTATTCTATAACTCTATATTTTAGCAACGTGATAATTTGAAAGGGGGGAAATTTAGTTTAGACTTCTTTTTAAAATTATTATAATTGGCGAAATTCATAAAATTTATAAAAACTTAACCATCACTGCTTTTTTCTAGATTTTCAATTTTAATCTTTGTAGGGAAGCGCAAGCTCCCCCGTCGGTCGGAGTTGCGAAGCCATTGCTTGGTATATATATAAATTATTAGCTGCACACTAGCGCCCCTGAGGTAGTTTGGCCTTTCCCCACTACATAATTTTGTCCTGTATATTTTTATTCATTGTTTTGTTTGTTGTTAGCTCTTTTTATTATTGTTATCTTCATTTTGATTTGTTTTAGGCACTTGTTTGCTCATTGCTCCCCCATAAGATATGATGTTTTAAGTTCGCCTGTGGCGCCCTTTTTGGTGGGAGAAAAAGGAGATTTTAAAATGTAAATAGCTTTGTTATTGCACATTCAGCACTTTATTCTAAATTTTGGATATGTTTATTCATTCTCTTGATATGTATCTAGAATTTGTGGAAATAATGCATTATGTCTTACATGTAGTGTTGCTCTATTTTTTCTTATCGCTCCCATGTTGGGTCAGCACTATATGGTTTTCTCTTGGAATTAATTCTAGATTCGCTGGTAAGAGCATTTGCGAATTTCTTATTTTATTTCTGCTAAGTTGTAAAAATCGTTACTAAAGATTCTTTGTATTCTGTATGGACTCGAGGGAGTAACAAATTGCCTTAGTGTCATTTATTTATCTGAGTGGACGAACAAATGGTACATATTTTAAAAATCAGTTATTAGAAATATTAATCTTTAAAGGCAATATTTTATGCTAAAGCAAAAGTTATCTTTTCATAAACATATTTATTACAGTGTCTTAAACGACATGCAAATGTAAATAATTCCAAATTTGAGTAATTAGGTACGAAATAAATTTATAAAATATTGATAAAAATTTAATAAGATTGAAGCCATTCCTTTATATTGACCCTCTATTACTTAATACAAATATGTAGTAAAACATAATTTATATAAGAGAAAGATTTTCATTATTTTAAAGGCTCTAATGAGCTTACCGCGGAAACGAGAATTTTCGAGGCAAATGAACTTAAGTTCCCTCGGTAAGATTAAAATAGATTTGTTTCGTTGTTTGTAGATTAATTTAGTCACGTTACATTGAATGTTTTCTATGATAAAATTTCTTTTTCAAGATTCTGATACCAAAATTGAAATGTATATGATGGGGTGTCTTTTTATGATGTATGAATTATATTATGATTTAAATCAAAATACTTGCAATGTAACACATTGGTTGTAAGGTTTTTGCATCCTATTGTTTTGCATTTTTTACGATTAAAATTAATATAACCTAGAGTTTTGTACAACTTAACTGTATTTAGATTATGACCGTTTAATTCGTAGTTTTCTAGTGAATTTGTTAATCAAAATGCATGCATGATCCCTTTAGCCTGAAGATGGATTAGGTAATTCAAATGCTTGTGTTCAATAAATAAGGATTTCACTGATGGTTTTATGTACACTCTAAAACTACAATTTTATTCATATATTTATACATATATATACTTTGGAAGGAGGCCATATTTTATACAAGAATTGTATAGCCTCTCTTGATGCTGAGTCCCTATACACAAATGTACCAGTTGAAGAAACAATCAACCTAATTTTTCAACGTGTTTACCATTCAACAGATTACGAATCCTTAAGTATTCCAAAAGATATGTTACGTGTTCTTCTGCAAAAAAAGTACAAAGGAAGCGCCATTTTATGGTCCTCACGGCAAAATGTATTTTCAAATTTATTGTGTCGAAATGGGATCTCTTCTTGGTCCGCTTTTTTCTAATTTTTTCATGGGCACGATTAAAGAAAATGTATTAAAACCCTTCCCTGCCCACCTCCCTCGTATATGGGCGAGATTTATTAATGATATTTTTATCAATCTATCAAGCCCCGAAAAAACCGCAAAATTAAAAACTCTGTAAAATTACATATAAGGAAGAATTTAATTCTACTCTCCCGTTTTAGGACGTCCTCGTACAGTCATCACCTCACTGCTTCAAAACTCAAGTCTAAGTTAAGTTAACAAACTTAGGATCCTGCTTTAATTTTCTTTCCTATTGCCCTTTCCGGTACAAAAAGTGTGTAATCCGGTCCTATGTAAATCGGGCCTTCATTCATTTCAACGAGTGGGCAACGAACGACAAACGCTGAGCTCAACTATGTCCCCCATCTTCTCGTCAACAACTGTTACACCCAACCAGAAATTGACGCAGTGATTCAAAATGAGATGGGCAATTTTATGAATGAAAATCTCTACCAGTAAAGTTTTATATAATATAGACTTATACTATTAAGCTACAATGAATTGAAGTTATAAAGAAGATGAAAAAATCCTCAAGATTATTGTCCGACGCAACATCTCAACTACTGATCCCACAACCAAATAAACCTCATCCTTGTATATTACAAAACAAGGAACACTTGCTCCCTGAACAGGAAAAAAACAAATTATAAGAGGTCAACGTCGTTTTCAAATTTTCCTCTCCTGTCGGTGACTGCAAGCAGCGCACTTTCGGTATATAGGCGTAACCTCTACTATTCTCTCTAAATTACTATCAGCAGATTTTTGAAAGTGGCGCAATACAATGTCACTCAATAGAAGAACACTCTCTGCCTCTGACCAGAGCCACTTTAAATGACAATGCTGAAATTATTTATCGCGATCCCCACCTTACCTGTCTGAGAATGGCTGAAGTAGTATTAATTTACTAAGAAAAACCTGCGATCAACATTCAACTCTCTACCCTGACAACGAAAGCATCATTCTATTGCTTCCACTTTTGCCTTTGATTTTAATATTTTTCTGCTTTATGCTAAAATAAGTTTTGATTACTTATTTTAATTACGAAATTTAAAATTTTTTCAATTTTCTATTTTAACATTATATTTTAGATTGAATGTTGCTCCTCTAAAAAGGTATAATGTTTAAGTGAATATTGTATTGATTAGGTTGATTTTATTATGTTTATCAGTATAGCCACAGAAGATGACTAATATGGTCGACAGATACCTCGGAAAGTGAATAATTTAATTCTTTAATTCCAACGTTTCGGTTTATTACAAAACCCATCTTCAGGAGCTAGAAACAATTAAAAAATTCAAATGAAAAAAATAGAGAATTGCATAAAAACAAAAGGTAAAACTAAAATATAGACACTGAAACATTAACTTACATTGTTAGATCACAATGACAAGTGAAAACAGGAAGGAATTCAAAGAATGAATACAGCTTGGTTGGTTGTAAATTTATAAACGGAGGAAAGGATGACGTGTCTTCAAATTTAAATGAGGACACGTATTCATTCTTTTAATTCGTTCCTGTTTTCACTCGTCATTGTCATTAAAATAATGTAGAGTAATGTATCAGTGTCTATATTTTAGTTTTACCTTTTGTTTGTATCCAATTCTCTATTTTTCCATTTCAATTGTTTAACTTTGCAAAAGTAAGTTTACTTTGTTTGTCCTTAATTGATAGTACCTCTTGACAAATATTTTTCTGCTAGTCCATACCTGAATATTTTGTTTGTTCATTAACGTAACGTTCATTTTATATTTTTAACGTTGTCTTTGTGATTTTCTATGATCTTTTTTTTTAACTTTGAACTTGTGCTGTGATGTATGTTTTTAGGCTTGGATTACAGATTTAGAATTTGTTTCTAACTCCTGAAGATGGGTTTTGGAATTAATAACACGAAACGTTTGAATTGAAGATAGGACCCGCCTTCTTCGTTTTGTCCTTCTAACTGAATATAAGACTCAAGCTTTGTAGAAGAAATCTAGGTGAATATATATATATATATATATATATATATATATATATATATATTAGTTTAGTTGAGTTGCAGTCTTTCTTGAATGCAAATTTTTTGGAAGAGCATTGGGTATTTTGCCTTAATTAATTTTCTTTGGCAACTTTCTCTTCTTCTAACTATCTTTTTTCTTTTTGATTCACTCTTGTATATGGAGGATTACTTGTCCAGTATTTATCTCTCTTATAAATAAATGTGATTGGTAAAAACCAAACTAAATTGCTAAGCTTTCGATCATATTCGGAGCGTTTTGAAATGTTCTTGCCTCATTTTCGAATGTAATTAGTGGAGTGAGGATATGGCAGAAAGTGAAAGAAATTCAATTTAATTAACTTAAATGTGTAGGTGGGTGTAGGGAAGTACGATAGGGTGTGTTGATAGACAGAGAAATTACACAAGTAGAGGAGAAAGAAAAAAGCGTGGTAGGGTGCAAAGAGATGCAAGTGCTCGGTGATCAGGCCCACACTTTTTATTATATCTTTGTAGTGTGAATTCTTTAATGTTTTTGTAGATTTTTTTTATTATGGCGTTCAAGCCAATTGTCTTACTAACTTTAGTGTAGCTTTGTTGTGTGATGTGCATTGCTTGTTTGTTTTATGTTTTTTCAAACCTTTAAATTCGTGCTTAATGTTTTGTATTCTTTGTATGTGTGTGTGTAGTAGTTTTATTGTTTTGTTCATGGTCAAGTTGAGTTTCCTCGTCGTTTTTAGTGATTTTCTTCCTTCTTAATTTTTCTTTTGTCTTAATTGGTGAATGTAGTCATAGTTGGGTGAGTTTTTCTTTATAATTCGGTTGTTTCTTAGATTATACAATCTCATCATGCGTAGAACGGCAATTCGTCCCTGCCAGGCACTCGGTAAGCGGAACTTGGGAATCTGGCGCGACTTTCGGCCTTCTGTTCTGGTTTTAATAATGAGTAATTTCTTCACTCAATTCTCGAATAACCAGATCCTGCATCTTCCGGGTCCGTTTTTTGATGATTTTGTTAATGGGAGTTATCTTCACCTCTCTGTTCAGGTCTTCTTGGCGTCTTCTATCTCGCCTGCATGTACCTGTGATTAGGTACATGCTTTTATTTTGCACTACTTGTAGTCGCCTCTTTTGTGTCTCTGAGACACAAGAGAGGGTGGTGGTGGGGTAAAGCAACGTAGATCTGACTAGGGCATTGTATATCTTTTTTTTGTTACTTTCACGTGCTTCTTGTACCCGGTAGAAGTAATTTGCATACCGAGTACATTGCACTTATTGGTGTAGAGGTAGCGAGTATCCCCCACTCTCATATCTGCTTCCTGGTGCGTCCAATGGGGATCACCTTGAATTTCTCCTGGTTGGTTCTAATTTTACTCTGAGCCTGGTAGATGATGAGATTTTCAATTTCTACTGCTGTCATGCGAGCTTGTCACGCGCATTCCTCCATTGAGATATGATTATCTGGCCGAAATCATCGGCGTATTGAATATTGAGGGAAGATGGGTACACAGGCGCTGGGACACCGCGGTGTATACCAAGTAAATGGTGGGGATAGACACCCCCCCTGCGGGTCGCCCACAGTGAGCGGAAACTTTGGTCCATCCTTGCACCCTAAACTGACATACACTGCTCTTTCCATGGCGTTTTTACAGAGAGTTCTTTCTAAGTTTTCACTTATACCCAGCCGTAAGATCTTATACTGCATACCCCGCTGCCTCACCTTATCAAACGCCTTTGATAAATCCCGACAAACAATATCCACATGATATCCTGTCCCGTTTCCCGCCAAATTCCATAAGTGAAATTGGGCGGTAGCACTCTGTCAACGTTGGGTCCTTTCCGTGCCTGGTCAAAATCATCTTTGCGGTTTTGTAGGCATCTCTAAAGTACCCCGTATTCAGGCATGCGTTATATATTCGTCTCATCCCTTCAATGACGTTGGCTGGTGCCTTTTTGAAGTTTAACTTCGTAAGCCCCAAATGGCCTGGGGCTTTCTTGCGGAATGGGTGGAGTGCACCAAGAATCTCCTCTTCAGTGATCTTGGCGCCTCCGGCATGCTGTCTACTTACCTGGTGATGAGAACGCTAATAAGAAATAAACAAAGAAACTTTCAGAATATTTTAATTCATATTCTCTTTGTATTCGCTTCAAAATAAATGTCCCTTTTTCTATGCTCATGTGTCTTCAATTCTATGATATCTAAATTATTAAAATAACAATGAAGTATGTGGTATATTCATCAACAAATATCTCATGGCAAAATATCGTACTCATGAAATGATGTATTTTCTGATGGTACCAACTAACATAACAGAGTTTGCCCAACTTCCGATCCGACTACCAGGCACTCACTCCCTGCTACTCTCAACCAAGTGTTCCTAAAGAAAGTAGTTGAGTTTAAGTAAATAAAAATATCGAGTGTTCAGGACATGGTTAATGAAATGATCCGTCTAATTAGAATGGAATTACCGGTATACACGTATTTCTTCTGAATCTAGCTTTATTTTTTTTCTAAATTACGTAACTATTCCAAGTATCTCAATATTCTACAAGTATATAAGTTAACAAGTAGTTAAGGCAAGTTAACAACGTATAAACCTTGACGAAAATTCTTATATGAAATAAAACTTGAAATAAATCAGATATTAATTTGCATAGATCCATCAATTGTAGCATATGTAATGTGTTATTGTAAAGGTGTATAATGCTTTAAAATGACGACAAAGCTTCAGATATTTGTAAAATGTTAGCTTAAATTAATTTTAAGAGGCCCGCAAAATGGCAACTACCTTTTTTTTTGCGAACTAATACCAAATATCATAGATTTTTTTATGATTCATTTGAAATCATTATTTATTTACGTGCACATTTTTAAGTTGAAGTTATTTAACGTTATTTTTTTACCGAAAAGAGAAATTCTTATTTATTAACTGCAGAAATGTGGGTACAATTAACACTAGGCTCTTTCCACCTCTACTACACTACGCCCATCCTAAATGTGTATATGCCTCTGATTTTAACATGTATATAGTGTATATGCTTAAAAAATATTTAATGTATATATGTAAATGTCAATTTATTAATAACGGTGCAATTTTTATAACAAATGTAAAATATTATCCTGATATTTCCCAATATTTTATACTGAATTCTGTCATGGAAAAACTTATTGTACTTTGTCTTTCATGGATTAGATCAATGTCATTTAAAACTAAAGGAATAGCTAAAATAAACGTAAATTTTCTATTTATCTTAAACAACTTCCTCATTTATCTTCATCATACGCAATGGCGCTTAGTAGTTCATATAAAGAAAAGACAAATATTTTATAAATAATAATATATATTTAATTTTGAATTAAGGAAATTTCAGCTTCAAGAGAGAAAATTTTATACAGGGTGTCCGAATAGCAACAGTGGCAGTGGTTTACAACTGGCCAGATAGGTCTTGGGGGTAGAGGAGGGGGGTGGGAGTAATATATGTTATAGGAACAACTGCCAAATGTAACTTTTACTACATCCCTTTTCTGCCTCTCCCCCCTTCCCCAAAGACGTATCCGGGTAGGTTACCAGCTCCAACTGTTGTCATGAAGGGTGGGGCTTGGGATTTAAAGTGCTTGAGAGACAGTGACCAACTCTGATAAGTGTGTGCTTGGCAAGATTATATTTTCCAATGCATAGTAATTTTTCTGACACCCTGTACTATATAATTAATATAAAAGTCCTATAATATTACTGATAATATTCACCTAATTCAACACTTCGGCAGAAATAGAAAAAATAATTTATTTTTTGCTAGTTTTTATTTTAGGAGAAACTCGTCTTTTGGTCGAAGTACCTCTCATAAAATTTGAAATTCACTGAATTAGAACTACTAAAATTTTTTTATATTTACTCTCTAAGCTTAAACTAAGTTTTACGATTCTCTTTGGTAAATACTTTGAAATGGTATTCAAAATTAATAGAGAGAAATTATTTAAAATGCAAATGCCAGAAACGTAGAGAAAAATAAGCTAAATGCGGAGACTATCGAGGATGATGAGGTCTATTGGAAATACAACTTTCCTAAAAGAGTTCTCATTTCATAAATTACGCAAGTCTCCTTTGCGTTGTTGAAGTTAAAAGGTTGCCTGAAATTTATTGGTACACCACTCTATACCATACACTACTTCTATATTATGTTGGCGGTGATTTACTCGCCTACTACAACGCGAACCGTTGAAGGATTGTTCGTAGGGATTAACGACCGAGTAGGAGGTCAAACTTGAGGCGTTGGGTTTCAACTCCTTAATAATCAGACTAAGTACATAAATGGTTCGCAAGATTTACTTTAATAGGCCGAGAGCATCGTTCAAGATTAGTTAAAGATGAAACAACAAAAATAGAATTTTATTTACAAAGATCAAAATAAGAATAATAATCGGCAAATGGGAAATATTTAAATTGAAATAGTCTCTTGATAATTCTTATGAGGAGGGATTCTCAAATAGAATTAATTGATTAATGTTACTATGCTTAGATCAAATGAGGGAACTTAGGAATACTAATAATGGACGGTGGTTACCGTCTAACGGATCGGTGACTTCGATGAAGGCCCTTCTTGCGATGTGGCAAGGGGAGAAAGATCCGATGAGATAGGTGGAGCACGATCCGAAACAACCTTTCGATGAAGATAGCCAATCTTCAAATAAGACGTTCAACGAGAAATGTGGGAATTCTCGTAATCCCAATGGAAGAGCAAACTTCTTTTCCTCATAGGTAATCAATCGAGATTTTCTTCGGTTTGATTGAAAGAAGGAAGACTGTTGCGCAATATTCAACGGCTTGCTGTTCACGTAAGCTACCAATTGACTAATGTCGAATCACGGCGGAGAAATTCTGCTGTTTGATGAGAGCTCACGAGACGACACGATAAGAACTGTTATAAGGTAAGTGCTGGACTTCTCGAACTACAGTAAAACCCAAGTATTTTTATGCGCGATTCTTTGGAGAAACGAGTCGCAGGCTCCAGACGGAGTTAATTCATCATTTAACAGCAAGGTGCAATACAGAGAGGCTCTTTCTTGCCTCGTCACCGGAAAGGGGGGCTTAGGACGAGTTCGCAGGATTAGGGAATATTTCCCCAATGCGCTCAAGAGTCTAGGCTTCGTGAATCTTCGAACCGAAAGTGACGTTCTCCATGGCGGGATACAATCCAACGTGGTCTCCAATAAAGTGTGTGTATAGGGGGAGGGGGGTCAGAGGTTCTTCTTTTATAGTTAAACATCACATGTTTTCTATTGTTTTGGAATCAAAACATACATGCTGTGAGATATATTTTCTCATTGGAGAGATAAAAACAGAACAGCTAAAGCAGAACTTCACCAAAGAGGAGAAACAAAAATCACAAATTAAATTAAGAAACCCAAGTTTAATTAGTTAGATATTGGATGGAGTAACAGCTACAGTTTGAGCAGAATAATGAGGATGAAAATGAATGCAAGCAAAAAGAAGTGCAGATAATGGAAGAGTTGGAGTAGTGCTTTTCAGCAGTGATCATGTAGCAGGGAAGCCTTTAGAAACTATGGCAGGGGCATTCGTTACGAATCAAGGGTGGGTTAATAGTTAAAGAGAGGAGTAAGAGAAAATGGAATTGTAATTAGCTATATTTATGAGAAGGTGCACAGAAGGAAATGCCTGACACCATGCTTCAGACGTAGTGCCCTGCCATGAAGTTGAACTCACATTGTCAAAGCTGATTGATTTCTCTCCGCTCTCGCCTGGCTTGAACTCTGTACGTAGTTGTGAAAATTTTGCTTCTTTTCCAATGGGCCAACTAGGGAAAAGCTTCTTATAACCACCAAAATGTGTGAAGACAAGTTCATAAGAACATGTTTTACTTTTTTATCTTTCAACTTTTAATTTCTACCATTGCAATCCAAAACGTCTTGCCAGAGTTAGAAGTTAATGAATTTGCAATGGATGAGAAAAAATCGATGGAAAGGACACTAATACTACATTTCCCATTAGAAAAAGTTCCTGAAAAGAATTTAACAAAACGTAAGCAACTGTGACTCATCGTAAATTATCAGAAAATAAAGACAAACCCAGGATAAGATATAAGACATTTGCCAAATAAACCGTTAAACTATTGGTACAACCATTAAAGAAATGATACTTTAATAAATAAGCAAAAGTTGCTAAAAACGAATCTAATTTTCCAATTTACGCTGGTCAGAAAATCCATCCGGTCTGGAACGAGTGAACAAACAAAGGAGAGCATTAAAATGGAAGGAAATCGTTAAGTAAATCTTCTAAAGCATGGTATCCTTTAACCCCTAAAGCGCTTAAATGGTTATTCTATATTCGTTATAGAATTAGTACTAGGTCATACCATAAATAATGAAGCATTTTTCATGTTTATCATTATTTTTTAGATAAAAATTAAATATTTCTTTTAATTTAATTTTTATTCAAATGAGTATTTATTTAATGATTTAATAAGCAATATAATTTACAATTTTACCACTACTGTATATGTCTCTACTAATCTTTCACTAACAGTTTTTTTTTAAATGGTTTGACTTTGAATTCAAACGTTCCTATATGCAGTCTTCAACCTTACTCTTTCGATAACTTCATTCTAAAGGGTCTTTCAATAAGGGCGCTTGATTTTTAAATTTAAATAAAAAAGGTTGTGTTGGATATATGCATTTAATTTATTTTAAATTTGAAAGAATATTTTATGGCATTAAGTGTAGAATAAGATGTCGTTCAAAGATCCCTGGCGGCTTTGCTTGGTGGAACGTATTCGGGAGGCCCAATTTTGGATGACTTTGTCGCATAAATCTGGCTGAATTTGCTGGATGTTGTTCATTATGTTGACGTTGAAGACCTCAACTGTTTGCTCATTATTCGCATAGAACTACCATTTAAAGTAGCCACAAAGAAAGTAATCTAATGGCGTTAAATCGCATGATCTCTGTGGCCAGTTGACGTGGCATCCGCGCGAGATGACCCTACCCTGATATCACTGGTGCAAAGTGTCTATCGTGGCTTGCGTAGTGTGGCACGTAGCGCCGTCCTGTTGAACCACATGTCGTCAGTATCCATATCAAGCATGTAATCCAGTTGAGGCCACAAGAAGTTGCTTATCATCAATCTGTAGTTCTCGCCGTTGACGGTTATGGCAATCATATCTTCGTTCTCAAATACATACTGACCGATGATTCCGTTAGATAAAAATCCGAACCAAACAGTGACTTAGTTGGGATGCAATTGGTGCTTGTGTATTAGCTGTGGATTGATTTCTTTCCTAAATCAGACAATTTTTCTTGTTCACAAATCCTTTCGATCCAAAAATGAACCTCGTCCCTGAAGATGATTTTTTTGGGCAAATTTGGGGCAACTTCTAACTTCATTACAGCCCAATTAGAGAACACACAGCGTTGTTTATGGCCGTTTACCTTATGTTCCTGGGTAATTGGGATTTTGTACGGGTGCAGACCCATCTCCCAACGCAAAATTCGCCAAACTGAAGTCTCAGAATGGCCAAGTTCTTGTGAACTTGTGACGTAGTGGTATTGGCTGACTTTTGATCGACCCTTTCACCCTCAAATTTGGCCCCCAAGCTTCGAACAGTGGACTCGGCAGGACGATTGCGGTGAGGTTAGAAATCACGTAATGCGTGGAACGTTTGTCGAATGGAGCACTGATTTTTATAATAACATTTGATGATTTGCACATGCTGTTTAACGTAATAACGTTCCATTGTGACTTGCTAATTACTACTGAACAGTTCACAGCAAGGTTGCCAGATGTCGCTTTAATAACAGGGCCACTATCGCCTGACAAAGCTCGAGCGTCCTTGTTGAAAGACCCTTTATTTGAGATATGAATCCGAGTGAACTAAGTCGACCATAATTTGGGTTAAGAAGTTCAAAATCGATCTTGCTATTCATATTTCAACAAAGGCACCAGGGAATCTTCATTACTTGAGGCCGCTGCTTTGCTTGGGTGGTGTTATTCTGTCTAGAAGGTTTACTATTCTTGCACATACGCAATTTCCGTCTTATGTTACAATTCCACGCAGAAATAGTTCACATTTTCTTCAAAAACTGAGGAATGAATAGATGCTAATACCTACTTGCAAGTGCAACGCTGATAGGTTACGAGGAATCCATTGACCTCATTATGAAACCTTGCCTATTACTCTCTAAATCACGATGCAAATTCGGGTGAGTTAAATTATTGTTTTTAGACATTTTCTCATCAGAAACAATCCGATTTTCACTTACTTTTATTTTTCTAAGATCTCGATCAAATTCCTTTCTTCGTCCTAGACAGGGTCCATCTTTGTGACGAACTTTTCCCGTAGGAAAACATGTCACCAAAACTAATTGGATGAACTAATATTTATCGACAAAATCATATTATGTTCCCGATCCATCTGTTTTTCAGCGCTAACAAATGGCTTTCTTTTCTAGCTATACTTTAGTCAGAATAATTAGATCATTTTCCAGTAAAATCTGTTATTGTATTTGATTTGACGCAAGAATGTAGATGAGCACGGGAATCAAGATTTCTCGAAAGAATACCTGAATAATTAATGGGTTCTGTGTAGTTTACAGAGCTTTTAAAATCAAATATAGGGTCGATTTATTTTTTTTAAATTTAGGATAGTTTCATAGTTTAAACCACTGGTCCTCAATATTGTTAATAATAATTCATTTCTGGTGGTTAGACTAATTAGCTGGAGGGTGGTGTCCCGAATCGACTCAACTTTGCTCCAGAGACCTAAATGCCATAAAAACGCGTGGGTTGGATCCTAAATTTCACTCTTAGTTTCCAATGGCATTGACATAGAGTGGAGGATAAACTATACGAAAAATAGATATATGATCATTAATCATGTAACTTTTTTACAAAATTCCTTTCCCCTATGTTGTGAGGTAAAGGAAGTTTACGAGAACAAGACTGGATCAAATTATTAAGATGTAAAACTTTGCTTTATTAATCTCGTTTGGAAACATTGTTGGCTGATTGAAATTGAGTGAAAAATTTTTGGCCCTCTCGAATTTATATCTAAGCCAGCAACCTGGAGAATATAGAGAGCTTCAGCAAAATGTGAGCAATAAATAGAGGTGAATGATGGTTTAAACCTTTTAATTGAATCGGATAAGTAAGAATAAATAGCCAGATGGAAAAATTAGACGACTCTATATGGTTTCATACGTAAACAATTTCAGTTGTTCGTTTAGTCAAAGAGGAAATATAAAAAGAGTTGTATTTGTCTTTATTCGTGCTAGAAAATAATGATGTACTTTATCCACCGACACATTTTTCATGATATTTAAAGTGAATTGTTTTGATGTGATGTAATTTGAAAAGGAGAAAGGCTAGTCAATGAATGATTAATTATTTTGGTTATATTTTGTAAATATTATATTAAGTAAGTTACAAAGTTCCATTTGGTCCTAAATTTCGGTCCGTCAAAAGACGTGAATTTCATTATTTTAACTTTTTATATAAAAAATAAAACTAATGGAAGAAACTCGACTGGTTCGTTTTTTAAAAGTGGCAAAGTTATGGAAAATGATATGTGTAAAACAAATATATATATAACTACAGTATTTGCCACTTTTAAAAAATGAACCAGTCGAGTTTCTTGCAATTAGTTTTATTTTCTATATAAAAAGTTGAAATAATGTAATTCACGTCTTTTGACGGTCGGAAAGTCCGGACTAAATTGAACTTTGTTACTTACTTAATATAATATTCACAAACGACCAGTATTTGGTAATAAAGTTAGGTTTCCGCGTATAGGAGAAATGCCATATTAGTAAAATTAAAGAGGCCACATAATTTCCTTGTATTATTGGGCTGAGGAATAAGTTCTTGCGGTTTTATCAAATTTATTCATTACTATTTATGCAATTTAATCAATAATGTATTCTTCGTTGTTATTTATAACTTATTCCCAACGTTCAACTAGTTTTTCGATGTCTCTGCAATAAAATTATCTGGATTTTGACTCTAAGAATTCGTCGAAATAGGGTCTTAATTCCACATTAGTATTGAATGAAAAGCCGCGTAAATAGTTGGAGAGCGATCGGAAGAGATAGAAATCCGATGGAGCCAAGTCTGGCGAATATGGAGAATGCGTCAGGATTTCCCAATTAAGCGTTTGGATGGCGTCTTTTTTCATATTGGTAAAGTGAGGACGAGCATTGTTGTGTTACAGAAGGACTACATAACGTCGATGAGGTCGCTTTTCACAAATAGCTTCGGCAAGTCCATACATTTGTTTAACGTAGAGTTCTGCATTGACAATCACGTTGTTCGCAAGGAGCTCATAAAGAATGATGCCGTCACAATCCTATCGCACACATAGCATCGTCTTTCGTGGATAAAGTCCTTGCTTTAATCGCGGAAGTGTTTTTTTATTAGGGCTAAGCTATTGTTTTCGATGGTTCATGTTGACATAAACACACCACTTTTCGTCCCCAGTGATAATGAGGTGAAAAAACATCTCCTTATATCCACGGGTAGCCTTGTGACGGGCAAGCAAACCTGCGGCACCGTGGAGCGTTAAAGTTTGTTGCTTTCGCTTAAGGCGTGCGGAACCCATGCACCGAGTTTTTGAACTTTCCCCATCGAATGAAGGTGATTCACTACAGTTTTCTGATCTCACGCCAAATTGTACAGTTAATTCTTTAGTCGATTGACGATGATTTTCAGGAAAAAGTTCGTTCAATCGATCTTTATCCAACTTAATGGGGCGACCAGAACGTTCATCGTCATTAAGATTGAATTGACCGTTTTTGAAACGTGAAAACCACCATTGAGTTGTCATTTCTGAGGAAGCAATTTCTCCGTACACAGCACAAATATAGCAACGAGCTTTGGCTGCGTTAGCATTGTTCCCGTCTCGTTTGAAAATGATTAACAACAATTGTCGAAAATGCGTCTTTCTTTCAAATTGACATTCCATTTTGAAGGTACAGAACAAAAATTAAATTAACACAACTTTTATATAAACCGCAATGACTTATTATTCATCTTCAACACGTATCCTAAGCAAAAGCCTAATAGTCTCCGCTTTCATTATTTATTATTGTTTCTTAATATGTGCACAAATCACGTCAATAAAACTTAAATCAACACATCATTAAAAAATTCCTAATATTTGTAATTCCTGTCTGTGAGCAGAAAGAATACTCGTAGACACTTCTAAGTTTGGTTTTAGAGACTAAACTCTAGATTACAATTAAACAACGCCATATAGATTTAGATTCAGTCGAAGTAAATAAAGTAGTTTAGAGTAACCAAATTCAGATTATTGCTATCATAGTGATTTTGCTATAAGTTATCTGTCAGATAATTTGCTTTGTGGACATTTCGAGATTAAGTTTGGTAAAAATAGTGACAAATGATCCTGATAGTTGATCTTGATCATTATGGTTGTTTGAGAGGATTACAATTGTCTTTCGATGAGTATATGGCTGTTTCGGCGAAAATTTCAGACACTTATCTTTCGTTTTTTGTATGTAAGAAATTTTTTTTTCTATTTCTCTCTCTTTGTACATTTTTAGTGTTATTTTTTGTTCACCTGGCGATCAATCGGCCTCAGTGAATGTATTTCATTGATTTTTCTTGCGTTGTATTTTACCTTCTGTGGTAGAATAGGTCGAGTTAAACCCTTAATGTGTTTTTTAGCAAAGATAGATGACGGCTGTGTGCGTGGGAGGCTTATAATACAAACACAGTGCAACTTAACTGAATTTTAGGTTGGCCAAATAGTCAGCTATCTTAGAAGGTTTTGAGACAATAGAAAACGGGTTCAAAAATAACTTTACTAATATGCATATCAATATTCTATTTAAAAAGGTTAACAGGGGTTTCAAAGCAAGCTATACAACACAGTAGACGTACACGAGTCTCAGAGACATGGTTGAAACTGTTCCCGTACACACGAACGACCAATACTAAAGGACGGGTCGCCTGAATGACCTTGAGCGTACACGAAGCCGAAGATGAAGGCTTACAGGTGGGTGGGGGCTAAAAAGAGAGTACTTGCACAGGAGCGTTGCGTGTTTCTGTTACTTCGAAGATTTGGTCAGAGGGAGTAATACTTGCCTTACCAAAAAGTTCAAAGAATAGTTTCTTAATAATGATTACTAAAGGGTTGAAGTTAAACCTTGCCTTCGTTTTTAGAACACCGAATCGAAATTTAGCGCGTTGGGTTCGAGGAGCGGCTAACAACGTGTAAGGTGTAGTTTCCTATGGATTAAACGAGAATACACGGAGCTTGAGGGGTTTTGCGAGGAATTGTGTTGAGTCCAACGGAATGCGAATACCGGGTACGAACGGAGAAGTGCAGACGGCAGGTACTGCCGAGAGCGGGTAGGTGGTGGATACTGACAAAACTGGCAGGCGGCGGATACTGAGGTGACGGGCAGGCGGCAAATACTGTCTTCCAACTCTCCTGCCAGAGGATTTATAGTTGGATCAAATGGGTGTTTTTTCACTTCCGCCGATGAGGAGGGTTAAAGGGTACGATGTATCGGAGGAGAAGGTAGTCTCGCCCTATTATCACGATCGCGGAAAAGTTCCTAAGTAGGCCAGGCAAAACTTTGTCCAATATCAAATGGGACCATCAAGTTTCTCACAGCTTTTTACGATGACGGGCTTTCAGGCCGGCACGTCCTCTCGTCATATCGCGCCTTCAGTAGCGCAGACAAAAAGGGCGATCAGTTGTCTCTTTTCCATCTTTCCTTGAAATACGCGGCAACTCGCATCTTTCTCTCACTTTCTGATCTATGACTCTGTCTCTAGACGGATATTTATCAGACATAAAAAGAAACATGTATAAAAGCTCAATTTGTCCAAACTAACATATTTATACTTACATTTGTTGATACACTATTGAAAGATTTACAGCTATTTTTTGAATTAAAAAACAACAAGATTTTCACTTGAGATAGAATAACTACTAAGAGAAGGGAGAAAATTGAACCAACGAAGAAGTTTTCACTCGATGGTGAAAGAATGAATTAAATTTGACAGATATTTAATGCTTCCTATACATTAGTATCGGAAGAAGAGTGAGATGATAATTTGATAGATTACGAGAGTTAAATATGTGAAAAATAAATTTCATTTGAGGACGTTAGTACATAATTATTCAACTCCAATTACTATCCCATAAAAATCATACTTAGTTGATTTAAAGAAATAAAATTACTTGGGAAGTTAATAAAAAATAAAGGCCTTACAAGTATCGTTAAGAGAGGATTTTTTTCAGAAATAGGCATAGAATATTAAATTAATTAAATTGATTGATTGTTTGATTTTCAAAGAGGCAAGGGCAAAAATTGTAATCAATTGTTGTGTTACTGAAGCTTAAATATAAGGTATAGCTGGTATTCTGAAATTGGCATTGAAACTGGCTACTGTCATACGATAAATCACAAATGCTGGAAAATTAAAAACTTTAGAGGAGATGTAAGATCAAAATCGGACTATTATCACATCAGAGGCTGAAAATGTAAATATGTTTTTACCTTTCAAAAAAAATTTCAATTAGAGGATTGAAATGAAATGCATAGATGCTTGTTATTACTTATTAATTAAGCTATCGCAATTAGGTTTTGGTCTGTCGATCAAAGATACATTGATCATTATTTTGAACATTCCCACACCCAGCGATAAAAAATAAGTATAGAACTCTCATTCCTTTCCTTGATGAATGGAAGAAAGTCTTTGTGAGAACAGCATCATACCAATACCAACAATTACGATGGAAGGCAATCGGTACTTTGTCTCAAATATAGCTGCTGCTGCTGCTATTAGTAGTGCCGCCCTATTCCACTATGGTATCATAAATTCCAAAGACCGCTCCTATCATAAAGTCTGGAGAGCACGACAGAATTTAAGGATGAATTTCATCGAATTTGATTGTTTTTGAGATATGAAAATCATTGCCTTGTTTGTGATGGGAGGAAAGACACAACACTAACTAAAACGAAGAAATGGAAAAAATAGTATGGAGCAAAAGGAATTTAAGATCACAATTTGCTTGTAGGATAACCTGGTACTGTTTATTTAGATCATCTTACTATTGAACGAGTAACAAGTTCAGTTATTGAAGACGGACTGATGAAATGGTTGGTTGAAAATCATATAAAGATGAGATAGTTGGTTAAAAATGATATAAAGATGAGATAAAGACATTGGAAGCTGATAGATATACTTACCCCACAAATTACAATACAAGTACCCAATGCGAACCTACAAAATATTGTCGAAGAGCCACTCTCTATTGACATTCCATGCCATTCTCAAGTTGTGGAGCGGTGTTGAGCGGTGTGTGCGAATGGTGACGGAATCTTCTTGCGAAGTTTATGGTAAAGAATCAAGGGATGGTTATATTCGGGCAAAACTAAAATCCCGTCACTTCATGCATCGTTTGAGACAAAGCATGATATTAATGTATCAGCTGACAAATAGTATGTATCAGTTAGATAATAAAAGCTGAACTCCTTACTTAATTTCCTTTATCCTTCAGTTTAGACTTAACTCTAATGTATTTAGAAGCACTTATAACAACAAACCAACAAATTTGATGGTTTATATCTTCTTAGCTCGAAACTTAAAAAAAATAAAATTTTGAGGTAAAAAAAGAGGTGTTTTCCAAATATTTCTAAAAATAAAATTCCACCCTTGAAATATGTGTACTCAAGTGTACAAAAACTGAAATGTGCATGTTGATTTGCTAAAATATGTTTATTGATTCTACGGCCTAATAAACACCCATTGCGCTTCTCTCATATCCACCTTTTAAGTCATCCATGAGCATCATTTAAGACCATCTTGAACTCATATTTTTTTCTACCGAATACCCAGTGATCTCTTCCTAATAGACTCATTGAGCAATGAAGCAAACGTTTGCCCTCCATGAACATCCATTGACCTCTTCCTTAATACCAATTGAACAATAGTTGTACACACACTAGCGGTTCAGCACCTGCAACTAACATTCAGATCACAGTTGCCCTCTGACAACATTGAAGAGACGTGGGTATTTTGTCGGTCGCTTTTATTCTGCAATATTTAGATGAGAGCTACAACTAGAAAATCGATGCTGTGCTCAATACTTATTAATGGGTAAGATTTGTATTTGCAATGCTTACCTACGTTTAATGATATTAGGAAATACTATCACCATGTGAAAATTTATATGAGATCATCAAAGCAAGATTTAACATACAAAGATTTTTTCGTTGTGGTCGCTAAAGGATTAGAATACTTGTAGAAAGTAGCATCCATTTACACAGTTTTTACTGCAAAGATAAATAAAATTTTGTAAAGTTATCATGATAAAATGGCCAATATTTTCAAATCGCCGATGGCTAAAATAAAGAACGAAGTATGACAGAAAAAACCTTGAACTCTTCTAGAGATCACCTAGGTAATTTTTAATTGAAATCTCGCTTGTAAATGCTCTGATATGATCCAAATTCTGCTGCCCTCCTCTAGGATGATTACCAGTATAAAAGCAAATCTTTATATTTAAACAAAGTAGTGATAGAATAATAGCAATAGGAACTTTGTATGTTCAAACGACAAAAAAAAACGAGAAGAATTGACAGGAGATTGGCAATGATGAACAAGGGAAAATAGCGCATAATCAAGCGCTGAAGACTAGAAAACGACAAAAATCTTCTCAAGCGCAGCATTCTTCGCCATTCTAGAATGAAGAAGAGGATAAATCTACATGTTTATCGTCATTGTATGAACCAACAGCAAGCAAAAAAGATGACATAAATGAAAGAAGAGGAATGAAACTCAAGGTACTTGTTGAAACTTGTGAACGTATGGGCGACTCAAAAAGAGTTGCTGCCTTCATTGTTTCTTCCTAGGTTGATGATATTAATTGGATGCCACAGGGTGAGGTCAATTCAGTAATTAATCAAAATAAGAATACTAGAAAGAAGTTTCTTTCTGAGCATCAGCGAGATGAATAGATGATCCTACCATTAAATAAAGAGCATTTTCTTTGATGGACGAAAAGATTAGAAAATGATACATGAAGAAATTTAATAAATTAAGCATATAAATTCCGTAGTTCAAAATCATTTAGTTTTACTTCAAGAACCAAAATTTAAATACATCGGGAATTTCAATCCTGCAACAGGTTATGCCACTACAACAACATCCGGTATCATCATCTTTCTGGGAACAATATTTTATGAATCGAAGAAATTGTGGTTATCGGCTGTGATGGTACCGCAGTGAACACGAAGAGAAAGGATGGAACCATTCGCCCGATTGAAAGAAAAGTACAAATATTAGTTATGTTGATCATAGGCTTATTACACTGTAAGGAAGTATCAATGCGAATCTTCTTTCAAGGCCCATATGGCAAAACAACTGGGCATTAAGTTTTCCTTAATCACCTAGAAAACAAGCGAAAGAATGTGAAATACTTCCAATTAAAAATTTCGATGCCATTACCTCTCCCGTCGATGAGATAGAAGAGGCCTAGTTGAACACAGCCAAAATATTTGTTAGCCATCTACCGAGCAGTGTCGAGCAATACTGGCGTTTTGGCTCTAGCGTTTCGAAATTAAGGTAGGACGACGAATTCCAGGTGGCTAAAAACAACAAATATATTTCTACGTATCAATGTTTCAACCAGTGGAAATTTAGGGGATTCATTATGACCGTTTGCGTAGCAATTTAATTTTAGATAAAAGAATCTCTTACTTCACTGAATGCACTAAACATTTTTTTGAAATGATGCGTCTATTTCCGACCATGCGGCAAACATCTAGGACAATCGCCAACCATATTCTCTGTAAAAATTCCTACTTTGCTCATCCATAAAATATATTAATCTCCATGCTACATGATGATGAAAAAAACATATGACCCTTTGGATGGAGGCAAAAACTGTGACACTGGAAAATTATGAGATTTATTATGACCGTTTACGTAGCAATTTATTTTAGATAAAAAAAATCTCTTACTTCACTGAATTCACTAAACATTTTTTTTAATGATGGGTCTATCACAGACCTTGCGTCAAAGATCTAGGACAATCACTAACCATATTCTCTGTAAAAATTCCTACTTTGCTCACCCATAAAATATATTGATCTTCATGCTACATAATGAGAAACAACACATATGACCCTTCGGATGGAGGCAAAAACTGTGACAGTCAAACCTATTACAAAATGATCAAATGGCAAACCATTCTAATAGAAACAGTATCTGATACGCGAATAAGAGTTTTTTGAGACGAGAGGCCAAGAAGATGGAAAGATGCAACTTTTTTCTTGTCATATTCTGGCCGTTGAGAGGCTCATCAAGATAGTGCTTGATGCCTCTGTCCGTGTAAGTGGGGTAGAACAGAGGGACTGATTCATCCGCTCCAGTCTTCACTGCTGCATATGTAAATCGATATGCAGCCAAAGGAAGGTTGGTTGGAGCTGGACGTACAGCAATCTCCTCTTGGTGAGTTTTGGGTTGATATATTTATAACACTAGTACTTTATAAAATAAGTTTCGAGGAGCAGTTCTTAGTATTTATTTAATCCATGGAGTCAATTCTATAATATGAATATAAAATAGCTATTTCTTTCAATATTTGATGTTGTAGACGGTGGTATATATATTGGAGTCGGACAACAGACCTTTTAAAACGATCATATGATGTCATTTTCAACGATTTTATAGTTGTTGAATAATATGTAATTTATATTGTAACATTTTTAAAATTATAAGCAAAATATATTTTCGACTACTATTAATGCTACGATTTTGCAAAGGTTATTTTTTCATACGTGCGCAAATTTCTCTCTCTATTAGAATATGAAAATCTAAACACAATAAAATTTCATCCAATCTAATGACCCGAACGGCCCCTCCTCGTGGTACTACCATAACAGTCATCGAACTCTATCTGTTCAACATATGTTTTTACGGTTGGCACTCCATTTATTGTCGAATCGTTGACCGCTCTCTGAAGACCAATTGATCCCTTTCCATACCCTCATTGATTCTCTCTCCAAAAGCCAGTTAGCTCTCCCTGAACGCCCATTGACCCTTCCTCTAACACCTATTCTTTCCCCTCTGAACACACCTTGAGCAATCCTTAACCTACCCACCTGTAAAAT
Organism: Ceratothoa steindachneri; assembly: GCA_963969495.1. Classification (NCBI taxonomy): domain Eukaryota; kingdom Metazoa; phylum Arthropoda; class Malacostraca; order Isopoda; family Cymothoidae; genus Ceratothoa; species Ceratothoa steindachneri. The sequence goes on from OZ018331.1 coordinate 52,265,039, forward strand.
TAACAAAAGGGTTTTGACTCAGTCTTCCGTGAGACCAATACAGACCACCTTCAAACCCTACTTGTCATCGCCTATGAACTTCTCTATTGTCGACTGCACTCTTATGAGTTCGACCCTTCAATTACTCTAAATATTCTGAAGCATATAATTCAGTATCTAATATATATATATCTGCCATTATAATTCTTTTTCTATAAATATACATATAATTATTGAAAAAAATTCTGGTGATGAGGAACTAGATACTTGCAAATACAGATGTATGCATAAGTATAGGCAACGTCGGACACGAAGTATAATTTAGGTCCTTGAATCTGTTTTTCGTTTTTATATTATAGCAGGACCATTTTGTTATTTCCACTGTATCTTAAAATCATATAAAATAAGAGATTGTAGTAAATAAATAGTGTTTTATATGATTCAATATCATGCGAGTGCAAATGTATAGGACGCATGGATAGCTTTTGTATTCAAATGAATACATATGCATTGTTTCATTTCAACCGTCAACTTGAAGGGTTTAAAATGTTTTCAAAACGATTCTGGAGTAAAGATAAACGTTTAATAAGGATAAGTTATCTGTTAATATACGTACAAGATTTGTCATTCGTTGTTACGACGTCGCCGATAATCAATTCCCCAAAGCGCAATTTTGAAGACCGATAAGCATTCAGAAACTTTATTTTTCAAGACCAGTTATGGATAAAATTTCCTTTTTTATGATCATTTTAATTTCTTCTGTAAATATAGTTAGTATGAAATAAAAGTCTAATATCAGGACAGGAAAATCGTTTGCGTAGAAGTCCCAAAGAATCTGAGCCATAAAGATTTGCAGTCTCTGATAAAGACAGTAACAATGGCATAAATGTACACACATCAAAAGTACAACGTTATTTACATCGGTAAAGATTTCCTAAATAGGCTGGTTTATTCTCCGCTAAAAGGTTCTTGGAGATAGCCGAGCTAAATTATATTAAATACTATGGTCTTATGAGAAAAATTTAGCTCTTTGCTAGAAACGAGAATGTTACATTCGGTAGATATCTGGATATGTTCTTGTGTAAAAGAGCACCGTACCTTCTGTCAAACGTTGATAATTGTGAAAAGAATGAAGATGCAATTTGAAATGCAGCGAGAATATAAGCGGAGTACGATTGACAGAGAAACGTTTATATGGACACCAGCGAGAGATGTGAGATCTCAGATTGTGGCAGCCCTTTCCACCTTGTCTTCTTGGCGGGGGAGAATGGAATTAACGCTGACTTGAATCGTTTGAACTTATTTAGCTTGTATATGACAAACAAGATTTATTCGTTGACAAAATTGGGGCCTGGCGCGTCGCCAATGTGGAGAAGAATTGAATTCCTTAGAATGATGGTTTCGTTGAAAAGAGAAAAGAAGATAGCCAGAACCTCAAGATACAAATGCAAAGAAGGGTCGTTTCCTTCTCTAGCCTCAGAGAAGCATGCGGAAAATCGGCTAAAATTTTGCCTTGGTTTTGTGGAGAGCCTTGGGAGGGTAAGTGCACGTTGTGTTGGAATAGTCGGCTTTAAGGGTTTATTTTTCTTGAAAATGAGTTGAAAATTGATTCTTACTGTTTTTATCATTTTCATTTGAATTCAACATTTAAATTGGCGTTTATAGATAGGATATCTACATGTAATTCTTTTCATATATTTTTGTTCGAAAAGAATTTAATTTTTGTATATAAAGATAAATAGGGATTGAGAAAAAATCCAATTTTTGGCCGCAACTGATCCTTTACTTTTTTAATTTACAGTTAATTATGAGTCTTTTAACAGACACAATTCGTTGAGGAATGGTGCTCTTTTAACCTAGGTTAATGAATTGCAAGATTAATCATATTGACAGTAATGACATTTGTCAATTTGGGTAAGAAAATAAACTGAGTGGAATGATGCTAATCATTAGCGCATGAATGTCAAAAAAAGGAATGATATTAGCTTCCTTACATAATGAGTCATAAAATTTATGGTCATTAGTGGCGTTTAACCTGCAGTGTTGACCATATAATCTATAAAAAGGCTCAATCTGAAATAAAGTGACCGCTGAAGTTCAAGATTTCAGCAGTTTGGGGGGCGTTATTAACGAAATTAATGTCCAATTACTAAAAGAGGGAATTGAAAAATAACCCTCAGAAATTGAAAAGGAAATATAAAACATTAGATGAACTCCACTAATTGCTTGAGACATTAAGTTATTAAAAAATAACCCTCAGAAATTACCAGATTAATCATATTCATAGTAATGTCATTTGTCAATTTGGGTAAGGGCATAAAATAAATATTTTTGGATCAAATTACCTTTCTATTTTAAAAATGAATATCTTCATGCCAAGATATCTTCATGTACGCGATTTAAGGGATAGGTGGGAGAATAGAATGAGAAATGAGGGAAGGTTAATTCGAGGAATTGACCATTCTTTCCAATTGTGCCGAGAAATGGCAAATGAAGTTTAACATAGACAAATGTAGTGTACTTAGTATAGGTAGAAATAATCCATTGAATAGTTATCAATTAAATGGGAGAATTTTAGGGAGGACCGATTGTGAGAGGGACTTGGGTATTTTGGTAAGTTCAGACCTTCGTCCTAGAAAGCAATGCCTTAATGCTAAGAATAAAGCTAATAGGATATTGGGATTCATTAGGAGGAGTGTAAGCAATAAGAGTGCTGAAGTCATTCTAAAACTGTATCTGGCGCTAGTTAGGCCTCATCTTGACTATGCAGTACAATTTTAGTCACCATATTATAGGAAGGATATTGATTTGCTTGAGTCTGTGCAGAGAAAGATGACAAAAAGGATTAGTGGGCTAAGGGACTTACCTTATGGTGAAAGGCTCAGAAAACTAAATCTACATACATTGGAAAGGAGAAGAGTCAGATGGGAATTGATTGAAGTCTTCAAATGGGTAAAAGGATTTAATAAAGGGGATCTGGGTAAGGTTCTTATACTTAGTGAACATGACTGGACACGAAGCAATGGGTTTAAGCTTGATGAGTATAGGTTTAGGAAGGAGATTGGGAGGAATTGGTTTACAAATCGTGTGGTAGATGAATGGAATAGGCTCACTAGACATGTGATAGAAGCCTCCTCTCTGGGTAGTTTTAAGAATAGATTAGATAAATATATGGATGAAGCTGCTAGATGCGACTGACTTTTTTTATGTACATATGTATATATTTTTCTAAGGAGTGGGGAGATTATATTTTGCGGTTGCATGAATGGACATAATCCTCTGGATGCATTTTATGTATATTGTAGATTAAATCTGACGAACTCCTTAAAGGGTGACAATGTTGATGACTTTTCTCTGGTAAGAAATCTTTTGTGTGTTGACTGGAACAGGAGCTGCCAAGTGTAGGCCATGAATGGTCTTTTGCAGTCTCCTTCTTTTTGTATGTTCTTATGTTAATAAAAGGAGCTGAGCAAATTCCTTGTGCTGGGTGACTTTCTCAGATTATTTACAGTAAATTTCATTTAATAGGATAACCATTGTTTTCTTAAGCGCCTTTTTAAGCTGAGGGTGTCGCTAGAACTGCCCTTATCTGTTTCGCTTGTATCTTCCATCTCTTTCACAGCTTATTCATATAAGGGTTAATATATTTAGTAAGCTTAAGTGTGTTGCTGGTGTTCCGCAAAGCTCAGTTTTTTGTCCGCTTCTGTTGCGTAATTTTCTTTCCCATCTTGCTATTCTGATGCGTCGTATGGGTCTATCATTTCATTTATAAATATGTTGTTGAGATGCGAATCTGTCTTTTCTTCAACTTTGTTGTTGAACATCAGAGAATTCTATTATCTATTCATCCACCATCATTGCATGTGTTTCGGACAACATTTTGAAAAGCTGTCTGTCAATCGAATAGAGAAGAGGTACCTAGCCTTAAGTATGCCAAGCAGCTGTGGAATGGGCGCCAGAAGAAGCCATTAATAAAAATAATATTTTTGCATTTTTGCAGGTCGGAGGAGCCAATTCAAGGAAATTAAAAGCCGCAAGCGTCAACGCTATATTGACATGACGCAAAACATATAAACCTATGTGACTTTTCAAATTAATTAATATTCAAGTTTTTATAATAATATGGTTGCATGATTTGGAGCAGGAATAAAATAACTAACTCATATTAATTTAATAATAATCGCATGGAATCATTCATATGAGCATAGGTTATATGTGATCGGTACATATTTTTCAAAAATTTCATACTTGAGAATCTAGAAAAAAATAATTTTTGGATCAAAAAATTAAATTTCTGCTTTCAAGCCTTTCTTTCGAAAAGGAAAATCGCTCTTCTTGGGATAATGAGCAGATGTGTGGGCTTAAGAGTGCTTCGATATAGCATAATCATTTTAAGACGTGACTATTGCCATTCCTACTTAAGGGTTGTCAAATTTAAAACGAAAATCTAGTTTAGAAAAAATATTCATATTATGAGCGTAATGTACACATTGCTAGTTCAATAGAAGGAAACTGTTTTTATAAAGCAATTTTTTTATTATCAAAAGTAGAGTGATAAATTCAGAGTATGACTATGAATCATTCAGTTGCAAATACATTGAAAAGATTGTCCTAAGACACTCCTCATATATAAGGAGAAAGAAAAAGAATAGCTATAAAAAATTGTAATAATAAAACTAATAATGCCAACAAGAGAGCGAGAGAAACTAAACAGTAAGGGAATATTTGCAAAAAGATGAGGGTTATTCTTATTCATCAGGTGATACCTATCTGGTACGTGATAATTGATGTGATGGCCTGAGTCACTTGAAGTTCACTTTTGAGGGAATCAATTAATTAGGGCTAACGTAACTAAGTTTCACTTCAGCAAATCCTTCGTGGTATAATTAAATGTTGCCATTTCCCATTTAACGACATGATTAATGCCATGTGTTTAAATAAAGCATTGGACTCTTTGAAGAAGCGTACTCAATATTTATGTTAGTAAACTATCTAAAACAAGCTAAGTTCAGTTTGTATATGTAAATTTTTAAGAGAATGTCAGGAGATGAAATCTAAGTTAAGATTTTAATCTTCAAAGTCCGATTAATATGTATGTTTAGTCATGTGGTTTAAGCAAGACCAATGCACTTCGGTTTAAGGTCATTCCTATTATGTGAAAGGGATTAACTGATTTATTTCTTAATATTAATTTACGATCAAATATTTTACTGGCTTGCAAACGCGCTTTATTAATTAATAAGTAATGAAGGATCTGTAGTACACATTTTGCACGCATGAATATACATGGTCGAAACATTTCAGATCTCTTTAGAATGAGGATGACCAGAGTAAAAATATAGGTAATGACTTGCATGAGTAGGTGCACGCTAAACTCTAATTTGGGCAGTTAAAATCTATATCACAGCGGATGATCAGATAATGGAATGGGAAAGTAAAGTAACATTTCGTTTGAAAAATAATTATAACTGAAGATGGAGATAATTAAATTGACATAGAAAATTATAAAAATTGTCATTTTATGGCCATGGTAAAAAAAAATATCTACATAACACCATAGTAAACCATAAAGAGGCAAGAAAGAACACTGTACACGAAACCTCAAGAGAGACGATATATATATATATATATATATATATATATATATATATATATATATATATATATAACTCTAATACTCTACGCCATGCTATAATATGTTAATAGAAACTTCTGGTTTAACTTAGCAAATGCAAGTAACAAGCTAGAGAGAGAAAAGAGAGACTGAAAAGCGAGAGGAAAGAGAGAAGGAAGAAGGGAGAAAGAAATTGGAGCAAAGGAGGAGAAAAGCGAGATAGAGATAAAGAAGAAAAGATGGCAAAGAGAAAGACAGAGAAACAGGAACAAGATAGGGAAGACATAGAGAGAAAAAGAAGAAAGAGACAAAAAAGGTAGAGGAGAGAAACTGGAGAAAGAAAGAAGAGATAAGGGATAAAGATCAGAAAAAGAGAGGATATATTGATTGTGATTTTATAGCTAACAAAGTCTTTTTCCATGCCACTGCTGAATCGCTTATTAACTAATTTGTATCCAATTTGATAAGAATGCAATGTCCCGCAGGAAAAATTAAAAGGTGCTTCGCAGTAGAATTAGCACAAAGAATAGCAAATAATCTATGTTGTTAAAATCTTTTGAACTTTTAAAAACCTCTAACAGCCTGCAGCGTAAAGGTCTATGTGCAAGTTATAATATGTTTAGGCAGCAAAGTCTTGCTTCATAGGGTCAATGCCTAAGTTCAGATTTCATTTTAGTCGCCCTGTATTCCACTCTTTCTAAAATTTCTACATGTTTGTTAAGGTTTAGGAGAACAGAACTGAATCGTGTACGCTTATGCGGTTGAACTAATGATTTATATAGGGATATAATTAAAATTATGTCTCTAGACTTAAAAGAAAAATTCAGTCTGATGTATTTCAGCATTAGATCCATTTTTTAATAGCTTTCAAGCATGGTTTGGGTACTTTGAAGCCACCGAAATTACAACCCCAAAGTCCTTTTCCCTTCTAATTACCACATCTAAAAAATGCTAATAATTTTTTTCGTGTGTGGTTGATCCAGCTGCTAACTTCAAGTATAATTGCAAACTAGTTTTCCTATGAGGTAAAAAATGGCGTTTTGACGTATATAGGAGTTGTGGCGCCAGAAGCTGTTTACATTTCAATATAACAGTTGTGATGATCGAAGATGTTCAGTCAATTTACTCCCCAAATATACTGAGCCATTTCTATTTCATACAACAAAAGTAAAGTGTTAGTATGATCTTTTCTTGTTCTTCAAATGTTCAATCATGCTTAAATAAATTGTATGGCTCACATTTTCATTATTTAATACGAAATAATAAATAATTTTTTGAGTGGACTTTTAGGTACCAACAGGACTCAAGGAACATAATCCTAAAACATTTTCCTTCGATTTTCTTTCAATTATATAGAATTATTGAATTACTTGGAATTATTATGTTTTCTAAATCGTTGTTTCCATGAATTATTATATATAATGTAGAAAATTATTTCATGTATATATAGAATTTACATATAAATTCCAAATCATTAAATAAATTGAGAACATAAGTTAAAAAGCATGTTGATTTGAAGGGATGCTGGGACGAAAGGGCACACACTCAGAAATTGATGTTACTATTAAAAATTTTCCTTGTGATGTGGACACTCTAGGAAAAGGAAGCTCTGATGAGGAAAATATCGTGGAAATTCATTTGACATCATTCACTGCTGCACCAGATCAGCAAGATGAACAAGACGAAGAGGCTAACTAATGTTGGGTGTCAGACGAACTGGAAAAAAAAACAAGATATTCCTACAACTATACCTGCGTTTATTGAAAGCGTTGATCTGAATAGATATTTTTTAAAACAAATCTACTTGTAGTGAGGTATTTTCTACATTTCTCAATGAATAAATATTAGAGAAAATAGTTTCCCAGACCAATCTCTATATCAACCATAAAGGGAAAGATAAAAACATGTAACGAAGGATGAATTCTATTCTTTTCTAAGGCTTGCAATTTTTTTTATCCATCATCGCTTGCCAAAGGTTAGCTATTACTGGTCAACAGATTAAGGTCTTTCAGTGAATATGCTCCACAACAATGGTAACAGATAGATATTTACAGATTTAGCGCTAATTTAAATATAAATATCGATGAGTCTTTCCCTAAAGGAAATAATGATAAGTTCTTCAAAGTTAGGCCATTTATATATGATCACAACAAAATGTTCAAACAGTTCAGGTATCCTAGACATTTCCAGAGTATTGGTAAGAGCATTATAAAGTTCATAGGGCGTTCTTCTTTTAAATAATATAATCCCATGAAACCAATAAAAAGCGGTGATAAGATGTATTGTAGAGGTGAGATATCTGGTTATATTTAACAGTTTTATGTCTATCAAGGTAAAAACTAAACTCAACACGTAAATAAGCAATATGGATTGGGTGGCTCTGTTGTTTATAATTTTGCAAAATCTTTAAAAGGAAAAAATCATATTCTTTTTATAGATAATTATCTTTCCTCTCAACAACTTTTCGAATATCTAAAATCTGTAGGCATTTAAGTAGGTGGTACTATGCGGCCAAATCGCAAAGGTTTGCCAAAGCTACGTACAGATCAAGATTTGAAGAGCAGAGAATATGACTTCAGATTCAGTGATATAGGATTCTCCTACTAGCAATGTATGTACAATCGATCGGTTCACTACTTATCAAACTATCTTGAAAATGAAACATCTGGAGTCCAAAGAAAATATAGAGATGGCTCAAAGGTTGAGGTGAAAGACCTCAAAGTTGTAGTATACGATAATTCATTCATGGGCGGAGTAGACAAAGCAGATATACTCAGACCCTTGTATGACCGAAATAGAAAGAAAAAAAAATTGCTTGAGCTGTATGGAGGGAGAGGTGACGCCCTCTTGTCGCGGGAAGAGAGCTTGTGTGTACCTTTGACTTTTCGAGCTACTCCGGAGGGGGTACCTCTTCTTGGTACCCCTGGTAGGGCTTCCCTTGTCCATTTTCGTTCGGAAACCAGGTTCCAGACTAAGTGCGTCATTTATTCCTTTTTCTACTCTATCCTTCTCCTTTTTAACTTTAAACCTATCTCTCACGCTTATACAAAAAAGGAAAAAACATAAAAAAGCCTACTCCTATCATGTCACTCGTTCCCTTTTTTCGCTCTATTTACATATAAGGACCTGGCAGCTACCTCACGCGTCAGAAGAGAAGCTTTGGAACCTCTATAAACAACGCCAATCGACGTTTACTGGTTGCGAGAGACTAGGACTAGAGGTGTCCTAGGCGTTTGGTTACGATGAATGGGATGAGGGTAGTGCCCCGTTAACTCCTTCCCTGGCGCGTAATTATTGACCGTTCCCAGTGCCCGTTGACGGGTGCCTATGGTAGCATCGGTCTGAGGCGACGGCCCTTTGTTCTCAGGTTGGTTGCCAGGCCAATAAAAAACCTTGGGTCGAGTCTCTTGGTGGGGCGGGATATCCATTGAACGCTGCTCCGAGATCCTGGCCGTTGTGAAGGGAACTGGTAGGAGTTTAGTAAGGGGCGTGCTTCATTGTTGTTCACCTGGTGAGAAATCGATGGCCCTTTCGTGGACCGTCTGTGCTGCTTGGTTGGGAGCCACGGCACGCCGAGGCTTGACGACTCGGTCGGACGTACAGCAGCACATGGAGCGTGCCCTCTGAAAGATCCGAAACGTCTCCGATCGATAGGCGGGAGCGACTCATGCGGGGAGAACTCACCAAACCCCCTTTTTTCTATTGATTGGTCACAAAAGTTTTGAAAGAGAGAAAGTGTTCAAAATGACAGAGAAAAAAGGTCCAGCTGCACTCAAATATACATGTGCGATATGCCAGAAGGATAAGTGGTGCGTGGACTTCCCGGAAGGATGTTTTTCGAAGTGCGACCCAGGAAGTATATGCACCGACTGCATCCTTAAAGGAGAGGTGCGAGAGGCAGTGGCATACTGCAATGAACTCAACAATCTCTTCACAACCTGTGAAGTAAAATCTAGAGCGCTGGAAAGTAAAGTACAGTCCCTAGAAACGCAGCACGCGCTTTAGATTCGGCGTCTCGAGGAAAAAATCCTAGAGCTAGCCTCTAAACTATAGGCCCAGTCAGCTCAAGCTCGAGACGAAAGTCCCACTAACTTGGGTGGTTCCGCTGATGTGACCCCAACCCAAGGAGGTGAAACTGCATTGGCAGCCCCACTTCTGCCATGTGGAGCCAATGAGAAGAAAAAAAAGAAAAAGGACCTTAATGTTGCTCACCCCAGTGTAGAGGATTCGAGCGTTACTGGTGCGCAAGGGAAAGTGGAAAGAGAAGAAGAGAAAAGAGAAACAGAAGAAGAGAAAACAAATAAAGACAATAAAAATAAGATGAAGAAGAAAAAAAAGAAAAATCTAGAGATACAAGAGGAAAGCAGCAAGTCGCTTCCGAGGGCAAAGAATAAGTCACCTGCTGACAAATGTGCAAGAGTCACCCTTATTGGTGATTATCAAGCACGGGGCCTGCAGTCCCTGCTAGCGGCCCGCCTTTGCACTAGTGTGAAGGTCAGCTGCCTGCCAGGATGTGGTAACCACCACATCAGAGTAGAGGCTGAGAAATCACAGATTTATGAGAGCTCAGTCGTTGCCCTGATGGTCAGTGGAAACGACCTCTGCCTGAGAAGAGGAAGGGTAGACCCTACATATAAAATCCCCCACACGGTAATGGGTGCCGTGGACGACTGAGGGCTGAAAACCCGCAAGCGTGTGGTAGTCGGGATGCTCCCGAGGAGAGGTCCAACACGGACCGCTCACTCGATGAATGTGTCTGTAAACCGACGCCTGGCAGATTTGTGTACGGCAGAGGAGGTCTTTTTTGTGGACCCGTACCGCACCTTTTATGGTAGAAATAATCTCTACCAAAGGGATGGGGCCTCTTCTTCCCCATAAGAAAAGGCCTTTCTGTCGAACATGATCCAGGATGTCGTAAAGAGGACCCAAAGGAGTATCCGGCCCAGAGTGAGGGCGGACGTACGCCATTACGCCCGTGTCACTCCAGGAACGACCTTCTCAGAGGTCGCAAAAAGGGGTGCCTTGCCAACAAACAAGCCAGGAAACGGAAGAGCGTAGGGGGTACTACAGTTGGGGACTCCCTAAAAAGTTCTTCTGTTCAATTCGAGGTCAATCAGGAACAGGTTTTCTGAGCTCCGCGGCCTCGTAGCGACGGAAGAACCCGAAATGGTAGCCATAACAGAATCGTGGATAAAAACCTCAAACCGAGACTTTGAAGGCGAATTCAAGGTTCCTGGCTACCAACTCTTCCAGAAAGATAGGCAAGACAGAAAGGGTGGCGGTGTAATGTTGTATGTCAAGGATACAATCAAATCTACGAACTCCAACATTATATCCGATCACGAGCTCCTAAGCGTTGGCCTAGAGATCAGTCCTGTCAGATACAGGACCCTGGTGCTTTATAGACCCCCTTCCCAACCCGTTGAGAAGGAGAGGGAACTGTATCAGCTGCTGGGTGAGCTTGTTCAAGGCAGAGTGTGCATCGTTATGGGCGACTTTAACAGACAAGTTGACTGGGAAACCAGAAGAGCCTGTGGTGAGAGCGCGCTACTCCTGGAGTTCGCCAACAACGAGTTCCTCACTCAATGGGTCAGAGAACCGACGAGAGAAGACAATATCCTCGACTTGGTCTTCACCTCTAAAGATGATCTCGTTGAGGATGTCTCTGTAGGCGAAGAGCTCGGTGGCAGTGATCACCAGCAAGTTAGATTTACCGTCAATATCCCGAAGGTAAGGTCTGTTGCTAGTCAATCAAGGAAACTTGACTTGAGAAGTGCAGAATTTGCAAGCTTTAGTGCTGGGCTGACTGGTTTAAGGCTAGCGGTATGCGAAGAGGTTGAGGATTTGTGGAACAATTTCAAAAATAAATTTATGAGTCTTCAATCAAGTTGCATCCCTCTGAAATGCCTTCGTCGGTCTTCTGTTCAACCAAAGTGGTTTAATTGAGAAATCGGCTCACTGCTTAGGGAAAAGAAAAATGCGTACTGGCGATCGAAGATCTCGGGTGCTTTTGACGAGTACCTGAGGCTAGCCAGGAGCGTGAAGTCCAGCATAAGGGCAGCTAAGCGTACTGAGGAACTTCGAGTGACGAGACTCTGCAAGGAGAATCCCAAGGAGTTCTTCGGCTATGTAAATAGCCGTAAACCAATATATCGTAGAACGAGGAGGGTGCATTAACTCTGTCAGATGCAGAAAATGCTAACTTACTCAATGACTACTTCTCCTCAGTGTTTACTAAAGAGTGTGGTCCCATCCCTCAGCCCACGGAATCCTACTCGGAGGAAAAGCTGGAGGCAATGGACTTCACCGAAGGAGAAATAAAGAAAAAGATCGCTGATCTAAAGACAAATAAGTCCTCTGGACCGGACTGGTTTCTACCCAAGGTGTTAAAGGAAGTGTGTGATGAAGTATCACGACATCTGTGCGCTATCTTTAACATGACAATCCGGACCGGATGCGTTCCCAGAGACTGGCGTGAGGCGGAGGTGACTCTAATCTTCAAGAAAGGAGACCCCAGCCATCCGTCACACTACTGACCTATCAGTCTGACTTCGATAGTCGGTAAACTTATGGAAAACATGATGGTGGAAAAAATAACGTCGTATTTAGAGTCGAGACTGCTACTGAGGAGTTCCCAGCACGGCTTTCGAAGGAAACGGTCATGCCTGACGAACCTTGTGGAATTCCTCCACTTCGTGTTTACTGAGCACGATCGGGACAAGGCGGTGGATGCGGTTTACTTAGACTTTCAGAAAGCCTTTGATAAGGTACCACACCGCCGCCTTCTCCCGAAAAGTGCGAGCGCTTGGCATAGACGGAAAAGTAGCCGGCTGGATCAAGAACTGGCTGAGTGGCAGACGGCAACGGGTGGTGGTGAATGGACAGGCTTCTGAGTGGGTGCCCGTTACTAGCGGGGTGCCTCCAGGTTCTGTTCTAGGACCACTACTATTCATCATCTACGTCAACGACATGGACGGTGACATGGTTGCCAAGATTTTTCAAATTTGCCGACGATACCAAGCTTAGTATGAACGTTGCAAAGAGATGGAAATACTGCCCGCCTGCAGGAAGATCTTGGGAAGATTGGGGAGTGGTCGGACACGTGGCAAATGCCTTTTAACGTGAACAAATGCAAAGTAATGCATATCGACCACAGAAACCCCCAATCTCAGTATATCCTTAAGGGCACTGCTCTCGAATCGAGTGACACTGAGAAGGACTTGGGTGTTACTGTCACTAGCGACCTCAAGTTCTCGAAACAGTGCATTGAGGCAGAGAAGAAAGCCCAAAGGATGTTAGGCTACATAAAGCGCCAGTTTGGATACCGTAACAGGGAGATAGTACTTTGTCTGTACAACTCCCTAGTTCGGCCGCACCTGGAGTATGCCGTACAATTTTGGAGTCCTTCGTTTCGAAAGGACATCGCAAGGTTGGAACGCGTACAAGCCAGGGCAACCAAACTGATTCCCTCTATCCGACATAAAAGTTATGAGGATAGACTAAGGGAATTAGATCTGTTCTCGTTGGAAACCCGTAGACTGCGTGGTCAGCTCATCGAAGTTTTCAAAATACTTCGAGGGTTCGACAATGTTGACTACCGGGATATTTTCACACTGAGTGAGAACAGAACGCGCAATCACGGCTTCAAACTTGAACTGAAGCGTTACAACCGCAATCTGTGTGGAAATTTTTTCACCTACAGTATCTGCGGTAAGTGGAACGCACTTGCAGTGGAAGTTGTCAACAGTGAATCTGTTGACCAGTTCACCTCAAGACTATACAAAGTCTTGGAAAGTGGCCGTTTAGGGACGCAAAACAATTGGGCAGCCATGTGCCTGTTTGATTGCTAGTCCAAAGGTACCCTCTTTGAATGGACCGTAAGGTCTCCTAGAGTACTTACTTTCCTTGTTACTCCTTGTTACCACTACACGTCCTGCACCTCCACCACACCCCTCTGTGTTAACTGTGGCGGGGACCACGGTGCCGTCAACGCCAGGTGCCCTTACCTAAGTAAGGCCTGACACGACGCCGTGGAGGCCATCCGGCGCCCACAACAAAATACACACACAACCATACACACCGCCCCCGCCCCACCTTCCCTCACCATGACATTCGCCGCTGCTGCCAGCGCTACGCTGCCTGCTCCCCCTGCCCTACCCCAGACGCACCCAACCCTCCCTGCAGCAACCACACCTTACCCACACATCCCATCCCCCCTTCACCCCAGCTCACAAGACTCAGAGACCCCCACTACTACCAACATCACCACCCCCTCCACTTTACACGCCCACCCCTAACCCACTCTACACACCCACCCCCACCCCACACCCCCCCAGCGACAACACAAAAACTAAATTACACCTGGCCACCCTGCTCTCAGCGGTGGCAAAGGACATGTCAAGGGGCGACCCTCGACTATAAGCGAAGATCCTCAACACGTTATTCACCTCCAACTGCATAGAGCAGATCACCTTCCCTGAGAAGGTGTTCGCTCTAATAGACGAACACACATCCAGACCCGCACTCCTCACCACCCCGACGGGTACACACCCTGCCCGCAGGGAACCACCGCCTCCCACTTTCATCACGCTCTTCCCGCCGCCTGTCCTGTCCCTGCACCTTCCTTAGCCACTGCTCCCGCCCCCATCCCAACCACCTATCCTGCTCGCAGCTCTTCCACCCCTCTATCAAAACCCCGCCTACCATCCACTGCCACTACCCCTCTCTCACGTATCTCCGCCCCCTCTCCCTCAGCTCCTACTGTCACCCCAACCCCCACGCAGTCCCCTACACCCCGTGCCAATCCCCCAAAAACCCACTTCAAAGCCCCATCCGCGCACACAGGCACGGGACAAACAACCCCCCACCCCTCTCATGTCGTCTCCACTCCTCCTTTGCTTCCTACTGCTCCCCCTCCCACTCCTTCTCATTCCACCCCTTCTCACACTACTCCTTCTCACTCCCTTTCTCCTCCGCCTTTCGCTTTTCACCTAAGACTCCTTCCCCCTCAACCGCCCCTCCTTCAACTCCTTCTCTTCCAACTCCTTCCCTCTCAATCCTTCCTCCTTCCACCCCTTCCCCGACCCAACCTTCTCTCTTCCCCGACACCCCTCCTCTCATAATCTGTACCTCTCCTACGATTTCTAGCCCTTCATCCTCCAGCCCTACGCCATCCCTCCTCCGCCACAAACTCCCCCCACCAAGATACCACCTTCTCCAAAGCCACCACCTCGACATCCAAAGTACACACTCCTCTATCTACACGAGTCAAGGTACTCACCCCTCATGCCTCTTCGGCAATAACCAAGGAGAAGGAGACGATGCCTGGCAAGTCAGCCTCCCACGCACTCCGACCACGACAATAGGTCGAATTAGCCTAGTACAAGTAAATGTACGCATTTGGCACGGTATTCGCCATACGGTTGCCAACTGAGTATTCAACACATAAACACCCGACATTATACTACTGAACTCCACCAGCCTGCACCCTCCCAACAACAGACTCCGCATTGCAGGCTACCACACGTACTTATCCTCACAGGCGCATTACCTAGGATCTGCAATCCTAGTAAAGCGCAACATACACCACTCCCTCGTCAACACACATGACACCTCCTTTCTAGCCTGCAAAATCGACACAAGCTCTGGCCCCATAATAGTGGCCACACACTACAGACCACCACGAATACAGCTAAACTTAGAAGTCACACTCCGGGCCCTATCAAACCACAACCTACCTATCTTATTCGCGGGGGACCTCAACACTTTCCACCCGACACTCCTTTTAAACAACACGAACGATACGGGTAGTTACTTGGCCGGTGTCTTGCGGCGCTACCGCTGTGAGCCCTGCCTTCTCCACGTTCTTCGGTCCGCACGGAGGCACCGCATCCCCGGATGTGGTCTTCCGCAACGACCATGCTACACGTTTCTACACTCACATAGCCCCCGGTCCCCACGTACTATCTGACCACATACCGATATGTCTTCTCATATCCACGTCTCCCATACTCATCCCCACATCACAGCTATATGACTACAAGAACACAAACTGGGCTGAATTCAGGAGCCACATATCCACGAACACACCACATAACCTCGACCTGGAGGACACCAATCCAGGACAAATAGACCACCACTAGTGCTCACTTCTAGACACCATCACCACCGCACGTAACCTACACTCACCACATAAAAACTACACCTGCATAAAACACCTCACCTTCTTAATTTACACACAGAGACTTATCACACAGTACAATAACCACTACACCAGAGGCCCACGACAACAAAACATAAACAAACTACGTGCCCGCATCCTTCGTGCATGCAGCTATATAGGAACCGGCAGTGGCGTGAGGTCGTCCACATTGCGGACGACACCCGCTTCATGGACCCTTCCTTCTTCTCGCGGCACGTAAAAAGGATGCTGGGTAGTGAACCATCCAAACCAATTACACTCAAAATTAACAACCACACACTCACAGACACTAACGACATCCTCGACGCATTCAAGTCTCATTGGGACACTGTGCACACGCACAACCCTCCAAAACCACACGTGCAGGAGCACTTCCAGGAAGTCCAGGAGTTGGGCCGGGCTCACGCTCACGAGCTAAGGCCTGCCCCCCTAACACGAATGGAGGTGCTCGATTACACGTCCACACTTACCACTCCAATCACCGTCGAGGAAACAAAACACTACATGAAAACGACACCAAAATGAGCCCCCGGCCTCTCCGGGCCACCAGCCACACTCATACACAACCTTCCCGCAGACATATACCCTACACTTACACCTCTATTCAATGCCTCACTAGCCTCAGGCCGCTTTCTCAAAATATTCAAAGTCTCTCACAACATACTCCTACACAAACAACACAAAGACCCAAAACACCCAAACAATTACAGGCCTATTGCTCTACTAGAGCACCTAGGCAAAATACTTGAACGCATGGTCAACTGCCGCCTACGGGAGTTCCTGGAGGAGAGGGATTGGTTCGCACCCCATCAATACGGGTTCAGGAGAGGCAGGTCCACTCAGGTGGCCGTGACCATCGTTCACGACAGAATACAAAAGAAACGACAGATACACCAAAAGACTCTCTCCGTCAGTAAGGACGTAGAGAAGGCCTTTGACAAGGTGTGGCACGAGGGACTTCGTTGGAAACTCGCCAACAACACAGAGCTACCTCTCTGCACCAGGAGGCTCCTTTCGCACTACCTCCCCGGACGGTGCTGCCACATCAGATACATCAACACCCTATCAAGACCCTTCACACCACGCTCAGGCGTTCCCCAAGGAAGCGTTCTGGCACCCACACTCTACATTATGTTTACAAATGACACCCCACGCCCACTAGAAAACTGTGTTCACACATACATAGTGGCCTACGCTGACGACGAGACCATTCTCGTCAGCGGCCGGGCCCCTGAAGAAATTGCGCTCCACGCACAAATAATACTAGACGAGAAGACAGATTACGAGGATAAATGGCTGATTGCCACAAACCCTCAGAAGACACAGATGACACTCTACGTCGGTAGAGATAACTTCATGCACAACCTTACAAATCTACTCACACACACCAGACATGATCCACCAAAACCCAACAAGGCTCGAATACACACAGTGCACCAAAATCCTGGGGGTAACATTTGACAAATCCCTCAGGTTCAACTTACACCAAAAAATAATACAAGCAAGAGCCTCACGCACAAACGCTTCGCTATGTAGGTTCTACCCAGCGAGCAAAAAAACTCAAACTAGACTTATACAAAGCACTCGTGCGTCCCATTCTCACGTACGCCCCACTGTCGCTCGTAGCTGCGAGCGACACGTGGAAGCGAAAGGCTCAGCGCATTCAGAACTCTGCTCTGAAGCGCGCTTGCCGTTCACCGCGGTACTCGAGAATGGACGCACTTCACAACACCAATAAACTAGCTCCTCTCAACGCTTACGCTTATACCAGACTCACCAAGCAACTCGACAAACTCACTACAGACCCATTTTACACCTCGCTACACGTAAGAAGGTACGTAATGGTGCCGCGATATCCCGCGGCCCACGAACACCCGCCACCCGTACCATTCTTCGCATAATCCAATAGGCATCATGAATAACGCGTTTCCGGATGAGCAGTCAGCCTCCCCAGCCTGACTTACCCCCAACCCTCGCCCAGTCAAATACCACATAACCTACACACTCACAACAACACATCGCTTTGGTGTATAGCCACCGACCTATCTACTCTCGCTGTCCCTTTCGTAAATGTTTTCCGCAACGCTCCTCTCTGACTACCTGACTTCCGTATTGCATACAGCGGTCCCTCTCTGTTCTTTCTATACACAAAAGTCAAGTCATTCGGTGGCCAGCACGGGGCGCTGCTGAATGTTTTGGGCCCATCTTTAATGGGATCAAACAAGCGAGTATATGCTGGAAGACCTGCGCTGTTCCCGCTTCGTTACATAGTTATTATATTACATTTCTTGCACTGTCTTTATAAATATACAATTTACTTTTAAGCTTGCTTGTTTCTTTGACCTAATATTGTCCATAAGTTGAAAAAAATTTAAAAGGCAAATCTAGAAACAGGATAGTGAACTATTATGAAAAGAAATATGGGATACTCTTAGTGACTCGAACTGTCAATTTCAGTTAACTTTTATCGAAAAAACAAACAAGGTGAACCAATTTAAATAAAATTTCATTAATACCTTTTTTAAAAACCTAAAAGGAATGTTGATCAGTTTAAATTAGTGTTAGAAGAAAAATAAGACATATTTTTCCTCTCACGCCAGTTTTGGCACAGCTGCAATAGTAAGTCACTACCAATTTTCTACTACTTTCATATAATAGCATACATACCGCAGCACTTCACTACATCTTTCTTCATTGCAGACTATATCCTACCTATGAACAGCCTGTGATCAGGATCAGCTCTTCTATTGTTTGTTTTTCAAAGTCGTTTCTGGTGCTTACATAGGTGTTTGTGTTTTCACCAGAATTGCTCCTAGTATGTGAAATACAATGTCTGCCGAATTCGCTCATCCACAACCCAAACTTATCTCATGCTTTGCTTGAAGAAGCGCCTTTTCTCGCAAACCTTTCATTAAAAGAAAGAAAGGCGCTCAATAAAGGCGAATGGCTTTGAACAGTGCCACACAAAAAAATGTTATTCCTATTATTATAATTTTATAAACTACAGGTAAAAAATGGCGATAATCTAAATATTTACATACTGATTTTAAATTAAGGAAGTGTGATTCTTCAATAAATTGAAAGAGTTTTTATAATAAATTCAGCTTAATATAGAAAAATATCTTAATATTTTTAGTCATCTCGAATGTGTATTTGGTGTTCTAACTCGAAAAAGTGACAATTTCTGACGTCAAGATGGCGGTTAATCAATTCGAAAACGAACAGAAAACTTAGTGGTATCAGGAAATGGCGGATAATCTAATGCTCACCTAGGCGGGGGAATTAACTCCACATGCATTTCAACATGCATTTAATTAAATTACATCGCAATCTTTTCCCTCCCCACTCTCTGAGCACAAGACAGCCACTCTCTTCTCTGTTTCAGAACCGTTTCAATGAGGAGTAGTGGTTAGGGAGATCTAGTTGATGAATCGATGAGTGAATGGAGCTAGAAACTAAACTAGCCATTATTTCATGTACTGTTTTTAATGATATTCTTTGTATGTAGTTCGTGAACATGTTATGTATCGACGGTTACATTTCTATACCGAGTGATCCAAAATTTGCTCCGAAGGTAATCAATCAGCGCGAAGGAATTATTAGAGGTAATTTTAGGTTCCCCCCCCCTCCTCTTAAAATTGACTGGGATTTATGAATACAATAAAGTGCTACACTCAATCATTATTTCCCCTACTAATTTTGGATATGTTTTTATATATATTATTTAACTCGTAGGCAGAAAATAAATTTTACATTAAATTTTCTCTTTAAGTTTAAATTATTTTAAATTTAGGTTAAATTGGAGAGTTATAAACATAGTAAACATTTATTAAAAAAGAATCTCAGAAACTCTATTTTTGTTATTATTGAAGTAAAGAACAACAAAAGGCATCCCCCGTGGTAAGTAAGGAGCTTTAATGAAAATGAAGCTAGATAAGTTGAAATGTGTGGCATACATACAGTCAGGAGTAGTAATCAATATTTTAGATATTTGCTGGAGCGTGTTGCCACATATTACACTTGACATCTCTTTGCCTTAGTGCACAATTGGCTATAAAGGGCGTGGCGTTCCTCTAAATTTAATGTGTAGTAGAAAATTTACTCGTCCTCCACCCTTAACACATTGTTCATTTGAAAATCAAGGTTGTAACTGATTAACCAATGGTACTCTTAATGGGTTTGGGAGTAGAAGATCATGTTCAAAAAATGAACTGGATTTTCTAGATTAATTAAATAAAAGATTTACAAACAAGATAAAAATTGGCTATAAAGGGCGTGGCGTTCCTCTAAATTTAATGTGTAGTAGAAAATTTACTCGTCCTCCACCCTTAACACATTGTTCATTTGAAAATCAAGGTTGTAACTGATTAACCAATGGTACTCTTAATGGGTTTGGGAGTAGAAGATCATGTTCAAAAAATGAACTGGATTTTCTAGATTAATTAAATAAAAAATTTACAAACAAGATAAAAATTGGCTATAAAGGGCGTGGCGTTCCTCTAAATTTAATGTGTAGTAGAAAATTTACTCGTCCTCCACCCTTAACACATTGTTCATTTGAAAATCAAGGTTGTAACTGATTAACCAATGGTACTGGTAATGGGTTTGGGAGTAGAAGATCATGTTCAAAAAATGAACTGGATTTTCTAGATTAATTAAATAAAAGATTTACAAACAAGATAAAAATTGGCTATAAAGGGCATGGCGTTCCTCTAAATTTAATGTGTAGTAGAAAATTTACTCGTCCTCCACCCTTAACACATTGTTCATTTGAAAATCAAGGTTGTAACTGATTAACCAATGGAACTCTTAATGGGTTTGGGAGTAGAAGATCATGTTCAAAAAATGAACTGGATTTTCTAGATTAATTAAATAAAAGATTTACAAACAAGATAAAAATTGGCTATAAAGGGCGTGGCGTTCCTCTAAATTTAATGTGTAGTAGAAAATTTACTCGTCCTCCACCCTTAACACATTGTTCATTTGAAAATCAAGGTTGTAACTGATTAACCAATGGTACTCGTAATGGGTTTGGGAGTAGAAGATCATGTTCAAAAAATGAACTGGATTTTCTAGATTAATTAAATAAAAGATTTACAAACAAGATAAAAATGTAAAAACAAGGGTGTGGTTGGCTTTAGAAAGATTTTTTCAATTGTAGACTGATAAAGTTGAGAATGAAGTACCATAGTAATTAAGTAGTAAATATTTAAAAGCTCTCAAAGAGGGGCATAGACATGTATATGAAAAAGAAATATTATTGTTCTTTTTGGTGTTAATATATTTGGTACATTATGTATATAGATTAAAATCGCTATTATTTAATAGTGTAGTTCCATAATTTTGCTTTTGACAAACCCTGATTTGAGGACAATCCAAAGGGTGAAATCTGGATAGCATCGTTCATTGTAATTTGCAAGGGTACTTTTGATTGAAGCTAATGATCCCTGTAGAGCCTTGTTTGCGTTGAACATCCATTATATTATGTTACTTTGTAACATTTTCCCGGCCCTAAAGCATAGTTGTTGAAATTGAGTCAATTATTGAATCTAGGTTATCAGGCCGACGATAACTAGTCGAGCAGTAACCTAAACTGCTCTTCGGGAAAATGATATCTTTTGCGTTACTTTGCTCTACAACTGCCTTAACCCCGCCTTATATGGCTTGACATAACATGACCGAAGCGGCGAGGAATGGTGATTCGAAAAATTAGGAAGATAATTGCCCTCGAAGCACAAGTTTGGGATCAAACTCAATGAAATTAATAAACGATACTGATTCGCATGTTAAACATCGCAGCCCCTCAAAGTTAAATTAATACCTGATTTTCAGTTGTATAGTGAGGAAAACGCATAAAAGTGCAAGCGTCAGCTGGAAAATGATGCGCCCTAAAGGAAATAAACTTGATCGAATAAATTGGAAAAACCAAAATAGGGAGCTTTCATTATTCATAAGGGCCGTAACTTAAAAAAATTACTCTTACCAAAAAATACAAGATGTCTTGAGCCCGCCTCAAGGGTACTCAGACTAAACAACTTCCAAAATGCAGGAAATCAAAGTTAATAAACAATTTCTGTAGAAACTACTAGGATTTAAAAATTCATTAGAACAGGTATTACCAGAGAACTAAATGTGATATAAATGCGAAAAGAAGGGAGCCTGACGTCGAGTCAAAATCAAGCTGAAACACAAAACATGTGGTAAAAAATGACGAAAACTGAGAAGCAAAAAAAGTATACAAAAAATGTAAAATGTGACCACAATGTCCCAGGGTATTATCCTTTAATTTATTGATGGTATCTTTAAAATAAACAGAACCGCCGGCTTATATACGCTCCCTAACATCTGAGGTCAATGAAGAGCTTAGATTCTAGGAAAGAGTTTTCTTCAGTCTGAAATGTATATTAGATGGCGTTTCTGACCATTTCTTGTCACTCCCAGGAATCTCCAGAGTAGCGAAACGTCAGTAAAACGCAATCTCGTACATCATCTGGTTTCTCTTAACCTACCTCTTCACTTTATTTTATCTCGTTAGCCACATATAATAAAGTATAATGTACACGAAATTTGAGACCACCCTAAACACTATTCTATAGTTTTCAACTGATAATAAAAATCTTCTAGTAGCTTTCTAATCACTCTCGTTGCATAGCATATCTTACAATTTAGATGAATTAAGGTTTGAATTCATCAGCACTCGAGAGTAAGATACCTTCATAGCAATAGAGTAAAATATTTCTGTTTAGAGAAATACATATGCAAATACATATTTTTTATTCAATTTGAGGGCATTATTATCTTTTGCTTTGAATTGTCGTTAATTAATTCTCTTCGATTAGCGACAGCAAACATAAGAAAAATACAATTGAAAAGTTAAATTCCGATATTTTTATGGATTTCACATTATGCATGACTTATTTCCCGTAAGCACCTTTTGTTCTACCCACTCATGCAGGGTTGGTTTTTGCGATACTATTAAGCAAACATTTTGATGCATGAGTTTAATTATCAATAATTGGATGGATTAATTTATTTTTTTCTATTCTATCCATATTGGAAGAGATTATAGCCTATGAAAGACAGCTATTTATTATAAATAAAGGTGAGAAATAATACTGATAATTACAATAACATCAGATTGTTTGATAAATCTGCAGGAAACTTAATTTAATTAAACGATAAACATACTTTTTGCTCAATTAGATTATTTTATTTCACCTACTAACACTACGAATTCTTATCCAAAGGTTTACAAATGGTAGACAGGTAGGCTAGAGGTCATTCTCACTAAACCATGACACAAAAATCTATGTAAAGTTTTTATTCCTACCCGATAAAATTGAAATAGGAGTCATTGGAGTTACACATAAAGCACAGTGTCATACAACAGAGATTTATTTATACCTTAAAAATGCCCTAAAAATATAAGTATAAAATATTAGGTCTCAAAATTCAACCTTTACAATGTAGATGTTGACCCCAAACACTCAAGAAAATATTACTTAGAAGTCAGACGGAGGCCTGTTGAGCTCAGCATCCCTCTCTCTCGGATACCTCTCTCAGGCAATGAAGTCATAGTCCAGAGTTTGGAGGATCTATGGCATCGATAAGTTACTGTAACAAAATCGGTAGACAGGTAGACACAGGGTCAACCATACCCCTCGTCTACATATTTAAGATAAAGAAGGCAGTAGACTTCTGCTCTCACCGGCAAATGTTATCTTCTGCCTCAATAAGCGAACATTTAGCCTTAACAAAGTGGAGCGCTTCAAAAGTTTTATCTTTGGTGTAATAAATTTAAGTTTTTCAAACGAAAGTAGTTTGGAAGAGAAAAGCTTTTGTGAAGCTACTATCAAATTTCCAAGCATATATATATATATATATATATATATATATATATATATATATATATATATATATATATGTATATATGTTAATATTTTATATAGGTTTACTTTAGAAAATTACTGATCTTCCTTCTACGAAAATTATGATCATAATTAAATACGAGTCAAATGCATTTTTACTATAGTTAGTTAGTTAATTGCGGGACTGGTTGATTTCTTATCATAGACTCAGTCTAAATCATGATAATTAAATTCACATAAAGGTTCGAATGACAATTGTTGGTAGGAATGAAAAGAAATTTGGCGTCATTTCCGCATTTTACACTTTTTTAGGCAATCCATGTAATGATATGAAAAGAAGGTTGTGCTGAACTTATATTTAAGTGAAATCAATCGAATTAATGTGTAGTATCGTGGTTTTGGAAAGAAAAACCATCGAGGTCAAGAATTTGTCCGAAGTGGTATAAAGTTTGCAAAGTGGTGAAGTAAATGGAACTCAAAATGACGCTCTGGAAACTTTCAGTTCCATGATTTTGCAAACTAAGAAGTGGAAACCAACGAGAGAATGTGTTTGTGATAAAGAATATAGGAGTATGCCGAATGGTGAAATTAGGGTGAGTGAAAATTTGGGAAGAGAGCTCAAGAGGATCCAACATGTGACACTAATGAAGTGTTGGGCGCGCACCTCTTCAGAAAATTCCTAACATTAAGAATAAAGGCTGATAGATAACCCGTTGCGGCTAATATCTGAAGAGTTGCAGGACTTCAGGCCCCAACTTAGGAGTGTCTTCTGAGACTCCGATGCGACCCAACTAAATCTCCGCCCAAGTGTGTGCACTCCTATACATAACTTCATGATACTCTAAGAAAAACTTCCTACGTGTAAATTGCGTGCATGCAATATATTACAGGCTACGTTCGCTTAACGCACTAGGATCTCTCATCATTCATTTAGCCATCCATCTTTCTATACAAAATGTGATGCAAAACCATCTGAACCAATTTATCGAAGCAGGTTCTCAATCTTGATTCGCAACGTATTAAAGACATTTTTTTTCCATATAATGACCAAAATTGAGGCAAATATTGTAGAAGCAAATGCTACTTGCTCTGCGTAATTAACTAACTCTAGGCTTAGAGTTATTTCTCCTGCATTAAAGAAAGCAGCTTTTTTCTTGATAAATAAACAAGATGCGGACAACTTAGTCAATGGGACCTGACATTTAATAAAAAATTGTTTATTTTTGTATAGAAACTAAGAAGTAAAATGCAAATGGATTTTCTTTGCCCGAATGGGGGTGAAAAAATTCTGGAGAAGCAGTTAGCGGGAATCGGAAGTGTAATAATATGTGTGTATTGTTTATATGTCCTTAAAATTAAAATTCGCTACGGGAAATGGGATTATCAAATAAAAGTTAAGCAAGAATATAAGAAAAAGGAATCTATTATTAATTTTAAACGATGAGATCACCCTAACATTTAATGACCTAAAAGATTGTCGACTGCTAAAAAGACTATTTATTGAGAGGAAGGAAGTGATCCAAGCAACAAAGGGCTTTTCACTAATGTAAAAGAATGTTTCGAAAGAGGAACATATGAAGCCACAAAAGTAGACCAGGTAAATGTGGTAATGACAACAAAGTTTAGGATAACAAAAAATGCCATTGCAAACACTAATAACTTAATGATTAAAGTTGGAGCCAGGAAGAGCAATCTCTTTAATGTGAAATAATGGTAGATTCTGTTGAGTTTTCCACATTCTCTTTCCACACTGCTCCTAAAATTAAATTTAGGAAATGTCCTACTATTTAATTTTAATTCCTCTAATTTTATCATATTCAATAAAAACCTCCATTCTCGTCTATCCACCTTTCACACTAATTTGGTCTTCCGGCCACCGTACTGACAACAACTCACGCAAGGTCGTGTCCTATCTTAGTCTCTCCTTCATCCTTACCTCGTCCAACATTACCTGCCTTTCACAAGTTCACATATACTCTCTCAAGCCACTATTTTTTTCAAATATATATATATATATATATATATATATATATATATATATATATTTATATATATATATATATATATATATATATATATATATATATACATATATATATATGTTCTCCTAAGTGTTTTTCGGCTTGTGTTACCAATTTTCATTTCCTTGGGCTTTTAAATACATATAAAGGGTCTTTCAACAAGGACGCTCGAGGTTTATAAGGCTATTGTGGCAATGTTGTTAAAGTAACATCTGGTTACCTCACTGTCAACTGCTCAGTAGTAGTAGGCAGGTCACGATGAAAAGGTTATAGTGTTGGAAAGCGTGTGCAAATCGCAAATAGTCAGATGTTATTATCAAAATTAGTGCTCCGTTTGACAAACGTTCCGCGCATTAGATGATCACTATCCTCGCCACAATTGTCCTGCCAAGTCCACTGTTGAAAGCTTGGTGGCCAAATTCGAGGCAAAAGGGTAGATTAACAATCAGACAATACCCGTACGTCGCTAAAATGCAAGGTTTGCTAAAATCTTCGCGGCCGTAAATGAGAGTGTACGGAAAAATCTCAGGCAGTCAATTTCTCGTCGTTAAGAAGAACTTGGCTTTTCTGCGACTTAAGTTTGGCGAATTATGCGTAGGGACTTAGGTCTGCACCAGTACAAAATCCACCTTTCCATGAACCTTAAGGTAAACGACCATAGACACCTCCGTGTGTTCGCTAATTGTGCTTTAGAGCAGTTGGGAGTCTCCCGAAATGGATTTGTTAACAAGCAAAATTGTCGGATTTAGGACGAAAACAATCTATATCAGATACACCAGATCTAATTGCATCCCAACAAAGTCACTGTTTGGTTCGGATTTTCGTCTAACGGAATCATCGGTCTGTATTTGTTTGAGGACGAAGATGGGATTTTAATAACCGTCAACGGCGAGACCTACAGATCGATGATAAGCAACTTCTTGAGGCCTCAACTGCATTATATGCCTGATATGGATATTGAAGACATGTGGCTCCAATAGGACTGCGCTACGTGCCCCCCTGCGCACGCCACGATAGACATTTTGCACCAGCGAATTCTAGGCAGGGTCATCTCGCGCGGCGGCGACGTCAACTGGCTACGGATAACATGTGATTTTACGCCATTAGACTACTTTCTTTGGGACTACCTTAAATCGCAGATACATGCGAACAATTTGCAAACAGTTGACGTTCTCAACGTCAACATAACGAACATCATTCAGCAAATTCAGCCAGATTTATGCAACAAAGTCATCGAAAATTGGGCTTGGCGAATATGCTCCACCAAGCGAAGTTGCGGTGGATATTTAAACGACGTCATATTGCACACTTAATTCCTTAAAATGTACTTTCACATTTAAAATAAATTGAGTTCATATATCACACACAACCTGTTTTATTTACATTTGAAAAATGAGTGACCTTATTAAAAGACCCTATATAATATATATATATTTATATATATATATATATATATATATATATATATATATATATATATATATATATATATATATAAATATATATATATATATATATATAATATTTTTTTCTTCGGAAATAGTTATTTCATATTTCCTGTTGTAAATTTGTCTTCCGCGTAGCCAAGTTATTAAAGGCTCGGTTTAATTGTGTTCAAAGCGTTTGCTCAGTGTGCTTGGTTCGATCCCACCCCAGTTTGGATTGTTTTGAGGTAGCAAATAACTACGAGGAAAATAATTATTCTGTTTTCTTCTTCTTGAGGTGTTTTGGATTTTGTTTATCGTTCTCTTGCACTCATGAGAGATATAGATTATATACGAGTATATATACTTTTCTCCTCAAATATTTTTTTTTCGGCAGGTTTAAACCTGTTCCTAACTATTATTGCACTACTTTAAAATGCATGAAAATTAATATTATGAATTTCAATTCAATTTCATTGTCTGTTTCTTCATCTCATTAAAGTCATAGCTACACACATATTTACTCTTGCATTTTCTTTTTCTCTTTTATTTAAACCCCCACTTATGTACCCTGATTATAATAATAAGGAAATCAGCTTTTTTATTACATGTGATTATTTTAATTTACATTCTACATTTCTATTATATCGTTTTAATTATAAAAGTTTTGCAATTATTGCTACCATTTAAAAACAATGGAACATTATATTGCCCCATTTGTTCAGTAATTTTCTTTAGCTCTTTTCCTCTGTTCTACAATGGCATTACTTGGCAAAAGATGCGGCACATAAAATATTCTCAATTAAGATTATTGAGGGGAGGATTAGGTGTCTACTAATTGAAGTAACCTAAATGGCTATGAATTAAGCCAATTAATCTCTAAGAAAAATTCAAAGATACAATTATAGTAAAGTACGAATGATAAATTGCCTGTGATTTAGAATAAACCTTGTATTCCCTATTATTTTATTCGCAAACAAACTTTAAGCGAATTCCCTTACCTTCCCAGAAAGCAAAAATGGGTCTTTCTTCCATATAATTTGGGATAAGTGGTTGAAATATTTTGAGAAATTTGAGAAGTTATGATTCTGTTGTGTCGGATAGCCTCCATTACTTTAATTATTGAAATTTTAGTGTCACTCATGAAATATTGAAAGGAAGTTTAGTTTTCCTGGAGCTCCTTTTCTCCTCTTCTAGAAATTATAACACCATAAATATTAGTCAAATTTCAAAAATATTTTATACTCTATCATAAAGCATTCATAACTTATAGGAATTCAGATAATAAAGCTGCTATTTTTCAATAGTACCATATGCAATTGAAAGGAAAACCTCACTATTTAAAAAGATATTCATCCTCGTCTTAATATATTTACTTTATCACTAGCACAATAAAAAATAATCCTCATTGGCCATGTTTATTCTATTAACATTCCTTAATTTTCTAGAAATATATGTATATAGATAATTAATGGTTTCCTTTATTTTGTAATATATATGTAGAGTGCATACTGCTAAGATTTAGAGAGTCCATACGAATTACCATTTTGGTAAACGGAGTAGTATTAAAGTTAAATTACAGGACTATAGCATACATATATATATATATATATATATATATATATATATTTATATATATATATAAACAGAGTCGTCACCCATTTAGAAGAGGCACTGAAATCCTCATAAGTATATATACACAATGTTCACTTCAAGTGTCTTCAGGCGTGCAAATAATATTTGCGGCTGTCTTATCATTACTGATCTTTGGTCAGTGATTTGTAACATATGGAACTATGTAGCAAATATCTCGTACCTTGAGGTCCATTATAGCTCAAATAATGCGAAGGTCATTTAACAATTGGGGAGATGCGTAGGTATGGACATTTCTGTCACCTTTAGAGGCAGCTACCCTCTTTGCTCGTCGCGTTTTGGTTTTCAAAAAACAACAATTTATTACCTAGGATCATGTAAGAACAGAACTCCCCCTAAAATATTTAGCCAGAGTTTCCAGTCAAATTTACTCTGACAAACTTCTTTTCTCTTTTCATTCCATTTTGTTTTCTTCCAACTTCTCTTATTATAAGATACTTCAAAATTAGCCATTATTCACAGAGGATGAGATGGGAATGTTAAAATTGGTAGCTCTATTTTCATTAAAATCTAGAGGAATTCTTAGAAACAAGAATCTTGTCTCAACTACAATGCGTGTATCGATCAACGTAGTTACCTATTGTTCAGGAACTGATTTCTCTGCTAAGGTATAAATACAATAAAATAACAATTTTTCACTCTTCTAGGAATCGAATAATGTGAAAAGTAATAAACTATTCATAATATAGGAAAAAATAGCGCTTTTTGCTTCATTAAGTATCTGTTTGGAGGATGTCTGCAATGGTTCAAATTGTCTTTTACTTAGTTATTCAAAGGGTATTTTATATTTATTTTATAATTTTTATTGGACTATATTTGGTATGGAAAACCGAAATGCTCTTTTATTTACTGACTTTATCGTTTTAATATTGTTTCACTGCTGTGTAATTTTACATTCCGATTGTGAAACTATTGGGCTTCTTTAAATTAATGATTTTGTCGAGAATCGTTCTCAAAAAGTTTACAATATTTATAAATCAAGTTTAATCTTCTCCATGATAAGCATTATTAAAATCTAACACAAAGAATGATTCATAAAGAAAAAGATGATGCAATGGTAAAATACCTTCTCAGGAACAAAAAACGAATTCTTATAAAATTAAAATAGATAAATTCCAAAGTAATATCCGATTAGCTGACAATTATTAAGTGTTTTAACTGCTTCCTTAATACGACAAATTCAAGGTTGTTGCTGCTTTCGAATGGAGTTTGAGCCCCAGCAAAATTGAGTGCCATAGTTGAGCTCATTCACAGTAGTATCATGAAAAAATGTTTTCGTCGCGTTAGATGAATACCTGGCAAAGAACAGATAATTATATTATCGATGAGTAAAAAATAGAAAAAGCTGATTCTACGATTGTAGATTCATCTAACTGCAAAGATATTTGTAGGAAAATAGCATAATTCTCCCGAAGTTTTGCCCACATCCCTTCTGGGCGAGCCGCTTATCAACCCTTTCCCTTCCGGCTTAATGTCTTAATGTCTAGAAACCGCCAGGCATTTTAACTAACCACTAAGTTTCTTCCCGGACTGTTTATCGATAAATGGGAGCCCATCTTTGCTTCCGATAGGTGCCGCAAGTTTATAAACGTTCAAATGGAGTAGCTTGACATCTAATATACTTCTGGCGCCCTGAGAACCTCTCCCGGGTTTCGATTGTAAAAGAAGAATTATTTTAACCCACTGTAGTAGAGCTTGCACAGAATCAGGCAGGTAGGAATTGCCATCTATCGGTGTACTGGTAATTTGTCGAAACATCTAGTCTTTAGAGAGGAGATTGGTCCCATTTAGAGAGGCTCCTTACTTCATTGATCTGCAAGGCAGTGCGGACCTAAGCTCTTATACACGTGTAAGAGCCTATAGGTCAATTCGCCCCTCCACTATCACGGAGGCACCCAAGATTCCTCGGAGTTTACGAGCGTGGGGCCCTCTGTAACAAGAAGCTCACGTCACAGCCTTCTTTTAGCAAGAATCGTGACGGAACTGTGGGATCAGGTCGGGCCCTGGAAAACCTACCTCATCGTCTCCACCCCCTACCTCACCACCTTCACTAATCAGCGCCACCCG
Organism: Ceratothoa steindachneri; assembly: GCA_963969495.1. NCBI lineage: Eukaryota > Metazoa > Arthropoda > Malacostraca > Isopoda > Cymothoidae > Ceratothoa > Ceratothoa steindachneri. The sequence continues at coordinate 52,295,866 of OZ018331.1, forward strand.
AACATCATGTTCCAAGGTGACTCTTCCATTTCACATTCCTCCACCTCACCGCGAAGCTTACCAGCATTTTAAAGGTATAGGGATTTGTATTGTCAATAGTAATTTTCAAGCCAAGTCCGATATCCGAGATTTACTTATTAATTGATCTCTCAAAGCACATTATTTATATATATATATATATATATTTATATATTATTTTTAGTGTTTATTAAAACTTTATTTTCATATTGTTGTGTATATAGCTTCCTTTGAGTCGCTTGCTGGCAAAGTTCATTCCAATCCTTCCGTTACCGAACTCTAAGCACTCTGAGTCAATAAACCAATTCAGGACACGGGCAGAACTAAGTATAATGAGGAGAACGACGACTCATCCGCATTCGGGATAATAGGATATATATATATATATATATATATATATATATATATATATATATGAGAGTTGGAAAAAACTACAACCACACCTCGGCCTATTCCTCGACAATATTATAGGAATTATGTAGAATATGAGTCGGAGAGAACAAAAAAACAAGAAACATAAAGATAAGAAAACTTTAAAAAACGGAGTTAACTAGACAGACTCGCAGGTTAGAATCATAAATAAAATACAAGCTTACTAAATCATCAGATTGAAATAAAATGGGAACTATTACTACTAATAATGGTGAGAATCTAGGGAGAGGTTTTGTCAAAGTGAACCTAATCATAAGGGAACAAATTATATGAAGGTTCAACTTGTAAGGGAAACAGTGAAGTATTATATTACTAAATATTCTTTCCAAATACAATATTATATATATATGACAAATCAATTTTATTCCTTAAATTTAGACTTGGTAGTTAAACATTTTTAAAATATAGCAGTTTCTTACCTTGACCTTGTTTTTAGTTAAAATTTAAAGAATATATTTACTCTCACACTTCTAGACTGCCCACTTCTCTAGGGTTTTGATATTCAATTAGTTAGTCGAGTTAGCTCTTATGCAAGTTACTAGTCTTCCAATAAATAAAAAGTAGGTACCATTATTATAATTGGGCAAAATTTTACACGCGCTTAAGCACATAAACAAATGGTTGAGATAATCTAGCTAAAACAGGGCAGTGAATACTAGGAGACAATATCTTACAAAAATAATGTCTATTGTATTTATAAAGTGTGGTGAGAAAATATACTATAATTAGATAAACAGAAAACATCAATGTGGGACATATTGGAGAGAAGGAAAATTCTAAAGTAAGAAGTAATAGTTTCCAAATAGATAATGGAAGATAGATGAGAGCAAACTTACGTTTTTTGTTTTAATAATAAAGGAAGGTCTACACAATGGTCTACGGAAGCAGTTCAAGAAGCATTTTAGGCAAAAGATAGAATTGCAAAGGCAAGATTCGGATATGTATGGAAGTTTACCATATCTCATAAAATTAATTTGTTACTGATGATGAAGCAAGGCGAGATATATTTGTTTTCACTCTCTATATTTCTAAGTTTAATATGAGTGCAGGTACCCTAAAATGGAGAAAAAAACAAATATTCTTATCATTAAACGATGTTTGTCTATTAATTTAAAGAGTAAGACAAGCAAAATGGATGTGAAAAAGAAATAAGAGATTCTTAAATTTTGGTTGTTTTATTCTATATTATTCAGCATACATTGTCAATATACAACTAAAATTGCATGTAACTTCCTCCCTATGTCTCTTTCTCTATTTTTCTAGAATTGTGCTTCTCTAAAGATGCAATATTTAGGACTGGAAGATTTTACAATTCCAGAGACGGGAGCCATAATTGCACGCTGTTAATCAAATTGGCATACTTCATTGCTAGAAAGGAGTTATATACCAAATTTAAACTTCATGCTTAAATAAAACATTATCAAAATTTATATTGTAATAAATCATACTTACTATACCTCCTTACAAAGAAAAAAAAATAACTATTGGACAAAAATGCACTTTAGACATTTTCATATAAAGCATATGAAAAAATCTTTAATACTTAGGAAAAGATGAATCAACTATCGAGTTTGAAAATGGAAAGAAACCAGAGATATTTACCCAATAACAGTTTAAGATAAATAACACTATAAAAAAAAATAGTTCCGAGTATCTTTGCCCTGATCAGCACTTGTTCACTTACATCTATTTGGGTATGGTCCTTTTTCAAATATGTATACTCATATGATGGGAGTGAAATGAATGAAATGTTTTGTTTACTATCGTTACGCTGTTAATTGTTTAGTGAAGGAGATATATTTCTAATAAGTGAATAAGAAAGTTGGTTTCTACGAAATGTTTTTACTTTAAGTGTGATTGTAAAAGAACAACCTCTGACCCAACCCCTCACAATTTATCAGAGACCACGTGTATGTATCCCGCCATGGACAAGGTTACTGGCTGTTCGAACATTCACAAAGTTTTTGCTCGTGAACGTATTGGGGAAATATTCCCCACCTCATGCTGAAGAGGCGAGGAAGAGCCTCTGTTTCTTTCACTTTGATGCTAAATGATGAATCGGCTCCACCTACGGATTAAGATGTCTGGAGCTTGTGACTCCTTTCGCCAAACTTCACTTTCCCCCTCAGAATCGGGGATACAAATACTCGGGTTACATTGTATTTCGGAGAGTTCAGCCCTCACCTCAAGGCCGTTTTCATCGTTTTCATGTCCAAATAAGTCCCGTGAGCGTTCGTTAAACAGCTAAACTTTCTCCGTTGTGATTCTGCCTTCGTCTATCGGTAGCTTCTGTGAACATCGAGCCTTTGAATTTTTCCAACTGTCTCCTTTCGCTTAATCGAACCGAAGCAAATCTCCATCGATCACTTTTGAGGAAAAGAAGTTTCCTCTTCCAGTGGAATTACGAGAATTCCAACATTTCCTGTCGAAATTTATCTTTGAAGATTGGCTATCTTTATCGGAAGATTGGTTTGAAACGTGCCCCACCTGCCTCATTAAGACTGTGCCCCACTCGATTCATCAGATCGTTCCCGATCTTTCTCATCGTAATGCTCCCCAATCACCTCATCGCAAAAAGGACCTTGCTCGAAGTCACCCACCCGTACGACTGAAACCTTTCCATTATTAGTATTATCGGGTCACCCTTTAGATCTGAGCCTAGTAACATTAATCAATTAATTTATTTTGAGAATCCCTCCTCATAATAATTACCATGAGACTATTTTACTTGAATAATTCCCTTTTGCCTATCATTATTCTTATTTTGATTTTTGTAAATAAAATTATATTTTTGTTGTTTTATCTTTAACTAAACTTGAACTATACTCTCGGCCTATTCAAGGTAATCTCGCCAACCAATTATGCACTCTGTCTGATTATTAAGGAAGAAAAACTCAACGCCTCAAGTTTGACCTTCTACTCGGTCGTTAGTCCTTGCGAACAGTCCTTCAACGGTTCGCGTTCAGTAGGTGATTAAGTCACCCCCATATAATATAGGAGTAGTATATGGTATAGCGTGGTGTACCATTAAATTTCTTCTTCAGATACCTTGTTTGTGTGCATGAGAGCTTATGCTTCACACGACTAAGAACCGGTTTTGAATAGGCTTTATAAATTCATTACGATGAATGCTTTCTCATATCATAACATTCCGTTAATTCATCAAAACAAAGAAAATCATGTTAATGAATTAGTAGTTTTAATGTTTCAGTTTGAAAAAGAATGCGTCTTTATTAAAAGATAAATATAAATCTTTTTTAGCAACTAATAATTATTCTATTTATGATTTCTATCCCTCTGGTTTGATTTTAATGCTTTGCTTAATATATCATCATAGAGGTAAAATCTCTGCTTGCTTAAACATATGTTTTTATGTATTTGATTACGAGAAGTTTCAATCAATAAATTATATTAAACTCCCATATTTATCATGTTTCATTTCGTTTTGTTATATGTAAACATGATATTTAATGATTATCTAGAACCTAGGTAATCTTTTTTTTAAAATAAGGAGAAAGCAATCATTTGACGCGATATGACCCTCTCATAGAGTTTAACCTCGATGCTAGCCGACGATTGACACTGCGGTAACGCAGGAAGGGGGCACGTTTAAAATAAGGTGGGATGTAGATCCCAGTACGTGGCTTAGTTAATCAAAATCGAGTGCGGTTGGCCGAAATAGTCAATTTTTAGAAGTTCTGGGTTTAGAGAAACTGATTTTAGAACAATGAATTTACTATATACCAATAAAATATTATTAGCCAAAGTAAATAAATGATAATAAATAATATGAGATCCGGGGTACAAACCGGGGGTGATACAAATGACTCGATGGGTACGAGACTCTGAAAGATGATGTAGGGTGACTGCTTCCAGGGAAAGGGGGAGAGTAAAAATAAGGGGTAGACTCAAGTAAAACCTAATTCACCGCAGGCTTTGGAGAGGACGAGGAAGCGGAGCGTTTTAATGTTCCACTTGCAAAATTCCTTCTTCTTTAATCTCGCTGAAAAATGAATGAGGGAGTACTGCGGATGAGAACGAAGTTGATACCTGAGTAATAGATGCCTGTCTGTGTCTATCGCCTGTCAGGGGGGAACTCTAACCTTACATACGAGCGAGGCTGGATAGACAGGTGACGCTTCGCCTTTGTTGCTGGAAAACCTTGTGAGACGCAGCAGAGCTTACGAACTATATAGTTATGCTAACCAAGACGAGTATGTATGGTATTAAATTCTCAACGCTTTTTTCGAACTATTTATACTGTTTAGGGGGCAGCGGATTGCTACATGCCTCAAAAGGCGGACGCTCATCTCATTAGAATTGGTGCGCCAGGGTGGAAGGGATATTCTAGGTGAGCATCACAGGCTCGCGCGAAAGACCTCTATGCCGTCGGTCTGGCACAAATCGAGAAATGGGATTGGGGAGAAAGGGAACCCAACACGGATCACACTGCTGCGCGATATTCTTGAAGAGGCTCTTTGGGTTCAAATGCCCCGAGCATTATTGATAAAAGCGCCAGGGTCAGCGCAAAATTCTCGCTGCTCCCTTGGGGCTGTCTGGCGTGAAGGTGCATCTTTTCTTAGGCGCAACGGGTAAGCGTTGGGTTCTGGAGGGAAGAAAACCTTCTCTTTCTGACACAACACCCCAATTCATGTTAATTTTATTAACATTTAGTTTATTTATGAACTTATATTAAGGAAAATGTGTAAATTTCCTGATTTAAAAATGTATATTATATAAATTTTAAAACGTCCTTATCTAGGGCAATACTGAAAAAATTTGAATTGAATAAAAGCCATTTTCTATCATTTTAATACGCACTAATTATTGAAAAAAACTTATTACCTCTTACTGATTCATTTTTTATCTGTACGTTTTGGGTCACCACTTTAATGCTTCTTGTATGTACACTAAGAAGAGTTACTAAGTTAGCCACGGCTAAAAGAGTTGGAGTTAGGTTGCTCAAACAAACCATTTTATCTCGATCATCCCCAAATTAAATTACTTGAATAATATTTTTTTATTTGAGTTTAAGTCCTTTCCTACCCTACCGATCTCATTCCCTACCCAAGCTGCTCTCCTGTGAAGCAGTGTAATGTCTGTGCTCCTCCAAAAAACTTACCATTGGGCCGTGCCCAAACCTTCCGTGTAGTCATAAAGTGAGATAAATTTAAATTACAATTCTTGTTTATTAGAGGTCTCTTTACTGCAATAAATTTTAATTTCTTTCGTAACATTTTATATAATCTTTTTTACATGTCTATCGTAAAATTTGATTTGTCTCGTTGTGGAGTCTCGTTTAATAAGGAAATTTAGGCCGGTTTGAAACAATGCTAGACCAAAGAGGGTCAGAGACCGTTTTGAAATACCGTGATCTAATCCAATCACCTTGTTAACTCCAATTGGGGGGGAAACAGAGAGCATTCTAATCGGGGCCTAAATAATAAAGAACTAGGATTTAGTATTCAAAGCTCATAATTCGGCTAAGCGTAAAAAAATATTCCTCCTTTGGAGGGGGGAAATTATTCACTCAGTCAGACAAATCCAAAATCTTAACACAGTGCGAAGACCACGCGATCCTTTCTTTCGTTGGCGGAAACGAAATACACCGATTTGACGTAACCTCAATTGAAATTGTGCCCAGAACGAGGGACTTAATTACATCGGACAGAGCGAAAGCGACTAAAGCAAGGGTATTTGGGATAATTCATAAATTAAAATCAAATCTGAGAATGCAGTCAATGCCAAACGACTCTACTAAATACCTTAAAAGTTTATGTCAGGAAACCGGAGTTAAGTTTTTAATTTTGCAAATCGATTTTCAGTACCATCCCTCGCATTTTCATAATTATGCCATACATTTCAAACCAATGGGGAATTCTAAGCTAGACACAGACGTGCCAGGCGCGATTTCATGCACTAAAGCAATGTTCGGAGTTTAAGCAACAAACTACCCAAATTTAGGGCAATGATCCAAGAGGGCGATTACGATAGAGTAAGTATTACCAAAACCTGGTTGGATAGTGTTTCAAGAGAGTTTATTGCGGAACTTGCTATAGAAGCGTACAAAATTTATAACAAAGACCGTGTAACCGGGAGAGGCGGTAGTGTGTTAGCTTACGTAAAAAGGCAATAACTGCAAGAACCATGGGAGTGTCGTCCGTAAATATGAAGAATGAGTTTCTATTGATTGAGCTCGAGTGTGTTAAAAATAATAAAATTCATTTAGCTGTTGCTTATCGTCACCTATCCCAAATAGAAGTAAAGGTAGTAGTACTCGTTGAGTACATTTTATCCATGGTCAGAAAAGGAAAATCAATAATTTGTGTTTTTCATTACACCAACGTTACCTATATAAACTATACTTCGGATAAAGTAGGGAAGAGATTGGTTAATTTCATTCAGTATAATTGTCTTATTCGAACAGTGGAGGAACTCAGTGATACAGAAAAGTGTGCTCACTGTCGAGTCCGACTTGGTGAAATAAGTTCACCGTAATAATTGAAAATTATATAAGGCATCGTGGGTTAGGCCTTTAATAATAATCCTAATTAGGGGGAGATAGAAAGATTATAAAATTTAAAGACAACACAAAAACGTTCGCAAATTAGGAAAGATACGTACACTTCCGAAGGCTGGTAATACGGGCCGTTATTGGAGCTAAACTGAAATATGAAGAAGATCTTGCTTAAAGTTGAAGCATGAACTGAAACGGTTTTATAGTTATGTAAAGAGTACAAGACCATAATGTGTTCAATAGAAGGAGGTTGCATATTTAGCTATACTAGTTAAAGAAATAAATCTTGAAAGACAAAATTGTCTATCCACCATAATAAATGAAAAAATTAAGGGTTTCACTGACCCGATGGGGTATATTTAATCTATCTTAAAGAAATACAAAAAAAATTAGCAAGACGGCTCTGCACGATTTTCAATTGATCAATCAAGAAAGGCCTAATTTTCTTCAGAATTCAAACGTGCAAATGTTATGCCATTATTTAAAAATGATAAGAAATCTGAGCCCTCTAATTTCCGTCCGATCTGCCTAACTTCTTTAATTAGGGAGCTTTTCGAGTAGAGATTGGTGAATCATTTTGAGGCAAATAACACAGGGGGCAATTTTAATCATATTTTCTGTTGACTTAGATTTATCTGCCAATTTTAATTCGTTTTTTCATGCTGATTTATAATATATAATACATTTTTACCTACATGCTATAGTTATTCTGTAATTTCTATTTTCTCGTTTTCCCGAAAACTGCCCTACGAAAGAAGAGGGAGGGTGCATGTAGAAAGCAATCACTTCACAGTAAATAGTAATAAGATAGTAATAAGTGTTATTGTGCAAAATATTGACATTATTGTTTCTTTTTTCAGCTCTTATGTTAGAGTGATGGCTTCGTCAAGATGAAATTGCGTTAATGATCCAGACACCGTCTGCTACATATGTGGCTTTACTATGCTAGTTGTGTGGAACATCTTAGTGAGTGGACGAACAGAAAGAGAAATGGTCTTCCATTTGGAATACCCATGTCGTGGCGACAGCCAAAGTATCATGTAGGGGCCTAGTATTTCTGTCTAAGAACTACTATGGTAATTGACAAGAAAAATAGGTACAAGATCGACTACCCCAACATTTCTTCAGTGATCCGGCTAATGCTTCATTCTAAGTCTTTACCACCTCCGATTTTCAATGGATATGCTTCCTCCGAGGAAGAAAATGATGTACTTGATATGGACCTATATGGAATGGATTCAGCGTCTGCAGATTCATCATCAGATTCTAAACAGTCTTTAGCTTATCACTGTTTCAATCAAGAGGATTCGAATGACTTGATACGTGATTTGGCGCTCTCCAAGATCGCTGCGGAACTTTAAGCCTCCAGATTGAGTGAAAGACATATGCTTGACAGGTCGGTACGGATATCATATTACCGAACAAGGGAGAGTACATTTGTTGTGTATTTCTCTGAGAACAAACAATTTGTACACGATGTTCCTGGTATGTTTCTCGAGTTGGAACTTGGCACCTATAGCCCTGCTGAGTGGAGACCGTTTTTGGATAGGTCAAAGCGTAGCCTCATATGTGTTATTTCTCATACTGGCAATGACTTTGGTGCAGTTCCTCTCGGTCACTCTGTCCATGTCCATCTGCGAGAAACTCACGATGCCATAAGAATGCTCATGGATTTACTTAAGTACCATAAACACAATTGGATCATATGTGTAGACCTTAAGATGGTCAACTTGCTCCTTGGCCAGCAGAAGGGATATACAAAGTTTTCATGCTAAATCTGTATGTGGGACAGCCGAGTTCGTGACAAAAAATGATCCCCAAAACATTGGCCAGTTTGGGCGACTTTAGAAGCAGGAATACCAAACTTTGTTAATGAGCCAATCGTAAGTCCAGAGCAGATCGTTTTCCCTCTAATTCATCTCATACTGGGGTTGATGAAGCAGTATTTTAAGTTTTTGAGCACTGACAATGATTGTTTTCAGTACATAGTATCGGCGTTTCCTGCTTTGTCACACAAAAAAATAAAATAAAAGCACGAGTATTTGATGGTTCCCAAATCCGAAGACTTCTGAGTTATTCTAGCTTTGTAAATACAATGAATGAAAAAGAGAAGGCAGCCTCACTCTCATTCTCTGCCGTTGTTCGTAACTTCTTGGGAAACAAAAAAGCACATAACTTCGAGGATATCGTTAGTAATATGCTTTGAGTATATCTTGATCTGGGATACAACATGAGTGTGAAGCTGCCTTTCCTAAATAGTCACCTCGACTGATTACCAGAGAATCTGGGAGCCGTAAGCGACGAACAAAGGGAACGCTTCCATGAGTAGTTGATGACGATGGAAGAGCGCTACCAAGGTCACTGGGATATACACGTGATGGCGGAATACTGCTGGACGATTACTAGAGATCAGACAGGGAATTTTTATTAGAGAAAGAGTTACATACACAAATATTTGCCCGATTGAAATCAAGAAGAAGTCCTCCAGCTTGATGAACGGCCATTAATAAATTAGCATCTATTTGATTACAGTATTTGTAAACCTTATGTGTAATTCAAGTTTCTTCTTATATGCAATAAAATGTTTGTGCAAAAAAACCTGCTTTTCTAGAAATAATGTAAAAGGATGGTTTAAAATTACTTCAGGGTATGATGATAAGCGTGTTAAGATTAAATTTTTTTGTATAATATTAGTTATGGATATTAGGAAATATCTGTAGGATTTAGAGAGAATCTGATTTCAGATTTAAATTCAGTATGCTCGAATTAGGTAGTAAAATGTACTTTTGTGATTTGACCAAATACATTGTTCTTCAGTGTATAATTTAATCACAGAATCCGAACATGGATTCAGACTTTGCACTCGTGCCTAATCAACTTACTCAAATATTTTCCTACCATGATTTGCATCTACAATGAAACTAACCTGGCGGATATCATTTACTTTAAATTTAAAAAGTCCTGTGATATAGTCTAACACGAAAGTCTATTGATGAATATTAGAGCGATTGAAGTAAGGGGGAATATAACCAAATGGATTATAAACTGGCTCTCAAATCATTCACAGCGTGTTGTTGTAAATAGTGCATGCTCAGAATGGACCTATGTCATCAGCGCAGTTCCAGCGGGGTCAGTCCTGGGCTCTTTATTAATTATTGTTTACCTTAACAACCTGAATAATGGAGTGCTTAGTAGGATCTCTAAATTTACTGATGGTACGAAGCTGGGAAGCCAAGCGCTCTCTAGATCCGATGCAGAGCAAATGTAGGAAGACCTTGATAGGATGTCGAATGGGTGGACAAAGGGCAGATGGGCTTGAAAATAGATAAATGCATAGACATACATTTAGGATGTCATTAATTAAAAGTAGAATTTCATATGGAAGGCCAGATCCTCGACTCCGTTTACTGAGAAATAGACCTAGGGATTTTAAGTTTAGAAGTTATTGAAGTATTGAAAAAATGCGCAGAAGCTTATAGGAATGCGAAACCGAAATAGAAAGATATAATCCTGCAATTATAAAAAGTGCGCGTGCGCCCAGACCTACAAAATGCGGTTGAATTGTGGGCTACTAAACTACTTCCTCGAATTCAAAGCAGCGCGTACGAAGAGAGACTCCACTAATTAAACCTACTATCCCTTGAAGTTAGACGATTGGGTGGGCAATTGATAGAGTTATTTTAAAATCTTATAACGATTTACTAATACTAATTAGAGAATAGTGTTCTAGAAGGACGAAGGGGCCACTGCACGCCAAAATGGTTCCAAATTAGTGAAAAATTGCATTAACTCTAGTATAGCTCAAAATTACTTTCCATCTAAGATCACGCAAACGTGGAAAATAGCCTTACCTGCCTTGTAGCAGAATGAACGTCAGTAAATATGTTCAAAGACCGACTAAATGAATAATTAAATAGTGTAGATATAACATAGTAGGAGCATAGCTGAAAACGTCATACATAATAAGGAGTTAAACAATAAAATTTTATGATGAAGAAAAAGATGGCAGAGACGTCCCCCTGCATGACATGGAGTGAATGTGAATTCCCACTTCCCTTTTGTCTCTGTCCTATAGGTATTTTTCATCACTAGCAGACGAATCCTGCGGGAGCAAGGGAGTATTATCTCCGACTCCCCCGTTCTTTGGAGCGTGCACATATATTTAAGCGATAACTGAGCCTCCATGTCAAGGGTTACACATCTAGATGAGTGTGTAACGTAGAATTGAAATAGTTAAAAGAAACAAAATAAAACAAACAAACAGGATGTTAAACGGCCAAAAAAAGCATGATACACTAACATTAGTTAGTGGTAGTCTAATCCCATCTGTGTAAGCGGACTGACCTTGAGCGGACCTTCGGTTTTATGTTGGTCCTTGTTTCTCTAGTTTTATAGTCTTTTTAACCATTTTTAACTGAGTTAATATATGTTGTTGTGTTGAAATGCATTTTTCCCAACAAAATGGAAGGGAACCGTTACCTCAACCTTTAGATCTAACACATTTAATAAATTATAGGTTTTTTGAAGTTATATCCAGGTATTATTATTTTTGAAACTAAATAATTAAACGAAAAATAAAGGTATCCTATCACTTTGCTACAGTAGTCCCGCGTTGTTGTGATAATGTTTAGTTTACCGTTTACTTACCCTTTAAATCAATGGTGGTCTTTGAAGCATATCATTTAATGGTATAAATCTGTCGTATTTTTAAAATGAGCTATAAAAGTAGAAATAAAAACCCACAAAACTAACGTAACTTTCGATTTTTTATTTACGAACTTCCTGAGAAGGAAGCAACTGCACCAAATTTACGTTTTGGCAGATCAAACATTTTGGCTTCTACTCATACTAGGATCTTCTGAACCAAAATGCTATTACTTTTTTCAGGTAAAGACTGTGTATTTTTTAGTTAAGCTTTGATGCGTTCAAACGTCAACACGCGATCAGGTATGTTAATTAAGCGATTAAAGAGGTCAGATTTAGTTTGGTGATTTAAAGAAGGATTTTAAACTGGAGCGTTCACACAAATAATGGAGCAATTAGGTAATCCAGATCCAAGATAAATCTGCAGGCGCCAACGGTTACGATTACCTTTTGTGCTCGTTGGCGATAGGGAGCCAGTTAGGGTAAGATGCATGCGACGGAAAAAGTTGGTTTACCTCTTGCTTCAGACGAGGGAGCACTTGTCGCCTTCGGAGTTAAAATCCTTGTTAGTCCTTGCCCGGAGTAGGTAGAAATCTAACACTGCTTCTCTCTACACTCAGTCGAAGCGTTATATAGGCGTATGGTGAGGTGCTCCAGACGTGCGCGCGAATTTGAGAGAAAAGTCGGCTTCTCCTTCGAGGGAAGGGGAAATCGTGATAACATTCGTTGGAATGTCCAACGTATTTCAATCTTCGAGCGGAAAGCAAGAATGCTAGAGGAGAGGTGACCGTGGGGGACGATGACATCGGTCCCTAGGAAAACACAGCTGTGGTGTGTGATAACGGCGTCGGCCGCCTCCTTGCCCAGGACTAGCCATGCTTTCCCACTCCATGCGGTGATCTCCGAATCTAGGTGGGTAGAGAAGGGCATGTGCTTGCTATTTGACCTCATTCTTATACACCTGGAATAACATGGACCGTTTATTGTCTGGTTTCAACTGCTAGGAAAACAAAATGGGTAAACAAAGTATCCATGCTTTATGTGCTTGTGAGACAGTCACGCTGACAACCAGCATTATGTTTCCTAGACTAGCCGTCAATATAAGGATTATATTCCGGTTCAAACAATGCTCTGTCGCACACTCCGGTTGAGCCAAGCAAGATACGAGCATTTCTTCCACTCATGCACACCAATATCGATTTGATGATGAAATTCGTCAAGCCAATGGTGAGGGAAGGTAGAGAATTTTCTTTTGTCCTTTAGAAGTTTTCAATAGTCAGAATGCAAAAACTGAAGGCAGGAGTATTTGATGGACCTCAAATAAGGCAGCACACACAGGTTTGGATGACGCACTGAATCCTGTTGAACTCTCGGTTTGGTTGTCCCTCAAGTCATTTATTGGAAACTTCATTTGAAAACACGCAATTCAGCTGTATAAAGCATTTGATGAATTAAGAGAGAATTTACGTAAACCTGGTGCGTGTGTGTCATTGAAAATGTACTTCCTTCGTTGGCACCTAGACTATTTACCCAAGAATTGTTGAAACATCAATGAAGAAGTCAGTAAGCGCTAAAACTAAAATATCTGTTTGATGGAGGAAGGCTACCAAGGCCTTTGTGATGTGCTGTTTACTGGAAACATTCGGAAGTCCCTGAAGAGACCATTCTTTTATAAGTAGCTTATTTATATGTTATAATTTTATTTTATTTTTCGAATGAACCTGAACAAAATTAAATTTAGTTTAATGAAGAAACGAAATAAAAATTTATGTCATGAATTGTAGACAAAAAGAATTTGAAGTTGTAATTAAGGATCATTAAGTGTCGTTAGGTGACCGTGAAGAGGGCTCGCCACAAAACCGGGATACACATATCCCAGTGCGAGGGTTAAATAAACAAAGTCTAGTAAGGTTAGCCTAAATAATCAATTCTTAGAGGTTCTGGGATTAGAGAAACGGATGGTAGAAAAATCTTACTACTATATACAAAGAAAATATTAATAGCACAAGTAAATAAATGGCAATGCATGAAATGAGATCCCTGATACCAAACAAGGGAGGCATGGAGAAAATACAAAATGTCTTAACGGCTACGAGAGTCCGAGAGAGGATGTACGGTGATTGCTTCAAGAAAAAATTGGCGGAGTGCAAATAATGGAGAGGCTCACGTAAAGCCTAATTAGCTTAAAGCTAGAATACGACGAGTACGCAGCGTGTTGCATCGTTCAACTTGCAAGATTCCTTCTTCTTTAATATCACTAAGAAATTAACAAGTTCTTAATTATACTCAAAATCTTCACTCCAAACTTTAGCGAGAGCATGTATTGCCTAAGACGCACGAAGCAAACGACAACACAATACAAAAAATAAAATAAGGTTGACTCCTTTACAATACAACAGACGTTGTATGTGGCCTGGAAAGGGTTAAAGTTTCACGCAGTGTCAAAATTCAATACAAAATATGCACACAAAAGGGTAAATGGAAAATGGGCAAAGTCTTTTTAACAGTTTCTAAAAACAAATCCTATAATGTATAAAATGGGATTAGATACTGCGGGTTACCCTAAAAATCCTGACACCAGAAGTTTTTATACTGCTTCAGCAGGAGCGGGTTCCTGGATAATCTCAAAAGGGAGGACGTAGATATCATTAGACTTGGCGCGCCAGGAGTAAGTATGGGAGGATGGTCTCTGTGGGCCTCCTAGACTTGGGCAAAGTTCCTTGGTGCCGTAGGTCTGGCGCTCATCAGAAGGCGCGACGGCGAGAAAGTGAATCCAACACGGGTCACAAAACGGCGTGAAACTCTCGCCTTTCCCTTGGCACTGCCTGGGCGTGCGGGTGTATCTTCTCAGGCGCCACAGGTAGACGTTGAGTCGGGGGGGGGGTAACCTTCTCTCTTTGATAGTAAGTAATGTCAAAATTTCAGTATACAGCTGAATTATAAGGTGGGAAGTCTAGAACAACTTCAATATCCACTCGGGTCTGGGGAAGCAGCATGCTTCATCGCTTCTAAAGCAGGTTACAACTCCTCTTTATGCAATATTAAACACAATGACACAAATCTTGCGTTTTCACCATAAATCTATTTGAGGGATGTGATCCTATATTTTCATTTAGTTTCTTGTCACTCAAATTATATCCTTGGGCAGAAACCCAATCCCACTATATTTTACCTATCATACACGATTTTAACCAATTCCTCCTGAATGCAAATATTCTCTTTGAAAACATCATTGATATATGTAATCAACCAAACTAGTAATATTTTTTTCAAAAACACATAACTCCCCTAAATATCTCTAACTAAAAGTAACTACCTAACTCAGATTCTGCGCATTAATTATCCCTCTCAAGTTTACCATGTGAGGTAATCATTTTTCTTCTTCCTTTAGTCCAATACATCAACTTTTGCAACAGTTCTGTCTCGTGCAGCTTCTTGGCCCACGACATACTTATACCCTTAAATTTTACTGACATACTAAACATACTAAACACTTCAATATTTGTAGTGATGTAAATAACTATTGAATCTTCGGACGCTATATACCCTCATTGGTGTAATTTTATATTCTCCTCCATTTCAGGTGATATTTTTTAAAAGAAACTTGTCGAGTTATCACTTTTTCATATTTTACTACAATTTTTTTAACTAGTAATTTTGCCCTGCAGAGAAGATGAATAAATTCCTGAGACCTACATATGTGCCTAGTTGTTTCTCCAAATTCAAAATACACTAGTTCAGATTCAACAATAAATATTCTCATAGATCCCCATGCTCAACCTAAATAGGAAGCGTTTGCAAACCATTTGTTGACTACTCGTTGATAGCATAAAGACGAATATATAGATGAAAATCTGCAAGAAATTCATTTGCTCTGCCATGATTGTATCTCACATCTCTTGCTGCTGCATTGAACGTGATAATTACAAAAAGGATGAATTTATCAAGAGTATTTGGTGAGAATGAAGACTTTAGATCTTAGAACAGCTGTTGAAAATCCATGGCTCAAATGTTGCAAAGAATAGCTCAAAATCTTTCTTGTGCTTTCCTGAAATTGTTTTGGGTGCTGAAACTACGTCTTAGGCTGCCTAGAGATTTGATGCTACTTGTACCATTGCAACTTTGAGGTTAAAATGTTATTTTTGCGGTGTTTCTCCTCGTGATCCTAACCAGTGCTCTGCAAAATATATTACTTGCCAGAAATGTAAAAAAAAATTGACAATATACTTAGTTGTGCTCCCAAACTTTTTCTTATACTTGTTCAACTACTCATTGTCCTGCAAAGAATAGCATTTCTAACTGTACTCTAAAATAATAATCAATAAACTGCTCTTATGGAGATAGGAAGCGAGGGGCTTTTAATCTTTCCTGACCACCTTATGAAGCACAAGTTGGAGATGGTGCTACCTAGCAAGTGGCAGCTTCGTCATTTACTTATACTGTAAGTCAAACTGCATGGTTAGTTTAAACCTACGAACAAAATGTAGCTCGAACATAGGTTTCTCTGTTACCCGTCAGTTGCTAAAATGTTTTTCATGGTCAAGCGTTAATGAGCCATTACTCAGGTTTCTGAATCCTTTTTGTTCTCCCAGAAAATCGTCTTTACGTCTCATATTTTGCTGCTTTAGTGTACTATGGCATTAATCTTCTCAAAGTTCCCCCTCATTGCCAACCTATTGCTACTAAATCTCGAAGATTTAGAGATGATGATCAAAAGCTAATTCCATCTGAAATTGATAAAATGCCTCAAAGATGTGTTATTGAAGAGATTAAATAATTATTCTGGATAGCTCAATTTCGGATAGTAGCAAATGAGCAAATAAGAGAGAGATAAGTATAGCAAGAGCCAGTCTATTACGCTTTGTTATTGGAAGATTATAGTACTACTCTCTGTGGGATTCCATATTCTTTAATAAGATCGGAATTCTTCGTTTTATCGACAGGTTTCCTCCCCTTAGTGAGGGCGAAAAAGTTTATTATGACTTTAAAAAGAGATTAGGATGGCTCGTATTCCATCACTTGATAAAAAAATATTCCATTAGTGCAGAAGAATCATGCCTACAACACAGCCCCACAGCCATAACAGCTATCTTTAGACAAATAGGCCTTTGAGTTACATTTTTACCCACCTAACGCACTCCCACCTGTTAAAAAATATGAAATTTCAATTGTAGTTAGAGTGAAAAAGGAGTTTCACTCTCTGGCAAGCCGATGGCTCACAGCAGTGAGGGATCAACAAGCCTTCGACTATATTGTAAAGAATGAAAAACTTTGGAAAACCAAAAGGTAATAAAATATACCGATGGAGGATTGGACTGGGGATGTAATAATTATGACTGCATTTACTGTTTTGGTAAAAGTAACAATTCAGCTCACACGGTCTAACGAGCTTTTTGCAGAGAGAATATTGGCAATGGAAAATTGTCTGTAATTCACAGTAAACTTTGTCATCCAGTCTTTCTACTTTTATTCGATTGACAACACATTATTCTATTAACACTGGAATGGCCCAAAATTGTGTATATATAAACGGCCTAGGTATCGATTTCGACACAAGCAAAAATTTTACTTTTTTTAATGAATATTTTCGAACATTTAGGGTTGAATATCTGATCTAAAAGAGATATATTATGGGCTCTTAGTCCTATAATAATATCAATGGCGTAGCCAGGAATATTGTTTGGGAAAGCCATGGTATATTATATATCACTTTTGCGAAATGGTGAATAAAGAATATTCCAAAGCTAATATCTGCTCAATCCCCCTGAATACCTAATATTATTATTTTATGAAAATTAAGAGTAAGAAATATGAATGTAAACTTATTTTTAAAATGAAAAAATACTATTTATTTTAAATTGCACTTTCGCACATTATATATGTAGTGAAAGTTGCATGGTTACACATTTGACTGAAGCACTTTCTCCTCGTTTGGGGGGTGGGGTGATCTTCAGTTTCATTTTCAACATGTGAGAATGACCATTTTTTTTCGAAACATATGCAGAACCAAGATTCTCGATGAGTTAAAGAATATATTTTTTCCGACTTATTTTACTTCCAGTTGTTTTCTTATAAATGATCCAGCTATTGCGATTTGCCAAGTCTAAAATATTTGACCAAACTCCAACAGGCCAGCGCTTTGTTGCACAATGTGTACTATATTTTTTACCATTTGGTCAACAGCATCGAAGCCAACTTTATTCTTGTAATTAAACTTTATCACCTCTGGCTTCTTTTTAGAATTTTCTGAAACTATTGGAGCTAAATGCATTGGGGAAAGCAAACATACAGACTTATTATCTTTGCACTAATAATTCATAAACATACATCCACTTTCTTCTCGAAAGAAAAATTTGCTATTGTAACGTCCTCCCTTTTCATAAACAGTCATTTTCTTGGAGAGATGCTTGATGTTGGAACGAACTGTACCAATTATGGAAGTCCTTGATCGAGAAATTTTCTTGCAAGTTCAAATGTTGTGAAGAAGTTGTCTGTTGTTACATTAAAGACATTTCTTTTTATGTGTATGTGATCTTCAGCACGACATTTTTTCCAAGAGGTAGTCAATTTCTTGATTCTTTTTCTTGTGCACAGAGATACGGTTCTATATTGGCAACATATTTTGAATTCACTTTAGCTAAGATCCAAATTTTGATGCTAAATTTATCTGGCTTGTTTGTCATGTATACAATAAAAGGAAAACGATTTTTTATCGGTAAAAGTTACTCATCTACTGTTAGGCTAAACTCTGGTTTATAATTTCCTCTGCAATTTTGAGCAAATGCCTCAAAAATGTCTCTTATATGGGTAAATTTATCATCACTTATACTTTCTGATTTCGTGCCTTTTAGATCAAAGCGCAGATATTTTTTGATCTCTTTATAATGTCTTCGAGACATCGTTTCTCGAAATATATCAGGATTATAAATTTTGCTCCAAAGAAACTTGCTTTGTGGCCCTTACTATATATTCCTAGAGCATATTCCAATGCAAAAAATGCTTCCAATTTTTCAAAAGTGAGAGAGTTATCAAGATTGAACTCTTTTGCTTCTGCAATACTACATTTGAGAATTTTTCTTAGCATTGTCTCATCGTCAAATAATTGCCATGCCATATATGGTTATTTTGAGCCAACATTTATCTACGCTCGTGTGACACCCGGATTAGCTTAGAATACTGTTGCGTTTCTTGATCTGCCAGGCCTTGCTTTCGTGAGCCCTTTCTATGTTACTCCATATCGTGTTACATTATGTTCGCTCTTGTTCGTCTTTTGAGAAAGAGACTGAAGATTCAATTGATTCAAATTGTCTGTTATTATGATCAGTTGAATTTTCTTCATCTTCACTTTCACTACTTATATCGTAACTAGAATCAATTTGAATACATTTATCTGCACCTGAAGAGATAATCTCGGTAGGTTTATAAAAATATCTTATGACGAAAAGTTTAGGCTATCAGGTTGTATACAGCACATAGCTGTACGGTCTTGAACCAGTAACTAACGATAATTTATAAATACCAAAAACACTAAAGATTTGAATGAAAATTTCCATGGAAATTTAAAAAAAAATAAGAATACCCCGCCCATAACTTTTTGCCCCACACTACGAAATGTTATAAATTCTCCACCCACATCTTATTGCATCACATTATGTAATGTTCACCGAAACAAAAATTAGGGGAAATTATATGATCGTCTAATTTTTCATTAGCAAAATATAAGTGGTGTTTTTGACACTTTGGCCTTCCGAGGTAAACTCGCATATTTCTATTAAATTCTAAAAATTGAAAAATAAAAAATTGGCGTTTCCATAACTACAGAAGGAAATAATAATTGTCATAGAAGCATAAAGATTTATATGGATTGGTTAGGGCTCAAAAAATAGATGAAAAATTGCAAGGTATCGATTTCGACACCTTGGCCATTCTAGTGTTAAAGATATAATTGGTGTGCGCGTTGAATCCAAATTATATATTCCATTAAAGCCTCGAATTTATGCACCATCTGGAAGTCTTCTTTTAAAAGCCACACATCCATTTGCACGCTTAAGCTCGGATTTCAAAATTGCTTCTTCTTTTTATTCACAGGAATTGCTTTCTGCTGAAAATATTATACGAAAATTCACCTCTCCCATTTAAATGCTAGAAGATGAACACTAGCCCAGTGTGTGAACCTGATATTGGCAATTTTGGAGATACCTCTATATATTTATTCCGATCGTGGATGTAGGGGAATGGTCACTTCCCCCCCCCCGTTCACTCTTGGTGCAGTCACAAGGCGGTTACCGCAAAGACATCCGTCGAAGGCATTGGCGGGTTCAGTGCTTAACCGCAGTGTGGCACAACTCGGTGCAATAAAGACCCTAAAGGTAAAAATGCAAGATCTCCCCCAGGAGAGTGAGATCCAATTTCACGTCGAAAAGGAAATTGGAGACGGGTTTCTCCCAATTTCGAAGGCTAACGAGGAGGCGATGTTTGACTTCATGGGAAAAACCGTTTGCCAAAAGAACTCTCCGGGGGCTGTCCTCAAGCCCCCTTCCCCCCTTACCACTCCCCCAGTGGGGTGACGAGGTATAAATGAGGAACTCTGAGGAAAATCGGGGTAGTATACGTCAGTCTCTAGGTGACAAAGTCTCCAGATCAAACCGAACTACCGAGACTGGAGAGGTAGAGTACTTGGCTCGCCAGACAAAGAAGTACCCTGCAAGAGAGGCAGGGCTACCTACCTTAAGGGGATAAGAAGAAGCTCATCCTTGAGCTAAGTCCCTGGTTATCAAACCAAACGATAAGTTAACCCTGGTAAGTTCAACTTACTCTCGCCAGAGAAACTCCTCATATCCTGGTGCACCTTAAACACCAGGGGTATTCCTCGTCCTTGAAGAATTAAGAAGGAGAAGGAAAAGGCTTTCCCTCGAGCATGTTACTCGGTGGCCACACCGAACTCCTGAGTTAACTTGGTTAGGAACCAAGTTCAAATAATTCTCGCCAGAGAAACCCCCCTCCGTTATACTCGCCCTTGAAGAAGACCCTCCCTGAGTTCTGTCCTCGTCCATGAGGAAATAAGTAACGAAGGCGAAAAGCTCCTCCTCAAGCTCGTTACTCG
Source organism: Ceratothoa steindachneri (assembly GCA_963969495.1). Taxonomy (NCBI): domain Eukaryota; kingdom Metazoa; phylum Arthropoda; class Malacostraca; order Isopoda; family Cymothoidae; genus Ceratothoa; species Ceratothoa steindachneri. The sequence goes on from OZ018331.1 coordinate 52,316,580, forward strand.
GTGGCCACACCGAACTTTAAGGAACTTATTCTCGCCAGACCAACCCCCCTCCATTATCCTCGCTCTTGAAGAAGACCCTCCCCGAGTTCAGTCCTCGTCCATAAGAAAATAAGTAACGAAGGAGAAAAGCTCTTCCTCGAGCTTGTTACTCGGTTGTCACACCGCACTCCAAGTTAGCTTGATTTAAGAACCAAGTTCGACTCACTCTCGCCAGAGAGACCACGACTGCCTAGGTGTTGCATAAAGCATTGTATTGGTTCTCGTCCTAAAAGAACATCCCTTCCCCGGAAGAACGTGTGGAACCCCCAGCTGCCACCCTCGTCAAAACAACCGTGTGATCTCGCTCATCTACTTCTGGCCGGCGGCACGCGTCGAGAGTAAATAACATTTCTGACGCCTTTAAACTCCACATGAGTCCGTAAGCCTAATTCTTATATTATTGTTGTGTGTAGAGAAAACGGTAACCAATTTTTGTGGGTAAACTTACTTTAATTAATTCTTTTTTAGGATAATATTCAGAGTATTGCTGTAGTTAATGTATAAATGTTATGTATTCAATTGATAAAGGTAAAATATAAGTTTATTTTGGGAATTAGTGGGTGTTTCTTTTATATCCTTACGTGTTTCGTTACGGCTCTGTTCGTTAAGATATTCTCATAATATCAATATATTAGACCCACTTAGCACTCTTAGAGATAGAACAAAAAAGGAGGGGGGGAATTCTACGACAGTGGACATTCATTCATAGCCAAGGAGCAGCAGGAGTACTTTGGTAAATCACTACCGGCCAAACAGCATGTAATTAACGCCAGAGGAACGCGGAGTCAAAGCGTTATAATGGTATAATTTGTAATAACATTATTCTGGCTTTAACATTCAAGAATAGTAAAGGTATTTATGGGAGACCGTACTGACTAACTCTGCTTTAAATCATGTTTATGCTATGTAGTACTACTACAAAGGCTATACACAAATACAAGAAATTTTATCATAACAGCGTCGGTCTTCCTGTGGCCGTTCATCATCAACATAGATATTAAATACTGGAAGTCTTGTTGCTTAGACATGTTTCCATCCATACATGAGGCCCACTTTTTGATAAGGTAGATTTGTTCGAAGCAAAGCCATAATATCCTCACCTATGATTTTGATCGACATCTTAGTGCGTCAAATGACTACAACTATAACTTCTCCTGAAGTGAGGAGAAATCAGAACTCCACATGAATAGTTGTACAGAGAGTCGAAAGTGAAGCATCATAAGATAACTTCAGGATCAATTTTTAATTCTTTCGATTCAGCAAGGGAAGAAGCTTAAACGGCTAAGGTGGACGTAACCTAAGGAAGTGGAATGTTCCCCGGACCATGTTTCTGGTATTATAGCTGAACTTCCATCAGTGGATGGACGCTCCAAATCTCGCTCTCGTGTATTGGACACTTTAAAGCGATTTGCTGGAGAACGCTGCAAGCCACTTCGCTATCCGGAACGTTATTTCTTCAAAGAAGGGAAGATTGTAGTGAAGTAAATTATTTCTAATGTTTGGATACATTATATCCACCTTTTTGCACCATAGTATTTTCTTGCTTTTCAGGTTTATGATTTTGTGTTAGTTCAATAAATCATGGAATAGGTATAAATTCCTTCTTATTTTCCAACACGTATCATTTAAGGTGAAGTGATTGCAATCTGCTAGATCATTATCACTTAAATTGATAAGGCTGAGCAAAACTTTTAAATTTTTCTAATGACTTAAGTTTGAGACTTGTTCTTGGGAAATTCGGAGTCACTGAGTTTAAAACTGGCAATAGTTTTCTTTTATAACGTCAAGCCTTTTATTTATGGACTGGTCCATATTGGTCTTAATCATAGTAGCAGGCTTGTAAGAACGTTTAATGAGTTAAACATAACATGAGCAAAAAGAATAATAAATGATTGGCTTACCTTGGGAAAAGGACTAATACTGTATCCAGGGATTTAGGATATTTCGTTCCAGAATATCGTTGCCATCTGGAGTAGCTTATTCCTCTTGTTAATATTTTAGGTAAGCTATCATTAACTTTATCTTGTACAATGACTCTACTGAAAAAGACGTCCAGAACGTCTTTAGTTATGAATACTTTGAAGTTGACCCTTTTGAGAGAACTGAGAGAGCCGACGCTTTTTCTTTTGCGTCTGAGCCTTTGTCATGAGTCACGCGATATTAAATTTTAGTGAAAAATTTAACACCTGGTTAACATCAAAGTTTAGCCAAGCAAAATTATCATTCTCTAGAAAATTACTCAATATTTTATCTTTAAATTAATGATCATTGAAATATATAAATTAATGAAAATGACAATGAAATCAAAAATAAATTATTATAGGTTATCTTACGACCAATTGAACGGAAGTGTAGGCCTCTGGTATTCTTCTTATTTTATTTTATTTTTTAAATTTAGACTTCTCTTTATGCACATCTAGATATATAAATCACTTGTGTCTAATATGATTTTGTTCTTTTCAGATTTGTTTTATGAAATAATATTCAGGAGTATGACCTCGTTACGAAGGAAATGTTTGAATTCCGTTGATTCCATTTGCTATATATGTGGTTGTTTTACTGCCCTAAATCACAGAATAAACATTAGTATCTTTGTGAAAAGAGCATAAGTGGCTTACTTTAAGATTAAATTAGGTGATCAGAATAAATCGTGGGCCCCGCACAATGTTTGTAAGCCATGTGTCGAAAGTCTAAGCCAATGGACAAAGAGCACAAGAAAACAACTAGGATTTGGCATTCCGAAGGTGTGGCGTGAGCCTAAACACCATGTAAACTATTGCTAAGTTTGTCTTACAGAAATTTCTGATTACAGCAAGAAAATGCGTCATAAAATAAGTTATCCAAATCTTGATTCAACAATTCGTTCAGTTCTTCATTCAGATGAAATTCCACTTCCAATATTCAAGGAACTTCCTTCCCTGAACGATGTAACTGATATACGTGAATCTGATGTAAGCAATGAACTTGACAGTGATCCATACCTTGTAGATACATTGACCCAAGTACGTGGAAACTTCAGCTAATTAGAACGGAATAATTTAGGTAGAAACCTAGGCCTGTCAAAAGAGTTAACACAAGTGTTAGCTTCTAGATTCAAAAAGAACAATTTGATGCAGGAAAAAACAAATGTAACTATTTATTGAAATAATGAGCGAGATCGCTTGGCATTCTTTAAAACTAAAGAAGATTTTGTTTACTGTTGTGATTGGCGGGACAGTTAAACACGATGGGTGTTTCCGATTATGATCCAAGTGAATGGAGACCTTTTATAGATAGGTTATAGAAGAATCTAAAACGTCTGTTACTCCATAATTGAAACTTGTTCGGTGCGATTCCTATTGGTTGCTCTGTGCATTTAAAAGAGAAGCACGAACACATAAGATCTGTATTAGATTTACTCAAATATAATGAACACAAATGGATCATATGTGTGGATCTGAAAAGAGCATTATTTTTACTTGGCCAACAAGGAGACTATAAAGATTTTCGTGTTTCCTGTGTTTATAGGACAGCCGAGAAAATGACAAACATTGGGAACAGAAAATCTGGCGAGTTAGAGAAAGTTTGACTGTTGGGAAGAACAATATTATACACCAGGCATTTGTTAAGAGAGAGAAAATAATCTTCCCACCACTTCATATTAAACTATGGCTGATGAAACAATTTGTGAAAGCTCTTAATGTGGAGGGTGACTGTTTCAAATTCATATGTACAATATTTCCTGGCTTAATTTATATTAAAATGGAGGCTGGAGTTTTTGTTGGGCCACAAATAAGCAATTTAATGGATAACCATAACTTATCGAGTATTTAACGAGACTGTGCAGACATACATAAAACACTCCAGACCCTCTCGCAAGCGAAAATTTCTTCCATGAATATATAGGTATTTATAAAATTGCTTGTGTTGTCTCCATTATTTTAGAAAAATAATCTGTATGTATTTAGTAATAGGATAAGTTATCTTACAATGAATTATCCCTTTAAATTCTGTTGACATTTTAAGTTATGGTTTGAAGCTATAACACTTAGGAAACTATCGTTACCGAGTAAATACATGCAGTACATGGTAAAAGAGGAATATGCTGTATAATTGAAACCTGATGTGTTACAAAAGAATGAATACTATATTTGAAATCAGCATGTCAAGATTAGTTAAAAACAACTACAAATTATAAATCGGCAAACAGTGTGTTGACCAGTGTAATTCATCCAAGATTAAAATGAAGACTAAATTAAAAATCCCATTATTTACTCCAACATCGGACCTCACCCAATAGTCACTGTACAAATATCAATAAATTACACTTTTTTCATCAAATTTTAGCCCCTCTTCCTTCACACTCTCTCAAAACTTTAAATAATCATTTCTAATAAAGTCTCATCTTCATCCACTAATCCGAGACCATTAACATATATACGCAAAGATAGAAACCATCCAACACCATTCATCTGCATTCTCACAAACTCATCATATATTCTCATACGTACTCTTCTCAGAAGTCAGTCAATAAGTATATTAAACAGCCATGTCTACATAACACAACCTTGTTTTACTCCCACGTACAAATTCAAACTTCTCAGCTAATGTGAAACGATTCACATGATCATAAGTTTCTCCACATCCACGAACCCACCATTCATTTTACCACTCTTATTCCTTGTTTTTTTATGCTATTTTCTCAGAACAAATATTTCACCTGAATTTCCACCTTCCTACTGTATATTTTATTTTGTTGATTTTTTTTCAAACTCTCGTACACTTAATCTACAACACTAAATATCCTTATATCTCTGTTATTCAGTTATTCTTTTATTAAGCTTTCTCAAAATTACCTTTATACCTCAAAACTTAATCATCACCATATTTTTACTACGACGGGCGGTCAATAACTTTTGCGAATCAGTAGGGCAAAGCAAAGCAAGACGGATGACTGGTTGTGGGGGTGTTATGACAAGTTATGACAAGTCACGACCTGCAGCCACACGCTTATGCATTGTCTATTTAAGAAGCAGTAGCTAATCGCAGATCATCAGTCACAAGTTTTAAGAATGGAAAAGGTTGAGCACCGCGAACTGATCAAACATTTGACCAAGGAAGGCAAGAATGCAAAAGAGATCCATAAACGCATGCTTGAGTGTACACCGACACCACCGCTTCCTATGCAACCATTGCTCGATGGAATAGGGAGTTCCGCCATGGTCGTGAGTCCCTTGAAGATGACCCTCGTCCAGGATGCCGGTCAGATGTGACCAACGAGAACGATGTGGCCCGTGTGGAGTGGATGATCCTCAGAAATCGACGGGTGAAGGTCGAGGAAATCGAACGGGAACTTGGAATATCACATAGACTTAGGAAATGTTATCAACATCATTCACGACAATTTGGCCATGACCAAGGGCTCTACCCGTTGGGTCCTTAGAAACCTTACGCTCCATGATCAACTCCAACGTCGTCAAAGTCCACAAGGCCAGAGTTGCACAAGCTGCCCTGCGCGAGTGCGAATTCCAGGAGCTCAACCATCCCCCCTACAGTCCAGATCTGGCCCTTAGCGACTACTTTTTATTCCGCCAGCTCAAGGCTGCACAGCGTGTACGCCAGTTTGGGGACGATGAAGATGTCCAGCTCACCGTCCAGGAATGGATTGAACAGCAATCGGGAGATTTCTGGTTGTCGGAAATTCGAAGCCTTAGGGACAAGTGGCACAAGTGCATTGGGGTTGAGGGTAGTTATATTGTGAAATAATAAAACACTTTTCCTCATATCTCGTTTCCTTATTTTCCAATTGCAAAAATTATTGACCACCCCTCGTATCTTAGCGGTTATATCATCTACCTGAACTGCCGCGCCATTTATTAGACCTCTCAGCCTACTAAAAACCTGTTCCACGCTTATCTTTTTATATACCAATACCACACCCGATTTTTAGTTATGAAACCAATCAGAATGATATTTGTATGAACCTTCCTACCGTTATTATACAATCCACCAATGTATTCTCACCATCAAATTTTCCTAGTATTTGCTCACAACTATCATGCTACTTTTCTCTTTTAAATCACACTGGCAATATACTTCGGCAACCTCACTTCCATCCGTAAGAGCTTCCGGTTCCTAACGGTATCCGCATTTCTTTCCCCAAATGATTGATTTGCTGCTTCTTTTACACTGCTTAATCACTTGTTTAAATTTCCTTTTGATCTTCGTATATCCATTCATTCGCATCTTCATTCACCGACAATATGTTTATTCATCTCGACTACTAAACAGTTTTCACCCTTCATAAGATTATTCCACATCGTTATTCTAGTTCTTGCATACCTCTACATAAAACTTTCAATGCGAATTACTACTTCCCTATATATCCTCGACATTTACTCTTCCTCATTGTTCGAACTTATTTCCTCTTGTTTTTTGCTTACAACCATTCTCACATACTTTTAAATTTCTCTCTGATTCAATAACCTTTTACTTAAGATTCACCTTCCTTCCCACCTTGCTCAACTCTTTTGATCCATGATGCAAACAATTTAAAATTAAAAAGCAGAATCGTCTGAATAGATAGTCTCATAGGGACATATCTTACAGCTTGAAAAAACATGTTGCCTGCTGCATACTTGTGCTATTAAAGTCTTGGATACACATACGATTCTGTTAGTACAAAACCACATCACCTTCTCATTATTTTTCTTCTCTCCATTTTTACGAAATGTTCTAGTTTTCACCCATCTCTTTCAGCTCTACGTTTATTCATACTTCGTAAAATCATCAACCAATATTCAAGCCTTTTACCATCCACCCAACGCCTATTGTCATCCATTAACCGCTCTTTCTTAGCTTCAACTCTATTATCACAGGGCTAAATACTATAATCCCGCATACATTCTCCCTTGCAAATCTCAACTTCACCTAAATAATTATCAAGCTCATATTTTCCCATGTAATATTTCCATCATGCAAGTAATGACTAAAAAGCCCTGCTACAAGGTCAAGTTATAACATCCTAATCAACATCTGATCTTACTACTATTACTTCATCCCACATAAACTATTACATCCTTTACATGCTTGATGACTGTCTCACATTATGCCTGGATCTACAATCTCCCTTTTTCAAATAAATTTTCTCTCACCCCTTTTTCACGCATCATATATACTTATCAAATTACATCTCCTCGTTTCACAAATTGAAGTTGATTACCCTGCCTGAATGAACGGGGTCAAATACATGTTCATCCAATAGGTTCATTGATGCTTGTGTCTCATAGCATAAAACAAAAAATATTTTGGGAAAATTTGCTTTCATTATGGCAAAGTTAGCTACATTTTAAGTAATCCGTTATAACTATTAGTAGTAGAAGTATAGAAGTATATCAAAAGAGATTCTGCAAAATATATTGTAGAGATTTCAATTTTAGTAAAAAGGTTTAATTTTATTCCGAATTCAAGAAATCTGACAAACACAACGTCTATAGAATCGCTTTTAGATGGAAACTTCATAGAGTGGTATTTTTCGTCGTGTGCAAGCGACTTTTTAAGTTACTATGTCGGTTGTTTTTAACTATTTTACTATTCAATGAGTTTTCGAAATTTTTTAAGGTGGTAAGGTCAGATGATATGTGTGTTAATTAATAACAATGTGTAACAAAATTTCACTTTTGTCTTGTCCCTGAGTTAAAGGTGTTATTTCCCGGAGTCAGTTTTAAACACAAAACTTTGCTTTTGTTGCTAGGACATTGAATTTTTAATTAAGCCCATTAATGGTTAATTCCATTATTTTAATGCAAATAGTGAAAATATATCAAAAGTTTCTAGGTTTATGCTTTTTTCAATTATGGTATAAACATGATGTACTGTATTTAAAAGGTTATAGAAATAGTGATACATTCGTAATAGCTATTATTTCCCCTATATTTTGTTTTTTGTGAACTGAACAGCAATCAGTTCTCTTACATTCTACAAAGGATCAGCGCTAATTTGCTGAAAACTAAATTGTCGACCTTTTTTGAACTTTCGAAGATTTTCTATATGTTTGAAGAATTTCTAGAACATTCTGGCAACGGAGATGACTGTATAAAACCCAAGAATGTCTACTCAACAGATCAGTTTAACTCTAGCCGTCACAGTGCAGACATCGTCACTTGTCATCATAGAAGCCTTCGTCGCAGATGGCATCAAGAGGTTGTAAGCATCCGACAGTAACATTTTGCTATGTCGGCGGATAATTTATTAAGACAAGAGCAAATTAGTACTCTGTATAGAAATCTGCTGAACTCTGTGAGGTATACACACCATATTTCGGTATACCAGTCGGAGATTAAGACAAACCTTGCGCACCTCATTTAACATACGAGCTCTGCAAAAAACTCTAGAAGCTAATATATTAATATATATATTTATATATATATATATATATATATATATATATATATATATATATATATATATATATATATATATATATATATATATATATATATATATATGAGCTTCTTTATTTGTATATTGATACTTGCGTTTTCATTTGCTTTTTTTAAAGGATTGTACAGAGGAGAAAAGAAAGCTATGAATTACGCAATCCAACGGATTTGGAGGCGAGCAACGGACCACTCAAGCAATTGTTTTTCTGCAGGATGAACCCTTACAAACGCTTAGCAGCCAAAAATGCGCATCTTATCATGTATCCAGACCTTCACTCATCTATTTCGCCAGTGCTACATAGTTCTGAGTTCCCCGTACCCACTCCTAAAAACAGAGAGCAGCAGTTTTTGGGAAATAGAAGCAGTTCAGAAGAGAATCAAGTCATTGATCCAAATTACAGAAGTGCAACTAAGAACAGAAATCCATACTACACCAACCAAAAAGATCGCAACGACCTTGTCAGAAATCTTCGTCTCACAAAATCCAATGCCGAGCTTTTAACTTTGAAACTCAAGCAGTGATATTTTGTAGATGACAGTGAACAAATATCAGGTCAGAGAAAGCGTTACCACTGTTTTTTTAAGCTTTTTTACACTTGAAGATTAGCTTTAATTTTTTCACATAGTTACCGGTCTCTTTGAGGCAATCGGAATCACCTGTAACCACAATGAGTGGCGCCTTTTCCTTGACAGCTCATCCAGGAGTCTCCAAGCAGTGCTGCTTCATAACGAAAACATTTATCCATCTCTTCCCCTTGCTCACTCGGTCCAGTTCAAGGAGGAATACAGCATTGACAAAATCTTACTAGATGCATTGAAATATGAAGATTACGGTTGAGAGCTTATGGGATACTTCAAAATGGTCCCCTACTTCTTTATGGATCTCCAAGGCGGCTTTACCTATTTTTCTTGTTATCTTTGACTTTGGGACAGCTGAGAAACCGTGGCACAATAATATCAGCGTAATTGACTATAGCGGACCGAATTTAGTGTGGGGAGAAAAAACGTCAGATTGGAGCCTTTGGTGGACACTCAAAAAGTACTGTTTTCTCCTATCTCCTCCAAATTGGGCCTTATGAAAGCGCTCTCAAGTATCTCCAAGATTTTTTCATAAGCTATTTTCGGCAAACAGGGAAGCCGAGGTCTTCATAGGTCCACAAATCAAAAAGATCATGGAGAGCCAGGAGTTTCGAGAGAAGCTCAGTAGGACGGAAAAGGCAGCGTGGGGCAGCTTTATCGCAGTGGTTCTGGGATTCCTAAGTAATTACAACTATGTAGAGCTTTGGGGGAACTTGATGAGAAACTACGGCAAGATTGGTTGCAAGATATACGTGTAAGTCCATGTTCTTGACTCTCTCATCTAGATAAATTTCAGGAGAATATGTCAGCTTACTCCGAAGAGCATGGCGAGCACTTTCACAAAGATCTAATGGACTTTGAACGCAGCTATCAAGCATGGTATAGGAAAACCTGATGGAGACTATATTAGGGGGCTGATTCTTGGAATTAATTTACAGTATAACCGTAAATCACGGAAAACTATTCATTTCTAATATTTTACTTGTTTTACTTATGTAATTCTAGAATAAATAAATGCTATTTTTGTATGATCTGCTTGGGCTTCTACTTATGCAAATTAAAGTTCAAATTTGCCACTTCCTTCCAGAAAAAATAGGTAAATTTAATATAAATATCATTATCTTGGACACAAATGCAAAGTTTGAAATAAATAACAGTGTTTTTTCATATATTGTAAACACAAGCAACTAGAAAATAACAGTTGCTACCCAAAGACAAAAATCGTGTTACACAGTGTAATACGTTTGTTAATTAAATCTTTCTTTTAAAATTAATGAAATAATTGAGAGCTTGCGACTTAGGTCTGTTGGCCCTATTTTTTCTTGAAAATAGATCACAGTAACGTAAAACGATCAAAGATGAGTGCCATCTTTCTTCCAGGGAGGAATCTATTAAGGGATGAACTTGTACAAATTGATGGTGACTAATTGATACAAATATAATGAGCATCTGAGGATGGTTCCAAGAATTTAAATAGAAAAGGTCTGTGCTTTTTATGAATAAGGAATGGAAGGATACATAGAGGAAGAATATTAAAATATGATGGCCTGGACCTTGTCAAGTCGTTGTCACATTATTTTTTTCTCATTCATTTTTTTTAGTCGCGTGCAACTCTATATCTCACTATGTCGGTCACTCCGTCAGTACCCGTTTTGCTTTCATTTTTGGGGTATAACATTGTAACCCATGGGCCAATTATAACAAAATTTGAAACCCTTCTTTTATTTTGCATTCTCTTTGGAAAGATATAATTGCATTGCCAAGGTTCTCCCAAGGTTAGGCCGGGAATTATTTTGTTTTGGCAATAAGATCATAACTATTCGGCCCATTCTAATGCAATTTGAAACCCTTATGTTGATTTACATTCTCTTCCGAATAATAAAATTGACAAAGTCCTTTCGGGAATTATTCCATTTTGGCGAATCGTTACCCTCGTTTCATCCCACAGAGTATGGTAACTTTTAAATAAAATAATCTGCTACTCACCAGTAGAAATCGGAATAAACTCCACGCTCAGGCAGACAGCTGAATCAGTCTGAATCCTCAAGGATGTGAAAATAATTTTGGCTGCTCACCTGCGTTTATCGAATGTGGACTCTTCAGGTGAGCTTTCTCTCATTATGGACACATCCAACTAGGCTGTGGCAGGCGTTCTGTGCCTAAAAAATAAGGAACATGGAATCCTATAACAATACGATAAGGCACCTTTGAAGATGGTGTCCTGTCTGTATTCCGCTTAGTGAAATATTTTTACTCGCATTTACAGATATTCTGCAATTTCTATCCGCGATGTATAGCTCTTTAGTTTGATATTGGCTTTGCCAGTGTGGCCACCACTTTAATTCTCGGAAGAGTGCAAGTTTAATTATTCAGCTTCATTTTCTCAATGAAAGTAGATAGATACAATCCGAGCAATGGTGTTGTTAGGGCTGGCAGGTATATGTCCAAAGGGATGTCACAAGACTTATAGTGAGAAAAAGATTTAAATCTATAAATAACTCTCCGCACTTTTTAATTTTCATCAAAATTCTTGGTAAAAAACTCTTTTGAGCTTCCTTTCACCAACAAAAACAGTCGCAGACACCTATCTCTTCTAAGCTGCAGTGTCTCTCTAGAATATAAATTGCCAAACGGATCCTATCCTTAGCTTTTGGCTTAATTGGACCATAATTGGTCTTTGGAAGTTATTGTCACAAATAAGAAGCTGCTGTTTGGAATAAAAACTCTATTTTAACATTTGAACTTTTGTACCAATCATTTTTACTTAACCGCTTAATATAAATGAAACTTGTTTTAGTTTTTATTTAAGTTGATGTCCTATGAATAATTAATAGCTTTATGTTGATCTGAGTGGCGGAATATATTCTGTATCAAAGGAAGTGGAAAATCTGAAGTTCATGGAAAATATGTTCAAGCTTATGTAGCTTCTAGGGAATTCTAAACTAATTATATTAACAGGGCAAAAAAATGCAAATATCCCATTCTTTAGGCAGAAATGATATTAAAAATTATATCTCACTAAAAATATATTTTACACTAAGACATTAGGGGTTTAAGAGCGAAATTTCAGCGAGCTTACTTTAAAGCTAGTCGTGAATGTTATTGTAGAAGTCCAGGTACATCCATACATTAGTGTAAATTTAAATACACCAACACAGCTGCGTGTCCCTGCCTTTTTCCAAATTCGCCTTTCGAATCGAATCCCCTACACCGTTTTTGGCGCCTTTGAGACAACCAAATTTGGGGCCGGCCGGACAGGAAAATGTCTGCCTCAAAGGACACCTGCTAGTCAACGAAGGTCCGAGTTTTTTCGCGCCGTCGTAAACCGCGACGTGGGACGAGGAAAGCTGAGATAGCCCCGAAGTGTGAAGGATTTGGTCTGTCCTGGCAGGGGTCAAAAGGTCGTTAGCGCATTGGGCGATATGGATTTTATGAGAATTCGGTGCTCTCTCTCAATTTTTGCTCATGAGGAAAATAAAAGAGAAAATTCTTCCTGGAGTCAGGCAGAAGATCTTGGACCAACGTTGTGTGTAGAGCTAGTCTCACAAAGAAAACAGTTCGCTCGTTGCAAGAAAGAAAACTTTAGGGAATTGGTTGTTGCCGTCACGGTATGTCTAGGTGCCAAACTTCTCGCAGACCCCTCAACCATTCAGAGTCAGAGGTTACACAGGACCTCCCTCTGCGGATTAGAATAAAAGCAGCTAGGTAATCATTTTGGCTAGTCACTCTAGGAGCCAACAACCGGAGCGAAGATTCGAGCAGAAGATCTTGGACCTACGTTGTGTGTGGAGCTAGTCACACAAAGGAAACAGGTCGCCCGTTGCAAGAAAGGAACTTCGGGGAATTGCTTGTTGCTGTCACGGTACTTGAAAGTGCTAAACTTCTCGGAGACCCCCCTTCAGATTCAGAGGTTCACAAGAGATCCCTCTGCGGATTACTCTAGACGCAATTCTAAAGAAAAGGAGAAGAAAGGAGAAGACAAATGGAAATAGAAGACGAATAAAGATGAATAAAGATGAAAATAGAAGACAAATAAAGAAGGCAGATCGACAGGGACTATCAGCTCCCCACTTTCCCTTCTACCCCGCAGCCCCAGGAAGAACCCTCTCCCGAGTTAGACGTGAAGTTAGAACTCGGGCCCGTTAAGATTTGCGTCGACTTTCGGAAACTGATCGCTGTCACTGCATTTGCCGCAGAACCCCTCCTACTCTTTGATCAGATCCTGCACCTATTCAAAGGAGCCGCATATATTTTTGAAATTGATATGTTTAAGGTATATCAACAGATTCCCTTGAAACCATCGTTGAAGAAATTTACAGCCTTCCCCACAGAAAGAGGCCTCAAACAATTAACTCGACTGACTTTTGGTCCTGACACGTCCTGTAGCAGTTATGACGGCATTATGCAAAAAGTTTTAGAAAGGCTAGAAAAAGTCACATTCTATGTTGACAAGGTGTACGTAGCCATGCGTACATGGGAAGAAAACCACTCTTAGACCAACTGAGGTCTCACGGCTTACCAAGTAATCTCTCCAAGTGCTAATTTTCTTATAGCACTATTGCGTATTTAGGGTTCAAGATTGGCGATAACCGTATATCCCCACAGAAAGATAAGATAAAAACAATAACCCATTGGCGGCCCCTGGTCTCGAAGAAACAACTCCGACCTTTTTTAGGAGCGGCTCACTTCTATCGGCGTTTTTTCCCCCATTTCGCGTCTTTCCCCCTCCCCTTAAACTGCCTGCATAAAAAGAAATCTCCATACCCTATTAAGTTGAACCCCATGGCTATTGCCAGTTTCGGCGGACTCAAACAGAAACTAGTGACTTCCCCTATCCTGCACTTATCTAATCCCGAAGAGAAATTCGGCATTCGGATCGACGCCTCTCATCTTGGAATCGGATGCGCCTTGTTGCAATATGAGGCAGGAGTGCCGTTCCCGGTGGCTTTTGCAATTCGGAAACTTTCCGATCAGGAAAAGAAGTATGACACTGTGGAGCTATAAAATTTAGCTATCGTGTTTGAGATACGAAAGTTCCGCGTATATTTTATAGGTAGACCGTTGTCCATAGAAACCGATCACAAACCCCTAGCATATTTAAAAAGTTGTAAGGGTCAGATTGGAAGACTAAAGCGTGTGGCTCTGTTATTAGTGGAATATTAATAGGATATCCAGTACCTAAAGAGATCTCTTAATGTACTCGTGGATATTTTGTCTAGGAATCCGGTAGACAAGCCCAGTGAGAATTTGTAAATAATTGGTGTTATATCTATGTAAGTTTTGGATAAAGTTTAGTATCCATCCACTAATTATTCATATGTTATATTTGTAAAATTGATAATCTGACACGCTCTTTAACTGCCGTGATTAATTTTAGATTGTTTGCCTGTTTTTTTCTTTTGCATTTGGTTCTTATATCATACTACCCGGATTAATGTATCGAATATAATCATTTATTTGTTTTGTACTTAGACATCAGCTCTTAATTATTCAGGATCTCTATGTATATTACCGGTACTCCGTGTGTTCTTTTATCGTCATGATTATTTTATGTAGTTCCTGTATTCATTGAATTCCCGTTTTATTTTGTTTTTTATATATGGTTCGTGTAGCCAATGTTAAAGGTATACTTTACTCCTAGTTATACGTCAGAATAATATCTTCTAAAACGGGTAAGGATGTAGAACTCCTGGTACATCCATACATTAGTGTTCCCTTGTTCTTATTAATTTTATTAAAGTTGATTTTTGTAAAGGTTTTTATCTTTCGAATAACTCTTGAGACGAACCCGGCAAACGTATTCCCTTTACAGAGACAAACTATAATATCGCACTCTAAGTAGAAGGCCCTTACCTTTTTTTCTAATTCAAAAGTATTCCGAGCGCAGCTGTGATAGTGGCTGTCTTGCGTACAGTAGTGTATATCTTTAAAGACTTTTTGGTCAGACGACTGTGTCTCTTGACAGAATAAAATAATCAAGAAATAAACGAATTCTTATATTCGAAGAAACATTCCCTGAATTTTACATAAGTTTTATTTCTAATGTCTGTTTGTGAGAAGGTGTAACCTTTTTGATTGTGGTTAAAGTAAGATTGCTTTTTATAGTTAACTGCATTGTTTTTATGTTTTTCCCTGCAAAGCGTGTGTTGTGTCTAAGATTGCAGTTAGTACTTTAAAGGCATACATCCGTTCAAATGTCTGCCGCACCAAGGTAACCAAAGCTAATGCTGATATCGACTGACGATTGCGCAAAAGCACATCTGAAAAAGAATGGGCGAGCGGTTGTAGAAGAAAGAAATACTGGGAAGATAGCCTACACGTTATATACCCTACCCATAGCACGCGGGAGTGGCTGAAAGCCCAATTTCTTCTCTGTCCCAACTAAAATTAGTAGTGATCAAGGAATCTGAGACTAGCCTACGATATGAGCTGCCGGGAAAGAAAAGGAAAGCGACAAGACTTGTACATAAATTGATGTAAAAAGGGTAAAATGGAAAATCTCTAGAATTAGTGAAGCCAGAGCGAGGGGGAGGGGAGGCGCTCCTTTAGCTAACAAATATCACAATCTAAATAGGGCATTTGCTGTGGAGTCAAACTAGATTGCGACTAACATGACCCTATTCCTCTAGACCAGTGTTTCCTAAAACATAGCCTACGTCCCACCGATGGAGCCTGGGGAACTTAAGGTAAGATGTGGGGGAGGGATGTTTTTGTGTACAATGAGCATCTATCTTTTTTGTAGATCATTGCTAAATGGCGACATACTTCAACCAACAGCTTTCTAAAGTGAGATAAAAATCGGTTCATCAGAGCTGATTTAATTTAGGGGCTTCTATTTGCTCCTCGTTGACCTCTAAGGTAAGTCCGAATTTACACTGTATTTACGATATTAGTCGCATTGGCTAAGCGGTTAAATAGGCCAAAAAGAAATGTGTGTTTTTGTTTATTCTTTTGTGGTGAATAAATATTTTAGATTCCTTTGTACTTATTAATTATGATTAAAAAATTAAAACTAGATATACTTTTTTGTAATTTTCAATCATCCGTGGGGCATACGTTTTTTAGAATATTATAGGGTGGTCTGGGTGGGCTAAATGTTGGAAAACACTGCTCTAGATATTTTCATTTTATTCACTTTTTTTATTCTTTTACCAAACTTCTTCTTAATCTTTCTTAGATACAGCTAATTCTTTCACACTATTTTTCGAACCAGCTTTCACCTCTCGTTGAGGTCTGGAGAAAGAGCTGTAGTTTACCACTCTTTCCTGGCTTGTGTTGAAATGAAGTTAATAAATGCTTCTATGCTTACAACCCTTTTACCCTTTACTCACTACACCCCATCTTTTTTTTTTCGTTAGCCATAATTTTATAAACTCATTAATATTGTACTGTGTAGCAGTAAAAATGGGGTTGTAGATGAAATCAGATGGATTCTTCGCCTCAACGGCCACAGCGCCTGGAGCATATTCTGTGTTTCTATGTCTTCCATACCATTTCACTTCCTTTAGCTTCACTACTTTCTTTACAAATCTTTCGTCACAAACTTCCAGCTGGATACGCCCTCATTGGTGTTTAATTAAATTAAAAGAAAAGAATTAAATTATTTTTTGCCTTCTTCTCATCTTTCCTTCACTTTTGGCATCTTCTTTTCTTCATTTCTCGTTTCTTTCAATGTCGATGATGGGTTTCACCATCAACGCATTGCTATAAAAGTCGAATTCTCTTGTGAATCCTAATCCCAATAGCTTTGAGTTTGATATTCTTGCAATGAGTAATTGTAGGTTTGATGTCTTTGACATGAGTAATATTTGGTTTGATACTCTTGACATGATCAATTTTGGGTGTTAGCAAGTTCCAGAATGTCGTAATCTTGCCTCGTAGAGCACTTACTACCAGTTAGTCTGAAAGGATACCCTAGCGGAGGAAGGGTTAAAGGAAACTTTTAGGATATTGAAGCCCTATTAAGGGTTTTGTTTGTTTGGTTGGCGTGATGGGGGAGAGTGCTTTACGTCTACCCGTCGAAAAGGTTTCGCGGAGATTCTGATTATAGCCTGGGTTCCAGAAGGTGCCTTCGCTATCTAAGGGTTGCAGAAAAGGACTCAAAAGGAAAGCGAAGATAAATAGGTTTTTATTCTGAAATAGGTTCTACCTTATTAGCCATAATCGAAATAAATCGTGTTCAATGCAGCCTTATGTAAGTTTTAATAATGTCGGGATAGCTTAGGAACAATTACAGGACTTAAACACGAGGAGCGGACTCGTGACGCTGGTTATAATAACAGGTCTAGGCAGAATGCCTTTACTTGAGTAAATCCAACCAAATGACTTAACATATTCCTTTTCATAGTGTTTACGTTTGTTTATTTTATAGTTGCCTTGCTTTACTGGTCCTAACCTCTTTTTTTCCTTCTTAAGATGCGGGGCGGATCTAATGATCGAAAATATATTCGTTCATCTCTTCGTTGAACGTTGGGAAGAGTTGCCAGAGGTGTACAAATTTCAGACTGGGCTGGCTAACCCTATCAAGATACAACAGTATATTTTTCGTTTCACTTTCTAAAGAACTCAACTGGTAAAAACATATATAACTCTTATTTGCTCAGCTCCCCTCGTCATCAAGCATTGGTATCTTTTCGTCCCACAGGTGCTCCTTTGTGTGTATAGGTATGTGTGTGACCGCGTGGGATACCCGTTATTCGATTGCCTCCCTTATACTTTTCCTAATAAATCTACAGTTGTGATATCAGTATTTTTTTATTTTACATTGGTTTACTACTTATTACCTGTAATATTACCTAATCAATTAGTTAATATGTGTGCTCAATTTCAGGATTTTATATATCCGCCGAGCACCCATCTCTCGGGATTCTTCCCTGTGCCTACCTTTCCGGCAATTTGGGTGCCATAGGCCTACTTTCCTTCCATTTTGAATCCCACAACCCTACAAATGCAAACGCTTTGTGAACACAAAGTCCATAAGAACTACAAGAATTTTCCAAATCAAGACTTCTACACTTACTTTGTATTCTTATTATTATTTCCTGGTGTGTCAAAATTGGAATAAGATCAGATATCGGAAAGTGTTCTTTGGAGAAGCTTTGGTTATACGAGAGATTTGTAAAGAAAGAAGAAACATGGAGGAAAGTAAATCGCGCATAAGACATAATATAGCAGCAGATCATCATAATACATTTTTGAAAAGAGGAAATACAATCTTCTAGATGTCAGCTCCAAAACTTATGTTAATGTTGCATTCTCTCCGATATCTTTGGATGAGTCAGAATAAGATAACTAAACTAATCTATCTCAAATATTTGTGGAGGTCGTTCAATTGGCGCACAACAATTTTGAGGGGTAGGGATGAATGATAAAATAGCTAAATTATCGTAGGGGAAATGAAATTCAGTCATTTAAACTTAATTTAATTTTTTGGCAATAAAATTAACTTTGCATAAGTTTAAATTTTTAGGTCCACGTAAATTGGCTTTGCTTTTCTTGACCTGCTAAAATTGAGTTTGCTCTTCTTGATTTGGTAAAATTAGGTTTGTTATTTGGGACAGGATAAAAGTGAATTTACCACGATTCGAAAATTTACCCAAAATGAGATTTATCTCCGTTGCATAAGCGAAAATGAAAGCTGAAGGCTTCTGCGCGCAAGTTTTTTCTACCTTCCATTAATTAGTTAATGGTTCACAAAGTTCCGCCACTTTCTTTAGTTACGTGACTTTAATAACTGAAAAAGATATGGCCAGGGGAAGGCTATTTATATTTTTAATAAAATTGTAAATATTCGTTTTACCTATATTTAAATTTGTGATTATCCGATTGCGGAGTCAGGAAGGACCACTGATTATTTCAATTTTTGGAGTAGTCACCTCGATGGTTCCTAAACACATCTATAACAATATTAGGTCATTTTTCTGATTGATAATTATAAAATGGGTAATTTTAGATGGAAAACGTTATTTGGCATGTATTGATGTTCATAGTTTTTCATATGCCGCTTAGTTAATTTTGAATAAGATAGGTTTACGCTCTTTAGGCGAATAAATCCTTCTTCGTATCGTTGAAATAGTCTACCAGGAGTAATATTTTTATAGCAAAGATGGTCTATCATTTTCATTAGATAAACCATGTGTCAAGGAGGTTGATTCAATGCTCGTAATCTATCACTTCTTGTGTGAGGGTAAATCAATGTTTATTAACTTCCTATTTGAACATGAAATTATCCAGAAAAACTTGCATGTCTGATGAGCGGAGTGCAGTTATAATTAATGAAGTATCAGCCAGAACCGTTTTCGAAAATCGTCGGCCTCAGGAAAAAGGTGTAAATAGACTAGACCAAATTATCGAAGCGAAAGTACAATCGAAGAACTTTTATGTTGACAACTTTCTTTCGTTCGTGCTAAGTAAGATTTGTATAAGTTAAGGTTGAAATAAAAAAAAATTTCCTGAACAACGCGGTTTAAGGTTTGGGGTAGCAGGTCATACAAAAAGAATTCGTGTTGGTAATTCTACATACTCGTAATACCGTCTGAAATTACTAACAGTTCCTGTTACTAAACAAGCTTATATAACTTACTACTACTACGAATATTATACATTGTTGTTCGGAAAATAAAAAATAATTAATATTAACATTATAAACAAACTTGAGAGAGTAGCTGAAGCAGTCTCCTGGCATTTCAGGAAGGTTTCCTGGAAGAATACTTTTGTTGCAGAATCCGGTTGGAATAATGACTTTTTGTGCCTTATATGGGGCCATAGACCCTCTCTTTATCAATATATTAAATCGAGGACATTCCTTAAAATAATAATAAACAGTAGTATAAAAAAAGAGAGCTGTCTTATTCAAAATTACAGTCTCTTTATATTCCGTTAGTGTTTATGACTCAAAATAATTCATTCTATTCCAACTTCGTTAAAATCGTCGAAGTAAAACACTTGAATTATTTACTCCCTAATCTGTTACTTTCCAGCGAATTTATGCTAATTAGTTTCAGTCTTTTCACCATATCGGGTTGTGTAATTCATTGGTCTTTCTTTACAAACACTAGTTTAGTGTATGACATAAAAATTATATAAATATAGTTTATTTATATTTTTTTACATACAACCGATAATATTTAGGGCTTTATTATTTATTCACACCAGTGGCACAGCTTTCCTGTCGGGAAGAAGTACAGGGGAGTTGGATTCATTCTAAAGCATAGTCGCTAAAGAATCTTCTTGTTTAATGGCTCGTTTTATGTTTTCTATTGCAGACTGGTTTTTATCCTCTGATTTTAGATAACACGAATTGGACCTGTTTAATAATTGTTCCAATGTGGAAGTAAAATGCCACGGGCTATATTGTTTGGAATTTAAGAGTTTATAAATTATAATTTACCGGAATAACTATTTTATGTTTATCATTGTTTCCTTTATTTTTTCTATATGAAAACATATTTTTCATCCCATAATTTAACAAAAATAATTCACATAATCTTACATTAGGTACACAATTGAATTTACAGGTTACGTGTAAATATCTGTGAGAATTCCCTAATTAACCCTTGTTTGTTTCCTAGCAATTCAAATTATGGTGTTTTCCATTTTTTCAAAGCCAGTGCCTAACTTATTGAAAGAGAATTACTATTTAATCCTTCTACCATATCAATTTAAGTTAATAACAGCAAAAATATAATAACCTTTGTTTCGGTTTCTAGTATTAGGTGTTCTAATCGTTCTAATTTTTTATTAAGGATTTAAATGAAAACAGTACGAAAAATATTATTTTTCTTACAACATAGTTTCCATTAGTTTGACGAGATATTTTTGCAACAAAAAAAGTTTGTTATGCTTTTCGAATACAACTATTTAGACTGAAGAAAAAATTTAAAATTCTCTCCTGGACTCTTTGAATGCATCCTTAACAAAGAAATTTTCCTTCCGAATATGGTTGTTTGAAGAGAAGTAGTTGGTATCTGAGACATTTCAGAGTGTTTATGAGGCAATAGCTATAAACTTAAATAGATTATTCTGTGCACATTTATAGCAATAACTGCGCCATGACTTTGAAGACCAAAAATTAGAGTTCTCTCCTTGACTCTTTATATGCGTCCTTATCAAAGAAATTTTTATTCCGAATAGGATTTTATGAAGGGAAGAAGGTGGTATCTGACACATTTCAAATGGTTGATGAGGCAATAGCTATAAACCTACATAAATTATTCTGTGCGCATATATAGCAATAACTGCGCCATGAATGGTTTGCCATTTTATTGCAAAAACACAACTATTTTACGGTTGACTAGCATTAGATGCTTTTCGATAACTTCACCTCAAATCCATCGTTGTAGTCTATCGATTACGTTACACTTTTTCATTTTAAGCAATAGAGGATTCTTTTATACGTAACCTTTTGAAGAAAGACTTTACAACGTTTTTTCTTCAAAGCAAAGGGAGTTTTGTTTAAAAGGGAACACCACTTTCATTTTGTGGGCAAAGATCTATAAGCGGATGGAAACTATTTAGTTGTATAAAATCTATTGTGTGATCTGTCTCTTATCTATGTAAGTAAAATAAAAATGAACGCACTTTCTTGAGGAACTCATAATAGTTGTATTCTTAACTTTACAACGTCCGTCTATCATAATTCTTAATTAATGCATTATACTTAAGTCTATATAAACTACATACCCTAATATATACAATTCCAAATTCTTTTACCGCGCCTCTTTTGTCTCCTGTATGAAGCTCTTATAAGATAAAATATGGAAGTATGTGTCTTTTTGTTTGGAAGAAATGCAAATTATATGTTTCATACAGATATTTTAATAGTCTATACGACCCCAAGGCCCAGTCCATTCCTCTTTAAAGCTGTATCTTTATATTCAGCCATTATATTTTTTCATGTTCTTAACCTGTATTAATCTGCTTACGAGCCATATCCAAATTATTTTGCCTGTAGCTAAATTGCAAGCATTATGAATTTTTATTTTTCTGAGTAATTCTCAAGCATTATCATATATAAGAAACGTCATTTTCTCTCTTTGTAATTACAGTTTATTCATTAAAAAAGTGGTTACGGTAAAAGCGAATTCATTTGTTATTCGCATACTTTTAATGATAGGCCCTTCAGGACATTTACTTATGTATGTTTATGGGTTGTTCTGTGGAATATATTGCCTGAGCTTTATGCTCAACAAGTAAATTGTTTCCTGATGATACTAGTAGCGTATTTTTCTCTCAATCTATATTTTATCCGACCGAAACAGTTTATTGTTGTTAAACGTTTTTTTTTAATTATTTGTCTTTATCTACTGAGAATAAATTTTAATACCTAATAAATCCTTCTAAACAATCTACTACTTAAAATAAAATATTCTCTATTACTTTTAAAATAATTCAAAACGAATCAATAATATATCTTCATTCCAGATGTAATATCAAAATATTTGGTTATAAATTGAATGGCGGTTTATTAATCTTTATAGAGCCCATAGTGCAGCCAAGCCAACATAAAAATCATAGTTTTATTAGATTCATCTCTCAAAGCAATAAAATTGCTGAGAATGATTTATAAATATAAGATGTGCTTTAAACTGATCGTCTTCAAAGTAGAACAGGGATTGGAGTTTGACTTTGCTATGGTAGGTAAAAATACCACTGATATGTTTGTAAAATTAGGCCAGAGATTGAGCCATTAAATGGGTGTAAGTGATGAGCAAACATATGAAAGGGACAAGTATTTGATAATATTTCCTATACAAAGATCAGACTAAAGAACGATTTAAAATGAACCTTTTTCTAAAGTGAGATTGGTGGGATGTGACTAAATTGGAGGTGTACTGTTTATAAAACCATCACAGCAAACATTTATCCGAGCAGTGTAGCATTTAAGCTACTTCTCTAGGGGAATCATGTGGAACCAGCATAATTTATCTAAATCGTAAATTTGTGTTTATCCATAGGAATAAACTCTGCCCCCAAGAAAACAAAAAAATCACATCTAGTTCATTAAACCATATTTCTGTAATTTATCTTAAATATTATGAAAATTTGGAAACTACCCACTCTAATTTAACTTTTTCCCCAAGAAATCACTTTAAGAAAATAATATTAAGAAACTTGTGATATGCAGTTGCATAAACTTTTTTTAAAATTCTGCAAATTAAATTCTCCTTTCTCTTATACACTTTCTCAAATTTTTTAATTTACTACCTGTATGACGATATCATTTGCTTCGTATTCTTTTTTAATTTATGCTAATCCTCTTCTTGCAGAATTTTTGGAAACCTAAAATCTTATTTCGCATGAGTTTTATTTAGTATCACGTTCTTTTGATGATTATTATCTTTTCTTTGCAGATAATAATAATAACAATAGGTATTTATAATGCGCACTTTAGGGCTGTTAGCGCTCCCAGAGCGCAGTTTGTGTAGCGAATGTAGAGAAAGTTTACAGGGAAGAAAGGCAATTGTGAAGAGATTAGACTTCAAGAGACGTTAAAAAGTAGCAAGGGAGGGCAAGGATCTTGTGTCTAGGAGCACAAACAGAAGGAATGGTCACCCTTCGAGCAGAGGACAGAACGAGGAGTGTTCAGGAGGGAAGCAGGGTTAGACCGGAGTGCCCGTGGAGTTTGACGACGGGATAGGGCGGAAGATAGATAAGGTGGAGCCTTGAGGTTTAGGGCCTTGTAGGTGATGAGAAGAATGTTATAGTGTTTATGGAAGCGAATAGGTAACCAGTGTAGCTCCTGTAACTGAGGCATCGAAGGGGAGAACCGGTGGCTGGAAAGGAGGAGCGGGGCAGCATAGTTTTTAACTAGTTGTAATGAGCAAAGGGACGAAGAAGGGAGATTCACTAGAAGAGAATTTCCCTAGTCTAAGCGTGAGGTGCAAAAGTATGAATAGCAGTCTCAAGGCTTCGTCGATCAAAA
Source organism: Ceratothoa steindachneri (assembly GCA_963969495.1). Lineage (NCBI taxonomy): Eukaryota > Metazoa > Arthropoda > Malacostraca > Isopoda > Cymothoidae > Ceratothoa > Ceratothoa steindachneri. Next base: position 52,340,541 of record OZ018331.1, read on the forward strand.
TGGGATCGAACAGGTGAGAAGTTGCGGAGGAAACCGAGGGAAAACTTACAGATACGATGGATGTGCGGTTTAAACGAGAGTTGCTAGTCGAAAATAACACCAAAATTACTGGCGGTATCAGAGAAGGCGACATTGGTTTCCCCAAGGTTGAGGGAGGGGAAGATAGCTTTAGATTTCTGCACAATTGAAACGTTACCAACGAGGACAACTTCAGTTTTATCGTGGTTAAGTTTAAGGAAGTTGTCAGACAGCCATTCCTGTATTGAGGTGAAGGCTGAAAGGAACTTGGTAATTGATTAAGAGAAGGACACATGGATGAGCAAATGTGTCATTAGCATAGAGATGAAAGGGCATGCCCAAATAGTGAAGAAGGGAAACAAGAGGAAGTAAGTAGATGCAAAAGAGAAGGGGGCCAAGGAATAATCCCTGAGGCATCCTAAAATTAATGGACGCGGGTTAGGAGGAGAGGTAATCGAGCGCGATCAACTGAGTGCGGGAGGAGAGATCTGAACGAAACCAATCAAGTGTAGTGCCCGAGATACCAATGAAAGTGTGAAGACGATCAAGGAAGACAGTGTACTCGATGGTTTCGAAAAGAGAGGAGAGGTCTAGGAGAACTAGAATGGACGTACAACCCCTATCGACTGCTCTACGTAAAGTGTTTGAAACATTAAAAAGAGCGGTATCAGCAGAGTGGTTCGCTTTGAAATATGGTCATTAAGGCGAAAGAAAACCACTCTATCGATGATCTTAGAGAGGAATGTAAGATGTGAAATAGGGTGATAGCTAGATGGTTCAGAGGGGGTAAAGTGTGTTTTTTTAAGGATTGGCCGTGTTGAGGCATGTTTGAAGGAAGAGGGAACCACCTCTGTCGCAAGTGAGGTGTTAATGAAATGAAGAATCAGTGGGAGGACACCAGGGAGAATTTAGTGGAGTTTGAGTGGAAAGACGTGATTAGGGGATCCATATTTGTTACAGTGTGTAATCAGGGCAGTTAGTTTCTCAGAGGACGACCGTATGAGGATATTAAGCGGAATGGAGGATGGTTAGAAAGAATAGCATGGGATTGTTCAGAGGACTAAGGTAGTACTGCAAGGACGTTAATAAATTATCACAGAAATATTTAGAAAGACGAGAAGGGATAATGGGGAGAGAGGTGTGGGAGATGGAGCTAGGTGAGGAAAGACGAGAAAGGAGACGAAAGATATTCTAAGGTTTCATTTTTGCTTACAGTTAAAAGTTGGCGTAATGAGCCTCACGCACTGATTTTAATTTGGAAGAATAAGCCAAAGTAGCAAGGCGATAAGCAGGTCGTGTCCTGCCCACGGGAGCGTGCTTTACGAAGGGCTTGCTCATGAGTACGTAAGGGACTCCTTGAACGAGGGAGTTCCATGGTGAACCAAGGGGCTCAGTGATGGCGGTTTAAGAAAGAAGTGATAAGGGTGCGTGCGCGTCAAGTCAGGCGAGTAATTATTGGTGCAGAGACTTTAAGGTTTGGTCAGGTGAGGGAGTAGCTACAGACTTCTCGTAATATCAATAACTAATATTATACAATAATTTTCATTTTATCCCGCCTATCATCAGGACCTGAAGTAATTTTGAATCATCATTTTGCGATATTTATAGTAAAGCAAGGTATTTTGCATATGCATTTCATTTCATATAAGAAGAAACTAGAATTACATATTAAGATTACAAATACTGTAATCAAATAGATGCTAATTTATTAATGAACGTACAGCAGGCTGGAGGACCTCTTCTTAATTTCAATCGGGCAAATATTTGCGTTCATAACTCTTTCTTTCGTAAGACTTCTCTGGCATCATGTGACTATTCCAGTGACCTTGGTAAATATTTGCGTTTATAACTCTTTCTTTTGTAAGACTTCTCTGCCATCATGTGTCTATTCCAGTGACCTTGGTAGCGCTCTTCCATCGTCATTAAATCCTGATGGAAGCGTCCACCTTGTTCGTCGCTCACGGCCCCCGAGATTCTCTGGGAATCGGTCGAGGTGACTATTTAAGAAATGCAGCTTCACGCTCATGTTGTATCCCAGATCACGATATGCTAAAAACATATTAGTAACCAGTTTCTCGTAGTTCTGTTCTTTTTTGTTTCCCAAGTAGTTACAAACAACGGAAGAAAATGAGAGCCAGGCTGCCTTGTCTTTTTTATTCATGGTGTTCACGAATCTAGAATCACTCAGAAGTATTCAGATTGGGGGACCGTCAAATACTCTTGCTTTCATTTTTTCATATGTCAAAGCAAGAAACACCAATACTATGTACTGAAAACAATCCTTGTCAGTGCTCAACGCCTTGACATACTGCTTTATCAACCCTAGTTTGACATAAAGTGGAGGAAAAATGATCTTCTCTCGACTTACGATTGGCTCATTAACAATGTTTGGCATTTCTGCTTCCAAAGTTTCCCGAACTGTTCAATCTCTTGGGAACGAGTGTTTGTCACGGTCTCGACTGTCCCACATACAGATATAGCATGAAAACTTTGTATATCTCTTCTGCTGGCCAAGGAGGAAGTTGACCATCTTAAGGTCAACACGTATGATCCAATTGTGTTCATGGTACTTAATTAAATCCATGAGCATTCTTATGTCATCTTGAGTTTCTTGCAGATATACAGAGTGACCCAGAGGAACTGCACCAAAGTCATTGCAATTATGCAAAAGTAGACACTTGAGACTACGCTTGGAGCTATCAAAAAAAGGTCTACACTCAGCAGAGCTATAGGTGCCAAGTTGTAACTCGGTAAAGAGATAAGTAACATCGTGGCAGTATATAAATTGTTTTTTCTTAGAGAAATACTTAACAAATATAATCTCCCTTGTTCGGTATTATGATACCCGTACCGACCTGTCAAGCATATGTCTTTCATTCAACCTGGAAGCTAAAAGTTCTACACCTTTCTTTGAGAGCGCCAAATCACGTATCAATTCATTCAAATCCTCTTGATTGAACAGTGACTAGCTAATGACTATTTACCACCTGCTAAGGAATCTGCAGACTCTGAATCCATTACGTGGACATCCATATCAGGTACATCATTTTCTTCCTCGAAGGAAGCATATCCACTGAAAATCGGAACTGGTAAAGACTAAGAATGAGGTACTGGCCGGATCGCTGAGGAAATGTTGGGGTAGACGCACTTGTGCCGATTTTTCTTTCCAATCCCTTTAGTATTCAGCAGACAGAAATAAAAGTCCAAAACATGGTCCTTGGCTCTCGCAACACCATGGGGATTCCAAGTAGAAGGCCATTTCTCTTTATTTTCGTCCACTCACGATGATGTCCCACACAAATCTGGCAAACAGAGGGTGGGGCCCACTTCTTATCTTGATCGCCAAGAGGAACTTCAAAGTAAGGCCTTATAAGTGCAGATCATAAACTTGATATATTGCGCCTTTGACGAAGTAACATGTAACAGCCACATATGGAACAGAAGTTTTCTGGATTAATAAAACAATTTCCTCTTATCGAAGCCATCATTGTAACATTAGACCTGAAAAAGGAAACAATAATGACAATATTTTGCACAATAACACCTATTACTATCTTACTACTATATACTGTGAAGTATTTGCTTTCTAAAACCACCCTCTCTGTCCGTCTGAAGGGCAGTTTTCAAGGCAAAAAAATAGAAATTATAGATTAATTATAGCATGTAGGTAAAAATGGATTATATATTTGAAATCAGTATACAAAAACGAATAAAAATTGGCAGATAAATCTTAGTCACCAGAAAATATGATTAAAGTGTTCCCCTGTGTAATATATATAAATGTTATAAACGATATATAAAAAGTTAAGTAATAATAAGTTATATTTCCCATAAACTAAGATTCATTAGGTTGATAAATTTCCACCATTTCTAGAGAGCAAAGATAAACACTTTGGATAGATTTCCGAAGAAGACTGACGAATGCCAGGAGCTTCCAATCGTTATCAGTTTTCTCCAAACCAACCAGCTGTTTTGCTTGTTGTTTTAATTGAAAATTTGTAACAATACCCAGCACGTTCTACCCCTCTAAAGAGAAAATAACATATGTGCTATAGACATTCAATCACAACCATCTCTGGTTGCAGTTAATCAATCAGAGCCGCAGATATATAAACGCTAAATACCTTATCTTATTTTTGGAAATTTCTTCCCTTTTAATAATAACAATAAAGAAAAACTTGGATATATATATATATATATATATATATATATATATATTTAAATATAGTAGGAATTTGAAAACATATGCGTTGGTTAAGAATATTTAATTTTCCGGATGCTACGGTCATTAAGGATGACCATCATCAGCGAATTCTAAATAGAAAGAATTATTTTTATACGAATAACTAAACACAGCAATAAAAAACAAAAAAAATCAAACAGGACAGGAATCGAAAGTGATAACCGAAACTAAAAAGTTAAAATTAAATATATAATCGTAAACCCTTGAAAGCAAATGGGTACAAATCTATTGATAAATCTTTGTATTTAAAATTCGCTGATGATGGTCATCGTTAATGACCGAAATTCCGGAAAATTAAATGTTCGTAACCATCGCATATCATCATATTCCTACTACGAATAGGGTTCCCAAGGAACGACTCCATCACCAATATATATGTATATATAAAGTTTCACGGCGAAAGTAAGGACACATAGGAGGTTGAGGTACATGTGATTTATTTATTATTAAGGAACAACGGTTCGGGCGTACCACCCCTTTTCAAGTTCTAAAATAAAAAAACTCAACATACATAATACCAGTTTTCCCCTCCTTATTTTTCAAATTTAATTACCCCACTCAACAACCAACCAACCTTCTCTTATTTAACAAACAACCAATCAAAATCCTAGCCTTCTTCAAGCCACATCTAGTATAATTTCTTCATTTGTGATTTCTGCTGTGTTTTTTTGCATTTTTTTTCGTTTCAATGGTGGTTACATTAGATTGATACTTTGATCCACTTGCCTTTTAAATCCCCGAGTTGTTTTTTAATTTTTGATTCATCTACATGCTTTTAACTGGATTATTTTTAATATTGCAAGTTTAAATTTGTTCTAGTCCTTTTTTGCTTTCTTAACTATTTGTATTTATATCGTCATTTTTTACAATATAGATCTTTCACTTTAACATATTACATTCTTAATAACATCTTAATTGTATTTTTATAATGTTACTTTTATTCATAATTTTTTAGTTTTATATTTTATATTTTTATTTTGGCAAGGAATGGCAAAAGAAAATCTGCTGTATTCATCGATAGCAATGAGTAGATATTTATTTGGTCTATTGGAAGGAAGAGGTTCTTTGAATTATATACTAATTTGATCCATAGGATTTAACGCCTATACCAAAGGTGTGTCAGGAGCCTTATAGAACCGAGGTTTCAATTTTCACACGTAACACATTACGAAATCATTCTTTTAATGTCTTCAAGCGAATAGGGTGAATTTCGAATTCGTACAAAATGGGACATTCGTGCTATTACGGGGTGGCATAAGGATTTATGAAGTTCTAAGAGATCCGAGTTAGACATAGCAGAGCAAAATATGCTAGACAAAGCATCCGCAGCCACATTTAATTTTCCAAGACGATAAATGATTTCATAAGAATATGATTGGATTTCAACCTTTCATCTGAGTATTTTTTCGTTATTTATTTTTCCTTTATATACTCTATTAAACATGTAACAAACTGAACTCGAAACAGTTATTAAAGTGCCCGGAGCCTCCTGTTCCAAAGAACTATTCTTTTTTTTACTCTTAATAAAGGTTCGAGCGAAAAACGTGGCAGGTCTTCCTTAAGGGTTTAATATAGCTGATAATGCTGTTTCGTAGGCATCAGTTTCTACTGTGAATGGAAGGTTTTCATAAATTTTCCATTTGAGTGCTCTTGTAATAGAATATTTTAGCTCTTGTATTGCTTTTTTTGCTTTGTTAGTCAAAGGTAAAGTTGTATCAATTAAAGGAGGGATTTTATCTGAGAAATTTGGTATACATTTCGCATAGTACACAAAAAGTCCTAACATTCTTTCCAAGGATTTCTTATCATGAATAGTATCCATATTATGCAACGGCTCAAATCTGCTTGAATCTGGTCTTAGTTAGTGGTGTTTGATTTCATATCCTAATATGTTAATAGTGTCTTTCGAAATTTGTATTTATCTTTATTTAAAATCATACCATATTTGTGAGCTACTTATAAGAATCTGTTTAAATTTTTATCGAGAGATTGTTGATCTTTACCAGCAATAGTAACATCGCCTAAATAGGTGTACATTGCTTCTAGATTATTTTATTCTATGATTTGGTCCTATATTCGCTGAAAACAAGCTAAAGACTAGTTAATCCAAAATTAAGGCGATTAAAATGGTATAGTTTACCGTCGGCTTTGTAGGCCGTATATATTTTTCAGAGTTATATAAAGGTATTAGGTGGTAGGTGCTGGTAAGATCTATTGTACTAAATACCTCCTTCTGAGCAATTCTATTCACTAAGTCTCCAATGTTTGGATAAGCTTAAGCGTCAAGTTAAATATACCTATTTATAGTAGCTGAATAATCAATAACCATTCTCTTCTTAGGTCCATTTACCACGAGTACTCGAGCTCGCAATGGAAAGGTGAATGTTCACTAATTTTATTCTCTAATAATCGCTTTACTTTAGATTTGATAAAAGCAGAATTAAAGAAATTATACCTTCTGGACCTGGTGGTGACAAGTTTGACCTCAGCAGAATGTTTTGGGAATACTCTCGGAGGCTCGATGTGTAGAGAAGCTAAATAACTAATACCAATTTCAGCCTATGATCGACCATAATTAAGGCTAACTGTAGAATGATTCTTCAGAAATGGTAAGCATAAAATAAAGTCACACCAGAGCTCAGATAAAACTAAAGAACGCACACTTATATATTTTGTGCTATTCATACAAATATTTATAAAACAAATTCCATCAACTTTAGATTAAATTTTTTTCGGAAGCCATGGTGATCGTGCCATTTTAAGGGAACAGTGATAAAGATAACTTTTGCGCTATCTTAGTGGATAAATATTCTCAGAGCTATCTGTTTCAAGCACGGCATCCAAAACATCACCATCTTCTTGAATCTTAACAACAGATGGGTTCATATCCTTTGACAGAATAGACGCAAGAGTTGCTGAAACAAAAGAATCTTCCGCTGAGGTAGAGTTGACTTGAAATCGGTTAGACTTCTTTTAACAACACCGCAAAAAATGTTCCTTCACCCTGCAATAGTGACACTCGACGTTTCGGGCAGGGCAGTTTACCCCGCGGTGAGGATTACTTCCCCCACAAAAGAAACATTTAAATGAACTAACAGAAGCACTGGATAAAGAATATTCTTCAGTAGCACAAGCAGGAGGTTTTACCGACTTAGATATTACATTTCCTTTCATTTCCTTTAATGAGACTTGAGCAAGTTGACTTTCTGAAAGGTTACTACTAATAAATTATTGAGAATCTTTAAATTCTAGCTCTAGGAACCTCGCTTTCTCAATAGCGGCAGTTAAGTCGAAATTTTGATTCTATAGGAGACGGTTTTGGATATTTTGAGAAGTTAACCCAGAAATAAATGCATCTCGGATAGAAAAAGCTCGCACATACTCATCAATATATTCGTCACTCTTTTGACGTCTGGTAGCTAAACGGTGACGAGCTACAATTTCGCGAGGCGGCTGTAAAAAAGTATATTTTATTTTTTATGAGGTTATCAAAAGTGGAACATTCAGCAATGAGTTCAAAATTATTGGCAAACAATGAGTTGGCAAAAAGGCTGAGAAACGAATTGTTATCACCTTCTTATTCTGCTTTATACTTTTCAAACACGAATAAGAAATGCTTAAATATTCTCCTTGCCTCGGAAGAGTTTGGATTGATTTCAAGACGCTGCGGACGTAAGCCACGCGTCATTTTTACGTTGATTGAATTATAGTGGACCAGATGATAAATAAGATTCCGGCTGAAATTTCTGGTTTTAATCAACTAAAAATATGGAACATTGCTGTAACAAATAAACACAATATGTCTAAGACAATTACATTAAATTATTAATAATCTATATAAATATTATAAACGATATATAAAAAGGTTAAGTAATAATAGGAATTTATATTTACCTTAAACTAAGATTCACTAGGTTGATAAATTTCCATCATTCCTAGAGAACTGAGGTGAACACTTTGGAGAGCATTCAGAAGAAGACAGACTACTGCTAGCAACTCCCCATCGTTATCAATTTTCTCCAAACAAACCAGCTGTTCTTGCTGGTTGTTTTCATTGACAATTTCTAACCATAACCAGCACAGTTGCCTCATGAAGGAAAACGTTAGCAGAGTTTAAATATTTCTTCATATCTATTTTCTCAAAATTCTTGTGAGCCATTTCTGGTCATAAATGATTAATGAGAAATAAAGTCATATTTTAACAGCATTATTAATCGCGAAAAAACAATGTATTGACAGTCAACAATACTTCATCCCTATTCATTTATGTGCTCTTCTATAGCAGAATCTAATGCTCCGCACTTTGGTGTGTGTTATCATCTTCAGAACGATTTCCTTCTTCATCTTGCACATTTGCACCCCCAAAAATTTATCACGTTTAGTTGGGAAGTTATACTTCATCATACATATTCACCATCCTTGCAAAATGTGACTAACATTTATATAAGAGGTTGCAACTTCAACTAAATGTCAAGATTTCTGTGATATGAAGGATGCAGGCAAGAATATCAAATCATATATTTCATCAAAACCGATTGAATTCTTAAGTAAAGGTGGGAGAGAATTTCAATAACAATTGTTACCAACCAAAATCCATTCGATATAGATTGTTGCGCTGATTTCGAAAATGCAATCCATTTTTTTAAACAAATCATGTTTCTATTGTGATGCATCATTCCACACCCAAAATATTTTATCTATCAGATTTTATTCAATATTGCTCTATTTGTTATTTAAATTTTCTGATATCATTATAATTGAGGATTTTAGGTAGTGCAAAACAGATCATAACGTACGTTCTCACGTTTTTAGCTCGTACTTTCAGTCATGAAATGGGCAGCGCCTATAGTTTGTTCATCTTGATCAGATCGATTACGAGAATGATTCAACTGAGAAAAATGGAATGCCCATTGACGTTCCCATGAAATGGAAGGAAAAGAAAACACATGTAACAGATTGCTATTTGTGCATAACAATGTGAATGGATTTTCAGCTAATAGTAAACAAAAGATTGCCTAGAGTATTGTATAAAATCTATAATAGGTACAGTACTATGAAACTGAGATTCACCATCCCGCTACCATTGCAGGATAGAATCAGATGTAGCGATGAGGAATAATACGTGTATGATGCGGAAGCATCATTCTCTATCAGAAATCATTGAGTTATTCCTTAATTTGGCAATGCCGTAGGATAAAGCTGAACTGTTAGCATCTCGTCAAAAATAAAAGTGTGTACTTAAGATAAAGATTCGAGTAACATATACCAGGAAAATGATTAAAATCTTTGATCAGATTTCAGATTTGATAACGGACCAATCTGTTTCTCCTTTGGCAATGATTATTTGTTACGCAATTTATCACGAAAGTACGATCATGCTCACTGTCTCCTATTCATAGGTTCATCTAAAAGACTGATAAATGAAGTGCTGTTACAAAATGGGACGAAGAAAGCCTCTCTTTCTCTACGACATTATGTTATATGGAAGAATGTTATGATAACACCGCGACTGCTTTAAATAAACGCCATAAAATTTAGCAGAAATACAATTAAGAACTATATCCTGCCCTGAAATAATTTGGTATCTTATTGGAAATAGAGTCATTTTTTACAAAACGCTTTTGGTTTCTTTGCCCTTGCGACAAACAATTTAAATAGCACACATTAGTTGTAGTTTTCATCTGTTTCATAGATTTTTATCAACAAAATAGATCTATTCCTATTTAGGTTTAGACCAACAAATAAGTCAGGAATTTTAAACATCAGGAATACATCTCTGGTTGCTTCACAACCTCATCTGCTGCTTGATTTTATATAAAACTGAATTTAGTAAAACAATTCTTGATAAATATGTAGAAGAGAAACTAGAAGGCATTTGAGAACGAAGTGTTAAAATTTAGGTCACCTTCATCATAGAACTTCTACATGATTAAATCTTTTGTACATCTCTCGATGATCTGTGGAGGGCAAATAATACCTCCCTCAATTATTAAAATTGTGTTACAAGACAATGAACAAATTTCATTACCTTCATTCATATCTGGACCTTTATTATGATAACCTAGGAGACTTGTCGGTTTGAAAAAAGGAAGCGAATTAGCAATACAACGCATCTACACAAGGGCTTCGAGAACGAAGAAATAATTCCAGATTAATGCTGTATTTTGTAAAGAGGTGAAACTGAACTGAAGCAATCAAGGAGGTCCGAAAAATTTACATTATGTTGTGATTTGTTTTTCATTCATATCTTTTAACGTCAGCTAATATATAGTTTTTGCTGTTGGGAGAAAAAGCTTATGCGCCACTCATCACGTTTCCTAGAGTCAAATTTGTTGGTGACTCAATCATGGTATGGTGTCCCATTCATTATGGCCCATCAAAACAAGACGCGTTGTTTATACTTTAAATGATAATTCATGATAATCAATTAGGTTTGTCTATTTTATAATTCCCATGAATTTGGAATTTATTCAATAATTCACTATTAGACACAAAGCTCACAATTTCATGTTTGCTTATGCATTTTATTAACTACGGCTTTAGGTGAACAATTGAGTGGCGTTATGAAAAAATTATACATGACACACAAAATATTAACTGTAAACTCTAAATCTAACGCAGAAATTGTTAAAATTTGACCATTCATCTTTGCATAGGAAAATATTCTCAATTTTGTCAAACTGTATTTAATTAATCTACTACCTTGCTGTAATAAAAGTAAATTATATTAACTTAAATTTCGACACTAATTTCTCTAAAAATTACTACATGCTCTGATTTTATGAGGAGATGTGTAAAATCTTATTTGATTTATTTCTATTTGGCTAAGAATCTAGTAAAAGTGCAAAAGAATAGATGTTTTATATACACTCTTCTCATTCTCGCCATATTACTTGCCTTATATTGTGCATATAATGAACACTGCCAGTATTGACATTTTAACAATCAAAAGAGCAAAAATAATCGAACTTTGTCAACCATTAGATTTCCCCAATTATTGAATTAATAAGGATTTTGAGTGGCCGAACGGGTGGTACCAAATAAATGATTGTAGGAAAATGGTCACTCCCCCTTTCCCCCGTCCACTCTTGGTGCAGTCACAAGACGGTTACCGCAAAGACATCCGTCGAAGGCATCGGTGGGTCAGTGCTTAACCGCAGTGTGGCACAGCTCAGTGCCATGAAAGACCCTAAAGGTCAAAATGTAAGATCTCCCCGAGGAGGGTGAGATCCATTTTCACGTCAAATAAGAAATTGGAGACGTGTTTCTCCCAATCTCGAAGGCTAACGAGGAGCCGATGTTTGACTTCGTGTGAAAAACCGTTTGGAAAAAGAACTCTCCTAGGGCCGTCCTCAAGGTGACGAGGTATAAATAAGGAACTCTGATGAAAATCGGGGTAGTATACGTCAGGCCAGGTGACGAAGTCCTCGGATCTAAAACCGAGCTACCTAGACTGGATAGGTAGTATACGTCAGTCTCTAGGTGACGAAGTCTTCGGATCAAACCGAACTACCGAGACTGGAGAGGTAGAGTACTTGGCTCGCCAGACCAAGAAGTACCCTGCAAGAGAGGCAGAGCTACCTACCTTAAGGGGCTAAGAAGAAGCTCATCCTTGAGCTAAGTCTCTGGTTTTTAAACCAAACGATAAGTTAACTTTGGTTAGTTCAACTTACTCTCGCCAGAGAGACTCCTGATATCCTGGTGCACCCCAAACACTAGGGGTATTCCTCGTCCTTAAGAAATTAAAAAAAGAAGAAGAAAAAGGCTCCCCCTCTAGCTTGTTATACGGTGGCCACACCGAACTGCTAAGTTGACTTGATTTAAGAACCAAGTTCGACTTACTCTCGCCAGAGAGACTACGACTGCCTAGGTGTTGCATAGAGCACCGTATTGGTCCTCTTCCTTGAAGACCCCCCCCTCCCCGAAAGAACGTGTAGGCCCCCCTACAAATGCTGGTAAGCTTCGCGGTGAGGTGGAGGAATGTGAAATGGAAGAGTCACCTTGGAACATGATGTTCGGGTGGCGCTGATTAGTGAAGGTGGTGAGGTAGGGGGTGGAGACGATGAGGTAGGTTTTCCAGGGCCCGACCTGATCCCACAGTTCCGTCACGATTCTTGCTAAAAGAAGGCTGTGACGTGAGCTTCTTGTTACAGAGGGCCCCACGCTCGTAAACTCCGAGGAATCTTGGGTGCCTCCGTGATAGTGGAGGGGCGAATTGACCTATAGGCTCTTACACGTGTATAAGAGCTTAGGTCCGCACTGCCTTGCAGATCAATGAAGTAAGGAGCCTCTCTAAATGGGACCAATCTCCTCTCTAAAGACTAGATGTTTCGACAAATTACCAGTACACCGATAGATGGCAATTCCTACCTGCCTGATTCTGTGCAAGCTCTACTACAGTGGGTTAAAATAATTCTTCTTTTACAATCGAAACCCGGGAGAGGTTCTCAGGGCGCCAGAAGTATATTAGATGTCAAGCTACTCCATTTGAACGTTTATAAACTTGCGGCACCTATCGGAAGCAAAGATGGGCTCCCATTTATCGATAAACAGTCCGGGAAGAAACTTAGTGGTTAGTTAAAATGCCTGGCGGTTTCTAGACATTAAGACATTAAGCCGGAAGGGAAAGGGTTGATAAGCGGCTCGCCCAGAAGGGATGTGGGCAAAACTTCGGGAGAATTATGCTATTTTCCTACAAATATCTTTGCAGTTAGATGAATCTACAATCGTAGAATCAGCTTTTTCTATTTTTTACTCATCGATAATATAATTATCTGTTCTTTGCCAGGTATTCATCTAACGCGACGAAAACATTTTTTCATGATACTACTGTGAATGAGCTCAACTATGGCACTCAATTTTGCTGGGGCTCAAACTCCATTCGAAAGCAGCAACAACCTTGAATTTGTCGTATTAAGGAAGCAGTTAAAACACTTAATAATTGTCAGCTAATCGGATATTACTTTGGAATTTATCTATTTTAATTTTATAAGAATTCGTTTTTTGTTCCTGAGAAGGTATTTTACCATTGCATCATCTTTTTCTTTATGAATCATTCTTTGTGTTAGATTTTAATAATGCTTATCATGGAGAAGATTAAACTTGATTTATAAATATTGTAAACTTTTTGAGAACGATTCTCGACAAAATCATTAATTTAAAGAAGCCCAATAGTTTCACAATCGGAATGTAAAATTACACAGCAGTGAAACAATATTAAAACGATAAAGTCAGTAAATAAAAGAGCATTTCGGTTTTCCATACCAAATATAGTCCAATAAAAATTATAAAATAAATATAAAATACCCTTTGAATAACTAAGTAAAAGACAATTTGAACCATTGCAGACATCCTCCAAACAGATACTTAATGAAGCAAAAAGCGCTATTTTTTCCTATATTATGAATAGTTTATTACTTTTCACATTATTCGATTCCTAGAAGAGTGAAAAATTGTTATTTTATTGTATTTATACCTTAGCAGAGAAATCAGTTCCTGAACAATAGGTAACTACGTTGATCGATACACGCATTGTAGTTGAGACAAGATTCTTGTTTCTAAGAATTCCTCTAGATTTTAATGAAAATAGAGCTACCAATTTTAACATTCCCATCTCATCCTCTGTGAATAATGGCTAATTTTGAAGTATCTTATAATAAGAGAAGTTGGAAGAAAACAAAATGGAATGAAAAGAGAAAAGAAGTTTGTCAGAGTAAATTTGACTGGAAACTCTGGCTAAATATTTTAGGGGGAGTTCTGTTCTTACATGATCCTAGGTAATAAATTGTTGTTTTTTGAAAACCAAAACGCGACGAGCAAAGAGGGTAGCTGCCTCTAAAGGTGACAGAAATGTCCATACCTACGCATCTCCCCAATTGTTAAATGACCTTCGCATTATTTGAGCTATAATGGACCTCAAGGTACGAGATATTTGCTACATAGTTCCATATGTTACAAATCACTGACCAAAGATCAGTAATGATAAGACAGCCGCAAATATTATTTGCACGCCTGAAGACACTTGAAGTGAACATTGTGTATATATACTTATGAGGATTTCAGTGCCTCTTCTAAATGGGTGACGACTCTGTTTATATATATATATAAATATATATATATATATATATATATATATATATATGTATGCTATAGTCCTGTAATTTAACTTTAATACTACTCCGTTTACCAAAATGGTAATTCGTATGGACTCTCTAAATCTTAGCAGTATGCACTCTACATATATATTACAAAATAAAGGAAACCATTAATTATCTATATACATATATTTCTAGAAAATTAAGGAATGTTAATAGAATAAACATGGCCAATGAGGATTATTTTTTATTGTGCTAGTGATAAAGTAAATATATTAAGACGAGGATGAATATCTTTTTAAATAGTGAGGTTTTCCTTTCAATTGCATATGGTACTATTGAAAAATAGCAGCTTTATTATCTGAATTCCTATAAGTTATGAATGCTTTATGATAGAGTATAAAATATTTTTGAAATTTGACTAATATTTATGGTGTTATAATTTCTAGAAGAGGAGAAAAGGAGCTCCAGGAAAACTAAACTTCCTTTCAATATTTCATGAGTGACACTAAAATTTCAATAATTAAAGTAATGGAGGCTATCCGACACAACAGAATCATAACTTCTCAAATTTCTCAAAATATTTCAACCACTTATCCCAAATTATATGGAAGAAAGACCCATTTTTGCTTTCTGGGAAGGTAAGGGAATTCGCTTAAAGTTTGTTTGCGAATAAAATAATAGGGAATACAAGGTTTATTCTAAATCACAGGCAATTTATCATTCGTACTTTACTATAATTGTATCTTTGAATTTTTCTTAGAGATTAATTGGCTTAATTCATAGCCATTTAGGTTACTTCAATTAGTAGACACCTAATCCTCCCCTCAATAATCTTAATTGAGAATATTTTATGTGCCGCATCTTTTGCCAAGTAATGCCATTGTAGAACAGAGGAAAAGAGCTAAAGAAAATTACTGAACAAATGGGGCAATATAATGTTCCATTGTTTTTAAATGGTAGCAATAATTGCAAAACTTTTATAATTAAAACGATATAATAGAAATGTAGAATGTAAATTAAAATAATCACATGTAATAAAAAAGCTGATTTCCTTATTATTATAATCAGGGTACATAAGTGGGGGTTTAAATAAAAGAGAAAAAGAAAATGCAAGAGTAAATATGTGTGTAGCTATGACTTTAATGAGATGAAGAAACAGACAATGAAATTGAATTGAAATTCATAATATTAATTTTCATGCATTTTAAAGTAGTGCAATAATAGTTAGGAACAGGTTTAAACCTGCCGAAAAAAAAATATTTGAGGAGAAAAGTATATATACTCGTATATAATCTATATCTCTCATGAGTGCAAGAGAACGATAAACAAAATCCAAAACACCTCAAGAAGAAGAAAACAGAATAATTATTTTCCTCGTAGTTATTTGCTACCTCAAAACAATCCAAACTGGGGTGGGATCGAACCAAGCACACTGAGCAAACGCTTTGAACACAATTAAACCGAGCCTTTAATAACTTGGCTACGCGGAAGACAAATTTACAACAGGAAATATGAAATAACTATTTCCGAAGAAAAAAATATTATATATATATATATATATATATTTATATATATATATATATATATATATATATATATATATATATATATATATATATATATATATATAAATATATATATATTATATAGGGTCTTTTAATAAGGTCACTCATTTTTCAAATGTAAATAAAACAGGTTGTGTGTGATATATGAACTCAATTTATTTTAAATGTGAAAGTACATTTTAAGGAATTAAGTGTGCAATATGACGTCGTTTAAATATCCACCGCAACTTCGCTTGGTGGAGCATATTCGCCAAGCCCAATTTTCGATGACTTTGTTGCATAAATCTGGCTGAATTTGCTGAATGATGTTCGTTATGTTGACGTTGAGAACGTCAACTGTTTGCAAATTGTTCGCATGTATCTGCGATTTAAGGTAGTCCCAAAGAAAGTAGTCTAATGGCGTAAAATCACATGTTATCCGTAGCCAGTTGACGTCGCCGCCGCGCGAGATGACCCTGCCTAGAATTCGCTGGTGCAAAATGTCTATCGTGGCGTGCGCAGGGGGGCACGTAGCGCAGTCCTATTGGAGCCACATGTCTTCAATATCCATATCAGGCATATAATGCAGTTGAGGCCTCAAGAAGTTGCTTATCATCGATCTGTAGGTCTCGCCGTTGACGGTTATTAAAATCCCATCTTCGTCCTCAAACAAATACAGACCGATGATTCCGTTAGACGAAAATCCGAACCAAACAGTGACTTTGTTGGGATGCAATTAGATCTGGTGTATCTGATATAGATTGTTTTCGTCCTAAATCCGACAATTTTGCTTGTTAACAAATCCATTTCGGGAGACTCCCAACTGCTCTAAAGCACAATTAGCGAACACACGGAGGTGTCTATGGTCGTTTACCTTAAGGTTCATGGAAAGGTGGATTTTGTACTGGTGCAGACCTAAGTCCCTACGCATAATTCGCCAAACTTAAGTCGCAGAAAAGCCAAGTTCTTCTTAACGACGAGAAATTGACTGCCTGAGATTTTTCCGTACACTCTCATTTACGGCCGCGAAGATTTTAGCAAACCTTGCATTTTAGCGACGTACGGGTATTGTCTGATTGTTAATCTACCCTTTTGCCTCGAATTTGGCCACCAAGCTTTCAACAGTGGACTTGGCAGGACAATTGTGGCGAGGATAGTGATCATCTAATGCGCGGAACGTTTGTCAAACGGAGCACTAATTTTGATAATAACATCTGACTATTTGCGATTTGCACACGCTTTCCAACACTATAACCTTTTCATCGTGACCTGCCTACTACTACTGAGCAGTTGACAGTGAGGTAACCAGATGTTACTTTAACAACATTGCCACAATAGCCTTATAAACCTCGAGCGTCCTTGTTGAAAGACCCTTTATATGTATTTAAAAGCCCAAGGAAATGAAAATTGGTAACACAAGCCGAAAAACACTTAGGAGAACATATATATATATGTATATATATATATATATATATATATATATATATATATATATAATATATATATATATATATATATATATATATATATATATATATATATTTGAAAAAAATAGTGGCTTGAGAGAGTATATGTGAACTTGTGAAAGGCAGGTAATGTTGGACGAGGTAAGGATGAAGGAGAGACTAAGATAGGACACGACCTTGCGTGAGTTGTTGTCAGTACGGTGGCCGGAAGACCAAATTAGTGTGAAAGGTGGATAGACGAGAATGGAGGTTTTTATTGAATATGATAAAATTAGAGGAATTAAAATTAAATAGTAGGACATTTCCTAAATTTAATTTTAGGAGCAGTGTGGAAAGAGAATGTGGAAAACTCAACAGAATCTACCATTATTTCACATTAAAGAGATTGCTCTTCCTGGCTCCAACTTTAATCATTAAGTTATTAGTGTTTGCAATGGCATTTTTTGTTATCCTAAACTTTGTTGTCATTACCACATTTACCTGGTCTACTTTTGTGGCTTCATATGTTCCTCTTTCGAAACATTCTTTTACATTAGTGAAAAGCCCTTTGTTGCTTGGATCACTTCCTTCCTCTCAATAAATAGTCTTTTTAGCAGTCGACAATCTTTTAGGTCATTAAATGTTAGGGTGATCTCATCGTTTAAAATTAATAATAGATTCCTTTTTCTTATATTCTTGCTTAACTTTTATTTGATAATCCCATTTCCCGTAGCGAATTTTAATTTTAAGGACATATAAACAATACACACATATTATTACACTTCCGATTCCCGCTAACTGCTTCTCCAGAATTTTTTCACCCCCATTCGGGCAAAGAAAATCCATTTGCATTTTACTTCTTAGTTTCTATACAAAAATAAACAATTTTTTATTAAATGTCAGGTCCCATTGACTAAGTTGTCCGCATCTTGTTTATTTATCAAGAAAAAAGCTGCTTTCTTTAATGCAGGAGAAATAACTCTAAGCCTAGAGTTAGTTAATTACGCAGAGCAAGTAGCATTTGCTTCTACAATATTTGCCTCAATTTTGGTCATTATATGGAAAAAAAATGTCTTTAATACGTTGCGAATCAAGATTGAGAACCTGCTTCGATAAATTGGTTCAGATGGTTTTGCATCACATTTTGTATAGAAAGATGGATGGCTAAATGAATGATGAGAGATCCTAGTGCGTTAAGCGAACGTAGCCTGTAATATATTGCATGCACGCAATTTACACGTAGGAAGTTTTTCTTAGAGTATCATGAAGTTATGTATAGGAGTGCACACACTTGGGCGGAGATTTAGTTGGGTCGCATCGGAGTCTCAGAAGACACTCCTAAGTTGGGGCCTGAAGTCCTGCAACTCTTCAGATATTAGCCGCAACGGGTTATCTATCAGCCTTTATTCTTAATGTTAGGAATTTTCTGAAGAGGTGCGCGCCCAACACTTCATTAGTGTCACATGTTGGATCCTCTTGAGCTCTCTTCCCAAATTTTCACTCACCCTAATTTCACCATTCGGCATACTCCTATATTCTTTATCACAAACACATTCTCTCGTTGGTTTCCACTTCTTAGTTTGCAAAATCATGGAACTGAAAGTTTCCAGAGCGTCATTTTGAGTTCCATTTACTTCACCACTTTGCAAACTTTATACCACTTCGGACAAATTCTTGACCTCGATGGTTTTTCTTTCCAAAACCACGATACTACACATTAATTCGATTGATTTCACTTAAATATAAGTTCAGCACAACCTTCTTTTCATATCATTACATGGATTGCCTAAAAAAGTGTAAAATGCGGAAATGACGCCAAATTTCTTTTCATTCCTACCAACAATTGTCATTCGAACCTTTATGTGAATTTAATTATCATGATTTAGACTGAGTCTATGATAAGAAATCAACCAGTCCCGCAATTAACTAACTAACTATAGTAAAAATGCATTTGACTCGTATTTAATTATGATCATAATTTTCGTAGAAGGAAGATCAGTAATTTTCTAAAGTAAACCTATATAAAATATTAACATATATACATATATATATATATATATATATATATATATATATATATATATATATATATATATATATGCTTGGAAATTTGATAGTAGCTTCACAAAAGCTTTTCTCTTCCAAACTACTTTCGTTTGAAAAACTTAAATTTATTACACCAAAGATAAAACTTTTGAAGCGCTCCACTTTGTTAAGGCTAAATGTTCGCTTATTGAGGCAGAAGATAACATTTGCCGGTGAGAGCAGAAGTCTACTGCCTTCTTTATCTTAAATATGTAGACGAGGGGTATGGTTGACCCTGTGTCTACCTGTCTACCGATTTTGTTACAGTAACTTATCGATGCCATAGATCCTCCAAACTCTGGACTATGACTTCATTGCCTGAGAGAGGTATCCGAGAGAGAGGGATGCTGAGCTCAACAGGCCTCCGTCTGACTTCTAAGTAATATTTTCTTGAGTGTTTGGGGTCAACATCTACATTGTAAAGGTTGAATTTTGAGACCTAATATTTTATACTTATATTTTTAGGGCATTTTTAAGGTATAAATAAATCTCTGTTGTATGACACTGTGCTTTATGTGTAACTCCAATGACTCCTATTTCAATTTTATCGGGTAGGAATAAAAACTTTACATAGATTTTTGTGTCATGGTTTAGTGAGAATGACCTCTAGCCTACCTGTCTACCATTTGTAAACCTTTGGATAAGAATTCGTAGTGTTAGTAGGTGAAATAAAATAATCTAATTGAGCAAAAAGTATGTTTATCGTTTAATTAAATTAAGTTTCCTGCAGATTTATCAAACAATCTGATGTTATTGTAATTATCAGTATTATTTCTCACCTTTATTTATAATAAATAGCTGTCTTTCATAGGCTATAATCTCTTCCAATATGGATAGAATAGAAAAAAATAAATTAATCCATCCAATTATTGATAATTAAACTCATGCATCAAAATGTTTGCTTAATAGTATCGCAAAAACCAACCCTGCATGAGTGGGTAGAACAAAAGGTGCTTACGGGAAATAAGTCATGCATAATGTGAAATCCATAAAAATATCGGAATTTAACTTTTCAATTGTATTTTTCTTATGTTTGCTGTCGCTAATCGAAGAGAATTAATTAACGACAATTCAAAGCAAAAGATAATAATGCCCTCAAATTGAATAAAAAATATGTATTTGCATATGTATTTCTCTAAACAGAAATATTTTACTCTATTGCTATGAAGGTATCTTACTCTCGAGTGCTGATGAATTCAAACCTTAATTCATCTAAATTGTAAGATATGCTATGCAACGAGAGTGATTAGAAAGCTACTAGAAGATTTTTATTATCAGTTGAAAACTATAGAATAGTGTTTAGGGTGGTCTCAAATTTCGTGTACATTATACTTTATTATATGTGGCTAACGAGATAAAATAAAGTGAAGAGGTAGGTTAAGAGAAACCAGATGATGTACGAGATTGCGTTTTACTGACGTTTCGCTACTCTGGAGATTCCTGGGAGTGACAAGAAATGGTCAGAAACGCCATCTAATATACATTTCAGACTGAAGAAAACTCTTTCCTAGAATCTAAGCTCTTCATTGACCTCAGATGTTAGGGAGCGTATATAAGCCGGCGGTTCTGTTTATTTTAAAGATACCATCAATAAATTAAAGGATAATACCCTGGGACATTGTGGTCACATTTTACATTTTTTGTATACTTTTTTTGCTTCTCAGTTTTCGTCATTTTTTACCACATGTTTTGTGTTTCAGCTTGATTTTGACTCGACGTCAGGCTCCCTTCTTTTCGCATTTATATCACATTTAGTTCTCTGGTAATACCTGTTCTAATGAATTTTTAAATCCTAGTAGTTTCTACAGAAATTGTTTATTAACTTTGATTTCCTGCATTTTGGAAGTTGTTTAGTCTGAGTACCCTTGAGGCGGGCTCAAGACATCTTGTATTTTTTGGTAAGAGTAATTTTTTTAAGTTACGGCCCTTATGAATAATGAAAGCTCCCTATTTTGGTTTTTCCAATTTATTCGATCAAGTTTATTTCCTTTAGGGCGCATCATTTTCCAGCTGACGCTTGCACTTTTATGCGTTTTCCTCACTATACAACTGAAAATCAGGTATTAATTTAACTTTGAGGGGCTGCGATGTTTAACATGCGAATCAGTATCGTTTATTAATTTCATTGAGTTTGATCCCAAACTTGTGCTTCGAGGGCAATTATCTTCCTAATTTTTCGAATCACCATTCCTCGCCGCTTCGGTCATGTTATGTCAAGCCATATAAGGCGGGGTTAAGGCAGTTGTAGAGCAAAGTAACGCAAAAGATATCATTTTCCCGAAGAGCAGTTTAGGTTACTGCTCGACTAGTTATCGTCGGCCTGATAACCTAGATTCAATAATTGACTCAATTTCAACAACTATGCTTTAGGGCCGGGAAAATGTTACAAAGTAACATAATATAATGGATGTTCAACGCAAACAAGGCTCTACAGGGATCATTAGCTTCAATCAAAAGTACCCTTGCAAATTACAATGAACGATGCTATCCAGATTTCACCCTTTGGATTGTCCTCAAATCAGGGTTTGTCAAAAGCAAAATTATGGAACTACACTATTAAATAATAGCGATTTTAATCTATATACATAATGTACCAAATATATTAACACCAAAAAGAACAATAATATTTCTTTTTCATATACATGTCTATGCCCCTCTTTGAGAGCTTTTAAATATTTACTACTTAATTACTATGGTACTTCATTCTCAACTTTATCAGTCTACAATTGAAAAAATCTTTCTAAAGCCAACCACACCCTTGTTTTTACATTTTTATCTTGTTTGTAAATCTTTTATTTAATTAATCTAGAAAATCCAGTTCATTTTTTGAACATGATCTTCTACTCCCAAACCCATTACGAGTACCATTGGTTAATCAGTTACAACCTTGATTTTCAAATGAACAATGTGTTAAGGGTGGAGGACGAGTAAATTTTCTACTACACATTAAATTTAGAGGAACGCCACGCCCTTTATAGCCAATTTTTATCTTGTTTGTAAATCTTTTATTTAATTAATCTAGAAAATCCAGTTCATTTTTTGAACATGATCTTCTACTCCCAAACCCATTAAGAGTTCCATTGGTTAATCAGTTACAACCTTGATTTTCAAATGAACAATGTGTTAAGGGTGGAGGACGAGTAAATTTTCTACTACACATTAAATTTAGAGGAACGCCATGCCCTTTATAGCCAATTTTTATCTTGTTTGTAAATCTTTTATTTAATTAATCTAGAAAATCCAGTTCATTTTTTGAACATGATCTTCTACTCCCAAACCCATTACCAGTACCATTGGTTAATCAGTTACAACCTTGATTTTCAAATGAACAATGTGTTAAGGGTGGAGGACGAGTAAATTTTCTACTACACATTAAATTTAGAGGAACGCCACGCCCTTTATAGCCAATTTTTATCTTGTTTGTAAATTTTTTATTTAATTAATCTAGAAAATCCAGTTCATTTTTTGAACATGATCTTCTACTCCCAAACCCATTAAGAGTACCATTGGTTAATCAGTTACAACCTTGATTTTCAAATGAACAATGTGTTAAGGGTGGAGGACGAGTAAATTTTCTACTACACATTAAATTTAGAGGAACGCCACGCCCTTTATAGCCAATTGTGCACTAAGGCAAAGAGATGTCAAGTGTAATATGTGGCAACACGCTCCAGCAAATATCTAAAATATTGATTACTACTCCTGACTGTATGTATGCCACACATTTCAACTTATCTAGCTTCATTTTCATTAAAGCTCCTTACTTACCACGGGGGATGCCTTTTGTTGTTCTTTACTTCAATAATAACAAAAATAGAGTTTCTGAGATTCTTTTTTAATAAATGTTTACTATGTTTATAACTCTCCAATTTAACCTAAATTTAAAATAATTTAAACTTAAAGAGAAAATTTAATGTAAAATTTATTTTCTGCCTACGAGTTAAATAATATATATAAAAACATATCCAAAATTAGTAGGGGAAATAATGATTGAGTGTAGCACTTTATTGTATTCATAAATCCCAGTCAATTTTAAGAGGAGGGGGGGGGAACCTAAAATTACCTCTAATAATTCCTTCGCGCTGATTGATTACCTTCGGAGCAAATTTTGGATCACTCGGTATAGAAATGTAACCGTCGATACATAACATGTTCACGAACTACATACAAAGAATATCATTAAAAACAGTACATGAAATAATGGCTAGTTTAGTTTCTAGCTCCATTCACTCATCGATTCATCAACTAGATCTCCCTAACCACTACTCCTCATTGAAACGGTTCTGAAACAGAGAAGAGAGTGGCTGTCTTGTGCTCAGAGAGTGGGGAGGGAAAAGATTGCGATGTAATTTAATTAAATGCATGTTGAAATGCATGTGGAGTTAATTCCCCCGCCTAGGTGAGCATTAGATTATCCGCCATTTCCTGATACCACTAAGTTTTCTGTTCGTTTTCGAATTGATTAACCGCCATCTTGACGTCAGAAATTGTCACTTTTTCGAGTTAGAACACCAAATACACATTCGAGATGACTAAAAATATTAAGATATTTTTCTATATTAAGCTGAATTTATTATAAAAACTCTTTCAATTTATTGAAGAATCACACTTCCTTAATTTAAAATCAGTATGTAAATATTTAGATTATCGCCATTTTTTACCTGTAGTTTATAAAATTATAATAATAGGAATAACATTTTTTTGTGTGGCACTGTTCAAAGCCATTCGCCTTTATTGAGCGCCTTTCTTTCTTTTAATGAAAGGTTTGCGAGAAAAGGCGCTTCTTCAAGCAAAGCATGAGATAAGTTTGGGTTGTGGATGAGCGAATTCGGCAGACATTGTATTTCACATACTAGGAGCAATTCTGGTGAAAACACAAACACCTATGTAAGCACCAGAAACGACTTTGAAAAACAAACAATAGAAGAGCTGATCCTGATCACAGGCTGTTCATAGGTAGGATATAGTCTGCAATGAAGAAAGATGTAGTGAAGTGCTGCGGTATGTATGCTATTATATGAAAGTAGTAGAAAATTGGTAGTGACTTACTATTGCAGCTGTGCCAAAACTGGCGTGAGAGGAAAAATATGTCTTATTTTTCTTCTAACACTAATTTAAACTGATCAACATTCCTTTTAGGTTTTTAAAAAAGGTATTAATGAAATTTTATTTAAATTGGTTCACCTTGTTTGTTTTTTCGATAAAAGTTAACTGAAATTGACAGTTCGAGTCACTAAGAGTATCCCATATTTCTTTTCATAATAGTTCACTATCCTGTTTCTAGATTTGCCTTTTAAATTTTTTTCAACTTATGGACAATATTAGGTCAAAGAAACAAGCAAGCTTAAAAGTAAATTGTATATTTATAAAGACAGTGCAAGAAATGTAATATAATAACTATGTAACGAAGCGGGAACAGCGCAGGTCTTCCAGCATATACTCGCTTGTTTGATCCCATTAAAGATGGGCCCAAAACATTCAGCAGCGCCCCGTGCTGGCCACCGAATGACTTGACTTTTGTGTATAGAAAGAACAGAGAGGGACCGCTGTATGCAATACGGAAGTCAGGTAGTCAGAGAGGAGCGTTGCGGAAAACATTTACGAAAGGGACAGCGAGAGTAGATAGGTCGGTGGCTATACACCAAAGCGATGTGTTGTTGTGAGTGTGTAGGTTATGTGGTATTTGACTGGGCGAGGGTTGGGGGTAAGTCAGGCTGGGGAGGCTGACTGCTCATCCGGAAACGCGTTATTCATGATGCCTATTGGATTATGCGAAGAATGGTACGGGTGGCGGGTGTTCGTGGGCCGCGGGATATCGCGGCACCATTACGTACCTTCTTACGTGTAGCGAGGTGTAAAATGGGTCTGTAGTGAGTTTGTCGAGTTGCTTGGTGAGTCTGGTATAAGCGTAAGCGTTGAGAGGAGCTAGTTTATTGGTGTTGTGAAGTGCGTCCATTCTCGAGTACCGCGGTGAACGGCAAGCGCGCTTCAGAGCAGAGTTCTGAATGCGCTGAGCCTTTCGCTTCCACGTGTCGCTCGCAGCTACGAGCGACAGTGGGGCGTACGTGAGAATGGGACGCACGAGTGCTTTGTATAAGTCTAGTTTGAGTTTTTTTGCTCGCTGGGTAGAACCTACATAGCGAAGCGTTTGTGCGTGAGGCTCTTGCTTGTATTATTTTTTGGTGTAAGTTGAACCTGAGGGATTTGTCAAATGTTACCCCCAGGATTTTGGTGCACTGTGTGTATTCGAGCCTTGTTGGGTTTTGGTGGATCATGTCTGGTGTGTGTGAGTAGATTTGTAAGGTTGTGCATGAAGTTATCTCTACCGACGTAGAGTGTCATCTGTGTCTTCTGAGGGTTTGTGGCAATCAGCCATTTATCCTCGTAATCTGTCTTCTCGTCTAGTATTATTTGTGCGTGGAGCGCAATTTCTTCAGGGGCCCGGCCGCTGACGAGAATGGTCTCGTCGTCAGCGTAGGCCACTATGTATGTGTGAACACAGTTTTCTAGTGGGCGTGGGGTGTCATTTGTAAACATAATGTAGAGTGTGGGTGCCAGAACGCTTCCTTGGGGAACGCCTGAGCGTGGTGTGAAGGGTCTTGATAGGGTGTTGATGTATCTGATGTGGCAGCACCGTCCGGGGAGGTAGTGCGAAAGGAGCCTCCTGGTGCAGAGAGGTAGCTCTGTGTTGTTGGCGAGTTTCCAACGAAGTCCCTCGTGCCACACCTTGTCAAAGGCCTTCTCTACGTCCTTACTGACGGAGAGAGTCTTTTGGTGTATCTGTCGTTTCTTTTGTATTCTGTCGTGAACGATGGTCACGGCCACCTGAGTGGACCTGCCTCTCCTGAACCCGTATTGATGGGGTGCGAACCAATCCCTCTCCTCCAGGAACTCCCGTAGGCGGCAGTTGACCATGCGTTCAAGTATTTTGCCTAGGTGCTCTAGTAGAGCAATAGGCCTGTAATTGTTTGGGTGTTTTGGGTCTTTGTGTTGTTTGTGTAGGAGTATGTTGTGAGAGACTTTGAATATTTTGAGAAAGCGGCCTGAGGCTAGTGAGGCATTGAATAGAGGTGTAAGTGTAGGGTATATGTCTGCGGGAAGGTTGTGTATGAGTGTGGCTGGTGGCCCGGAGAGGCCGGGGGCTCATTTTGGTGTCGTTTTCATGTAGTGTTTTGTTTCCTCGACGGTGATTGGAGTGGTAAGTGTGGACGTGTAATCGAGCACCTCCATTCGTGTTAGGGGGGCAGGCCTTAGCTCGTGAGCGTGAGCCCGGCCCAACTCCTGGACTTCCTGGAAGTGCTCCTGCACGTGTGGTTTTGGAGGGTTGTGCGTGTGCACAGTGTCCCAATGAGACTTGAATGCGTCGAGGATGTCGTTAGTGTCTGTGAGTGTGTGGTTGTTAATTTTGAGTGTAATTGGTTTGGATGGTTCACTACCCAGCATCCTTTTTACGTGCCGCGAGAAGAAGGAAGGGTCCATGAAGCGGGTGTCGTCCGCAATGTGGACGACCTCACGCCACTGCCGGTTCCTATATAGCTGCATGCACGAAGGATGCGGGCACGTAGTTTGTTTATGTTTTGTTGTCGTGGGCCTCTGGTGTAGTGGTTATTGTACTGTGTGATAAGTCTCTGTGTGTAAATTAAGAAGGTGAGGTGTTTTATGCAGGTGTAGTTTTTATGTGGTGAGTGTAGGTTACGTGCGGTGGTGATGGTGTCTAGAAGTGAGCACTAGTGGTGGTCTATTTGTCCTGGATTGGTGTCCTCCAGGTCGAGGTTATGTGGTGTGTTCGTGGATATGTGGCTCCTGAATTCAGCCCAGTTTGTGTTCTTGTAGTCATATAGCTGTGATGTGGGGATGAGTATGGGAGACGTGGATATGAGAAGACATATCGGTATGTGGTCAGATAGTACGTGGGGACCGGGGGCTATGTGAGTGTAGAAACGTGTAGCATGGTCGTTGCGGAAGACCACATCCGGGGATGCGGTGCCTCCGTGCGGACCGAAGAACGTGGAGAAGGCAGGGCTCACAGCGGTAGCGCCGCAAGACACCGGCCAAGTAACTACCCGTATCGTTCGTGTTGTTTAAAAGGAGTGTCGGGTGGAAAGTGTTGAGGTCCCCCGCGAATAAGATAGGTAGGTTGTGGTTTGATAGGGCCCGGAGTGTGACTTCTAAGTTTAGCTGTATTCGTGGTGGTCTGTAGTGTGTGGCCACTATTATGGGGCCAGAGCTTGTGTCGATTTTGCAGGCTAGAAAGGAGGTGTCATGTGTGTTGACGAGGGAGTGGTGTATGTTGCGCTTTACTAGGATTGCAGATCCTAGGTAATGCGCCTGTGAGGATAAGTACGTGTGGTAGCCTGCAATGCGGAGTCTGTTGTTGGGAGGGTGCAGGCTGGTGGAGTTCAGTAGTATAATGTCGGGTGTTTATGTGTTGAATACTCAGTTGGCAACCGTATGGCGAATACCGTGCCAAATGCGTACATTTACTTGTACTAGGCTAATTCGACCTATTGTCGTGGTCGGAGTGCGTGGGAGGCTGACTTGCCAGGCATCGTCTCCTTCTCCTTGGTTATTGCCGAAGAGGCATGAGGGGTGAGTACCTTGACTCGTGTAGATAGAGGAGTGTGTACTTTGGATGTCGAGGTGGTGGCTTTGGAGAAGGTGGTATCTTGGTGGGGGGAGTTTGTGGCGGAGGAGGGATGGCGTAGGGCTGGAGGATGAAGGGCTAGAAATCGTAGGAGAGGTACAGATTATGAGAGGAGGGGTGTCGGGGAAGAGAGAAGGTTGGGTCGGGGAAGGGGTGGAAGGAGGAAGGATTGAGAGGGAAGGAGTTGGAAGAGAAGGAGTTGAAGGAGGGGCGGTTGAGGGGGAAGGAGTCTTAGGTGAAAAGCGAAAGGCGGAGGAGAAAGGGAGTGAGAAGGAGTAGTGTGAGAAGGGGTGGAATGAGAAGGAGTGGGAGGGGGAGCAGTAGGAAGCAAAGGAGGAGTGGAGACGACATGAGAGGGGTGGGGGGTTGTTTGTCCCGTGCCTGTGTGCGCGGATGGGGCTTTGAAGTGGGTTTTTGGGGGATTGGCACGGGGTGTAGGGGACTGCGTGGGGGTTGGGGTGACAGTAGGAGCTGAGGGAGAGGGGGCGGAGATACGTGAGAGAGGGGTAGTGGCAGTGGATGGTAGGCGGGGTTTTGATAGAGGGGTGGAAGAGCTGCGAGCAGGATAGGTGGTTGGGATGGGGGCGGGAGCAGTGGCTAAGGAAGGTGCAGGGACAGGACAGGCGGCGGGAAGAGCGTGATGAAAGTGGGAGGCGGTGGTTCCCTGCGGGCAGGGTGTGTACCCGTCGGGGTGGTGAGGAGTGCGGGTCTGGATGTGTGTTCGTCTATTAGAGCGAACACCTTCTCAGGGAAGGTGATCTGCTCTATGCAGTTGGAGGTGAATAACGTGTTGAGGATCTTCGCTTATAGTCGAGGGTCGCCCCTTGACATGTCCTTTGCCACCGCTGAGAGCAGGGTGGCCAGGTGTAATTTAGTTTTTGTGTTGTCGCTGGGGGGGTGTGGGGTGGGGGTGGGTGTGTAGAGTGGGTTAGGGGTGGGCGTGTAAAGTGGAGGGGGTGGTGATGTTGGTAGTAGTGGGGGTCTCTGAGTCTTGTGAGCTGGGGTGAAGGGGGGATGGGATGTGTGGGTAAGGTGTGGTTGCTGCAGGGAGGGTTGGGTGCGTCTGGGGTAGGGCAGGGGGAGCAGGCAGCGTAGCGCTGGCAGCAGCGGCGAATGTCATGGTGAGGGAA
Organism: Ceratothoa steindachneri; assembly: GCA_963969495.1. Classification (NCBI taxonomy): domain Eukaryota; kingdom Metazoa; phylum Arthropoda; class Malacostraca; order Isopoda; family Cymothoidae; genus Ceratothoa; species Ceratothoa steindachneri. The sequence continues at coordinate 52,369,747 of OZ018331.1, forward strand.
GGTGGGGCGGGGGCGGTGTGTATGGTTGTGTGTGTATTTTGTTGTGGGCGCCGGATGGCCTCCACGGCGTCGTGTCAGGCCTTACTTAGGTAAGGGCACCTGGCGTTGACGGCACCGTGGTCCCCGCCACAGTTAACACAGAGGGGTGTGGTGGAGGTGCAGGACGTGTAGTGGTAACAAGGAGTAACAAGGAAAGTAAGTACTCTAGGAGACCTTACGGTCCATTCAAAGAGGGTACCTTTGGACTAGCAATCAAACAGGCACATGGCTGCCCAATTGTTTTGCGTCCCTAAACGGCCACTTTCCAAGACTTTGTATAGTCTTGAGGTGAACTGGTCAACAGATTCACTGTTGACAACTTCCACTGCAAGTGCGTTCCACTTACCGCAGATACTGTAGGTGAAAAAATTTCCACACAGATTGCGGTTGTAACGCTTCAGTTCAAGTTTGAAGCCGTGATTGCGCGTTCTGTTCTCACTCAGTGTGAAAATATCCCGGTAGTCAACATTGTCGAACCCTCGAAGTATTTTGAAAACTTCGATGAGCTGACCACGCAGTCTACGGGTTTCCAACGAGAACAGATCTAATTCCCTTAGTCTATCCTCATAACTTTTATGTCGGATAGAGGGAATCAGTTTGGTTGCCCTGGCTTGTACGCGTTCCAACCTTGCGATGTCCTTTCGAAACGAAGGACTCCAAAATTGTACGGCATACTCCAGGTGCGGCCGAACTAGGGAGTTGTACAGACAAAGTACTATCTCCCTGTTACGGTATCCAAACTGGCGCTTTATGTAGCCTAACATCCTTTGGGCTTTCTTCTCTGCCTCAATGCACTGTTTCGAGAACTTGAGGTCGCTAGTGACAGTAACACCCAAGTCCTTCTCAGTGTCACTCGATTCGAGAGCAGTGCCCTTAAGGATATACTGAGATTGGGGGTTTCTGTGGTCGATATGCATTACTTTGCATTTGTTCACGTTAAAAGGCATTTGCCACGTGTCCGACCACTCCCCAATCTTCCCAAGATCTTCCTGCAGGCGGGCAGTATTTCCATCTCTTTGCAACGTTCATACTAAGCTTGGTATCGTCGGCAAATTTGAAAAATCTTGGCAACCATGTCACCGTCCATGTCGTTGACGTAGATGATGAATAGTAGTGGTCCTAGAACAGAACCTGGAGGCACCCCGCTAGTAACGGGCACCCACTCAGAAGCCTGTCCATTCACCACCACCCGTTGCCGTCTGCCACTCAGCCAGTTCTTGATCCAGCCGGCTACTTTTCCGTCTATGCCAAGCGCTCGCACTTTTCGGGAGAAGGCGGCGGTGTGGTACCTTATCAAAGGCTTTCTGAAAGTCTAAGTAAACCGCATCCACCGCCTTGTCCCGATCGTGCTCAGTAAACACGAAGTGGAGGAATTCCACAAGGTTCGTCAGGCATGACCGTTTCCTTCGAAAGCCGTGCTGGGAACTCCTCAGTAGCAGTCTCGACTCTAAATACGACGTTATTTTTTCCACCATCATGTTTTCCATAAGTTTACCGACTATCGAAGTCAGACTGATAGGTCAGTAGTGTGACGGATGGCTGGGGTCTCCTTTCTTGAAGATTAGAGTCACCTCCGCCTCACGCCAGTCTCTGGGAACGCATCCGGTCCGGATTGTCATGTTAAAGATAGCGCACAGATGTCGTGATACTTCATCACACACTTCCTTTAACACCTTGGGTAGAAACCAGTCCGGTCCAGAGGACTTATTTGTCTTTAGATCAGCGATCTTTTTCTTTATTTCTCCTTCGGTGAAGTCCATTGCCTCCAGCTTTTCCTCCGAGTAGGATTCCGTGGGCTGAGGGATGGGACCACACTCTTTAGTAAACACTGAGGAGAAGTAGTCATTGAGTAAGTTAGCATTTTCTGCATCTGACAGAGTTAATGCACCCTCCTCGTTCTACGATATATTGGTTTACGGCTATTTACATAGCCGAAGAACTCCTTGGGATTCTCCTTGCAGAGTCTCGTCACTCGAAGTTCCTCAGTACGCTTAGCTGCCCTTATGCTGGACTTCACGCTCCTGGCTAGCCTCAGGTACTCGTCAAAAGCACCCGAGATCTTCGATCGCCAGTACGCATTTTTCTTTTCCCTAAGCAGTGAGCCGATTTCTCAATTAAACCACTTTGGTTGAACAGAAGACCGACGAAGGCATTTCAGAGGGATGCAACTTGATTGAAGACTCATAAATTTATTTTTGAAATTGTTCCACAAATCCTCAACCTCTTCGCATACCGCTAGCCTTAAACCAGTCAGCCCAGCACTAAAGCTTGCAAATTCTGCACTTCTCAAGTCAAGTTTCCTTGATTGACTAGCAACAGACCTTACCTTCGGGATATTGACGGTAAATCTAACTTGCTGGTGATCACTGCCACCGAGCTCTTCGCCTACAGAGACATCCTCAACGAGATCATCTTTAGAGGTGAAGACCAAGTCGAGGATATTGTCTTCTCTCGTCGGTTCTCTGACCCATTGAGTGAGGAACTCGTTGTTGGCGAACTCCAGGAGTAGCGCGCTCTCACCACAGGCTCTTCTGGTTTCCCAGTCAACTTGTCTGTTAAAGTCGCCCATAACGATGCACACTCTGCCTTGAACAAGCTCACCCAGCAGCTGATACAGTTCCCTCTCCTTCTCAACGGGTTGGGAAGGGGGTCTATAAAGCACCAGGGTCCTGTATCTGACAGGACTGATCTCTAGGCCAACGCTTAGGAGCTCGTGATCGGATATAATGTTGGAGTTCGTAGATTTGATTGTATCCTTGACATACAACATTACACCGCCACCCTTTCTGTCTTGCCTATCTTTCTGGAAGAGTTGGTAGCCAGGAACCTTGAATTCGCCTTCAAAGTCTCGGTTTGAGGTTTTTATCCACGATTCTGTTATGGCTACCATTTCGGGTTCTTCCGTCGCTACGAGGCCGCGGAGCTCAGAAAACCTGTTCCTGATTGACCTCGAATTGAACAGAAGAACTTTTTAGGGAGTCCCCAACTGTAGTACCCCCTACGCTCTTCCGTTTCCTGGCTTGTTTGTTGGCAAGGCACCCCTTTTTGCGACCTCTGAGAAGGTCGTTCCTGGAGTGACACGGGCGTAATGGCGTACGTCCGCCCTCACTCTGGGCCGGATACTCCTTTGGGTCCTCTTTACGACATCCTGGATCATGTTCGACAGAAAGGCCTTTTCTTATGGGGAAGAAGAGGCCCCATCCCTTTGGTAGAGATTATTTCTACCATAAAAGGTGCGGTACGGGTCCACAAAAAAGACCTCCTCTGCCGTACACAAATCTGCCAGGCGTCGGTTTACAGACACATTCATCGAGTGAGCGGTCCGTGTTGGACCTCTCCTCGGGAGCATCCCGACTACCACACGCTTGCGGGTTTTCAGCCCTCAGTCGTCCACGGCACCCATTACCGTGTGGGGGATTTTATATGTAGGGTCTACCCTTCCTCTTCTCAGGCAGAGGTCGTTTCCACTGACCATCAGGGCAACGACTGAGCTCTCATAAATCTGTGATTTCTCAGCCTCTACTCTGATGTGGTGGTTACCACATCCTGGCAGGCAGCTGACCTTCACACTAGTGCAAAGGCGGGCCGCTAGCAGGGACTGCAGGCCCCGTGCTTGATAATCACCAATAAGGGTGACTCTTGCACATTTGTCAGCAGGTGACTTATTCTTTGCCCTCGGAAGCGACTTGCTGCTTTCCTCTTGTATCTCTAGATTTTTCTTTTTTTTCTTCTTCATCTTATTTTTATTGTCTTTATTTGTTTTCTCTTCTTCTGTTTCTCTTTTCTCTTCTTCTCTTTCCACTTTCCCTTGCGCACCAGTAACGCTCGAATCCTCTACACTGGGGTGAGCAACATTAAGGTCCTTTTTCTTTTTTTTCTTCTCATTGGCTCCACATGGCAGAAGTGGGGCTGCCAATGCAGTTTCACCTCCTTGGGTTGGGGTCACATCAGCGGAACCACCCAAGTTAGTGGGACTTTCGTCTCGAGCTTGAGCTGACTGGGCCTATAGTTTAGAGGCTAGCTCTAGGATTTTTTCCTCGAGACGCCGAATCTAAAGCGCGTGCTGCGTTTCTAGGGACTGTACTTTACTTTCCAGCGCTCTAGATTTTACTTCACAGGTTGTGAAGAGATTGTTGAGTTCATTGCAGTATGCCACTGCCTCTCGCACCTCTCCTTTAAGGATGCAGTCGGTGCATATACTTCCTGGGTCGCACTTCGAAAAACATCCTTCCGGGAAGTCCACGCACCACTTATCCTTCTGGCATATCGCACATGTATATTTGAGTGCAGCTGGACCTTTTTTCTCTGTCATTTTGAACACTTTCTCTCTTTCAAAACTTTTGTGACCAATCAATAGAAAAAAGGGGGTTTGGTGAGTTCTCCCCGCATGAGTCGCTCCCGCCTATCGATCGGAGACGTTTCGGATCTTTCAGAGGGCACGCTCCATGTGCTGCTGTACGTCCGACCGAGTCGTCAAGCCTCGGCGTGCCGTGGCTCCCAACCAAGCAGCACAGACGGTCCACGAAAGGGCCATCGATTTCTCACCAGGTGAACAACAATGAAGCACGCCCCTTACTAAACTCCTACCAGTTCCCTTCACAACGGCCAGGATCTCGGAGCAGCGTTCAATGGATATCCCGCCCCACCAAGAGACTCGACCCAAGGTTTTTTATTGGCCTGGCAACCAACCTGAGAACAAAGGGCCGTCGCCTCAGACCGATGCTACCATAGGCACCCGTCAACGGGCACTGGGAACGGTCAATAATTACGCGCCAGGGAAGGAGTTAACGGGGCACTACCCTCATCCCATTCATCGTAACCAAACGCCTAGGACACCTCTAGTCCTAGTCTCTCGCAACCAGTAAACGTCGATTGGCGTTGTTTATAGAGGTTCCAAAGCTTCTCTTCTGACGCGTGAGGTAGCTGCCAGGTCCTTATATGTAAATAGAGCGAAAAAAGGGAACGAGTGACATGATAGGAGTAGGCTTTTTTATGTTTTTTCCTTTTTTGTATAAGCGTGAGAGATAGGTTTAAAGTTAAAAAGGAGAAGGATAGAGTAGAAAAAGGAATAAATGACGCACTTAGTCTGGAACCTGGTTTCCGAACGAAAATGGACAAGGGAAGCCCTACCAGGGGTACCAAGAAGAGGTACCCCCTCCGGAGTAGCTCGAAAAGTCAAAGGTACACACAAGCTCTCTTCCCGCGACAAGAGGGCGTCACCTCTCCCTCCATACAGCTCAAGCAATTTTTTTTTCTTTCTATTTCGGTCATACAAGGGTCTGAGTATATCTGCTTTGTCTACTCCGCCCATGAATGAATTATCGTATACTACAACTTTGAGGTCTTTCACCTCAACCTTTGAGCCATCTCTATATTTTCTTTGGACTCCAGATGTTTCATTTTCAAGATAGTTTGATAAGTAGTGAACCGATCGATTGTACATACATTGCTAGTAGGAGAATCCTATATCACTGAATCTGAAGTCATATTCTCTGCTCTTCAAATCTTGATCTGTACGTAGCTTTGGCAAACCTTTGCGATTTGGCCGCATAGTACCACCTACTTAAATGCCTACAGATTTTAGATATTCGAAAAGTTGTTGAGAGGAAAGATAATTATCTATAAAAAGAATATGATTTTTTCCTTTTAAAGATTTTGCAAAATTATAAACAACAGAGCCACCCAATCCATATTGCTTATTTACGTGTTGAGTTTAGTTTTTACCTTGATAGACATAAAACTGTTAAATATAACCAGATATCTCACCTCTACAATACATCTTATCACCGCTTTTTATTGGTTTCATGGGATTATATTATTTAAAAGAAGAACGCCCTATGAACTTTATAATGCTCTTACCAATACTCTGGAAATGTCTAGGATACCTGAACTGTTTGAACATTTTGTTGTGATCATATATAAATGGCCTAACTTTGAAGAACTTATCATTATTTCCTTTAGGGAAAGACTCATCGATATTTATATTTAAATTAGCGCTAAATCTGTAAATATCTATCTGTTACCATTGTTGTGGAGCATATTCACTGAAAGACCTTAATCTGTTGACCAGTAATAGCTAACCTTTGGCAAGCGATGATGGATAAAAAAAATTGCAAGCCTTAGAAAAGAATAGAATTCATCCTTCGTTACATGTTTTTATCTTTCCCTTTATGGTTGATATAGAGATTGGTCTGGGAAACTATTTTCTCTAATATTTATTCATTGAGAAATGTAGAAAATACCTCACTACAAGTAGATTTGTTTTAAAAAATATCTATTCAGATCAACGCTTTCAATAAACGCAGGTATAGTTGTAGGAATATCTTGTTTTTTTTTCCAGTTCGTCTGACACCCAACATTAGTTAGCCTCTTCGTCTTGTTCATCTTGCTGATCTGGTGCAGCAGTGAATGATGTCAAATGAATTTCCACGATATTTTCCTCATCAGAGCTTCCTTTTCCTAGAGTGTCCACATCACAAGGAAAATTTTTAATAGTAACATCAATTTCTGAGTGTGTGCCCTTTCGTCCCAGCATCCCTTCAAATCAACATGCTTTTTAACTTATGTTCTCAATTTATTTAATGATTTGGAATTTATATGTAAATTCTATATATACATGAAATAATTTTCTACATTATATATAATAATTCATGGAAACAACGATTTAGAAAACATAATAATTCCAAGTAATTCAATAATTCTATATAATTGAAAGAAAATCGAAGGAAAATGTTTTAGGATTATGTTCCTTGAGTCCTGTTGGTACCTAAAAGTCCACTCAAAAAATTATTTATTATTTCGTATTAAATAATGAAAATGTGAGCCATACAATTTATTTAAGCATGATTGAACATTTGAAGAACAAGAAAAGATCATACTAACACTTTACTTTTGTTGTATGAAATAGAAATGGCTCAGTATATTTGGGGAGTAAATTGACTGAACATCTTCGATCATCACAACTGTTATATTGAAATGTAAACAGCTTCTGGCGCCACAACTCCTATATACGTCAAAACGCCATTTTTTACCTCATAGGAAAACTAGTTTGCAATTATACTTGAAGTTAGCAGCTGGATCAACCACACACGAAAAAAATTATTAGCATTTTTTAGATGTGGTAATTAGAAGGGAAAAGGACTTTGGGGTTGTAATTTCGGTGGCTTCAAAGTACCCAAACCATGCTTGAAAGCTATTAAAAAATGGATCTAATGCTGAAATACATCAGACTGAATTTTTCTTTTAAGTCTAGAGACATAATTTTAATTATATCCCTATATAAATCATTAGTTCAACCGCATAAGCGTACACGATTCAGTTCTGTTCTCCTAAACCTTAACAAACATGTAGAAATTTTAGAAAGAGTGGAATACAGGGCGACTAAAATGAAATCTGAACTTAGGCATTGACCCTATGAAGCAAGACTTTGCTGCCTAAACATATTATAACTTGCACATAGACCTTTACGCTGCAGGCTGTTAGAGGTTTTTAAAAGTTCAAAAGATTTTAACAACATAGATTATTTGCTATTCTTTGTGCTAATTCTACTGCGAAGCACCTTTTAATTTTTCCTGCGGGACATTGCATTCTTATCAAATTGGATACAAATTAGTTAATAAGCGATTCAGCAGTGGCATGGAAAAAGACTTTGTTAGCTATAAAATCACAATCAATATATCCTCTCTTTTTCTGATCTTTATCCCTTATCTCTTCTTTCTTTCTCCAGTTTCTCTCCTCTACCTTTTTTGTCTCTTTCTTCTTTTTCTCTCTATGTCTTCCCTATCTTGTTCCTGTTTCTCTGTCTTTCTCTTTGCCATCTTTTCTTCTTTATCTCTATCTCGCTTTTCTCCTCCTTTGCTCCAATTTCTTTCTCCCTTCTTCCTTCTCTCTTTCCTCTCGCTTTTCAGTCTCTCTTTTCTCTCTCTAGCTTGTTACTTGCATTTGCTAAGTTAAACCAGAAGTTTCTATTAACATATTATAGCATGGCGTAGAGTATTAGAGTTATATATATATATATATATATATATATATATATATATATATATATATATATATATATCGTCTCTCTTGAGGTTTCGTGTACAGTGTTCTTTCTTGCCTCTTTATGGTTTACTATGGTGTTATGTAGATATTTTTTTTTACCATGGCCATAAAATGACAATTTTTATAATTTTCTATGTCAATTTAATTATCTCCATCTTCAGTTATAATTATTTTTCAAACGAAATGTTACTTTACTTTCCCATTCCATTATCTGATCATCCGCTGTGATATAGATTTTAACTGCCCAAATTAGAGTTTAGCGTGCACCTACTCATGCAAGTCATTACCTATATTTTTACTCTGGTCATCCTCATTCTAAAGAGATCTGAAATGTTTCGACCATGTATATTCATGCGTGCAAAATGTGTACTACAGATCCTTCATTACTTATTAATTAATAAAGCGCGTTTGCAAGCCAGTAAAATATTTGATCGTAAATTAATATTAAGAAATAAATCAGTTAATCCCTTTCACATAATAGGAATGACCTTAAACCGAAGTGCATTGGTCTTGCTTAAACCACATGACTAAACATACATATTAATCGGACTTTGAAGATTAAAATCTTAACTTAGATTTCATCTCCTGACATTCTCTTAAAAATTTACATATACAAACTGAACTTAGCTTGTTTTAGATAGTTTACTAACATAAATATTGAGTACGCTTCTTCAAAGAGTCCAATGCTTTATTTAAACACATGGCATTAATCATGTCGTTAAATGGGAAATGGCAACATTTAATTATACCACGAAGGATTTGCTGAAGTGAAACTTAGTTACGTTAGCCCTAATTAATTGATTCCCTCAAAAGTGAACTTCAAGTGACTCAGGCCATCACATCAATTATCACGTACCAGATAGGTATCACCTGATGAATAAGAATAACCCTCATCTTTTTGCAAATATTCCCTTACTGTTTAGTTTCTCTCGCTCTCTTGTTGGCATTATTAGTTTTATTATTACAATTTTTTATAGCTATTCTTTTTCTTTCTCCTTATATATGAGGAGTGTCTTAGGACAATCTTTTCAATGTATTTGCAACTGAATGATTCATAGTCATACTCTGAATTTATCACTCTACTTTTGATAATAAAAAAATTGCTTTATAAAAACAGTTTCCTTCTATTGAACTAGCAATGTGTACATTACGCTCATAATATGAATATTTTTTCTAAACTAGATTTTCGTTTTAAATTTGACAACCCTTAAGTAGGAATGGCAATAGTCACGTCTTAAAATGATTATGCTATATCGAAGCACTCTTAAGCCCACACATCTGCTCATTATCCCAAGAAGAGCGATTTTCCTTTTCGAAAGAAAGGCTTGAAAGCAGAAATTTAATTTTTTGATCCAAAAATTATTTTTTTCTAGATTCTCAAGTATGAAATTTTTGAAAAATATGTACCGATCACATATAACCTATGCTCATATGAATGATTCCATGCGATTATTATTAAATTAATATGAGTTAGTTATTTTATTCCTGCTCCAAATCATGCAACCATATTATTATAAAAACTTGAATATTAATTAATTTGAAAAGTCACATAGGTTTATATGTTTTGCGTCATGTCAATATAGCGTTGACGCTTGCGGCTTTTAATTTCCTTGAATTGGCTCCTCCGACCTGCAAAAATGCAAAAATATTATTTTTATTAATGGCTTCTTCTGGCGCCCATTCCACAGCTGCTTGGCATACTTAAGGCTAGGTACCTCTTCTCTATTCGATTGACAGACAGCTTTTCAAAATGTTGTCCGAAACACATGCAATGATGGTGGATGAATAGATAATAGAATTCTCTGATGTTCAACAACAAAGTTGAGAAAAAGACAGATTCGCATCTCAACAACATATTTATAAATGAAATGATAGACCCATACGACGCATCAGAATAGCAAGATGGGAAAGAAAATTACGCAACAGAAGCGGACAAAAAACTGAGCTTTGCGGAACACCAGCAACACACTTAAGCTTACTAAATATATTAACCCTTATATGAATAAGCTGTGAAAGAGATGGAAGATACAAGCGAAACAGATAAGGGCAGTTCTAGCGACACCCTCAGCTTAAAAAGGCGCTTAAGAAAACAATGGTTATCCTATTAAATGAAATTTACTGTAAATAATCTGAGAAAGTCACCCAGCACAAGGAATTTGCTCAGCTCCTTTTATTAACATAAGAACATACAAAAAGAAGGAGACTGCAAAAGACCATTCATGGCCTACACTTGGCAGCTCCTGTTCCAGTCAACACACAAAAGATTTCTTACCAGAGAAAAGTCATCAACATTGTCACCCTTTAAGGAGTTCGTCAGATTTAATCTACAATATACATAAAATGCATCCAGAGGATTATGTCCATTCATGCAACCGCAAAATATAATCTCCCCACTCCTTAGAAAAATATATACATATGTACATAAAAAAAGTCAGTCGCATCTAGCAGCTTCATCCATATATTTATCTAATCTATTCTTAAAACTACCCAGAGAGGAGGCTTCTATGACATGTCTAGTGAGCCTATTCCATTCATCTACCACACGATTTGTAAACCAATTCCTCCCAATCTCCTTCCTAAACCTATACTCATCAAGCTTAAACCCATTGCTTCGTGTCCAGTCATGTTCACTAAGTATAAGAACCTTACCCAGATCCCCTTTATTGAATCCTTTTACCCATTTGAAGACTTCAATCAATTCCCATCTGACTCTTCTCCTTTCCAATGTATGTAGATTTAGTTTTCTGAGCCTTTCACCATAAGGTAAGTCCCTTAGCCCACTAATCCTTTTTGTCATCTTTCTCTGCACAGACTCAAGCAAATCAATATCCTTCCTATAATATGGTGACTAAAATTGTACTGCATAGTCAAGATGAGGCCTAACTAGCGCCAGATACAGTTTTAGAATGACTTCAGCACTCTTATTGCTTACACTCCTCCTAATGAATCCCAATATCCTATTAGCTTTATTCTTAGCATTAAGGCATTGCTTTCTAGGACGAAGGTCTAAACTTACCAAAATACCCAAGTCCCTCTCACAATCGGTCCTCCCTAAAATTCTCCCATTTAATTGATAACTATTCAATGGATTATTTCTACCTATACTAAGTACACTACATTTGTCTATGTTAAACTTCATTTGCCATTTCTCGGCACAATTGGAAAGAATGGTCAATTCCTCGAATTAACCTTCCCTCATTTCTCATTCTATTCTCCCACCTATCCCTTAAATCGCGTACATGAAGATATCTTGGCATGAAGATATTCATTTTTAAAATAGAAAGGTAATTTGATCCAAAAATATTTATTTTATGCCCTTACCCAAATTGACAAATGACATTACTATGAATATGATTAATCTGGTAATTTCTGAGGGTTATTTTTTAATAACTTAATGTCTCAAGCAATTAGTGGAGTTCATCTAATGTTTTATATTTCCTTTTCAATTTCTGAGGGTTATTTTTCAATTCCCTCTTTTAGTAATTGGACATTAATTTCGTTAATAACGCCCCCCAAACTGCTGAAATCTTGAACTTCAGCGGTCACTTTATTTCAGATTGAGCCTTTTTATAGATTATATGGTCAACACTGCAGGTTAAACGCCACTAATGACCATAAATTTTATGACTCATTATGTAAGGAAGCTAATATCATTCCTTTTTTTGACATTCATGCGCTAATGATTAGCATCATTCCACTCAGTTTATTTTCTTACCCAAATTGACAAATGTCATTACTGTCAATATGATTAATCTTGCAATTCATTAACCTAGGTTAAAAGAGCACCATTCCTCAACGAATTGTGTCTGTTAAAAGACTCATAATTAACTGTAAATTAAAAAAGTAAAGGATCAGTTGCGGCCAAAAATTGGATTTTTTCTCAATCCCTATTTATCTTTATATACAAAAATTAAATTCTTTTCGAACAAAAATATATGAAAAGAATTACATGTAGATATCCTATCTATAAACGCCAATTTAAATGTTGAATTCAAATGAAAATGATAAAAACAGTAAGAATCAATTTTCAACTCATTTTCAAGAAAAATAAACCCTTAAAGCCGACTATTCCAACACAACGTGCACTTACCCTCCCAAGGCTCTCCACAAAACCAAGGCAAAATTTTAGCCGATTTTCCGCATGCTTCTCTGAGGCTAGAGAAGGAAACGACCCTTCTTTGCATTTGTATCTTGAGGTTCTGGCTATCTTCTTTTCTCTTTTCAACGAAACCATCATTCTAAGGAATTCAATTCTTCTCCACATTGGCGACGCGCCAGGCCCCAATTTTGTCAACGAATAAATCTTGTTTGTCATATACAAGCTAAATAAGTTCAAACGATTCAAGTCAGCGTTAATTCCATTCTCCCCCGCCAAGAAGACAAGGTGGAAAGGGCTGCCACAATCTGAGATCTCACATCTCTCGCTGGTGTCCATATAAACGTTTCTCTGTCAATCGTACTCCGCTTATATTCTCGCTGCATTTCAAATTGCATCTTCATTCTTTTCACAATTATCAACGTTTGACAGAAGGTACGGTGCTCTTTTACACAAGAACATATCCAGATATCTACCGAATGTAACATTCTCGTTTCTAGCAAAGAGCTAAATTTTTCTCATAAGACCATAGTATTTAATATAATTTAGCTCGGCTATCTCCAAGAACCTTTTAGCGAAGAATAAACCAGCCTATTTAGGAAATCTTTACCGATGTAAATAACGTTGTACTTTTGATGTGTGTACATTTATGCCATTGTTACTGTCTTTATCAGAGACTGCAAATCTTTATGGCTCAGATTCTTTGGGACTTCTACGCAAACGATTTTCCTGTCCTGATATTAGACTTTTATTTCATACTAACTATATTTACAGAAGAAATTAAAATGATCATAAAAAAGGAAATTTTATCCATAACTGGTCTTGAAAAATAAAGTTTCTGAATGCTTATCGGTCTTCAAAATTGCGCTTTGGGGAATTGATTATCGGCGACGTCGTAACAACGAATGACAAATCTTGTACGTATATTAACAGATAACTTATCCTTATTAAACGTTTATCTTTACTCCAGAATCGTTTTGAAAACATTTTAAACCCTTCAAGTTGACGGTTGAAATGAAACAATGCATATGTATTCATTTGAATACAAAAGCTATCCATGCGTCCTATACATTTGCACTCGCATGATATTGAATCATATAAAACACTATTTATTTACTACAATCTCTTATTTTATATGATTTTAAGATACAGTGGAAATAACAAAATGGTCCTGCTATAATATAAAAACGAAAAACAGATTCAAGGACCTAAATTATACTTCGTGTCCGACGTTGCCTATACTTATGCATACATCTGTATTTGCAAGTATCTAGTTCCTCATCACCAGAATTTTTTTCAATAATTATATGTATATTTATAGAAAAAGAATTATAATGGCAGATATATATATATTAGATACTGAATTATATGCTTCAGAATATTTAGAGTAATTGAAGGGTCGAACTCATAAGAGTGCAGTCGACAATAGAGAAGTTCATAGGCGATGACAAGTAGGGTTTGAAGGTGGTCTGTATTGGTCTCACGGAAGACTGAGTCAAAACCCTTTTGTTAATTTTACAGGTGGGTAGGTTAAGGATTGCTCAAGGTGTGTTCAGAGGGGAAAGAATAGGTGTTAGAGGAAGGGTCAATGGGCGTTCAGGGAGAGCTAACTGGCTTTTGGAGAGAGAATCAATGAGGGTATGGAAAGGGATCAATTGGTCTTCAGAGAGCGGTCAACGATTCGACAATAAATGGAGTGCCAACCGTAAAAACATATGTTGAACAGATAGAGTTCGATGACTGTTATGGTAGTACCACGAGGAGGGGCCGTTCGGGTCATTAGATTGGATGAAATTTTATTGTGTTTAGATTTTCATATTCTAATAGAGAGAGAAATTTGCGCACGTATGAAAAAATAACCTTTGCAAAATCGTAGCATTAATAGTAGTCGAAAATATATTTTGCTTATAATTTTAAAAATGTTACAATATAAATTACATATTATTCAACAACTATAAAATCGTTGAAAATGACATCATATGATCGTTTTAAAAGGTCTGTTGTCCGACTCCAATATATATACCACCGTCTACAACATCAAATATTGAAAGAAATAGCTATTTTATATTCATATTATAGAATTGACTCCATGGATTAAATAAATACTAAGAACTGCTCCTCGAAACTTATTTTATAAAGTACTAGTGTTATAAATATATCAACCCAAAACTCACCAAGAGGAGATTGCTGTACGTCCAGCTCCAACCAACCTTCCTTTGGCTGCATATCGATTTACATATGCAGCAGTGAAGACTGGAGCGGATGAATCAGTCCCTCTGTTCTACCCCACTTACACGGACAGAGGCATCAAGCACTATCTTGATGAGCCTCTCAACGGCCAGAATATGACAAGAAAAAAGTTGCATCTTTCCATCTTCTTGGCCTCTCGTCTCAAAAAACTCTTATTCGCGTATCAGATACTGTTTCTATTAGAATGGTTTGCCATTTGATCATTTTGTAATAGGTTTGACTGTCACAGTTTTTGCCTCCATCCGAAGGGTCATATGTGTTGTTTCTCATTATGTAGCATGAAGATCAATATATTTTATGGGTGAGCAAAGTAGGAATTTTTACAGAGAATATGGTTAGTGATTGTCCTAGATCTTTGACGCAAGGTCTGTGATAGACCCATCATTAAAAAAAATGTTTAGTGAATTCAGTGAAGTAAGAGATTTTTTTTATCTAAAATAAATTGCTACGTAAACGGTCATAATAAATCTCATAATTTTCCAGTGTCACAGTTTTTGCCTCCATCCAAAGGGTCATATGTTTTTTTCATCATCATGTAGCATGGAGATTAATATATTTTATGGATGAGCAAAGTAGGAATTTTTACAGAGAATATGGTTGGCGATTGTCCTAGATGTTTGCCGCATGGTCGGAAATAGGCGCATCATTTCAAAAAAATGTTTAGTGCATTCAGTGAAGTAAGAGATTCTTTTATCTAAAATTAAATTGCTACGCAAACGGTCATAATGAATCCCCTAAATTTCCACTGGTTGAAACATTGATACGTAGAAATATATTTGTTGTTTTTAGCCACCTGGAATTCGTCGTCCTACCTTAATTTCGAAACGCTAGAGCCAAAACGCCAGTATTGCTCGACACTGCTCGGTAGATGGCTAACAAATATTTTGGCTGTGTTCAACTAGGCCTCTTCTATCTCATCGACGGGAGAGGTAATGGCATCGAAATTTTTAATTGAAAGTATTTCACATTCTTTCGCTTGTTTTCTAGGTGATTAAGGAAAACTTAATGCCCAGTTGTTTTGCCATATGGGCCTTGAAAGAAGATTCGCATTGATACTTCCTTACAGTGTAATAAGCCTATGATCAACATAACTAATATTTGTACTTTTCTTTCAATCGGGCGAATGGCTCCATCCTTTCTCTTCGTGTTCACTGCGGTACCATCACAGCCGATAACCACAATTTCTTCGATTCATAAAATATTGTTCCCAGAAAGATGATGATACCGGATGTTGTTGTAGTGGCATAACCTGTTGCAGGATTGAAATTCCCGATGTATTTAAATTTTGGTTCTTGAAGTAAAACTAAATGATTTTGAACTACGGAATTTATATGCTTAATTTATTAAATTTCTTCATGTATCATTTTCTAATCTTTTCGTCCATCAAAGAAAATGCTCTTTATTTAATGGTAGGATCATCTATTCATCTCGCTGATGCTCAGAAAGAAACTTCTTTCTAGTATTCTTATTTTGATTAATTACTGAATTGACCTCACCCTGTGGCATCCAATTAATATCATCAACCTAGGAAGAAACAATGAAGGCAGCAACTCTTTTTGAGTCGCCCATACGTTCACAAGTTTCAACAAGTACCTTGAGTTTCATTCCTCTTCTTTCATTTATGTCATCTTTTTTGCTTGCTGTTGGTTCATACAATGACGATAAACATGTAGATTTATCCTCTTCTTCATTCTAGAATGGCGAAGAATGCTGCGCTTGAGAAGATTTTTGTCGTTTTCTAGTCTTCAGCGCTTGATTATGCGCTATTTTCCCTTGTTCATCATTGCCAATCTCCTGTCAATTCTTCTCGTTTTTTTTTGTCGTTTGAACATACAAAGTTCCTATTGCTATTATTCTATCACTACTTTGTTTAAATATAAAGATTTGCTTTTATACTGGTAATCATCCTAGAGGAGGGCAGCAGAATTTGGATCATATCAGAGCATTTACAAGCGAGATTTCAATTAAAAATTACCTAGGTGATCTCTAGAAGAGTTCAAGGTTTTTTCTGTCATACTTCGTTCTTTATTTTAGCCATCGGCGATTTGAAAATATTGGCCATTTTATCATGATAACTTTACAAAATTTTATTTATCTTTGCAGTAAAAACTGTGTAAATGGATGCTACTTTCTACAAGTATTCTAATCCTTTAGCGACCACAACGAAAAAATCTTTGTATGTTAAATCTTGCTTTGATGATCTCATATAAATTTTCACATGGTGATAGTATTTCCTAATATCATTAAACGTAGGTAAGCATTGCAAATACAAATCTTACCCATTAATAAGTATTGAGCACAGCATCGATTTTCTAGTTGTAGCTCTCATCTAAATATTGCAGAATAAAAGCGACCGACAAAATACCCACGTCTCTTCAATGTTGTCAGAGGGCAACTGTGATCTGAATGTTAGTTGCAGGTGCTGAACCGCTAGTGTGTGTACAACTATTGTTCAATTGGTATTAAGGAAGAGGGCAATGGATGTTCATGGAGGGCAAACGTTTGCTTCATTGCTCAATGAGTCTATTAGGAAGAGATCACTGGGTATTCGGTAGAAAAAAATAACGAGTTCAAGATGGTCTTAAATGATGCTCATGGATGACTTAAAAGGTGGATATGAGAGAAGCGCAATGGGTGTTTATTAGGCCGTAGAATCAATAAACATATTTTAGCAAATCAACATGCACATTTCAGTTTTTGTACACTTGAGTACACATATTTCAAGGGTGGAATTTTATTTTTAGAAATATTTGGAAAACCTCTTTTTTTACCTCAAAATTTTATTTTTTTTAAGTTTCGAGCTAAGAAGATATAAACCATCAAATTTGTTGGTTTGTTGTTATAAGTGCTTCTAAATACATTAGAGTTAAGTCTAAACTGAAGGATAAAGGAAATTAAGTAAGGAGTTCAGCTTTTATTATCTAACTGATACATACTATTTGTCAGCTGATACATTAATATCATGCTTTGTCTCAAACGATGCATGAAGTGACGGGATTTTAGTTTTGCCCGAATATAACCATCCCTTGATTCTTTACCATAAACTTCGCAAGAAGATTCCGTCACCATTCGCACACACCGCTCAACACCGCTCCACAACTTGAGAATGGCATGGAATGTCAATAGAGAGTGGCTCTTCGACAATATTTTGTAGGTTCGCATTGGGTACTTGTATTGTAATTTGTGGGGTAAGTATATCTATCAGCTTCCAATGTCTTTATCTCATCTTTATATCATTTTTAACCAACTATCTCATCTTTATATGATTTTCAACCAACCATTTCATCAGTCCGTCTTCAATAACTGAACTTGTTACTCGTTCAATAGTAAGATGATCTAAATAAACAGTACCAGGTTATCCTACAAGCAAATTGTGATCTTAAATTCCTTTTGCTCCATACTATTTTTTCCATTTCTTCGTTTTAGTTAGTGTTGTGTCTTTCCTCCCATCACAAACAAGGCAATGATTTTCATATCTCAAAAACAATCAAATTCGATGAAATTCATCCTTAAATTCTGTCGTGCTCTCCAGACTTTATGATAGGAGCGGTCTTTGGAATTTATGATACCATAGTGGAATAGGGCGGCACTACTAATAGCAGCAGCAGCAGCTATATTTGAGACAAAGTACCGATTGCCTTCCATCGTAATTGTTGGTATTGGTATGATGCTGTTCTCACAAAGACTTTCTTCCATTCATCAAGGAAAGGAATGAGAGTTCTATACTTATTTTTTATCGCTGGGTGTGGGAATGTTCAAAATAATGATCAATGTATCTTTGATCGACAGACCAAAACCTAATTGCGATAGCTTAATTAATAAGTAATAACAAGCATCTATGCATTTCATTTCAATCCTCTAATTGAAATTTTTTTTGAAAGGTAAAAACATATTTACATTTTCAGCCTCTGATGTGATAATAGTCCGATTTTGATCTTACATCTCCTCTAAAGTTTTTAATTTTCCAGCATTTGTGATTTATCGTATGACAGTAGCCAGTTTCAATGCCAATTTCAGAATACCAGCTATACCTTATATTTAAGCTTCAGTAACACAACAATTGATTACAATTTTTGCCCTTGCCTCTTTGAAAATCAAACAATCAATCAATTTAATTAATTTAATATTCTATGCCTATTTCTGAAAAAAATCCTCTCTTAACGATACTTGTAAGGCCTTTATTTTTTATTAACTTCCCAAGTAATTTTATTTCTTTAATCAACTAAGTGTGATTTTTATGGGATAGTAATTGGAGTTGAATAATTATGTACTAACGTCCTCAAATGAAATTTATTTTTCACATATTTAACTCTCGTAATCTATCAAATTATCATCTCACTCTTCTTCCGATACTAATGTATAGGAAGCATTAAATATCTGTCAAATTTAATTCATTCTTTCACCATCGAGTGAAAACTTCTTCGTTGGTTCAATTTTCTCCCTTCTCTTAGTAGTTATTCTATCTCAAGTGGAAATCTTGTTGTTTTTTAATTCAAAAAATAGCTGTAAATCTTTCAATAGTGTATCAACAAATGTAAGTATAAATATGTTAGTTTGGACAAATTGAGCTTTTATACATGTTTCTTTTTATTTCTGATAAATATCCGTCTAGAGACAGAGTCATAGATCAGAAAGTGAGAGAAAGATGCGAGTTGCCGCGTATTTCAAGGAAAGATGGAAAAGAGACAACTGATCGCCCTTTTTGTCTGCGCTACTGAAGGCGCGATATGACCAGAGGACGTGCCGGCCTGAAAGCCCGTCATCGTAAAAAGCTGTGAGAAACTTGATGGTCCCATTTGATATTGGACAAAGTTTTGCCTGGCCTACTTAGGAACTTTTCCGCGATCGTGATAATAGGGCGAGACTACCTTCTCCTCCGATACATCGTACCCTTTAACCCTCCTCATCGGCGGAAGTGAAAAAACACCCATTTGATCCAACTATAAATCCTCTGGCAGGAGAGTTGGAAGACAGTATTTGCCGCCTGCCCGTCACCTCAGTATCCGCCGCCTGCCAGTTTTGTCAGTATCCACCACCTACCCGCTCTCGGCAGTACCTGCCGTCTGCACTTCCCCGTTCGTACCCGGTATTCGCATTCCGTTGGACTCAACACAATTCCTCGCAAAACCCCTCAAGCTCCGTGTATTCTCGTTTAATCCATAGGAAACTACACCTTACACGTTGTTAGCCGCTCCTCGAACCCAACGCGCTAAATTTCGATTCGGTGTTCTAAAAACGAAGGCAAGGTTTAACTTCAACCCTTTAGTAATCATTATTAAGAAACTATTCTTTGAACTTTTTGGTAAGGCAAGTATTACTCCCTCTGACCAAATCTTCGAAGTAACAGAAACACGCAACGCTCCTGTGCAAGTACTCTCTTTTTAGCCCCCACCCACCTGTAAGCCTTCATCTTCGGCTTCGTGTACGCTCAAGGTCATTCGGGCGACCCGTCCTTTAGTATTGGTCGTTCGTGTGTACGGGAACAGTTTCAACCATGTCTCTGAGACTCGTTTACGTCTACTGTGTTGTATAGCTTGCTTTGAAACCCCTGTTAACCTTTTTAAATAGAATATTGATATGCATATTAGTAAAGTTATTTTTGAACCCGTTTTCTATTGTCTCAAAACCTTCTAAGATAGCTGACTATTTGGCCAACCTAAAATTCAGTTAAGTTGCACTGTGTTTGTATTATAAGCCTCCCACGCACACAGCCGTCATCTATCTTTGCTAAAAAACACATTAAGGGTTTAACTCGACCTATTCTACCACAGAAGGTAAAATACAACGCAAGAAAAATCAATGAAATACATTCACTGAGGCCGATTGATCGCCAGGTGAACAAAAAATAACACTAAAAATGTACAAAGAGAGAGAAATAGAAAAAAAAAATTTCTTACATACAAAAAACGAAAGATAAGTGTCTGAAATTTTCGCCGAAACAGCCATATACTCATCGAAAGACAATTGTAATCCTCTCAAACAACCATAATGATCAAGATCAACTATCAGGATCATTTGTCACTATTTTTACCAAACTTAATCTCGAAATGTCCACAAAGCAAATTATCTGACAGATAACTTATAGCAAAATCACTATGATAGCAATAATCTGAATTTGGTTACTCTAAACTACTTTATTTACTTCGACTCAATCTAAATCTATATGGCGTTGTTTAATTGTAATCTAGAGTTTAGTCTCTAAAACCAAACTTAGAAGTGTCTACGAGTATTCTTTCTGCTCACAGACAGGAATTACAAATATTAGGAATTTTTTAATGATGTGTTGATTTAAGTTTTATTGACGTGATTTGTGCACATATTAAGAAACAATAATAAATAATGAAAGCGGAGACTATT
The DNA here is from genome assembly GCA_963969495.1 of Ceratothoa steindachneri. NCBI lineage: Eukaryota > Metazoa > Arthropoda > Malacostraca > Isopoda > Cymothoidae > Ceratothoa > Ceratothoa steindachneri. The sequence continues at coordinate 52,390,532 of OZ018331.1, forward strand.
AGGCTTTTGCTTAGGATACGTGTTGAAGATGAATAATAAGTCATTGCGGTTTATATAAAAGTTGTGTTAATTTAATTTTTGTTCTGTACCTTCAAAATGGAATGTCAATTTGAAAGAAAGACGCATTTTCGACAATTGTTGTTAATCATTTTCAAACGAGACGGGAACAATGCTAACGCAGCCAAAGCTCGTTGCTATATTTGTGCTGTGTACGGAGAAATTGCTTCATCAGAAAGGACAACTCAATGGTGGTTTTCACGTTTCAAAAACGGTCAATTCAATCTTAATGACGATGAACGTTCTGGTCGCCCCATTAAGTTGGATAAAGATCGATTGAACGAACTTTTTCCTGAAAATCATCGTCAATCGACTAAAGAATTAACTGTACAATTTGGCGTGAGATCAGAAAACTGTAGTGAATCACCTTCATTCGATGGGGAAAGTTCAAAAACTCGGTGCATGGGTTCCGCACGCCTTAAGCGAAAGCAACAAACTTTAACGCTCCACGGTGCCGCAGGTTTGCTTGCCCGTCACAAGGCTACCCGTGGATATAAGGAGATGTTTTTTCACCTCATTATCACTGGGGACGAAAAGTGGTGTGTTTATGTCAACATGAACCATCGAAAATAATGGCTAGCCCCAATAAAAAACCCCTTACGCGATTAAAGCAAGGACTTTATCCACGAAAGACGATGCTATGTGTGCGATAGGATTGTGACGGCATCATTCTTTATGAGCTCCTTGCGAACAACGTGATTGTCAATGCAGAACTCTACGTTAAACAAATGTATGGACTTGCCGAAGCTATTTGTGAAAAGCGACCTCATCGACGTTATGTAGTCCTTCTGTAACACAACAATGCTCGTCCTCACTTTACCAATATGAAAAAAGACGCCATCCAAACGCTTAATTGGGAAATCCTGACGCATTCTCCATATTCGCCAGACTTGGCTCCATCGGATTTCTATCTCTTCCGATCGCTCTCCAACTATTTACGCGGCTTTTCATTCAATACTAATGTGGAATTAAGACCCTATTTCGACGAATTCTTAGAGTCAAAATCCAGATAATTTTATTGCAGAGACATCGAAAAACTAGTTGAACGTTGGGAATAAGTTATAAATAACAACGAAGAATACATTATTGATTAAATTGCATAAATAGTAATGAATAAATTTGATAAAACCGCAAGAACTTATTCCTCAGCCCAATAATACAAGGAAATTATGTGGCCTCTTTAATTTTACTAATATGGCATTTCTCCTATACGCGGAAACCTAACTTTATTACCAAATACTGGTCGTTTGTGAATATTATATTAAGTAAGTAACAAAGTTCAATTTAGTCCGGACTTTCCGACCGTCAAAAGACGTGAATTACATTATTTCAACTTTTTATATAGAAAATAAAACTAATTGCAAGAAACTCGACTGGTTCATTTTTTAAAAGTGGCAAATACTGTAGTTATATATATATTTGTTTTACACATATCATTTTCCATAACTTTGCCACTTTTAAAAAACGAACCAGTCGAGTTTCTTCCATTAGTTTTATTTTTTATATAAAAAGTTAAAATAATGAAATTCACGTCTTTTGACGGACGGAAATTTAGGACCAAATGGAACTTTGTAACTTACTTAATATAATATTTACAAAATATAACCAAAATAATTAATCATTCATTGACTAGCCTTTCTCCTTTTCAAATTACATCACATCAAAACAATTCACTTTAAATATCATGAAAAATGTGTCGGTGGATAAAGTACATCATTATTTTCTAGCACGAATAAAGACAAATACAACTCTTTTTATATTTCCTCTTTGACTAAACGAACAACTGAAATTGTTTACGTATGAAACCATATAGAGTCGTCTAATTTTTCCATCTGGCTATTTATTCTTACTTATCCGATTCAATAAAAAGGTTTAAACCATCATTCACCTCTATTTATTGCTCACATTTTGCTGAAGCTCTCTATATTCTCCAGGTTGCTGGCTTAGATATAAATTCGAGAGGGCCAAAAATTTTTCACTCAATTTCAATCAGCCAACAATGTTTCCAAACGAGATTAATAAAGCAAAGTTTTACATCTTAATAATTTGATCCAGTCTTGTTCTCGTAAACTTCCTTTACCTCACAACATAGGGGAAAGGAATTTTGTAAAAAAGTTACATGATTAATGATCATATATCTATTTTTCGTATAGTTTATCCTCCACTCTATGTCAATGCCATTGGAAACTAAGAGTGAAATTTAGGATCCAACCCACGCGTTTTTATGGCATTTAGGTCTCTGGAGCAAAGTTGAGTCGATTCAGGACACCACCCTCCAGCTAATTAGTCTAACCACCAGAAATGAATTATTATTAACAATATTGAGGACCAGTGGTTTAAACTATGAAACTATCCTAAATTTAAAAAAAATAAATCGACCCTATATTTGATTTTAAAAGCTCTGTAAACTACACAGAACCCATTAATTATTCAGGTATTCTTTCGAGAAATCTTGATTCCCGTGCTCATCTACATTCTTGCGTCAAATCAAATACAATAACAGATTTTACTGGAAAATGATCTAATTATTCTGACTAAAGTATAGCTAGAAAAGAAAGCCATTTGTTAGCGCTGAAAAACAGATGGATCGGGAACATAATATGATTTTGTCGATAAATATTAGTTCATCCAATTAGTTTTGGTGACATGTTTTCCTACGGGAAAAGTTCGTCACAAAGATGGACCCTGTCTAGGACGAAGAAAGGAATTTGATCGAGATCTTAGAAAAATAAAAGTAAGTGAAAATCGGATTGTTTCTGATGAGAAAATGTCTAAAAACAATAATTTAACTCACCCGAATTTGCATCGTGATTTAGAGAGTAATAGGCAAGGTTTCATAATGAGGTCAATGGATTCCTCGTAACCTATCAGCGTTGCACTTGCAAGTAGGTATTAGCATCTATTCATTCCTCAGTTTTTGAAGAAAATGTGAACTATTTCTGCGTGGAATTGTAACATAAGACGGAAATTGCGTATGTGCAAGAATAGTAAACCTTCTAGACAGAATAACACCACCCAAGCAAAGCAGCGGCCTCAAGTAATGAAGATTCCTTGGTGCCTTTGTTGAAATATGAATAGCAAGATCGATTTTGAACTTCTTAACCCAAATTATGGTCGACTTAGTTCACTCGGATTCATATCTCAAATAAAGGGTCTTTCAACAAGGACGCTCGAGCTTTGTCAGGCGATAGTGGCCCTGTTATTAAAGCGACATCTGGCAACCTTGCTGTGAACTGTTCAGTAGTAATTAGCAAGTCACAATGGAACGTTATTACGTTAAACAGCATGTGCAAATCATCAAATGTTATTATAAAAATCAGTGCTCCATTCGACAAACGTTCCACGCATTACGTGATTTCTAACCTCACCGCAATCGTCCTGCCGAGTCCACTGTTCGAAGCTTGGGGGCCAAATTTGAGGGTGAAAGGGTCGATCAAAAGTCAGCCAATACCACTACGTCACAAGTTCACAAGAACTTGGCCATTCTGAGACTTCAGTTTGGCGAATTTTGCGTTGGGAGATGGGTCTGCACCCGTACAAAATCCCAATTACCCAGGAACATAAGGTAAACGGCCATAAACAACGCTGTGTGTTCTCTAATTGGGCTGTAATGAAGTTAGAAGTTGCCCCAAATTTGCCCAAAAAAATCATCTTCAGGGACGAGGTTCATTTTTGGATGGAAAGGATTTGTGAACAAGAAAAATTGTCTGATTTAGGAAAGAAATCAATCCACAGCTAATACACAAGCACCAATTGCATCCCAACTAAGTCACTGTTTGGTTCGAATTTTTATCTAACGGAATCATCGGTCAGTATTTATTTGAGAACGAAGATATGATTGCCATAACCGTCAACGGCGAGAACTACAGATTGATGATAAGCAACTTCTTGTGGCCTCAACTGGATTACATGCTTGATATGGATACTGACGACATGTGGTTCAACAGGACGGCGCTACGTGCCACACTACGCAAGCCACGATAGACACTTTGCACCAGTGATATCAGGGTAGGGTCATCTCGCGCGGATGCCACGTCAACTGGCCACAGAGATCATGCGATTTAACGCCATTAGATTACTTTCTTTGTGGCTACTTTAAATGGTAGTTCTATGCGAATAATGAGCAAACAGTTGAGGTCTTCAACGTCAACATAATGAACAACATCCAGCAAATTCAGCCAGATTTATGCGACAAAGTCATCCAAAATTGGGCCTCCCGAATACGTTCCACCAAGCAAAGCCGCCAGGGATCTTTGAACGACATCTTATTCTACACTTAATGCCATAAAATATTCTTTCAAATTTAAAATAAATTAAATGCATATATCCAACACAACCTTTTTTATTTAAATTTAAAAATCAAGCGCCCTTATTGAAAGACCCTTTAGAATGAAGTTATCGAAAGAGTAAGGTTGAAGACTGCATATAGGAACGTTTGAATTCAAAGTCAAACCATTTAAAAAAAAACTGTTAGTGAAAGATTAGTAGAGACATATACAGTAGTGGTAAAATTGTAAATTATATTGCTTATTAAATCATTAAATAAATACTCATTTGAATAAAAATTAAATTAAAAGAAATATTTAATTTTTATCTAAAAAATAATGATAAACATGAAAAATGCTTCATTATTTATGGTATGACCTAGTACTAATTCTATAACGAATATAGAATAACCATTTAAGCGCTTTAGGGGTTAAAGGATACCATGCTTTAGAAGATTTACTTAACGATTTCCTTCCATTTTAATGCTCTCCTTTGTTTGTTCACTCGTTCCAGACCGGATGGATTTTCTGACCAGCGTAAATTGGAAAATTAGATTCGTTTTTAGCAACTTTTGCTTATTTATTAAAGTATCATTTCTTTAATGGTTGTACCAATAGTTTAACGGTTTATTTGGCAAATGTCTTATATCTTATCCTGGGTTTGTCTTTATTTTCTGATAATTTACGATGAGTCACAGTTGCTTACGTTTTGTTAAATTCTTTTCAGGAACTTTTTCTAATGGGAAATGTAGTATTAGTGTCCTTTCCATCGATTTTTTCTCATCCATTGCAAATTCATTAACTTCTAACTCTGGCAAGACGTTTTGGATTGCAATGGTAGAAATTAAAAGTTGAAAGATAAAAAAGTAAAACATGTTCTTATGAACTTGTCTTCACACATTTTGGTGGTTATAAGAAGCTTTTCCCTAGTTGGCCCATTGGAAAAGAAGCAAAATTTTCACAACTACGTACAGAGTTCAAGCCAGGCGAGAGCGGAGAGAAATCAATCAGCTTTGACAATGTGAGTTCAACTTCATGGCAGGGCACTACGTCTGAAGCATGGTGTCAGGCATTTCCTTCTGTGCACCTTCTCATAAATATAGCTAATTACAATTCCATTTTCTCTTACTCCTCTCTTTAACTATTAACCCACCCTTGATTCGTAACGAATGCCCCTGCTATAGTTTCTAAAGGCTTCCCTGCTACATGATCACTGCTGAAAAGCACTACTCCAACTCTTCCATTATCTGCACTTCTTTTTGCTTGCATTCATTTTCATCCTCATTATTCTGCTCAAACTGTAGCTGTTACTCCATCCAATATCTAACTAATTAAACTTGGGTTTCTTAATTTAATTTGTGATTTTTGTTTCTCCTCTTTGGTGAAGTTCTGCTTTAGCTGTTCTGTTTTTATCTCTCCAATGAGAAAATATATCTCACAGCATGTATGTTTTGATTCCAAAACAATAGAAAACATGTGATGTTTAACTATAAAAGAAGAACCTCTGACCCCCCTCCCCCTATACACACACTTTATTGGAGACCACGTTGGATTGTATCCCGCCATGGAGAACGTCACTTTCGGTTCGAAGATTCACGAAGCCTAGACTCTTGAGCGCATTGGGGAAATATTCCCTAATCCTGCGAACTCGTCCTAAGCCCCCCTTTCCGGTGACGAGGCAAGAAAGAGCCTCTCTGTATTGCACCTTGCTGTTAAATGATGAATTAACTCCGTCTGGAGCCTGCGACTCGTTTCTCCAAAGAATCGCGCATAAAAATACTTGGGTTTTACTGGAGTTCGAGAAGTCCAGCACTTACCTTATAACAGTTCTTATCGTGTCGTCTCGTGAGCTCTCATCAAACAGCAGAATTTCTCCGCCGTGATTCGACATTAGTCAATTGGTAGCTTACGTGAACAGCAAGCCGTTAAATATTGCGCAACAGTCTTCCTTCTTTTAATCAAACCGAAGAAAATCTCGATTGATTACCTATGAGGAAAAGAAGTTTCCTCTTCCATTGGGATTACGAGAATTCCCACATTTCTCGTTGAACGTCTTATTTGAAGATTGGCTATCTTCATCGAAAGGTTGTTTCGGATCGTGCTCCACCTATCTCATCGGATCTTTCTCCCCTTGCCACATCGCAAGAAGGGCCTTCATCGAAGTCACCGATCCGTTAGACGGTAACCACCGTCCATTATTAGTATTCCTAAGTTCCCCCATTTGATCTAAGCATAGTAACATTAATCAATTAATTCTATTTGAGAATCCCTCCTCATAAGAATTATCAAGAGACTATTTCAATTTAAATATTTCCCATTTGCCGATTATTATTCTTATTTTGATCTTTGTAAATAAAATTCTATTTTTGTTGTTTCATCTTTAACTAATCTTGAACGATGCTCTCGGCCTATTAAAGTAAATCTTGCGAACCATTTATGTACTTAGTCTGATTATTAAGGAGTTGAAACCCAACGCCTCAAGTTTGACCTCCTACTCGGTCGTTAATCCCTACGAACAATCCTTCAACGGTTCGCGTTGTAGTAGGCGAGTAAATCACCGCCAACATAATATAGAAGTAGTGTATGGTATAGAGTGGTGTACCAATAAATTTCAGGCAACCTTTTAACTTCAACAACGCAAAGGAGACTTGCGTAATTTATGAAATGAGAACTCTTTTAGGAAAGTTGTATTTCCAATAGACCTCATCATCCTCGATAGTCTCCGCATTTAGCTTATTTTTCTCTACGTTTCTGGCATTTGCATTTTAAATAATTTCTCTCTATTAATTTTGAATACCATTTCAAAGTATTTACCAAAGAGAATCGTAAAACTTAGTTTAAGCTTAGAGAGTAAATATAAAAAAATTTTGGTAGTTCTAATTCAGTGAATTTCAAATTTTATGAGAGGTACTTCGACCAAAAGACGAGTTTCTCCTAAAATAAAAACTAGCAAAAAATAAATTATTTTTTCTATTTCTGCCGAAGTGTTGAATTAGGTGAATATTATCAGTAATATTATAGGACTTTTATATTAATTATATAGTACAGGGTGTCAGAAAAATTACTATGCATTGGAAAATATAATCTTGCCAAGCACACACTTATCAGAGTTGGTCACTGTCTCTCAAGCACTTTAAATCCCAAGCCCCACCCTTCATGACAACAGTTGGAGCTGGTAACCTACCCGGATACGTCTTTGGGGAAGGGGGGAGAGGCAGAAAAGGGATGTAGTAAAAGTTACATTTGGCAGTTGTTCCTATAACATATATTACTCCCACCCCCCTCCTCTACCCCCAAGACCTATCTGGCCAGTTGTAAACCACTGCCACTGTTGCTATTCGGACACCCTGTATAAAATTTTCTCTCTTGAAGCTGAAATTTCCTTAATTCAAAATTAAATATATATTATTATTTATAAAATATTTGTCTTTTCTTTATATGAACTACTAAGCGCCATTGCGTATGATGAAGATAAATGAGGAAGTTGTTTAAGATAAATAGAAAATTTACGTTTATTTTAGCTATTCCTTTAGTTTTAAATGACATTGATCTAATCCATGAAAGACAAAGTACAATAAGTTTTTCCATGACAGAATTCAGTATAAAATATTGGGAAATATCAGGATAATATTTTACATTTGTTATAAAAATTGCACCGTTATTAATAAATTGACATTTACATATATACATTAAATATTTTTTAAGCATATACACTATATACATGTTAAAATCAGAGGCATATACACATTTAGGATGGGCGTAGTGTAGTAGAGGTGGAAAGAGCCTAGTGTTAATTGTACCCACATTTCTGCAGTTAATAAATAAGAATTTCTCTTTTCGGTAAAAAAATAACGTTAAATAACTTCAACTTAAAAATGTGCACGTAAATAAATAATGATTTCAAATGAATCATAAAAAAATCTATGATATTTGGTATTAGTTCGCAAAAAAAAAGGTAGTTGCCATTTTGCGGGCCTCTTAAAATTAATTTAAGCTAACATTTTACAAATATCTGAAGCTTTGTCGTCATTTTAAAGCATTATACACCTTTACAATAACACATTACATATGCTACAATTGATGGATCTATGCAAATTAATATCTGATTTATTTCAAGTTTTATTTCATATAAGAATTTTCGTCAAGGTTTATACGTTGTTAACTTGCCTTAACTACTTGTTAACTTATATACTTGTAGAATATTGAGATACTTGGAATAGTTACGTAATTTAGAAAAAAAATAAAGCTAGATTCAGAAGAAATACGTGTATACCGGTAATTCCATTCTAATTAGACGGATCATTTCATTAACCATGTCCTGAACACTCGATATTTTTATTTACTTAAACTCAACTACTTTCTTTAGGAACACTTGGTTGAGAGTAGCAGGGAGTGAGTGCCTGGTAGTCGGATCGGAAGTTGGGCAAACTCTGTTATGTTAGTTGGTACCATCAGAAAATACATCATTTCATGAGTACGATATTTTGCCATGAGATATTTGTTGATGAATATACCACATACTTCATTGTTATTTTAATAATTTAGATATCATAGAATTGAAGACACATGAGCATAGAAAAAGGGACATTTATTTTGAAGCGAATACAAAGAGAATATGAATTAAAATATTCTGAAAGTTTCTTTGTTTATTTCTTATTAGCGTTCTCATCACCAGGTAAGTAGACAGCATGCCGGAGGCGCCAAGATCACTGAAGAGGAGATTCTTGGTGCACTCCACCCATTCCGCAAGAAAGCCCCAGGCCATTTGGGGCTTACGAAGTTAAACTTCAAAAAGGCACCAGCCAACGTCATTGAAGGGATGAGACGAATATATAACGCATGCCTGAATACGGGGTACTTTCGAGATGCCTACAAAACCGCAAAGATGATTTTGACCAGGCACGGAAAGGACCCAACGTTGACAGAGTGCTACCGCCCAATTTCACTTATGGAATTTGGCGGGAAACGGGACAGGATATCATGTGGATATTGTTTGTCGGGATTTATCAAAGGCGTTTGATAAGGTGTGGCAGCGGGGTATGCAGTATAAGATCTTTCGGCTGGGTATAAGTGAAAACTTAGAAAGAACTCTCTGTAAAAACGCCATGGAAAGAGCAGTGTATGTCAGTTTAGGGTGCAAGGATGGACCAAAGTTTCCGCTCACTGTGGGCGACCCGCAGGGGGGGTGTCTATCCCCACCATTTACTTGGTATACACCGCGGTGTCCCAGCGCCTGTGTACCCATCTTCCCTCAATATTCAATACGCCGATGATTTCGGCCAGATAATCATATCTCAATGGAGGAATGCGCGTGACAAGCTCGCATGACAGCGGTAGAAATTGAAAATCTCATCATCTACCAGGCTCAGAGTAAAATTAGAACCAACCAGGAGAAATTCAAGGTGATCCCCATTGGACGCACCAGGAAGCAGATATGAGAGTGGGGGATACTCGCTACCTCTACACCAATAAGTGCAATGTACTCGGTATGCAAATTACTTCTACCGGGTACAAGAAGCACGTGAAAGTAACAAAAAAAAGATATACAATGCCCTAGTCAGATCTACGTTGCTTTACCCCACCACCACCCTCTCTTGTGTCTCAGAGACACAAAAGAGGCGACTACAAGTAGTGCAAAATAAAAGCATGTACCTAATCACAGGTACATGCAGGCGAGATAGAAGACGCCAAGAAGACCTGAACAGAGAGGTGAAGATAACTCCCATTAACAAAATCATCAAAAAACGGACCCGGAAGATGCAGGATCTGGTTATTCGAGAATTGAGTGAAGAAATTACTCATTATTAAAACCAGAACAGAAGGCCGAAAGTCGCGCCAGATTCCCAAGTTCCGCTTACCGAGTGCCTGGCAGGGACGAATTGCCGTTCTACGCATGATGAGATTGTATAATCTAAGAAACAACCGAATTATAAAGAAAAACTCACCCAACTATGACTACATTCACCAATTAAGACAAAAGAAAAATTAAGAAGGAAGAAAATCACTAAAAACGACGAGGAAACTCAACTTGACCATGAACAAAACAATAAAACTACTACACACACACATACAAAGAATACAAAACATTAAGCACGAATTTAAAGGTTTGAAAAAACATAAAACAAACAAGCAATGCACATCACACAACAAAGCTACACTAAAGTTAGTAAGACAATTGGCTTGAACGCCATAATAAAAAAAATCTACAAAAACATTAAAGAATTCACACTACAAAGATATAATAAAAAGTGTGGGCCTGATCACCGAGCACTTGCATCTCTTTGCACCCTACCACGCTTTTTTCTTTCTCCTCTACTTGTGTAATTTCTCTGTCTATCAACACACCCTATCGTACTTCCCTACACCCACCTACACATTTAAGTTAATTAAATTGAATTTCTTTCACTTTCTGCCATATCCTCACTCCACTAATTACATTCGAAAATGAGGCAAGAACATTTCAAAACGCTCCGAATATGATCGAAAGCTTAGCAATTTAGTTTGGTTTTTACCAATCACATTTATTTATAAGAGAGATAAATACTGGACAAGTAATCCTCCATATACAAGAGTGAATCAAAAAGAAAAAAGATAGTTAGAAGAAGAGAAAGTTGCCAAAGAAAATTAATTAAGGCAAAATACCCAATGCTCTTCCAAAAAATTTGCATTCAAGAAAGACTGCAACTCAACTAAACTAATATATATATATATATATATATATTCACCTAGATTTCTTCTACAAAGCTTGAGTCTTATATTCAGTTAGAAGGACAAAACGAAGAAGGCGGGTCCTATCTTCAATTCAAACGTTTCGTGTTATTAATTCCAAAACCCATCTTCAGGAGTTAGAAACAAATTCTAAATCTGTAATCCAAGCCTAAAAACATACATCACAGCACAAGTTCAAAGTTAAAAAAAAAGATCATAGAAAATCACAAAGACAACGTTAAAAATATAAAATGAACGTTACGTTAATGAACAAACAAAATATTCAGGTATGGACTAGCAGAAAAATATTTGTCAAGAGGTACTATCAATTAAGGACAAACAAAGTAAACGTACTTTTGCAAAGTTAAACAATTGAAATGGAAAAATAGAGAATTGGATACAAACAAAAGGTAAAACTAAAATATAGACACTGATACATTACTCTACATTATTTTAATGACAATGACGAGTGAAAACAGGAACGAATTAAAAGAATGAATACGTGTCCTCATTTAAATTTGAAGACACGTCATCCTTTCCTCCGTTTATAAATTTACAACCAACCAAGCTGTATTCATTCTTTGAATTCCTTCCTGTTTTCACTTGTCATTGTGATCTAACAATGTAAGTTAATGTTTCAGTGTCTATATTTTAGTTTTACCTTTTGTTTTTATGCAATTCTCTATTTTTTTCATTTGAATTTTTTAATTGTTTCTAGCTCCTGAAGATGGGTTTTGTAATAAACCGAAACGTTGGAATTAAAGAATTAAATTATTCACTTTCCGAGGTATCTGTCGACCATATTAGTCATCTTCTGTGGCTATACTGATAAACATAATAAAATCAACCTAATCAATACAATATTCACTTAAACATTATACCTTTTTAGAGGAGCAACATTCAATCTAAAATATAATGTTAAAATAGAAAATTGAAAAAATTTTAAATTTCGTAATTAAAATAAGTAATCAAAACTTATTTTAGCATAAAGCAGAAAAATATTAAAATCAAAGGCAAAAGTGGAAGCAATAGAATGATGCTTTCGTTGTCAGGGTAGAGAGTTGAATGTTGATCGCAGGTTTTTCTTAGTAAATTAATACTACTTCAGCCATTCTCAGACAGGTAAGGTGGGGATCGCGATAAATAATTTCAGCATTGTCATTTAAAGTGGCTCTGGTCAGAGGCAGAGAGTGTTCTTCTATTGAGTGACATTGTATTGCGCCACTTTCAAAAATCTGCTGATAGTAATTTAGAGAGAATAGTAGAGGTTACGCCTATATACCGAAAGTGCGCTGCTTGCAGTCACCGACAGGAGAGGAAAATTTGAAAACGACGTTGACCTCTTATAATTTGTTTTTTTCCTGTTCAGGGAGCAAGTGTTCCTTGTTTTGTAATATACAAGGATGAGGTTTATTTGGTTGTGGGATCAGTAGTTGAGATGTTGCGTCGGACAATAATCTTGAGGATTTTTTCATCTTCTTTATAACTTCAATTCATTGTAGCTTAATAGTATAAGTCTATATTATATAAAACTTTACTGGTAGAGATTTTCATTCATAAAATTGCCCATCTCATTTTGAATCACTGCGTCAATTTCTGGTTGGGTGTAACAGTTGTTGACGAGAAGATGGGGGACATAGTTGAGCTCAGCGTTTGTCGTTCGTTGCCCACTCGTTGAAATGAATGAAGGCCCGATTTACATAGGACCGGATTACACACTTTTTGTACCGGAAAGGGCAATAGGAAAGAAAATTAAAGCAGGATCCTAAGTTTGTTAACTTAACTTAGACTTGAGTTTTGAAGCAGTGAGGTGATGACTGTACGAGGACGTCCTAAAACGGGAGAGTAGAATTAAATTCTTCCTTATATGTAATTTTACAGAGTTTTTAATTTTGCGGTTTTTTCGGGGCTTGATAGATTAATATAAATATCATTAATAAATCTCGCCCATATACGAGGGAGGTGGGCAGGGAAGGGTTTTAATACATTTTCTTTAATCGTGCCCATGAAAAAATTAGAAAAAAGCGGACCAAGAAGAGATCCCATTTCGACACAATAAATTTGAAAATACATTTTGCCGTGAGGACCATAAAATGGCGCTTCCTTTGTACTTTTTTTGCAGAAGAACACGTAACATATCTTTTGGAATACTTAAGGATTCGTAATCTGTTGAATGGTAAACACGTTGAAAAATTAGGTTGATTGTTTCTTCAACTGGTACATTTGTGTATAGGGACTCAGCATCAAGAGAGGCTATACAATTCTTGTATAAAATATGGCCTCCTTCCAAAGTATATATATGTATAAATATATGAATAAAATTGTAGTTTTAGAGTGTACATAAAACCATCAGTGAAATCCTTATTTATTGAACACAAGCATTTGAATTACCTAATCCATCTTCAGGCTAAAGGGATCATGCATGCATTTTGATTAACAAATTCACTAGAAAACTACGAATTAAACGGTCATAATCTAAATACAGTTAAGTTGTACAAAACTCTAGGTTATATTAATTTTAATCGTAAAAAATGCAAAACAATAGGATGCAAAAACCTTACAACCAATGTGTTACATTGCAAGTATTTTGATTTAAATCATAATATAATTCATACATCATAAAAAGACACCCCATCATATACATTTCAATTTTGGTATCAGAATCTTGAAAAAGAAATTTTATCATAGAAAACATTCAATGTAACGTGACTAAATTAATCTACAAACAACGAAACAAATCTATTTTAATCTTACCGAGGGAACTTAAGTTCATTTGCCTCGAAAATTCTCGTTTCCGCGGTAAGCTCATTAGAGCCTTTAAAATAATGAAAATCTTTCTCTTATATAAATTATGTTTTACTACATATTTGTATTAAGTAATAGAGGGTCAATATAAAGGAATGGCTTCAATCTTATTAAATTTTTATCAATATTTTATAAATTTATTTCGTACCTAATTACTCAAATTTGGAATTATTTACATTTGCATGTCGTTTAAGACACTGTAATAAATATGTTTATGAAAAGATAACTTTTGCTTTAGCATAAAATATTGCCTTTAAAGATTAATATTTCTAATAACTGATTTTTAAAATATGTACCATTTGTTCGTCCACTCAGATAAATAAATGACACTAAGGCAATTTGTTACTCCCTCGAGTCCATACAGAATACAAAGAATCTTTAGTAACGATTTTTACAACTTAGCAGAAATAAAATAAGAAATTCGCAAATGCTCTTACCAGCGAATCTAGAATTAATTCCAAGAGAAAACCATATAGTGCTGACCCAACATGGGAGCGATAAGAAAAAATAGAGCAACACTACATGTAAGACATAATGCATTATTTCCACAAATTCTAGATACATATCAAGAGAATGAATAAACATATCCAAAATTTAGAATAAAGTGCTGAATGTGCAATAACAAAGCTATTTACATTTTAAAATCTCCTTTTTCTCCCACCAAAAAGGGCGCCACAGGCGAACTTAAAACATCATATCTTATGGGGGAGCAATGAGCAAACAAGTGCCTAAAACAAATCAAAATGAAGATAACAATAATAAAAAGAGCTAACAACAAACAAAACAATGAATAAAAATATACAGGACAAAATTATGTAGTGGGGAAAGGCCAAACTACCTGAGGGGCGCTAGTGTGCAGCCAATAATTTATATATATACCAAGCAATGGCTTCGCAACTCCGACCGACGGGGGAGCTTGCGCTTCCCTACAAAGATTAAAATTGAAAATCTAGAAAAAAGCAGTGATGGTTAAGTTTTTATAAATTTTATGAATTTCGCCAATTATAATAATTTTAAAAAGAAGTCTAAACTAAATTTCCCCCCTTTCAAATTATCACGTTGCTAAAATATAGAGTTATAGAATAGAAGATATATAAAAAATAATTTTGGGAACTTCACCATTTGTAATTCTTTGGGTTTTAAAAAATTAAAAAATTTCGATACTTATATTTATTTCTGAACTTTAGCATTTTGGTATTTGATATTATAAAAGAATTATTAAAATTAACATAAGTCCTAAGCAAACTAAAATGAAATTATTTTTCAAATACTCAAAAAAAGCCCCTTCTAAATTATAGAGTTAGTAATGATGATGATGATACCAAATAGTGAAGGATAGTCTTTTCGAAAACAATTCAACCACACCCCAGTCAGGTGTGTAGGAGCACTTGCCAAAGGCTCTGGACTGGTGGTAGTGACCCCACCTGTCACGGTACTGGTCCAGGTATATTTCTTAAAACTCCCGCAGACTAGGATATTCAAACAATCAGTGTCAGTGCCTGTTTAACTACATAGTCATGAGCTAAATATTTAACTTAGCGCTGCACTTGATACATCTGCTTCCGGAAGTGTGTCGAATTTGGAGGGGATCAAAAATATGACTTGATACTGTCAAAGCATTTGAGGATAACTGCAAGTGAAGGATAATTGGCGTTAATGCATGCAACATCAGTTCATTTCTTTAAAAACTCAAATTAATATTTTCATATGTCATATTGTTATAGGACTGTATTCTGTTTATCATTCAGGACAAAGATTATTATAGATTGCAAGCCTCACAAAGAGCTATGAATCGGCATATGCAAATAAACACCTTTGAAATTAAACAAGCCACCTAATATTGCTACGTTGACGACACTTTCACTTATATACCAAGGTTCAACGGTGTCCAACGGCTAATGCAGGAATTCCAGAATAAAACTTACTCAAACTTCCGGTAGATAAACTGAAAAAATAACACTCTCCTTAATCAACGCAACATTAACACTCTGCAGTCAATAAGCATATGTAGGGCGGAACTGGCATAGAATTTAAACTTTTTGTTAATAAGCGAAAACACCGAATTAGGTCGAATGCAGTTTTAAGCGATATCTGAACTAATTCTTGCAAATACAGGGGGATAAGGCCCAAAGCATCTTGAAACTCAAACTCGTTTACCAAGCCTTTATGAATTCCATTTATAAGGAGGAGGAAATGGCTCTTAAGTACAGAATTCATTGTAACTTTACAGCGGTTGACACGGAAACAAACTTGATTCTTATCTTATACTCCAACAAACAACGTTCCTAGAATTTGGTCATGGAAAGGAATTGTCCGCTTTCCACAGGAGAGTTCCAAGGAATTTAATGCAATGTACTATCACATTGCAATATCAGTGACTGTTAATACCGCTATACTATGCATAGGGAGATAACTACAAACACCACCTTAGGGACCTTACAGCTTACTTACACAACGGTGCAATCAAATACCACACCATAAACAACCACTGTACCAACACTTTGCTGGAGACATTCTTAACGCCAATGCCAACAACATTTACCGCAAACATAAATTTTATACTTGAGAATAATCAAAGTTCTCGTAAGCAGCGTAACTAAAACAGAAATAAAATTCAGTTTAACCAAGAAACAGTCCTTCTCTGAATATAACTTAGTAATTTCTTAATATCTCTTTATTCTTGTTAGCTGTATAATTATTAGAACTGATTTTTCTTGTGTCTAGGCAAATGATAGCATCGCTCAAAAACGTCTATAAGAAATAAACAAGGAAACTTTCGGAATATTTTAATTAATTTTCTCTTTGTATTTGCTTCCAAATTAATGTTGCTTTCTCTCTGATCATGTGTCTTCAATTTTCTAATATCTAAAATATTTAAAATAACAATGAAGCATGCGGTATTACAGTTTTGAAGTCCCAGTTTTCCCTATGAGTATATTCGTTATATCATTAATTCTGTGTATCTCATTTAAAAACATTTTCAAGTATAACTATAATAATCATATAAAATATTCCATTTACTCTTAAGTATTGTAGTCTGCAAAGATATCCATCTAATAAAGATTGGGAACTATCCTGCACATCCGTGGGAGTTTGATCATTGCCAATAGATTTTGTCCTTCCAAATTCACCCTAATTCCTTTTTTCGAGTTAGGTCTCAGTGGGCCGCAAATAATAAGCCCGCTTTTTATATTTCCACTTAATAAAGTGTGGGAGAGACTATGGTTGGCTTACTGGAAAACCAATTTTATATTTATTGTTTTGAGTTCCATTTAGGGAATGGAAACGATACAAAAATAAGTTGTGCAAAAACAAGTTGTGCAAATGCAAGTTTACCAAATGAAACAATAATATGTTAATTTTCTTTTCTTTTTGAATTACGTTTTTAATTAAAATTAGTTTTTATTATTTATCATGGGCAGAGGAAGAAATTTGAATGAAAGATTCAAGATAAGGTTGGTCTGTACACTGGACAAGGAGCGCTTTTTGCAAGATAAAGATAAGGTTTATATGATAACATTTGTTTGATGTGCTGCAACTTTTAAATTAGATGATTAAAGGCTAACTTGATCAGACGAACTCATAAAGTAAACAAATCGGGAACTATTTAAATAGACATCCTACATATGTCATCATACTTAGGAGAGGAAATGATGTGAAATAGTTCAAGGAGATTTCATATGCACCTTATTTGCAGATTTCTCTATGCCATAACTTTATTTCTCATGCATTTATTTATTTACATCTCATATTTAGCAAATATGTAGAGCTGTATGAGAATTTAGGTTTTAGTAACAGTCTATGGTCTTCTCTAATAATCAAATTGAATAAGAGAATATAGAATAATCGTTTAAATACCGGAGATTGTCTTCATGCACAGTTTATGCAAAGTGAATATACTCATGTATAATCTTAACTTTTGGAAAAAATAAAGTTCCTTTCTTAGACCTCGTCTTAGCAGTATGTAGATTTTCACCGAAAAAGTATGGATAATTGACCAGATTGTGACGAAATTTAGCAGTTACACTATACATTTCCCTAGTTTCCATTCTTTCTGCTTTCCACAAATTTTACTCCCAAAAATTAGATGTGTTGTGAGGTAAAGTGTGAGCCACTATTTTTTGTGTAAAGTGTTGACCAAAAAAACATATACTATACTTGACTGTGTGCAGTATTTCTGTTTTCACCTTCATTTTAAAAAATTAACCTCTACGTAATTTATTTTCATGCAGAGTTTATTTTAGCTGTTATTCCTTAAAAGTTTCATTAATGGTTGAGCTCTGTCTTTGTTAAAATGGCAGAGAGCATAAAATACACGAAAGAGGATAAATAATTTCTCTTTTGGAAAATAGGATGAAAAATTACTCCCAAATTGGAAGAAAATAAAACGTCATTGGCCATAAAGCTAAAGATTAGAGTATGAGACAGAATCGCAAAGGCCACCTCGCAAATTATGAAGAAGGAGGAGCACAACTGGTGAACGAGATGAAGCTATAGTTGAAATTTCACGACAAAAAACAAAGATTACGGCAATTTTCCTTGGAGTAGAGTTAAATCTTTAAACTAGCCTAGTTATTATCAGAAGTAAAATTAAAGACGAAAGAAGGAGACTTATAAATCTGCATTGAATTCAAAACTTCGTGGATTCGTCCAATTTTATCAAAATAATTGAGTTAAATTTTGGAGGAAGTAAGTCTGTGGGACCTAGTCCCCTGGCTTAGATAATTCACTCACTAACATTTAACAAAAGACTTTGCACAGTGTCCAAGTTGGAGAGTTCCCGTAATTGCTTATAGGATTATATACAAGGAGTGGTCTTTTAACTATTTGTTAATCCTAATTTACTTAATAGAGAAAATAAATGTAAAAATGCTCATCTCTTAGTGTGTTTTCATTTCCTTATTAAGATATAATACTGCCCAAGATTATTTTTCTACGTATGGCAAGGGGCACAGAATCTTAACTATTTAAAATCGTTTCGTTGGGTCTTTATATGTATGCTCCACAATTAATTTGTTTCAGATATGTAATGTAAATGTACAAGGTGGTAAAGTATACCTTCCAAATGGTGCTTATTGAATATGTAAAGATATAGTTGTTAAATTCATAAACAAATTTGTTGCTTATACCATTTTGCCCTTCTTTATGTATTAAATATAAATAATTTAGTCTTAATTAGGTTTGGCCAGTTTTAATGTTATTTTTCAATTTGAATGTGGCAAAAAATTTACGCTAGTGGCGTAATTATTTGTGTGCCTATTTACCCGAATTGTGTTATTGTACAGGACAAAATCTTATTTCGACGTATTTTTACTTATTAAGAGAAACTTCTTAAACGTATGACTAATGAAATATAATTAAAACAAACTTGAACTATGTTGTCAGTAAATTGCATTTAAGTTGATATGTTTCACTAAAATTTCCTCGTTTTACCAATTTTACAGAACTTCGCAGAGGATTTAGATAAGACCAATACTGGAAAACCCACTCTCGAACCAAACACAACATTCCCACCCTGTAAGAACTTCCCCATTGAAATTTACACCCGTGGCCAAAATTATCTAGCAGCCCTCATAGATTTATAAATTTAACATATTTAAATAAACTTTTTAGATTTCCTATTATTATTATTAATAAATATGTATTATGATAATATGTATTTTGATAATAAGTTAGAATATTTTGTCAGTATTTTTGAATTTCTTAGCGTTTTACTAAGTTGAATTGTAATTAATAAAATTGTATCTTATCTAAACTCAAATTTGACGAATATTTCTTATTGCTCAGCTTAAATTTCTAAGTATTGTGTATTTAATATCGTCCTATCTAAGTAATAAGGCTCCAAGTTAAAAAATTAGAGAATCACCGAGACCACACATCCAACTTCTCCATACACAAGGATTTTTACATGTATAGGATCTTTCAATAAGGTCGATCGATTTTTAAATGTAAATAAAACAAGTTTTTTGTGATATATGCACTTAATATATTTTAAATTTGAAAGTATATTTAATGGCATTAAGTGTGGAGTATGAGTTCATTCAAATGTCCCCCAGGGCTTCGCTTGGTGGCACGTATTTTAGAGGCCCAATGTTCAATGACTTGGTCGCATAAATCTGGCTGAATTTGCTGGATGATGTTTTCCCTATGTTGACTTAAAGACATCAACTGTTTGCAGATTATTCGCATAGACCTGCGATTTAAGGTAGCCCCACCCAAAAGTAGTCTTATGACGTTAAATCGCATGATCTTTGTAGCCAGTTGACGTCGCCACCGCGCGAGATGACTGTGCTCTGAAATTGTGGGGTGCAAAATCTCTATCGTGGCGTGCGCAATGCAGCACGTAGTGCCGTCCTGTTGGAACCACATGTCGTCAGTATCCATATCAGGTATATACTCCAGTTGAGGCCACAAGAAGTTGCTTATCATGGATTAGTAGGTCTCGCCGTTGACGGTTATGGCAATCCCATCTTCGTTTTAGAAAAAATACGGACCGATGATTCCGTTAAACGAAAATTCGCACTAAGCAATGCCTTTGTTGGGATGCAATTTGTGTTGGTGTATCTCATATGGATTGTTTTCGTCTCACCCCTGACAATTTTGCTTGTTCACAAATCTATTCATCAAAAAATTGGCCTCATCCCTGAAGCTGATTTTTTGGGTGAAATTTGGGGCAACGTCAAACTGCTCGGAGCACTGATTTTGATATTAACATTTGATGATGTGCACACGCTGTTTAACGCTATAACCTTTCATCGTGGCTTGCCAAGTACTATTAAACTGTTCACAGTGAGGTTGCCAGATGTCGCTTAAAGAATCTGGCGACTATCGCCTGACAAAGCACGATCGTGCTTGTTGAAAGACCCTTTAGAAATTGCTCAAAAATTAAAATGTTCGAGATTTTCTGTCCACTCACTATACTTAAAACGATATTTAAATACCAAGAGCTTCTTTGTATTGAGGAAAAGTATTGGAAGAATCATTTTACAACACAGAGATGATGGATCTACACATTATGGCTTCAATACAGTTGTAGAAAAATATTATCTGAACATGGCAAGCACTTCATTGTAGC
Organism: Ceratothoa steindachneri; assembly: GCA_963969495.1. NCBI lineage: Eukaryota > Metazoa > Arthropoda > Malacostraca > Isopoda > Cymothoidae > Ceratothoa > Ceratothoa steindachneri. Next base: position 52,411,442 of record OZ018331.1, read on the forward strand.
TTCAAGTTGAAAGCAATCACCGAAAATATTTAGAAGGATCTTTAAATAGCCAGATCTAAAAGGATGTAAGTCAACAAAAAAACTTTTGTATTTAAGGTCAAGAGAAAATAACGTCTTCATTCGGACAAAGATCACTGCAATTAGACACATAATCCATGATTCACATAAAGTTATTTTTCTGATGAAAGTAATTATCCAGGACTTAATAAAGATAAATTTTAAGCATTTCTGGGTTTCCTTTCCATGAAAAAGAGTTCGAGAGGCATCTCATCCTACTTGCCTGGTATCACCTTCGAAGTAAATAAGTATTTCTTTCATGATATTGAGTAGCATCTTTTCATCCGGACTTGGTGAGGTGCATTTGGGCCAGGGAAGAATCGATTGCAAAAGTTATACCGTCATGTTGTCACAGGTTTTAGTGACATCTATCCAGAAAAGACATCCTGAAACACCAAGAGTCGAAATAGGATTTCAGAAGATCATTGTCCAATTCCATTCATTCAACCACACCAAGAATTGTTTATAGAAATGGGGATCACCCATATCAGAGCTTAGAGTTAAATCTAAAGGAACATTTGTGGGTAGTGCGTGAATAAGAAATAACAAGTAACAATAGCAAAAAATAATTAAAAACTGTATGAAAAATTAAAAGCGTAAGAAATTTGTGAAACTGTTGAAATCCATGCCACAAATATCCGTCATTTAGATTTTATCAGCAGCCACAAATATTCCACGACCTCTAATATTAACTGCAACGAGGGTGGTTATAATTTATACACCTAATACTTAAGGTGCTAAACAGAGAATTTAAAATATGCATTATAAGAATTCATCATAATATATGTTCATATATATATTTATGTTTATTACACATCTTCCATTATTAAATATTGTCATTGTATTCATATAAGCTTCCTTATACCCTTTTGAAAGTTACAGTGAAAATGTTTCCTTATAACACATGATATTTTGTGAAGAATATGATATTCCATTTCAGCACGATCTGGTAAGAAGATAATAATGGCGAAACTAATTAACTTAAGAGCACAGGAAAAAAGTCTGATACGCTTTAAATATTAGGATTAGTAAATATTTTTTTTTTATTTCTGCAAAGCCCTGCAAAGTTTTCACAGTCTGTAAAAGTTCTATCTAATAGTATTTTAATGGTTTCTTCTACTGCAGTGCTAGGGAACAGAGCTTTAATAGCAAAGTTGACTAAAAACGTTTCTACCTTGAAATGTTGATTTATAAGTTCTTTTTGGACGTCTTATGAATATGAAGTAGAAAAGCAATTAGTAGAAAAAGGCGAGAGCTAAGAGAGAAGTAATTTGTCTAGATAAGTACGGTGTGCAGGATTCCTGGTGTGTAGACACGCACTGGTAGGCGCCAGGATATGTCCACAGACCGGTAGGCCTGCACACTCCTTTGTACGAGGGCAAGTTAAAGCTATATTATCGCTAAAATGTACTAGCCTTTCTCTACTAATCAATTTTCTATTTCAAATTGGTTATCTATTGAGGCAAATTACACTCTGTTGAGAATGGTAAATGACTATGCGTTATGTTCCACCGGAAGAGCAACAATCAATCCTATTGCAACTGTTGATAAAAGATCCAAGTAGTAAGCTTAAAAACTTTGTTTTTGATATGATATCGCATCTCCTTCAGAGGGAGTGGAATTAAAGCGTTTGCTCTCTTGTAGTCTACTTCCTTAGTTGTGGCCAACCTATTTTTCTCCGTCCTTTATTCTGTTTGCACAAAATTATCAAATCGAGACAAAGAACTAGCAAAAATGAATGTGCACTCTCATCAAATACCGGCGTTACTTTTCATTTACATCTGATTAGATTTGGATTAGAATAGCCTTACTGAATTCTATGCCCAATAAGTTTCCCTGACCACAATTAATACTAACTTGCCCCAATTCAAATCATTTAACAATACCAGTCTTTTATTAATATTAATTTAATAAAATCGTTTGATACTTTAAGCTATATAGATCCTTTTCCTGCTACACGGATAGAAGGAAATAGGAGTAGTAATTCATTCCCTCCGTTTACCAGATCGAATGAGTGGAAGAGAGAAAAAGTAACAAACAAAAAGACGGAAAAGGGAGCGAAAATATGAATGTGGTTTGCTCTACACAAAGTATGATTTCAAACTATTACTTGCTTTTTGTTGCATATTGCTTGATAATTTAATACTTTCTCTCTCAAAAAGTAGGTCAAATTTTCAGAACTGCAAATTAATCAACGAAAACAAGTCAGAGTTCCAGAATTTTCGGCGCTCCCTTTGCCAAACTTTAGTTTTTAATTAACTCAAACACATGTTGAAGTTGGAGTCCAAACAAAGAAAAATATTCTTTATACGGATTAGTGTTTGTGTTGGATTTGTGTTGCTTTATAAGGCTTTGGGGGCCTTTAGCTGTTAGAGTAATCATTATTGGAATAATTTATAACTGAACTATCAAATTTTCTACAACTCATTCTTTTAATGTAAGAAAAAAAAATGTGTTTTAGAGATTTTGGCCTAGTAACGACACATTGCAGTTGTAGAACATCATAGAGAAAACGTCAAAATAGTAGTAAGATCCATAATAAGCTGGACGCACGTTTTGAAATTAATTTCGAATTTTTAGATAAAGTAAAAAGTAGGAGAGAGTATCTTTGATGCGTTTATAATAACAGAACAGAAAAGCCAACAAAATAGCGTTGTTAACTAATATTTGGCTAAATTAATTGTTCTAAGGATTTACTAATATTTAGTATGATATACTATAAATATCACTTTTAAGGTAAACATAAAAAATATATTTTTTCTACAAATAAATGGAATTAAATTTTTTTATAAAATGAAATATATTGAGTATTATCGTGGGTTAGCCGAGATTATAGTTTTTATTTATTATTATGATTAATAAAGTGGGTCGTAAGTTCTTACTTCCAGTGATCTCTTCAGAATAGATCTCTAAGAGCGCTTTTCTTATTTTTATTCTATTGAATGAATATAAAGGGGAGTTCTCTCTTTAATATACTAAATACTGCCAACGCAACTCGTTCAAAGATAATTTAAATACTACAACCAAAATAGACCTTTACTTACATTAATCAACTCAAACAAAAATTAATATATACACGCACAAAATACAATTCAAAAATGGTTCTTAAGTCATGTTACCGACATTCGGTTTCTGGTTGCTTTAAGGAAGAACAATTTACTTTAAAAAAATTTGTCTTTGAGATATAAAAATAATCAACATTAAACAGATGGAGACATAAAAATAGAATTGATTACTCACATGAGGTAGTCGGGTTTACCCAGAGAATCCAAAGGAAATACTTTTATTCGAATCTTGTCAAGAGAGGCGTCGTGAGTGTAGTTTATTTGCTTCTCAATAGAGGACGTTACTTAGAACAATGGGTGGACGGGTGACGTCACGCGGAATTTCGAGTCAGTGGAGAACAAGGAATCATAACAAAACGGCGATTGAAGAGGCGATTCGTCGAGCGTTCTCTCCGACTAAGCTTGAAGATGGCTGTATGATTTTCTACCGATTTGGATTCGCTTGTCGAGCTTCTCTTTTGGGTGAGAAATCTATCTAGTTTGGGGTGTGAAACTTAGATATGATAAGCTCACTTGACGATCTTTGGTAATCGAACGGTGGCGACGGTACTTGGAGGTAAGATAACTTGATGATCTTTGGTAATCAAACTGTGCCGATTATACTTGGTGCAATCTGGTATTGCTTAATAAAATGAAAGTCCTTCTTAACTTGCTGCAGGAATTCTATCCCGGCATGTTCTTATTGATGTTGTGACGAAACGAAAAATCCTCTATTTTTCTCCTGACGAACCGTTTTATACTCGACTTACTCCCGCGGGGTAATGGATAATGTGAGGGGAAAGAAATAGCAAGGTGAGACCCAAGGGTGCCCTGGCTTTTGGGCATCTGTTATTTCTCTTCCTACCCATTTTGAACTTAGGGAAACCTGATCTCATGTTGAATCGACAGAAGTGGGTATCAATTCAGCCGTGCTTGCCGTCGTGACGCTCTGGGAGAGCGTAAAACGAGATCGAAAGTATAAATTTTTAACCTGTTTGTTTATAAATACTCCCTCGGAGGGTAGGCCTTTTGAGCAGAGGTAAGGAATAACTGTCTCCTAAATTTAGCATTTTTATCGTACTTGTATGTTCCCGGAGACTGGGCAGAGTGGCTTGGAGAAACTCACGTGCGTTTGTATTTCCTTCATTGTTTTTCTTCGCCATGAGAACGACATCGATATATATATAAATATATATACTCGCAATTTCTTAAGTGCCTTGGTTAACTCGTATATCTCTACAAGTATAATTAGAATTTATTTGTTTAATGACAAACCAAACCAAACTGCATTTCTGAGATAATCATTGAGTCTTGATTCGTAAGTTTATTCCAAAAAGGGATTGCAATTTAGACAAATGATATTCCTAAAGTAGTGGTTGAAGTAAAAATTTAGTAGATCAATCCAAAATATATTAAGGTAATTTTTTGTTTTTCACGAAGAACATGAACTAATTTATGGCATTGTAGAAGAATAAGCCAAAAAGGTTTTTCATATTCAAATACATCATACTTTGAATTCTTTTTACTCTAAATCTATCATACTCTCATAGTGTATTAAATTAACAATGTACGAAAGTCCTAAGCCAATACCGCCATTTATGCATTCCGTAAACCGTCCTTTGGAAAATCCTGTACCTGTTGACACCTTCCTCTTGTGCTCTTTAGTATTATCAATAACTGATTTACGCCACCATTCATAATAATGGAAATAACCTTTAAACAAGCAATAGCTACAGACTTTCGTGCTTTTTTTAAGTGTTTTTTACCCCTTCAAAATTAACTAAATGCTATTACCATTTTAAATTCTATTTTCTACTTTGTAAATATAATGAATCCCATTTTTTTTCCTCGAATTGACACCTGATATACATTCACATTTCGATTTCCTCTTCCACTATCTCTCCTCGAATGCGATTGTCTGTAATTCCTTCTCATCGTAAGGTGATTTTGTCTGCCACTCCCTTCCCTCAAAGTGCTTATTTGGCAGGCCCTTTCCCCAGAAGGTGATTGTATTTTGTAATAAATTTCGACATGGAATATTTAGCTGTTTTTATTAAGTGCTTCGATTCCATGAAACATTTTAGCTATTATTGCTAGAGAAAGATATCGGAAAAGATACAACACATCATTATTATAAACTACTTTATTATGCGTTCCTCTTTCCATTAATTTTATATTTTTAATTATTGTCACATGACAAATTTACATTCCATTTTCTCTTCTTGTAACTACAGGAGGGTATACCCTTTTCTCAATTCATTAAAAAAAGCAAAAAAAAATATATCAAATTATAGATAAAAAGGCAATACCTACTTTGAATCTAATATATGTATACCGCATTTTTCACAACATTATTCCACCTCCCTTCAAATTAATTTCTTTTCTTTGCAAACTATTCATCAGTTTGGTAACTTCAGCATATGGTAGCCACTGGGAAGTCGACTGAAATCGAACACCATCCGAAGTCTAACACCTTATGTTGCTTAACTTCGCTAGAATCAGCAAGATAATTCCAATAAGCTAAGCCGTTAGTCACATGGATACATATATAAGTAAATAGGTACATATTTAATCTAGTGGCTTTCTTCGTCAAGACTCTGTTGGAAATCAAAACACGTCTTGTTTGATGAGAACATTTGCTATGTAAATATGCTCTTTTTAGCGAATCACGATTCATGTCTAAATTATTTCTTTGTAATTTAGCGATTTGAACTTAACGAGTTGAAGGCTGGAGAATTGAGAAGGCTAAATTTATTAATTGACCTGAACCGATTTGATTGGCAGTGAAAATAAATTAATTTAAAATCGTAACTGACTTAAGCTAAAGAATTCAATAGTAAAGACACGGTAGTTGCTTAACTTATATTCGGTGAACGATAAAGTAACTTGGTCGTTGGTATGGATTTATCGTCGATTTGCGTCCTTGCATTTTTTAATAAGATGAGATTATTTTATTGGAATGCGATCTAAAAATGAGGGTGGATGGATAATATTTATAGATATTGATTGCCAACATTTTTTAAACTATTATATTTTATCATATAAATAATCGAACGTTGAATTTTGTTTGGTAAGTTTGCATGATAATTTAACGGCGTATTTTTGAAAGACTGAGAGGCAACCCATTTTATTAATAAACCAGGCAATGGTTTCGCTAGTCCTCCCTACGGGGGGGGGGGCTTGCGATACCCTACTACGATTAAAATTTAAGATCCCCAAAAAGTAGCCATGGTTAGATTTTTATAAATTTTCTGAACTTCGCCAATTAAAATAATTTTAAATAGGAACCGTAAACTAAATTTCGCCCCCTTTCAAAATATCAAATAAGATCTTACTTAGATCTTATTTTATAATGTTCTCATTTTCCGTAGGTCCCAGAAGATAGGTAGCCATAAATTTCACTGGTGGAAATTCGTGCTTCAAACTTCTTATTTTGCCTGTAATTACGTTTAGTCCTTCCGCCATTTTACGTTATATATATTTATATGTTAAAATTTGGACGAATAAATATTAACGACTAAATAAATATAGCTAGAATGTGCTGCCGCCAAGAGGCTCATATATTGAGAGGTTGCTTTCACAATTCAAGTTTTAGCGAATTGTAACAAGGGCTAGATTGGGATCACGCAGCTTCACAGCGGTATTAAGTCTGAAGCTATAAATGCTTGGCAATGAATTTCTCAACTTGTTTTCATTGAAGCAACAGCTCCAGCATCCGGCCAGCGTTCGCTTAACAAAACCAGAACAATGGAAATGTACTGTCGCGAAAGGAAGAAAAAATAAACTATTCAGAGTAAAAGAAAGTACTTTCTTCTCAGTAATAAAAAATATCATATGAAATAAAGGAATATAAAACACTTTTTATGTAGGAAATAATTTTATGTAGTTAATAAAACCTCAGGGATGACATAATCGCCAAACAGGTGCTCGCATTTAGAATGTCTAGGTTTAGTAGTAGAGAATTATCCTTGATGAGATTTTTTAAATAACACTGAAAGAACATTTAAATCTAAAGAAATAAAATTTAATAAACTAGGAAAGAGATTTGTATAGAATAATGGCTTTCGATTGCATATTTACTTTATTTCTTGTATAGAAAGCTGAAAAGGACTGGAACTTCAATCATAAAAAGTGATTCATTTTTAAAGGTAACAAAGTTATATACCACACCTGGCCATGGAAAAAGTTTTGAAACATTAAAAATCTCTTATTGTATTTTCAGCTTAGTTCAACAGATTCTTAAAATAACTTTTAATATCTTTTAAGTAGACATTGCTGCGCTAATTTAGCATAAATTTAATAACAAATAATTATGCAGTCACCTCATATTTCTGTTCTGATAAGAGAGGTTGAACAAAAGAAATGGAAGTTTGGAGCTTTATTTCAATGATATTGTGGGTTTTTGATGTTGATATTGGATCTCTGAAAAGCGACTGAGAAAAAAACAACAGGATTTCAATGATAATATCTTAGCTTTTTGGTGAATTTCGAAATGACAGAAGGAAAATGCAAAAATCTTTTTTATGCTGCCAAAAGACAGCAAGAGAAACAAAAAGGGGAGGAATACAGACATATAGATAGTACTAATCTTCCTCTGAATGGATTGAGTCAAGAGTTAGCGAGAGAAAGAAAAAAACAGACAATTAAATGTCTTCGCAAGCGTCTATTTGGGATATGGTTTTATTATGTATTAAAAAATATTTCAATCTGCGAGGAAAATAACTGTACCCTGAGACAATTCAATAAATTCCCAATCCTTCGCAGTATTTGGTGGTGCGGTCTTTACTGAATATACATGTTTTTCGAATCCAGTCAAAGCGTTTTTATTCAGAAAGGCCACACGGACCATAATTTGTTTTTATTGATTACATTTAATTATTTTGGAATTGGACCTAAGATTACCGTAAAAGCTATCTCACAATATATTTGAGAAGAGCGAGTGGCCGTAGGGATTAAAAAACTGCTTCTACTCCTATTCTCTTTCCATTACTTAATAGAAGCAGATGGTAACTGTAGAATTAAGGAGTAATACATGCCAATGATTTTGCCACATTTCTTATTCTTATTCTTTACCATTTTCCGTAAAATCACTTAATTTAACTTAGAAGTTAATACTTATTTTAATTAATAGGTGCTTTAATGTGCATATTATATCCTTTACTCCTAATTTATATGGTTACATAAATTTAAATTTACACATAATTTATAATTATTTTCATGTTACTCTATAAAAGAGCATTGTACTGCCTGCTCTGGGTAATTTCGGGATTAAGGTTTTAATTACAATATTTTTTGAGTTCCATCACTTTTAAGAGAGAAACTGAGAAGCATTATTCATTATTTCTGGATTTTTGTTAAAACCTTTTATTATATTCATCGTAGAACCTGACTTATATATATATATATATATATATATATATATATATATATATATATATATATATATATATACATATATATCCGACTCATTTGGTTTGCTTTATTTTAATTTAATTATTTCCCATTTCCTTTCTTTTTCGTATTCCTTAAACTCATCCAATCAACTTATCTTTCCAGAATCTATTTGACCTTTTTTAACATAACTTCTCCCACACTTATTTGTATTACATCGTTTTCTTTTACAACTTCAACCCCAAAACAATCCTCTGATCTGCAATCCAGCAATTTCTTGTTGACTTCGTTACAATCAAATAATTTTTCCTGCTCTGTCTGAGGCATTGAAAATATAAAAAAAATTTACATCAATTTGCTTTAACCAAACATAGGAAATTTCATTTAGGGTGTCGAATATCTAGCAATTTTGTTTCACTTAGTCAAATGACCACTATTACGTTCGTGGCCATGGCCATTGGCCTTCTGCGCTTCTGGACCCAGTTGGCCTAAGCGCGTTCCTCCCGGGTCGCCCTTCTGGCGGTCCTCCTACCTGCCGGACAGGTCACCTTGGCCAGGGCACGAGTCAGGTGGGCCCCTGCCTTGCTCCCCCTTGCTTTCAGCGAAAGCCACTCCCTGGATGTTGGGATGGGTGATCGACCAGAGGCTGGATTCGTTACTTTCGTCAGCCCCTACCCATGCTGTCAAAGCTGAATTTGCAGCTTTATTAATCCTGTATCTTAATCGCCATAATTATCTCCTGTTTTCCGATTCCCCTGCGAACGTTTCCTTGCTTAACAAGGGCGCTCTGCTTTCCTCCTTGTTACCATTTATTAATTCATTTATTCTTGACATGTACCATATTTACATTCTGCTGCCATAGGCCGACGGTCACGTGAGTGCCGTCCGAGTCGAACCTCGCTGACGCTCCGTCGCGTGGATTACGCACTGGTTAGCGGTGACGTCACTCGCGACGGAGTATATAAGCTGTCGTTCGGTTCTCGGCCGGCCGACATACAGCGATCAAATTTTACGTGAACTCTACCACCTAAGAGAAGTTTTAGCCAGCAAAAGGAGAAAACGTCCAGGGCAAGTCAACTCCAGGACACTCCTGTTCACCAACGATTTTTCTCGAGGACGAGATTCTCATTAACCTACCAGATACCCCCGGACCTAAATAGGACCTTAAGTCACCCCCTGCTCCTGCCCCACCCCCGAATAAAAATTCATTTTTTTTCCCTGGCACGTCATCCTGTTATGACGTGCTACCTTCCCCCCCCCCGATCCCTTCTCCGCCGTGATGTCTGGCTCCGCGAACGTGACTCTACACATATAGCTTCGTTGAAACTATGCCGTTCTACTTAGAAAAGGCATAATTGAAAACTCTGGGGAAAGGAGGTCTGAGGCTTACCCCGCTGCGGAACCCAGAGGAAGAAGCAACCTGGTTTCGGATTCAGTTACAAACGCGGAGAGGTATAACAACCTACCCTGCGGCCACCGTCCAGGACCACAGAGGGAGACTCTTCCGTCTCTGTTGGATGTCGAACGTAACTGTTAAATAACCAAAACCCAATAGAGGGAAAGGCACCCCGACTGGAGTCAGTTGATTCTGGCTTCAGTCATCATTATGTCCGCCATGTTTTTACACCCTCTGAGGAGCCCAACCAGGTCCATACTCATTTATCACCCTTCACCACATCTGACTCATGTTCACGGGGTCCTCATCGGCGGGGCGAGGGTTCGCCCAAAACTAAGAAAGAAAGTTAAAAACTTAACCAAAATAATGGCAAACACATCACACCTTATACTTACACACACAACAGATTCAACACCAGACACAATCGACCACCACACATTACTAAACCTAGCCTCCACTCACGATACACCGATCACAAACACATAAAACTACGCACAGGCCACAAGCTCGTCTTCCGCTACCAGGAGGACGCGCTAACTTTCCACGAAAAGGCCACCACTACACTCAACACACATAACCTACAGACTAGACTCGCTGACGGTGTCATAAAAAGATACCAGATACGAGTCACAAGGACCCACCCTCTGTGATTGGCCTTTACCAACGAGGACCTCCGCTCGTTTTCTCCGTCAGGAGAACGGGGAGGAGGTCATCAAGGAACTTTACTTCAAAAGGTCAAAGAACTGGGCAGTAATAACACTATCCAGTGACAACACAAAAAACATGCTGCTAGACCAAGGTATCAAGGTCTACGGCACCCTCACAAACCCTTAACACATAGAAGAGCAGCATAACATAAGACCCACACAATGCCACCGGTGCTACAAAACCGGACACAGCACCAGCACATGCTCTGCAGACCTAATCTACTCTAAGTGCAGTGTAGTGGGTCGCCACTACACGTCTTGCACCTCCACCACAGCCCGCTGTGCAAATTGTGGCAGCGATCACGTCGCCATCAACCCCAGGTGCCCTTTCCTAGGTAAGGCACCCACAACTAAACACGCATACACCCCGCCCCCGCCCACCCTCCCCCCACCATGACATTCGCCGCTGCTGCTGCCAGCACTACGCTGCCAGCAACCCCTTCTCTACCCCAGACGCTCGCCCCTGCAGCAACTACACCCCACCCACACATCCCTTCCCCCCCCCCCAGCTCATAACACTCAGAGACCCCCACTACTACCAACACCCACACACCACACTACCACACCCACCACACTACCACACCCACCCCACTTTACACGCCCACCCCCACACCACTCTACACGCCTACCCCCACCCCACTCTACACCCCCACCCCCACCCCAACCCACCCCAGTGACAACACAAAAACTAAATTACACCTGGCCACCCTGCTCTCAGCGGTGGCAAATGACATGTCGAGGGGTGACCCTCGACTAGACGCGAAGATCCTCAACGCGCTATTCGCTTCCAACGGCATATAGCAAATCACCTTCCCTGAGAAGGTGTTCGCTCTAATAGACAAACACACAACTAGACCCGCACTCCCCTCCACCCCGACGGGTACACACCTCTGCCCGCAGGGAACCACCGCCCCCCACTCTCACCACGCTCTTCCTGCCGCCTGTCCTGTCCCTGCACCTTCCTTAGCCACTGCTCCCACCCCCATCCAAACAACCTATCCTCCTTACACTTCTTCCACCCCTCTATCAAAACCCTGCCTACCTCCCACTGCCCCCTCCCACTCGCACCCATCTCCGCCTCCTCTCCCACAGCTCCCACTGTCACCCTTATCCCCTCGCAGTCCACTACTCCCCTTGCCAATCCCAAAAACCCCACCCCCAAGCCCTATCCGCGCACACAGGCATGGGACAAACAACCCCCCCCCCTCCCCTGTCGTCTTCACTCCTCCTCGCTCCCTATTGCTCCCCCCTCCACTCCTTCTCAATCCTTCCCTTTTCAATCCACCCCTTCTCACTCTACTCCTTCTCACTCCACGGTTCCTCCGCCTTCCACCCCTTCACCTAAGACTCCTTACCCTTCAACCCCCCTTCCTTCAACTCCTTGTCCTCTGACTCCTTCTCCTTCTCCCTCAACCCCCCATCCGCCGTCCCTACCTCCTCTCTCCCCTGACACCCCTCCTCTCATAATCTGTACCTCGTCAACCACTTCTAGCCATTCATCCTCCAGCTCTACGCCACCCTGCGTCACGAACTCCCCCCACCAAGACACCACCCCATCCATAGCCACCACCTCCACAGAACATACTCCTCCACCCACTACGGCTCCCCTACCCAACAACGCTGCCGTGACTAACAAACAAACATCGACACGAGTCAAGGTACTCGCTTCTCATGCCTCCTGGGCAATAACCAAGGAGAAGGGAACGATTCCTGGCAAATCAGCCTCCCGCGCACTAAGACCACGATAATAGGTCGTATTAGCATAATACAACTAAACGTACGCAGTTGGCACGGTATTCGCCATACGGTCGCCAACTGGGTACTCAACACACAAAGACCCGACATCATACTCCTGAACTCCACCAGCTTACACCCTCCCAACAACAGACTCCGCAAGGCAGGCTATCACACATACTTATTCTCACTGGCGCGGCACCTAGGATCTGCAATCCTAGTAAAGCGCAACATACACCACTCCCTCGTCAACACACGCGACATCTCCTTTCTAGCCTGCAAAATTGAAACAAGCTCTGGCCCCATAATAGTGGCCACACACTACAGACCACCACGAATACAGCTAAACTTAGAAGTCCCCCTCCGGGCCCTATCAAACCACAACCTACCTATCTTCTTCGCGGGGGACCTCAACGCTTTCCACCCAACACTCCTTTCAAACAATACGAACGATGCGGGTAGTTACTTGGCCGGTGCCTTGCGGCGTTACCGCTGCGAACACATTGACCCTGCCTTTGCCCACGTTCTTCGGCCCGCGCGGAGGCACCACATCCCCTACATAACCTACATAACCTACACCCTCACAACAACACCTCGCTTTGGTGTATATCCACCGACCTATCTACTCTCGCTGTCCCTTTCTTAATTATTTTCCGCAACGCTCCTCTCTGACTACCTGACTGACGTATCACAGCGGTCCCTCTCTGTTCTTTCTATACACCAAAGTCAGTCTCGGCCGAGACTCGTGCTCCGCCTTCCTCTGGTAATTTGTCTTATAATAATTGTTTTTATAACTTTCTGTTGAGGAGCTTTTAAGTATGTGGTACTATGTGGCCAAATCGCTAAGGTTTGCCAAAGCTACGTACAGATCAAGATTTGAAGAGAGAGAATTTGACTTCAGATTCAGTGATAAAGGGTTCTCTCAAGAGAAATGGATGTACAATCGATCGGTTCAACTCTTATCTAACTATCTTGGAAATGAAACATCTGGAGTCTAAAGAAAATCTACAGATGGCTCAGAGGTTGAGGTGAAAGTCCCCAAAGTTGTAGTAGACAATAATTAATTCATGGGCGGAGTAGACAAAGCAGATATACTCAGACCCTTGTATGACCGAAAAAGACAGGGAAAAAAAATTGCCTGAGCTGTATGGAGCAATACCTTATTTAGGATTCAAGAAAAAAGTAACACGAGGTTTGACAACCAAGGAGAAAATGCCGTACAAGAAAAGGGGTAGGCCGAGAGATTCAGGTGATAATGAGCGGGTCAGCACTCGAACTAATCGTAAAAAGAAGACATTTTCAGTGCCGAATGAGATTCAAAACAAGAATAGAGGTGCACATTGGCCTGGGTTTGTGGAAAACATGAGTAGATCTGAATTTTGTGCTTCCAAACAAGTGCAACCTCGCCCTCATTGGAAGCGTACCTTGTGTAAAATTTATTTGCTGTAAAGACCTAAAACGAGCTGGGAAAAATAAATTTACAATAAATTTCAAGAAACAATAATTCAGGTATAAAGGGCTAAGTGCATATCATTGAAATAAGGTGAGTTAAACTACATTTGACTTTTATCCGACCATTATGAATTTTTTTGTATATTTCATTGCAGTCGTAAAACATTTAACTAGCCTAGCACTATTTCTCTCTTTCTGTCGCCCGCGAATTTAGAGATTTTTATAAATAACGGGTTATCGTGGTTGCTTATATATATATATATATATATATATATATATATATATATATTATGAAATATAATGGACCAAGAACTGAATCCTTAGGAACCCCACTGGTCATTGGGGCACAGTGAAAGTTTATCTTGCTTTATGTCTAGGTGTTTGAGCTATCAACGAGCAAGTGTTATACTCATTTCTATGCGCTTTATATTTAATAAGAGCTGTTCATTTGGTAATGTATTGAAAAGTTTTTAGAAAGTTGAACTTAATTATTAGTACTTCTTAATTATCAATTTAGATGGAAATATTTTGTGCAATAAATCTATGAGATTTGTTAGACAGGATCGTTGGGTTCTAAACCCCTGCTGATATTTATAGATTAAGTTATTTTCCTTGACGTGGGATAATATCCTATTTTTGTTCATCGCTTCTAATACGTTGCCATTTTTCGACCTAAAGGTAATAGGGCGGATGTTGCGGAATCGGATTTCTCCCATCTTATTTAATGATTCGCGTGATATTAACTCTTTGGAACTCTTTTGGAACTATCCTATCACATAAAAAAGATTAAAACTCCAGGTCATTAGTTTCAAGAGTTCCTATTTTATTTGTTTAAGGTGCATCGGGTATACACAGTCTGTCCTAGGTGCTTTTGATTGTTTCATTTTAGGTAAATGTGAATAACTTCGCATTCGCTTACTCGCGCGAATAAAAGATTCAGGTTTCGCATAAAATAATTTCCTTAATTAATTCGCTTACTCGCGCGAATAGAAGATTCAAGTTTCGCATAAAACAATTTTCTCAATTAATGTGGTTAGCTACATAATGTACTCAACAGTAATAAGACATACGAAATGATTATTTAGTTTCTTAAAATTTTCTTCTAGGTTAGGTGATAAGTAGTCATTAACGATACTATAGTTTCTCTTCTAGGCTTTCTAATATTAACGTTGACATAAAAAGGTTAGTCTCATTTACCAATTATCCGCAATGTCTCTTAAGTAGCCTTTCTTTGCCTTTACAATAGTTATCTTTACAAGACTTCTATAGATAATTTAACTCGCTCGATTTGACTCCTTAACGTAGTTGATTTGTAACATATATCCTCAATTTTGATCTTGTACAAAGTTTCAAATTTAGCTGGAAACGAGAGAGCTCTTTTAGATTTTCTGCGGTTGCTAACCACTTGATGGACTAATTCAGAATCAAGCGTAAACCCAACTTGTTGTAACCTGAAATACTCATCATGTACGTCTCTATTTAGGAGGTAACTCTCTCAATAGTACGTCAATATAAGACCAGGGAAAAAATCAAAGTTGCATTTTCCGAACAATGAAACAAGATCGTAGCTGATATTAGCGGTTTCCCTTGCCTTTATACGATTACAGAGTGAAGAGAGAAAAAAGGTGCATTATAAGAAGGAAGATAGAGGAATGAGGAGAGAGGCGAGATAAGAAAGAAGGGAAAGTGTATAAAGGAGAAAGGATAAAGAAAGCGGCACAATGGAGAAAGAGGAAGAAAGGAAACGGGAGAATAGAGAAGAGAGAAGAGAGAAAAGAGAAGAGTGAACAGAAAAGCGAGAAGGGAGAGGGGTGGAGGTCTGAAAGGATCAAGAGAGGGCTAGAGTAGGATTAAAGGATAGAGAGCGCTACCTAACATGAGTTGCCAGTTATGTTTTAATCTAAAATCCAGTTTTATATATGAGCTCTAAAATGACCCCCAAATTTTGTTTTTGATCTTTGACTTATTCGGATAATTAATTTCTCCTGAAATTCTTCCACGAATCTTTGGGACAAAAAACAATGATAATATTTTAAAGGAAAATCACAAGGCAGTATTGAGCAAAGCCACTGATGAGTTTCTCAAGTTTTTATTATTCCTATTTTTCTGTTTTGAAATAATTCTCTCACCGCTGGTGCTTATTAGTTGCTTTTAATTATGCTTAGTTCCTTATGTAGGTAATTAGATAAGTTGAGCCCTCCTTACCTTGAATTGTGGACGACATGCCTTGGAGGATAATGACATATATATAAAGATAAGAATGATAAGATCTTGCAATTCTAAAAGTACACGGCACCGTGTGATTGGCTTATATACGTGATGATGCTTTTGGAGCTATTTACCCTTGACGGTATAAGTTTCAGTGTATCTGCTATTCGGTGGCCAGCACGGGGCGCTGCTAAATGTTTTGGGCCCATCTTTAATGGGATCGAAGACGCGAGTCTATGCTGGAAGACCTGCGCTGTTCCCGCTTCGTTACATAGCCATTATATTACATTCTCTTGCACTGTCTTTATAAATATACAAGTTACTTTTAAGCTTGCTTGTTTCTTTGACCTAATATTCTCCATAAGTTGAAAAAAAATTTAAAAGGCAAATCTAGCAACTCAGAAACAGGATAGTGAACTATTATGAAAAGAAATATGGGATACACTTAGTGACTCGAACTGTCAATTTCAGTTAACTTTTATCGCAAAACAAACAAGGTGAACCAATTTAAATCAAATTTTATTAATTCCTTTTTTTAAAAACCTAAAAGGAATGTTGTCCAGTTTAAATTAGTATTAGGAGAAAAATAAGACATATTTTTCCTCTCACGCCAGTTTTGGCACAGCTGCAATAGTAAGTCACTACCAATTTTCTCCTACTTTCATATAATAGCATACATACCCAGGCACTTTACTATATCTTTCTTCATTGCTGACTATATCCCACCTATGAGAACCCTGTGATCAGTATCAGCTCTTATATTGTTCGTTTCTCAAAGTCGTTTCTGGTGCATACATAGGTGTTTGTGTTTTCACCAGAATTGCTCCTAGTATGTGGAATACAATGTCTGCTGAATTCGCTCATCCACAATCCAAACTGATCTCATGCTTTACTTGAAGATGCGCCTTTTCTCGCAAACCTTTCATTAAATGGAAGAAAGGCACTCAATAAAGGCGAATGGCCTCGAACACTGCCACACAACAACATGTAAATCCTATTATTATAATTTTATAAACTACAGGTAAAAAATTGCGATAATCTAAATATTTACATAGTGATTTTAAATTAAGTAAATGTGATTCTTAAATAAATTGAAAGAGTTTTTATAATAAATTCAGCTTAATATAGAAAAATATCTGAATATTTTTGGTCATTTCGAATGTGTATTTGGTGTTCTATATCGAAAAAGTGACAATTTCTGACGTCAAGGTGGGGGTTAATCACTGCGAAAACGAACAGAAAACTTAGCGGTTACAGGAAATGGCGGATAATCTAATGCTCACCCAGGCAGGGGAATTAACTCCACACGCGTCTTAACATGAATTTAATTAAATTACATCGCAATCTTTTCCCTCCCCACTCTCCGAGCCCAAGATAGACTCTCTCTTCTCTGTTCCAGAACGATTTCAATGAGGTGTAGTGGTTAGGGAGATCTAGTTGACGATGCGATGAGTGAATGGAGCTTGAAACTAAACTAGCCATTATTTCATTTACTGTGTTTAATAAAATTCTTTGTATGTAGTTCGTGAACATGTTATGTATCGACAGTTACATTTCTATACCGAGTGATCCAAAATTTGCTGCGAAGGTAATCAATCTCTGCGAAGGAATTATTAGAGGTAATTTCAGGTTTCCCCCTCCCTCCCCTGAAAATTGACTGGGATTTATGAATACAATAAAGTGCTACACTCAATCATTATTCTCCCTACTAATTTTGGATAAGTTTTTATATATATTATTTAGCTCGTAGGCAGAAAATAAATTTTACATTAAATTTTCTCTTTAAGTTTATATTATTTTAAATTTAGGTTAAATTGGAGAGTTATAAACATAGTAAACATTTATTAAAAAAGGATTTCAAAACCCTATTTTTGTTATTATTGAAGTAAAGAACAACGAAAGGCATCTCTCGTTTTAAGTAGAGAGCTGTAATGAAAATCAATCTAAATAAGTTGAAATGTGTGGCATACATATAGTCAGGAGTACTAATCAATTTTTCAGATATTTGCTGAAGCGTGTTGCCACATATTACACTTGACATCTCTTTGCCTTAGTGCACAATTGGCTATAAAGGGCGTGGCGTTCCTCTAAATTCAATGTGTAGTAGAAAATTTACTCGTCCTCCACCCTTAACACATTGTTCATTTGAAAATCAAGGTTGTACTTGATCAACCAATGGTACTCGTAATGGGTTTAGGAGTAGAAGATCATGTTTAAAAAATGAACTGGATTTTCTAGATTAATTAAAGAAAAGATTTACAAACAAGATAAAAATGTAAAATCAAGGGTGTGGTTGGCTTTAGAAACATTTTATTCAATTATAGACTGATAAAGTTGGGAATGAAGTACCATAGTATTAGGTAGTGAATATTTAAAAGCTCTCAAAGAGGGACCTAGACATGTATATGAAAAATAAATATTATTGTTCTTTTTTGTGTTAATATATATGGTACATTATGAATATACATTAAAATCGCTATTATTTAATAGTGTAGTTCCATAATTTTGCTTTTGACAAGCCCTGATTTGAGGACAATCCAAAGGGTGAAATCTGGATAGCATCGTTCATTGTAATTTGCAAGGGTACTTTTGATTGAAGCTAATGATCCCTGTAGAGCCTTGTTTGCGTTGAACATCCATTATATTATGTTACTTTGTAGCATTTTTGCGACCCTTCAGCATAGTTGTTGAAATTGAGGCAATTATTGAAGCTAGGTTATCAGGCCGACGATAACTAGTGGAGAAGTAATCCAAACTGCTCTTCGAGAAATGATATCTTTTGCGTTACTTTGCTCTACAACTGCCTTAACCCCGCCTTATATTGATGGCACATAACATGCCCAAAGCGGCGAGGAGGTGATTCGAAAATTAGGAAGATAATTCCCCTCGGAGCATAAGTTTGTGATCAGACTCAATGAAATTAATGAACGATACTGATTCGCATGTTAAATATCGCTGCCCTTCAAAGTTAAATTAATACCTGATTCTCGGTTGTATAGTAAGGGAAACGCATAAAAGTGACAGCGTCAGCTGGAAAATGATGCGCCTTAAAGGAAATAAACTTGATCGAATAAAGTGAAAGAACCAAAATAGGGAGCTTTCATTAATCAGAAGGTCCGTAACTTAAAAATTTCCTTTTACCAAGAAATACAAGTGTCTTGACCAGGCAGCAGGGGTACTCAGACTAAACAACTCCAAAACTGCAGGAAGTCAAAGTTGATAAACAATTTCTGTAGAAACTACTAGGATTTAAAAATTCATTAGAACAGGTATTACCAGACAACTAAATGTGATATAAATGCGATAAACAGGGAGCCTGACGTCGAGTCAAAATCAAGCTGATACACAAAACATGTGGTAAAAAATGACGAAAACTGAGAAGCAAAAAAGGTATACAAATAACGTAAAATGTGCCCACAATGTTATCTTCAAAATAAACATAACCGCCAGCTTATATACGCTCCCTAACATCTGAGGTCAGTGACGAGCTCAGATTCTAGGAAAGAGTTTTCTTCAGTCTGAAATGTATATTAGATGGCGTTTCTGACAATTTCTTGTCACTCTCAGGAATCTCCAGAGTAGCGAAACGTCAGTAAAACTCAACCTCGTACATCATCTGGTTTCGCTTAACCTACCTCTTCACTTTATTTTATCTCTGTAGCAACATATAATAAAGTATAATGTACACGAAATTTGAGACCACCCTGAACACTATTCGATAGTTTTCGACTGATAATAAAAATCTTCTAGTAGCTTTCTAATCACTCTCATTGCATAGCATATCCTACAATTTAGATGAATTAAGGTTTGAATTCATCAGCACTCGGGAGTAAGTTACCTTACATAGCAATATAGTAAAAAATTTCTGTTTAGGGTAATACATATGCAAATACATATTTTTAATTCAATCCGAGGGCATTATTATCTTTTGCTTTGAATTGTCGTTAATTAATTCTCTTCGATAAGCCACAGCAAACATAAGAAAAATACAATTGAAAAGTTAAATTCCGATATTTTTAGGGATTTCAAATTATGCATGACTTATTTCCCGTAAGCACCTTTTGTTTTACCCACTCATGCAGGGTTGGTTTTGGCGATACTATTAAGCAAACATTTTGATGCATGAGTTTAATTATTGATAATTGGATGGATTAATTTATTTTTTTCTATTCTATCCATATTGGAAGAGATTATAGCCTATGAAAGACAGCTATTTATTATGAATAAAGGTGAGAAATAATACTGATAATTACAATAACAACATATTCTTTTATATCTACAGGACACTTAATTCAATTAAATGATAAGCATACTTTTTGCTCAATGAGATTATTATATTTGTCCTACCATCACTACGAAATCTCATCCAAAGGTTTACCAAATGGTATTGTAGGTAATCCACAAGGTCTTTCCTCAACCCTAGACAGGTTGGCTAGAGGTCGTTCTCACTGAACCATGACACAAAAATCCATGTAAAGTTGTTATTCCTACCCGGTAAAATTGAAATAGGAGTCATTATAGTTACACATAAAGCACACTGTTATACAACAGAGATTTATTCATACCTTAAAAATGCCCTAAAAATTAAGTATAAAAAGTTAGGTCTCAAATCGCAACCTTTACAATGTAGATGTTGACCCCAAACACTCCGGACAATAACACTTACAAGGCAGACGGAGGCCTGTTGAGCTCAGCATCCCTCTCTCTCCATAAATCTTTCAGGCAATGAAGTCATAGTCCAGAGTTTGAAGGATCTATGGCCTCGATAAGTTACTGTAACAAAATCAGTAGATAGGTAGACACAAGGTCAACGAGACCCCTCGTCTACATATTTAAGATGAAGAAGGCAGTAGACTTCTGCTCTCACCGGCGAATGTTATCTTCTGCCTCAATAAGCGAACATTTAGCCTTAACAAAGCGGAACGCTTCAAAAGTTTTATCTTTGGTGTAATAAATTTAAGTTTTTCAAACGAAAGTAGTTTGGAAGAGAAAAGCTTTTGTGAAGCTACTATCAAATTTCCAAGCATATATATATATATATATATATATATATATGTATATATGTTAATATTTTAGACAGGTTCACTTTAGAAAATTATTGATCTTGCTTCTACAAAAATTATAATCATAATTAAATACGAGTCAAATGCATTTTTACTATAGTTAGTTAGTTAATTGCGGGACTGGTTGATTTCTTATCATAAGGTAACTCCCAAATCATGATAATTAAATTTACATAAAGATCTGAATGACAATTGTTGGTAGGACTAAAAAAAATCTGGCGTCATTTCCGCATTTAACACTTTTTTTAGGCAATCCATGTAATGATATGAAAAGAAGGTTGTGCTGAGCTTATATTTAAGTAAAATCAATCGAATTAATGTGTAGGCTTGGGGTTTTGGAAAGAAAAACCATCGAGGTCAAGAATTTGTCAGAAGTGGTATAAAGTTTGCAAAGTGGTGAAGTAAATGGAACTCAAAATGACGCTCTAGTACCTTTCAGTTCCATGATTTTGCAAACTAAGATGCGGAAACAAACGAGAGAATGTGTTTGTGATGAAGAATATTTTCTGAGTACGCCGAATATTGAAATAAGGTTAGGTAAAAATTTGGGAAGAGAGCTCAAAAGGATCCAAAATGTGACACTAATGAAGTGTTGGGCGCGCAACTCTTCCGAAAAGGCCTATCATTAAGAATAAAGGCTGATAGATAACCCCGTTGCGCCTAATATCTGAAGAGTTGCAGGACTTCAGGCCCCAACTTAGGAGTGTCTTCTGAGACTCCGAGGCGACCCCACTAAATCTCTGCCCAAGTTTGTGCACTCCTATATTTAACTCCGAGATACTCTGAGAAAAATGTCCTACGTGTAAATCGCGTGCATGCAATATATTACAGGCTACGTTCGCTTAACGTGATGCAAAATGGTTTGAACCAATTTATCAAAGCAGGTTCCCACTCTTGATTCGCAACGTATTAAAGGCCTTTTTTTTCCATAAAAATAACATAACTTGAGGCATATATTGTAGAAGCAAATGCTACTTGCTCTGCGTAATAAACTAACTCTAGGCTTAGAGTTATTTCTCCTGCATTAATGAAAGCAGCTTTTTTCTTGATAAATAAACAGGATACGGACAACTTAGTCAATGGGATCTGACATTTAATAAAAAATTGTTTATTTTTGTATAGAAACTAAGAAGTGAAATGCAAATGGATTTTCTTTTCGCGAATGGGGGTGAGGAAATTCTGGAGAAGCAGATAGCGGAAATCGGAAGGTTGTTAATATGTGTGTATTGTTTATTAGTCTTTAAAATTAAAATTCGCTACGGAAAATGGAATTATCAAATAAAAGTTAAGCAAGAATATAAGAAGAAGGAATCTATTTTTAATTACAAACCATGGGATCACCCTAACATTTAATGACCTAAAAGATTGTCGACTGCTAAAAAGACTATTTATTGAGAGGAAGGAAGTGATCCAAGCAACAAAAAGCTTTTCACTAATGAAGAAAAATGTTTGGAAAGAGGAACATATGAAGCCACAAAAGTAGACCAGGTAAATGTGGTAATGACAACAAAGTTTTAGAGAACAAAAAATGATATTCCAAACAATAATAACTTAATGATTAAAGTTGACGCCAGGAAGAGCGATCTCTTTAATGTGAAATACGGGTAGATTCTGCTGAGTTTTCCACCTTCTCTTTCCACACTGCTCCCAAAATTAAATTTAGGAAATGTCCTACTACTTAATTTTAATTCCCCTAATTTTATCATATTCAATAAAAACCTCCATTCTAGCCTATCTAACTTTCACACTAATTTGGTCTTCCAGCCACCGTACTGACGACAACTCACGCCAGGTCCTGTCGTATCTTAGTCTCTCCTTCATCCTTTCCTCGTCCAACAATTACCTGCCTTTCACAAGTTCACATATACTTTCTCAAGCCACTATTTTTTCAAATATATATATATATATATATATATATATATATATATATATATATATATATATATATATATATATATATATATATAAATTTATATATATATATATATATATATATATATTATATATATATATATATATATATATATATATATATATATATACATATATATATATATATATTCTTCTAAGTGTTTTTCGGATTGTGTTACTAATTTTCATTTCCTTTGGCTTTTAAATACATATAAACGGTCTTTCAACAAGGACGCTCGAGGTTTGTAACGCGATAGTGGCAATGTTGTTGAAGTGACATCTGGTTACCTTACTGCCAACTGCTCAGTAGTAGTAGGCAGGTCACGATGAAAGGTTATAGTGTTGGAAAGCGTGTGCACTTTGCAAATAGTCAGATGTTATTATCAAAATCAGTGCTCCGTTTGACAAACGTTCCGCGCATTAGATGATCACTATCCTCGCCACAATTGTCCTGCCGAGTCCACTGTTCGAAGCTTGGTGGCTAAATTCGAGGCAAAAATGTCGATTAACAATCAGACAACACCCGTACGTCGCTAAAATGTAAGGTTTGCTGAAATCTTCGCTGCCGTAAATGAGAGTGTACGGAAAAATCTCAGGCAGTCAATTTCTCGTCGTTCAGAAGGACTTGGCTTTTCTGCGACTTAAGTTTGGCGAATTATGCGTAGGGACTTGGGTCTGCACCAGTACAAAATCCACCTTTGCATGAAACTTAAGGTAAACGACGATAGACACCTCTGTGTGTTCGCTAATTGTGCTCTAGAGCAGTTGGAAGTTGCCACAAATGGATTTGTTAACAAGCCAAATTGTCGGATTTAGGACGAAAACAATCTATATCAGATACACCAGAACCAATTGCATCCCAACAAAGTCACTGTTTGGTTTGGATTTTCATATAACGGAATCATCGGTCTGTATTTGTTTAAGGAAGAAGATGGGATTTCAATAACCGTCAACGGCGAGACCTACAGATCGATGATAAGCAACTTCTTGTAGCCTCATCTGCATTATATGCCTGATATGGATATTGAAGAAATGTGGCTCCAAAAGGACTGCGCTAAGTGCCACACTGCGCACGCCACGATAGACATTTTGCACCAGCGATTTCTAATCAGGGTCATCTCGCGCGGCGGCGACGTCAACTGGCTACGGATATCATGCGATTTTACGCTATTAGACTACTTTCTTTGGGGCTACCTTAGATCGCAGATACATGGGAACAATTTGAAAACAGTTGACGTCCTCAACGTCAACATAACGAACATCATTCAGCAAATTCAGGCAGATTTATGCAACAAAGTCATCGAAAATTGGGCTTGGCGAATATGGTCCACCAAGCGAAGCTGCGGTGGATATTTAAACGACGTCATCTTCCACACTTAATTTTTTAAAATGTACTTTCACATTTAAAATAAATTGAGTTCATATATCACACACAACCTGTTTTATTTATATATAAAAATTGAGTGACCTTATTGAAAGACCCTATATAATATATATATATCTCTCTCTCTCTATATATATATATATATATATATATACATATATATATATATATATATATATATATATATATATATATAATATTTTTTTCTTCGGAAATAGTTATTTCATATTTCCTGTTGTAAATTTGTCTTCCGCGTAGCCAAGTTGTTAAAGACTCGGTTTAATTGTGATCAAAGCTTTTGCTCAGTGTGCATGGTTCGATCCCACCCCAGTTTGGATTGTTTTAAGGTAGCAAATAACTACGAAGAAAATAATTATTCCGTTTTCTTTTTCTTGAGGTGTTTTGGATTTTGTTTATCTTTCTCTCGAACTAATGAGAGATATAGATTATATACGAGTATATATACTTTTTTGGCAGGTTTAAACCTGCTCCTGATTATTATTGCACTACTTTAAAATGCATGAAAATTAATATTATGAATTTCAATTCAATTTCATTGTCTGTTTCTTCATATCATCAAAGTCATAGCTACACACATATTTACTCTTGCATTTTCCTTTTCTCTTGTATTTAAACCCACACTAATGTACCCTGATCATAATCATAAGGAAATCAGCTTTTTTATAACATGTGATTATTTTAATTTACATTCTACATTTCTATTATCTCGTTTTAATTATAAAAGTTTTGCAATTATTGCTACCATTTAAAAACAATGGAACATTATATTGCCCCATTTGTTCAGTAATTTTCTTTAGCTCTTTTCCTCTGTTCTAAAATGGCATTACTTGGCAAAAAATGCGGCACATAAAATATTCACAATCGAGATTATTGAGGGGAGGATTAGGTGTCTACTAATTGAAGTAACCTAAATGGCTATGAATTAAGCCAATTAATCTCTAAGAAAAATTCAGTGATACAATTATAGTAAAGTACGAATGACAAATTGCCGGTGATTTAAAATAAACCTTGTCTTCCCTATTCTTTAATTCGCAAGCAAACTTTAAGCTAATTCCCTTACCTTCCCAGAAAGCAAAAATGGGTCTTTCTTCCATATAATTTGGGTTCTTGGTTGAAATACTTTGAGAAATTTGAGAAGTTATGATTCTGTTGTGTCGGATCGCCTCCATTACTCTAATTATTGAAATTTTTGTGTTTCACTCATGATATATTGAAAGGAAATTTAGTTTTCCTGGAGCTCCTTTTCTCCTCTTCTAGAAATTATAACACCATAAATATCAGTCAAATTTC
This sequence comes from Ceratothoa steindachneri, assembly GCA_963969495.1. Taxonomy (NCBI): domain Eukaryota; kingdom Metazoa; phylum Arthropoda; class Malacostraca; order Isopoda; family Cymothoidae; genus Ceratothoa; species Ceratothoa steindachneri. Next base: position 52,437,100 of record OZ018331.1, read on the forward strand.
AAAATATTTCATACTCTATCATAAAGCATTCATAACTTATAGGAATTCAGATAATAAAGCTGCTATTTTTCAATAGTATCATATGCAATTGACAAGAAAACCTCACTATTTAAAAAGATATTCATCCTCGTCTTAATATATTTACTTTATCACTAGCACCACAAAAAATAATCCTCATTGGCCATGTTTATTCTATTAACATTCCTTAATTTTCTAGGAATATATGTATATAGATAATTAATGGTTTCCTTCATTTTGTAATATATATGTAGAGTGCATACTGCTAAGATTTAGAGAGTCCATACGAATTACCATTTTGGTGAATGGAGTAGTATTAAAGTTAAATTACCGGGCTATAGTATATATATATATATATATATATATATATATATATATATATATATATATATATATACAGAGTCGCCACCCATTTAGAAGAGGCACTGAAATCCTCATAAGTATATATACACAATTTTCAAAGTGTCTTCAGGCGTGAAAATAATACTTGCGGCAGTATTATCATTACCGATCTTCGGTCGGTCATTTGTAACATATGCAACTATGTAGCAAATATTTCGTACCTTGAGGTCCATTATGGCCCCAATAATGCGAAGGGCATTTAACAATTGTCGAGATGCGTAGGTATGGACATTTCTCCCACCTTTAGAGGCAGCTACCCTCTTTGGTCGTCGCGTTTTGGTTTTCAAAAAACAAAAATTTATTACCTAGGATCATGTGAGAACAGAATCTCCCCCTAAAATATTCAGCCAGAGTTTCCAGTCAAATTTACTTTGACAAACTTCTCTCCTCTTTTCATTCCATTTTGTTTTCTTCCAACTTTTCTTATTATAAGATACTTCAAAATTAGCCATTATCCACATAGGATCAGATGGGAATGTTAAAATTGGAATCTCTATTTTCATTAAAATCTAAAGGAATTCTTAAAAACGAGAATCTTGTCTCAACTACAATGCGTGTTTCGATCGACGTAGCTACCTCTTTTTCAGGAACTGGTTTCCCTGCTGAAGTATTAATGCAATACTAGGAAAAATAAAATAACAGTTTTACACGGTTCTAGGAATCGGATAATGTGAAAAGTGATAAACTATTCTTAATATAGGAAAAAATAGCGTGTTTTACTTAATTAAGTATCTGTTTGGAGGATGTCTGCAATTGTTCATATTTTCTTTTACCTAGTTATTCAAAGGGTATTTTATATTTATTTTATAATTTTTATTGGACTATATTTGGTATAAAAATCCGAAATGCTCTTTTGTTTTTACTGAATTTATCGTTTTAATATTGTTTTACTGCTGTGTAATTTTACATTCAGATTGTGAAACTATTGGGCTCCTTCAAATTAATGATTTTGTCGAGAATCGTTTTCAAAAAGTTTACAATATTTATAAATCAGGTTTAATCTTCTCCATGATAAGCATTTTTAAAATAAAACACAAAGATGATGCATAGAGAAAAAGATGATGCATTGGTAAAATATCTTCTCAAGAACAAAAAACGAATTTTTATAAAATTAAAATAGATAAATTCCAAAGTAATATCCAATTAGCTGACAATTATTAGGTGTATTAACTGCTTCCTTAATACGTCAAATTCAAGGTTGCTGCTGCTTTCGAATGGAGTTCGAGCCCCAGCGAAATTGAGTGTCGTAGTTGAGCTCATTCACAGGAGTATCATAAAGAAGTGTTCTCGTCGCGGTAGATGAATACCTGGCAAAGAACAGATAATGATATTATCAATGAGTAAAAAATAGAAAAAGCTGAGTCTACGATTGTAGATTCATCTGACTTCAAAGATATTTGTAGAAGAATAGCATAATGCTTTCAAGTTTTGCCCACATCCCTTCCGGGCGAGCCGCTTATCAACCTTTTTCCTTCCGGCTTAATGTCTGGTGGTCTTCAGCCGGTATAAACCGCCAGATATTTTAACTAACCACTGAGTTCCTTCCCGGACTGTTTATCGATAAATGGGAGCCCATCTTTGCTTTCGATAGGTGCCGGAAGTTTATAAACGACGAAATGGAGTAGCTTGACATCTAATATACTTCTGGCGCCCTGAGAACCTTTCCCGAGTTTCAAGTATAAAAGAAGAATTCTTTTAACCCTCAGTAGTAGAGCTTGCCCAGAATAAGGTGGGCAGGAATTGCCATCTATCGGTGTACTGGTAATTCGTCGAAACATCAAGTCTTTAGAGAGGAGATCGGTCCAATTTAGAGAGGCTCCTTACTCCATGGATCTGCAAGGCAGGGCGGACCTAAGCTCTTACTCACGTGTAAGAGCCGAAGCTAAAAAAGTCTCACTCTGGTTCCCTAAGCGAGAAAACTACATTTCGGGTTTTCTCTGTGATCCTGCTTGTCGATAGGTCACTTCGCCCCTCTTTCCTCACGGAGGCACCTAAGATTTCTTGGAGTTCACGAGCGTGGGGCGCTCTGTAACAAGAAGCTCACGTCACAGCCTTCTTCTAGCAAGAATCGTGACGGAACTGTGGGATCAGGTCGGTCCCTGGAGAACCTACCTTATCGTCTCCACCCCTTACCTCACCCCCTCCACTAATTAGCGCCACTCGAACATAAGGTTCCAAGGTAACTCTTCCCTTTCACATTCCCCCCCCTTCCCTCACCGCGAAGCTTAACAGAATTAAGTGTATAGGGATTGGTATTGTCAATAGTAATTTTCAAGCCAAGTCCGATATCCAAGATTTACTTATTAATTTATCTCTCAAAGCACATTATTTATATATATATATATATATTTATATATTCTTTTTAGTGTTTATTAAAACTTTATTTTCATATTGTTGTGTATATAGCTTCCTTAAACTCACTTGCTGGCAAAGTTTATTCCAATCCTTCTGTAGCCGACCTCTAAGCACTCTGAGTCAATAAACCCATTTAGGACACGGGCAGAATTAGGTATAAGGAGTAGAACGACGACTCATCCGCATTCGGGATAATAGGATATATATATATATATATATATATATATATATATATATATATATATATATATATATATATTTATATATATGAGAGTTAGAGAAAACTACAACCACCCCTCGGCCTATTCCTCGACAATATTATAGGAATTAGGTAGAATATGAGTCGGAGAGAACAAAAAAACAAGAAACATAAAGATAGGGAAACTCTAAAAAACGAAGTTAACTAGACAGACTCGCAGGTTAGAATCATCAATAAAATACAAGCAAACTAAATCATCAGATTGAAATAAAATGGGGACTATTACTAATAATAATGTTAAGGGGCTAGGAAGAGGTTTTGTCAAAGTGAACCTTAATCATAAGGGAACCAATTATATGAACGTTCAACTTGTAAGGGAAACAGTGAAGTATTATATTACTAAATATTCTTTCCAAATACAACATTATATATATATTACAAATCAATGTTATTCCTTAAATTTAGACTTGGGTAGTTAAACATTTTTAAAATATAGCAGTTTCTTACCTTGACCTTGTTTTTAGTTTAAATTTGAAGAATATATTTACTCCCACACATCTCGAATGCCCACGTCTCTAGGGTTTTGATATTCAATTAGTTAGTCGAGTTAGCTCTTATGGAAGTTACTAGTCTTCCAATAAATAATAAGTAGGTACCATTATTATAATTGGGCAAAGTTTTACACGCGCTTAAGCGCATAAACAAATGGTTGAGATAATCTAGCCAAAACAGGGCAGTGAATACTAGGAGACGAAATCTTACAAAAATAATGTCTATTGTATTTATAGCGTGGTGAGAAAATATACTATAATTAGATAAACAGAAAACATCAATGTGGGATATATTGGAGAGAAGGAAAATTCTAAAGTAAGAAGTAATAGTTTCAAAATAGATAATGGAAGATAGATAAGAGAAAACTTAGGTTTTTTGTTTGAATAATAAAGGAAGGTCTACACAATGGTCTACGGAAACGTTTCAAAGAGCATTTTGGGTAAAAGATAGAATTGCAAAGGCAAGATTCAGATAGGCATGGAAGTTTACCATATCTCATAAAATTAATTTGTTACTGATGATGAAGCAAGGCGAGATATATTTGTTTTCACTGTCTATTTTTCTAAGTTTAATATGAGTGCAGGTACCCTAAAATGGAGAAAAAAACAAACATTCATATCATTAAACGATGTTTGTCTATTAATTTGAAGAGTAAGACAAGCAAAATGGATGTGAAAAAGAAATAAGAGATTCTTCAATTTCAATTTTTTATTCTATATTCTTGAGCATACATTGTAAATATACAACTAAAATGGCATGTAACTTCCTCTCTATGTCTCTTCCTCTATTTTTCTAGAATTGTGCTTCTCTAAAGATGCGATATTTAGGACTGGAAGATTTTCACAATTCCAGAGACGGGAGCCATAATTGCAGTCTGTTAATCAAATTGGCATACCTCATTGATAGAAAGGAGTTATATACCAAATTTTAACGTCATGCTTAAATAAAACATTATTGAAATTTATATTGTTATAAATCATACTTACTATACCTCCTTACAAAGAAAAAAAAATAACTATTGGACAAAAATGCAATTTAGAAATTTTTATATGAGGCATATGAAAAAATCTTTAATACTTAGGAAAAGATAAATCAACTATCGAGGTTGAAAATGGAAAGAAACCAGAGATATTTACCCAATAACAGTTTAAATTAAATAACACTATGAAACAAAAGAGTTTCGAGTATCTTTTCCCTGATCAGCACTTGTTCACTTACATCTAGTTGGGTATGGTCCTTTTTCAAATATGTATACTCGTATGATGGGAGTGATATGAATGAAATGTTTGTTTACTATCGTTACGCTGTTAATTGTTAATAAAATAAGAAAGTTGGTTTCTACGAATTATTTTTACTTTAAGTGTGATTTTAAAAGAACAACCTCTGCCCCCCTCTCACAATTTATCAGAGACCACGTGTATGTATCCCGCCATGGACAAGGTTACTGGCTGTTCGAAAATTCACAAAGTTTTTGCTCGTGAACGTATTGGGGAAATATTCCCCACCTCCTGCTGAAGAGGCAAGGAAGAGCCGCTGTTTCTCTCACTTTGATGCTAAATGATGAATCGGCTCCGCCTACGGATTAAGATGTCTGGAGCTTGTGACTCCTTTCTCCAAACTCCCCTTTCCCATTCAGAATCGGGGATACAAATACTCGGGTTACATTGTATTTCGGAGAGTTTAGCCCGCACCTCAAGGCCATTTTCATCGTTTTATGTCCAAATAAGTCCCGTGAGCGTTCGTTAAACAGAAAAAGTTTCTCCGCTGTGATTTTGCCTTAGTCTATTGGTAGCTTATGTGAACAGCAAGCCTTTGAATTTTCCAACTGTCTCCTTTCGCTTAATCTAACCGAAGCAAATCTCCATCGATCACTTTTGAGGAAAAGAAGTTTCCTCTTCCAGTGTAATTACGAGAATTCCCACTTTTCCCGTTGAAGTTTATCTTTGAAGATTGGCTATCTTTATCGGAATATTGGTTAGAAACGTGCCCCACCTACCTCATTAAGACTGTGCTCCACTTGACTCATCGGATCGTTCCTGATCTTCCTCATCGTAATGCTCCCCACTCACCTCATCGCAAGAAGGACCTTCCTCGAAGTCACTCACCCGTACGACTGAAACCTCTTCATTATTACTATTGTCAAGTCCCCCTTTAGATCTGAGCCTAGTAACATTAATCAATTAATTCATTTTGAGAATCCTTCCTCATAATAATTACCATGAGACTATTTTACCTTAAACAATTCCCTTCTGCCTATCATTATTCTTATTTTGATCTTTGTAAATAAAATTATATTTTTGATGTTTCATCTTTAACTAAACTTAAACTATACTCTCGGCCTATTCAAGGTAATCTCGCCAACCAATTATGCACTCTGTCTGATTATTAAGGAAGAAAAACTCAACGCCTCAAGTTTGACTTCCTACTCGGTCGTTAGTCCCTGGGAACAGTCCTTCAACGGTTCGCGTTCAGTAGGTGATCAAGTCACCCCCATATAATATAGGAGTAGTATATGGTATAGCGTGGTGTACTACGATAGTCATTAATTTTAACCATTAAATTTCTTCTTGAGATACCTTGTTTGTGTGCATGAGAGATTATGCTTCACACGAATAAAAACCGGTTTTGAATAGACTTTATAAATTCATTACGATGAATGCTTTCTCATATCATAACATTCCGTTAATTCATCAGAACAAAGAAAATCATGTTAATGAATTAGTAGTTTTAATGTTTCAGTTTGAAAAAAATGCGTCTTTATTAAAAGATAAATATAAATCCTTTTTAGCAACTCACAATTATTCTATTTATGATTTCTATCCCTCTAGTTTGATTTTAATGCTTTGCTTAATATATCATCATAAAGGTAAAATCTTTGCTTGCTTAAACATATGTTTTTATGTATTTGATTACGAGAAGTTTCAATCATTAAATTATATTAAATTCCCACATTTATCATGTTTTATTTCGTTTTGATATATGTTAACATGATATTTAATGATTATCTAGAACCTACGTAATCTTCGTTTTAAAATAAGGAGCAAGCAATCATTTGACGCAATATGACCATCTCATAGAGTTTAACTTCGATGGAAGATTTTCATAAATTTTCCATTTGACAGCTCTTATAATAGAATATTTTAGCTCTTGTATGGCTTTTTTTGCTTTGTTAGTCAAAGGTAAAGTTGTATCACTTAAAGGACGGATTTTATCCGACAAATTTTGTATTCAATTCGCATAGTAGGCAAAAAGTCCTAACATTCTTTCCAAGCATTTCTTATCATGAATAGTATCCATATTATGCAACGGCTCAAATTGGCTTGAATCTGGTCTTAGTTGGTGGTGTTTAATTTCACATCCTAATATTTTAATAGTGTCTTTCGAAATTTGTATTTATCTTTATTTAAAATCATACCATATTTGCGAGCTACTTCTAAGAATCTGTTTAAATTTTTATCGTGAGATTGTTGATCTTTACGAGCAATAGTAAAATCGTCCAAATAGGCGTACATTGCTTCTAGATTATTTTTTCCTATGATTTGGTCCATTATTCGCTTGAAAGAAGCTACTCCACTAGTAGCTTGAAAGAAGCTACTCCACTAGTTAATCTTAAATTAAAGCGATTAAAATGGTATAATTTACCGTCGGCTTCATAGGCTGTATATATTTTTCAGAGTCATATAAAGGTATTAGGTGGTAGGTGCTGGTAAGATCTATTGTACTAAAGACCTCGTTCTGAGCAATTCTATTCACTAAGTCTCCAATGTTTGGAAGAGGTTAAGCGTCAAGTTAAATATAACTATTTATAGTAGCTGAATAATCAATAACCATTCTCTTCTTAGGTCCATTTACCACGAGTACTCGAGCTCGCCATGGAAAGGTGAAGGTTCACTAATTTTATTCTCTAATAATCGCTTTACTTTAGATTTGATAAAAACAGAATTAAAGGAATTATACCTTTTGGACCTGGTGGTGACAAGTTTGAACTCAGCAGAAAGCTTTGGGAATACTCTCGGAGGTTCGATGTGTAGAGAAGGTAAATAACTAATACCAATTTCAGCCTGTGATCCACCATAATTAAGGCTAACTGTGGAATTATTCTTCAGAAAGAGTAAGCATAAGATAACGTGACACCAGAGCTCAGATAAAACTAAAGAACGCACACTTATATATTTTCTGCTATTCATAGAAATAGTTATAAAAAAAATTCCTTTAACTTTAGATTTAAATTTTTTTCGGAGGCCATGGTGATCATGCCATTTTGAGGTAACAGTGATGAAGATATCTTTTGCGCTATCTCAGTGGATAAATATTCTCAGAGCTACCTGTTTCAAGCAAGGCATTAAAAAACAACACCACCTACTTGAATCTTAACAACAGATGGGTTCAAATCTTTTGACAGAATATACGCAAGAGTTGCTGAAACAAAGGAATCTTCCACTGAGGTAGAGTTGACTTGGAATCGGTTAGACTTCTTTTTACAACACCGCAAAAAATGTTCCTTCACCCTGCAATAGTGACACTCGACGTTTCGGGCAGGGCAGTTTACCCAGCGGTGAGGATTACTTTTCACCCAAAAGAAACATTTAAATGAACCCACGGAAGCACTCGATAAGGAACTTTCTTCAGTTGCACAAGCACGAGGTTTTACCGACTTAGATATTACATCTCCTTTCATTTCCTTTAATGAGACTTAAGCAAGTTGACTTTCTGAAAGGGTACTACTAATAAATTATTGAGAATCTTTAAATGCTAGCTCTAGAAACCTCGCTCTCTCAATAGCGGCAGCTAAGTCAAAATTTTAATTCTATAAGAGACGGGTTTGGATATTTTAAGAAGTTAACCCAGAAATAAATGCATCTCGGATAGACAAAGCTTGCCCATACTCATTAATAGATTCGTCACTATTGTGCCGTCTGGTAGCTAAACGGTGAAAAGCTACAATTGTGCTAGGCGGCTGTATAAAAGTTTATCTTATTTTTTATGGCGCTATCATAAGTGGAACATTCAGCAATAAGTTCAAAATTATCGGCAAAGAATGAGTTGGCTAAAAAGGTGAGAAACGAGTTATTATCACCTTCTAATTCTGCTTTATACTTTTCAAACACAAATAAAGGAATGCTTAAATATTCTACATGCTTCGGAAGAGTTTGGATTGATTTCAAGACGCTGCGGATGTAAGCCACGCCCCATTTTTTAAGTTGATTAAATTGTGGTGGACCAGATGATAAATAAGATTCCGGCTAAAATTTATGTTTTTAACAAACTTAAAATATGACATAGGGATCAGCATATGCTTTAGCACATAAAAACAATAAGTCTAAGACAATTACATTAAATTATTAATAATCTATATAAATCTTATAAACTATTTATAAAAAGGTTAAGTAATAATAAGAATTTATATTTACCTTAAACTAAGATTCACTAGGTTGATAAATTTCCATCATTCCTAGAGAACTGAGGTGAACACTTTGGAGAGCATTCAGAAGAAGACAGACCACTTCTAGCAACTCCCAATCGTTATCAATTTTCTCCAAACAAACCAGCTGTTCTTGCTGGTTGTTTTCATTGACAATTTCTAACCATACCCGGCACAGTTGCCTCATGAATGACAACGTTAGCAGAGTCTAAAGATATTTCTTCATATCTATTTTCTCAAAATTTTTGTGAGCCATTTCTGTTCATAATTTATTAATGAGAAATAAAGTCATATATTAACAGCATTATTAATCGCGAAAAAACAATGTATTGACAGTCAACAATACTTCATTCCTATTCCTTCATGTGCTCTTCTATAGCAGAATCTAATGCTCCGCACTTTGGTGTGTGTTATCATCTTCAGAACGATTCCTTCCTTCATCTTCCACATTTGCACCCCAAAAATTTTATCACGTTTAGTTGGGGAGTTATTCTTCATCATAAATATTCACCATCCTTGCACAATGTGACTAACATTTATGTAAGTGCTTGCAACTTCAACTAAATGTCAAGACTTCTGTGATATGAAGGATGCAGACAAGAATATCAAATCATATATTTCATCAAAACCGATTGAATTCTTAAGTAAAGGTGGGAGAGAATTTCAATAACAATTGTTACCAACCAAAATCCATTAGATATAGATTGTTGCGCTGATTTCGAAAATGCAATCCATTTTTTTAAACAAATCATGTTTCGATTGTGATGCATCATTCCACACCCAAAATATTTTATCTATCAGATTTTATTTAATATTGCTCTATTTGCTATTTAAATTTTCTGATAACATTATAAGTGAGGATTTTAGGTAGTGCAAAACAGATCATAACGTACGTTCTCACGTTTTTAGCTCGTACTTTCAGTCATGAAATGAGCAGTGCCTATAGTTTGTTCATCTTGATCAGATCGATTACGAGAATGATTCAACTGAGAAAAATAGAATGCCCATTGACGTTCCCATGAAATGGAAGGAAGAGAAAACACATGTAACAGATTGCTATTTGTGCATAACAATGGGAATGGATTTTCAGCTAATAGTAAACAAAAGATTGTCTAGAGTATTGTATAAAATCTATAATAGGTACAGTACTATGAAACTAAGATTCACCATTCCGCTACCATTGCAGGATAGAATCAAATGTAGCGATGAGGAATAATGCGTGTATGTTGCGGAAGCATCATTCTCTATCAGAAATCATTGAGTTATTCCTTAATTTGGCAATGCCGTAGAATAAAGCTGAACTGTTAGAATCTCGTCAAAAATAAACGTATGTACTTAAGAAAAAGATTCGAGTAACATATATCGGGAAAATGATTAAAATCTTTGATCAGATTTCAGATTTGATAACGGACCAATATGTTTCTCCCTCGGCAATGATGAATTGTTGCGCAATCTATCACAAGAGTGCGATCATGCTCACTGTCTCCTATTTATTGGTTCATCGAAGAGACTGATAAATGTAGTGCTGTTACAAAATGGGACGAAGAAAGCCTTTCTTTCTCTACGACATTCTGTTATATGGGAGAATGTTATGATAACATCGCGACTACTTTAAGTACATGCCATGAAATTTAGCAGAAATATAATTAAAAACTATCTCCCGACTTAAAATAATTTGGTATCTTATTAGGAATAGTCATTTTTTACAAAACGCTGTTGGTTTTTTCGCCCTTACGACAACCAATTTAAAAAGCACACATTAGTTGTAGTTTTCATCTGTTTAAGAGATTTTTACCAACAAAATAGATCTATTCCTATTTAGGTGTAGACCAACAAACGAGTCAGGAATTTCAAATATCAGGAATACATCTATGGTTGCTTCACAACCTCATCTGCTGCTTGATTTCATATAAAACTGAATTTAGTAAAACAATTCTTGATAAATATGTAGAAGAGAAACTAGAAGGCATTTGAAGACGAGGTGTTAAAATTCAGGTCACCTTCATCATAGAACTTCTACATGATTAAATCTATTGTACATCTCTCGATGATCTGTGGAGGGCAAATAATACCTCCCTCAATTATTAAAATTGTGTTACAAGACAATGAACAAATTTCATTTCCTTCATTTATATCTGGACCTTTATTATAATAACCTAGGAGACTTGTCAGATGGAAAAAGGAAGCGAATCCATCAATATATTAGCAATACAACGCATCTATACAAAGGCTTCGAGAACGAAGAAATGATTCCAGATTACTGCTGTATTTGTAAAGAGGTGAAGCTGAACTGAAGAAATGAAGGACTTCCGAAAGATTTACATTAGGTTGTGATTTGATTTTCTTTCATATCTTTTAACGTCAGCTAATATATAGTTTTCGGTGTTGGGAGAAAAAGCTTATGCGCCACTCATCTCGATTTCTAGAGTCAAATTTGTTCGTGAATCAATCATGGTATGGTGTCCCATTCATATGGCCCATCAAAACAAGGCGCGTCTTTTATACTTTAAATGATAATTCATGATAATGAATCAGGTTTTTTTTATAATTCCCATGAATGTACGAGTATATTTAACTCTGTGTGCTTCTCAGCTATGAACTTACAGTTTATTCAATAATTCACTATTAGACACACAGCTTACAATTTCATGCATTTTATTAACTACGGCATTAGGTGAATAATTGAGTGGCGTTATGAAAAAATTATTCATGACACACAAAATATTCACAGGAAACTCTAAATCTACAGCAGAAATTGTTAAAAATTTGACCATTCATCTCTGCATAGGAAAATATTCTCAATTATATCAAACTGTGTTTAATTAATCTACTATCTTGCTGCAATAAAAGTGAATTATATTACCTTAAATTTCGACATTAATTTCTCTAAAAATTACTACATGCTCTGATTTTATAAGGAGATGTGTGAAATCTTATTTGATTTATTTCTATTTGGCTAAGAATCTAGTAAAAGTACAAAAGAATGGATGTTCTATATACACTCTTCTCATTCCCGCCATATTACTTGCCTTATATTTTGCATATAATGTACACCGCCAGTATTGACATTTTAACAATCAAAAGAGCAAAAAATAATCGAACTTAGTCAACCATTAGATTTCCTAAATTATTGCCTTGATAATGATTTTGAGGTCCGGAACGAGTGGTAACAAATATATGATATACTTGTTTAAATGCCCACCTCTAAAATACAAGAAATAAAATTAAACACTTATTTGCCTCTCATTCAGAGTTACTTAATAAAAAAAAGAAGCGAAAATGACTTTTTAAATCAACACCTAACTTAGCCTCACATAAAAATCGCCAGCCTCCACTACGCCTTTTCCCTATATTTTCTTGCATGAGAAATCCGCTCGTTACCATTGAGCCACGAGGCTATTATTAGCCTTATTGAACATATATCGTATGATATTTACATTAAAATATAAGTTCAATAATTAAAATTAACCTTAATATGTAAAAAATACTTGGGGAAGAAGTTAAAGGTTATTAATGATTTCTTAATAAAATGTCAAAGGAAAGGGTCACAGGTTCCAATTAGTTGAAATAATCTCAACTATTTGGGAATAACAGACTTCTCTACCTAATGTCTGAGGTGTAAAATCCTTGCTAAAAGGAGGTCTTTTAATTCACTACAAAGTTTCTATTAACAAGAATATTAAGATCTTATTGAGTTTTTGCATTAATGTTTTAGTGACAGGAAGTGATTTTTTTTTAATTTCCCACATGAGAGCAGTTTTATTTGAAGGAAAAAGAGCATTGAAGAATAAAGACCAAGAAAATTCCAAAGCAAAATAAAGATACAGCATGATGGTTTAGTGGCAAAGATTAGAATTAATTTCAACATATTTAAGTATTACAATTTAAAAACATCCAAAGGTAATGTAGGTCTTTCTAGCATAACATTTCCTCGTAAAAATAGGCCCGAAGTGAGATGAGTGATAATACGTTGAAGACAATAGAATAGCAGAGTCGCGGCTTTCAAATACATATAAAAGTTTCGTTAATTCTACTTACTTTTAAACGTTTTTGATTATTATACTTAATGCATATATGTGTATATATGTACATACAGAGACTTATGATTTCATCATTTATTATAATTTGAAAATAATTTTACATTTTTTGCAATTTTAAATTCCAAGTGATATTTTCTCAATGCCTTTAAAATAAACACTCTTCTAAAGATATTGATTTTACATATCTAACTAATTTTTATAAAGCACTTGTACATCTACTTTAATTTTCGGTAAAGTTAATATTTAATTAAATAAAATTATTTTAATAAATTAAGAGCCATTTTGCATGGTTTGAAGATGAGACATACGAGATAAAACAGTATCTCGGAAATTGAGTTTACTTTCTCTTTTAACGAGTCCATCTCATTTTCCTTCCCGAAAATCTGGTGGTTAGATTAGATATTCTTAAAGCAGATCAAGGAATCATTTTCATATGCAAAACCGAAAATACCCTTTGGTTTGAGGATATAGGTTTGTTTCTCATTTATTTCTCATTTGTATGGAATTCATATACAATGCGATGTAAAAGTTTACAACACAATATTAGAAATGAAAATTTACATACTTTAATTTAACACAGGTTAATTAAATTTAAAGTGTTTGTAGTAATAAATACAATGAAACGACCAAAAGAGTAAAATGGTGAACAGGAACAACTTTATAAGTAACATGGTGAAATTTGACAATGTAAAAGTTTAGGTCAGAGATCAGAGAGAGAGAGAGAGAGATGCGCGCGGCCGCACCCCTCAAGGAGAGAGGGAGAGAGAGAGAAAGAAAGAAGCATGCGGTTGCGCCTTTCAAGGAAAGAGAGAGAGAACAGACACCTGGTCGACTCCTTTTGTCTGCGCTAATGAAGGTGCGAATCACGAGACGCCGTGGTGGCATGGAAGCCCGTCATCGCGGAAAGCTGTGAAAACTTTAAGGTCCCATGGTGAGTCGGACAAAGTTTGCCTAGCCGCACCAGGAACTTTCCAGCAATCGTGCTAATAGGGCGAGATTTTTCTAGGTATGGCGATGCGTTGGACCCTGAAACTCCCTCCTACGGGCGAAAAGGGTAAAACCATAATTCGACCCCAATATAAATCTTCTGGACCAGAATTGGAAGGCAGTAGCCGCTGCCTGCTCGCCATTTCAGTATCCGCCGTCTATACTTCTCCGTCGTACACGCTATTGCCCTCTCTTTGGACTCTGCACAATTCCTCGCAGACCCCCTAAAGTTCGGGGTATTCTCGTCTAATTTTCGTGAGCCTACCCTGTACACGCGCCAAGTCTCGATTCGGTGTTCTAAACTCGAAAGCAAAATCTTTATTTATCCCGTTAGTACTCATTATAAAGAGACTATTATTTGAACTTTGCGCCAAGGCAAGGATTAATCCCTCGAAACAAGTGCTCTCTCCGCCCCCCCTCCTCTCCCTCCCAATGTAAGCTCCTGTCTTTGGCTTCGTGTAAGGTCAAAGTCAATCGAGCGACCCTTCGGTCAGTATTGTTCGTTTGTGTGTAAGGCAAACGCCCACTCCAAGTCAGACTCGTCTACGTCTAATGTTTTATATACCTTGCTTCCAAACTCCTATTTAACCTTTGTAAAAATAATATTAATTTGCATATTATTAAAGTTATTTTTTAATTATTTTCTATTATCTCAGAAACTTCCCTACATAATTCATTTTTTGGCAGGCCCAAAATTCGGTTAATTCGCACTTTCTATATTATAAGTCTCCCACGCAGACACACGTCATCTCTTTCGGCTGAAAAACTCAGAAAGTGTGGAACTTGACCCTAGTCTACGACAGTTTACAACACCTTCCTCTAGATACATATAAATAGGTTCCATCTATAAACTCTCTCATTAAAAACTAACCGTCGTTTGTTCCTGTATATCGAGAATATTCAAAACTGTGTAAAAGCGAGGTTTCCCTCCTTCATCATGTAAGGCTACTGCGTCAATGTTTTAAAGAGAGTATTACTGTCAATAGTTTAAGAATGGAGAAAAGAAAAGAAATCCTTGATGATCTTTGCGAACGCATTGTAGCCCTTCATATGAGTGACCTTGGATACACAAAGTTCTCTGATCACTTATAACTGTGATAAGAGATGACTTTTTATGCTCTCTTATCACTGCTCCAAGTAAAAAATTTCATAAAAACCTCACTGTAAAGCTCGCTTGGATTTTGCAACTGAACATTTAAATAAAGCGGCAAATTTCTAGGAACAAATTCTTTAGTCAGATGAAATGAAAATAAAACAAACATTTGGGTCGAAATTCATCCCCAGTGTTGGCAGGAAAATGTTTGAAGCTTATGCGCCAAGTAATATGATTACTACAGTTAAATTTGTTCGTGATTCAATCATGGTATAGGGTTGTAATCGCTCATCAGGGAGGGGTTCATACAGAAGCGTTCTTCCTGCTGGCTCTCAGAAAACATGATGTTCCCCCCGTTCCCATTGTCTACGGCAGACTTGGTGATAAATGAATATATACAAAAGCCTGGACCATTCACAACAAGAGTTAAATTGGTAACCGTTTTGCAGCTGAAATATGGAGTATAGAACTTCCTCATGACCACAACGGCACAGAGGTTTGGTCTCAATTGTGTAAGTTAATTCGATTCTAAGCAGCTGTGCGCTTTCCTGGACAGTAATGTCTCGAGGTGTCTCATTGAATAGCCTTGAATTGATCATAGGTTCTTTTGTAATTCAATCATTTCTTGATTTCTTTGGCGATTGCTGAATTACCTAGCAGCGCATCGCCTTTATCCTTATAGCTGACGTTTGGATGATCTGGCTAGAATACATATCATCGTACAAACTACAGCGTATCCTTCATTCGAATACATGTTTTTTGGTACCTCGAGTAGAAAAAAAGGCACATAACCTCGTTTGTCTTATCTATATATGATAATGGGATTAATGCCGAATTAATTGCAAATGACCAATAAGTTTCTCCCAAATATAAATTCTCCTTAACAAAATGTGAGAAGTTGTTTTAATGGGATAATTTAATTTACAATTTACATACCTATGTTAAGTTTTTATATTTATTTATTCATTTAGTAAAATAAATTGTGAACCAAATGTTGGATGGTTTATAGCTGGAGAGGTGATGAGTGGAATCCATCTTGGTATGTTATGTACCATTTATAAGCACTCATCTGGCTGCTGCAACCAAGGGCATTCAGAAATTTATATCATAATATTAGGCTATTAATTTAAAACAATAAAACGAAATGGATGATTTTTTTATAATCAGAAGAAGCAAACAAAGTAAAACAACAAAACGAAACGGAAAGCTCCGGTGTAGGAGGAAGGACCTCTTCCCCCAGGGCAGGAGCATGCACCTAACACCAAAAAATGGTCACGCCAATGTGTCCAGTTTTACAAAATGGAGGAAACTATCTGGTTCTTAATTATCAGGAGTCCACATTTGTGTACAGGGATCTTTCCAAACACACAGGACCATCGTTAGAAATCCCGCTCGATTAAGTACTGAAGAAGATAATTTAAAGCGAAGATTCTAAGACTGGAACATTTAAAAAAATGTTACTAAAATTGGGCAAATATCACAGTCATTGCATATTGGTGCAGGTGGACGCTCCATCAAATAGCAGTTGGTAACATAAGGAAGCTGTTTAATATAATAGTACGTGCATGGTCTTAGTTGCCTCGCAATGACAGGCAACTTTGGCTTCCATTTTCCCCTCCTTTTGCTAGGCAGTCCATAGAGCAGATATGTTTCATGCCACTGTCAGTAAGAGTGAAACACTGGTTAGGTCGATCAGTCTTCGTTGGATATTGTGCGCCGTTATCATCACGCTTATTCTCACTAATTCCTCCCTCTCCTAAAACACAGCAAAATATAATCTCGACTTCTTCCAGGTGGAGGTAATCGTGGCATCTCGGAGCGCAAGCCATGGCTTGCCTATTTTCAAACGATAGGGGATCAAATCAATTGCTTTTTGAATCGATAAAGAACATCATTATGTCTCGGACCGTCATGACGCGTCATCTGCCATAACGAGCGTGGTAGTATAACAATATCAGTGCTGAATAGAGAATAGGCACTGGTTGATCCCCACTAACTTCAAACAAATAGGATTCATCGTGAAATCCGACCCATCGTTAGAAGGTGTAGACACCTTGTACGTAGTGAATCAGTGCGTACTTAATCAGTACGTAGTGTACTTATATAACGTGCTAAGAATCATGCTAAAAAGAAGTGGATCGTAATATCCCAGCGATGTAGAAGCCTTAGGTGCACGGGCGTGGCATTCTTGCCTGAGCTAGAGATGCAAACTACTTCAGAGTTAAACCGAGCTCTCGAAAGGGTCTCTTAACTCTAATGCCAAAGTGGTTAGTATATTTACTGCGTCTTTTGTGGGAATAGACACCGTTGAGTTTGACGTAGAGCAGATGAGAGCCATTTTCAACACAGGGAGACGACGGGCTCGCGTTTACAAGCGATTAATGTACTGTGTATGGCTAGAAGGAGTAGCATCTTCCTAACATTGACAACTAAGCTCTCAATGTGGGACGTAAGCAAAGCACCTGTCGCCAGTTTTAGATTGTTGTAACTCCTTGTAACGCACACTTATTTGCGGATCTCTACAACTCGCATCAGAAGTGAAGGTTCGAACGAACAAGGGAAATATAAAACAGCTATGCAGTAGCCCTAACATCACCCCTAATGCTGAACATAACAGAGTGAACAATTTCCATGGTGTGGGTACTTGAGACCCCAAGGCAGCAGACTTGGGCGTTCTAAATGATGCGTCGGTCAATAACAAGAAAAATGTGCGAATCCACCACTTGCAGGCAGACAGAATTTAGCAATAATTCCTTTTTAGGTGGAGTTGTGTATTATAAGATAATGAAGGAACACCAATATTGGCTAAATACAACAGCAATATGTGGCAATCGACGTTCCAGCTTATACATAAAGGCCACACCAAAAGAAATCGAATCGTCGCATACGTAGTGCAGTAAAACACTCCTGGTATCACCCAAGTGATATCTATGCTGTACAGGCTATGCGTGTTACAGTAATTACGTGGAATAAAACCTATAGAAGCAGCACTGTCCAGCGGACAGATATTCTCTGCTATTCACGAAGAAGGGTATTTTAAAAGTCACAATTTAATGACTAACTCTCATATGCAGGAGGTTAGATAAATTGGGGAAGAAAACGGACAGTTTAAAGTGATATGTATAATGTTTCCAAATAGCAAGCAAAGTAGCCATTTAGCATGCATCTAATAGGAAACCATCTCTCTATATCAAGTCAAACAAATCTAACCAAAAGGCCAGGCCTCGCTCAACTAGAACTTATTATGCATATGGGTCATAACCTAGACCAGGGGCGGTGTCAACACATAAAGTGAGAACGGAAAAAAACTCAATAAGCATAAACCTTGTGTTAGGGGGTTTTCCACCTCTGTGTTAAAGTATAGTCGGCGGCCTTCAGTTACATCACGACGTGCATTGAATAATGGATAAGCTACCGGCTAGAGAATATGAAAAAATCGGTCACAAAAGACTCAGCCACGGACGCATGTTCAAATTTTGTGGCCTGGAGACCTAGAGGGAATCATACGATAACTTGCCTAGAAACCTTTTGAGTTGCTTCCAAACGTTTGCAAAATGGGTCTATTCGTACTATAAATACACGTATGACCACTGAAAAGAGCGGTGGGCATGAATAGAAACATACCTAATCATAGCCGTAGCTCGATGAAATCGTTCGGGGGTCACATAAGCACATGAAGAAAAATCCCTTCTCTCTGGATGCCGTCTCACACACACGGCTCACTATTATTGTAAGAGAACACCCAGATAGCTTCAAAATTGTTGTTATGCTTACGCGATGAAGTAGCCGGCTATGAAATCAAGAAATACGTTAACCGACCTAACTTCCAATTGGGACAAAGAAATCAGTAATTTCCCTAAATGTAAGCTATAGTGCACCCTCCAAGAATAACTGATGTGGTTTTTCATTTGATAGGGCAGAGAAAATAATATTGGAATGCAAAATCTATCACTCTCGTAAAGCTATTGATTACCTTACCCCATATCATGCTATGCATCAGGGGAGCACAAAGACAGATCAAGCGAAGAAAATGAAACTTTTCTCGGTCAGTGGTGAGTAAACCCATGACAATTCCTGAACCATATTTCTACATCTTCGACTTCGATCACGTCGGCAATAGCATCACATCTAGTAGGGATGATGCAGTCATCATCCTAGAGACGAAACCTACAGTTCAATTTACCGAAGAGCAACCGTTCCATGACGCGGCGCAGAATGAGAGGAGACGAGTCTCTGCAGTTTTATCAAGTTGGCCACAAGTCCACAGCAATATCATTGAAAGAATATGTACTCTACTTCTAGCTAGGACTTGATGCATGGCCCAGTTCCAATTAAAGTCTTTTACGATAATCGTTATTGACTTCCTGGAACGCGAACTCCATGAGTTACTAACAGTTGTAGGCGCTGAAAGTGAGTGCGCATTCCAAGATTTTGGAGAGAAAGTTGAGCTTCCTGTGCGAGTATTTCGCTTTCTCTTTTGGATGCTCCCCTTCTCCTGAGTCGCCCCTCTAGCGTTGGTGATCAAGCGAGAGACTTAAAGCTCCTTTAAGTTGCCAATTTTTCTTGTGATAGCCATAGAACCTCACGATCATTGAGGTTCTCACACCCACTTTCGTGGAGTTGGCCCCTAATAGCCTAACGAGACAGTGGTTTCGCGCTGCTGTTTAATCTTGCAGGAATTGCTGATCCTTAATTGTCGTTAAATCATGATGAAACAATCACATCTTGCAATGTTGATTCAAAGATCAATTTGGTTTTAATGTTTTATTTTGAGACACAAGGATTAGTCACTCGTGCCCAGAAGCCCAGATGAGGATAGTTTGAATTGCAGCCTTGTCTTAATTGTTTTTTAAATAATATTTAGTGGCTAATTGCCCATTGCTACCCTAGTATAAACTTGTAAGCCTTCTTGATAGATTTGCGCTCTTTTGTTTCTGTGCATAATGCTGAAAGATTTACTAAATTTGAAGATCTGCTACTAAAGTTATATAATTTGCAACAATTCCTCAATTAAGGGTTTTTATTTTGTGTTTCAGCCCTCTTGGTTCTCTCATGATCAATGTTTAACAAAATATAATATCTTTTATTCGGCTAAAACTCCAATTGCTGGCAATAGTTTCATCTTATATGCCTTTGATTGAGAGAGAAAACAATAGCAGATATTTTAAACTTGTTTGGTATTTTGTCAGAGTTGTCAGTGGGGTAGAATGCTTATGTGTTAGAAATCGTTAATATATTCGAGAGCATTCAAGAAACTGTCAGTTTGCTGTTTATAAAGACATGTCAAAATATTTCATATGCGTATAACTTATTTAATTTTCATTATTAATCACTATTTAACTCGTTCACAGAATTCCCTTGAACAAATCGTCGAGCTAAGTAGAATTTATACCACTATATCTGAAGACAATTTCAAATTTACATGTGGAAACAACATGGCTGACTGGTAATTCATTAGTAAACCAATTTATATAATCTAAATTAATTATTATTTATTTGTGAGTGAAAGTTCTTCTTTTTTATACCTTATGCCTTCGCATCCTCGGATCATGCAGCAAAATTTACCGTTAAATCCCTCGTTCTTATCTAACATCGTATGCATACTCACATTGTATTAAATTTGATTTATTTTTCTTAAATTTATTTTGTAACCACCCAAAAAATAATGATAATAAACATGAACTACGTTGAGTTTGAAAATGAAGCACCACATCCATGTAATCATTATTATTATCGTTTGACTAAAACGCTAATCTGGCTTTAAATGGTTATAATAATAAAAAGTATTTAGTAAGTTTCATATTATATTTTATTCTTTTAAAAATATTTTTATTAAAACAGTAGAACACCATATCTTCGAGAAAACCCCCAAAACTAAGATATTATGGAAGTACAATTATTTTCCTGCATATTTACATTATTATTCATATATGTCGTTTGCTGGTTTAAGTAAGCTAATTTTCAAAACATTTAGGGCACTGTATAATAATGTATATCTGATATACCCTGTATTTTTAAATATTTTGTTAAACTCCGATTAAAGACAATTAATGGGTTTAATAAATGTACAATATTTGAGGCTAGTTTAAAAAAATATTGCAAAATATTAGGAAACTAGACCATGGCTTCGCTTGGCTAGTAAGATTAAAATTTAAAATCTAAAAGAAAGCAGCATGGTTAAATTTTAAAAAATTACTGAACTTCCCCAATTAAAATAATTTTAAAAGGGAACCCTTAACTATATTTCTCCCCTTTCAAAATATCTCGTTGCTAAAATATATAATTATAGAAGATGATATATAAAAATAAATTTTTGGAACTTCATCATTTTAATTGTTTGGGTTTTAAAAAATTCACAAAATTTCGATACTTATATTTATTTCTGAACTTCACCACTTTGTTTTTTATATTATAAAAGAATTATTAGAAATAGCTTTGATAAAAAAACATTAGTCATAACTAAACTATTTTGAAATTATTATAAGGCATGTGGAAATTTGTCTTTGAATTATATATAAATTACATTTTATAGAGGAGCATTCTGACACCATCAAAGCAAGCCCCAAATTTCAATTAAATAAGAGTTAATTTACGACTCTATGTTCTATGTAGGATGAAGAGGAGTTCTATCTTCTTTGATAATTTATTTGCTTCAACTTTGAATATAGACCAGCATTTTTTATTTAAGTAACAAACTTACCGTAGCAAAGAAACGTTAGTTGTAATTCTCTGTACAGTCTTTTCTTACCAGACAGCCTTCACATGTTGTCATCTAAAAGCAAATTAAATTTATGGGGCTCCATGAATGTTGTCCATCGAGGAATCATTTCATTTAAAATAAAAATAAATTTAGAAATTTATTGGCTATAATTCAAGTTTGTTAGGATTCAAAAGGTGCAACATAACATGATTAGAGAAGTCCTTGAAAAGAAGGTCTATTCTTAGGTATATTTATAAAAAGAGTAGATAAATCATCACTTAAAGGTAAATGCTTGGCAGTCATGAGAGAAACCCATTATAATTCTAAATTTTCTTAAATAATTTGCTACTTCTTCTTTCTTTCTGTATTTTGTAAATTCACACTTAGTTTTATTGGTTTTCCTATCGGCTTTCTTTTAGCAATTGAAGTTATTCAATTACCTTAGAAAAATGTCACACGCCCTGTCTAGTTGCTCATTGGAATTTCCATCATTTATTCTCCTTTTTCAGTTGTGCGATATGACATATCTAGATAGTTATTTCACTGACATACGATTAGTTCAAATATTCTGCATTTATGAGGTTTATGGGTTGGCATTAGTTATATCGTTTTTAAGCTCGGATGTTATTTTTTATATCAATTGTTCAGGGAGTTATTTTTCCTTCAACTACTTTGATTTTCAGAAAAAAGGATATTCAGAGTTTAGAAATGGTTCGTCTTTTTCAGAATCATGGATTATTTTTATTTTATCCTCTTCAGACGAAGACTACATATATTACTGCTCAATATAATATATGCATCTATAAAATAGATTTGGCCATAATCGACTCGCACATGTACTTTTACTAAGGATGGTCAGGCATCCACTTGTGCAGCCACCAGTGAATGCACGGTGGCTACTTTAAAAAACAACCATAATCCTTTACACTTTTTCTAATATTAAAATCAAGGTATATTTATAAAAAGAGAGATAAATTAATTTTACTATATTTCTTTCAGCCATAAAAAAAGTAATTAAACCCAATGAACTTCCTCAAAATATTTCGTTAAAATGGAAAAAAATAATGAGACCTTTTTTCTACAATTTTGAAAAAATTGGGTGGTTAAAATTGCGGTTAAGGGAAAGTAAGTGAGAAAGTCTGAAAAAGCCAAACGAGGAGATTTGGATAATAGAAACTTAGATGAAACAAAACACTTTTGGACAATCGTTTAATTATTCAGCGGTAGAGGCAAGCCTGACCAGATGCGATGACTTATCGTTCTAGAAAAGAAAATGACTTCTGAATAGTAGCTAGATGATATATCTATCATGCAATATTATTAAGATAAGAGTAAAGAAGATTTCTGGGGAATGCTAATTAGTATAGTTAAATTGACTCCTATGCGAAAATGCTTTCTATTCATACCTAGATTTATTAGTGGTCATTATACGAGTGTAAAAGTTATTTCTAAAATTTTACTTAATAATCCATGATAATAGTAAAAATATTTTTTGCTTTTCTCTAAAGGTATTATAATTATTAAAAAGTTTAGAAGGAATAAGTCCCTGAATGACCACGAGCTCCTTTGATTATGAATACATGTACGATGTTCTTCGTGATCACAGCCTAATTACACAATCACGCACAACATCCGACACAACACGACTTAGCTTGTTGGATGCGTGCTGTGATGATCTACATTCATTACCTATCACACTTCTCAAAGATTAAAGATGACGATTAATTCCCATATATCTACGTGTGTCTGGAAGCCCAAAAAACGGGAGGATTTTTTCTTTGCCAGAATAATTATGATTTATGATTCCGTTTGGATAGTAGCAATAAATTGAGGCCATTATCTAATAACTTTGGAATATTTATCCTCGCAAGGGAACTGATCATCTATTTGGCCATTTTAAACGTAGGTGGCACGAAATTTACGCTATGGTTTCAATTTATGAAAAAGCAACGCCAATTGGACCTACTTAAATTAAAATTAAATCAACCTACAAGGGCAACTCCTCTGAAACTATAGAAATCTGCCAAGTCAATGAAAGTGAAAATGTGTGGAAGATAATTAGCTGACTAAGGCCCCTGGAGCGAAGGGGTCCTAAGAGGTGAAAACAGCTTGCAAAAACCTTTGGAGGTTTTTATGTATCAGTTCAATTCCGATAAAATAAATCTTGCATTCTGCGATTACTACACTTCTTCAAATATTGTTTGCTTCATTTCTCTTTTCTCTTCCTCTCAAGCTTTTTAATTTTCTCGGAATTTTTCGCATTCAAAGTTTTATCAGGTTTTAGCCTATAGAAAGTAGCGTTCATCTACGCGTTTCTTGCGAGTGCTCATAGAGGATAGGAGCCAGAAGATGTTTCATAGCTGAGGTAAACCGCATTATACGCGTTGATTCCGAAATGCGGTTTACCCAATATGGATCAAAATGGAACCTAATAAGTAGCTAATATTTACTTAATTTCCGTTCACCTAATATGTAATTAAGGTACGCCTCAAGTAGTAAATAGAATTCAAAATAATCTAGAAAAAGATATCTTGGCATTACACATTGCAAGGTACGAAACTCATTACAGAATCCGGGTAACATTCAGCAAATTTTCGGCTATTTGTCTGTGTAGTGTTCGACAATTACGTATAATGCTCGCCAATACATTCGTTATTGCTAATAACTTTTATTATGTTTTAATTCTGAGTTGTATCAAATTACTCTAGCATTTTCCAATGATCTTTATGTAATTTCAAATGAAAATGGCCTGCATGAATAATCGCGTTAAATTTGTACTTGTGCAAATGCATCAGTGTACATGGAGGCTACTAAAATTGTTAGTTACGTCAATACTCCTCATTAAAGTTTAAGATGTACACAAAAGTTAGAAAACCAAATATGAGACTTTTGGAGTCCACTAGATCATAATGTAATTACAAAATAATCTAGGTCACGGTACGTTCAATGCAATTAATGCAATGGAAAACGTATCAATGCCAATAACGTGTACAAATTAAAAAATCGCAGAAATTATCTTCAGTATCCATCCAGGTGAGGGAGGCTAAAAAAGAGATTGTCATTAATGGTTTCGTTACCTCTTGTTTGGGTTACTGTAATTCCCTTCGCCATAGTTTCCTTAGTCCCTGTCTGTGACTCCTTTAACTATTTTCAACCTTTTCAACTCTTATACTTCAGCGAATCGGACATTCCTCTCGTGCAGGTATAGTAGGAACAACTATGCAACTGCTAACATCTGGAGTAATTCGGGAAGTCACCACTACTTTCTTGTGAATCTGGAGCCACGTCAACTCATTTTTTATTTTCCAGAGCTCTTCTTATAAATTGTCTGTATGGAGATGATTTCGTTAGTTTTCCTCCTTTGTTTTATATAACTAATAACAACACACAACCTTCACCCTAAACTACACTGGCTTAAATATCGATATAAAACTACCTTCAAAATAGTCTTTATTAAGATTTTAAATGACACAGTGCCCTGCTATGTATGGTCCTCACTGGACCTACCTTGACGCTGAGAGACTTAAATTCTGAATGTGCTATATTAGTCCATGGTTATCGTTATTTCTCGATATTTTCTCTTAGAATGTAGAATGATTTGCTTACTGCCTTAGGCTTCTGCCTCCTTAAAACTGCCTGCAAGTGTGCCGTTAATAGCCAGCTCTTATTTCAAGACTTTTCCTGGTTAAAAACTGCACATTTACCCTTAAAGACAGCCAAGTAATATTGCCTAATATATTATCATTCGTTTTTTAAAATTGATTGATCATAAAATTTAACTATAAACAAAGGAATGTTCTTTCTTTAATCAGCCATAAAAGTACAATTTAATAATGAGTTTTTGAAAGGTTTGATTATAATTGATATTTTTTTTCGCTTAGTTTGTTTAGGACAGGTAAATTTAAATTATTTATTCAACTTCTTTTTAAGAGTTCCTTGAGTTTGAAAATACGAAGTATCGACATTCAGAAAAAATAAATATGATTATCGAATGTTTAGGGAATTTAAAAATAGTAACGTTGATAAAATAAATAATATTTAGGCATGGCTGCATTTTCATTTTATTTTATCGTATATTCGAAAGCTTTATCGTTTATTTCTAAAATACATTTTCAACTTCAATCATTATCGGAATAAAAGAAGATACTGGCCTCTCATAAAGAGGAAAGGAAAGTGAAATCAATAGAGAAAACTGAGTTGGAAAAAAAAAAAAGTAACGTGTTTCCGGATCTCAAAACATAATTTCTCCCCTTTAGGCCTAGAAAATAAGCATCAATATGGAAACAAGACCAAGAGTAAACTATTAGGAGAAGAGATGAGTGACTTCGACACTCTTGGTTACATGCAAGGCTTGCACTTCGCAGGCAGACATTCGTCTATGGCCTACATTCTATCTGGCTCCTGCAACGGCGTTTTGGTTAAAAAATTTTGAAAAAGTTTCCATTACATATCTCTTAATAATTTACTCTTGATCTCTTTTTTTCAGAGCACTGCTTGATTAGGAGTCTTAGAGGAAGGGAATTCTTTTGATATAAGGAAAATACATTCTTCAGAGCTCATTTACGTTTTAATATAAATTTTCTTTTTTATACCTAGTAGTAGTTAGTTGTCCGTCAATTTCGGTGATGAAGTAAAT
Organism: Ceratothoa steindachneri; assembly: GCA_963969495.1. Lineage (NCBI taxonomy): Eukaryota > Metazoa > Arthropoda > Malacostraca > Isopoda > Cymothoidae > Ceratothoa > Ceratothoa steindachneri. The sequence continues at coordinate 52,463,504 of OZ018331.1, forward strand.
CCATGCCCTCAGAATGAATAAGTTGGTCATAGAGAGAAACTTGCAAAAAAGATGCTTAGAGTGGGAAGTGGGTCTGCATTCCTCAGCCCACTATCTTGGTGCTCCATAATTGGGCTGGTGGCGAGGTGGTCCAAGACGACCAGCCATTTTGGAGTTTTGCAGGTAAACTGCCAAATCGTTTCTTTTATAACGATCGCCTAAAGAAACAACACCTCTGGGGCCTCCTGCTGCTCCTAGATCCTCCTGATTTGTTGTTTTATTCTTGAAGCTGATCTACATTAATTTCATCATTTGATATGAGGAGCTTGTGCGTGCCACGTAGACTTTCAACGACGACAAGCTTGACAATTTTGTATACAATTTTTAAGATGAAAAAACAGGCTTTGGCTTTGCCACTCCCCTCTAGGGAGGGAGCTTGCGCTTCGCTACTAAGATTAAAATATAAATCTAAATAAAAAACAGTCATGGTTAAATATTCAGAAATTTTCTGAACTTAGCCAATTATAATAATTTTAAAAAGAACTCTAAAGTAAATTTCCCTACTTTCAAAATATCACGTTGCTAAAATATAGACTTATAGAAGATATATAAAAATAAATTTTCTAAACTTCCTTATTTATAATTCTTCGAGTTTTAAAAAATTAACAAAGTTTAGATACTTATATTTATTTCGGAACTTCACTATTTCGTTTTTTGATATTATAAAAGAATTATTAGAAATAACTTTGATGAAAAAACATAAGTAATAACCTAACTAAGATGAAATTATTATTCAAGTACGAAAAAAAATCCCCTTCTTAATTTATAGTTAGTGAAGTGATGATGATGATGATGATATATATATATATATATATATATGTATATATATATATATATATATAAATATATATATATATATATATATATATATATATATATATATATATATATATATATATATATATATATATATCGCAATCAGAAATAATTATTTTTTGTTTACTCATTTTTATCTTTTCAAGATAATTTGATTACGAGGCTCATATGCATCGTTTTTATTGGTTTTAACGATGCTAACCAATTTGCATTTATATCTATAGCTTTACGGACCGTTAACTCCAGCTATCCTTGATTAAATTTTGTTCCGTTCTTTCATATATTTTTGCTTTTTTAATATTAACTCGCTTTCTCTGTAACTTCACCACCGTTTATTTTAAGCCTATAGTTTCAAATAAATAAACATTCGAGCGCAACGCTTTTAAGCCCATTTTATGTATAATATTATTTTTTTATCATTTCCTTCACACTTATTCATTTAATTTGGGCGAGTAAACAACACAAGAATTTCTAATGAAAATTATGCTATTCTCACATGTATCGAGGCACCTCTAGCAAATTTGCTGTATTGCCGAAGCTCCAATGTAAGTCTACGTTGGAGGGATTGGCCGTGACGTCAAAGGGAATCTACGCCTGCTCGTATTGCGATGCTGAAATGGCGTGCCATTTTTTGCGAGCATTTGAGATCATCTTAAAAAATAGGTAGTTTAATCTAACGGAAATTTAGAAAAAAGACGAATTTAATTTAAATTAGAATAGCAAGGGTTAGGGGAAACTGCTTCGATGGTAACCTGACGTTTCACGATGAAGATAGAGAGCCTCACGTGCATAACATACATTTGTCTATACAGAGAGTTAAAAAACACTAACCGCAAATAAAAATTTGTATGAGCGATGGTTACGTTGTGATTCATAGGAACTAAATTATATCTGTTTCCCAAAATCAATGTTTTGTGTATGACACAATTAATCTTGAGATACGATTGATATTCTACCAAATGAATTTAGCAATTAGCAGACAGTAAGCAAACGGGCGTTATTATCAAAAGGCAAGGATGACCAACTAGAAAAGAATTAATGACCAGCTTTCGCACATATACTCTGGCATGGAAAGTGGATTAAGCAAGAATAAATTTACTTTGTGTGCCATGGCTATAAAAAAATAGAAACATGACCGGTATTTCCTAGAATAAAAATTGAATAATACTTCATCTAACTCAATGTTTACCTCAAATGGAACGAAATAGTTCATTTTATGACAAGAATAAAAATATAAAACAGCTGAGACTCTCATGGTTTTGTTTTTTTTGTGAATTAAATTTTATCTTCTTGTTTTTTAACAAAGTGAGGGTAGAAATAACCTTTCCCGTTACAAATGTGAATGCTGAGAAACTAATAACTTGTTTGAAGACCTTAAAAACTTGCAAAAGATACAAAGAAATTAGAACATAAATGAAGATATGAAATGAAGGTATAAAGTAGGCTAAACATATCGGGTTGGAACGAAAGTAATCTCCATGTAAAAGAATAGCACCAAGGAGCCCCAAGCGGACCCGAGAACCCCACGTGGCTCTCAAACACGATATCAAAGGCAAAAGAACGGGCCTAAGAATAAAGCAAAGAGTCTTTCGCAACGCAGCTGTATTTCCTCATGGAGGTTTCCCCCAAACCTTTAGGCAATCTTGCATCCCGCTTACTATATTGAAGCATGCGAGAGCGAGGAAGAACTACTGTTATTGCATATTTTTATCTGGAAGACGTCCATTCGCCAGCTGAATGTTTCCCTTGTTAGAATCCACACCGTGAGCGGAGGCGAGTTCACCCCATCGTCAGCCGGTTTTTAACACCAGGCTCAGCTGGGTCAAGTCAGTACCAGCCCGCAATCACGCCTAAGACACGTGACTTCTCGATTTGGCTCCGATTTTGCCTAAACGAGCGTAAAGGAAAGAAACTTTCCCATCGAAACTCTCCTAAAGTCAATCGGCGATTTTCTCACAACGGTCGTTCTCGTTCCCCATCGCAAGTGCCCCCTTGTCAAAATATTCCGAGTTAAATCTCAACCACCTGCAATTCTCCTCTTCGAATTGCCCCTTCTCTTCGTCACCCAAGATTAACTTCTGCAAGGCGTCGACGCGTGCGGATCTCTTTTAATCCGGTTATCCCATAAAGATTTATTTGTATTTCGGCTCAGCGCCGTCTTTGAAGCCTCAATCCAAGTTTGGTCATTTACCGGCCTTAAGCTTGTCCCTTTTTGCCAGACTATTCAGTACCCCATAGTTTTGGATATTCCGATTTCATTTCATTTGTGTAAATATTTATGTTTTTTTGTGGGGTCATTAAATAAGAATTTTTGTACAATTCTTTTAAATAACACATAAGAGCACTCACCCATAGCTAAGTAATTAACGGACAATTTGCACATACTTTTGTTATTTGCCTGCGTAGTTAGGGCAACGGTTCCCTTCCCCCTTCCCTTATTAGCTTAACCCCCTCATCTAGGAACGGAGCCGAGGAGAGGTCAACTAAACGTCCTTTCTTATTCAGGGCTCTATCTCCAACTCCGTTTGGTCAGCACTTCATTCTTAATTTTTTAGTTAATATTTTTAAACATTTGAATTTTTCTTTTACTTCATACCTTTAATAGACTTCCACCATCTTAAACTATTTAAATTGTTACCCCTTGAATTTAGATTAGTATTTATTTTAGTTTATACATTTTTAATTTTTGAGGGGTGATTTTAATTATTTTTTCTTAGTTTATTTGAATTGATTTATTAATTTATATTTTTATTCCCTGTTTGTCTTCGTAGTTTTTTTTGCATAAAATGGGTTATCACTCCTTTGATTCATTTTAGTACTTTTGTTATTCCTTTCCGTTTTTAATTACTTTGTATCAATTTTGTCTTTTTGTGTATCTTTTAATTAATTTAATGGTATACCCTTAATTTTTTTATAGGGAAAATATCACAACTTTCTTATTCTATAAAAACCTTTAGTTCAAATCTTTTTCCTTTTCATAACTTCAATGATTTTATAATTATTTTTTTTCTTGAAATTTTAATCTTAGAACCTGAAGATGGGCATGTTGCCCGAAACGTTGTTTCAAAAATTTCAATGAACATATGTACTTGAGTATATATATATATATATATATATATATATATATATATATATATATATATATATATATATATATATATATATATATATATATATCAGCTATACCTCGACAGTCCTTTTTCCTAGAATAAAAATTTAGATAGTATTAAGTAAAGTAATGCTACATTGAGTAATTTAGAACTTTTGTTTTCAGATTATAAAATATTGTTCATGTCGCCCTATCCACAGATCATATTAAACGTTTTTTACTCTATGAGATTTATAAAGGTGTCAATTCAAGTAGATCAAAAATCCATTCAAAGTACTTTTGAGGAAATTCAGTAAATGAAAGAAGAGGTTAGAGGTGTCTTTTTCCCATTGCCGTAGTAAGAAATTCAGTCTAAATATCCTACCATCAAATGAAGGTCATCTAAAGAAGTTGATTCAGAAAAGTGGAAACTGTTGTCACCGCAAATCATGCTAGGCTAACTGAAAAGGTTTGGAAAGTCTATAGTGATTGGGAAATGGGTCACGCACGAACATTTGCTTTCAGTGTCATTGTTTCACGACATTTTCAGGCACCATATTTTGGCAATCTTGTTAATCATGATGAGGAGTGGATCCTTTATCATAAGGTTAAACAACGCCATTTGTCAATCAGTCAAGGAAGCAAAATTTCAAAAACAACCGAGAACAGAATTACATCCAAAATGATCATGTTGATTGAATAGGGGAATTGTGAAGGAATTGTCCATATTAAACTGTTAGAAAATAATTTGACAATTAATGCTATAATCTCTACTGCAATAATATTCGTAGTTTGAAAGCCTTTTTCGACTAATAGCACTCCTATTTATTCAACAGAAGTAATAGTGGCATCCTTACACAGCTCGAAAGATCAAAGAGCTCTTAGAACAGCTTGGTTGAGAAATTTCGCTTCATCCTCCATATTCTCCTGACTTTGCTGCTTTTGATTAGTTAGAACTTGTTTAGGAGATCCTAGACCATTTAGATGGTCTTAGGTTAACATCAAGAGAAGAGGATGAAAAGAAATTGGATTCCTTTTTTGAATCAAAATCAAAAGAATTTTACAAGCATGACATTTATAAGATTGTTGAGAGATGAAATCTGGTTTTAAAAAGCATTGGAGTTTAGGTTTCTGATTGAATATTTCCTAAGCCATAAGTTTCAAACCTCCTTTTTAAGTATCAGCATTACTCTGCCATTTTTGGCTAATGGAAAGTTGAATAGCCAATTATGACGCGAAAATAAAATTCTGAACATTGTTGAATTTATTAAATGGGATAATGCGCTATATTCCTAATATATGTAAGTCTAGGGACGCGTTTACCATTAACCAATACTATTGATATTTCTAGTTCGCAACTGTGGTTAATTTAAAACGTTTATGGGATGCTAAGAAAGTACATATAAAGCAATCAGGTTAAAATGAAAAAGGAAAAATAGTTTCAGTTTTCCTTCATCCAATGTCTATAATTACAACACATTTATTTTTTAATGCAGATAAATATTAAACACCTGATAGGCGTTTGAAGATAAAGTAACGGTAATTTTTTACGCGTCCTTTTTATCTGAGTATTCATAGATAGTCATATTTTAACTCGTTTTTTTTTAATTACTTTTTGTCTATTTTTTGGTGTATGTCTTTTTGTTTATCTTTTAATCAATTTAGTTGTATACCCTTATTTTTTATAGGTATAATATCACAACTTTTTTATTCCATTTAAAAACTTTAGTTGAAATTCTTTTCCTTTTCATATGTTTAAGGATTTTGTAATTAATTTTTTTTCTCTTACAATTTTAATCTTAGATCCTGAAGATGGGCATGTTGCCCGAAACGTTCTTTAAAAAATTGTAATAAATATATGTACTTGAGCATCTTATGCGCCCTTGCCTTTGCTGTGAAATTATATATATATATATATATATATATATATATATATATATATATATATATATATATATTTTTAATATGTATTTATGTGTGTGAGAAAATTATAATTAGGAGTACTTACATCTTTTTATGTACACTATCTACAATAATATGAAACCCAAATGTAACGCTCGTCACATATAAATAAGAAAATTGAAATATGATCCATCGTGATGCTTTATATGGAAAGTTAAAAAATTGATAGAATTTCGGTTGAAAAGCTCCAGCAGATCATTATTTAATCAAATGCACAGATTTAACAAATATTTCAAGTAGAATGTCAACTTTATATTTATTTAGTTATTTTTTTTTACTAAACAAATTAAATACCCAATTTAACTGAATTTTTTCTTTGTTATACAGTATCTATCTTTCTGATACTTCACTGCTTCGCCACATCTTACGAGGTAGCGACCGTCACTACTCTTTAGTCCATGATTTTGTTCTCTCTGACTATATCTCTATATGTAAGCTTCTACTCGCATTACTCATTATTTATATAATTAGTTTTAATTTAAACTAAAATAGCTTTATGTAGGCTTGCCAGTATAGGGGATTTAAAAAGATAAAACTATACATAAGAATTACTTTTTCCCCTTTTATTTTTTATCCTTTCTCCTTCATTTGAAACTTATTGATATAAAATGTTATTTGATGTGTCCTACAAATCATTCAGACCAAAATATGTAAAGCAGAAAGATTTGATGTGAGTGCATTTCTTTTCTCCTTCATTTGAAAATCATTGATATGCAATGTTATTTGATGTGTCCTCTAACTCAGTCAGACCAAAATAAAGCAGAAGGATTTGATTGTGAGTGCATTTCTATTCTACTCAATTAATTAATTTAATGTATTCGAACTATCTAAAATATTTTAGTAATAGAGTGCCAGGAAAACCCTTGCACTTCATAGTTCATCCTTCAGCTTCAAACGTTTGACGCTCGCATTAAATAAAATAAAATTTACCTTTTAAATTCCTAATTTTTTTTTCAATGGAAGGGCGAAGCTAGTGATTAATGTAGCTTTTTAAAATTCTCAGATAGAGTCTGAGAAATTAAAATAGAAAAGAATTGCAATTACTCCCATACTTTAATATAATTATAGAATTTTATCAACAACATTGTTGAAAGAAAAAAGGAATTTAATTTCCGTCAGAATTTAATTTAAAATTTTTAATTTGTTACACATATTATTTAAAAGATTTTTACTATCTTTTAATTATTTGAGATTCTTTCGTGGTAAAGAGAGTTTTAAATTGTGTGTTTAACAAAGGTAATTCATAAGGAGGGATAAAATTTACGAGGTGTTTATGGAGGAAATATGCTCACAAAGGATAATAAAAGTATAATCAAAACTGAACATAATTGACATTATATTTAGGGTATTACTATAGCTACGGCCACAATTCTACCTTACGAAATTTTATTATAAATTATATAATTTTATATAAATAATTAAAGGTTATATATTAACTCTCTCTATATATATATATATTGGGTTGAGGAATAAGTTCTTACGGTTTTATCAAATTTCTTCATTACCATTAATAATTTTAGAAAATTTCCATTTTTAATTGATAACAATATGCAATTTAATTCATAATGTATTCTCCGTTGTTATTTACGACTTCCTTAGAACGTTCAACTAGTGTTTCCATGCCTCTGCAATAAAAATCTCTGGACTTTGACTCGAAGAATTAGTCTAGTCAGGTTCTTAATTCCACATCAGTATTGAACGAAACGCCGCGCAAATTGATGGAGAGAGACCTGAACAGATGGAAATCCGATGGAGCCAAGCCTGGCGAATATAAAGAATGTGGCAGGATTTCTTAATTAAGCGTTTAGATGGCGTCTTTTGTTAAATTGGCAATGTGAGGACGAGCATTGTCATGTTGCGGAAGGACTCCATAACGTCGATAAGGTCGCTTTTCACGAATGCCTTCGGCGGGTCGATACATTTGTTGAATGTAGAGTTCTGCATTGACAATCTCGTTGTTCGCAAGGAGCTCATAAAGAACGAAGCCTTCACAGTCCCACCACACACACAGCATTTTCTTTCGTGGATGACGTCCTTGCTTTAATCGCAGAAGTTGTTTTTTATTGGTGTATGTGCGGAACACATACACCAAGTTTTTTAACTTTTCCCATCTAATGAATGTGATTCACTGCAGTTTTCTGATTTGAGGACAATTGTACAGCCAATTCTTTAGGCGATTGACAAGGATTTTCATGAAGACGGTCATTCAATCAATCTTCATCAAACTTAACCCTTCAAATACCACGCCTTGAAAACTCGAACCTTCCTCACCCAAATGTTTTTATTTTAAAAACTCATTTAGCTTCTTTAAAAAGAAAACTTTTTAGTAATAAAGAATATATAAAATATGTAAATATTTATCTAACCTCTCTTCCGGAAATTGAATTACAAGATGAGCTTTAAATCATCATTTAAATGGCCTCGTTTTTGTTCGGGGTAACATTTGACAAAAATGCATTGTTTTCCGTCTTCTCTCCCACAATCTCCCACCAAGTAGGTTACACCGAACGAGATCTCACTCGCCGCAGACCTTCCTTTAGAATTTAAACGTAGCAATGTACATAAAACAAGTCTTTTATAACTAAAGAAATTTTTCAATAAGTTCACAGATAATTCAACGAAAATATAATAGCCGTTCTACTTTTTAGTTTTTTTAGGGTTAATGTATAAAATTTAGTATGTATTTATGGATGTACACAAATATACACACACTGCTTATACATGGTTGGTTTTAACATCTCTTGGATTGTATGGTATTCAGAAAAGCAGGGCTCCATACACAGTGGCACTTGACAATGCTTGCACCATAATGTTGTTCGTTTTCTAATATGTTTTTAGCACAAACATAACATTGTCTTGGAGCCAATTTCCGTTCGCCTACATTTGGCATTAAAGCGATATAATGTTTTTCTGAAAAACCGATTCCTTGTAGTCTATCAAAGGAATTTACCGAGGGCCGAGTATACATTTGGTTTGAAGCACCAGAATAATGTCTGTCAAGTAATTGTTTTATTACTTCCATTGAAAATTCTCTGAAAGAAAGCCTTTTTTGCGTACAATCTAAATTCATCAAATGCATGTTAAAATGCTTTGAGCATGGACACATCAACAAGTCGGTAGAAAAATTCTTTTTGTACCATTTGATGGATTTTCTAAGACATTCAACAGAACTGATCATCATATCTGATTTGTCAATTAAACGCATATTTATATTATAATCAATTATTGCATCTGTTTTTTTTATTTCTTCTCCTGTTCTATGATTTTTTTTCCTAGAGTTTACTGACTTGCCTTTGTGTACGGAGGTAATAATCAAAACTTCACGCTTATCGACCCATCGAATTGCTAAAATTCTATTTTTTTTGTGTAGTTCAACGGTAACTTTAGTTACTGCCTTGTCTAACTTAGGCATATTTTTGTGGTTGCTTTTAACTGTCCCACAAAGCCCCGTATTCTGATCAAAAAGGTAAGAGCACAAAGAGGGGCTTGTGTAGCAATTGTCTGTATATAGAATATGCCCTAATCTTAAATATGGTTTAATCAGTCTTTTCACAATTGCCCCCGATATTCCTGATGGATCATTATGAACAATATATGTGGTTTTTCCTGTGTAAAGTAACATATCAAATATTATTCCCGTCTCACAATCGCACAAAACAAAAAGCTTGAGGACAAAGCGATGTCTTTTCGAAGGGATGTATTGTTTGAATGACAGACGAACCTTGAATGAAACGAGGGATTCGTATATCACTAGTTTTTGGAAGGGGACAAAAGCCCTTCGGAATTTGTCTTTCAATGAATGAAAAACACGTCCTATTTTCCACATTGTCCCTCTTATTTCTCCAACCGAGTTGTCAGAAAAGTGAAGAAACCTAAAGATTAACTGATATCTATTCTTTGACATAAATTTCCTGAAAATAGAAGTTTCAATAATGGCATCAGTTGACCAGAAGTCAGCTAATTTATGTTTTTTCACATGAGGCATTAGTAGGGTAAGGCCAATAAAAACGTAAAGCTCGCTTACAGATAAATTTTTCCATCTATGAGCGTTAGATGAAGGGGAGAAGGGTGTTTCTGAACTCTGTTCATAATAGCGATTTGTTTCCATGCATATATCTGCTACGATTTCATGATTAAAAAATGCTTCAAAATATGTGTGAGGTTTACTTTCCGTTTTAAAACCCATGTGCGCTTGAATTTCCGAATGAGAGTCATGAAATATGATATTTGGGGGGAAGAAGTCAAGACAGCGTTGCCACGTTTCATCAATTTGTTGATTTTCAGGAATAATTGCCTCTAATTCGTCATCGGATGAGTTTGAACTGTTAGTATCACTGTCTGTTAGTTCCAAATCAGAATCAAGTTCATAGTAGATATCCAAAATTTCAGAAGGGTTAGCCATTTTTTAATTAATAGGAAAAACTAATTACCACAATTTAAAAATGCATGTGATATCTAAAACTCTCTTAGAAAGACTAAACTAAAAGAAATAATTTATATATAATTCTTAATATGTGCACAAATCACGTCAACAAAACTTAAATCAGCACAACATTAAAAATACCCGCAAGAACTTATTCCTCAACCTAATATATTAACTGAGCACGGTATTTATTCCTATAATAACTATCTCAGGGAAAAATGGTACAGTGTTTCTAATTATTTAGATATATCCCTCATATCTGGTTCAGCTATTCTTCATAAAATTTTGGGATTTAAGTTAGGATCTGTAGTTGACACTCAAGTTGAGGGATCCTCAAACATACATATCATCTTAGTTTCGTGTCTTGCTAAAATATAACTTCGTTTATTCGTGTTCTGCGAGAGAATTTATCGATAGATAGCTCTGAAACTAGTGACAACATGGTGTTATAGGTTGTGAAGTTCATTCTTATCTGGCATAAAAACAAATTTCCTGGCCGTAACAAAAACAGGCAGCCCAATAGCATAATAAAATTAACTCTATGCTTCACAGTTGGTACTTTACAAGTGGGAGGAAATGGCTCTTCCAACTCTGTTTCTCAATAAGTTGTACTCAAAGTGCATAAAAACTGCCAAATTGTTAATAAAATGTTAAATTTAAAGAAATTATAGGTTATATTAAATGAGATTTCTAAAATTTTCATGCAAAACTGAAATTACTTTCATCTGACCAGATAACTTTATTCTATTCATCGTTAATTTGTCGAATTTTTGTGATCTTTGCTCGCTTAAAGACGCTTATTTTGCTCACTGACGATAATGAGGACTTCTTTTTAGCCAATGAAGGATCTTACTGTTTTAGGTGATATTTTTCAATTTTATGCAACATTGAATGACCAGATGCGTGAAGAGGTCAATTTTCTGGGATATTGTGGTGAAACCCGAAAGATAGTTGTCTGCTCTTTGCCTCTTTGATACAAAGTTCCGTGTCTCTTAATAGCTTTTTTATTAGTGTGGACACGATATACTGACAATTTTATTGTTTTAATACTTTTACTTGTGATATCCTCGGCTAAAGGAAAGGTAGATTTGTCCTCCTTTTGATTTTTTATTTCTTCAACTTTAGTCATAGTAATTATTGCGAACGAATCTCGAATACATGAAATTTATAATTTTAAACTCAAACATCTGAAATATAAATTTGAGTAGTAAACTGAGAGAAAATGACCAAAAGTCTAATCCTAAAAATAGCGAGCGACTGATCGTTGACACTAATCTGGACCATTATTTCGAGGTCAATAAGATTATCTTTTAGGAATAGATTTAGGACATCGGGCCTATATTTGACCTAGCTTCAGAGAGTTTAAATTTGGAATGTATTTAATTAATGTAGATTCAGTAAGTTATACTTCCTTAAAATCATCAGAATGATAAAGCATTCGGTCACGACGAAATCTATGAGAAGGGTGTCGTTTTACCACTATATATATTAATTGGTGCAATGCATAATATGGAAACAGCCACCCCCTCTCAATATTTGGGCTCTTTGTCTCTCCTAGGTTGATTAAAGGGCATTAATTGGCTTTCCGTGAGGAAAGATATACAACTGTTTTGTCATTGAAGCTTTGTAGCACAGATTATGTTCTTTTGGTGAAAGGGTATTGAAAAACTCTCAGGCTGGTATACACAATCGTGTTTAATCCTTTAAGTAAGTGGGAGTACGGAAGCACTAAAAAGATTTTTGCTTCTAGCATTTTTTTTGTTTGGGAGGTAGAAATTTGACTTAGCTTTAGATGAACTTTGACGAATAAAATATATTGTATATTTCAATTAGATAAACATTGCGGGTTCTATTTTATTTGATATTCTAAAACTTATCGGTCACAAATAAGAAAAGCTCTTAAAATCTTAGATTATAGGATAGATTTTTATTTATAAATCATTAATTCTTCAGATTTCTATATGGAAAAAATAGTAAACAATTGTCTTTTCTCATTATAATTTGAAATTTATGGTGGTATGGAGTTTGGTAAGCTGGTTAAAATAAATTATCAAAATAGTCTACATAAGTGATTTAATTGTGATATTAAAATTACGTCATCTAGTAACATACATATACCATAACAAAATTGTGTTGGTTTTGATATAAATGAGTATAGGAGTTTCAAATTATTTGATAACAAATTTACGCAGAATAAGGGATATGCGTATATTTGGGTGTGTATGTATCTGTTATTTCGCCTATAAATGTAAAACAGCAGTTTTCATACATTCTAATTACTTTGTATGGCTCCTTTAATTTTCTTATCAATTAAATTTCCTCTTTCATTTATTTTATAACACTTCATCCATAATCATTTGTTTTAATATCACTGTTAGTGATTGTCATTTGCTTTTTTATGTGACTTGCATTGTTTTATCAATATTATTCTTTCCGCGGTTGGTCGCCCTTTGCTGATGTAATAAACGAAAGCGCGAGAGATCTCGCTTGCTACCTTTAATTTGCCGTCGTTATGTAATACATATTGATAAAAATAATAAATTTAATAATAATAATTCAAGTAAATAATTCTAAATATATATATTTATTAATCACAAACTATTTTTTTATGTTAATTATCAACTCTACGACGTTGAATTTGAATTTTCAGCTCACTTCTATCAACTACATTTTGCCACCCTCGATAGATTGGTCGGTGGTCACTTTTTAAAAAACACACTTCAACCACCCAGTCCAATTCTTGAAATATTTTACAATTTCTACTGAACAATAATAATTGAAGTACACCTTCATTATGGTGTATTACATAATTAATGGGAAGAAACATCAAATATTTTGTTGTAAAACTTGGTGAAATGAGAAATTCGTGACGAAAATAATTTCAAAATTTAAACAAAGCACACCGATAAGCTAAAAAAGACTAAATTCTTTATAATGGAGGGGTTCTGCTTGTGACTAATATTTGCTCATTCTTGAGCTAGGTGTATATTGAATTTGATAAGAAGATCCTGTAAACCATAACAGGGCTATTAAACCACCCAAGGCATATATTATGTGTACACATGTCTATCACCATTCATGTGAGGGTATATTTGTGATATTTTTGCGCGTTTTTTTGTATTTTCACCGCAAAACTTCTTTATTTCTTCTTCTGAAGAAAAAAACAAACAATAAAATGAGTCGATAATTTTCGATTTCACCCCATTTGAAAACCAGCAAGTAATATATATATATATTATTATTATTGCATTTTCCCTATATTTACCGTTGACTCACTCATTTTACAATAATTGCCCTCGCATTTTGGGGTGGGGCATTGTTTATTTCATTTTGATTTTCATGCCACCACAGTCGACCTGGTCTGGTTCAGTTTACATTGATATACCGTATCGCAATTATCCCCAAATTTGAAAGAACCAATATACAGTACTTTCGTTCTTCCAAACCAACGCTCTACTGCTGATACGATTTAAGAAATGTTCGCGGCAATGCTTCTTGGAGACGAAACGAATGATTTATGTGATGATAAATGAATCCCATGAATAATGATTGAAGAAAGCCATGCAGCCATATATTTTATGAATATCTCACTTTCCTCTATCTTTCCCATATTCTTTACCCATCTCTTCATACAAACATTCTGCGAGATAGGCCTTTGCTGATTTTGCGCTTTAAATTCAAGGAACAAAAAATAACAAAGAATTTTTTCTTATTTTTCTGTCAAATAAAATTTCGTGAGATATTTATATCTAACGCAATATTCAATGCACGTAAAAAATATAGATTCTTTAAATGCCGCTTCAATTTAGCCGAACAAACAAATTTTTGCCTCAAATTTCGACTGAGCTAAAGGAAAAATATTTACCGAATCTACAATTCGTTCGGCGAATTTACACATTCTACTTTGCATACAATAAAATTCTACTGTACGACTTTATAATGCTTTATTTCCATATCGTTCCAATTATAGATTCAAGTGTGAGGTAGATGTAAATTAGATAAACATTATAATTCACTCTAAAAAGACGTTTCACATACGTTATTTATCATGCGTAAAGTCACATTGTGTGACGGGATGAAGAGAGGCCGAAAAACAGTTTTTTTGATATAATCCTCGTGGTTTATTACTCAATCCCCGAAATTATGACTTTTCAAACATGTATAAATTGTAATGGTAACATTTCCCACTTTTTCCTCTTATCTCGTTGAATCTTCATTGTCTTATTTATTAATGAATTCAATATTATCTTTTAGGTGATTTATTTTCTGCAAACATGTTTCTTCATCAGATCACTCAAAATAAACTGGTCACTTTCTTATTTCCAACGACATTCTGACGTTAGACCCACCCTTAACCTGCCTAACTTTATTTTTTCATTATTTGTTTCTCGTTATATAGGGGATTTCTTTCTTAAGAGTCTTAGGAATAAAGAACCATTGCTAAGATTAGCTAATATAGATGGCAACAAATATTATATAGATAAACTAGATTGCATTACTGCAAGTCAGACTCAGTTAGCGATTTCTAACCTTACTCCAGGCTATGGGGACTTGATAATTAAATTGATATACAAGATCCTTTATTTCCATTTCATTTTCCATTTCCCGCATAAAGGTAGGTTGGTGAACCGAAACGAAAGGTAACAAGATAATGATTTTGTAAAAAAAAAAACTCTGCCCACTTCACTCTGTCACATTTAGTTGCCTTTGCGACTAATGGTTGTAATTCTCTAACATAGCAACCTTTACTTGAGAATCAACGAATCTGCGTAGTTCAATCCTTCCCCTCAGCAGAGAATTGTAAAGTTATGATGCCACATAGACCAGAAAAAAATGCTACAGAAAGCGACAAAATGAATCCATTTTTCACGTCCGGAATTAAAGGTTATCTTTAGTTATTTTTTGTCTACTCACTTCAAGGAACTATGTAACTCATAGCTTGCACATGACGCCAGTTGAACCTAAATATAGAAAATAATTTTCTCTTGCTACGTTTTCACCCTCAAATGAGATAAATTTTTTAAATATGAGTTGTATGTTAAACAACTTGATACTTTACAAAGTTTTCTTTGTTTAGTGGAGAAATGTACTATTTATTTAAAAGAGTCGTGATTTAGCCATTTCTCAGTAGTAGCTAATTCCTGCTACCCTAGTTCGAAGCATTGATGATAGTTAGAGTTGCGTGATGCTAAAGTAGTTAAAGATTGAAACTCTTTCCTCCAAAAGGATTTTCAGATTCTGTGCTGAGACGTCTTAATATTTTCTGCCTTAATTTATGCAATTTGCCCAGGAACTCTTAGTATTCCAGCTTCTCCCAAATCGAATATTCTCATCGATTTTTTATTTTGGTCCATTAAAGGAAGACTCAATATTGGTTATTAAATTTGTCGTATTATCATGCTAAAATCCCTGGGAGGAATTGCATGTATGTGTAATGCCCAAACTTATTGAAAACGAAAATCATTTTTTGACTAGAAACATCTGCAGTGTGTTAAAAAGTTATTATTTAAAAGTTACATGTAATTTACGAAACTTAACTTTGTTGTTGGTGCATTAATATGAATATTCGTTCTCACTTTCCAAGAACCACTTGCAGATATCATCACCTAAAAATAATGGAGATATCTAATGATACCATTTATTACAGAAATCTTACCATTTTGACGAAGTTCGTAGACTCTAATTTTGACTATTTCATGGAACTTTTATTTTAATAAACCTATTAATAAAGAGTATAATATTCTTAATACTATCACCTGAAAATTTACCAACCAAATGTCTATACTCTCTTTTCTTTTATCTTTTACACTTTGAGTATTACTGGATGCGGAAACCCTTTTTGATGGCCTTAGATTCAGAGATTTTTATATTTTAGCAGAAATGCTACTTAATTATAATAAAAATTCTTGCATTCATTAGATGCAATGAAACAATTCCTTTTATTTCTTCTTAAGAGCAGTATTATTACCTCTTATATATTCCACATTTTCTCATATGAAGTCTTTGCGACTAATAGTTTTTATTTTTTCATACGTTTTTCAAATTTACATGATAGGAATAGTTATTATGATATTTAAATTATTGCAGGTTTATTAAAATATCAATCAGCATTTCAAAAATTATAAAAAAACATTGCATTTATTTGCTGACTTCAAAATTGCGCAATGTCCTGATACATTTTTATGTGAGTTTCAATTTCTAGCGGTTTGCAATTCAATCAATTGGTTAAATAAATGTTTGTATATTTAAAATTCCAAATATGATTATTTTTAATAAAAGCGTGCGAACAAAGTTGCTTGAAATGCAAGGAGATATTTCTAGTGTATTGTATCAAGAAGCACTATCTTTAGGAAGATTAATGACTTGAGAAAGACTGGATACACTAGTGGGTAGAAGTTTTCTGGACGCCCTAGAGCTTCAAATGAACAACAAGATTGCCTCGTGGTAAGGTTCCAGCTCAAAAATTGAGATGCCCCTAGTGCTATGCTTTCTCATGAATGGAAATAGGCACGCGTAAATACTTCAGCCCGTGTAGTGTGGCGAAGACTTTTCGACAAAGATCTCAAGTCGAGACGGGCTGCCAAGAATCCACATCTCAAAAAGAACATTAAAGATAGGCACCAGTTTGGGTAAATATAAAGAATGGTCTGTTAAAGAATGGAACAAAATGATATTTTCTAATCTAATTGTTTGGAGCTCCTAAACGATTCTGCGTTAGGGGGAGAAAAGGGGAGAGCTTTCACGAGTCATGTGTCGTGCCCAACTTCAAGCAACAGGACAATATCTATGCCTTGGGCTGCTTTTAATCTAAGGGAAACGGAGCATTAAAAATTTTACCACCAATCACTGTCATCTAACTGTATGTTTCAGCATAAATACGTGTAAAAGAATAACCTATGCCCCTCCCCCCCCAATTTATCGGAGACCACGTGCTATAGTATCGCGCCCTGTTCGACGTCATTTCCTGTTCTAACATTCGCGAATTTTCGACTCCTAGGCACGTTGGGAAAATATTTACAATGCTGCGAAATCGTCCCAAGCCTCCTCCCCTCCCCGGTAACGAGGTGGGAAAGAGCCAGTCTGTATCGCCCCTTGCTGCCATTTTGGGCATACCCTGCAGAAACACCTCCAATTTTGGTTGGATGCATGTAAAGTCCCCCAAGAGTACGAGTCCTTTCTGGACTTCGTCCTAAAAGATAAATTCTTAGCTACCCTGACTACCGAAATGTATGCCTTTGTAAGGAATGCCTAGAAGAGGTTGATATTTATGTAAGTGGCCATAATTTGTAACCAAAAGTTAATAAGAAGCCTCCCTCGTCTTCTCTTAAGTTTAAGATTAATAACTCCAGGCGCCTCTAAGAAATAACCCTAAATTCGTGAAAGTTCAAGGCCCCTCGAAACCCCAAAACCTCCCTCATTTCGAATCTAGAGACAGTAAGCACAGAATTACCACTCCTCCCGCGTCGTTATTCCCTAGAAGGCAGATAATCTGTTTCACGTGCGGAATAGAAAGTCATGTATGCACGAACTGCCCTCGAAATTCCTAACTTAGAATCGTGTCCTCCCATCAGGTATATCAAGTTAGTGCCACTCCTGCTCCTCCCCGTCTCTTCAAAATACCACTATGTCTCTCTCGTCGACCAACAATTCTGCTCCTGAAGTAACTTTACTCTCTAATACAAGCTCCCTCGATGGTTGGAAATTTGATAATCAAGACGTAAACGGATGCCGTGTGTCCACCCTTCTACGTGACACTGGGTGCACATACATTGTGGTATCCGAGAATTTACTTCCCTCAGTCAGTCCTGACAACCAAAAGTTCGCTGTAGTCCCTGATTACCTCGGCCGAGCGAATCGTTTCCCTATTGTAAAATGCCACATCAAATGTGAGTATTTGACTGGTTGGTTTAAAGTGGTAGCAACCCCAATCAAGCTTTGCTCTGGATTGATTGGTCAGAACCTCCAGGTTGCAAGTAACCTGGAACCACAACCCGTGGTAATCCGGGCTTAGGCCGCTAAGGCTTGCCTAGAACCTGTTGCTTTAGAAAACTCTGTCGATCCGGAGGTCGAAAGCCTCCGGAACACAAATTTTGCCCTCGGCCAGAAGGGGTACGCAACTATCCTCCCCCTTTGCGAGAAAGCCAGGACTCAGTAACAAGAGTCTCCCCGTGGTAGAAAAAGCATCTTATAACTTGTCAAGGATGAGCTGTTACATCGTAAATGTTACGACGAAACCGAATTTGAAAGACACACTTTGTGTGTTCCCCGCTCCCAGTTCCCCTAAGTCCTCAAGTTTTCTCACGATAGTTTCTTCTCCGGTAATTTTAGTCATAGGAAAACAGCTCAGAGGGTTTTTAAGCATTTGTATCGGACAGGTGCGGCCCCCCTTCAGAAAAGCCCGATCATCTCGGAAACCTTTTTCTCGTGTGGTGATTGATCTTATTGGGCCCATTCATCTCCCGTCTAGTGAAGGAGACAATTACCTCCTGACTTTGGTAGATTTCGCTATCCGTTTTCCTGAGGCAGTATCCCTTAAGCGCAATGAGAGAGTTTCATGCGCCGAATGCCTCATTTCCATTTTTTATCGGGCAGGAATTCCTAAAGAAGTATTGTCGGATCGAGGAAGACAATTTACGTCCGATCTTATGGAGTATGTCGGCAAGCTCCTCAAGGTGAAAGCTCTGTATACCACCCCCAAACACCCAGCCGAAAATGGAATTTGCGAAAATCTAAATGGCCCATTGAAAGCAATCCTCAGAAATTTGTGTATAGATCAGCCTTGAGATTGGCACCGCTTTTCACCCTTGGTACTATTTGGGTGTCATGAAATACCCAATAGGAACCTATGATTAGCCCCTTTGAATTACTGTATGGCCGTAATGTTCGAGGCCCACTTGCTATTTTAAAGGAACTTTTCACCAATCCCCGTCTAGATAACGAAATCCAATCCTCCTATTCTTACCCCCTAGACCTCCAAAAGCGCCTCGAGATATATGCCAACATCGCGTCCTAAAATGCTGAGGTAAATTTGAAGAAGTATCGAACTTATTTCGATTTAAAGGCGAAGGAAAGCTGATTTAAGACTGGTGAGGAGGTGCTGTTGCTAATTCCCACGGAGAGTAACAAACTCCTGCCAATTTGTATTCTTCAGCCTGTAGTTCCGCTATCCCGGATTCTCTTGAAAGGAACGTTTATTGTACATACAACCTATCTAACCTTTTTCTGAAAAAATTGTTGAGGTGGAAGTAAATATAATCCGTCCATGGCTGTTTAGAGGGATTTTCTTCACTCGGTCATTTTGGAGGGTCCTCATCTTTACATCTTAACTTTTGATATCATATGTTAAATTTTTATTGGTAAAATGACTGTATCGGAGGGTGGGACATCATAAAAATTTTTAAAATTACTGTGATTGTGAAGTCTGTCCAAACTAACGAAGAAAAATTCAAATTTGGAAGGGCACAGGTATATTTGTTGTTTGAACCATAAACCAAAGCGTTATCGGGAAAGTGCACTTCGTACTCGTAAGTATTTGGAATTGTCATTCTACTTCTTCATCGTTTTTTTAATGAGAATTGTTGATTAAAACACTGCAATGCACCCTACTTAATAATCAAAGATGTATTACGAAGTGAAATAAAGAAACACAGAGACCAATGGAAAGCTCATCGAAACATGAAAAATAATCATATCTATATCCGAGAGGAGCGGCGAGAAAAGTGTAAGCAGATTAAGAGTGCGAGAAAGTAAAAACTGTCCACAGATAGGGAGACTTGAATTGCGTCGTTCGCGAAGCCTAATCGGCTGTAGGTTTAGCGAGAGAGTGAAGCAGAAAATGGGAATTACTATCACTACGGTTAACATCGAGAATATGGGTACAAGGAGTATCTTGCCGAGACAGGAACAGGGCCGAATTCAGAACAATATTCTCTTTTCTTGTCACTAGACTATCAATTAATCTTTATAGAAATGTTGCCTTCGGCTCTTAGGGTGCTAGAGACGATTGAGAATTACGCATCGCGTTCAGGTTATGCTGATACTAAATTTCTTAGTTTAGATTCTGATAATTTATTTGGGATTAGCCGAAAGCAGCTTGCAACGTTCGTTGGAAGGGTATTCCAATCTATTAGGCGCGTTCTCGTAACAAGTGAACTTTGGCTCGGTTCGCAAAGTCTGTGATACTTCCGTAGCGACCTGTTGGCTCTCACGGCGTGTCCATCGCTGCCTCTTATCGTGGGAAGCGGTTCCGTCTGGCGCAGACTGAAGATTCGCCAGACCGCGTGGTGCTCTCTTTCTCTCTCTCTGACATCTCCTTCCTCCTGAAATGGAACTTGAAGGGAAAAAGTGACATTGAATAATAATAAAGGGTTGCATCTTATAGTTTTGCGATAATAACGGAGAAAATTGAAGTATACATGGAACTAAATTCGCTAAACACTAAGAACAAAACAGAAAATAGAGGGAGTTGGGGGGTACAATACATATACAGATTATTATACTAACACCCCCCTTAAAATCGACAAAACTCACAATTATCATTGCGACGTTTAAATTATAGATCAGCTGCCCCGGTGTAATAGCAGCCTAAGGTTATACAATAATATTTAAATTAAAGAAAAAGTAATCTTAAATAGACAAAACAAAACAAAAGAGAACATACACGTTCCCATAATACATTATTATCTGTGCATATTTACAATCCAAAACAAAGACAATCCTAAAATCAAAACACAAAAATGGCTCAGGATTAGTTTGTAGGGGAATCTAATGGGTTCCAGCTCACACTATCTGTGATATATTTATTAGAGCCCTTTAAATACAGATTTATGAACAAAATTCCTGAAGGAACAGGCTCAAATGCTTTAATCGTCCATTATTTTTTTTACATTGCGTAGGTGAGAGAGAAGTTTATGATCGGTCTATATGACATTATTCCTTACCTTATAGGAGCATTTTAAATTTTTCTATTACCTAAGCTATTGCTGGGGTCTCTAGCTCAATCACAGCATAGCTCCTTTCGCAATGGATTAATGTTCGGCTAGCGTACGCGATGCGAAAGCTCTCGCTGTTCTTCCCGTAGTGGATTAGGACACAACCTATTGCATTATTGCTGGCGTCCGTTTGAATGCCAAACGGCTTTTCAGAATCAGACAGATAGAGGATAGACAGCCACGCTAATTTTCCTTTAGGTTAGGTGAAGCTATTGATTGAGAGCGATTTCCAATGGAGGCGCTCGAAGGGCCATCTCCTTTAATAATTCGCACAAGGGAGCAGAAAGAGAGGCAAAATTTCGGATGAATCGACAATATAAAAAGGCGGAGCCCATAAAAGATCGTAATTGTTTCTAATTTGAGGGCAAAGGCATTGAGAAAATATCCCTAATTTTCTCTGCCTGGAGAGGTAGCCGCTCTTTCGAAATATGGAAACCTAAATTATTTCTTGTATTAAAAGCGAAGTGGCACTTGCTCTGGCCGCTCGTCAGATTATGCTCCCGGAATCTATGTAAAAGGGCGGCTTGGAGGGTAGTCAAGTGCTCATAGATGTTGTCGAAGTAGAAGGTTACAATAGGTAAGCCGTCTAAAATCCTTCTCATTATTCGATTGTAATTGCTACTCGTACATGTCGTCACACGACCAAAGGAAAGCTAAAGAAATTGTATAAGTCCCTTTTCACTGGAAAAGCAGTAAATTTCTTGACTTCTTTTCTTAATGAGATTTGGTAGTAGGCCTTACAAATCCAGTTCTGTAATCAATTTTGCTTTCTCAAAAAGATGGAGAGTATGTTTAATGATTGGAATTAGCCTCCCATCGAATACGGTGACACAATTTAATTTTCTAAAGTCGATGCACATACTGTATTATCTATCTGACTTCTTGATCATAAAGACCGGTTGACAATAATTTGATTTTGAGGGCCTTATGTTTTTTTTAAATTAATAATTTGTCGACCTCGTTAATAAACACCTCTCTCAAGTGTATGGGCAATGGATACGGCTTGGAGCGGATAGGTTCCTGGCTGGTCAGTTGGATTTTGTGCTCGAAGTCAACAGCACGACCCGGAATTTCGATTATGACGTCAACAAATTGTATCAGGAGCGTATGCAATTGGTCCTTCTGAAGGGGAGACAGCTGGTCGTTAATTTTTAATTCTGCGGACAAGGAATCAATTGTGTCTGGCAAGGCATGCAAAGTATATACTTTGTCTTGTTTACGCAGCCAACTTTACTACACAAAGGGGTCCTAAGAATAACTAGACTCCATGGACGATTCTTCATCGATCGCCACAATCTGGTTAGCGCTCGCGCGACGGTGGTATCTCTTTACCATATATATGTGGGAACGCTTCTTTCCTGATAGAGATTCAATCAAGCAGTAGACGGGGCCGCGTCTTCAGACCACTTGGTAGAAAGGCCCTTTCATTGACTCAACAATTTATTGTAGTCCGTCGGAAGTAACAATCAAACTTCTTCACCAGGCTAAATTTTCTTACCTTGGATTTGCAGTCCAGATAGGTCTGGTACTTATCCAAGATAGTAGCGGCATTTTTCCAACTTCTCTCTTATGTCAAGCAGATAGGGAGAGGAAAACTGGATTTCCTGATCCAATTTCTGGATGGTGAATAGCTTCTTTAGAATGTTAAAGCGTCCTCTTACATTCATTCTGTAACATAATTCGAACGGAACAAATTCCAATGATCGGTAGGGAATTTCTCAGTTTGCGAAGAGAGCTACTAGAAGATAATATTGCCATTCTTTGGGTTGTGAGGCACGCAGTTTTCTTAGAATGGCCTTGAGACTACCGTTTAATCTTTTGCATATTTCATTTCCATCGGGATGAAACGGGGTGGTACACAAAAGTTTTACCATCAGCAACTTGCCTACATACTCCATTAACTAGGACGTAAATTGACGAATACGATCTGACAATATTTCCCCTGGTAGGCTAACACGAGAGAAGATTGCAATGAGAGCTTCTGCCCATGAGATACTATAAAACCATTTTAGAGGTACGGCCTTGGGGAATCTGGCGGCAAAACAGACCAGAATTAGTACTTAGCTAAGCTTAACTAGCCCTTTAATCGCCTTCTTCTGGCATATGTCACACGAATAACAGTAGCGCAGAATTTCGTCCGTTGCGCTGTCCACTAAAAATACCTAATGATCTTTTGTATGGTCTTAGTATGACTAAATTTGCCCGAAAATAGAGTATCGTGGGCGGTTTGCAGGATGAGATGAATTTGGGAGCCGGGAACATATAATGCTTGGGACTCGATGTTATCTCCCTCGGCGCATGCGTGATAAAAGGGATCATCATTAATAAGGAAAGAGATTAATATCGTTATTGCATTTAATTGCTTCGCTTGTCTTAATCTGTGCCTTTATCCAAAGGGGACGGAAAGTCTAGCATTCCTTCTAACTTTTCGTAAAGGCGTTGTGCAAAGGTGCAGGTTCTTTGAATTCATTCTTTGCTTGGGAACGGGTGGTAAAGGGTTGAGCGATAGGGGAAAGTGGTACCTGTGGGCACTGCCCAATTAGGACAGCACAAAATTGATGGGTGTTGCAATGACCTCGGCACAGCCAGTGTAATAAGCGCACTCTATGTAACACTTCTCGATGGGAAATCTACTTAAACGCACCAATTATTCGTGGAATATGGCAAACTTGTCGTAATCCGGGGCTACAGGTGCAAGTAGCTTGTCCGAAACCACGATGGATGTGGACCTTCTATCGCTTACAAAGTTGGAGGTACGACAGCCGTTCACAGCTCAAGTTTAGAATTGGATGCCCCCAGGTGTGTTATTATAAAATAAAATGTTCACCTGGTGGACTGTAGGACTCGGCAAGCTTGAAGAGAAAGGATCTTCTGTTTTCCACGGTGGGAGCGCAGACGTGGCACTTATTTGGTGCACGTCATGAAGAGAGTTATTTCTAAATTGCAAGTTGTGACGGAAAACGATGAAGCAAGGGGAATAGAAGCGAAATGTTTGATCTCGCCGTTGTCAGGGGAGAAGAGATTTTGGGATTTAGGAGAAACAATCACCTTAACGAACTTATTTTTGTTGTGAGGAATAAATTTACATTTACCAGCTTTTGACTTGGGATATGGTGGTGTCGTCTTCTTTCCTTTTTTCATATAACAGTTGTGGCTAGCCGCGTAATTATTGACCTCCTCAATGCAATACTTGAAGGTGAGGCACTTGAAGGTCCTTTACAAAGGCTCTAAACTCTGAAGTGAGTGACGCCAGAAGTTAATCCTTCAGGACGAAGTCGACCAAAGCATCGTAATAATGGAAAATTTCAGATGCGTCAAGCCAGAAATTAAAATGACAATGCCAGGTGTAGCCAAAGTAAGGAAAGATTTGGTTCAGCCGGATACAACAGTGCTGGAACTTCGCTCGGTAAAAGTCCGGGGTCATATTGTAGGCGGCAAATAACTCGGCTTTTATTTTTGAGTCGTCAATAGTTGCCTCTGATGGTAGTGAGATTTAGATATCCCTGAGTTGGGTAATCAACAAAGGCAATGACATGGCTACGCCGTCCGCCTAAATATCTCAGGGATTCACCTCAAAGATCTGCTCAAAGTGAGTGAAATACGAGCATAAATCTTCACATTCCATTAACACGGTCAATTTTATAGACGCTGTTTGCTATAGGTCTGTTTTTGAATTAATGGAAAGCGTTTCTTTCCTTACCCGACTCATTTCAAACTCCTGTAAAAGAATTTTGCCTCTCTCCTTTTCATTTCATTGTTCTTACTCTATTTCTCTTTTTTCTGCTCTTTCTGTTCTCTCTGCTTCTTGAATATAATCTATAAATTCTTTTCCGTTGAGTCCCAGAGATTTACCTTGGTCTTGAAATATCTCGAAGGAAGCCAAGCTGCCTAGTTCAACAACTTTACGCGATTGAAAAAATTTACGCACAATAAAAGAATGTAGCAGGATTTGTTGAATCAGAATTACTCGTAAAATGCTTGGATTACTTATATGCACAATCGGAAGTACAAATGGGTTTTGCTTGAACTCCAAACTGAAGTCATCAACACAAATAAAACACTTGTATAGACAAATTCAATTATTTCACACGATGCGAAATTATCCCGTTCGATCACTTGGAATAAACTTTTGGGAGTCCAGATTTGAATGAAATCCCTCACTGTAATTGAAATAAGTACTCGGCGTCAATACCTTGAACATGCTAAGTACCGTCAAGAATATACAAATAATCAATGAAATTCTTACTGTATCTTTTAATAATGGCAGACAGTTTCAGCTCTGAAAGGACAGTCACCCTCCAAAAAACAGTAAATAAATTCAAAGCAACAATGGGAACGGGTAAGTACAAATTTGTTTTGCAAGTAGCCTATGCAAAAATTATTTCATCTGTTTCTAATATGAAGAACCAGAGCAACGATTAACCAAGATTAACCATATAATATTTGATGTTAATAATGAGAAATATATTTATATAAATATATATATATATATTCTATGTCGTAGGTCAGGTCAGATTCCGACCTTTGCTCTGATTCCTTAGTCTGAGAGGAACGAGAAAAGTGTGAGCGAATTAATCCGCTATGTGCGTGGGTAATGACACAAGTACGTAAGAATAGGATTTTAATGCTAGCCATAATATTCAATTATCTTTAAGGTTCTAGATATCAACACTGAATAAACAAAAGAAACTTTAATACTATACAACCAATATATACAAATTGATAAAAGGGGTTTCATATAAGTACCCAATCGGATTAGATGTACACTAAAATTGTTTAATGGGACACTGGGATGCGGCTACGAATACCGACAAACTAACAACCTGTCCACGTAATGGGAGACTTGAAATGCGAATTAGTTGTCCCCGAAGACTAGTTGGCTGTATGCTTAATGAGAGAGAAGCACTGCAAATAAGAATTACAATCACTACGGCTAACCTCGAGAATATGGCAAACTACGATGTTTTTCTTTTGATAAATTACCACTTTTGCTTTACCTCTCACTGCTTTTTTCATATCAGAAAGAGAGACACCTCTAATCCTATCCCTACGAATCGTACTCGCGAGATTTATATCTTTTTCCCGCAATAATTCAAGCACAGACAGGGTGCTAGAAAGGTTATCTATGTACCCATGACTCCCTTTTGGAACTAGTTCCAATGCCAATGTTTTTACTACAGATTCACCATCACTCATACTTGTTTCACGACCAGTATCTCTTTCTTCATATAGCTTAAATTTTATAAGAAACATCTCATGAGAACAGAGGCACTATATCTCATACCGAAACTATACAGGATTTCCCGAATAAACTGTTTTAGTCGGTGTCGTCCATAATAATGGTCCATTGCTTCAACAAATGGCCATGACATGGGAAGGGGAAAAAGGCAAACCTCTAAAATACTTTGTTGAAGTCCTCAAATAATGGTCTAACTTTCAAAATTGTTTAGTATTATACACAAAATGTAGTCTTTGAATAATTTACTCAAATCTATTTACACTCATTCCACATTTAATAACAGCAAGGTTTCGAGTATTTGCCTGTGTCGACCAGAAGAGCCGGGGGTTTGGTACCTGAAAATACAAATGGCTATAAGCAATATTTCAATATAAAAAATTAATTGTCAAATAAAGTCATTATTATGCATTGAAAAATGTGTTCACCATATTATATCCATATCACAGTAGAATACTCAAGACTTTATTTAGTTCCTCAACAGAAACTGCGAAATCTTTCCCAAATTTTGTTGGTGGTATAGGTTTGTCTCTGATTTAATAAGATCCATTAGCTCATTGTTCCAAAACACTTTGAAGACACCAATAAGTAGGCGTCCTTCATTAGACCATTTATTTAAAATAAGGGGATTATGTGGCATTGGTTTCGATACCGAACTTGCATATATTTTTTTCCAAATTAGAGGTGTTCCGTGTGTAAGTAATCTTTTTAGACTTCATTTTTTTGTTCGGAGGTTGCATATCTCTTTCGCATTCTCTACCTTGCATGTCTTCAAACGTTTTCTCTATTGAAAAAAACAAACAAAACAATCAATAGTTACTCTCTAATTATAGTTATTATTATTATTACGATTAGGGTACAGGAAAATAAGATGTATCTATATAGTGAGATCAGAAGCTTTCAGGAAAGAGGCATAAAAATCAAATTTAAGTCAAATTTAAAATCATAAAGTTCTATTAAATGCATAAATATCTAACTAAATAACAATATATTAGTAATTTAGATAAAAGCAACACATTATAGGTCTCGAAAAAGACCTATATCCTTTAAATATGTATACAGGGGGCCAGGTAGATTACTGTGATAGGTAGGAGAACCTATCTTTCTGGGAACGTGACGGAATTTAGTCTCTTAAGTGCCATAACAGGGATATTTTGCACATTTCCCTTTGTTAGACGAGGTGTAACATGATATTTTTTTGTTGTATTCGTTTTTGTAGGCTTTTGTAAGGAGAATTTTTATTTTTGTACTGTTCGCAGTACGAGTCTCTAATTGTAGGGCAGCCTCAGAAGCCTCACTATGCTGTGTTTTTGTTGTTTCCAATCTTAAAGTTCCATACTGTTGTGTTCTAGGCAAGCTCATGTCTGCGACTGTCTTGGATTCAAGTTGTTCTTTAGGTGGAATAGAGGTAGTCTTTTACGATCGTGAAGGCGATTGCGTTTGAGTTTGACTTATGCAGATGGTCTTTTAAGCGCTTTTCTCTT
Organism: Ceratothoa steindachneri; assembly: GCA_963969495.1. NCBI lineage: Eukaryota > Metazoa > Arthropoda > Malacostraca > Isopoda > Cymothoidae > Ceratothoa > Ceratothoa steindachneri. Next base: position 52,491,543 of record OZ018331.1, read on the forward strand.
TAGTCTGCTTTCTTCAAAAATAGGTTATGAATCCATTTTATTCGCAGACTGTAATTTTGGATCAGATCACATGGTTTTTATTGATAAGAGGAGTAGGTCCTGTTTCACGCTCCACGTCCACATCCATGATAGCATCAGAGTGCTGATGGAAAATGTGGGAGGAGTATGTGCAGTGATTGACGTTGTAGGAATATTAGGTGTGGTCCTTGCTGAGGGAACTGTACTGTTAATTGCGACATTGCTCTCTTAGGCAGGAGCTGAGTATAAAGGCTCATAGTTAAGGTGTTAATCTAAGATTCTTTGGAGCTCTAAAAAACAAGGAAATCGCCCTCTTATCCGTAGGTCTAACACATCTTTCTTACATTTGTATTTTTGACAGGGTTTATCGTTACTGTAGTGAGGTCCCTTATAATGGGAGCAAAACACCTTACTTCTGCATGAATCCTTGCGATGACCCTCACCACTACATCGGGCACATGTGTCTACCGATCTACTGCAATCTTTTACTACATGGCCAAAGCCTAGACAGTTGTACCAATGGTGGGCGGTAGTGGTACTGGTCTACCTCAACCAATACCCAGCGAGTGATACGAAGCACTGGCAGACAGAAAGGGAGGTTAAAAGTAAAGATATAAGTGTCAGTTGTTACTAATTGTCCATCTCGTCTTTGTTGCACTCTGCAGACATATGTGACACCTTGGCCCTTTAGATGTTCATATATTTCCTCCCCTGATGATTGCCGTAGTATAGGGGTGCGAATTACACCCTCAACAGTGTTATAATGGTGGTGTGCAGTAACAGTGATTTTTTTTCATGCTAGAGACTTTAATTATCTGATCTTGGTGGCCTGCAGAATAGTTTGGGACAACACGAGTAGAGAACATTTTGTAGCCTTGACAATTTTTAATGTATGGATGACTTTAGACTGGATGACTTGATCCGGTATAGTGTTATTTACATCTGTAGCTAACACTAATCCAAGAAACTGGTAATGCTGTCTCTATCGTCCCTTTCTACTCGTACGTTCATTACTGAAATCCAAGAATTCTCTGCTGTGGACATACCTAGACTTGCCTAATAATGGGCAGACAAACTGCCTTGGCATTAGATTGTTGTTAGGAAACATCCCTAAAGCTTTTATTGTCATTTTGATTTATAGTTTTAGCATGGTTGTCTGTATTGTTCTCGTCTGTCGAGCCACCGGGGTGCTTTCGGTTCTAGTGCCTAATTCAGTAGGTTTTCCCCTAATATTCTGCATAGAATTGTGTAGTGTGAGGATTTTAGGTTTATAAGCAGCAAGACCAGATGAGCGAGGAGCAACCATGTCATCTGGCTTGTCTGCTGTAGCTCCGCTATTAGTAATAACAGGAGCTCAAGGAGCACCTAAATTAAACTCCTTAACCTTAAGACTGTCTAGCTTAGGATTTTTAGATTTTCCCTGGTGCACATGGGAACCATTTTGTGAGTGCCGGATGCATACGCTAATCACCCCCGACAGTAGCCCGCTTTACAAGGGATAAATAAGATCCTGGCTAAGTCGGCTGCCTCTATTCGAGACCACACTTACTGCCCAGTGGCCAGGCAGCCCATCATCATAACGGCTCTACCTCAGGCTCGGTGTAAAACTAATAGCTTATAGATATGAAAAAAAGGAATGCGAGAAGGATCAAGGTGGGGAAAGGAGCAGTTAGTTAAAACTTACCACCCCAAACCGATTCTCAGGGGTGAAGAGACAACGTCTCCTTTCCCTGCAGCCCCAATCCGGTACGTTTGAGTTGGAGAAAGCTGATCGGCGTCTACCCTGTGAAATTAGAGGCCGGCCAGAGAAAGTTGTGGGAGAAATTATAAGGAAAGTGAAGAAGCAGGATGTCAGAAAGGAGGAGAATATGCTAAGCTGGGGCCGGACGGGGCGCTGAGTCACATCAGCACGGGGGCCAGGACGGCAAATCGCCGCGCTCTTTAGGGGAATTATACAGTATATAAGGGCTACATATCATTATGCATTTAATTATTAACAACAAAATATAATTGTTAATTAATTACACTTGTACTACAGTACAAAGTTCAACTTCTAACTAAGCTGAAGTTCACTCACCAAAAATTATTGGAGAGCTCCATGATAATGATGACTCTCCACGAGTATTTCGATTGTTAAATTCAATATGCGGAGGCTTTGCCCAAACATTTTCTCCTAAAAGCTTTATATTTTCTTACCCAATAACGAGAAGCACTTAGGCTGTGACATCTAGATCGGAGTCCATGTCATCCTCATGAGGTTCCAATGTTACATCAATGCCTGTCGACTTATAATCATGATCATCAGACAAAGTGTTTGCAGATAGGCAACAGCATCTTCTACACCCACAATAACTTAACGAAAAATATTGTATTGATAATTTAAAACTGAATAAAGTTTCTATATAAAATAAAACTTTATATTTACCCTAGCATATTATTTTCTGAGTATTATGCCTAAGTAAAGAATAAAATGGAACAAAATGTACTGTGAAAATGAAAATATCTTGTATAAACTGAAATATTGTTCCTCATGGAGCACATTTCAATGGGCTGCTACATTCAATTAGCCACAAAATTATAGTATTAAAACTAAAGGCAGTGTTTAAATGTCTATATCATTAATTAATCACCTGGGTATAGTACTAACCGTAAATAGTAGTATATTATTCGTCATAGTAATAGTTATAACATGAAACTTACCTTCTGGTAGACATTTTCTAAGTGTTTAGCAACACTGGTAAATTTACTTCACGATAAATAGTATGTTTACATATGAATTCGATAGTTGATATTACTAGATCAAATTGTGGCGTTTTCTTTGAGCCTCTAGCCCTACAAAAAATTATTTAAAGGGAAAGGTTAAAATTTACAACAAAAAGAAAAATGCATATATTGTGCCCATTTAAGTGGCCAAAATGCGCTTGTTGATTCAATACCCTATTAATATTCTCATTGATCCGAAGTTAATGCTCACGTTGCTTGGACCCATTTATTTTATTTTCTAAAAAAATAATGGTTTTTTATTAAAAATAATTAATGAATTTATTAAGATATTTTTTTGTTAACGGAGAATCGGTTTCTCGAACAATGCTATCATTATGAACTAAAATTTAATAACGCATAACTATATTTTATTAATAACATTCATATTGTAAGAAAGAAATAAATCATATGTATATGGCCCAAATTTTATCAAATGCTATTTTTAAATTGCAGTAAATTAACAAATTTTGAAGTTTTGATCCATTTTGCAGTGTTTGAAGAGTTCGGCGCTAGTGGCTTATAATTTAAAACCTCATGACTATAGGTAGAAAAGGGTTGTTATCAAAACCTCACACAATCATTGTTTTCTATCTAAAGACAAGTCTTCTTCCATGCAATTTATTTCTAATTCGTATATTTGTGTTTCGACTCAGCTGTATTTTTCTAACATGCCTCTACCACCCAACATGGAATCTTCCTTTCTAGGTAATGTTTAGACCTAAATGAATGATGCAAATCAAAATATCATCTTCATGCAGCTTGTTAAGAGTGGCAAGATTTGGAAAATGTAGCGACTCCTTCCGCCCCATATTAAACTTAAAAAAATAAAGTTTGCCAAGAAAAGGACTGATTGCCTCTTTGCAATTTAAAAGATTCCTACGTTTTACATCTAGCTATTTTTTCAGCATATTTAGCTTTTTAAATCTACACGAGAGGTATAAATATCGATTTTGAAGTTATGAATTCTTCTCCATGCTCCCTACCATTCAGGAATAATTCAACACTTTCCCATAGTTCAAAGAAGCGACGCAGACCTTTAGAGAGCACTCTCACCTCCGTATGCAAAATTATTTTCATAACTTCTTCATTATTTGCACAAACTTGACAGAAAGACAATGTTGAACTAAATTTCACTAAATAATATTGAGAAGCTTTATTTCATTATCAACAGCATCTTTCAAGCGTCCTCCCAATTTTGGGACGATTAAATGTTGGCGATGAATCACGCAGTGTATCTAAAAGTAATTAGGGACAGTCTCTTTTAAATATGCAATAAAGTCAATGTATCAACCAAACATAGCAGCACACCCACAGTTGCCCATGCTATTATATTTCCCATTGTAATATTTGTTTAATGAAAATAGTCCAATACTTCTTTAATCTTGCTGCTCTTTTGGTATCACAAGCATGCGAGAAATTTTTTTTTTCTCTTAGTTAACTTTTATCATCATAAAACTTAAAATACTGCATAGCAAGGTCATAACTACACTAGTCAGCAACAAATGCTTCCGAAACCAGATTAGGAATTTCCAACTAATTTATGTCGCTGATAATGAATATCACGGTTAAGATTGTTTGTTAGACCTACTTTTCAAGATGCACCTACGAGTACGTGTCACAACAGGTTCCAGCAGGTCTCGGCCGTGTGTTTTTTTACCACACTTACACCCTTACTGCCCTTCAGTATTGTTTTATCAGTCATAGAAGGAGGTTGTACTGTGCAAGTTTACATTTTGAGGTGAAATATAGATGATTTTACTAGTAAAAATACTTTTTAGACATAAATATTCATCGACAAGCTACTGATATGCATACGAGGGGCGGTCAATAAGTTTTGCGAATCGGTAGGGAAAAACAGAGGAAGGTGGGAGATGGCTGTTTGTGAGGGTGTTAAGACAAGTTATGAAAAGTCAGGACCTGCAGCCGCATGCTCCCGCCTCGTTTATTTAAGAAGCAGTAGCTGATCACAGAATGTCAGTCACAAACTTTTCAACAATGGAGAAGGTTGAGCACCGCTCAGTGATCAAATATTTTACCAATGAAAGCAAGAATGTAAAAGAGATCCATAGACGCATAGTTGCAGTGTACACTGACACTGCATCTTCCAATGCAACCATTGCTCGCTGGAATAGAGAGTACCTCCATGGTCTTGAGTCCCTTGAAAATTACCCCCGTCCAGGACGCCCGTCACACGTGACCAACGAGGACAATGTGGCCCGTGTGGAGAGGATGATCCTCGAAAATCGACGGGTGAAGGTTAAAGAAATCTAGCGAGAACTTGGAATATCACATGGAAGTGATATCAACATCATCCACGACAATTTGGCCATAGCCAAGGTCTTTGCCTGTTGGGTCCCTAGAAACCTCACGCCCCATGATCGACTTCAACGTTGTCAAAGTCCACAAGACCAGAGTTGCACCAGCTGCCCTGCGCGAGTGCGGATTTAAGGAGCTCAACCATCCCCCCTACATTCCAGATCTACTTTTCTTTTCGCCAGCTCAAAGCTGCACTGCGTGGACGCGGGTTTGGGGACGATAAAGATGTCCAGCTCGCCATCCAGGAGTGGATTGAACAGCAGTCGGAAGATTCCTGGTTGTCGAGAATTTGAACCTCAGGGACAAGTGGCGCAAGTGCATTGAGGTCGAGGGTAGTTATATTAAAAAATAATAATACAATTTTTCTCATATCTCGTTTCCTTATATCCGAATTGTAAAACTTATTGACAGCCCCTCTTAAGAGGCATTTTACATTAATTTTATGTTCCTACTGAATTATATAAATACTTTTACTAAGCTCTCATGCTCTGTATTATAATGGTTAATTTATAAATAAATCTTCATTATTCTCTAATTGTTTGTTTTTTCATCCTTCAGATGAGTCGTACCGGTATGAATAAGACAGACAACTTCTGGTATATTTATGCTTGGGTTACCTTTGCATCACAGAAGCACCGTATAACTGCTATGGTTAGAAAGGGATATCACCTATATTTTGGATGCAAGATTGTTGACCAGGATAAGAACTGGGCTCCTCATATATGTTGCGCGCTTCTGTTACTAACATTCGTCAATGGTTGCACAAGAAGAGGTATGGGATGCCTTATTATCTACCAATGAAGTGGCGGATGCTACTTTACCTTAATGACAATTGTTATTTCTACATGGTACCTCCAGTACAAAATGGATTGTCAAAGAAGAAAACTGAGTCTATTAAATATTTAAACATTTAATCAGCTATTCACCCAGTTTCACATGCAGAAGCATCTCCTGTTCCTGATGTACCAACTTCTGGATCCTTTAAAACAGATCAAGAAAGTGGTGAGGAGGTAGCAGAGAAGGGTCACAGATCTGGATTAAATATTTACCCGAATTTTGATTAAGTACACTCCTCTAGGCCACATATCATAAAACAAGAAGAGCTCCAAGACCTTGACAGGGATTAGCAACTACCCAAGGATAAGACAGAGCTGCTAGACCTAATTTTCAACAATGGAATCTCCTATCAACGGATGTAAAAATGTCAAAGTTTTCTGACTATCACTAGCAATTCAACTATTTCTTCGTAATGGAAGGTGATTTAGTGGCCTACAACATTATTAATTATCTACTGGAAGCACTTGGCATCAAATACAAACCTAGACACGGAGGCTGTTCATTGATTCATCAAAAACGAGTCTGTAAGGTGTCTTTCGGCACAACGTAAATAGTGAACAATCGGTTCCTGTGGGCTATGTACCACATATGAAAGAATCGTATGAGAATATAAAGCATATTTTGCAATGCAAAAAATATGATGAGCATACTGGCAGCTCTGTAGTGATTTAAATACTATTGCTCTTGTGATAAGCTTGAACGGCGGATACACCAGGTACTGCTGCTTTCTGTGTGAATGGGACAGTCGTGCAAGAGTTTCCCACTATACCAGGAGAGACTGGCCACCTCGTCAATCATTGGAGCCTGTGATAAAAAATGTTTAATATTTACCTCAACCTCTGACTGACTTAAACAATTTTACTTTCACCACTTTACATAAAAGTGGGCCTCATGTTGCAGTTGGGGTGGTACATGATTTGGGGATTTTCTTTATTGTTCTTCAGAGTTGGTTTGACTGTGTTTGTTCGTTGATTATGTAAATGTATTCGTTCCAGTTTTCCGTTTGATATTTACAAATTAAGTTTTAAATGTAGGTGTTGAATAATTGTATGTGTTGTATTTTTATTTGCGTGAGAATCTTTTTGGTTTTAGGTATTTTCACTGCTCTTAGTATTCTACTAGTGAAATTGATATTGAATATTTTTCTGTGGCCATGACTAAATAATTTATCGGTTTCTTTGTGAAGAGTATGTTATCAATTATAAATGTATGGATTTAAAGGTAAACTAATGTATAATATGAATAATATTTTGTAAGCAACGTGTTCATTAGTGAGAATGATAGCGGGTTGATTGGTTTAATATTGTAACACAAGCTTTGCGATGTCACTATGGATGTTCAATATCTCTATGGTTTAAAAACTGAGAGAAGTACCTATCCTATTGATTGAATCGGCTTATGATGATAGAAAATGGTTATGAATGGATTACATATATCTATGTTGATATTTGCTGATTAGTCATGTTGGTGAGCGAGATTGAAAGGTAATAGAAAATGATGATCAAATGTTTTGGAGAGTTGTGGGAGAGCAGTGGGTCAAAAGGGAATGCCAAAAAGCGTAAAATAATGGTGTTTTGAGCCGAAGATGGTGTGAGGCGATATGTTAGCTGTTGTGTTATTCTTATTCGACTGCAAAATTTTATGTATCTAGGATGCATTTTAATGAGAGCGTTAAAAATGAATCAGATGACGACCACAAAACTTTAGTGTTAGAAACTGTCTTGGAGCTTTAGTGAGGGCTAAGGGATTGAGTATATAATTTAACAATAATCCCCATGCGAGGATGATATTGCCACCATTACTGTATGGGATTGAAAGGAAAGATTTAGAGCAGTACAATGAAAAAATTAAAAGTGATGTTTGAGGTGGAAAAATTATAGAGTGACGAATATCTGTTAAGTGATATTTATGTAGTGAAAAAGAGTGTGAGCAAGATTATGACTAAATATTGAAAAATTTTTGAGGTAGTGTCGAAATGTAAGATAAAGTGATGGAAATAAACTTGTGTATAGAATATAATTAAGTGAGTATTAGCGTGAGAGAAGGGTTATTATATTATATAAAATGCAGGTTGTTTATGATAATGTGTATGGTAAGTTTGAAAGAAGATGTTTTATAATGGTCCGTACTTGGGTTCTTAACAATAGGATAAGCTCTGACTGTACAAGACACCTTGTGATTAATAGAGATAAAAGATGTTTCGAGCAATAGAAAGTTTACTGGCATCGATACGCGCTAATCTCACTTTTAACGAAAATGATAAATGTTGAATGCTTGAATTCTTGCAGTATTCATCTTATCATTTTCATTCCGGGGGAGAACTGGATACTAACAAGAATAAATACATTAATTATAATGACCCAAATTAAATAAATTGTCTAAGTTTTAAATAGGATAGAAATTTTAAGTATCTCTTGATTCTTGGTCTTTTAGGGAATTTTAAATAAATATATATTTTGGTATTAGCTACGTTGCTTTGAATCAACTATAGCTGAGGTAGCAAAATCCTCCCTCGTCAGGTTGTAATGGCTGCGAAATGTCTGTTGTCGTCTCTCTAATATCCCTCGGTCGTATCTTTACTACTATTTTGCTCCGAAAGTATTTGAGCTTTTCCTCTGACACTTTCTAAATTGATTTAAACAGGGCGGAGATGGAAAATTTAGAACAAGCAAACGAAAAGAAAAAATGTGAAGTAGATTAGAAAAGACTTTAAAACCATGGAAAATGTAAATATGTGAAAAGAAAGAGTAATGAAATGTGCTGATGGACAACATTAAATTTGTTTAATTCTTACCTTTCCATGATATTTAAATCAGCTTCGCTACGGAAAACTTTAGACCACACAGATGAAAAGTAGAAATGTAAAGGAGATTATAAAAGACTTTTTAAAACCAACGAAAAATTATATATGCGAAAATAAAAAGCAATGAAAGGAGCTGATGGAATAACAATAAATTTGTTTAATGTTTACCTTTTCAAGATATTTACATCGCCTTCACCATTCTAGCCATGAATGTTTTTAGGGGCGCTATTCTTGGTAAGCTCTCAACTATCATACAAATTTTTTCTTTATTAGTCATCCATATTAAACACGTCACGGTCTTTCTTAAACAAGGTCACATTCTTTGTGATATATTCCCTTCTTTTACATGCCCTTCGCTTTAAAGTTTTCCCAGTTTCTACCAAATTCACATTTCCACTCACGCGATATACATTTTGTCCTCTTTCCTATACTTGTCTCATGCCAAACATCTCCATCCAATTGCCAAGACAAAACTTACAAGTAAAACCTTTTAATTATGACCAATCCATTATCGTGCTAATGCAGAAGGCCTCGTTTCATACTTACCTTTATCAATCAAAACAAAAACTAACCCTTTCACACTAAAATAATTCATAAGTTAAAAATCTCTTCCTGTATATTACTAGCATTAATAATTATCTATGAATGAGACCTTTGAAACGTGTAATAGTAAACTATTGACAGATATTCGAATGATGTTTTAGATTGCCATTCAGATGATACAGTTATAGCTCCCATTTACGAACAAATTAGGGGATTTGAAAATCTGTTTAAAGATGATCAGCTCGTAGCCGAGAATTTACCAGAAACGTTAGATGTTTCTGAGCCGAAGCGAAAGTTGAGCGAGGTAACCATTTGTGGAAAATTCAGCCTCTGATTGATCATATAGTAGAGAAATTTCAGGGACCTTGGTACCTGGAAGTGATGTTGTATTGCAGGACACTCTGTTTTAATGGCGGAGGAAATTAACCTTTCGCTAGAATATTCTAAATAAAGTCCTTCATTATGGGATAAAAAGGTATTCAAATTATGCTACCAAGTAAGGCTTTACATACAATCTTACTTTATTTAGGAAAATCAAAGAAAGGTACTAGACAAGTGGTATTAGCAAAAACGGTTTCAACAAACGATGTGTATCATCAGAATTAGGCATAAACATTCTAAGTACGGAGTTTTTACACTAGCCAAGAACTAGCTCGTCCGTTTTCCAAATGGATACTCATTTGGTTGGGACATTACGTATGAATATATGGAATATACCTAGATTAGTAATAAATATCCAGCTCAAAAAGGGGAAAAGTTTACCAAAGAAGAACAAAATACAATGTAGTGCAAAAGTAGAAAGACAACAGAGATATTAGACAGCTTTACAAGAAACATAAACTAGAAACATATGAAATCAAGTAGGGCAGTGTAGGTGAGTAAGATCCTCTTGGCCAACGTGGGCCATCTAATTGACAACTAAAAATAAAAAGTCAGAAAACCCAGGAGGTGTACTTGCTCATAACAAGGGAAAGTCATGCATAGATTTGTTAGACCAACTGTCGTCTTATGCTATAACTCTGCGGTAAGAAGTATGAAGTGTTATAAAAACTTGTAGTGGAATTTCAGCTAGGCATGGCTGTAGTAAATAGCCTCGAAATTTACATGACAGTAACATGCCAAAAGATTAAAATTAAACATTTCCTTTAATCTATCACATCAGTCCTTTAGAAATGTAATCAAACCACAAGATACAGAGAGCCATCCTGTAACACGACCCAGATATGTAAAAAATACGTGATTATACTACAAAAATCAGAAGAGCATGTAAACTGTTCTATGAAAAAACAAAGGGAGAAAAGGATAGAGATGAAGCAAGGAAACACGCCAATAAGGTCTATTCCATCTTTCCACTGTATGAAGGAGAAGCATTCCTTTCTCTGAAATGTCTTGTATCTGGTATAAAGTGGTTTTGTTCTTTGTTTTATGTTTATTCAGCCATTAAATTTATTTCATCACAAAAACTGCATTTACTGAATATTTTACTTTTAATAGTTTGGTTATATTTGTGTACACAAGAAAAAGTTTATTAGTAATTTTTTTTAACAATCTAACTATGGTTGGACTTTTCACCGCGTCTTAGGATTTTAAGGATCCGAAAAGCCATCCACGAAGCATCCTCCATTTGACTCTTAAGGATAAGAGGCCCCCCCATGTTCAATTTCCCAAAGTTAGATTGAGCCGCTCGTGAGACGATTATGAAGATAAAAGGGATTTAACTCCCGCTTCATCAAGCTCCTCTCACTTTTATCGCTTCGAACCTCAAGGATTCCCTTTGATCAAGAACATGCATAATTTTAAGATCATTTCTTACTTAATTATCCCTCGGTTCAAACTTAATTGATAGTGTCAATCATCTTAGCCCTAAACCGTCAATATTTAATTGCATTACCATTTAAATTGCCCTATATGTGTCTGTAATCATTATTCCTATTACAGTGTGCCACAGTGTCCACATGGGCCACACAGGTCTTCAAATGAAATAAATACTCTCATCCATATAGGGTGAATTGGCTTCAAATGGTGATTTGATAGAATCTATATGGGTGACATGGCAGTCAAAGTGCTAAGTAATTCTAATATTGCAATTGCTTAAGATGTATGCTATCATAATAAACTATAATATACTACTTTACCCGATTCTTAACTCCAAATATTTAAACTGGCTCTTTTATGCTCTTTATTTATTTCCCTTCTCATTCACTCCCTGCCAAATTGTAAAAGAACATCCTCTGCTGCCCTCACCGCAATTTATTGGATCCACGTGCGATGTTATCCAGCCATTGTGACGTCATTTCCTGTTAGAACATTCACGAATTTTCTACTCCTGAGCGAATTGAGAAAATATTTCCTAATCTTGCGAACACGTCTCAAACCTCCGCTCCCTTTGCCGATGAAGAAGTAAGGAAGAGCCGCTGTTTCTCGCACCTAGCTGCTAAATGATGAATCTACTCTGCCTCTGGATTAAGATGTCTGGAGCGTGTGACTCCTTTCTCCAATTTCCCTCTTCCCCCTGAGAATAGGGTATAAAAATAATCGGGTTATTCTGTCTTTCAAAGAGTCCAACCCACATCTCAAGGCCGTCCTTATTGTCGCGTCCCGTAAGAATTCATCAAACAGCAGACTTTTCAAGACGTGATTCTAGTCAATTGCTAGCTTCTGTGATCGGCAAGCCTTAAAATTTGCAAAACAATATCCCTTCGTTTAATCTAACCGAAGAAAATCTCCATCGATTACCTTTGAGGAAAAAAAGATTCCTATTCCTGTGGAATAACGAGAATTCACCACTACCCTGTCGAACGTCATCTTTGAAGTTTGGCTATCTTCAACGGAAGGCTGGTTTGGATTGTGCTCCACCTGCCTTATTTGGATCGTGCCCCACTTACCTCATCGGATCGTTCCCCACTTGCCTCATCGGATCGTCCCTACTCGCCTTATCGCAAGAAAGACCTTCCTCAAAGTCATCGACCCGTAAGACAAACTTCCTTCATTATTAGTATTGTCAATTTCCCCCTTTTGATCTGAGTCTAGTAACATTAATCAATTAATTCTATTTGGGAATTCCTCCTCATAATAATTATAAAGAGACTATTTCAATTTAAATAATTCCCTTTTGCATATTATTATTCTTATTTGATCTTTGCAAATAAAATTATATTTTGTTGTTTCATTTTTCATTTTTAACTAACCTTGAACGATACTCTCTGCCTATTCAAGTAAATCGCGCCAACCATTTATGCACTCTGTTTGATTATTAAGGATTTGAAGTCCAACGCTTCAAGTGTGACCTCTTAGTCGGTCATTAATCCCTGCGAACAGTCCTTCAACAGTTCACGTTGCAATAGGTGATTAAGTCACTCCCCACATAATATAGGACTAGTGTATCGTATAGATTGGTTGTACCACGACACAGATGATTTCATCAACATTTTCACCCACTGGTTCGCTCATTGACTAAAACAAACACATCAGCATACCTGCACAATTATAGGCGCGTCCATCAATCAGCATTCTTCAACACTCTCTTAATCCTCTCAATTACTTTACTTTGCACTTCTCTCGGCACTTCATCCAAGAAGATATTAAACGGTTACTGATTTATTACACCCAAATTATAATCTAAAATATTTTAGCACATCATTCAGAGGTTTACTACCAAATTACAGTATAAAATCTAGGAACTTTCATTGTTGCCTTCTCTTTGGACAAAAAATTACGGTTTTTCAATAAACTCCATGCATTAACATTCATCTCCTTTGTTTTCCCAACTAGCTTCCTTGAAACAAATAATTGCATATCACCATTATTTTTTTTTCCTCTCTGCACAATTACGCAGAATGTTCCCATATAAAGTAGAGTTGGATCGAAAAAGGAGGGTTTTACAAAAACATTTCAAATTCATTTTCCAACCTTTATTTTTTGATGTAACTAAAATCAAAAACTATTATTTTTAAATTTCAGACTTCTCCAAATATGTCATAAAATTCTATCTATTTGTTTTCAAACTTCAACTTGTTACATCAACATTTATCCTATACGGGTTATATTATTTCCATAAAACTTTAAAAAAATATATTTCCATAAAACTTTACAATCAATACTTCTGCCTCCATTTTAGCGAATAAAAATAATCTATTAACTACTCTATAAGTTTTTCTTCCTTTTCTTCCGTTTGTTTCCATGAAACTTGTAAATTTTTATCATGATCACTCTTAAATAAAACAAATTTAACAATTAACACTCAAATATTTAAATTTTCACTATTATTCAATATCCATTTATTCGATGAATTTAGTTGGTTTTCTGGGAAGATAAAAAAGACTAATTAACTAATGATACCGAAAAACAAATGTTAATAAAAAGCCAGACGCATCAAATTCGTATTTCTGTGAACTTCATTTATTTTCAACAAATTGCTTATGACCAATATTGGTTTATCCATTTTAAAACAAGAGCAACTAACAATTTTTCGTTTAAGGTATGATGAAATTAAAGGTTGTGTGCATAATTTTCTACTAAATTTGTTCTACTTTTTATTACTAATATTTTTTATTCTCTTATTTTGCCTTTTATCTCTATATTCTCAGTTTTATCACCTGTTCCAGGCGTCTAATTGTTAAATTAAGCCAAACTACGTTCTAAATTTCAATGTCTTTGTTAATCAATGAAAGGCTATAATTATTATGTAATGAATTTTAATTTTATCTTAGCAGATCTTTTCTACAGAAGACCTTAGAATAAACTTATAACCATTGAAAAATTAATTTTGACTTATGTTGGGCCGAAAAGATGGCGTCTTATTTTGGGGACATTGGCTGTCACACATAGTCTTTATTTCTATTTTTCTATGAAGAACAAATATGTAAACAAACTATATATCAAAATAAAATTATGTTTCAATTCTTTTCATAATGTCAACGTAATGATGAACAATGGAAAAAAATAAACCAACTAGCATAATGAAAAAATAGTGAAATAAATTGAAAAAGGGAAAATATTTAGTTTTGGAACAGAATTATATCGTTCACGCATAATATAGGCTCTTCTTGATACGAGGGGGGGGGGGGGGGGGGGCGGGCAATAAGTTTTGAAATTCGGATATAAGGAAACGAGATATGAGGAAAAGTGTTTTATTATTTTTCAATATAACTACCCTCGACTTCAATGCACTTGCGCCACTTGTCCCTGAGGCTTCGAATTTCCGACAACCAGAAAACCAGAAATGCACTCACGGACGGCGAGCTGGACTTTTTTATCGTCCCCAAACCGGCGTCCACGCAGTGTAGCCTTGAGCTGGTGAAAAGAAAAGTAGTCGCTAGGGGCCAGATCTAGGCTGTAGGGGGGATGGTTGAGCTCCTCGAATCCGCACTCGCGTAGGGCAACTTGTGCAACTCTGGCCTTGTGGACAGGAGCATTGTCGTGGAGGGGCAGGACACCACGTGTCAACTTGCCACGGTGCTTCTGACGGGTTCACTTCTTCAACCCCGCCAGTTCCGTTGCGTAATATGGGCCTGTGATGGTCCTTCCACGAGGAGCATAGTCCACCATCAACACTCCCTCAGAATCCCAGAAGATGGTGGCCATGATCTTGCCGGCTGAGGGTTGGGTCCGGAAATTAATGAGGGTGGGAGAGCCCTTGTGCTTCCAGGCCATACTTTCGAACTTGGTCTCGAATCCCAGTGATGGACCCACGTTTCATCACCTGTCACTATGCGTTACTCGAATCCCGCTGAGTCTTGGTTGTACAGGAGCAGCAACTCCTCCAAACTTTGACGACGTTGAAGTCGATCATGGGGCGTGAGGTTTCGTGAGGTTTCTAGGGACCCAACGGGCAGAGACCTTGGTTATGGCTAAATTGTCGTGGATGATGTTGATAATACTTCCATCTGATATTCCAAGTTCTCGCTCGATTTCTTTGACCTTCACCTGTCGATTTTTGAGGATCATCCTCTCCACACGAGCCAAATTTTCCTCGTTGGTCACGTCTGACGGGCATCCTGGACGGGGGTCAACTTCAAGGGACTCAGGCCCATGGCTGAACTCCCTATTCCAGCAAGCATTGGTTGCATAGGAAGGGGTGGTGTCGGTATACACTGGAACCCTACGTTCGTGGATCTCTTTTGCATTCTTGCCTTCCTTGGTAAAAAATTTGATCACTGCGCGGTGCTCAACCTTCTTCTTTGTTAAAAACTCGTTACTGATGATCTGCGAGCAACTAATGCTTCTTAAATAGATGAGGCAGGAGCGTGCGGCCTCAGGTCCTGACTTGTCATAACTTGTCCTAACACCCGCACAAACAGCTATTCCCCTTTCTCTGTTTTGCCCTAATGATTCACAAAACATATTGACCACCCCTTGTAAGTATGGTCAAGGTAAATTGCTGTAGTATATCAATATTATTTAGTGTGGAAAGTTTCAAAGCA
The DNA here is from genome assembly GCA_963969495.1 of Ceratothoa steindachneri. Classification (NCBI taxonomy): domain Eukaryota; kingdom Metazoa; phylum Arthropoda; class Malacostraca; order Isopoda; family Cymothoidae; genus Ceratothoa; species Ceratothoa steindachneri. The sequence goes on from OZ018331.1 coordinate 52,507,245, forward strand.
CGGATCATGGAGTGGCACATCACAACGACGGCAAATTCTCTTTGTTTTCTTCCCAAACAATGCACATCGACGTTGTGTCTGAATTGGCAATCTAAGGTGATTTCCTTGATCAAACCTGATATCTTCACTTACTCTTCCTTCCAAAAACCTACTTCTTAGTGGGCTAGTGCGTTTACGGCTTGATGGAGAAGGCTTTGAAACATAAGGCAAAGTAATTTTCCTTCTTGCATGTTTGTCTAGTAGGTCTACCCCTCCAATTGATATGTTGTATTCTGAAATAACTTAGAGGATTTGCGCTCCTATTTCCTTTTTGAGTTTATGAGAAGAGCGTGTAGCAGTACCAGTTGAGAAAACTTGGCTGGAATTGGTAGCAACTGCAACTGCAGTGTTGTCATGCGATTTTGTGACTAAAATTTCATTGCTAGAATCAAATCTATAGCCTATGAACCCTCTTTCTGTTGTTTTCTTCATTACTTTAGATGGCATAAGTGGACATTTTTTTAAGATTTTCACGAATTTTGCCAGTTGCCTTCAAACTCCTATCTCCCAGTTCTTTCAAGGTATCAATGCTTGTAAAGAAATTATCAAAAAATACTTCGTGATTTGCAGCTTCAGCTTCAGGAATTACTGCTGTTAGGTTATTTATAACCCTCATTCCTTGAGGTCCACCGTTAGGTTCACTGCCCTTATCAAGATATGGCGAAAAGTTGTATAGGTATCCGTCAGAACCACAAGGACACCAAAATTTCTAGCCAAATTTGATTAGCTTACCCCTCATAAACATTTTAGCTGATTGCATGCCATAATGCCTGATCATTACTTCATCGATTGAAAAATGGTAGTAAAAAATGCCAAATTTCTGAAAGTTTTCTCCCAGAGCATCTAGATATGGTCTCAGCTTATACATTTTAGCTTTTGTATCAATGTTGGCAATGCCATTCAAGTGAAGAAACCTTTTTATTTCATTAAACCTTTGTCTCGACATAGAATTGTAAACAAAGGGCACTCCTGCATCTGGCGATTGCTCCCAGTAGATATTTTGTTGAGGAGGCTTATGATACCTACTAAACAGAATAATTCCCAGAAATATTTTCATCTCTTCAATGTTTACATGAAACTACAATAAACTTCAATAACTCATCAGTCAGAAATCATTCAAAAATGTTACAAATGCTCTTACCCTACAGTCTATCTAGTTTGTCATAACTATTTTACAAGGGCAGATTTATTACATCTTTATATTTTTGGAGAACATTTTTTCCCTTTGGAAATCGAACTGGTGTCAATTTTTCTACGCTTACCTGAAAGAGGTTGGGTTGCTGAAACCCCAGTTGATTCAATTTCTTCACCATCATTGTTGTGAACAATCAACTCCAGTCTACCTGCAACATCTTGAAGAATGCTTTCTTCGGGGAGGTCTTCACCATTGATAGCTTCATCATCTGAGGAATAATTGCAACCTCCACGTTTTCATTCCATGCTTTATCATCACTCAAGTTCATTAGCGCATTGGCAACTTCATTAGTTGTCAATAAAGGTCTTCGTGTCATAATAGTAAAGAGTAGGCCTCTGAAAAAGAAATAATAACATCATATACCAAGTTTGCATCTTGAAATGTGATATTATATATATATATATAATATTATATGTATGTATATAATAATATATATAGATCATAAATGTCGGAGATTACTAGTTGAAAATTGAAAGCTATTCCTTCAGGTGTTGGATGTCTTTGCTTACATTTGAGGACAGAGGGCGTTAGTTAACTTGTAACAGCAGCAAACCTCATCGACACTATTTACTGTAGCAAATAAGGTCGATCATACCCTTCCATTAACAAGTTCGTGTAAATAATATTTAAAAACTAGAATGCCGAAGATATGACAATAAAATGGCTTACAACTCTGATTGCCATTGGATTAATATAGTCATTTTCCTTTAGTAAAATTTGCACCCGCAGGGAAAAAACTATCTCAGCTCCTTCTGTCTTTTGTTACAAAGACACCATTGAAAAGGCTAGACTTTATCGCTTCTCTGCTGTAGGTCATTTACATTTTCCTTCAACTCTAATATATAGGTGAATATTTCGTGAGTTTTTCGAAAGATTTTACTCCTTAAAATTTTGTAGTTGGGAATAAAGAGAATCATGTAAGAGGAAGAATTTATTAATTATATAAATAAGTAGAAAAAGTTAACGTAGGCATCTCGACAAACGAATGTCTACCTAGATTTGTTATTTTTACTTAAAACTAAGAAACGAATATCAACGAAGGCATCTCCTTCAGAGAGTTTGTAAGGAATGATTTCTGAAGAAATTATTGAATTAGGATTAGTAAAAAGGAGTGGAAGATAATATATATTGCCGCGCCTAAAAGATTTCGGACACCTCTTGAATGTTTTAAAATTTCATAAATGCTGGGTTATAAAGTTTTAATTTGTACTCGTATATTGATATGAATGGAACAGTGATAAAAGGAAGAATAAATAGCAATTAATTATATATGCCTCAAACAATTAAAATGAATTAACAAAATAAAAGTCGGACAAAACATGTAACATTAGGAACATATAATAGATAAGCAGATATAGCTCTGAAAATTAGAGCAACACCAAACTGATAAAGGTAGCTCAGTAGGATGTCGAAAGTCCCGTGGTAATGATGAGCTCATTTATTTTCAGAAAAATGCTCTTCACGAGAGTATGACACCTGCAGGTGGTGATGCTGGCCCAGTCCTCGATAATGACTGTCTTAAGTTGCTCAGTAGAGGCTAGTTGACGACGTCTTACGGCTACTGTCATGTCATGCGATAGGTTTTCCGTGGATTAAAATCCGGAGACTCCTGTTTGTAAGTGCATCACCTTGACGGTTTTTTACCGGAACTATTTTATGGCAAACGCAGGCTTGTGAAGTACTGTAGTTGATTGTTCTTTTGGGAAATCACAATTAGATGTTGTGATAGAAATACAGGCGTAAGGAAGTTTTTAGGTTCTGCTGTAAGGATCCTCCTATCTTTTCGGAGTGAAACTTTGTAAAGACGATCCAAACGCGAAAAATTTAGTTTTCCATTCTTCTCTAAACTTTCTTTCATTTCCGATGTCTCTCTCTTTTTAGTGACATTTATTTTTTTAAAAATCTTATTGTAGCTCTTTCTACATTGGAATTTCCTAATTATTTGAGATTTTTTAGAAAGACATTTCACTACCTTTCGCCATGTTGATTGCGATGCCGAAACAAAAGGTTGTTAGAAAGTTCTATACTATTCCTTACTAGTGAAAAGTCTAAATATGTAGATCTCAGAGAAATTAAGTGTTACTTGTAACCAGCCTAATTATTTAAACCATTAATATTAAACATAAACATATGGATATGAAAGAGATATCGAAAGAATACCGTTTTCTTTGGAATTTTTGCAAGAATATATTATTGAGCCTTTATGTTATACCAAACTTATTGATTTATTTTGAGTGTTTCTAATTATACGTTCTAACTAAACCATCCAATTACATTTACACTACAATAAAATCTTTAGGAAATATTGCAAAATTTTGGTATTAACTATGGGTATGAGCAAGTGTCGTTACGCATACGCTTGACACCCAACTAAAGTGGAGGTAATTTATATTCTATTTTCAAAGCTAATTTCAGACCTCAATTTTAAGAGTAAAGTCACATTTATTGTTTTTGCAAAGGAAGGATTTACTAATAATTATAAAATGAAAATGAGCTGCTACTTCTTTTTTAGTCCTTTCCCAGAGAACTTCGCTTCACTGGTTAACGTGGGTTCCTTTCTTCTCGCAATTAAAATATTAGAATTTACCGGGAATATATAAAAACAGCATGAAATGGAATCTCATATTTATTCGTATTCTTTTGCAAATTCAAGCATGTATTTAATACTAAAACTTGGATTATGATTCTATGATGCTTCTCTCTCATTTTACATATTTAGTCTATCTATCCCTGCTTTACCAGCCCTATTGTCAGTTTATGGCTTACTCCGTCTATCTATCCATTATGTATGTGAGGAAGACATTTAGGTCCTCTGAACTTTGTAACAATACGGAAGGGACGGTTTTATTAATTCAGGCTGCTTATAAACAATCATATCATTTTTCTCCTTTTCAGCCCCTTCCGGGCTAATCTGTTCAAATATGGTCATATTTGGGGGCAATTTTGAAATAGTCATCAAATACATTTTTATAATTATTAATTTCTTTACCAAACTCTTTTTCAAATAAATGAAGAATTATCCTGACAGATTTTCATTTTTTTAAGTAATTGGAACATTTAGGTTTTTATTGCTATTTGCTTAGCGTCCTTTGTCTAATCTTCCTCCTTTTCAGACGGCTATCCCTATATTTCTGCTTGTTCTAGACCTAGTATGAATCTACACCCACGAAAATAGAAACAAAGCCAAAAATGACGGATTTTGAAAATTAAAAATTGGTGCTGATAAATTGAGCATGAATTTGCCAAGCATAAAAGAAATGGGAATCTTTTATTACTAAAATCAAAATTAATTAAAATTTAGATGACCAATTAGAGTACCTGGCTCTTAGTAGTTTTTCCTTTTACTTTTTAAAATAATCGTTCTTCTGGAACTAACCTAAAAGGAAAAATAGTGATTTCTCATAGAAGGTAGCCGTTTACGTCCAATTCGATTACTTTTTGCAGGGTCTTTGGCTGCCGTGGTGCTTTCTGTAATGCGTAGGGAGTAGTTTTTAATTTTTTACATTATTAACTAGGTAACTGTTTTCTTAAAGGCTGAATTGCGTGGATGCATCAATCCTTCCCTTCTACCCTTTGTGAGCAAGTTTCCCATCTTCTTTTGAAACCCATTGCCCGTCATATGACTGAATGTAAGTTTCCATTATTGGAACAATTTAAAAGTACAAAGTTTAATAGATGATAAGCTCTGTATTTGAAATCCTTTGCCTCAAACATTGTTAGATATATATCAAGCTACCATTGAAACTTCATAAATGTCGAAGAGAGCAGTTATTAAAACAATTAAAGAAATACAAATTATGAATAGTTAAATAATAAGTGTTTACTTATTTTCGTGATGATTTATTTTTAAATTTAGTTTTTAGAGCAGATTGATTCTGATCTTGGGCTTTGGGTCATGAATTGCATATTTCTCCAAATTTATTCCTTTTGATAGTGTCCCACAGAGCTTTATTTCCTGAAAGAATTGATTGGTTCTTATATTTCACCTTATTTGTTTATTTTATAAGTTATATGTTTATGGGTATTAATAATTAAAACGAAAACTTTGTAAATACAGAAGTTTTTATCATAATAGTGTTATGCTCTAAGCGTTAAGACTTAATTTTTAACCTGAATTTTTAAATTACTTTACTCTCACTCTGCTTATTTTTTTTACAAAGATCTAAGTGATGAGGATTTTTCCAGTAATTTATAGATAGATGATATATTTCAAAGTTTTCGCAAACTAAACTGTCAACTGCCCAATTTCATGAATTGTTGGCTTCAATTGCAAATTTATGTTTAAAGTCATCAGGCATCTTTAAAAATAGACATAGCATCTAAATAAATTCTCACTGATGATATTAAATTTGACACAATTCTTGTAAAACTGGAACTTTAAAAAGCAATCTATTTTGTGAGGCTACTTTTCCAAATGAAGGTAAGAGAAAAAAGAATTCTTAATATTAGAAGGGTTATATAAAACCAACGGTATATAGCAAAGGACAAATGTGGTTGAATGTGTACAAATGAGTAAAAACCAAAGTAGAAGCTGTGATAAATAGGTAAAGGAAGGCAAAATATGTAGCAATTAGATGGTATATGTATTATTATCTAAATTGGGAGAATAAATTATTCTAGGAAATAAGCAAAAAAGAAAAAAATCATGAATAGAATCGTTGTCGAATATAAATGGAGCAGGGTACTTGAGGATCTTGAGAGGGTTAGAATTAAAGAGTGAGACAATTTTAATTAGTTGCATATTGTGGTCAGAATATATCTGAATGGGGTAGTAAAGTGCTAATTGTGGTGAAAATGAATTATATTTAGAGTATAACGAAGGCTTAGGCGACAGAAGGTGGTTTGATTATGTTCATGACTCTTTGGAGGAGAAAAAGGGTTGACACAAGAGTGATGATGTTCTTCAACATAGTTGGTTTCATATAATCACAATCAGTTTTTATCTACACAGATTTTGGAGACTGTTTATATTAATACCTTACACCTGTGATTTAAATTATCTCCATAATACATATTATAGATTGCTAAAATAAATAACGGGAAGCCTATTCAACAGGGCCACACTTACCAATCTATCGAGTGGTTAAATATTTAGCAAGCTAATGACGCACTGCGGTTGCATAATGTACTGTTTAACATCGAAAATGACCAACTTACACCACACTCCGTAATGATAAGATCCTTTCCAAGGAATCGGGTAAGTAGTTGTAAAGGGAAGAGTATCACTCACAAAACCTAACAAGACCTGAACAATTGAATTATTTGGGACCAATTAATATTGACATAAATTTTGAAGACTGCGCTTCATCCGATAGTACTCAGTACTGCGAATCTATATTATTTGTAGGCAACATCAACAAACATAAGTCGCATGCTCTCAATTATTATAATTTATGAAATTATGACTATATCACTTTAAGAACTTCACAACGTTAAAAAAATCACAGAATACTGTCCTTTACAGGACAGTAGCAATTATATCATTAGAAATAGAATGTAAAACAGCATAAGTGTTTCAAATGTCGTTAGAATTGGCCGAATACTTAGGATGTCATTGCTTACATAATTCTTTGAAGAGTAAAATGGTTATCATTCAACTGACCAACATAATAACATATAGAGGTGCATGCACGCGACTAAAATGAAATTGAATTGGATGTGTTGAGGAGGAAATGAGGATAGATCCACTAAAAAAGTCACTGTGCTTCTTTTTGACCCAACCTGTTCCCAAAATTTGTATACCATTTTCTTTAGCAGAGATCCCATAATGGTATATTAATTCTAGCCATGTAGCTAATGTTGAAAACAAAGAAATGCCGGGCCGATTGGTTTGACTGTTCCAACAGCCTTGCCAATTTATAAGCAAGCTGCGTCATTGGGTTATGCGAGCTACTCATAAGATCATTGCACAACGTTTTATGTGTTTAGGTATGAACGCCAACGTTGCCAAATGGACCCGCTCTTGTGTGCCTCATCAGCGTGCTAAGGTTCAGCACCATACAAAGACTCTTATGGTTCCTTTTTCACTGACTTCGTCCCACTTTAGCGCCATTCATGTCGATCTTGAAGGCCCTCTGCCTTACTCTCGTGGTTGCACCTATCTTCTTACCATGATCGACCGTTTCACTCGTTGGCAAGAGGTTGTCGCTATTCCAGAAATCCGAGCATACACCGTCACTCATCCTTTATCTCGGGCTGGGTTACTCGTTTTGGTGTCCCTTCCACAATTGTGACTGACCGTAGTAGTCAATTTGAGTTCCACCAATCGGATGTACTTATGGCAGTTATTGGTTCCTTTCGCCTTCTTACCAAAAACTACCGCCCTTAAAGCAACTTGACCGTCGAACGTTTGCATCGGACGCTCAAAGCAAGCTTACGCTCAATAGGATCTAAATATCACTTGGTTGAACAAGCTACCTTTATTCTTTTTGGCATTCGTTCGTTATTGAAAGAGGATTTGGCCTGCTCTGCAGCAAAACTAGATACGTGACAGAACTCCGTCTTCCCGGTCAATTCTTTTTTTCTACTCACCACACTCTACCTTCCTATATCGATGCTGCTTCATACATATACTATTTGGTACGTGTGATGGCCAAAGTTAGACCAACTTTCATAAGAGTGCCTGCTTCCCAGAAACCTTTTGTACCCAAAAATATGTCAACCTGTTCCCAAGTCTTTGTCCATTGCGATTCAACTCGCTCCTCTTTGCAAGCCGTAAAGGATGAAGCCTTTCTCGTCATCTATAGGAAGCCAAAATTCTTTGTCCCACAGTTTTGGCACCAAGCAGGGTACTGTTTCTCTGGATCTCTTGAAACCTGCCTTTATTGATGCTGTTCACTCCGAACAGCCAGTGTTTTCCTCTACATCTATCTCTAAAAATGGTCCAGTGATTCTCCTATCTCGCCATCATTTAGCCTCACCCACAATTACCTCTACCACACCCATATCTCCTTCCCGATTGCTGCCGCCTTCTCTTTTGTCTTAGGAAACCTCGTTGGCAGAGCTGCAGAGTCAGGAGTCAGTTTCTCCACCTCTGGTCACCCTAGAAGCAGCAGGCCAGAATCAAAACGTCCTAAGATCACCAGACGCCAGCTCAGAGAGGACAACCAAGTGGATTACCATCGATCCTTCCACCTTCGGTTGTGACAATGCCGCGCACACATTAGGTGGCATTTCCCCAGATCAAGCCAGCCCAGTGGCGTTATAACACGGTCCAGTCGTGTTATAAGGAGACCTCGGAGATATCCAAATAAAGCTTTTTGTCACGGGAGAGCTGAATCTCTTATGGGGGACAGTATTGTAGCAGCTAACATCCTTGCTAGCTCTTACAAAATTATAATTCTCCTTCTGAGAGATTACTCATCTCGCTTTAATTAATTCATATTCATGTACGACAATTGCACACATATATAATTTTCAACAAACTTTACCTTACGTATCGTTCGATATCAATTATCCTATACGTTGTACGATATATATTTCAACCAATCCAAATCCTTGTCTGACGTATTTTGGACTCACCAATCAGCAAAAAACTTCCTCGCCCCCAATGTTCGCTGACAATTTTAGTTCATTCATGTTCTCGTTGTCGTCAGACAAAAGTCAGTAAATTAACGTTACCATTATTCAACCCAATCAAATGTCTTAACTATTCAAAATGTAATTTCCTCTTTTCTCTCCATTTCATGTCCCCTTGAGATTATTATTCAAGCAGTTATTCTGTGTCCAATACTATTCCCAACTTCATCGAACCATACATTAAATATATCATATATCCTGGAAATTATATCGACCAAATCTTGAATTAAAGATATCTAAAATATCATTCGCTAATTAATAACTCAAATTTATATAAATATTTACTCTGAACCTATATTTATATACGTCAAATTCATTATTCTCATTCTGTGTATTTCCCATTTTTTTCCTAATCTTTGTTTGACTTCTAGATCTATCTCGTTGATTTATAATTAAATCTAAAAATATATCACTTTTAGTTTCCCCTGAAATTGCAGTTGCCTATTCTCATTTTTACTCTATTAGAATCTAACACGTGACTCTTCTATACTCATTCCTCATTCTTATCAAGCATTGGTTAGTGAGGATCTAGTCTCTACATTCCCGTCAACCAGAGTATATATATATATATATATATATATTACCCATCTATCCACATACACATATACATTCCACTTTACAGTTTAATATATCTGGGCAGAGACGTGACGAATATCACTTACAGATGCTACCCACCAAGATGTCAACCTGAGCAGTATCATTTACAGATTGATACACGTGAAGGTGGCCTTTTGTTGAGCAACTTGGTTTTGGCGAAAGAAAAAAGAACCTGTGCATTCCAGCATAAATTGTAATGCTGTTCGGCGCCTGTTTAGCGGTGTTTTTAGGCTAGGCATCAGCATGACACAACAGACATTAAAAGTTGTCTATGGAGAGAATGGCGAGAAAATCGAATAGGAACACATAATTGATATTGTTAATGGTAACTATAAAGAAAGTGATGATGCTTGCACTTCCCTGCAATATACCCTACTCAGACTTGGATAGGGCACCTCTCAGCCTTAAACAGAATCGACTCTCTAGCAAGAAATCAGAGAAGAAAAAGCTGAATCTTCCCTTTGCTGAGAAGAACTTGAAGATAGCAATCTGCAAATGAAAAAGGCATTTAACCTATTAGTGCCCAAATTGTTTTCTTTGATTTTCAGGAAAAAATTATAATACATTATTTCATAGGGAATTAAAAAAATAAATTTATTGTAATATTTGAATAAAAATTTAGATATTTATATTGATTCTTTTTTAGGACCATGCGCACATGAAGCACTTCTGCTAAGAAATGTTTCTCCCCAAAACTGGTAGATTGTGGGGGTCTAAGATCGAACCTAGTAAACATTTGTTTAAAAAATTTAAAAGGTTCACACAACATGAACCTAGTAAACATTTGTTTGAAAATTTAAACAGTTCACACATTGAACCTTATAAATAGGAAGATAAACTTCCCGCTGTTAATAGCTCTCTGTTGTAAATAGGAAGATAAACTTCCTGCTTCGCAGTATTTCTCCTTCGTAAACAGGAAACTATACGTAAACAGTATGCAGTACGATATTTTGTGTCGGCCATACAAAAATAGATCTTGTTCATGAAGTGCCGTGGAGAAAAGGTAAAAATCGATGGCGTTCTTTATTTCCCCACCCTCGACTTTTCCTCCTTTGCCTGCTGTGAACTTTTCGGTGAGCTCAATTTGTTTTGTACATTTCTTCCAAGTCTAAAAATTCGGAAATTGGACATTGGACATATAAAGTGAGGAATATAGGAAAAGAGGGATTTAGTAAGAGAAATAGTGGTGAAAATGGGGAAAATTATAGAAAAGCGGAAATGAAAAAAGTGTGAAAGACAGATCTCTGGTGAAAGGGCATCTCTGGCTTTCTTTGCGTTTGAATATAATTTATGATAAATATATATATATATATATATATATATATATATATATATATATATATATATATATATATATATATATTATATATGTATGTAGAAGGCATTCAAGCCTCTGTACTAGCATGTTTTATTGCTCTCTACTTGCTTATTTGAAGATTTGCATCTTCTTGTCCGGCCAGTTTACGCCCAGACTTTGATGGTTATTTTGTATTTTTATTTTGTTTTTTGAATATATTTGCGAGTTTTTCGCACCAAATTTTTGGTGAAGTTTAGAAAAAAAATAAATAAATATTAGCAATTGCTAATATAGTGACTAATATCGCTTGGCTTTGTTTGCGATTTGTGTTGTGAAGTGGAGTTTAAGTGAACCTTTGGTCGACGTCATTGTCAATCAGAAGTCTACTACTTTTATACGGTTGGAGCGTTAATAACATTTTAAATTTATCCTGGCCCCTGATCCGTTAAAATGTTATAGTGATAAGTTTAGATGAAATAACTATTTATATAGGTGAATTTTGTGTAAAAATCAGTAAGAAAATCAGAAAATTATTAATGTTTTAAGAAGAAAAGTTATATTCCTTGTTCACCATATTCAAAGCTTATTCCGGCTATAAATACATAGGAATAAAGGATCCGGATAATATATATATATATATATATATATATATATATATATATATATATATATATATATATATTTTTCCTCCATTACATAAGGAAGCTGAGGATCACTAAACCCAGCCTGCAAAACAAGAGAGAGAGTACCATAACTTACTCAGACCCTATATGCTCTCAAAAAATAAAATAAAAAGGAAACTTATTTATTAATTAAAATAAAATGCCTCCTATTCCTGGAAAAAAATCCTTTTTCTTATCTATATTCTTTTAAAAAAAAATACAACTACATTTCCTTTTTTTCGTCCCTCAAGTTGATCAAAAATATGTCCTGTAGGATAAAATCCTAATTTATCGTCTTTGTTCATTGTTGTGATATAGAAAGGACCGAGAAATGGCTGCAGTTCGTAAGTATGGCTTGTTTACGTACTTTAAAACTCCACCTGGATTACGTTTTATCTCTAAGAGTGCTATATATTGTTGATTATTGAGATTTATTATTTACTGATTTAACTTTGAGGGTTCCTATTGCCTTATAGAGCGTTTCGATGATTTAATAAAAGTTTGTTAAAAAAATAAAACTTTAAGTAAAACAAAAGCAAACAAAACATGAATTAACGAAATTTAATACCTTAAATGCACCAAATTTTAAGTGAGGTTTTCGCAAATGACATACTTGAAATGATATGAATGGGTGACTAACCGCTTACTTTAATAAAGAAGAAATGCAAACGGGCTTTACAGAAACGGATAACGGGGTTTAAATACCTTTATACTTCCGACTAGAATCGGGTTTGAGTCTGACTTTGAACTCAATCGTTACAGCACCTCAGGAATTATTGTTGTCTGGATGACGCGTGCCACTTGTCCAGATGTCTTGTATGGGCGAAATAGCTTTAAAGCCACGGAGGCCTTTGGCGCGTGTGACAGCTGGAGAGACGCACGCCGTCGGTAGGAAATGATCTCACCACGGGACAGTGAAAAATTGTTTCTTTCTTCTCTTTGGATTACTCTGAGGAATAATTCACACTGGCTAGCGATGAGCCAATGCGGTAATCCTTTGACTCAGGAGAGTGCTGGAGGCAGTTCACTCGGGGGTCTTCCTCAAGGGCGAGGACTATCTTGGTGCTTTGGGATACAACAGGATAGGGAGGTTTCTCTGACGAGAGTCAATTGAACATGAAGCTTAAATCAAGTTAACTTAAAGTTCGGTGTGACCACGAGGAACGGGCTCCAGGTTTAGCTTCTTCTTCTTAGTTATGGTATTCCTTAAGGGTGAGGACTATCTCGGTGTTTTGGGCTACACAGAGATAAGGGGAGTAGGGTATTTTCTCTGACAAGAGTAAGTTGAACTTGATCCTTAAATCAAGTTAACTTAAAGTTCGGTGTGATCACCAGGGACTCGTTCGAGGATGAGCTGCTTTTTCTTCTGAGCTCCAGTATTCCTCAAGGGCGAGGGCTATCTCGGTGCTTTAGGCTACACCAGGAGATGGGTTAAGGGTTTTCTGACGAGAGTAAGTTAAACTTGATCGAGTTAACTCAAAGTTCGGTGTGATCACCAGGAGCTAGCTCCGGATGAGCTTATCCTTAGTTCCTTCTGTTGGTAGCCCGGCTCATGCCGGGGACTTCGTAGCCTGGCGGACTCACGTATTCTACCTGGTTTTTCCACAGATCTTCTCTTTTATACGTCATCACCCCACTGGGTTGTCGGCATGAGGGGGGAGATGCGTGGACATGCCGCATGAAGACTCCTTCTCCAACGGTTTTTCATAGTGCGTCGTACCTCTGGTCCTGAGGGACCTTCTGGCTTAAGGGAGATGCTCCTCCAATTTCGCATCTGAGGTGAAATTGAATACCCGCTCTTAGGGAAAATCTTGATGTTTTAACCGTTCTGCTTTTTATCGGGACGAGGTGCTAGAGAGAGGTGGTTACGAGTTTGGGCTACGTCGTCTACACTGCCAGAATGTTGTGATTAACGACCAAAGGCTCGCTTGTGAGGAGCGGGAGCAACTATTCCCTCACGTACCTCTCTTCGAAGAACTTAATAGGGGGAGCATCCATTCCCTTACAGTCATCCAGTATTTGGGAGATCAGAATCTGAGGATAGTTGCAAAGATGCTCTTGTAACTGAGCTCTTGAAAGCTAATAATGTTAAACTATTTCCAGTTACCAAACAATGTAATATCTGGAAGTAGCCTTTGCAATATCAAGTAAATATGTCAATAAAGAGAAGTAACATTTCTTAAATGTATTATAAATGCGAAATGTTTGAATAAGAAAGTCCTAGTGTTCCTTTCCTCTCATATTTTTATTATATTGTCTTATGAGAAATGGCTGCGGAACAAATATTTCCTTTATCTGACTGGTTGATTATTTCCAACTTGAGGAACAGACTGATGATTGCCTCCATTTTTAAAATACTGTCACTTCAAAAGAAAAGTTATTTTTTCTCTTCAAATCTCTAGTCATAGGAACCACAATCGTCCTTTTTCAAAAACTTATCTTTGGGAGGACATTTGGATGTTCTCTTTGAACATATGGTACCTGTGATTCTGATTCTTAAATACATTTGCGCAAACAAGTCAAAATTTGAGAAAAAATTTCGACGCAAATTTCTTCATTAGTTAGGTTCTCTAAGTAATTTCTTATAGATAAAAACACTTTTTTACCTATGCCTTTGCTATTCTCGGTATTTGATGTGGATTTTATTTGATTTCATTGATATGTTTCGGCTTAAAAACAATATCCACTAATTGCCCAACACAGCACCCATTGTTTGAAATCGAATCTTATTGGTTTTGCTCTTATGAATTGTTTCAGAGAATTTATTCCATAGTGTCTTACGATCTACTCATCTGTTGTTAGTTTCTTTGCAAATACCGTTAGCTGTTTAAACTTCTCATTCAAAGTATCAGTTACCGGTGTAAATTTAAATCCTTTATCATCTTTGATGCTCTATGCATTTTCGTTGTTAACAAAATGAATCACATATCTCTGAAAATTGGATCTAGTAGATCATTATCTAGATATAGTTAGAAAATTGACACTGGACTTTTTCCATTTTATTTATCCTTCATTGCTTTAAATGCTTTTATTTGATCCATCAGTAGTTGGTGAAGCAAATTCGGTGAGATTGGGCTCAATGTTTTTCGAAGAAAAATTGAGGTTTTCATCGATTTGCTCCTTGTTTGTGTAATTTGTTATTCTTCTAAGTCAAAAGTTTGTAGTTCAATACTTCATGGCACATCTGACAAAATAAAGTTCAGATTTCTGGTTTATCATCTAATCCTCATCATCAAAGTCTTCACTTATTTTGATGAATTGTTTATCAGTAGGAGAGCATTTTGTTCTGCATGTTCTACATCTTCACGAACTAAATACAATGAGTTTATTGGAATGGTGTAAGACATGGAGTACCTAAAAAAATAAATAAGTGCAAATATATTTACCTATAATATATATTGTAATGATTTAATATTTATCAATTTGTTTCTACATTCAAAGAGATAGAAAAAAAGAAAGCTTGTCCTTTCAAACCATTTTTTATTTATACTGAATATCTAAAGAAAGTGAAAAAAATGGCAGTCTCATGCCCATCGTCCCAATTTCAGAACCAAATTACTAGAGTTCTATATTAGAATAATGTTATTTTCCATTTTTTTATCTCCTACGACAAATATATTTATTACCTACCAGAATTTTTTTAGTGAATAATAAATAAAACTAAAAACGTACTTCCGTTCAAGACATTCGTGCAACACTGAAAACTTTACCAATAGTAATGTCAACATTCACCAGGAAACTACCCTACAATCTGAAGGAACTGATATTTTCAGGACAAATTATATATAGCTACATATATATATATATATATATATATATATATATATCTGAAAAACTACATTTATTGATAAGATATTAGAAAATATATTTTGGTCATAAAAAAAGACCATGGGCGCTAATGGGTTAACGTAGAGGGGAACTAACGGAAACATCTTCCCTAGAAGACAATTCATTACCTACTAGGTAACGTGACGACAAGAGGAGAGGGACCTACACATTACCCAAGAGTGGATATCAACTCGTTCGACGAAAAGAGGTTATTAAAGGTTCCGCATCTTTAGTGATTAATTTTATTCGGCGACCTTCACTGATAAAGCTTAGTGCTAGAAATGCTCGTGAATGAGTGGTGATTTGCGTTAGGTTGGTCTCTCTAAAAGGCTCTGTTCCTTTACGTGAAGACACGTATGTTCGTCATTAAGTGTGGGAAGCGTGCTTCACAAAAAAATGAATTCTGGTCCTCGCCAATTGAAATACACGCATTCTAAAATCGTCTCGCAACGCATCTAGCTCTAATAAGTATATCACTTAAAATTAAGACCGCACCACACGGTGCCGCCCACAAGGGAAATCAAGTGTGTACCCATTTTTAGAAGATGGAGAACTAAAATTCAGGCAAGTGGCGATAAGAGAACTGAAGATAACCTCAGCTGCCTCATAGACTAAATTAAACTCAATTAGATAGAAATTCCATTCCTCTCTTCGAATGCAGGCAATTGTGCTTGATCGTACACCACCGTGGTGAATGAGAGGTATTAACAGCACCAGGTTCTATTATAGGTATTATATTAGTCACTGTAATAGTGGTAGTTGACCTTCCATCTTCTCGGATGTGCTTAGGAATCAGAAGATTCCAAAGATAGGTCAAATAAATAAATAAAGCGCTCTAAGAAGAGAGATTTTTAAATTCTTCTATAGGAGGAAGGTCATCTCGATGAGTGTCGCAAAGGAATGGCGACTGAAATTAATTCTGCAAATTAACCATCAATGGTCTATATCATTAATGCTCTGAGAAGAATAAAATGCATAAAATTCACGTCACCATGCGGAGGGATTCACCTCATCAAAGCGTTTTTAATGTGGAAAGTGGAGAGAACAAGCATATACAGCCTCCTCACTGTGAGTTGTTTGCCTGCATGGCTCACGTGTGAGCCATGCCACCCCAAACTTACCTACTTACCGTCTTTATCATGGAGGAAAGTGAAGAAGAGCATTTATGTTAGTCTAGAGATACCCTCCCCTCCTCTTCGGCCAAAGTCACATAGCACTTACCTCCACTCATTTAGTCATATCTTCAGTATATAATTCATGGAGTATTTTACCAGTAAACTGGCATACACCACCCTCTATTACATACCTAGTTCATCATAGTGTTCGTGGGTGACCTGCTTAGCTGTACAATTTATTTTTTCTCAGTTATCATTCAGTTTAGCACCCTGTGCTGTGTTGAGCTTGATAATCAAAAAAAGCTGTCAGAGAAAAGTGTATATCTTACTTCCCTTGTGAGGAATGCAGGTAGCCTTTTGCCTCATTTCCTTCAGATATACTCGCCGTTTCTGTCGCGCGAATATTAATGAGCCGCCGGGTTCAAAGACTGTCAAATAACGTCCACGAAGTCCTCGTGGCAACCCTCGCTTTATTCATCATATTATTTTTAGGTGAAAATGGCGAGATTTCCACTTATCCTTTGCTCTCCTTTGGTTTCTTTGTGATGCCGGACAGTTCCACCTATATCTTTCAAGTATCAAAGTGACAAAGATCCCATATTTAATCGAATCCCCTCCCCCCCACCATAAGGAAAGAACAACTGCCTCCATTATGTTCGCCGTCAGGAATTCGATTGGGAACGTGGATGTTTCTGACTTGATTTAGATTCAGCCCCAGGACGTGGTGGGTTTCGCCTAGATTCAGATTCATTCTCGGTGGCTCTGCTCTTCTCGCTCAGGGCCCCAATAGGGATATCCACCCATAAGGCATCAGCGCTTCTATCCAATCCCTGCTGGTATCGGGAATTTCTCTTGGAATCGGCCAAGTCTGGTAAATATATTCCGTCAATTAATGATTTGGGAAACAGTAGTTCTGATAAAATTACATTCAGTTATTAGTTTCTCTCAATTTTGGAAATTCCCAATAGAGATCGCTTTTAATTAAAGGCTACTCCTATTTGCCTATGGGAGATTGCAAAATTCTTCCATCCCCATATGCTTTCATGAATAGTCCTCTGACCTTGCCTAAGCCATTACCTCTCAATCTAAAAGGATTTACTCTTAGGGAGCTATAAGGGAGAAGGAATTAACTGGATAAGCCGTTTAAATGGAGATATAGGAGAGTAGAAAACTTCCCTATTCCTACAAAACTTAGATGTTTTGTTTACAGTAAACAGAGTGGCTTTGAACTGAGCTCACGAGGCTTCCATGGTGAACGGAAAGTCCGATACGGATAAAATTTAGTAGAAAGGTTTACATATACCGTGGCTTTCTTTCAAAATCCCGTCACCAAAGTAAAACGAGTATTTTATCTAAGATACTGTTCTCTCTATTTTGATAAATGGAAAATAGTGATTATGAAATTGATTAACCAGAGAACCAGGCGTAATCTGTAATGAATCCCTGTCTAAGTGTGACTAGGATTTGACAGAAGGTTCAAGATCTGAATATTTTTCACTCAATAGAAGTAAAACTGGATCTGTGACATTCAGTTTGCCTGAGGTCTCACACGACAGTCATTAAAGGCAGGGAGAGGATTATTGCTCGTAAATCGTTCAACGTTTTACTCGCCCGCAAATGCCAAAGCTCACTCAAAAAAGTTATTTATAGAGGTTAAAATGCCTCTCATCTAACTTTACCTGAGGTGGCTGCTCACGTTTTAATACAAACTACGAAAACAGTAAAAGATATTTGGTTTAAATAAAAGGCAAATGAAGACTCGCTAGAGTTCACCAGTTTTTCTAGTATGGTAACAGTTAGCATCACCGTCTAAAGCTTCCGTAGTCTAATTGGGCAGAGAGGGCAAATGGGCTTACAAAGAATATATCTGTTATTTTTCTCTATGCTACCGCTAAGTAATCCATGAATTGGAATGGATAAAAGAATACTAGATTTTAAATTGGTGAAGATGAAGATTCAAGAGTCAGAATACCAATTTCAAGACAGTGACTCTAATGTGGACAGATACCACTACCTTCTAAGATCTGATTATAGGTGATATGTGCAAGATAGAAGAAGTTTCTCTACGATACATCTAACATATCCTGGTGTACTAGGGTCAGAGAGCTTTTTGCTCCTCCAGTCGCCACGTACAGCAGATTAAGTGTACGTCTATCGTGGTAGATTTTAAAAGTGCCCACTACAATAATCAGATTAAGTTTAAGTAAAAGCGACACGGTTTGATCAAGTTAGCTTAAAGAATAATAACTGTTAATATAAAGAATAAATTAATGAAGGAGAGGAATAGATATTAAATGGTATAGAGAAGGATTGAGAGGAAAATATAAAAGAGGTTGGTTATTTATCGTTCTGTTTCTATCATAGATAAGGTTGTGCGTACCTTTGTTAATCAGATTCGAAAACTCTTCGACATAAGAAGGTTTCTGAGAAAGTAACAAGGGGCTAGGAAGCTAGAAAAACTAGGTTTTGTTTATATACTGGGAAGTAACTTCAGTGTGTCCAAGGAGCGGTAGGTAAAGTAAAGCGCTGACAGTCAAGTCAAGGTAAAATATAAATAGGTGAAGGTTTACACTAGAGGCTTATTTAGGAACCAGGAGACGAGAAGTATGTAAAAAAATCTATTGGCTCACATCCATAAGATTTAACTTAAATCTCGGAGATGTGACAGCAGTGCTAGATAAATATTAGCGTTATCAGTTTGGAAGTGACAATCTGCGAATATCTAATAAAGTTACCTTAGTGATTTCAGCTGCCATTCAATGAGTTTAAATGTTGATCTGTTTTGGTTACTGGCCAAGTTAGACGTTCAAAAACACAGATCACATTTCATTCATCCGAAGTATAAACATACATAAAACGTTTACTGTATATACTTCAAGAAAATTGAAACTTAACCGAACGATATCTTTTTATTTATCAGCATCTCATTTTAGAAAGAGCTCGTTTCCGTTTATCTCATTTAGCAGGATGGGGCTGTGCAAGGCTTTAACTTTAGCATCTAATTTATTAGTTAATAAGCCAAGTTTTGTCGTGTTGAACGTGTTGATATTCTTTGTTACTTTAATACTCAGAGTAAATGTATATTTCTTACACTAGTCCTCAAATTTGGCAGATTTCTCCCTGAGAGGAAGATTAACTAATGTGAAGGTTTGGGGAGGCAAAGTTATCGGTACTACACTGCAATAGATTTTTATTTCTAGCCTAATCTTTTATGATAAGCATATGATAAAATTAGAGTAAATTTAAACTATTATATTGTACTTATGAATATATAACCCCAAAATATAAAGCATAGTTTGAATATAGAAGGCGTAAATGGGAATCTCATAGCTGTGGTTGTCAAAATGCATGTAAGATTGCAAGAAGGAGAAGAAAAGATTTTTAAAAGAACTATCAAAAGTAACGCACTGATTTTCAAATATATCGTACGAATGGGTTTGGGCGGCACCGATCTTATATAGGTAATAATAGGTTTACAAAGAGCCACATCCCCAAGAGTACTCACAAGTGATAAATTTTTTTTCGGGTTGAGTGTTAGAATTTTCGCCGAGAGCCATTGATTAATTAATTTATAAACAACTAATAGTTTTTTCAATTTTCTCATTAAACTAGATTTTGAAAAACTAAAGTTAGGTTTGCGTATCATCAGTATAGAAATGAAGATAAGGCAAAGGGAAAAAGAAAGATGAAGAAAGAAGTGTGGATCAAAAACAGACCCATGAGGAACAACAGTACGAACATACATCAAGAGTCATATATCATTTTCAATATGAATAGACTGAGTACGATATGTAAGATTCAAGCCGGCTAGTTAAGGCCATTTCCAGATATATCAGGAATTTAGGGAGGCAGCAGAGAGGGATCAGTATGAGTAATATTGCCATATGCTAGTAGATGAGGAAGAGGATATAGAAAGACCAGAAAAATTATAGTCTGAGATAGTAGCAACTATTGCCAAGATGAAAAGTAACAGAGCTGCTACAGATGAAGATGGAGTGGTAATAGAGATGGTGAAAGCAGCGGGAGATTTGGTTCTGGACAAAATCACAGAACTAGCAAATAGCATATATTAAAGTGGAAATATACCTGAGGCCATGAGGGACTATATTTATAGCCATCCCTGAAAATCAAAGAACTGCAAATGTGGAAAGGACGGAACAATAAGCATAATGAGCAATATGGGAAAGATAATTTTTGGAGTAGTAAGAAACAGACAATAGAGAAGGGAAGAGGAAATATAGCACAAGAGCTGTTTGAATTTTAGGCAGGAAAGGGTACAATAAATGCTATTTTCTGCTTAAGAACCATTCTTGAGAGAGCAAAAGAAATGCAGAAAGATGTTTATTTGGGTTTTAGAAACAGTAAAACATTGGGACTTGGTAAAAATACTTAAAGAAATTTCAATGGATGGTAAGAATATCAGGTAAATCCAAATTTGTATTGAAACCAGATACCAGCCATTAAAATAGAAGAAAAGAAGTTAAAATGGAAAGACATAAGTGAAGGGGTCAGGCAAAGGTATGTACTTTCCCAAGACCTTCTCTTCTTTCTAAATTGCGATCAACCTTTTCTTTTTGTGATAATATTTGCTAGCGTTCAGTTATTGTTAAAGAAACTAACTTGTGTTCTTCCCAAGTCATTTAAACCCATAATGCTAAACTTCATAAGCTTAATTTGTCCCCTCCAAGCCTACACTCACCTGAAAGTGTCATTCATAACCTATCGGAATCTAAATTATCGCCACGAGAATCTTTTCTTCTTTCACTTGGTCTTTAATATAAGTTACCTATTTTTTTCTCACAAATTCCCAAACTACTTTCAGTTTTTGGAAAAATTAATTTATGATCTACAACCTCTTCCTATACTTGAGAACTTCTAACATTTCAAATCATCCTTTTCCCTACTTACTAATGAATTTTACATAAATGAAATACTTTGATTTAGTTCCCTTTTCATACCAAAGAATGATTTCCAGCTTCTTCGTGACCCGGCCTGATAAAGGTAACGTAACGATGTTGTGATTCTCAATAAATTTGATTACATTAACAAAATGAATAACATCCTTTCAGATTCATCTAAATTTAAACTTTTCAACAAAGATCCCTCGAAACTTTCCCAAATTCTGGATGATAAAGTTATTCTGTTGATCTCTAAACTTAAAACTCTTAATATCATTGATGAAGGAACTTATAAACAACTTTTCTCCTCTGGCTCCAATCCCGGACCGACATATTTATGGCCTTCCCAAAATCCATAAGCCTAATGTTCTCCTCCGCCCCATACTAGCGGCATTCCCAATGGCAACCTAGAAGTTGGTTAAATATCTAGTACCGCTATTTAACCCTTTTACCATTAATCAATACAAAGTTAACAATAGTTATTCTCTGTCTGAAGAATTCAGGAACTTGAAACTTCCTGGTCATTACTTTATGTATAAATTTGATGTCGTCTTCCTTTTTACAAATATCTCCGTAAATGAAACCATAGACCTAATAATCCAAAAGGTCTTTCCAGAACCGGATTTGACCTTTCATAAATTCACACCGTCGCTTTTACGATCTATTCTTAACCTAACCATTAGAGACAACTTTTTTCTGTTTAACTACTCCATGTATCAACATGTGGGTGTTGGAATGGCTTCCCCCATGTGTCGTATTCTTGCTGACCTTTTTATGTCCAACGTTCAAGAAGTTGCTTTGAGAAAATGCCCTTTTGCCCTGAATCCGATAAACTTGGTCGTTTTGTTGACGATACGGTTTTAATATATAAAACAGAACAACAGTCTCTTTCATTCTTGGATTATTTGAATCATAGCCATTCCAATATAAAATTCACAATTGATAAAGAAAAGGATGGAAAATTACCCTTTTTGGATTTTCTCATATCCCGCTCCTCGCAAAACTTCACCACTTCCCTCTAAGATCAACAACATCAAAACCCTCCTTCATCGTGGCTGTTAGCTTTCATCTGATTATTTTCTGGTTCATTCAGAATCCAGTTTTCTTATGGGTTATTTTCAAAGGAAGGTAGTCAGCCCTTACTTGTACAAAAATGTATGCGTCAATTTTTTGTTAAAATATACTATCCTCTGTCCCCAAGTATGTCCGCTATTGTCTTCTCCCTAATATTGGCCTACTCAACCTACCCTTACGGCGAAAACTTAATTAGCGTTTGAAAAGATTTTACACACATAACAACTTTAAAATAGTTTTACTTAACTTTTATCTTGTACAATTTTTCAGAAATAAAAACAGACTTCCACCTGAAATGAGCTGTTCAGTTGTCTCTAAATTGATTTGCCCCAGGTGCCACCAGGGGATCTACATTGGCAGCACTGTTCGCTCTCTTGAGGCTAGGGTCTGTTTTTATCTTGGTTTTAGCTCTCGCACTGGCTCCACCCTGACTAAAAAAAGAAATTTCCCACAAAAACTTGCAAATTATAGAAGATGCAAAGGACTCCACTTCCGTCCGCATTCTCAAATCATTATTTATAAAAAAACTTAATCCCATTTTAAATTCTGATTCAACTGCTTTTTCCCTTCTAATTTCATAAGTCACTCAAAATAATCCTTCTATAATCTTTCCTTAGTCTCTCCGCTTTTGGCGTCCACTAAAGGTGACTAATATTTTTGTGTACCAATCAATTGCCCCAATAAGAATTTTATATTTATCCATATTTAAAGTATCTATATTTAGTCTCAACAGTTTTCAAATGATTTGTAATATTTTCAATTAATTAAATAATTTATTACTATTTCTGCTTCAGTAAGTGACTAATATTTGTGTCAACAAATAAATGCATCAACTAGTGTTATATTTATCCATATTTAAAGTACCCATAAATGATCCATATCTAAAGGTTCAATAGTTTTTAAACGATTTGTCAAAATTTCAATTAACTAAATAATTTATTTCTAATCCTTGTGTGGATTATAATTTTCATACCTTTAACTTGTTTTTAATCTATTATATAAAACAGAAGATGGGTAAGGTACCTGAAACGTTGTATTTAATTAAATGAGAAATTTTACATTTCTCATTTTGGGATTTATCCTCAACCTGAAAATAAGCCTTCTTAGAAGCAAACCTATAGAATATATATATATATATATATATATATATATATATATATATATATATATATATATATATATATATATATATATATATTTAAAAGTGGCGTCAGGTCTTTGGGTTTGTACAAGATTCCACTCTATCTGACCTTTCGCTATTTCAGTAAAGACTATTATTCCCACTCTATACAGTTGCAAGTGTCAAGAATATGCAATAAAAATATAATAGAACAATTTCTTTTATTTGGGCGTATTTACGTGGGTCAAGATACCACTAATTAAACGGCAAGAATAGCTGCCAAATTTTGGTTTTGCTATGATAAAATTACCTAGAAGAGACAATCCTGAGTCAGGTTCATTCTTTAGTTATTTTCTTTATCTGGTGTGCATAATTAATTGGAAACTTTAATAAGTTTTTTTACAGGTTAATTTTTAACTTCAAGTTGGTTAGATTTGCTCGGAAGAGCCTCACTTGTTCTTGTAAGCTTTTTTCGTGTGCCGAAAGACGAATGCAGCATATTCAGGGGGTCTTCTTTTGATCGTTTTAATAACCAGGTACAGATCCTAGGACTATCAGAAAATGATTTAATCGCTTACGTTCCAAGAGGAAGAATGAATCTGAAATGAATTTAAAAAAAAAATTCAAAATCAGAAATACTATAATATAATTTTAATCCTTTTTTCGAAAACATTGGACTTTAGTTATCCTGATCGTTAAGATGATAAGTTTCTGAGGCCAACTAGCTGTGGCATCCATGTTTTCAACGCTTTAAATTAATATAGTTATTTTTAAGCATGTTACTATAAAAAAAACAGATAGATGTACAAAATCAAGGAAATTATTGATAACACAGGAGAACAATTTTAATCACATTTTCTGGTGAATTAGATTTATTTGCCAATTTTAATTCGTTTTTTTATGCTGATTTCACATATATAATCTATTTTAACCTACATGCTCTAGTTATGCTCTAATTTCTATTTTCTCGTTTCCCTGAAAACTGCCCTCTGGACGGACAGAGGGGGTACCTGTAGAAAGCAAACACTTCACACTAAATAGTCTTTAAGATTGTCAACTTCCTCCTTGGCCAGCAGAAGGAATATGCAAAGTTTCGATGCTATATCTGTATGCTGGACAGTCGAGCCCGTGACAAACACTGGTCCCAAATGTATTGGCCTGGCCAGTTCAGGAACCTAGGAAGTAGGAAGGCCAAACATTGTTAATGAGCCAATAGTAAGTCGAGAGAAGATCGTTTGCCCTCCCCTTCATCTCAAACTGGGGTTGATGATGCAGTATGGCAAGGCGTTGAGCACAGAAAATGATTGTTTTGAATACATAGTATCGGCGTTTCCTGCTTTGTCCTACGAAAAAATAAAAGCACGAGTATTTGATGGTCCCCAAATCCGAAGACTTCTGAGTGATTCTATATTCGTGACCACCATGAATGAAAAAGAGAAGGCAGCCGGGCTCTCATTTTCTGCCGTTTTTCGTAACTTCTCAGGAAACAAAATCGCGCATAACTACAAGGATCTGGTTACTGATATGCTTTTAGCATATCGTGATCTGGGATGCAACTTGAGTGTGAAGCTGCATTTCCTATATAGTCACCTCAACCGATTCCCAGAGAATCTGGGAGCCGTGAGCGACGAACAAGGAGAATGCTTCTATCAGGATTTGATGAAGATTGAACCGCACTACGAAGATCACTGGGATAGACACATGATGGCGGATAACTGCTGGACGATTAGAAGAGATCAGCCAGAGAAGACTTACAAGAAAAACAGTTACAAACGCAAATCCTTGCCTGATTGAAATCAAGAAGAGGTCCTCGAGCCTGATGAACGGTCATTAATAAATTATCATCTATTTGACTACAGTATTTGTAATCCTTATTTGTAATTTAAGTTTCTTCTCATATGCATTAAGAAGTTTGTGCCAAAAACTGCTTTACTATAGATAACGCAAAAGGATGATTCCAAATTACTTCAGAGCATGATGATAGGCGTGATAAAATGAAAATAAATGTATAATCTTTTTTATTGATATTAGGAAAAATCTGTAGTATTTAGAGAGAATCTGAATTGAGATTTGAATTCAGTATGCTCGAATTACGAGGAAAATGTACTTTTGTCAATTCACCAAATTAATTGTTCCCCAGTGAAATCAATTAGTATAAATTTTTGTTTATATATAATTTACTATTTTACGAGGGAAGGATTTTCGTATACATTTAATGCCATAATTTACATATAAGCAGTGGTGTTTTTCTTCTCTGAGTGAATTATATTATTCGACTTAATCGTTTCAAGTTACATTTCATAGGAAAACATATGTTGTGGAGAAAATATTTTAATTTTATTGCTATACTTTCATTGAATTTATTTTAAGTTTGTCTGCAGTGTGGTGGGCCATTCCAAGTTTTTTTTACCTTTTAATCACAATGAAGTCGATATAAGGACAGGAAATTGCATAACATGAGAGTTTGTTACATGGAGTGTGTTTAAGAAAATGACAAAGACAGGAGAAGAAAGATAAAATGAGATATGTCTATGGCTGACTCAGACTAAATGTCTACTCGTTCTTTATTTCCTTATATTTTATTCATTCAATCTTTCCTATCATGCCTCTCTTTATTCCATGATTCCTTCTTTTTTAATTATTCTTGGTTTGTTCCTTCCTTCATTTTGCCCTTTAGTCAATGCCGGTTTATTTCTTTTCCATTTACAAATATTCTTTTTTTTCCTTTATATATCTAATTCTCCACGTTCCTTTTCTATATGTTTCAGTACGTTCAGTTATTTCTTTTTCTTTTCTATTCTTTGTTTTTCCTTTTTTATTTCCATCTTTTATCATCTTTAATCTTTATTGCCTTTATCTTCAATAGTTTCTCTTTAAATTAAATTTTTTCTACACTCCCTTTTTGTTTCTTATCTCCTTACTTTTTATTCTTCTTTAGACCTTTTAATTCTTTCTTCTTGATTCTTTCCTCACCTTTCCTTTTTGTTTTCTCTTTTTGCATATAAATATCATTCTTTCTTAGTTAGTTTTCCTTATTCCTTCTATGAGAACTAACGGCATTTTTAGCTATGTCCCCAGCACGAGACAAATTATATTCATCTATGGCTCTTTAGACATGAAATTCGCAATTTCATTACCGAATTGATACAATTATAGCTTGTATTTATCAAAGGGTTCCTTCATTGCCTCTCACATTGATTACACTAGTCAACAATGATTTTGCTACCTGGGTATTAGCTTGAGATTTATACTAAATCGAGTATGCTGATTCCGTATCTATAACCAGAATTGTTCTAGCACATAAAGTTCTTGAGTTACACACATACTCTTCAGTTACACTTATGGGAAGTGCTGCTTCGGCTACAGTAGTAGGAAAATCTGTTGTGTTCGTTTGCTTGCTGTTTTACACTCCTTCCTGATCACTTTGTCAAATTTAGCCATTTTTATAGTGGTGTCAAAACGGTATTAACATACAGTGATTAATTGCATTTTCTTTCAGATTTATCTCTTAATTAATTTGTAAATGAAATAAGACTATACAAAAGTATATACACAAACTAAGTTGAAAACATGAATCGGCGAGGATGTATGAATAGCAGAGACAAATTTTGTTATATCTGTAGAAGATATACTCATAGCAACTAGCGGAAAAATTTACCTAAAAGAGTGAAAACTGCATACAAATATTATTTTGGTTGTAAAGTTGGTGACCAATAGAAGACCTGGGTACCTCACAAATCTTGTACTGTGTGTTATACAGAGCTCATACTGTGGTTATATGGTAAATGCAAAAGTATGCCTTTTGATGTAACAATGGTGTGGCGTGAGGCAACAAATCATGTTTTTGATTGCTTCTTTTATATGACAAATATTGCGGGATTCTCAAATAAGAACAATTTAAAAATTGTATATCCAAATTGTAAGTCAGCTATAAAACTAGTCTCCCATAATATGGAGATGCCAATCCAATTCCTTCATCAGCTAATGTAGTAAAAGAAGATGATTCATCTCTTGAAGAGGACGATATCAATGACGATGAAATGTATTAGGATGATTTTAAGGAAAACAAGATCCATTTGATAAATCAGAACTGTTGGGCTCAAGACAACAGCAATGGAATCTTCTAAAGGACGGTGAAATATATCTACTTTCTCTAAACGCTATGAGGCCTTAGCTGCCTTCTATAAAGAAGAAAATGGTGCTTGTTTCTGTACTGATGTTAATGGCCTCATGAATCATCTAGGAAATGAGCATTTACTTGATAAATGCAGACTATTCATCGATGCAAGCTCGTCTAGCCTCAAAGCTGTGTGGCTACACAATGATAACTAAAAACCTTCAATTCCTGGCGCACTTATTGTTGGGATGATAGAGACATATGACTCAATGAAATTTATTTTGGAAGGTGTTCATGATTCGCATAATAAGTGGAATATCTGTGGTGATCTAAAGGTAATTACTTTACTTCTTGTATTGCAGCTAGGATTAACAAAGAATCTGTACTTCTTATGTCTACGGAACAGCCGTGACAACCGGAATCATTATATTTTTAAAAGGTGACCCTAAAGAGAATAACACATAGTGGGCCGATACAATGTGAAGCACATGCCTTTGGCGTATCAGCAAAAGATCTACCTTCCATCACTTCATATCAAATTTGGCCTTATCACGAATTTTGTTAAAGCAATGGTTCAAGATTCTGATGCAAATAAAACCGATGCTAAACTTAAAGCTGGCATTTGTGTAGATACATTTTGGAAAATTTTTATCAAGCAAAAAATAATTGACATAAGGGACGCGTATTTTACAAATCTTTGCTTCTAAATGTACTCAAATGTAAGGAAAACAGTATTGAATCCATTTAAATATGAAAATTACCCACCAATTTATTGATGCATTGGCTAAGAGTGACACGGAATTTGATGAGCTTCGTCTTTAATTTTTTTAAATAGGTACATAATAGTTTGCACACTGGGCTACTGAGACTTTCTCCCTGCTACATATTTTCATGTCCTCTACCTCAACACTATTTCATTGAAAAATATTTCAGTAGGTGGCAACTGAACTTAAATTTAAATATTTTTGTAGTTGGTAGGGAAGATATAATCTTCGCAAATATTGTTTTGTAGGAATTCCCTTAAGGAGGTTAAGTATCCTACGTTCCATGTGGTAGCGAGATAAAGTCAATTTAATTACTAAGTGATTTATTCCTCTTATTTTTTGACTGTTGATGAAAAGTAGCATTTTCTTTAATTTATTTATACTAATCTCCTTCTATTCTTACGCAAGTGAGCTGAAACTGACCTTTGTGCCCGTAGTGCTCGGTAGCAGAATCCATTACACTTGTAGAATACCGTCCTTTCTCCACTTCGCAAAGAGTTTCTGAGGTGTGTAACAACAAGTGTGTTATGTCCTAAAGTTTGATACTTCTATTCCTTCACCCTAAATTTATATTTGTCTATTTTACGCATTTTTCTTTCTCCTTTTGATTGCCTGAGGGTTTGTCTTCCGCTGAGATCATAAAATTAAAAACAAAATCCCTTCTTATCCAAGTAGTGAAAACGTTCTTGTTGTTTGAACGAGTATCCTTTTTGTTCTTTTTTTATCCATCTCCCTTAATTTAAAATGATGTGTGTAATAAATAAGACTATGTAAGTAACTGAGATCTTCCTGTTATGGCGGCTATTAATAATTATTATTGTAACAATAGTTTCCATCGATTCTATAATTTTATAATTCGGAAAAGTGAAAATAAATTTCTTTAATTACAATCAAATGTAAATATGTTGTCGTAATTTGGGGGTTGAATGTAAATTGGCCAATTTTTTTCCTTTAGGCCGCAAAAATTTAGTGTGCTACATTTACCACTTATGTGACCCGACCCAAATTTGGGGTGTTTATATTATTTAAAAAATAAAGCTAACATTATTAGAGCTGTTTATTATATACCTGCAAAAATTTTCTGATCGGGATGCACAAAGCCTCCTAACTATTAATTTTTCTTCCCTTATGACGATGGTTCTTGTATTATATAGAGCGTAGTTGACCACATTAAACAAGGTAATAAAGACTGAAAAAATCATACTAAATTTACTATTGAGTTGCGATTTTATCACAGATTTTAGCCAGCAAGGTATAATTCTGCTGTTAGTTTCGATACTTGGGAATTAATATTCATAACGATGCTGATGGTATTCTACCGATGGATAGATTCACATACATAAGACTTTGTCCAAATATCTCTATTCTTTATTCTTACTTATTTTTAATCCATATGGGGAGAGAAGAAGAGAATCTACTCATATGGATAAGGCGGTTCTTTGGATCGATTTACACATTTTCATCCTATTAATAAATTTATAAATATTGAAAATTGAATTCCTAGATCTTAATTGCCAGGTTCCTTGATATAGCCCGCTGTCGAATAGAGATCAATATCCCACTTTAATGCTTATGTTTAACTGACTACCGACCAGAGTTACTTAGGCTGCAAATGCGGATGAGCACCTTTGATTAATGAACTTTTAACAATGTGGAAGCATGAAACTCAATATGCTGTTATCACACATAATTTCTCTGGCCAAGATAGATCAACGCAGCTCGAATTAATTTAGGGTGCTTTCTCACCGTCGTCACTCCCAATTTGATAACGCTGTCGTGCTTCCAGGTGGCAGTCGTATCCATCTTGCTCCTGTTTGAGTAAAATGTAATCTCTCTTAATTCCCTTAGCCCCGTCGATGCACAATATTATCAAGGTTCATGTTTGCTTACCGCATCCGATATCCTTTGGGAATCTCGCTTAATTCCAAGTGGTCTAGTTGATAACAGAAATAATCAAGGTTAATGTTTGCTTAAGCAGCGTCCAGTATCTCCTTGAGAGGCCATCGTGCGCGAAGCCCTCTCTCGACCATGGCGCTGCCCCCTATTTAAGGTGATGTCTGCAAATATTTAGCAGATAGACAGAACCCGAGCTCCTTACAGTCCAGATCTTAGTATCTGTCTCCCGGGAAGTGGTCCCCTCGCTCTTGTAGTCTCATTAGCAGATCGTCTTCGTGTAATCCGCCCTATTCAGAGGAAGATTACATAAACCCGTGTATACACCGGAAGATTGTTCTCGGTTTCTCTCGTCTCCCCACATTTATTGAAACTTCCTGCCTTCCACAGATAAATCTTGATTTCGTGATTACTTCTCCCCTGAGCTGAGGTAATTTCAACCCCATTCAGAGTCTCTCTGGACGCCTTCACATCGAGAGCCCATCGACGAACACCTGGCCATTGGTCTTCGACTTCCACAGTTCATCCCCCAGAAGTAACCAGGAGTGCTTTCCTCGTAAGTCCCACCTCTTCGCTCCCAGTCTTAAAAAGAATTCCCCCATTTAGTTGTAAGGCCAATAGACTTGCTAAATCTTTCATTCAATTCAACATATTGGATCACTTATATATTTTCCCGGGACTAGTTTACTTATTTTTTGCCTGTCATAATATTCTTTTGTCGTACTGTTTATTACTTAGATTTCCCTATTTTTCTGTGCCCTTATTCTTATTAATTGTATTAAAGTTTATTTTTGTAGAGGGGTCTATCTTTAGAATAACCCTTGATAAGAACCCGGCATCAAACGTATTCCCTTTTAAAGAGCCATGCTATCATATCGCACTCTATGTAGTAGTTCCTTCCTTTTTTTTCAATTCAATTGTACCCTAGCGCAGCTCCGATAGTGCATCTCTTGCGTACAGTAGTGTATACCTTTAGATACCTTTTGATCACCCCCTAGATATATTCTATCCCTTATATGGATTCCATATTCTCTTTATGGCTTCATCTATCACCTTAATCAGTGTGTTTGTTTACATTACAGATGGCGACTAAATGCAAATATTATCCTTGCCTAAATCCAGCAAGACGATTGGCTGCGCCCACGTAGTTTTGTATAATAATCGTATAGGTACATGGTGAAAGATGAAATAGGAAAGGAATATTGATTAAAAATTATTAGTAGTATTAATATTCAAATGCATTTGTAAATTTTAGAAATAACTACCTATTAATTTACAGAATATAGGGAGTCAGCTCATTATATCTAGTTATTCATAAATTTGAATGAATTGTTCGGTTATCTTAGGCATTAAAGAAAGTTTCGCCTCAAGGGTAGATCCTAGAATGGGAATTTTCTTAACTATGATATTGGTTTAATTTTTATATATTTACACGTAATTTTCTCCTTCTTATGGATATCAGCGACCTTTAAATGAAATTTATGTAACTTAGTACCCTCTTAGAGTCATCAGTCTTAAAAGAAAGTCTCTAACAAAAAAGCCAATTAATAAAATGAACAAAGATACACAAAAAGACCGAATATGATTTCGATGGCTAAGACTTAGATAGTAAAACCTAACGCTGAGGCCAGAAAAGAAACTTTTTCAACTTTAATAAGAAATAAAATTCCTAATTGAAACCTATTGCCACATTAAACCCAAAGGATTACAAATCTATTTCTCTAAATTTTATTCATTTATTCGAATTTTTGTCCCTCTCTAAATGATTAAGTATTTCTCTAATTATCGAGATCTAAATGGATGAAACCTCTGATGGAAGCTATTAATGGAAAAGCTTACGATAAGAATGTTTAGCCTGCTGGATACTGAAACTGTCACCGCTAGAGAACGATCCTCATCCAGGCCAAGCAAGTGGCTCTATCCAATAGACTATCTAAAAACCTAAAACGGCTCATATCATTTGTTTTTTTTACATTTACTCATGACGGTAGAAGTAATCCCTTTCGCCCAGAAGTGGAGGCATGCAAAATTGCGCAACTTTTTAAAATTATACGGCAATTTACACAGCTATGGAATGAAGTTCAAATTGATGTAGTACCTAGAGTTTATTATACTTTAATTTTACAAAATAGTTAAACTCAACTCCTTTTCTGGAGAAATCAGAGCTTAATTCTCAACCGCTCGGATTTCCTAATTCATCACCCATGACAAGTTCGAGGCTTTTTATCTAAAGCAACTAACTTTAATGGCTAAAGTTTGTAACTTATTTGCATTTATTTTTTATACTCCAAAACTGAAACGCGATTGCATAGGTTACACAATAGGACCTTTACCGTTTCACATTTTTGCTTATAATTAAGAAATTTTTTACTAAACTTTTACCACAAATTTATTCTTTTGAATGAATTTTATTATTAAATACATCAAAAACAAAGATGTAAATTTGATCAGAAAGTTTACTAAAGACGTTTCTGATTGAAGTAATAATGTTGGCAGAACCAATAATAAGTTTTTTATTAAGTAAATGAATTTAGTGAAGAGAGAACTCCATTGCAACACAAGGTAAAATATATAAGCAATTGAACACTGCATAATACTACAGCCCAAACATGATTTAATTCATAATTTATAATTTGTTATTGAGTTTAGACTATGATTATCTTTTTCCTTTATCCTTTCGACACTTCGCCTCAAAACCATAGGCAAGCGGGGCAGTTTTGGAGGCTGGGAACCCTTTTTTGGAGGGTCTACATTCTCATAGCTACCCAGCCTAATACTGGCTGCGGGCGAAGTAGCCGAAGGTCCTTTAGTGCTGTCCTCCTTTCGGGAGCAGCTTTAGGAACCTCAGAAGATGGCCTCACAACCCTCTTCAGGGGTGTTGCCTCGTATGAGTATAACGACTCGGTGCAGGCGTGTGAAGAAGGGAGGAAGTTCATGGTTTTAATCTGGGCTGGGTGTGAGCCCTGTCTACCGCCAGCTTTACCAAGGGAGCACCCCAGGGGGTTGAAGCCGCAGAAGAGTTCCGAATGGGCGCGAAAGCGACCGTTCTCGTAGGCCTCGAGGGGCCAGGAGCAGAGGGTGTCTTTATCCTGGCGCAGGGAGCACCAGGACTAAGTCCTTAGCAACGCGAAATGAGAGACGATCCTAAGTATAAACAGCCACGATTTCCTTCTCATTGCTTCGGGGAAATGGGGTGCGGCTTTCCACAATTGAAACAGTTGGCCAGAAACGATTTTGAATTATCGTGTGCGGCCCTGGAGCAACCTACAGACGTCGGGTACCCATGAATTTGCACGTCGATAAGAGCGATTAATATGGCCGAAGCGGTGACAGTAATAGCACCTCCGCGGCAGTGGCACGAATGTCTTCATGCGTTAGCAATTCCAACTAGCACGCACCGACTTAGGGAGCTCATTACAGTAGAACCTGACGAAGAGTGGGGTTGTGGGAGTTCGAGAACAGTTTCTATAACACCTAGCGATCTCCTGTATTAATCATTAATAAGGTTTACTACATTTACTTTTTCCATCTTTTTCTATATCTTTTGACCAGGTTTTAATTGCTAATTTATAATTTGTTATTTAGTTTAGACTATTATTATCTTTTTTCTTTATTTTTCATGGAGCTTGCTTTGATTTAAAATGAATTTTTACCCTTTATAATGTTTAATTTAAAACTAAACGTCCTGAGTTATTTTTAGCTTTATTATTCCATTTCACTATTTACGTTAATT
The DNA here is from genome assembly GCA_963969495.1 of Ceratothoa steindachneri. Taxonomy (NCBI): domain Eukaryota; kingdom Metazoa; phylum Arthropoda; class Malacostraca; order Isopoda; family Cymothoidae; genus Ceratothoa; species Ceratothoa steindachneri. The sequence goes on from OZ018331.1 coordinate 52,541,155, forward strand.
AGTTCTCTAAGTATTGATACTTCTGCGCAAAGGTAGCAGTAGTATTGTTGCTCTAAGTTCGTGGGATAATGCAGTTTTAGGTACAAACATAGACTGAAATGTAGAGCATGGTACATTTGTTGTGGAGGAGTAGGTCATGAATGGTCAATCCGTGATAAAGACGCAACGTGCCTTATTGATAAGCGTTGCCTTGGACATCACGACCCGATTCCGGAAGGAGATCATGAACCCCTTATAAATTTGTATGTAGACATTCTCAAAATCGTTCAGCCAACAGCTATTCTGATATGCAGTGATGAAGCTGATTTCAATTTATAGCAAATAGTCAACAAACAGAACGTTAGATACTGGTTCAACACTAACCCTCGGCAAATCCATAGACGATCACTTGACAATCCCATACTTACTGTGTGGCCTGTTAAAGTTCAACGAGTTACTCAACGATTATGATCTGGAAGATGTATGGTTCCGGCAACATGTTTCAACAATGCATATGTCACGAATTTTCCTTGGAATTCTCCGGGAATTGTATTCAGGTCATATTGTCTCTTTACCGGGTGAAATCGACTGGCCCCCAAGTTCGTCGGATTTTTTCCCTTCTAATTTTCTTCTAAGGAAGCACCTAAAATCAAGAGTGTTCCAACACCGGCCCGAAATTTGCAAGACCACTGTACAGAAATAACACAGGAAGTCGCTGCGATTCCATGCGACATTATCACAAGATCAATGGAAAACTTACGAGAGAGACTTCAATAATACATTAACAATCACATGTGCCATGTGACGCTAGCAACCATTAAAGAAATTAACCAAGTACTAAAATTTAATATACCCTCTCAATCTCCGACACCCAGCTATGTCTTGATTCTTTATTCATAATCCTTCTACGTAGAAGTTTACCTTACTCGACAATTTATTCCACATTCTTTCGATCCTCGCATTATCCTAGCTGGTTCCCAAATTATCAGCTGTCAAATCATCACCATCTTTTCATTATCTTAATAGGCATTCAGCGATCTACGTAAATCTTTCTCAACTATAGCGTCGTTATTTACTCTTTGTTTCATTTTATCTCTTTTATTGATTTAGGAAGATTTATTTTTCCTCTAATTCATATGAATATTAATTTGTTGTTATACCACTGCTTTCTTCCACATGAAAGAATAAAAGCTTCATTATTACACGATTTTTTATTTTTGTATGAATTGTTTACTTGTCATTTCCATATTTATTTCGCTGGATATTTTGTCTTGAATTAATACCTGAGTAAAGTTACCTATTAACTAAGAGAAAACAATTTCATCAGACTAAATTAATTTTAGGAGAATTTCTGGCAATAAATGATCACCATATCCGAAACAAACTTACCAAAATTATTCTGATTATTTCACGTAAAAATAGGGTACCTTGTGGCAATTAGGGCAAAAATCATATCCTGCTGAAAAAATGACTTTAGAAACTAAAACATAACGATTCCATTTACAGCATTAATTAGCGAAATAAAAACCTAATTAGAGGAATTTAAAAATAAATAAAGATATATTACCACAGATCCCGTTACGTCATTACTGATTGGGCTGCACAAAGCTGCGTTGTTGGGTCCAGCACGACAGGGAACCTCTAGATGTTACATAGCTTCATCATTATTTTTCATGAAACCCCTGATTCCTCCTTTGCACAGTTGAATAAATGAAGGAGAGGAGGATTAAAATAGAATAAATACATTGCATAAGGTACAGAAAAGAAATAAAATTTTAAATCAATAGATTTTAAATAGAATGTTATGTATCACTAAGCCAAGCAAAATTGTTAAGTGAGAATTTGAGTGATCTGCCATGGATGTGTTATTTGCATTAAGTAAATATCAATTATAACCAAACAATGACAAGCGTTTGTTTAGTGTTGATATTGTAATGGAGGAACGGAACAATTAAAAGAGATAGGTGGATAAATAAAGGAATTCGGAAAATTAAAAAATATGAGATATAATAGAAAATATTAATAATGGTAAATAATTGAGCAGGAAGGGTAACTTCTTTGCCTTAATAAAATTGGTAAAAGAATACAGACACACAAAAAACGGGACTTAGTCATATTGAATTATATATAAAAAGATGTGGTGTCCAGCTTAACACATAGAAACATGGGCTAATCAATAATCCCAAATCCTTTAACTCGGTTAAAAAATTACAAATGATAATTTTCCCTGATCACAACACTTTAATTTCGCTTCTTGCCTTACATTTAATTTTCCTCGCATCTCGCATGTTTACCATCATTTCTCAGGTTATACTTTAGGACATTTGCTTACAGTCGTCTTTTCCATTGCACGTTTTATTTTTCAAAAGTTTTAAAGACTGAATTCAATTCACTCTCTGATTCTAATATAAAAACTAAATCTTCGATCTTTGCATATCTATGGAAATCAGGTTTCTTATGGACGACATCCTTTTACTTCCCCATTTTACAAAAAACGTACCTCAGTGCTCTGTAATTTTTCACCAAACGATATTTAACACCATTCATATATAAAAAAAACGGGAACATAATTTTAAGCTTGATATTTACCCATAAACAAACACCAACGGATCATTTATGAGCATTCATTTTTATTCTCTCGCACAAAGAAAAGTAATTTCGTGAGATTTCTTTAGTAATGGTTATTCATCTTCAAATTGCATTGAGCAAAGCTCAGATTGAAGCTATCAAATAACTACTAATAATCCCCATATAAAGCGTTTTCAATCGATTATTTTAAGCTTAATTTGGGTTTCATAGTACACGCACGTGTGGCTGAATAAAGTGGAAAGCTGGATAATGTCAGCAAAAATAGTAGATTGGAGGCGATGGAGATGTGGTGTGGAAGAAGAATGAGGAAGATCACGTGGATAGCAAGAAGAACGAACGAAGCAGTTTTGCTAGGGGTAGGAGAGTATAGATAATTGATAAAGATGGTGAGAAGAAGACAGTCATGTGATGAGACGAGAAGGGATGGGAAATTTGGCTGTAACCGCATTGTGGAAGGAAGGAAGTGAAAAGGAAGGCCAAGAGAAGAAAATACATGAATGGACTAGTGAATTTGATGGGATGCTAAAAGGTGCGCAAGCAGTTCATTAGATCTATGCGTGACAAAAGAAGATGGAAATCCTTGGTTACTGACATCCTGGAGGATATGGCACAGCGGTAAGGTAAGGTATGTACAGGCATGACTTACCTTCTGCCTATGTTTACCTGGTTTAGTCCCTGGTTTTCTGACAAAAAAAGATATAACATTGTCCATAAGAGTTGGCAAAGGTCCCGGGGGTACGGCGACGGCATGAATGAAGATTAAAATAGCCAATTTAAGCCGGAGTATTTTAAGTATTTTAGATAATTTTGATGGATAAAATTATATGGCTATTGTGGATAAGAAGCATCCCCCAGCAATCATCGATTAAATCCACTGTGATGGTAGGTAACCATTGACTTGGAAGGCATATAATCTTAACTTTTTATAAATTTATAGTTACTGCATGTAACCAATTGTCAGTAGTTCGCCATTTTCATATAGGCCTTATAACTAAAAATCTATATTACTTCCTTTTCTCCACTCAATCTACTATTAAACAACCTACAAAATACAAAACTTTCATTATATACAACTTTACACTCAGATGATTTTTTTATCTGGGTTCCCCACCTTTTTAGTTTATCTCTCGCATGCAATTATGATTAATTTTTTCAAATGCTCTTTTCCAACACCCTAATATGATCGTTTACCCTCGTAGGAACTCTAAAGTTAGGTTGTTTAGAAAACATAACCTCAATTCAAATTTCATGTTTTCGTCAATCCTAATTTATAATTCGACTACACACAACAGGTCAAAAAATCTGACCTGTATCTCTTTTATTTTGAATATAAAGATTGGCAAACTTTATTTTTTCTGGTTTTTATACTCCTATCCTTTGATTCACTTTATAATAATTTTTCCTTCAAATACATATTTCTTTCACTTTAGTCTGCTATTTAACCTTCTGTTTTTTATACCCTCCGTACTAAATCCAAATGCACTTCCTTTATCTACACTATCATTCTTCTAATACATACTCGGTTTTGTTCTAGATTAATTCTATCAATTGAATTCTAGTTTTTCTAATATTCTCTTTTATATACTCATCTACGTTTTCTTACTTATGCAATCTTTATCTCAAATTAATTTACTGCTTCGAAATTCTATTTCTGCATTTACAAAACATCCCCTAATATCGAAGCTACTTACCATTTAGGTCAAACCTTCCTTAAAATATATCGTTTTGTGCTAACGAAAATAACAATTGGACGAGGTCACCTAACACAATCATAAAATAAGATGAAAGTAGCTTTTACGTGAATGAGATAAATGAGAATCGATTGAAAATTTAAAGAATGGTCTTCTATATTAAACTCAACATCCTTATTATAAAAATAACTCAGGCCAATAACACAACTTTGGTCTCTTTCTTGTTTATCCCTTCGTCCACGCGACACATGCTTTTTGTGTCCCTATAACTGCCAATGGAGTCTTTATATCCATTGACCCGTGATGTGGAATACTCTTTAATTGGGAGATTAGCTCATTAAGGTCCCAGACCCCAAATTAAACAAAAAACAACTTTCTCACTATAATAAATCCAGAATACTTAAGAATAGGAGAGGAATAGTGAAGAAAAATAAACTTCGAAAGTAAATCACTGAATTGTATATAAATTAAGTAGGTAAAATTATGTTGTCTTGTAAAATTGGGCATAAATGATTAATAAAATAAATTCTCAGAACCCCATTATAATGAACGCTTCCGAATTCAATGTTCTTTTGATGTAGTATTAGTTGTTTCGTTTCTAAATGATTGATTAGGGAAAAGATAGATCGACTATTCTTCTAAATCAGTGAAGAAGGCGAGTAGAATATTTTCTTTTCAGCGTTTTATTTTGGCTGTTCGATAAATGGCACAACAAGAGCACTTGCCTTGGTTGAGGAACTAGGTCAATTTAAATGAGTTGTAGACTTCTCTCCATTAATGACGTAAGCAACCTCCCCTTTCGATCGTTTATACTATGAACTTTAAATTGACTTTCACAAATTCACCAGTCTCTTGACGATATTTAATTGAAGATATTTGACTTATATACCCTGTTTTGTTTTCTCTCTACAAATAATAATATAAGCAACACGAATAAGAAAATTTTCTTTCTTAATGATATTTATATAATTATATTTTATCAAATAAATACTCTGCTAAATTTCTTGGCAAGACTGTAGTATTTGACAACAAGTGGCGAAAACTTAGCAGAATTTTTCTCTCTACGGGAAGATAGTTGTGCTCCAAACTGCTTTGCCTCAGCTTCCCACTGCGATTGATCCAACATATGCACAGATTTTACTCTAATCCCTTACCTAGCATGCCCATTTTAAGGACATGAGACAATTCATCATATAGTCTCTCATGTCATTGTGACATATGGTCCTCCAGTCCATTTTTGCTTGCAAATTTCCCCGCTAAACAAACTTACAGCAACAAAATATCAGTTTGAGGAGATGCTGCATTCAGTCATCACTGGACCCGTTATGCATAAATCTTCAGATGATTGGAGATCCTGCGGCAGTCTTAGGAGCCTTAATGTACAGCCAAAAATCTCATACTATTCTAAACAACATATAAACGACTTTTTTGCTAATCTGGGTGGCAAATTCATATTTTTTAAGAATAACATCTTCACTACATACTAACATATCCCCATTGCCTAGGTTTTAATCCAGAATTATTTGCCTATATCGCATGTCCGAATATTTTATTGGTTTATAGTTCGAGTCCACAGATTCTAAAGTTACATTGACGCGGATTTACTAAGTTTATACCTCGATTTTTTCAGAAGACATTTTTATAGCAAGTTCTTATCAAGAAGAGCACAACTTTCGCCTACAAGCATAGTTCAAGCGTCCACAGTAAGTCTAAATTTGGATTATACACTCCAAATTTATCTTTGGTACTCCGGAGATTAACTTTTTTGCTCATGTCATGAAGGACGGACACTCTCCCATTAGGTAGAGAATTGAGCCACAAAAAAGTTGCAAAAACCTCATTTATTCACACATTTGGTAAAGTTCCTATGGATCGTCAATTCATCCAACCCATTGAGACTACCTAATCAGAAGATGAGCGCCATACAGACGAAACTAAATAAAGCATCCCCATCCACCTAGATATATAAGGCATTTAAGGTCTTTACGGATTCAAAAGGCTGATGTCTGCCCACACAGGATAATCGAATGTTTTTTTTAGGTAATATTCCCTTTAAAATGGACGCAACGACGATCGCGTGGCAGGGACGTTGCAGCGGAGGAAAGATGGAGTCTGAATTAATATGCAATTATTCTTCAAGATGCAAAAGGCTACCCTTAACACTTTTCACGAAATATAAAGATCACCGGACACTTTTATGCGTGATTCAATTCACTTTCGGATTGCCATTCTACTCTTAAATGTCGCCAGCTATATTATATCTCACATTTTACAAAAGATATTCTCCACTTAAGGTACACTTAACCAGACGAATTAGATCAAACATACACAAACCTTTTCGTACGTGAACAGAGAAATTCAAGATGCAATTGGGGCCCTCACAGACGAAAGCGAGAAAGAAAAACGACATTTATCTGCGCATTGCCAGATGAGGACTATACTAATCCACTTTTTCTCTTCGGCGGAAGTAAACTTGCTTGTGCAAGAAACTTCTCCCCACATATGAAGGAAACCATACTTTATCAATATGGAGAGAAATAAATCCAGCCTTTGGAGAGAGAGTTTTTATCTTTAAAACAATCAATATGTCAGACATATCTTCTCCTCATAGTTATTGTAACGGTCCTCTGCATTTTAAATTCATACTTCGCAGTTAATCACTCTTCTTATTGATTAATTTTTTATTGACTGCTCGCTACATCTAATTATGCACCAAATCGCCCGGCAAGAGGATTTTTCCCTCACATAAAGTAAATCTAGTTCCATATTTAAACGAAACATCTTGTCTGTTTTCAAGATCCTTAGGTTACAATCTTTCACATATTTTTTCTCTTTACTCTACCGTTCTATGAACCTGCCCAAAACTTGGAGTTTTTATTATATTAAGGAATGAATAACCATTTTTATTGTCTTATAATAAAACAGTTATATATGGACTACAGTCACAACCTCAATTGACATCGCATCGTATTTATTAAAATCATTTTGTATGCAATTTTTTCAGATATAAAAACTGATATAGGCAAGTTTTATTACTCAGTATTACAGGAAATACGATTTAAAGAATAAGCATTCTGGGGCACCTGTTATAAAAACAAATTAAAAAGCACACACTTAAAAACAATGAATATTAGAGCGCCTAACGACGTCTAGCAATAGTAATGAAGTCGAACCTAATGATTGTATTTGGAATTGTGATTGGACGAGTTAAATACAAATAGCTGGCTTTTGTGATTTCAACCCTCCATATTAAAGGGGAGTAATAGGGCGAAGCCCTCAATTCGAAATAATTAGCTTAGAGTTCGAATTCCAATGCCTCTGTCGAACGTTGTTAGGCACTCCAATATTAATTGATTATGCAGTGACTGCCAATTTGTGAAGGAAAAGTAAATGGACTCATTTAATTTCCTTGAATATTTTTACGGTGTATTCCAAATTTACCTTCACTTAATACTAGTGCAACGCAATAAACATTAATTTATGTATATTCTCCTTAAAAACTAGCCATCTTTTTGTGCAAAGTAAAACAAACAAAAGTGCACGAGGTTGGCATTTAACCGAAACTAAACTTCTCTTGCTTCTATTTACTCTATAGACGAAAAGAATTAAAATGAGATTTACATTGTTTCTTTAGAAAAGGAGATGAGGCGGCAGGTTAGTATCAACGAAGCCTTCGAAGTAAACATCATCTCCTGGAAAATCTGAATTCAAAATAGGAATCAATTCATTTTACATTTGAATTAGAGAAAAGGAATCATCCATGTTCATAATATCTATGATGAACCATCACCTAAAATATTTAGATAACCTAATCTTACGGATTAATACATCCACGGATTTACATTTTATTCTCAAAAATTTAAATGTGGACGTATCTCTGGAGTGCAATTTAGATCACTACGAATTTGCGACCACCAATTCCTTGAAGAGGAAATTAAACACATTTAGCTATAAACAAAATTTAATTTCAATCAGTGTTAAACGAACAAAAAAGATAGTTTTGAGTGAAATAAATAAGAAAGGGAGTAAGCCTAATCTTGATGATTTCTTGAATGTCTTATTTCTTGTTCATGGGAGGATTTAAGCTTAATCCATCATAATGTATATATCGTTATTCGTGAGAAAATAACTTCATCGAGAAAAATAAGGGGCTGGATTTAGGTGTATAGCTGCTCTGTATGCCCTAAGACATATAGGTATGACTGAAAGCGTGTATCTTAAACTGTGTTTATACCAGCATAAATAGAATTTAATGATGCCAAGAGAATTTAAATGTGTGGCCAAGCGTATTGTCGAAAAGGATCATCCAATTAATTTTAATCTGGTTAAAATTAATAAAAAAGTTTTAGACATGAGCATGGATGGAGATTTATAAAAATAACAAAGATAACCATGAGTTTGATAACTTTATTCATATGACACTCTTAAAATTCTTGTAAGACAGATGCATGTGATCGACCTTATTTTGCTAACTCGTGTACTTTGCCTATAACTAACTGACCTACTGGATGAACGAGCGTTAGTTTTAGCTGGATATCTTTAGTTAAGCAAATGCGTTTGGCTTTGTTATAATTTTTCATGCCTCTTTCTCCTGTTCTTCATTTGTGTTCAGATTTTCTTGAAGCGGAGAACTTTGTGCCATTTCCAAAGCTCAGTGTTTGTTCTATTTTCGTTGTGGATTATTGAATTATATATATATATATATATATATATATATATATATATATATATATATATATATATATATATATATATATATATATATATATATATATATATATATATATATATATATATATATAAATGCAATGTTTCGCCGGAAAAATGAAAGGATGCTTCCAAATACTTTGGAACATTATTCAGTTCATACCTAAGGATAACTACAGGAGAAAATAATAATATAATAAGGGTATATATAAGCTAGCAATAGAACATGGACGCCTTTAAGACAAGCAATCACCAATGAGGAAAAAGAGATGGATGGGTAAATTTACATTATGATTTAGCTATAACAGGTGGGAGGGTCAAACTGAGAGGCAAGAAAGAGTTAAGAAACATAGCCAAAAGGGTTAGTCTAAAGAGGGGGGATTAGGAGAGACACGAAAAGTAAATTTAAACGAAGGGGAGATTGCCAAGGAGAGAAGAAAAGAAATAAATAATATCAATAAAAAATCAATTCAATAGTTAAATTGCCACATTAGCTTCTCATAAAAATGAAAATTGGCAAAATAAATGAGGAATAGAAGTCAAAGATAATTTCTTTAGTAATGATTTTTTTCCTTTTAACATCAATTTTAAAAAGCTCATCTAGCTTTCTGTTATAGTATCTAATTTTTTACATTTAGTCGATATTATTTTAGTTTTTGAGAGTAGAGAGCCAAACCAGTTTTCGCTAATAGTGTAGAATTATTTAAACCATTATTCATCCTCGACACCATATATTTACACCCCAAAATTGAAAAAATTTTAAATTGTAAAAATGTGAAGCCTAATTGTAAAAAAATCAATACAGTTTATCTTACTCAAATGGACATTACAGGACAAATTAAATGATATAAAAATAAATTGTGACTGTAACGAGATTTCTTGTTCTCCTTCTGGCAAAAATTAGAATTAAAATTAAGATCAGTATTTGAAAATTAGAAGCAAAGTTATACAGTGAACCTCAAAAAACTGGGCCTACACACACCTTTTATGATATATCCTTTATTCATTAACTAATCATTCTTAATTTGCACGGCATGACAGAAGCAACGCCTGCGGACACAACTAGATCTCAATGGGAGCTCCAGCAAAGAATATACTGCCGTAAAACTTTGCTACAAGATAGGCTCGTTCAAGAAAGTGCAGGACACTTTCATGTTCAGTTCGAATGTGAAAAAGCCCCCTCTATAAGCAGAAGTCAGGACTAGGTAGACCACGTCGGTACTATGGGAGTGTAGCGAACCATTCAAGCCATTCAGGATGGAACAAGAAGCATACAGGAGAGCTGGTCGAGAGCGTGAGAGAGTCTATTCAGCAAATTCTAAAACGCTCTGTATGCAAGCAAAGTTAGTCCCTCAGTATATCCTCTGAGACTTGCAGAAGAGTAGTAGAAATAGATGTATAGGCCTACTCATACAGGATACGGACGAAGCAGGCCACTTATGTATCAGAAATGTTGCAAGCAAAGGCTACAGAAGTCATGCTACTGGAAAAGATTCAGGAAACCCCAAATTTCCTTAACCTCCTTTGGACCTCAGATGAAGCTCACTTCCAGCTTGAATGAAAGGTAAACTCGAAGAAAAATGTCTTTTAGGGGACCCCTCCCTAGATCAAATCAAGTAGCCATCAAGCCCCTACACTCACCTAACTTCACGGTATGGACTGCATTCTCATCCAGAGGCATCATCGGACTATTTTTCTTCGAGGATACTGGCGCGACAGTGACAATCACCAAGGAGCGGTATGTTGAGTTGCACAAAACCATCAAAGAGGAGCTGCAGACCATGTTCCCATTGATTATGGGGAAGCTCTAGTTCCAGCAAGATAAAGCAAGGTCTCACACTTCAAACCTATCGCAAGTTTGGCTGAAAGAGAACTTTGCTGGCCGTATGACCAGTCTCAAGAAGGATTTTGTGTGGGAACCTCACAGCCCAGAACTTAGCCCCCTAAATTTCTTTCTCTGGGGCTAACTTAAAGAGAGAGGGTACACAGGAAGACCCAGAAGCATAATGGAACTTAGGAAAGCCATCAGGGACGAGATCAGAGCCATTTGTCGGTCGGTTTTTATGGACGAAATGGACAACTTTGTGCTGTGCCTCAAAAAATTAACACACCTAAATGGAAATCATCTCAAACACGTGCTCGAAAATAAAGAAAAATAGTACAGACTCTCAGGTTTTTAAATGAAATATTTTTTAAAAAATTACACTGTTTATCACCAAATTTTCATTTAATCCTTCTAGAAAATTAAGAAATGGGGCCTATCAAAAGTTAGGGCCTGTTTCATATGGGTCACCCTGTTTTACCGTCCATGAGAGATTAGTCACGATTCGAAATGCTGGCATGGGTGAAAAGTGAGAGATGATAGTATTGCCATGTAGAATATTGGAGAGACAAAACTATAAAATATTTCGAAGGTAAAATAAATTAAAAACATTTTTCACACCTTTTGACTTCTATTGCAAAACCTTCAGTGCTGCTAACCATACTGTCGTTACGCGACTTGATAAATGTACAATTTAGTTATAAGAATATTTATCTATTGTGGTGTTGGTCTAATTTTGCTTGTGTTAAAGAAAGAGGTAGTATTTAAAAATGAAAAAATAACATTAGAAAGATTGAAGGAATTCTACTTGTTATTATTTGATTCCTTTTTGTTCACTCAGATATATATTGTTTATTCAAAATAACATTTTTGGGTGAATTTCGAATTAGAGGCGTTAATCGATTTGGGTATATTCACACCGTAAATATTTCCCTCTGTCAATATTCTTCCTGGAGATCTTCCGACAAAGAATATACCTAATTACCTATAATAAGCCGTTTTGATTGAAATAAATGCAGCGACAAGATTTATCTTATCTATTCCTGGCTATATCTAATAATTTGGACAGAAATAAGTCACATATAGAATTAGTACAAAGCGCGTGCATGGACAACACCCACAAAGTGCTAACGGTACAAACCACGAAGACCTGAGAGAAGTGGAGATGTGCCTGAAAAGTATGTATTCCAACATCGTGCCCCTGCTTTCTCCTTTACAAGGGCTTAGAACTGTCAGTAGACCAACGTTAATAAAATCTTTTCTATTCGTTGGATCTCTCTCACTATATTATAAAGGATGGGATATAAAAAGGATGGGCAGCAAATTCGAAGATGGAAATTTGAACATAGAAGCACATAGAAATCTCAATTTGTGATCATGCATTCGCAGCTGACCTCCACCCTATTAGGTAGACCACACCAACGAAGCTTTTTAAACTGTAATTATAGTATGGCCGACTCCAGACTCCTTATTATTGCCCCTGCTAGCAATAGGACCCAAAGAGAGCTGAACAAAAACCGCGACCGAAAGCAAACCCAAGGTTGTTTCGTCAATTTTCTCACTTAGGCAATTTTCTTTTCTTACGAAATGGTTTCCCTCTTTTCATAAATGGCCGATACTCTTTATTTTAGAGAAGACTTTAATCAAGGCTCATTTTCTTCTTGCATTGCTTGTATTATTCCACTAGGTCTCAGTACTCGACTCGTTCTCTCTTTCCTCGCCCATTACGTTTACAGAATTCTTAACATATTTATAAATTCTTAACGAAGTTAGTAATGGCCTCAAATATTAATAATTCTAGGGTAGTTCTGTAAATAATAATTAAAATAAATGTGTATTTATGAATAGTTAGCTCGCTAATCTCTTATTCTTGCTTCCTATTAAACAAAGTCATAGGCTTAAAATGTATTAGAACCGAACTAGATTCGATATGTAGTTTCCCATATCATCTCTCCATTAATAAACTGTTGAAGATGATATAAGAAACTACATATCAAAGCTAATTCCGTTCTAATAAACTTTATTTTACAAAAGAGTGGTTTCATTTTACATTTACTTTAATCATATTAAGTAAAACAGTGCTTTTATAAAGTCAAAGGCACATTTTGAATTGCTTAAAGGGTGACGAAAGATCCATGCTTCCTAATAATAATTGATGGATGTACCCCCTCATCAGAGGAAATCATGTAAAGGTAGAACTGAATATGTCCAAAAATAAAACATATGATGAAGTTTACTCAGAAGAAATATCTACAAAACTCCACAAATCATTAATGTAACTTTTTTCATAATACGATTAATGTAAATTTTATATAGTAAATCGTAAATATGCTTTACTTTCGATTGCAAAAAATTATTGTATTTAGATAAATATATGTAGTTTGCAAAAGCCAATCTAATTTAATTAATCAAAAGACTGACTATGTGGCTCTTTAGAAATTTAAAAGTCGTGTAATTATGTCTATCGGATAGTTTAAATAATATTAAGCTAATAAATATACCTGGAAACCGGCCCTTTCGTCTACTTGTCTGACAGTTTATCGCTTAATTAAAGGTAAAATCGTTAAGTTCAAAATTTTTAGACTGCTGAATCCCTAAAATGAGGATTGAAATCTAACGACCTCGGCAAAATCTTTTCCATTCTGGCCTAGAATTACCTGTTATTTTGGATTATTTGCAATCATCAATTTATTAGGAACTACCCATCCTAAGAAAACCTGAAACGCGTCCTGAATTGAGTTGCCAGGATTTAATGTGCCCTAAAATCTTTTGCTTCCTATTTTTACTAAACGAAAATTTAACGTTCTTATTACTAGCAATAGTTTTGGGACTATAACAGGCTTTACAATTTATTTACATCTTTGATTAGTTACTTTCTTTACATATAAGAACCATTCTGAGAAAATATGTAATTAAATATTCACAAATAGAAAGTAGATCTGATAATAAAAATCCTTTAAAATTAATTCAATAAAATTTTCTAAAGACCTTTTAAATAAACGTTTACATAATCAATGTTTTAAACGGCCTTTAGCATTCTAAATCCTATCCTCTGTGATTATCTTCAGTATATCTTATATATGTGTTTTAATCGAGCGTATGATATACAGTCCATGGCTTCTCTTAGATAAATGAACACATTTTTGTCTGATTTATGAATACCATTAATGTGGGCAAGTCCTCTTTTAGCCTGTTAAGAATACAAGAGTAATTGGAAAAACTGTTGTTATGGTACGCATTCACCTTCTCCTTGCTATAACTAAGAAATTTATTTTAATTCTATCAGAAAACTTTTACAATAAATTTTCTATTTATTTCATTTATGACCGTGGGTCGCAATGTCGGTAAGAGGGAAACTTAGAGATTATTCGTCTCACTCTATTGAGTTAAAATGTATTTTTCATACATTTAAATTTCTATTTTTTTTAATAAATAATGAATAGAAAGAAAGGAACAGCAAAATGTAATGAATGAATATCTAGAAATGAAATATGAAGCTTGATCAAGGAAGCAAAGTAATTCTTACTTACATAGAACTCCAATAAGGGATGAAAAATAAACAAGTTAAAAACGAAAGCAGGAGTTAAACAACAAATAAAGACGATGCATAGAGAGAAAGATCAAGTAGATTTGAATAGGAAAACAAAGTGAAAAGTACAGTGAAAAGAAATTAAGAGATATTAAGAGTGAAAAAGTTAATAAAAAGGTTGAAGACGTGTGCGAAGAAACCAACTGAGATTAAAAATTAAGAAGACAATAAAATAATAAAAAATAAAAGAGATAGTAATCCTAGAATTTAACAGGGAATAAAGTTATGATATAATAAGTGAAAAATGAAAATATGAGATAGGGAAAAATAAAAACTATGGATGTAATTATGAAGAAGCAAAAATTATAAGAAAGAATAGTGAACTAAAGAGAAATAACAATGATAGTAAGGGAAATTCATGGAATTGAAAATGAAGGAAGAAGAAAAATAATTACGATATGATTAGAGTGAACTTTAAAAAGAGAACATGATAAAGGATATACAAATAAAAACTTCATGAGATAGGAATGTTAGGGGCAGAATGAAAGAAGATTCAAAGTTTAACAAAAAGTACAAGACATATAAATCAAGAAGAAAAATAGGAAGAAACCCTAGGAAAAATAAATATGATCGTGCAAGGGCCAGATCAAAGGACACAAGGACAAAGTAACGTTTAGAATAAAACAAAGGAACACTATAGTAAATAGAAAAAGATTAGTTAAAATAAGAACGTGAAAAAACAATAGAGAAAAATAACAGAAAACAAATAAATTACTCGTAATGTTGAAATAAGGATAAAACCAAACTAAACTACGAAAGACAACCCATTAATATTCAAACATGACCAAAAAGTGAAAATAATGAGGATGAAAGAAATTAGCACCAACCAACATTGACTGCTAAAATGAGTCAAGTTCTAATCATTAGAGGATGGTATGAGATCACCTAAAGTACAAATCCCATAATAAGACCAATTTAAAATATTAAAGTTAAGAATGAGACAAGAATTGAGGACAAATCACCAAAATAACAAGGTTACAATAAACAAGTTCGAAACTAGTAAATGAGTTGCCACAGAAATAATGAGAGATAGATCTAATGTATCTAAACAAATAAGGCCAGATGGATACAATGCAAACAGAATGTCAAAATGCCATAGCAAGAGGAAAATTGTTCAAACGGATAACAGAATATCGGCAAGCTAATTTGGCGATATATTAATCTGCAAAAAATTAACCAATCGCCTTGTGATTTAACTAGATCATTTTAGAGTCAGAAATAGGCAGGTTTTCTTGATTAGCTAAAGGATTTCTTTAATTATTTTCTGAGTTTAGCGGACAAAAACAAGAAGGACTAGAATGGTAATACTACTCTCTAATGGATGTTTCACCAGTAGAAAAGTGTAAAATTTGTCACTTACATTGGAACAGAGAAAATGGTAAACGACATTCAGAATATGATGAAGCAATTGACTTGAAAAAAGCTGGCAGAGAAGCTCTTGGTTGCCAACTTGTTGTTACTACTTGTACAAATTTGAATAAAAAACTTAACCTGATCGTTATTTGGTGTCAATTTAACTCAGAAAGCGTTATATTGGCCGGTTGTGGCAGATTAGGAAGATTCACCTCTACTTTACTTTAGAATAATTACTTTGTATATTGTACAATATATCTGAAAGCAGGAACTTCGGGAACAGTGTGCACACATGGACTACAAACAGAATATCTCTCTTATTTTCCTATCTGCAATCGAGGTTAATGTGCAAATATTGGATCTAGGCTGACGAGAATGCATTGGAAGCCGTTTCACCATAGAAATGTCTTCCTTTCATTCACACTTTCAATGGGTTCAATTTTATTTTATGTTTTTACTAGCTATTAATCGAATATTAAAGATAGGCGCCTGACTGAACTTTAGAAAGGAAATTATTTACAGAAGCTAAAACACCAGTTACAAGTCACTGCAAAAATCTCAAATCCACCTTTAAAACTGTACTAGAATTCGCAGCAATCAGAGAAAGAGAGAGGAAGAGTGGAAAGGGTTTTGTAAATAAGCTCACCTAAGAGTTTTTGAGGTGATAAAATCATTAAGTCTACACAATGGAATTTTCCATTCTATTTAATCTTTTTGTGTAAACAAGAATCACAAAACTTACCAGCTTTAAATACCTTTTTCATGAATTACGATATTTTTAATGTTCGTTGCGTATATTGTAGCATCCAATTTTGGGATCATGTGAAGTTAGATATCTTTATTAAACAACATAAATAATTTGTGATTTTAAAAATATACGTTTCTAGAACATTACCGCATCATGCATAACGGCTAGTAAATAACTTAATATTTAAACTAATTAATTGTCTGATACCCTAAATATGCAGCTGACCAAAGACCAAGGCTACATCGTCAATAATTATTTAGAAACCAAACCTTAATCCTTAAGTGCAAAACTAATTCAAAATAGAAATAACCCCTGTGAGCATATCTAAATAAAGGGTACTATTTGGAAAACTTTTAAGAAGTTTAAAAGAACTGGAACTATTTTCAATTTAAATAAAGAACATTAAGGACTACTGAAAAGAATAAGGAAATAAGAAAACAATAACCGTGTTCGCCAGTTATTAGTTGCAATAAATGGTTAATTGTTCCAAGTTTTATTAATGATAACATAAATGATGTAGCATAACTATAAACCTTAAATCAAGATATCACTCAACAATTAAATACTGTTATTGAGCAACAATTAATCTAGTTTGGTGGAATCAAGACGATCCTCCTCCTAAGTAAACACTGATTATTTAGAATCGCTTGCAGGAAGTATTCCAAAAGCCAATAATTGCCGTGGGCTTTAAGACCGATTGGTCGCCCAGAACCACTGATTTTACACAATGTGATTCATTATTATGTGATAATTTGAAGAGGCAGCTTATTCAACACCTCTCAAATTAGGAGGAATCGCATCAGAATTGAATTCAACTTCATTTAGGACAGGGCAAATGCTATCAAAGGACTGATGAGGGCGATGAGAGATAAAGATCATGTCTGTATAAAGGGAATGGCCGTCATGTTGAATAATGATATAGATTTGCGATAACCATAAAGAAAATGTTAACTTTTATTAAGGATGTTATTCTGAGATAATTATTTTTTTATTATTAATTCATTATCATACAGAGTGTTGTCTCATTGACCAAAGTATACACAAAAGAATACTTGTAAATGCTTTAATTCAAATACATGCTGCTTGAATACTATGATGTTTACCTGCAAAATCATTTACGGAGTAAATAAGGACTGTTTTTTAGACCAAACAAAACAAAAGGTTTCTAAATATCCCAATTTATGAAAAGCTATTTATGTAGATTTAAATCTGGTATACTTGTTTTGTAATTCACTTTATATAGTGGAAATCTTCTTATTGTTATAGAGTAAATGTATTCTTCATCTTACAATTAATAGTTTGTTTTATTTTAAACTATGAAGCAAAAAAAGACGAAGGCTTCTCAAAAAATAGGACGGTCTTCAAGAAAGTGACATTAATATATATGAGAAAATATAAAGAAAGTACACAACAGCAGTAACAAAACAGTAAAGTGACTTGTTGTAAACTTAGTGAGTGCGCGTCTCTTAGATTACGTTAAACCTTTATTTCTACTTCTCAAATGAGATAAAAGGTCACAAATTTCAACATGGATAGATAAATATTATTTTTAATATAACACTGTGTAAAAAAATTTCACTCTTGTCTTGTCCATGAGTTAAAAGTATTATTGTCCAATTGTTTGTGACTCTATTGAATAAAAAAGGCAATAAAAATCCTCAAACTTTGCTTTTGTTGTTAGGACATTGAATTTTAAATTAGCTCATTTGTGGTGAGTAACATTACTTTGATGCAAATAGTGAAAATATATAAAAAGTTTAGAGGGTTATGTTTTTTTTCAGTTACGATATAAACATCTTATAATATAATTAAAAACTTATAGAGAGAGTAATACCGTAGTAATAGGTATTATTTCCCTTATACTTTGATTTTGCGACCTGCACAGCAATGGAAGTTCTGTTACATTCCAAATAGATTCCTCACTAATTTGGATGAAAAATAGAGCTTTCGAGAACTTTGGAGAATTTATAAAATGTTTTAAGAATTTCTAGACCATTCTGGCAATGTAGATGATTGTACGTTGCAGGTTAACTCTAGCCATCTCAGCACAGAAAACGCCACTTGTCCCTGATAGAATCATTCGTTACACATGGCATCAAGAGGTTGTAAGCATCGAGCAGACGCATTTTTCTATATTTACTCTGTAGAGAGATCAGCTAAAATGTGTTAGCTTACAAGGCATATTTTGTCGCAAGCTAGTCGGGATCAAGACAATCCTTGGCCACCTCATTTCACCTGCGAGCTCTGCAAAATAACTCTAGTAGGTAATATTTATATATATATATATATATATATATATATGTACGTGAGGAATTTATGAATAACGTTACAGCCACGAGGAAAATGAAACAACGGAGAACTGCGAGGCCTTTCGACTAATGGTCCTTTCCTCGTGGCTGTAACGTTATTCATATATATATATATATATATAATGTTTTGTTTATATTTATACATGTTATTTGAATCTTTTCAACATCTCTAATAAGACACAGTGAAAAGTATTTGTATATCTATACTCATGTTTTTATTTTGTTTTTTACAAGAAGATACAGAGGAGAAAAGAGAGCTATGAATTTTGCAATCCCACGAATCTGGAAGGAACCAATTAAACACTCAAGCAATTGTTTCTTATGCATGGTGGACTCTACCAAACGTCTAGGAAGCAAAAATAAGCCTGTTATCATGTATCTAATCCTTCAATCATCTATTGCACTAGTGCTACACAGTTCTTAGATCCCCGTATCCACTCCTCCAAAAGGAGAGCAGCAGTTTTAGATAGGAAAAGCAGTTCATAAGAGGATGAATTCATTGATCCAGATTTACAAATATGCAACTGAAGAGGGAATCCCCTACTACCAGAACAAAAAAGATAACACTGAGGGGGGCAGAGATCATAGGCGCATATAGCCTAGTAAGGAGCTATTAACTTTGAGACTCAAGCAGGGGGATTTTTAAGATGATAGTGTGCAAATATCAGATCACAAATAAAGGGACCCCAGTGTTTAATAACCTTTTTTACACATCACCCCGTAAGGGGCGCGGCGATTTGCCATCCTGGCCGCTGTGCTGACGGGATCCAACGCCCCGTCCGGCCCCAGCGTAGCCTCTCTTCCTTCCTTCAGATAGCCCGATTTCTCCCCTACCTCGTCGCTTTTCACACACCCTTTCCCACAACTTTCTCTGGTCAGCCTCTAATTTCACAGGGTAGATGCTGACCTTCTTCTCAAGCCAACCACCCTGGATCGGGGCTGAGGGGGAAGGGGACATTGTTCCCTAACCCCTGATCTCCGGTTCGGGATGAGGATTTTTTAACAACCTGCTTCATCCCCACCCATACCTTCCTCACAACTCCTTTCCTCTCCTCTTCACATTTTATCAATTTTATTTCGTGTTCAAGGTGGAGCCGCCATGCCGATGGAATGCCAGGCCACCAGGCAGGAGGAGTGGTCCCGAATGGCGGCGCCTGGCTCTGCCGGGCTTGTAAGCACCTCTAGCAGTGCGGGCAACTGCGAGAGGTGATGAGCTATTGCGTCCCGTTTTCGAAAGAGGGTCACCATGCCCATGTATGTAAAACAAATAAAAAACCAACCTCCAACTTCCCCTGAAACAGCGAAGGAGCCGCCCTTGGGCCGCTCTAGCAAAAAAAATGGAGGTCCCCCCCATCCTGTGCTTGCGCAGGGGACCCTCCCTATCTCTTCAGCCGGAGAGGAGGCTTACTCTTTTCCTACGCCTACGAAGGAAGAGGACTCCCCCTCACCCCCTTCTCTAGAGGTGCTTTCGGGCACCTCCCTTTTACCAGCAGCAGTCCCCTCTTTTCTTTCCAAGGGGACTGCCAGCAAAGCTAGCAGGCAGCCCTTGGGCCAGCTACTCCACATCGAAGCGGCTCAGTAGGGCAACCCCCTTAGGGGGGAGAGGAAGCCAGGCCCCTTCAGTTGCTTCCCTCAAAAGACCTGCTGGCAAGGATAATAAACCTTGCCGGGGTTAAGGCTTGTACCTCCTCACAAAGGACTCTTGACGCTGCCAACGGGATCTGCAATGTCCTGGGAGGGTTTAGCCAACTGGAGGAGCCTCCTGTTATAGGAAGGAATCCGGGCTCGGCGCCAAGCACCGAACCCGAGTCCGCCCCTATGCAAGGTCCCACTCAAACGGCTGAGGGCTCTGAGGCAATAAAAGGAGGGGAGGGATCTCCTCCGACAGGTGCCCTCAAAACTACCAGGAACTTCTCCATTTCGGAGAGGGACCTGGCTGAGGCCAGCCCATCTGGTATGGGGGCTTCTTCCGGTGGAGGTGAGAAGCGGGTTTATTCCCCGCCCTCCTCTCCAAAAAAAAGACTAGAAAGAAAAAGAAGACTCGGGGCTCCTCCCTATCCGCAGGGGCTGCGGGGACGGATGGGTCTGCTACCACTTTGGTAGGCGACAAAGCCAAGATCGGCAAATCCGGCCCCTCTACCACCCGTGTGCGGAGCCCCTGACTAAGTCTAAGACCAAGAGTGGACAGGGTGAAGCCTCGATGACATCAGGGCCCCTCATTTAGAAGTTACCTGGCGTTTTCGAGCCCGCAAGCTTCAAAAGCTTCTTCGTTATTCACTCCACTGAGGGCACCATGTTGTTCAAAGGCAACATAAACCATCAGAGGAGAGGATTAGCTAGGGCAATTGGTAGAGAGCCGAAGGTAACCCGTTTCTCGGACGGGAGCCTTCTGGCGAATGCGGCAAATCCCGCCGAGGGGGCCAAGATAAGTGCTCTTCGGACACTTCATGGCCCCCCGGTGAGTGTGACGCCGCACTTTACCATGAACTTTGTGAAAGGAGTAGTTTATGCGAGGGAACTCGTTGACTACTCCATTAAGGACATCACCCTAAAGCTGGCCGACCATGGGGCAGGCAAGGTCAAACGTGTGAGGAGAAAACATAGAGGGGCCTCGAGACGCACCCCTACAATCTTAGTCACGTTCGACTGTGACAAGCTCCCTGAGTTGGTACCACTACCGCGAAAAGGCATTCATGCCACTGCTGCGGCGGTGCTATTACTGTCACCGCTTCGGCCATACGAATCGTTCATGTAGAGGTGCAAAGTCAGAGTCACCCGAACTCTGTGTAAATTGCTCCAAGGTCGCACACGATAAGTCGAAATCGTGTGTGGCCAAGTGTGTCAATTATGGAGAGCCGCAGCCTGCTTCTTCGAAGCAATGTGGTGCATATATCTTTGAGAAAGAAATCCTGGCCGTTCAGGGCCATAATCGACTCTCATTCTGCGAGGCAAAGGAGTAGTCCTGGCGCACCCGGCTCTGCCAATGAGTCATATGCCTCAATAGTTAGAAATGCACCATCTGCTCCTGGCCCATTCAGGCCAACGAGCACGGTTGTTTCCGCGCCCATTCGGAGCCCTTCTGCGGGCTCTACCCAACCCGGGCGCTCCCCTGGTAAAGCTAGCGGCAAAAAGGGTTCATACCCTGCCCCGGCCAAAAACAGGGCTTTTCCTCTTCCCCCAGCGTGACCGTTTGCCGCAAGGCAAAACGGCCACGTGCCTCCACCGAGTCGTTAGACTCACAGGAGGCAACACCCCTGAAGATGGTCGCTAGGACATCTTCCGGTGTTCCTAAAGCTGTATTCCGAAAGGAGGACAGCAACAAAGGAGCTTTGGCCCCTTCGCCCCTGCCCTGAGGTGAAGCGAGTGGCTTATAGACGATGGTTCCTTTGAAAAGAGGGCCCCCCGCCTCCGAAGCCGCAACGCCCCCATTAGGTTTCGAGGTGGAGGGAGAAAAAGACTCGCATGGGAAGCCCACCCTCCCCCAATAAGTCCTCAAAGGCGACAGCGCCTTAAGCGCTTTGTCCGGCCAACAGCGCCCATATTCTACCCCTGGGAAGCGTACGGTCATTCTCGTGAGGGTCTTAAGGAAGAGGAGGGCCGACGCGTCTCCTCCGAGCTAGGCCTGAAGGGCATAATCATTCAATGGAATTGCCGTGGACTCCGAGCCAACTGGCAGGAGCTGCGGAGGCTCGTCTCATCCCGTTCCCCGTTAGCTATCGTTTTGCAGGAGACCATGATAGGCGCGTGCCCCCTGCCCGCCTTCCCGGGGTATATGGGTCTTGTGACCACACCACCGCGGGATGGCCGGGTTGGGGGATGCGCTGTTTACACCCTGCATGATGTTTCCGTTCTTCCTTTCAGGCAGTGGCTGTGCAGCTGCACCTGGATAGAAGGTATACTCTGATTTCTGCGTACATTCCACCGTCAGCTTAATTCGACGCGGGGGACTTCCGCCGCGTCGTGGTAGGGTTGCCGAGGACCTATCTCTTACTTGGAGATCTGAACGGCAGGCATCCTCTCTGGGGAGATTACTCCATAAATCCCAGGGGACAAGTCCTTGCCGATCTGATCGAAGAGTTGAGATGGGTGTCCTAAACGTGGATGAGTTTACGACTCACTGTCCGAGAATCGCTTCATTTTCTGGCCTCGACCTATCTTTGTGCTCTTCAGATGCACAGCCGGATTTTGATTGGGAGGTGGTCGATGACCTCCATGGTAGTGATCACTTTCCCATTTAAATATCATTTTCAGGTCGGCTGCCGCCTTAGAAACCACCTCGGTGGTGCTTGTCGCGGGTGCGCTGGCCTGCATTTCAGGAAATGACTGAATTATCTATCTCATTCGAGGAGTTTAGGTCGGTAGATGAGGCCGTTGAGTTTTTCTCTGGTAACCTCATCGCGGTGGGTCTGACTACTATTCCTAGGACGTCTGGCCGTTTTGACCGCTGACCACTCTCATAGTGGTCCGCCAAGTGTGAGACGGCCCTCAAACAGAAGCGTTATGCCTACATGCGCTATAAGCGCCGCCCAAACGATTTCAGTGTCACTGAATTTCGTCTGGCTAGGGCTAGGTTCCGGTATATTTCGAAGCACGCCCGCCGCTCTTCTTGGCGGGCATACCTGTCTTCACTTAACGCGAAGACCCCTTTAGCTGAGGTTTGAAAGCGAGTCAAAAGGATTCGGGGCAAGTTCTCGCAGGACCCTTCTCTCGTTCTCCAGGAGATCGGGACCGGAATCTCGGACCCCACGTCCATGGCGGGATCCTTAGCGACCGCTTTTTCCGCATTCTCTAGCCGTGATGCCCCCTAAGGCGCGCAGCGATTTGCCATCCTAGGTCCGTGCTGATGGGACTCAGCACCCCATCCGGTCCCAGCTTAGCCTCTCTTGCTTCCTTCAAAACACTTGTTTCCTCTCTTTTAACACAACCTCTCCCACAACTTTCTCTGCTCAGCCTCTCATTTCACAGGGTAGATGCTGACCTTCCTTTCAGCCAACCGTCTTGCATCGAGGCTTAAGGGGTGGGGGACAATGTTCTCCAACCCCTAAACTCCGGTCTAGGGTGGATGGTTTTTAACAACCTGCTTCATTCCCACCCATACAAGCCTCAAAACTCTTTTACTCTCCTCTTCACAATCTATATATTTTACGACGTGTCTAAGGTGAAGCCGCCATGCCGATGGACTGCCAGGCCACCTGGCGGGAAGGGTAGTCCCAAATGGCGGCGCCTGACTCTGCCGAGCTTGTAAGCACCTCTCGCAGTGCGGGCTACTGCGAGAGGTGTGCGCGATTGCATCCCATGTAAAAAAGAGGGTCACCATGCCTTATGATGAAAATATAAAAAAAACTCAACCCCCAACTTCCCCTGAAACATAGACGGAGCCGCCCTCGGGCAGCTCCAACAAAAAAATGGAGGTCCCTTCCCTGTGCTTGCACAGGGGACCATCCTATATTTCTCTAACCAGAGAGGAGGCTTACTCCTCTCCTTTGCTACGGGTGCAGGGGACTTCCCCTCAATTCCCTCCCCGGAGGTGCTTTCGGTCACCTCCCTTTTTCCAGCGGCAGTCCCCAATTTTTTTTTCAAGGGTAACCTGTTTCTCGGACGGCAGCCTTCTGGCGAATGCGGCAAATCCCGCCGAGGGGGCCAAGATAAGTGCTCTTCGGACACTTCATGGCACCCCGGTGAGTGTGATGCCACACTTTACCATGAACTTTGTGAAAGGAGTAGTTTATGCGAGGGAACTCGTTGACTACTCCATTAAGGACATCACCCTAGAGCTGGCCGCTCATGGGGCGGTCAAGGTCGAATGTGTGATGAGAAAACAGGGAGGGGCCTCAAGACCCAGCCCCTACACTCTTCGTCACGTTCGACTGTGACAAGCTTCCTGAGTCAGTGTGTGCTGGTTGGTACCGCTATCGCGTGAAGGCATTCGTGCCACTGCTGCGGCGGTGCTATTACTGTCTCCGCTTCGGCCATACGAATTGCTCATTTAGAGGTGCAAAGTCGGAGTCACCCGAAGTCTGTGTAAATTGCTCCAAACGCACACGATAAGTCAAAATCGTGTGTGGCCAAGTGTGTCGATTGCGGAGAGCCACGCTTTGCTTCTTCAAAGCAATGTGGTGCATATCTCCTTGAGAAAGAAATCCTGGCCGTTTAGGCCCAGGATCGAATCTCATTCCGGAAATCTAAGGACTTGGTCCTGGCGCGCCCGGCTCTGCCTGGGACGTCATATGCCTCAGTAGTTAGAAAGGCAACCTCTGCTCCTTGCCCAACCATGCCAACGAGCACGGTTGTTTCAGTGCACATTCGAAGCCCTTCTGCGGGCTCTACCCAACCCAGGCCCTCCCCTGGTAAAGCTGGCAGCAAAAAGGGTTCATACACAGCCCCGGCTAAAACCAGGGCTTCCCCTTTTCCCCCAGCGTAACCGTTTCTCGCAAGGCGAAACTGCCATGCGCCTCAACCGAGTCGTTAGACTCACAGGAGGCAACACCCCGGAAGATGGTCGCTAGGACATCTTCATGGGTTCTTAAAACTGTTCCACGAAAGGAGGACTACAACAAGGAAGCTTCGGCTCATTCGCCTACGCCCTTTGGTGAGGCGAGTGGCTCGGAGATGGTGGTTCCTCGAAAAAAGGGCGCCCCACCTCCGAAGCCGCAACGCCCGCCTAATGATTTGAGGCTAAGGGGCGAAAAGAATCGCAAGGCGAGCCCAACCTCCTCCAATAAGTCCTCGAAGGCACCAGCGCCTTCAGCGCTTTGTCCGGCCAACAGCTCCTGGGGTTCTGCCCCTGGGGAGCGTACGGCCATACCCGTAAGGGTCTTCAGTTCGAGGAGGGCCCCAGCGTCTCCTCCCAGCTAGGCCTGGAGGGCATATTCCTTTAATGAAATTGCCGTCGATTCTGGGCCAACTGGGAGGAGCTGCGGAGGCTCGTCTCGTCCTATTCCCCGTTAGCTATCTTTTTGCACGAGAGGATGCTAGGCTCGTGCCCCCTACCTGCCCTCATGGGGTATAAGGGTCTTGCGACCCCACCACCGCGGGGTGGCCGGGCTGGGAGATGCGTGGTTTACACCCAGCATGATGTTTCCGTTTTTTTTTTCTCTTTAGATACCTTCTTTCAGGCAGTGGCTGTGCAGCTGCACCTGGATAGGAGGTATACTATCATTTCTGCGTACATTTCACCGTCAGCTGACTTTGACGCGGGGGACTTACGCCGCGTCGTGGCACGGTTGCCAAGGCCCTATCTCTTGCTTGGAGATCTGAACGGCAGGCATCCTCTCTGGGGAGATTACTCCATAAATCCCATGAGACAAGTTCTTGCCGATCTGATCGAAGAGCTTAAGATGGGTGTCCTAAACGTGAAAGAGTTTACGCTTTACTGTCCGAGAACCGCTTCATTTTCTTGCCTTGACCTATCTTTGTGCTCTTCGGATGCAGATCCTGATTTCGATTGCAGGGTGGTCGATAACCTCCATGAAAGTGATCACTTTCCCATTCAAATATCATTTTCAGGGCAACTGCGGCCGGCGGGGACCACCTCAGTGGTGGTTGGCCCCGGCGTGGTGGCCCGCATTTCAGGAAATGACTGAATTCTCTATCTCAGTCGAGGAGTTTAGGTCAGTAGATGAAGCCGTTGAGTTCTTCTCCGGCAACCTCATCGCCGTGGACCTGACTAGTATTCCTAGGACGTCTGGCCGTTTTTCACGCCGACCACTCCCGTGGCTCGCCGAGTATGAGACGGCCCTCAAACAGAAGCGTTATGCCTGCATGCGCTATAAGCGCCGCCCGAATAATTTTACTGTCGCTGAATTTCGTCGGGCTAGGGCTAGGTTCCGGTATATTTTAAAGCACGCCCACCGCTCTTCTTGGTGGGCATTCGTGTCTTCACTTCACTGGAAGACCCCTTTAGCTAAGGTGTTGAAGCGAGTCAAAAGGATTCGGGGCCAAGTTCTCGCATGATTCCCCTCCCGTTTTCCAGGACAATGGAAACGGAAGCTCGGACCCCGTGCCTTTGCGGAATTCTTAGCTACCGCTTTTTCTTCATTCTGAAGCCGTGATGCTGCTCCCCCTGCATTCAATGCACGTCGTGATGTCGCGGAAGGTGCTGGCTGTACTTTACCTCCAGAGGCGGAGAACCCTTCAACGACAAGTTTCCTGAGAGTGAGTTTCATTCCGCTCTCGTTTTGTGCGCGGACACCGCCCATGGGCCGGACTATGTCCCGTACGCAATGCTTCGACACCTGGGTGAGCGAGGCATGGCCTTTCTGTTAGATTTGTTCAACAGAATCTGGGTGGAAGGTCTTCTCCCAGACGCCTGGTGAATTGCTACTGTGCTCGCCTTTTTCAAACTGGAGAGAGATCACTCTACTCCGACCGGTTTCCGCGTAATCTCTCTAACCTCTTGCATGTGTAAATTGATGGAGAAATTGGTAAATGTTAGATTAGCCTTTTTCCTGGACAGCGGAGTCCATCTCTCTTCTGCACAGTGCGGCTTCCGTAAGTTCCACTCTACGTCGGATGCTCTGCTCCGACTGGAAAATGCCGTCTGCGAGGCTTTTCCTCGTAGACAGAACGACGCAACCGTGTTTTTTGATCTAGAGAAGGCCTATAATACCGCTTGGCGATACGGTATCATGGAGACTCTCCACACGGTGGGGGCGAAGGGACGCCTCCCAATGTTTATATCTGAATTTTTGTGGGATCGACGATTCTGCGTACGGGTGGGAAGAGCCTTCTCCGGCCCAAAGGAGCAGGAAGAGGGTGTCCCACAGGGAAATTTCCTCAGTGTCACACTCTTTGAACTGAACATCAACGGCATCACTTCGGTGCTGCCAGAAGATGTTCTCGCTACGCTCTACGTGGACGACCTTTCGATCTCTTTTGGCACGGCTTAGATGCCAACTCTGGAGCGTCGACTCCAACAGGCATTTAACCGCGTCTTTGGCTATGCCGAAACGCACAAGTTTCGTTTTTTTTTGGCTAAGACTAAGGTGGTGCACTTCTGCCGCCATCCATGGCTTCACCCCGAGGTAGATTTGTTTTTTAATGGGGTGCGCCTTGATGTGGTTGAGTCGCACCGTTTCCTTGGTCTTGTATTCGACCGACGCCTCACCTGAAGGCTAATATTCGCAGCCTTAGGGTCTCTTGTACCCGCGCCATGGACATTTTCCGTTCCGTGACGTTCAGCGCTTGTGGCGCTAATAGGGCTACTGCCTTACTTTTTTATCGATTCTTTGTTCACTTGAAGCTCGACTACGGATGCGAGTTTTATGCATCCACAGCCAAGCCTTTATTGTGGAAGGTGGATTCGATCCACCACACCGGCCTCCGTCATGCGACCGGTGCCTTTCGCACTTTTCCCATTGAGAGCCTGTGGGTCGATGCTGGGGAGATGCTATTCACTCTGCGCCGCGTGCAGTGCCTCACCGGCCTGTACGCGCAAGCCCGGCGCCTCTTCCAGTCGCCAACAGCTCTCACTGCATCCGCAGCTGATCTCGATGGTGCCTATGCTGCCGAGAGACGCCAATCATACTCTAACCTCCTTGGGGTAGGGCCAGGAAACTCCTTCGAGAGGTAGATATAGCTTTTGGGCCAGTGGCGGCCCTGATTCTGCCCAGGACGCCACCCTGGAGAGTACCACATTTGGCTATTTGTCGCCACGCCTCTGCTCCCAAAGCTTGTACTGCGCCAGGAGTATTGCGTTCGACCTTTTTGGAGCACACATCGTGTCACGCTGGTACCGTGCCAGTGTATACGGATGGCTTCAAGTCCCAAGAGGGGGTCGGCTTCCACGCCGTATCCCCTCAGTTTTAAGTCAGCGGGGCTCTACCAGGCGCTGCGTCTGTCTTCACGGCCGAACTGGTGGAAATACACCACTTGGTACGGGAGATTACGTGACGTGCCCGGTTCGGAGACCGGATTGTGTTCTATAGAGACTCACAAAGCGCCCTGAGTGCTCTTGGGGCATTGGAATCTCCGCATCCCCTGGTTCGCGAAATCCGTGACGCCACGGTTTTAGCGAGCCGGGCAGATGTCGAGATTATCTTCTGCTGGGTTCCTGGACATGTAGGAATTGCGGGGAATGAGCACGCTGATGAGGCCGCGAAAGAGTCTGCGAGGAATCTGCGACCAGACCAGCGTTTCGCTCTTCCTCACACTGACTACATGGCAGGAATACGGACAGCTCTTCGGACTGCTTGGCAAAGAAGATGGGAGACGCTTGGAAGGGAACTTAAAGGTGCGTGCCATTGCGCCACGACTGTTCCCATGGACCTATCCCCCAATGCCGCGGCGGCTTCAGGTTGCTTTCTGTTGTCTCCGAATCGGGCACACTCGTGTGACGCATCGCTATTTGATGGATCGCTCGCCTGCGCCCTATTGCAACGACTGCGTCGTCCCCCAGACTGTTCGGCACATTCCTGTCGAATGTCCCAGTCTAGGTGATTTTCGCGCACGACACCTGTCCCGGTACCGGGATGGGCTGGGTCGCTACCGCCTGTCCATTGTACTCGGGACGAGTGCGTGCACTTTGACTGGTGGACTTGTTGACTTTTGGGGGGAGGCCGGCCTTCTCCCTTTAATTTAACCAGGTTTTATTTTTGTTGTTTTTGTTATTGTTTTTGTTTTTGTTTTGTTATTGTTATTGTTATTTTTTTAATTTTTGTTTCTTGTTCAATTTTTTAAAGTAGCCTAGAACTAGGCTATTTGTTTACGGCGACTCATGCCTAAGTCAGCAGTCGCCAGATAGCCCCTTAAATAACAAAAAAAAATAATCGTCTAGGAGCCTTAAAGTAGTGCTCCTTCATATCTGGTTTACTTGTGAAATTTAACAGAGTTTCAAACTTATTTCCCTTCATTGTGCCTGGATCTTTCTTTTAAGTACCTTTTCAATCCTCCTTTAACTTATTTTCACTTTTCTAATCTTCACAACTTCCTATATCACCTTCTCAACATTTTTGCGTAGGAATTATCGTTGGTTTTAAGTTTCCTTACTTTAAAAATTAAAAAGTTGTAGCTAGAAGAAATGATGATTTTATTGATTTTATTGACAGTCGGAAAGGAGCGCTAAAGAGAGAAACCAAAAGCCTTCATCTTGCTTTCCGAACTAAAATTTTTATTAATTTTTCAGCCACAAGATGCGTCGGATCTGAACATTAAAATTCAATTTGAACGGCTTAATTATTTATATATTCGTTTGCCGGCCAATTTGAAACATTTTGTGTTTTAAGCCGTTCGTAGGTGCACTAACGCATTCGGATTTTTCCAGGCAAATTTCTCCTTACAAATTTAGTCTCGATTTAATGATTCAGCTGCTTAATGATTAGCCTCCTTTCGCAACGGTAAACAAGGCTTCTACATTCAAAACCACCTTTTATCTACATTAATAACTTCTTAAAATCTGGAACAATGGAAAGGACAGATGGGGTCAATGAGGATGCTGGTTAGGATGGAACTGAAATATTTAAGATCTTATATATATATATGTTCAAAGACATTAATTTTTAATTTGTATCGTATATTCAGCCAGGCCAGTTCGTAAAGCAGGGTAGTGGCAAAAGAGAAACACCCCCGCCGAGCAAAACACTACTATCGATGTGTAGAAGCATATACTCCGGTAAGAGGCTTTTATGGGTATTAAAAAAGAGCGGGAACGAAAGCCTGAATGTCAATCTTAAAAGTTTTTTGGTCAAAATGCAAACTGATGCAGTTAAGAACAGGAAGAAAAACGAAAAAGATTTACAAACATTTTGCAAATAAGTTTTGAGAGATAGCTATTAAATGGTGCGCACAGATTTTTAACTGTATCAGAGAAGTGACAATGGAAGGCGCCAAAGTTTATGTAGATTGGAAACAATAGTTTCAGCGGCCAGAATCTTTGCGAATGCCGCCAGTTTTTCCATTTTTTTCCCGATCATTGCAGGAATTGAACCACTTTAGGGCAGATTAATATTAAATCTAACCAATAAGAATGGACACCTGTTACCATCACATACCTTTCTAATGTAAGGTATGTAAAAGAGTAAAGAATAAAGTGGTTTGTTGCGGTTTTGTAAAACGTTATACAAGATGCACAGCCACTAATTTTGTGAAGAAGCCAAAGAACAGCTTTCAAAATAAGTATAAAATTAGTTAACAAATTCTTTTTAGGACGTTTGAGAGGAAAGTCTGCTGCTTATGAGTAAACAGGTAAACAAAATTCAAGGTGTCGATGCAGAAGGAATTTAAGCAGTTCATTTTGAGAAGATACTCGTATTATTGAAACTTTTACGAGATTACCTTCAAATTACAATATATAGGGAAATAAAACAAGAAGCCTCACGATTAGTAAGGTCGGTAAAAAGTGATTTGGGGCGCTTAATTTTACACGATATTAAGTGTCAAATTGATGATCGTTAATAGTTATAGTCTTACTACGAACTATTTTCCCTTGCAATAAGAATCGGTGATATGCATGCTAAGCTGAGATATAAAAAAAACACTACATATATTTTTAACTTCTTATTAATATTATGAGTTAAATAGAAACATTAAAGCCTTTCTAAAGTTTGATGACAAGCTTCAAAGCGAATCTGAGGGTATCTTTGTTATTTATGAAGTTAAAAAGTACTTGAATTTACTTAATTAAATTACAAGCGTTAGCCATTACAGTACCGTCTCAAAGATCAGAACAGGGGAATTTCATTTAAAAACAAGGTTTCCCAAATTTATATACTATGACTCATAGGTACCAATTACGTAATGGTAAATGATTAACTGTATGTGGTAAATTCTCAATGATTCTTTGAAGTCTCCTGCCAGAGAAACAAAACATCCGTTGGGACTCTTGCTCACTAATCTTGAGTTCTCTAACTGTTTTTTGATTCCTTACTTTAGACCTCTCTTCAAGTGTTTGCATAATATTTTAAATGCGATTCAGGTCAGAAATCTGTACAGTCCAGTTCAGAACATTAAGGGAGTCCTGGAAGGTTTTCACCGACTCATGTGTGGCAGCGAGCGTTATCTTGAATGAAATTGCATCTTGTACTGCGAAGTATGAAGTTTGGGGTAAGAATGTTAGCACAACAATTCTTTGTACACTTCTGCAATCACTGTGTTCATTAATCACACAATGGTTCGATGCCTTTTATTGAATACACAATCCAGAACATGACACTTCTGCCAAACTTCACACTCTTTTAGGTGCAATTGACAGGCAATATTTCACCTTTTCTGCCAAGAAAAACTCCTGAAATCCATGTAATGAAAATAAATTTAGATCAGTAACTGAAATGGACTTGGCTTCTTTTGTCTTTCACCCACAGGATGTGCTGGCTGGCGAAAACAAGGCGAGAAATCCTATTCTTCGGCCTGATCAATTGCTACATCGCTGTGCATCTGAGTGAGAATATTGTCTTCATCAAGCCGACATTTAAATTCTGCCTGGAGAAATATATGACTGAAATCTCAATAATGTCTCACTCTCTTTCTCCTACACACACATACACAGAAGGATGCTGCTTACAAATTTTGGTGATGGATTAGCTTTTGTGTGTTGGCCTCAACACTATTTTCGATGCAAAAGTTTACCTTTTGTTAAATTGAACTGTGCTATTTTCATTTAAATAAATTCTCCGTTCCTGGCACCATTTATTGAAACATCCGTGACACCTGTTAGAGCCAACAACACTTGTTAAGAGATTAATTTGATTACAAATCTAATGGAAACATTAGCTGACTCAGTTCGAAAAAAAGACATTAAATTCGCGAGAGAAAAAACGCATGAATATCTTCATTGAACTTGCAGTCAAGTTACGTAAATACATTGTTATGTCATAATATACTACTGAGTATAAGTAACTACTTAGCATAAGTAGATTTGTTTCGATAAGAAAACAATCCCTGCACTAAACTGAGTAAGGGGCAACAAAACGTAAAACTAAGTTGTATGCCTATGATTTATATGCGCTCAGGTCTTTCAGTCATTACTACGAAATACCTCAGGAGATAGGAGCGATTCTATGATGCTCGACACGCTTGGATATCGAATAAAATCTTGGTATTTTTTGGTGAAATTATGCCCGTAAAATCTAAGTCTCAGAGAAACTTGACGAGGTTGGTGTTTGTCATTTGCCTAAAATTTATTTGACCTCTCTCCGATCCACGTATTTAGAGATTATTTTTTTCCTTCCCCTAGAGAACTTGCTTTCATTTGAATCAGGGATGGGCGGAAAATAATGGAACAGATCACTCTCCCCCTTCTACTTCCGGCATCCGATAGGGGCCGGAATTAGAAGGGTGGCGGCTCCTATACCCGAATGGGTGTATAAGGAGCTGCCACCTGGGCGAGGCATGGCTGTTTAACATCGCGACCTCGAGGTTCGGACGCCTCCCCTTTTCCCGCCCGCTTGAAGATTTCCTTTTTCCTCTGATTCATATCGTTTGCCCCCTCTTTGGTCTTCTTGATACCAGCATGACCTATAATACCTATAGGGGCAGTGTTTAAAAGGTGATAGTACGCGAAATTCCTTATTGTGCGCGCTGAAGAAATGCAGGAATGTGGGTCGGAAGGTTGTCATGATGGTTAATTTTGCATGTGCGTTTGTATATGCAACTCTTTTGGTCGTAAAGGTATGGGGTTCAAAGAGACCTGTTTATAGTTAAACGGGGTGACCCAATTTATTGGTAAGAAAGGCTAAGTCTGCAGTACTGTAGAATTTAATCTGACCTTGAATGTCCGCATTGTCGGCTGGGTTACGGTAACCGAAAAGACTGCTTGGCGGAAGGATGGAATCAGAATAAATATAGCGGTTTTGTATGCTTTTAATGTTGGCTTAGGGCTACCTGAGTTTGGGCAAGTGGACTCGCTGAGTTTAGGTTTCGTCATTGTTGTAACTGGCTATTAGTGTTAATAAACTCAGTGATTTTTGAATCTCTCCTTCTCTATCAGACTGAGGGACTGTGGGCATATGGACCGTGGATTGAGGTACTTTCTATCTCTTGGAGGTCGACTTAATTATGATACTAATAGTGTTCCCCGTTATATGTTTTACAGGCCTATTTATTCTTACTCAAATTTGAGGATTGGCTCTACTTTTCCAATCCAAGACCGGCGTGGAGCTTATCTGATCAAAGGGTATGTGGGTGTGTTATTGGACTCGACCGCTGGGCGGAGCCCTTTCGATCAGAAGGTGTGTGCATGTTCAGTGTAGGCACGTGCACACAGAGTGAGTATTTGAATTTAGAAACCTGCCTGGGCTTTATCAAGCCGACATCCGTAGCAAGATTGATTTTGTCTTTCACGGGTTCACGTCAAGGCTGGTGGGTCGGACTCCCTCTCTGTCGGATTCCGTTCAATGTATACATAGCTGTTTATACTGTCTTTGTTATCTCTGTGGTCAGAGCGTCAGCTCGCACGTGTTTTCTTATGTGTGTATGTTTGAATATTCGCCTGAGAACACGAGTTCACATGCATTATTAAAAGAATATTCAGCTTTGAATGCAACACTATTTACACATATTTGCTTTGTTTTACATCAATTAATTGTTATAAGATGGCATATTATTACAATGTCCTATATATGTACTCAGTTTCACGATTTCATAGGGCCAACAAGGTTCTGATTTGTGAGGTTCCTTGTTGGCTCTACTTCACCTTGGAATTGTGCCCCACAAAGAAACTGCGCCCTTATAGGCCAGTAAATCCTATTTAAATACAAATTGCAAATTTGATTATAGATCCTTAAGAAATTAAGTAATTCTGAAATTCTGCACTTGGCAGCAAGTCAATATTTAGAACCTTGTGCATAAGTTCTATTTTAATTTCGATTTAGCTCATATGTTTGTAAGTCGCTTGTCCAAATATTTAATATAATTAAACATACAACTAATAATT
Organism: Ceratothoa steindachneri; assembly: GCA_963969495.1. NCBI lineage: Eukaryota > Metazoa > Arthropoda > Malacostraca > Isopoda > Cymothoidae > Ceratothoa > Ceratothoa steindachneri. Next base: position 52,575,807 of record OZ018331.1, read on the forward strand.
TGTACAATAATAAATGTTGTTTGCTGATTCCGATTCTATGTATTAACAGGTTTTAGAAAGCTTAGGATGCGGCTTTTCTTGCATACTATTTAGATGTAAAGAGTTTGCTATTTAAAATCTTTATATTTGCCAAATTTTTAATCCCATCATAATTTTTGTATTTAACATCTCTTTTCTTCACCTACTTATTATTCCACTATTTTCTTCCCCCATAATATGCAATGTTGTTCATATTAGTTTACCTTATTTTTCGCACTTTAGAAAAAGGCAAAATATTATTTAACACAGTGTGCAAAAATACACTAAGCTCCCAATAATATTAATTCAATAATATTAATTCTATAATTGAGCTAAAGCAATAAAAACCAGAAGTATAATACGTTTAAAAATAGGTGACGTTTCAAATCCAAACTACCAACTCCAATACTATAAGCTACACACCAGACACAGAGCACAAATATACAAAACTTTCTATAATGAAGCGAGTTAAAACGTTAAAAGTTTCTCTTTATTTTTTCTCTAAGTATGAATTTTGAAATTTAATAAAAGCAATCTCTATCTTTATGGTGCTGCCATCAATTGTATTTACTGTTTAATTAGGAAGCGAAAAATTCCTATTATGTCAACTACTGTAATTTAACGCACGGAATGGAATTTTTGCCCTTTCTAACAAAATAATTAAATAATACTAGAGATGAAAGTTCATGTTATTTAGGGCTGGCTAAGTTATGTATATTTTTTTTTTAGATAAAGACAAATCCCACTTAGTCGGTCGAGAATATGAGGAAGTTAAAGGCCTGAAAATGTCAAGATGGCACATGAACCAACTAAAAGTCTACTTATGCCACCGAGAAACGCATAAATCTCGTGATATTAGTTATTTTCCTGATTCCAAATGCTGTTTAATCTTATTCATTGCTAAAACCTTATTTAACATTTCGAAATGCCAAATTATACCCAAGGTTTCTTTTTCAGACTGCCAGATTTGGTCAAGGATCCAGAGACTCATGAGTCTGTTATCTGCAAATAGTATCAAAAATATCGTGAACTTATTCAACATAATCACTTCTTAGTCTAAAATTTAATATATTAACTCAAATTAATAAAATTTTAATGGAAATTAAACATCTATCAGGAGAATGTGCTGAAGAAATATATTACAATTTTTAATTTTACTGACAGTAAAGGGAGCAAAAATGCGATTTTTTTATGCAGTTTTATGTGTACTTTTCAAATCTAAATGTTACACATAAAACAGCATAATAAAAACATATTTTAAAATTCATTTAAAAGATCTAGAACCAGCCCTAACCTAAGTTTACCAAACCTTACCTACCCTTACCTTATCTAACCTTACCATACCTTAACTAACCTTACCTTACCTTACCTAACCTTTCTTTACATACCTTAACTAAACTGGGCCACCATAACAAAACTCCAACGCTATTTTCTTCATCATCTCGCTGAAACAAAGTTGTGAGCAGAAAACATTTTAGAAACAAGAGGCTGCTCTTAGGTGTTTGTGGCTTTGATAAGCCACGTGCCGTTAAAAGCACTAACCAAAGGTTTGCAAGTGTGTCACTTCTTTTCGAATCCTTTGCAATTATATTACAGTAAACGATATTTTGATCTTGGCTACACTTTCAATTCTTGCAGCAGGTAAGACATTTAATAACTCCCAGTATTATGTAGATTGTGAGCCCTGAATATCTTCCTCAATCACTTTACGTATTATTAGGTATTGTAAATTAGAACAAACACAGGCCACCATTGTATCAACTACACTGAAGACAACCCTGTGAGAACAGTCCGAAATATAAAGAAGCGTGGTATTGGCTAATAAGTCGGACTAGGAAGGGCAAATCGTCTGCAGATAACTACTAAGGCTAAAAATAGGCCTAAAAATGAAGGAAATTTGGTAACGGGTGCCGAAAGATCCAAATTTAGCAAAATAATAACAGTTTCTCAAAATGAATTACTACGTTGTTATTAAGTTCCGCAAGGTAAAAATGACATCAGTGAACATCATTTTAAGAGTTAAAATCGTTTATGTCTTTGAAAATTTAGACATCTTATATGTCATAAAACGAATAATATCCAATTTTTATTTATACCGAATAGGAAAAAAGTAAAATACACGTTCCATAAAAGAAGACAAGCTTTATAATCCAGAAGCCCCGCAAATATCAATTTTCATCCCTTATCTTTGCCATAGTCTCTGACCAGTTCTATTTATGCCACTGAAATTCTTAAATTATTGGCTTAATTAATTTTTGTACTTGCCCGAACAAGCTGGTAACAAAACGATTAAATGTTTTAAAAAGGAATTAATTTCGGTGATTATCTATAGAGCAAAAATGATTCATGTTATTTTTTTATATTTATACTTTTAAAAAGGCGAAAGATTAGTACCTTAATGAAAAGAGGAAACCTTTGAGTAATATACAGCTGACAGAAATTAATAGGCTCTTTTATCCACCATTATATCAAAAGCTTATTTAATGTTACGCCCGGTAATTCCCGCAGACGATTAAGAAAAGTTGAGTTAATTGAAACAATTTGACAAATATCTTTAAACAAAGGTGACTAAAACAATACGTTTAGTGTAGCTTATACAATACGCTTAAAAAGGTGGTGCCTAAAATATATTCTCTTTGTTGACTAGTTTGTGGTAATTTGACTCTAACAGATTCTCATAAATTAAAGAAACAAATTCAGATGGTTCAGATGTTTCAGATGCTCCACATATTTCAGGTGTTGGCCACCCTACCCACTACCATCTCACTGGGGGCGGTAAGCAAAAACTGTGGATATACATCTTGAGTTGTTTTCCCCATGGTAGCTCTATTTTACTCTCCCCCCTCCAGCAAAGCGAAAAGGATCTTTTAAGCGTGATTTAAATCACCTCTCTTAGAAATTCGTGAAGTTTTCCCATGTCTACCAGAGTGACTAGTGCGCCCTACATGTCAATTCCCTTGCCGCGCAATATATGTAGAGCCGCTGTCGATCTTCTTCTTACCTGAGTGGAAGTGAAGAAAACTACTGCATCAGCACTAATTTAAACACAAGGATACAAAGTGCTATTCCCTCTGGTCCTTTCAAGGAAACTAAAATCTTCCCAGTGTTTGTCTTGGTGGACCTTGGCAGAATCTGTGTTAACCCTCTACGCACTGTTAACAAATTAGGCCATGCTGGTCTCTTAAATTACAGACTACAAATGATACTTTAGTGCCAATTGCTGCTTTGCTGCTAAGCTGCTTACAAGTAGCTTTAAGTTAAGATGCTTTTATACATGGATTTATATTGTGGTAAAGTTTTTCCAGGCAATCCTCGGAACAGATTTCCTCACTAATGTTGATATTCAGTTATTGCCAGAAGATTTCACATAGAAACTAATTTTGTATTTCACAACCTTCATTGCTTCAGAATGTGCCCCAATACTAAGTGGGTGATTATTATATATTAGAATTAAAGCCTACCGAAATTATATCTACCCGAATCAAAACTTTAATTTAATATCAATGAAACATTAAATTTAAGAAGTTTGAAGTTAGCGTTTGTACTTTATCATCATGACATCTGCAACTCGTTCTGGTATTCTAGTTATCAACTTGTTGGGAATATTTTGATCGATATTATTCCATTTGTCTCTTAACAAAGATAGAAGGTCTTTAATATTTGTGGGCTTCTATGCTTATCAACAAGTTTTTTAAGAATCGGTTTAGGTTCTCAATCGGATTAATTTCAGGGAAATTTCCAGGGCAAGGACCCAATATTTCAATGCCCGGTTGTTCAAAATATTTTCCTACGACTCCAGCATATAAAACTGCTCAATAATGCAGAAATGCGTATGGATCTTTAATAAGTTGTTCAGTGATCGTTTTTTTGATGGGTTCTTGCAGGACATTTTTTCCATTTTAGAAATATATATGAGGGAGCATTTTTTCTTGGAGCAGAAGCCTCCTCATATTTAAAAGTATTTAGATTGCTTCATGGTTGCTACGATGCATGGCACTCAGTAACGTTCTCCTTTTCTTACCCGATCATTAGATAATCCAGATGTCTAAAATAGTGAAATGTGGGCTTCGTCAGAGAAAATAGCATTGCCGAACTCTACAACTTGTTTTGCTTCCCTACTTGTCACAAGCTTGCTGGGGAGAATTATTCGTATCAACTTGTATCAGATGCAGACGTATCTGCCTGTTTATTTATTTTCACATTTGAGCCAAAAGATTCAGAATCTGAGTCAACAGGAGATGGAGGAGGTCCTGAAACTGAGTAGACAACCTTTAGATGTTCTAAATCATTTTTTCAAGCACGTCCATCTCTCTCTTTGAACATCTTAGTGTTCAGAAAGACGGTTGTTAAAGGCATATTTATCCTAGTGAAAATTTTTGGTCACGACAAGCCACTTTGTTGATAAGTAATGATAACTACAATAGATTCCTTGGGAGCAAACTTTGTTGTCAATAACTGAAAGGCTGTTTTACTTTCGGTGCCACGGCCACGTCTTCAAACCGATGGTTTCTGTGAGAATGTATATTACCTCATTTACTAAACCACGATTATTAATATAAGAACAATTGCCTGGCTAAATGTGGTTAGTTCGCTGATTAATGTTGTGCGAGGGTACACATGTCATATTTAAGATTCAATTTAACATCAATTCTTTGAAATTTAGCCAACTTTAGAGATACCATAAGAAATTCACAAACAGATACAGAATAGATACTGTAACTGTAATGTTTTTAGATAGGTTATAGATATTTATATAATTATTTATTATCAAATAAATACTCTGCCAAATCTCTTGGCGAGACTGTAGTATTTTACATTAAGCGGCGAAAACTTAGCAGGACTCAGAAGGTTTTGCTCCACCCTGCTTTTCCTTATCTTTCAACTACGATTGATTCACCGTATGCACAGATTTTAGTCTATTTCTGACCTAGCATGCCTATTTCAAGGACATGAGCCAATTTAACATGTATTCCTTCAGCTTATTGTTACATATGGTGCTTCCGCCCATTTCCGATTGCGCATTTTCCCGCTACACAAACTTACAGCAAGAAAAAATCAGTTTGGGGAGAAGCAGCATGCAGGCATAACTGGACATGTTATTTATAAGGCTTCAGATGATTTAAGATCTTGCAGTAGACTTAGGAGGCTTAATGTACAGACAAAAATACCTTACTCTCCCAAGCCAAATATAGACGATTTTTGTGCTAATCTAGATGGTAAATACATATTTTTCAAGAATAACACTTTCACTACATACTAAAAAATCACCATTACCTAGGTTTCGATCCAGAAATATTTTCCTATAACGCATGTTGTAATATTTTTATTGGGTTAGAATTCGAGTCCACAGATTCTAAATTTATATTGATTCGGATTTACGAAGTTTATGCCTCGATTTTTTCAGAAGACATTTTTATAGCAAGGTCTTATCACGAAGAGCACAACTTTTCCCTAGAAGCATACTTCAAGCGTCTACAGTAGGTCTGAATTTAGATTATACCCTCCAAATTTATCTTTGGTACTCCGGAGATTAACTTTCTTACTCATGTCATGAAGGAAGGACACTCTTTCATTAGAAAGAGAATTGAGCCACATAAATGTTGCAAACTTTGTTTATTCACACATTTGCAAAAAATCCTATGGATCGTTAATTCATTTTACACATCGAGACTACTTAACCCGAAGATGTGCGCCATACAGGGAGAGCTGAAAAAAGCATCCCTACTGACGTTGATATATAAGGTATTCCAGCCCTTTACGGTGTAAATGGGCTTACGTCTGCCCACACGTGATAATCAAGTGGTCCTTTCAGATAATCTTTCTTCAAAATGGACGCAAGTACCCCTGCGTGGCAAGTACGTCGCAGCGGAGGAAAGAGAGAGTCCGAATTCATATGCAATTATTCTTCAAATGCAAAAGGCTACTTAAACACTTTACAGAAATTTTCATGAAATATAAAGATCACCGAACATTTTATGTGTGATACAAGCCACTTTCGGATCGCCACTCTACTCTTAAATGTCGTCAGTTATATTATATCACGGAATTCACAAAAGATATTCCCCATTTAGCGTACGCTTAACAGAACGAATTCCACCAAACATACATGGACCTTCTCGTGCATGAACAGGGAAATTTAAGCTGCGATTGGGTTCTCGCTGAAGAGAGCAAAAGAGCAAAACGACATTTATCTTCGCATTGCCAGATGAGGCCTCTACTAATCCACTTTTTGTCTTCAACCGAAGTCAACTTGTTTCTGCAAGAAACTTCTTCCCACACATGAAGTAGAGCAGACTCCATCAATCTGAAGAGAAGTAAATCTAGCCTTTGGAAAGAGAGTTTTTTAACCCATTCAAGCCTAGCGTTGCATATATGCAACGTTTTGTTTAAGTTTCGAAAATTGAAATAAAACTTAAATTACATTTAAATTGACATGATTTAGACTCCAAAATGATAGATAAACGATTTTTAAATAAAATCAGCTATATAAATAAGTTTAAAAAAGCATCTGGTAACTCCGAAACATTCTGAAAACAAAGCAGTATTTTTAATAGCATCATGGCGTCAACTAGCATGTAAGTACCTCTTTTCGATTTGCATTTTGAGGTAGTTATATATTTGATTTTTCACTTATATATCATTTATCATCTTTGAAAGAGGTTCCTTCATATGTATCAATCACTCAAGGCATAAATCTTATTCATTTCATTCATTTCTCCCTTGTTCTTTCAAAAATGAAATCTCGTGTTACACATATGCAACACCAGGTCATTAGGCTATCTAAAAATGTTATCCTTCAATATTACTTTTTCTTTATTTCTCATTAAATCCATAACTAATATTTTCTCTCTTTATCATTTTTATGTTTTAATTGATGATTTAATTATCTTTACTTTGACAATTCTCGATTTTTTATATAATTTTGAAACAATTACTTATATTTTTCTCCCACTGCCAGGTCAGTCTCTGCGGAAGAAATGTTGAATATTATTGATGAAGGAGATAACAATGAAGAAGATTTGCATCGGATCTACATAGAACCTTCTGAAGCAAGAAGTGAATCCGATGAAGACTATGCTGATGAAAATGGTAGTTTAATTGATAATCTCTCTAGCAATCAGCTTCGTTCAGGGAGCATAGCTTGTTTTCGTAGTGGCAGGCGTATTGGTGAAGAAGAGTTTATTCCAACAGAAACTCACACAAAGAAGAAAAAGTAGAAATTATCCTGGGACAATAATGATATCAGCAGTACAAGTATGTTTTTCCTGCTGCAGATTACTCTAGTTATAGTGTTATAGTGACCAATGACCAACATCTCTTTTTGATAAATTGCTTGTAGAGGAAAGTTCCCGGTATGCTTTATTTTTAAATCTTCATGATCCTAAGATTTGTGTTAATGAATTCGGAGTGTTTATTGGGATTCTTTTGCTAAGTGGCTATAATAATCTTCCATCACAGCGTATGTAATGGCACTCAGAGAAATATGCTCGCAATGAATTAGTATGTAATGCTATGAGAAGGGATAGTTTCTTACAAATCAAGAGATTTTTGCATTTTTGCGATAGTAGAAATTTTTCCTCTCAAGACCAAATGTGGGTACATCGTCCTTTCATGGACATCTTACAAGAAAACTTTGCCAAAAATTTTCAACCGAAAATGAATATATCGTATGATGAAGCGAGGACTGAATATTATGGAAAGCATGGTTGCAAGCAGTTTCTAGGTCCAAAATCAATTCGTTTTGGTTTCAAAACTTCGTGTATGGATACCGTTCAAGGCTATCTTATTAATTTTAATGTATACCAAGACAAAAACATAAAAGTAAATACAAACTATGAAGGTAACTTGGGAAGGGGGCTGCACCATTGGCAACAATGATTGGCAGTCTTCCTGAAATCAAGAAGAAGTCACCGTATCATTTTTACTTTGATAATTTGTTTACAAGCACAAATTTATTTAACCACCTAAAAGAACGAAATTATTGCGAAACGGGGACTATTCTAGAAAACAGAATTGATAAAAGCTGCCCACTTTCAAACTCAAAAGATTTTAAGAAAAAGTCTCGTGGAGAATTCGAATATGCGAGAAATGCTGAGTATAACATCATTTTATTAAGTCTGTTGGATAACAATGTTGTGACAGTTGCTTCAAATGTTCACGGCATTATCCCTGGGGCGAAAACTAGCCTTTACTTACGTGTTGCTGGCAAAGTGATAGATGTCACACAACATAACATCATTTCTAAGTACAATAAGTACATGGGCGGGAATGATCTCATGGACCAAAATATCAATGCTTATCGCATTGGTATAAGAGGGAAGAAATAGTGGTGGCCAATGTTTACATGGATTGTTGATACAGCTGTCCAAAATGCTTAGATTTTATACAAAAACTGTAATAAATCGATGAGCCAGCTAGAATTCGGACGGTCCATTGTGCAAACATTTTTAAAAAATATGGTTCTCAACCAGAAGAGTAGCATAAACACTCGAGTATCTGATTCCATCAAGCTGGATCCAGGTTGCCATCTTGTCAGATACAACCCCAATAAAAAAAGAACGAGATGTGCAGGCTTCAATTGCTCATCAATAACGAAAACCGAATGTCTAAAGTGTTCCGTAGGTTTGTGCATAAATTGCTTCGAAGAGTTTCATAATGCCTAATTTGTTAACCGATCAGCCTAGCGTTGCATATATGCAACACATTTTTTTTGCTTTTTATTCGAAGATTTCTTATTAAATATTAATCTTGGATAAGAATTATTATTCCCCTTTGCTATTTTTACTCATATTATATTAAATATAAAAAATAAAAACTTAGGGTTTAATGGGTTAATTTTAAACAGACATATCTCCACCTCATATTTATTGTAACGGTCCTCTGCATTTTAAATTCAAACTTCGCAGTTAATCACTCCTCTTATTGATTCATTTTTTTATTGACTGTTCGCCACATCTAATCATACATCAAATAGCCCGGCGAGGGTTTTTTATCTTCACGTAATTTCACTGAAGGTAAATAAAATACAGATCGCTTGGCTCTTTAATAAATTTTAACAGTAATCAGTGTTTTAGTGCTTAAACGAAGCTTTTAATTTGACTGCGTTTAAAGAGACTGAATTCTCAGTATTAACCCTCAATTAAATGAATTCTATCTTATATTTTCTAATATTTATCAAATTAACTTTTAATAATTGATTTTTTCTTTAATAAGATGGCTTCCTTGCCACTTACAGTCACGTATTCAGCCTTCCCGCGAGACCAGAGGAAAGCCTTGCGCCAAGCTTCCAGGTCCTACTGAAGCGAGATGAGAGCTAGCTGAGAACACTCGATATCTGGCTTCGTTTTCTGCTCGACTTAAAATGCTGGTGAACTAAAGACTTTTAAAAATAGAGAACATGCTTTACATCACTATTATGAGGAGTAATAGAAATAACTTGCCAGAAGAGATTCATTCAGTCACAACTCCAGATTCTGAGATCTCTGAGCTCCAAATGATATTCATGGCAATGGCTTATTGGTAACAATTGCCTCAGATCATATCAAGCTCGCAACATCAATGCCTACCCCTCTATATTTTCGACAAGTTTTTCACTCGCGTTTATTTAACATACATACAGTGAAAAGCATAACTTCAGTTAATCTATCAATACTGTTTTTAAAGTATTTAAAGTGACTATTAATTTCAATGCATAAAATGTATTTATTTATAAGTACCGATTCTAACTCGCCGTTAATTCCAAACGTAATCTATTACTATATTTTTAAATACAAAAAATAAAATTTTTAATCACTTTTTTTTTATAATAAAGCAGAAAAAAACATATTCTTCCTTGAAATTTCCGAATTAAAAAGGTATACATACAATATACGTCCTCAAAAATTCATTTCCTAAAACGGCTAAATTACCTTTGCCCATTTATCTTTACTGGTTAAAGTCTTTTAAGCTGCTTCAATTTTATCAGTGGTCAGGATCCACTAAGTATATGTAAACTAATCAATTCTACCACATTTAAAATAAAGCATAATGAATTGGGAATTTACTGATGCATACTACCCCCGCTACTCGTGGTGTTGTTATTATTTAGAGAGTATTTGCTAGTTTCTATCTCCCACAAAGGAACTACCTCCCTTGCAGATCATCATGGATTAAAAAGAAATCGATGCCCATCCATATTTGAACAAAACATCTTGTCTGTCTTTCATGATCCCAGGGTTATATTCTTCCACATTTTTTGTTCTATTAACTCTACCGTTTTATGAACCTGCCCAAAACTTTGAGTCTTTTATTATATTAAGGAATAAATAACTATTTTTAATGTCTTATAATTTCACAGTCTTATATGGACTACAGTCACATTCTCAACGATCATCGCATCGTATTTCTTAAAGTCATTTTGGATGCCACATTTTTCTGAGATATAATATGATATTGGCATGATTTATTACTCAATATTACAGTAAATATGATTAAATTATTAAACATTCTGGGTCGGGTGTTATAAGACACAAGTTAAGAAGCCCACCCTCAAAAACAATCAATATTTGAGCGCCTAACGATGTCTGGCAATCGTATTTGAAGTCGAACTTAATGATTGGATTTGGAATTGTGATTGTACGTACTAGTTAAATACAAATAGCTGGCCTGTGTGATTGCAACCCTCCACATTAAAGAGGAGTAATGGGGCGAAGCCCCACATTTTGATATAATTAGCTTAGAGTTCGAATTCAAATGTGTCTGTCGGTCATTGTTAGGCACTCCAATGTTCATTGTTTATATGCAGTGTCTGCCAATTTGAGAAGGAAAAATAAAGGAAGTCATTGAATTTTCCTAAAGTTGTTTAATGTGTATTCTAAATATACCTTCATTAATTATTAGGACAACGCTAATTGATTTCTTGAAATTTTATAATACTTTTATTTCTTAATTATTTTACTATACCACAAGTCAAAGATACTTAAACTAATTGCAGATTAAGGTTAGTGAACTATTCCTTTATGATGTATAGTAGGAATGGTCAAAATAGTGATCTGAATTTACTGTGCTGGGGTTGGAGGCAAGATATAGTTGTAATTTTAATTTAAACATTTTCTCAACTTTTTATTGTTTCGTTGGGGCAGATTAAAACATTTTGTACAATACCCTAATAAGTGAACCTCTAATTAAGTAAGATGCATCTATTCTACTCCATTTCGAAGCCGTATCCCTAACAACCAGCAACAAATAGTGTATAGTAATGAAATAAACATTAATTTATGTATATTCTCCTTAAAATCTAGCCATCATATCGTGCTAATTAAATTAAAAAAAACTGCATGAGTTTGGCATTTAACAGCGACAAAACTTCTCAAGCTTAAATTTAATCTATAGACGAAGAGAATTAAAATGAGATTTAAATTGTGTCTCCAGCAAAGGAGGTGAGGAGGCGGAAACGTTTCAACGTAGCATTCGAAGTTACAAGGGGCGGTCAATAAGTTTGGCAAATCGGTAGGGCAAAACAGAGGAAGGGGGATCGCTGTTTGTGGGGATGTTAGGACAAGTTATCACAAGTCAGGACTTGCAACCGCAAGCTCCTGCCTCGTCTATTTGAGAAGCTGTAGCTGATCGCAGATCGTCAGTGACAAAATTTTCAACAATGGAGAAGGTTGAACACCGCACATTGATCAAATCTTTGACCAAGGAAGGCAAAAGAGTTTCACGTACCCATGGTTACAGTGTACACCGACACCGCTTCTTTTTAAAAAACCATTGCTCGCTGAAATAGGGATTCCGCCATGGTCGTGAGTCCTTGAAGATGATCCCCGTCCAGGACAAACGTCAGACGTGACTAACGAGAAAAATGTGGCCCGTGTAGAGAGGATGATCCTCGAAAATCGACGGGTGAAGGTCGAATAATTCGAGCGAGAACTTGGAATATCACATGGAAGTGTTATCAACATCATCCACGACAATTTGGCCATGACCAAGGTCTCTGCCCTTTGGGTCCCTAGAAACCTCACGCCCCATGATCGACTTCAACTTCGTCAAAGTTCAGAGGAGCTGCTGCTCCTGTACAAGATCACCCGGCAGGATTCGAGTCACGCATAATGACAGGTGATGAAACGTGTGCCAATAACTGGAATCCCCTGGCGACTACTTTTTATTCCGCCACCTCAAGGCTGCACTGTGTGGACGCCGGTTTGGGGACGATGTCGAGGGTAGTTATATTGAAAAATAATAAAACACTTTTCCTCATATCTCGTTTGCTTATATCAGAATTTCAAAAGTTATTGACCACCCCTCGTAACATCATCTCCTGGAAAATCTAAATACGAAATAAGAATTAATTCATTTTACTCTTGAATTATAAAAGGAATCGTTCAAGTTCCTAATACCTATTAGGAACCATCACTTAAAATATTTAGGTAACCTAATCATGCGCATTCATATATCCACGAGTCTACATTTTATTCTCAAAAAATCAGATGTGGACTTATCTCTGGAGTGCAATTTAGATCACTACGAATTTGTGACCACCAATTCCTTGAAGAGAAGATTAAGCACATTTGGCTATAAACAAAATTTCATTTCAATTACTGTTAACGAACACACGAGAGAGTTTTGAGTGAAGTAATTAAGAAATGGAGTAAGCCTAATCTTGATGGTTTCTTGAATGTTCTATTCCTCGTTCATGACGAGATTCAAGCTTAAACCATCATAAGGTATATATCGTTATTCGTTGCATAATACTTTTGAAAAGTTAACTAGAGAGAAAATAACTTCATCGAAAAAATTGGAGCGCTGGATTTAGGTGTAGAACTGCTCTGTATGCCTTAAAACATTTAGGTATGGCTGAAAGCGTGTATCTTAAACTGTGTATATACCAGCATAAATAGGATTTAATGATGCAAAGAAAATTTAATTGTTTGGCCAAGTGCATTTTCGAAAAGGATCATCCAATTTATTTTAATCTGGTTAAAATTATTAAAAATGTTTTAGACATGGGCATTGATGGAGATTTATTGAGATAACAAAGATAACAATGAGTTTGATAATTTTATTCATATGACACTTTTAAAAATTCTTGGAAGACAGATTTATGTGTTCGACCTTATTTTGCTTACTCGTGTACTTTGCCTATAACTGACCTACTGGATGAATGAGCGTTAGTTTTAGCCAGATATCGTTAGTGAAGCAAATGCGTTTGGCTTTTGTTTTGTTTTTCATGCCTCTTTCTCCTTTCCCGCATTTGTGTTGCGATTTTATTGAAGCGGAGCCGTTTGTGATAGGTTTAAAAGCTCTGTGTTTGTTATATTTTTGTTTTTTATCATTGAATGATATATATATATATATATATATATATATATATATATATATATATATATATATATATATATATATATATATATGCAATGCCTCGCAAGGTAAATGAATAGGTGCTTCCAAGTACTTTTGAAAGTTATTCACTTCATTCTCAAGGATAATTATAAGAGAAAATAATAATATAATAAGGGTATATATAACTAGTAAAAGATAAAGGACCGCCTTTAAGACAAAAAATCAATAATGAGGAAGTAGGAGATGGATGGGTAAATTTACATTAAGATTTAGCTATAACAGGTAGCAAGGTCAAACCGAGAGGCAAGAAAGAGCCATAAGGGTTAAAACGTTAAACGGATAAAGTGATAGACTAAAGGTGGAGATTTGGTGAGATACGAAAAGTAAATTGAAACGAAGGAGAGAATGACAAAGAGAGAGGAAGAGAAATAAAATAATGTCAATACAAAATCAATGCAATAATTAAATTACCGCATCCGGTTCCCATAAATATGAAAATTGCCAAAATAAATGAGGAATAGAAGTCAAAGCTAATTTATTTAAGAATAAGTTTTTTATAACAACATCAATTTTAAAAAGATCAGTAGAAATGTTAGAGTTATTAAATTGGCTTATACATGAGCATTCAACAAGGTTTCTTTTAATTGAATCATTTAAGCAACAAATAAATTTTGCTCTATTCCAATTAATTAAGTGGTTATTTTCCGAAATATGCACAAAAAACGTGCTATTATTTACAGCTCTCCTAATATTGTTTTATGCTAATTAATACGGACAGATAATTGCTTTCCTGTCTGTCCAAAATATTTAGTTGGACAAACAGAACATTCGACCGAATAGGCTCATCCAATATTATTACAATTATTGTAAACTAAATGTTTTTTAGAGTTGACTCATATTTGAAACCAACTGAAATGTTAAAGTTTTTTTAAAGACGGGGAAGGTCAATGAAACAAACAGAGAAGAATAAAACTAAATTGTTTTTAACATTAAAAGGGATATCAGGAGTTCACTTATAGAAAGTCTCTTTTTGCAGAAGAATGGGATCAGGGTAACATAGTTTATGGCTAATTTTAAAGATATTGGAGAATTCCGAATCTATATATTCATGACTACCAACTTATAAAGCCGGTAAAAACATAAAGGAAAAAACGGAACGTTTGCATTGGGACTATGCGAAAAGTAAGAAGAATATAAGAGTTTGAATTGGTAGGTTTGCGATAGATAGAGTATTTGAAACCAGTCGGTGTTCTATAAATAATAAGATCGAGAAAGGGAAAGGTTGTATTATTTTTAACCTGATGGGTATATTTAAAGGAAGGGACGGGTGAATTAAGTTAGGTCAAAAAGATATTAACACAAACTATGTTACCCTTATCACTATCTTTTAAGCTGTCTTTCTTCGGCAAAATAAGACGTTCTTTAATACAGCTCCTGCTATCCCTTTTAATGTTAAAAACATTTTTGTTTTATCCTTCTCTGTTTGTTTCATTGGCCTTTTCCGTCTTTAAAAAAACTTTAATATTTTTGTTGCTTTCAAATAGGAGTCAACTCTAAAAAACATTTAGTTCACAATAATTGTAATAATATTGGGGGAATCTATTCCGTGTAATGTTCTGTTTGTTCAAGTAAATATTTTAACAGACAGAAAAGCAATTATTTTCTGTCCATATTAATCAGCATAAATACAATGTTAGCAGAGCTGTAAATAATAGTGCGCTTTTTTGTGCTTATATATACCCTTATTATATTATTATTTTCTCTTGTAGCTATCCTTCAGAATGAACTGAATAACGTTCGTAAGTACTTGGAAGCACCTTTTCATTTTTCTTGTGGGACATTGCATTCATTGCGAACCTCACGTGCTACTTTGTGAGTTATTTATTTCATATATATAAATATATATATATATATATATATATATATATATATATATATATATATATATATATATATATATATATATGTATATATATATATATATATATATATATATATATATATATATATATATATATATATATATATATATATATATATTCTATATTCAGGAATGATTTGACATATCGGTGAATAGTCACTGGCGTTAAGATGAAATGAAATACAGCTATGTTTTGAGATAAACTTTGCTGACATGAAAGAAGAGAAGTGATCTGAATAATGTATTATAATGATTCGTTTTAGGTATTAAAATGCCAAATTTTGATTTCTGCTCAATGTTCTCTGAACGACGATAAGGCTCTAAGAAGTGGCATAGACAGCTGCCACAGATACAACAAAATCATCTTAGCCAGGAGAAATGTACACATTAAGGGTTCTTCCTCTTTCCGTATGCAGGAATTTCTCAACAATTCCCAGAGGAGGTGATGGACGTCGCGACAATGTGAATTTGGGCTTTGGCGAGAGAGATGGGCGATTTATGGCACCCCATTAAGCTATCCCCATATAAGGATTATTGTTACTTCTCATTAAAAGGCGCAATGATTACTAGAATCTTTTGACGAAGTCGAAGTGCTCATTAACAAGCTAAAGGTTCCTCTTGAGCGGATAATGTTCTGGTTCTGCTCAGACGAAAAGAACTTCTCCCAGAAATAGTTTCACATTACCAAGACCAACAGGTGGTTTGCCTACAGTTCATGCGACGTATTATGCATCAGGAAGTACAAGAAAAAATCATTTGAAAACTGTTGATAATAAATAGAGATGCTTTAAATATGGATAAATATGAAATAATAATTGGGGCTAGTGATTGGTACACAAAAATATTAGTCACCTTTAGTGGACGGCAAAAGTGGAGAGACTAAGTAAAGATTATAGAAGGAACCGATTAAAGATTGGTAGGTTGTGAAAAGTTTTTGAGTAATTTATGAAATGAGAAGGAAAAAAGCAGTTGAATCAGAATTTAAACTGGGATTTAGTCGTTTTATAAATAATGATTTGAGAATGCGGAGGGAAGTGGAGTCCTTTGCATATCCTATAATTTGAAAGTTTTTCTGGGAAATTTCTGTCCTATATTTAATTTAATGATCTCGAATGGGAGAAGTTTCTTTTTTGGTCAAGGTGAAGCCTAGTGCGAGAGCTAATTCCAAGATTAGAACAGACCCTAGCCTCAAGTAAGCGAACAGTGCTGCCAATGTAGATCCCCTGGTTGCACCTTGGGCAAGTGAATTTATAAACAACTGAAAAGCGCATTTTAGGTGGGAGTCTGTCTTTATTTCTGAAAAATTGTACAATATGAAAGTTGTTATGGAAAACTATTTTGAAGTTGGTATGTATGTAAAAACTTTTTAAAAGCATATTACGTTTTCAGCGTAAGTGCAGGTTGAATGGGCCAATATCAGGGAGAAAACAATAGCGGACATCTTTGGGTCAGAGGAAATTGGTTGTGGAGGATGGTAAATTTTAACAAAAAATTGACGGATATATTTTTGTACATATGAGGGCTGGAAACCTTCCTTTGAAAATAAGTCATAAGAAAACTGAATTCTGAATGAACAAGAAAATAATCAGATGGAGGCTAAAAGCCACGCTGAAGGAGGGTTTTGATGTTGTTGATCTTATATGAAATATCACAAAAACTGTAAAAGTTCATGCCGAGACCAAAAAAGAGGATATACAGGGGAGGTAAGTGGTGAAGTTTGGCGAGAAGCGTAAGCGTAAACAGTCCCTCGGTATATCCCGTGAGACTTGCAGGAGAGTGCTAGTAATGGATATAAAGGCCTACTCATAGAGAATAGAGAGGAAGCAGACCGTCACAGCCTCAGACAAGAAGCAGGCAAAGGCAATAGTATTCAAGTTACTGGAGAAGATTCGGGAGACCCCAACTTTCCCTAACCCCCATTGGACATCAGATGAAGCTCACTTCTATCTTAAAGGAAAGGTAGACTCTGAGAAAAATGTCTTCTAGGGAACCTCCAGACCAAATCAGGTAGCCAACAAGCACCTACATTCTCCTAACCTCACGGTATGGACTGCATTCTCAGCTAGAGGCATCATTAGACTATTCATCTTCGAGGAATCTGGCGCGACAGTGACAGTCACCAAGGAGTGGTATGTTGAGGTCCTCAAAACCTTCAAGAGGGAGATGCAGACCCTGTTTCTGTCGCTAATTTGGAAGCTCTGGTTCCAGCAAGATGCAACAAGCTCTCATACCTTAAACCTGTCCCAAGATTAATTGAAAGAGAGCTTTGGTCACCGTGTGATCAGTCTCAAGACTGATTTTTATATGGACACCTAACAGCCCAGAACTTAGTCCCGCCAATATTTTTCTCTGGGGCTATATTGAAGATAGAGGGTACGCAGGGAGACCCAAAACCATAAGAGAACTCAGAGAAGGCATCAAGGACAAAATCAGAGCCATAAGTCGGTTAGTTTTTAAGGATGTCATGGACAACTTTGTGCTGCACCTCAAGAAATGCAGAAAGCTAAATTGAAGTCATCTCAAACACGTGCTCTAGAATAAAGAAAAATAGTCAAAAGACTCTCAGGGTTGTATATGATGTCTTTAAACACAATATACTAGCCATCACCAAACTTTCATTCAATCCTTGCAGAAAATTAAGTAATGAAGCCTATCAAAATTTTCGGCCCGTTTTATCTGGGTCACCCTTCATTACCGTCCATGAGAGATAAGTCACGATTCGGAATGCTGGCATGGGTGAAAAGTGAGAGATGAAGTATTACCGTGTAGCATATTGTGAGTGACAAAACTATAAAATATTTCTGAGGTAAAATATATTAAAAGATTTTTCACTCCTTTTGACTTCTATTGAAAAACCTTCAGTGCTGCCAACCATACTCTCGTTACGCAACTTGCTAAATGTACAATTTAGTTATAGGAATATTCATCTATTGTGGTGTTGGTCTAATTTTGCTTGTGTTAAAGAAAGAGGTAGAGTTAAATAATGAAAATATAAATTAAAAAAGATTAAAGTAATTTTTCTTATTATTATTTGATTCCTTTCTGTTCACTCATATTAATATTGTTTATTCAAAATAACATTTTTTTTAATTTCGAATTAGAGGCGTTAATCGATTTGGGTATATTCACACCGTAAATTTTTCCCACTGTCAATATTCTTCCTGGACATCTTTCGACAAAGAATATGCCTAATTTCCTATAAGCCGCCATTTTGATTGAAATAAATGCAGCGACACGATTTTATCTCATCTATTCGTGGCTATATCTAAAAATATAGGCAGAGATAAGCCACATATTGAACTAGTACCTAGGATTTGCACGAACAACACCCAAAAAGTGCTGCCAGAACATACCACAAAGACCTCAGAGAAGTGGAGATGTGCCTGAAAAGCATGTAATCAAACATCGTGCCCCTGATTTCTCCTTTACAAGGGCTTAGAACTGTCAGAAGACTTCCGTTTATAAAATATTTTCTAGTCGTTGGATCTCTCTCACTATAGTCTCATGGAGAGGATATAAAAGAACCGACAGCAAAATCAAAAAGGGAAATTCGAACATAGAAACCCATAGAAAAGTTCGATCTCCTTAACATGCATTTGCGCCTGACCCCCACCTGATTAGGTAGACCACACCAAAGGAACCTTATTAACCTGTAATTATATCATGGCCAACTCCAGACTACTTATTATTCCCCCTGTTACTAATAGGACCAAAAGCGATCTCCTTTTATAAGACTTCTTCTCTTCTACACGGAGACCACCAAAAACTGCCACCGAAAGCAAACCCAAGGTCGGTTCGTCAATTTTTTCACTCAGGCAATTTTCTTTTCTTATGACATGGTTTCCCTCTTTACATGAATGGCTGGTACTCTTTATTTTAGAGAAGACTTAAACAAAGACTCTTTTTTTTCTTGCATTGCTTGTATTATTCCACTAGTCTCAGTACTCGACTTTTCTCTCTTTCCTCGCCCATTACGTTTACAGAATTCTTAACATAATTATAAATTCTAACGAATTTAGTAATTAATTCAAATATAAATAATTCTAGGGTAGTTCTGAAAGTAATAATACTAATAAATGTGTATTTATGAATAGTTAGCTCGAAAATCTCTTATTCTTACTTCGTATTTGACAAAATCATAGGCTTAAAGTTTATAAGAACAACACTAGAATCGATATGTAGTTTTTCATATAATCTTCCCAGTCATGACCTGTTAAAGCTGATATAGAATACTACATGTCAAAGCTCATTCCGTTCTAATGAACTTTATGCTCAAGACAATGGTTTCTTTTTACAATTAATTTACTCGTTATTGAGTAAAACTGTACTGTATAAAGTCAAAGGCACATTTTGAATTGTTTGCGGGGTGAGGTAAGATACATGCGTCTTAATAATAATTGATGGATGTATCCAATCACCCGAAGAAATCATATAAAGGTAGAACCAGATATTTTCAGTGTATCTTATATGTGTGTTTTAATCGAGCGTATGATATACTGTCCATGGCTTCTCTTTGAATAATAAACACATTTTTGTCTGAATTATGAATACCATTGTCGTAGTTTAGCCGAGCTTATATATATATATATATATATATATATAAATATATATATATATATTTATTTGTTTTATTAATTTTCAATAAACCAACTAACTTTAAATTGAGGCGTAGATTTGTGCCTCGGTGATCGCTTGAGGATCGGGCTCTAAGAGTGCTAATCTTTATTTTTATTCTAATTAATGAATAAACGGAGTTTCTTTCTTGACTTTATCAGATATTGCCACTTTAACTCGTTCGGGGATAAATAAAACAGTGCATTTACTAAAGAAAAATAGACTTTAATGAACATAACTCATCTCACTAAATAACATTTAGACAAATGAGATCTAATTTCCTTAAAAAAACAAAATGGAATTACTGTGTGAGCTCTTGCAGTTCACTTCGAGCTAAAATTTTACAGGGGGGAACAATTTTTAAGTTAAAGGCGTTGTCTTTGGCCAGACATCCACCAAACTAATTATTATGCACGGGGACATAAATAACAGGATTATTCTTCACTTACATAAGGTAATGGAGATTAATACCCGATTCCAGTTAGAATATCTTTGGGCATTTTGGTTCCTGAGAGGCGTAGCTCGAGTAGTTTGCAGTTTGCTCCCCAAGATGGCGTTACTCCGGCCTAAAGGTGGATGAGTGACGTCACACGGAATTTCGAGTTAACGTAAGAAAATGAAAACAAAGATCCCGATGAGGCGGGTTGTTTCTTGTACGTTTATGACCTTGAAAAGGTTTCCTTTAAAAAAGGTTGGGATATGTTTATATTCTTTTCTAGCGATTAGGGTCTCGCTTATATAATTTCGATTTTGGATGAGAAATCTATCTAGTTTGGAGTTGTGAAACCTAGATAGAATAAGATTTGGAGTCCTCAATCTGAAAAGGTTGATACTCACTAATCTCGGAGCTCGAACGGCGCTGAGCTTCCTTGGTACAATCTGGTATTGTACAAGGACTGCAAATTCTTTTTAACTCGCAATAACTTTGTACCGGTGATTTTTGAGTCTTCTTGTCGAACACGAAAAATCTTCTGTCAACCTGTGACTTTCTTGTCTCTTCGGTGGGAACAAACAAAAAGCCTGGTTTACACGGGTCATCCTGTTATTATAACCAAATTACTCCCGCTGAGGTGGGTGAGGAGGTGGATGGGGGGGAGGCTCACAAGGTGGGACCTCAGGTTGGTCTCCCGCACTTTTGCGTCTTGTGGCTTGGAGAGGGGGTAATACGTGTTCGGCAGTTTGCACTTTTGAATGGGTTGTTTATAATTGCACCCTCGAAGGGCCTGCCTTTTTGAGCTGAGGTCAGGAATCAGTCTCGTATTATTTACCTTTTTGCCCGTTCTCCTATGTTACCGGAGAACATCGAAGGGGCAAAGCTAAACCCAGATGTCTTTAGTTATTATTTCGTTAGACTCGATACGTATATATATATATATATATATATATATATATATATATATATATATATATATATATATAAGTATATATATATATGTATATATATATATATATATATATATATATATATATATATATATATATATATATTTATATACTAAACTCTTATTATACCTCTACAACCATTAATGTTGGCAATTCGTCTTTTAGCCTGTTAGGAATACAAGGGTAATTAGAAAAACTGTTTTTATGGTACGCATTCAGCTTTTCCTTGCCATAACTTAGAAATTTATTTTCATTCTATCAGGAAACTTTTACAATAAGGTTACAATTTATTTCATTTATGACCGTGGGTCGCAATGTCGGTGAGAGGGAAACTAAGAGATTATTCGTGTAATGGAACAAAGAGGATGGTCACAATGAAATAAATTTGAAAACAATTAAACTCAACGTAAATAAAAATTACTAGTTATTTTCTTTCTTATTTTCCTCATTTTTAATCTTTGATTTTCCTCTATTCAGCAATATTTAATTTAGTTAAAGGTATTTTTTATACATTTAAAGTTCTATTCTATTCAAGACGAATAGAGTAAAGTTTAAAAAGAGAATATGAAAAAGATATACAAATAAAAACTTCATGAGAAAGAGATTTTAATAACAGAATAAAAAAAGGATAAAAGTTTTACAAAAAGTAGAAGGCATAAAATTCCAAAATGAAAATAAGAAGAAACAATAGAAAAATTAATTTGATCCTGCAAGAGCAAGATCAAAGGACACAAGGACAAAGAAACGTTTATACACACTGAAATGTGTGAAGGATCTAATAGAGAGGAATGTTTAGAAACAAATGATGGTGTTTATTTTTATATTCCCTTTTTTCTTTTCATATACGGAGGTCTATAAATTTTCCTTGGTGTTTTTATCGCCATTTTTATTAGCTATATACCAATTGTTATTAACCTATCTATCCCTAAATCTCGCTTATTTCATACAATTTTGTGCAGATTATTATTTTTATCTGCCTCTATTTCTCTATGTTTTGACCAGGCTCGCAATCTTGTAATTTCTTTCCCCAATTATCCTTCACATCGTTCCATAGTAAATGACTTATCTTCTAATATTTACATCTGAATATGTTTTTGTTCAAACTTTTCGGTTTATTTGATTATTTATACCCTAGTCCTGTTTAGGCTGCGTTGACGAACTTAGCCGAGGAACTCTTAAAACGTTTAAGTAAATTTATATCCTTTTATCAGAAATATTGATAATTATGTGGTCTATCATTGAAACTTAAGTTACTCTAAAACAATTTAAAATAATATACTAATACCCGACAAACTGGTGGTACTCATTTGGACAGAAGAAAACTTTGCTTCGTACTCAGACCTGGCCTAATCGGCCGCACCAGCGAGAGATGATATGGACGAAGTTAAATACTTCAGGGCTAGATTCATTTTTCTGTTAAAGAATTAATGTGAAAAAAGAAGTAAAAATATCGTTAAAACAAGGAAGAAAGCTAAGTTTTCCAAACAATTAATTGTTCTAATTACGCGAGGCAGAACCAAAATCTTAATCTAGAAAGAAAATGTGAGGTAGAGTAGCAATAGTTTTTAGTTAAATCCACCCCCCACTCGATCCTTGCAATTGTAAACGAAGTGCCCTGATCGATAATAAAATTCACATGAAGGCTAGAATGCCACCAATGGGAGTTCTATGTGCAACAGGAAACGGTTCTTTTTGGACAGGAAATCAGAGCATTTATTTCCTGGCTACAGAACCAAAAAATGCTTTATAATTTTGCTGAACAACACCATACTTGTACTAACTAGGGATATATTAGCTTCCAACAGTTAAATTTCTATCAGATATGATTATCCAGATTTTCATGAAATATTGTCATGCAACTCGTCACAATCCTAGTAAGCGGAGTAGCATGTGGTTGCATATGCTGATCAAAATCACTTGCATGTGGTTTGAAAATGACAGAATGAAATAAGAGGCACCATGATAACACCAGGTCCGATGAAAACGGGGCCGTAAATATACACATTTGTGGTGTCCTCGCTAAAGTAAGTTGAATTCCTGGCTGCTAGATAGGAGATCATTGCACATGAAAAAAGAAGAAATGAAATCCTGAAAAACTTTTGATTCATTCGTTAATAGAACAATAATTACAATTAGATGACTATTCCTATTATTTACGAAATAAGCTGTTCAGCAAAGCTTAACGGGATAAAATAAATCTCACTGTAGCTTTGATATCAACCTGCCAATTCTAGTCTACATCAAGTTTAAAATCGAACTGACCAGAAATTATATTGATCATTGGTCCCCTTCTTAAGAACCAGGAGGAAACAAAATTCATCAGAATTTCTCAAATGCTTATGAAAAAAAGAAGATTCAGATGCTGTTATAAGTGTAATTAAAAAATAGATACATATGTATGTGGAGACATGAAAATTATTAATATTCAAGCAACTGCACACGCAGACAAAGATATCGCTAAACAGTTACTGACAGCTCATTCATTATCGAGACTTTATTGGTCATATGTGGTGAGATTTATTCAAGTACGG
Organism: Ceratothoa steindachneri; assembly: GCA_963969495.1. Taxonomy (NCBI): domain Eukaryota; kingdom Metazoa; phylum Arthropoda; class Malacostraca; order Isopoda; family Cymothoidae; genus Ceratothoa; species Ceratothoa steindachneri. The sequence goes on from OZ018331.1 coordinate 52,599,591, forward strand.
CTTTAACTTTCGAAATTTGAAGCAGCTCCTGCTAGGCTAGCAGATATTGTTTCATATGGATATGCCAGAAGACCATTGATGGGAAAATTCCGACAGCATAAGCATTATAACTTCTCCCCCTAAACTCATGTCTTAACCTCCAACAGATGAATCATTTCTGTTTAATGTTCGGAGAGCCCACCAGGTTTGCATATGGAGGCACGCATTTGAGGGTGATCAAGTTCATATGTAGCTAAACTTATATAAATGTTCGTTACACACAGTGATTTATAAAAGTCACACAACAGATCAAGCTTCTAACTGATTTAGTAGGATCACCTGAATGAATCCTGATATTGATCAAATACTGTTGTAAAAACTCATTGACTTCGAAGTCTTCATGCTAATCAAGAAAACGGTCATTTCATTCTTCTGCTAGTGCAATGGATGAAACATGTTTTTAAAAGAAGCCTCCCAAAACCAATGTGAAAAAAGACCAATATCTAAATTTGGAAAACTGCTACAATGTAATACATAACCAATTAATTCACTAAATTAAAAAATAAGTGGTTTGATAGGCCTGTGGGAGGAGGTAGACGAGTATCAAATGTGAGTCAATTGCCATTGAGTTAACAGTTCGTCAAATTTCAGAATAAATCAATCTTCTTTATTAACAGACCTATGAATATGAGCCTTCATTTTGAGAAATCGATAGTGGCTTAGCCAACTTTGAACAACGAAGTAACATCCACTATAAAACTATCCTAAGTACGTTTTGAATCTTATACGCTGGGGACTAAACTTTCTCACAGGAAAACCTAGGAGTAGACACCATAATCATTGTGTATTTTTGTTATAGATAGAAGAATATGTGTTTTTCAATTTTTCATATGATCTCACAGCGTGCGGGGTATTTGTTATGGAAACCAAGTTTTCCTGAGAAATGACTCAATGATTCAAAATCTACAATAAACAAGTCTGGGACATTAAGAGCATGGTTATCCTAAACTTCTATTCGATTCTATCTTGCTGTGGGAATTAAACTTCTTATCCCCTAGGCAAGTAAAGCTTAAAGGATCTAGTTGTTAATGTAAATTTATGCAAATTAGAGCACCGGTTCCACATAGAAAAGGAATCTCATTATCTTGAAATAGAATATTATATAACTTAAGATTTACAAGAAAATTGAATATAAAATCTAACTTACGTTTCTAATGATATAAATGAGAAGAGCGGAAAATGGAGACTAGGTTAGCTTTTACCATCTGAGATGATTCACTTTTGCGTAGATCACAATTAATCAGTCAAGGAAAGAGAGCATTAACTATTTTTGACTCGATAATGCATGGTTAAGCTGTAGCCAATGGCCGATTGGTCAGCTGTTGCGATAAACCTGTTCCCCGTGAACTTTCAGTGTCATGTACAGCTCTTAAATAAAGCGATCGATAGTCAAACAGCAAATAATTCGTAGCAACAGGAAAATTTTTCAAACAGACAACAGATTACCGGCAAGCTAATTTGGCGATATATTAATCTGCAAAATTTATCTCATCTCGTTGTGATTTAACTATGTAGATAATTTTAGAGTTAAAAATAGGCAAATTTTCTTGATTAGAGAGAGGATTTCTTTTATTATTTCCTGAGTTTAGCGAACAAAAACAAGAAGGACTAGAATGGTAATTCTACTCTCTAATAAATGTTTCACCAGTAGAAAAGTGTAAAATTTGTCACTTACATTGAAACAGAGAAAGTGGTAAACGACATTGAGAATATGATGAAGAAATTGACTTCGAAAATGCTGGCAGAGAAGCTCTTGGTTGTCAACTTGTTTCTATTACTTGTACAAATTTAAATAAAGAGTTAATATGATCTTTATTTGGTGTCATTTTAACTCAGCAAGCGTTATATGGGCTGGTTATGGCAGATCATGAATATTCACCTCTACTTTACTTTAGAATAATTACTTTGTATATTGTACAATATATCTGATAGCAGGAACTTCAGGAACACGGTGCACACATGGACTACAAACAGAATATCTCTCTTATTTTCCTATCTACGATCGAGTTCAATGTCCAAATATTGGAACCGGCTGAGAAGAATGCATATTAAAGATAGTCGTCCGACGCCCCCTTAAAAAGAAAATTATTTAGAAAACTGAAATACCAGTTACACTTCACTGCAAAAATCTCAAATCCTCCTTTAAAACTAAAATATAATTCACAGCAATCAGAAAAAAAGAATAGGAAGAGTGGAGAATGTTTGTAAATAGGCTCACATACAATTTTTTGATGTTATAAAATCATTAGGTCTACGCAATAGATTTTTTCATTCTATTAAATCTTTTTGCGTTATGGGCAATGTTAAAAGAGATCGACTTAGAGTTTCATACTCCCTTTATGACTTCATTTATTTTACTTCTCCTCCTACTTCTAGTACCTTATGGGAGGAAGAGAGAGTTTGATGAAGTGTCGACCGGTGGTCAATCTACATCCCAGTCATCTGAGTCAGAGGGATGGAAGGATAGGTCTGTGCGATGAACCTTTTGCTCCTACTATCCTGCCAAAATCGAGGCACTTAGACTTTTCATCTATTAGATATTTGAGGCTGTTACCATTCTAGTAATAATTCCCTATTTTTAAGTAGTTATCGGTAGGTAAATTTTGATAGTAAACTCTTTAAATACTATTTTACTTGTTTTTAAGTGGGATGGTTTTAAATCTAACAAAATTGTGTTATAAAACCACAAGATATCAAATAAATAAGAAAATAATTATAATATATCCCTCAAATTTAAGCTACTCAACTCATCAGTTTCTATGGATCTGCGCTTGAAATTTATACGAATCGGGGTAAAGTTACAATTTCTTAAGATCTATTAAATCTAATGCTGAAGAGCTAAGTGAACAATAGCTAGAAAATTAACTTGAATATCAACCTTTATTTATTGGTTTTCCTAAAAAATGAAGAAGAGGAGTCGATTGAACTTAAGGCTTCGAAGCATAGTGGGGAAAATAAACCTTTTACTATGCGGGATAAAGATGGTAAATACCGGTAGTCTACAGTATGAGGGGCATTTGCCAAAAAAGGTTAACATTATTTTGGCGAAAAATTGACACAATCTTACATACCAACGGACCAAATATCAGCAAATATTTTTTATATTAATGAAATCATTAAGCATATTGTTGATGGTGATGATGAGATTAGGAGGTTTCTCAGTATATTGTTGTACATGGGTGTCCTCAATTTGGCATATGTTACTGGTTACTAGGCTTCTCAAACTAGAACAATGGTCAGAGAGAGGATTCGCTTTAATGAGAATACAAGGCAAAATACTAATCATTATAGATTTTATAAAACTAGGCCTTCGTTTGAAATGCTTTGAAAACATTGGCTGGTATGTGCTCCAGATTATAAGCAAAATATTGATGAAGTAATGGTGTCTTACAAAGGTAATAGATCTGCTAATTTGTTGCGTAATTATATTGTTAATAAGCTAGGCAATGGTGGTTTAAAATATAATGCAGGTAGACATCAAATCAATTAATTCATGACTTAATTCTTAAGAAAGGAGGCACTACAATTTTTTTAATATTCACCTGTCGTAGTATGACTACCTATTCGTTGGTTAAAAGATTTCTTTTTTACCTCTGTAAAAGTATTCCTAAACCTGAATATAAAGTAGTATATTAAAACAATATTTTACTAGCATTGAATTTATAAACTATCTGAATTTTAGAGCTTTCATTTTCGTTTGGGGTACAGTTAAAATAAATCATTGTCGTAAGTTAGCCGAGTTTTTATAGTTTTTATTTTTATATTATTATGATTAATAATGTGGGTTGTACGTTCGTACTTCAGTATCGATCTCTAAGAGTGCTTTTCTTATTTTTATTCTATTGAATGAATATAAAGTGGAGTTATCTCTTTATTATACTAAATACTTCCAATGCAACTCGATCAAGGATAATTTAAACACTTTTACCAAAATAGACCTTTACTGTACATTAATCAATTCAAACAAAAATTATTCTATAGACTTATAAAATACAACTTGAAATGGCTCTTAAGTCTAGTTACCGAGATAGATTTGTGGTTGTTTAAGGGGTAACAATGTACTTTTAAAAAAATTCCTCTTTAAGAGATACAAATAATCTACTTTAAACGCACGGGAAGATGAAATTAGGAATGATTACTCGCATAAGGTAGTGGGGTTTACCTACAAAATCTAAACGAAATATCATGACTCGAATATTGTCCGAAGAGGACTCGTAGTGTAGTTTATTTGCTTCTCAATAGATGGCGTTACTTCGAAGGAAGGGTGGAGAGTGACGTCACACGTAATTTCGAAGCGACGGAGTAGGAGGGAAACAAAACTAAACGACGATTGAGGAGGCGATGAGACTGATGTTTATGACCTTGAAAAGGTTTTCTCAAACTAGGCTTGAAGAGAGCTGTATGATTTTATAGCGATTTGGTTTCGAATTTAGAGCTTCTCTCTTGGGTGAGAAATCTATCTAGTTTGAGGTGTCACACTCAGATAAGGTAAGATCACTTGACGATCTTTGGTAATCGAACTGTACTGATTATATTTGGTGTAATCAGGTATTGCACAAGAAAATGAAAGTCCTTTTTAATTTGCTGGGGAAACTCTATCCCGGCAAGTTCTTATTGATGTCGTGACGAAAACGAAAAAGTCTTCTTTTTCTCCTGACGCACCGTTTTATAATAGAATTACTCCCGTACGGTAATGACGGGAGGAGGGGGTTAGCAAAGGGAGACCCAAGATTATTGTTTTTTTTATTATTAAATTATTATCACAGACAGTATTTTCTCATTGACCAAAATGTCCACCTAGTAGCTCTTGTAAACGCTTTAATTCAAATGCATGCTGCTTGAATACTATGATGTTTACCTGCAAAATCATTTACGTAGTAAATGAGGACTGTTTCCTACACCAAAAAAACAAATGGTTTCAAAATATCTCAAATTTGAAAAGCTATTTATTTAGATTTAAATCTGGTATACTTGTTTTGTGATTCACTCTGTATAGTGAAAATCTGATTATTATAATGTATTCTTCACCTTACAATTAATAGTTTTATTTATTTAAAACTAAGACGCAAAAATCGACGAAGGTTCTCAAAAAAATATGATGTTCTTCAAGAAAGTGACATTAATAGGTATGAGAAAATATAAAGAAAGTACACAACAGCCCTGTGTAACAAAACTTTACTCTTTTAAAGTCCATGGTTTAAAAGGATTATTTTCCAATCGTGTGTGGCTCTATTAAAATAAAATGCACATTTTAATTCTCAAACTTTGCTTCTGTGGCTAGGAGATTGAATTTTTAAATTACCCCAATAAAGGTAAATAATATTATTTTGATTTAAATAATAAAAATATATAAAAGTTGCAGGGGTTATGTTTTTTTCAGTTATGGTAGAAACATCATATACTGTATTTAAAAAGTTATAGAAACAGTACTACAGTAGTAATATCTATTATTTCCCTTATATTTTTATTTTGCGATCTGGACAGCAATGGAAGTTCAATTACATTCCACATAGATTCGGCACTAATTTATTGAAAAATAGAGCTTTTGAGAACTTTCGATAATTCATTAAATGTTTTAAGAATTTCTAGAATATTCTGGCGACGTAGATGCTGTATAGATACAAAGAATGTCTATTCAAAAAACAATTTAACTCTAGCCATCATAGCGCAGATATCGTCACTCTTCATTTATAAAAGCACTCGTCACACAACGCATTAAGAGTTTATAAGCATCCGACAGCCACATTTTTCTATATCACCGGAGAATTTATTAAGGCAAGAGCAGAAAACTACTCTGTAGAGAGATCAGCTAAAATATGTGAAGCCTACAGAGCATATTTTGACATGCCAGTCAGGATCAAAACAATTTTAGCCACCTCATTACACCTGCCGTGTTATGCAAAATAAATCTGGTACGTAAAGTATTTTTATATCTATACTTATATTTTTGCAATCCTATGGTTTTGTAAAGACCAGCAATAACTCCCAATCATATTTACATTAAACTTTCGTTGGCACCTCGTCTGCATAACCAAAATTTGTTGATGAAAGCATTCATCATGTTGATCATTAACCGCTCCCAAATTTCGAGGCAAAAAATCGAGATGAGAATGCTGAAAATGCATTTTAAGTGACATTAGACATCTCATCGTTCCATAGGCTTCCAGCATATTGCTTACTATTTTTCGGTAATTTGGAGATTTAAACTTGCTAATAAAGTTTTCAATGACTTCCACAAAGGATGTCCAACCTTTGCGTTCCTTTACATTGAGACACAAAGTGAAGGAATCATCAGAAACAAATCTGCGAATTTGTGGTCCAGTGAAAACTCCAGCTTCAATTTTTGCATTACTTAATGATCTGATCGTTTAAATTCATTTTTCAAATATTGAAAACCTTTATTTCTTTGATCCATACCCTTTACAAAATATTTCATCAAATCTAATTTATTGAGAGGAGGTGGAAAATGAACTTTTTGGGGATCTACTAGAGCATCATGCTTGCCAACAATGTGTTCTTCTCTGGCTGGCTATTCTCGTTTTTTATAGTGACTTTTATCACCTCTGCTATCCACAGAAATAAAAAGCACATGTACTTTGTTTATCCCAATTGTAACCCAAAAAGAAGTGATGGCCAATTTGGATAAACAATTTAAGATTTGAGTTTCTTTGAAAATCCAGCCACATTTGTTAGGCAGAAATAACAATCATCAAAGTGATTTGAGGGCTCACACCATATCATGGGAACAGCAAATGGCATTGCCTTCCTCTTCCCATTTACCAAGATGTCAACTTTATGTTACACAGCGTGCAGCAAACATGAGAGGACCAATCTTTATAGTGGTCCCCTACTTTGCATCCAAAATAGTATCTGAGGTTTGCTTCATCGTTACTGCTGTTTCCATTTTTTTCTCTTGTGCCACTGGTGTAAAATCACCACAAACATACCAAAATATGTTGGGGCTGCTTAAAAATCCGCGTCTAGAACTTGATGCCATGACAAGATTTCAAATACTAACTTGAGTAAGCAAACGATACACAATGTGAGATCCTTATCATAAGGTTCTTATCAGAGCAAAACTTTAATAAACCTGTTTTCTTCTTTACCAGTTATCAGTTATCAGTAACAGAAAAGTTATCACCAATAAGTATGTATTAATCTGAAAATTTGCAAATATCTTTAAAAAAACCCAGTAATTAGAATTCAATGATATTTGAGCTTCAATATGGTCTACTTTATATATATTAAAAATGTTACTATATATTAAATATATATATTACTTATTGATATATATATATTAATCATATATATTAAATATGTTAAAGATTCCATATTGGTACAATATTGAGAAAAAGTGTGAAATTGCTTGAAAATAAAATTCAAAATTACACAAAAACTAGCGTGATATGGAAATTCTAAAGACAAATTTATAATCAGGATATATAGTTAGGATAGAACTCAAACATTTAAATTCTTTATATATAAGTTTAAAGACATTAAATTTTAATCTGTAACGAATATGCAGCCAGACCAGTTTGTAAAGCAGGGAAGTTGCAAAAGAGAAACAACCTGGCTGATAAAATCACTGCTATCGAAGAGTAAATACAAATAATCCAGTAAGAGGGTTTTAAGGGTATTGAAAACGAGACGGAACAAAACATGAATCTTACTCTCAAGGGTTTTTTAGTCAAAATAGTAACTGATGTGGTTGAGATTTTGAAGAAACCAGAACAAAGATTTACAAACTTTTGCAGGATAAGTTTTGAGAGATAAATAATACATGGTTTACACAGATTTTTAAATGTATCAGAGAAGTGAGAATGGGAGGTGCAAAAGTTTAGATAGTAAGTTTGGAAGAATAAAAGAGAGAGAAGGAATTCCTCCCAACCCTGACACTCCCAGTTCACCGTTGACCGCTCTAAAATTTGTCTATCCTATATACTGCGAAAATTAGAACAATGGAAAGACCATTAAGTGGGTATCACGACTTTGCGATATAGAACCTTATCGCAACCCAAGGCAATTAAGGAAGTATGTTGACGATAAATCTCTCTCCTCGTCTAGATAATTTCGGGGTATATATTCGACAGTTCAGAATTCACATACAGATTGTGTCTGAAACTGCCGTCTAGTGCGTTAGGTGTAACGTCTTCGTTAGTCGAGAGGAAATCGAATACATTCTCGTCCATAGTGGCAAGGAAGAGCTAGTCGTCACTCTGTGTAATTCGTGGAAATAGTTAGGCGCGTTTCAATCCTTCTCACCACGTCTTCGGATTTTAAGGATCGGAAAGCTCATCCCCGAAGCACCATCCGTTTGCCTCATAGGGAAAAGAGCCCCTACCCCCCCAACTTCAGTTTTCTAAAGTTAAATTGAGCGTCCCGTGAGACGCTTGCAAGTTCAAGGTCGAGCTTACTTGCCTGGTACTACTCGCCGCACATCAAGGTAAAACAGATTTAATCCCCGCTTCGTCACGCTCCTCCCACTTTTACCGTGTTGAACTTCAAGGATCCCCTTTGCTCTAGAACTTGTATAATTGTAAAATCATTACTTATTTAATCATCCCTTGGTTAAAACTTAATCGATAGTGTTAATTATCTTTGCAGTGAACCGTCAATATTTAATTGCATTGCCAATTAACCTGCCTTATATGTATATGTAATCTTTAGTCTTATTAAAGTATATTTTTGTAGCCGTGTTTGAATATTCCTTGGCCTAGCAACTGTATTTGAAAAGCACTCTTAGAACCATCCCCAGGTAGAGCTTAATTTTGGTCGGCCGGTATGCTTGTGTGCGTATAACGCCGTACACCAGTCATACCATGCCAGGAAGCCTTAGTAGCAGCGACCAGAATCTTCGCGAATGCTCGCCAGTTTTTCCATTTTTGTCCCAATTATTGCAAGAATTGAACCACTTTAGGGCAGATTAATATTGAATCTAACCAATAAGAATGTACACCAGTTACCATCGAATACCTTTTAAACGTCACGTCCGAGATGGTACATGCAAAAGAGTGAAGAATAAAGTGGTATATTGTGGTTTTGAAAAACGATATGCAAGATGCACAGCCACTGTTTTGTAAACTGGCCAACGAACAATTTTCAAACTAAGTAAAAAAAGAGTTTAAAAATTCCTGTCAAACGTTTGAGAGGAAAATTTCCTGCTTATGACAAACAAGTGAACAAAATTCAAGGTGTCGAAGTAGAAGCAATTTATGCAATTTATTTGGAGAAAACATCATTAAAACCTTCAAGAGTTTACCTTTAAATTCGAAGATTTAACGAAAGAAAAGAAGCATCTTAATTAATATGGCCGCTAAAAATTTATTTGGTGAGGCGTATTTTACACTTAATTCAGGGTCAAATTGATGATCGTTAAAATTTATAGTCTACTACGAGCTATTTTCACTTTCCAAAAATTATATGAAACCATGATAAGCTGAGACGTAAAACAAACTACCAATATTTTAAAATTCTTATTAAAATTGTGGGCTAAAAAGAAATATTGATGACAATCTTCGAAGCGAATCTGAGGTAGGTCTTGTTATTTATGAAGTAAAAAACTACTTTAATTTGCTTAATCATATTTCAACCGTTAGCGATACAGTACAGTCTAAAAATATCAGAACAGGCCAATTTCAATCAAAACAACTCCCATAACGTTTACCAGAGCAAAGGCAAGGTTTACAAATTTCTATACGATGAATCACAGGTACCAATTACATATGTGTAAATGCTTAACTGAATGTGGTAAATTCTTAATGATTCTTTGAAATCTCCTACCAGAGAAACAAAACATCCGTTGGCACTCTTGCTCACTAATCTTGAGTTCTCGAACTGTTTTCGGATTCCTTACTTTAGACCTCTCTTCAAGTGTTTGCCAAATATTTTAATAGCTATTCAGGTCAGAAATATATACAGTCCAGTTTAGAACATTGAGACAATCATCGTCTTGGAAGGTTTCTACCGACTGCTGTGTGGCATGGAGCGTTATCTTGAATGAAAATTGCACGTTGTGCTTCGGAGGATGAAGTTGTGGAAAAGAAGGCTAGCACAACAATTCTTTGTACACTTGTGCAATCACGCCTTTATCACACAAGTGGCTGCTACCTTATAGTAAATACACTCTTTTAGGTGCAATTGATAGACAAAATTTAACCTTTATGCAATGAAGAACTCCTGAAATCCATCCGATTAAATTAAAATTAGATTAGCGATTGAAATGGACTTGGCTTCTTTTGTCATCCACCCATGGGACGTGCTGGCTGGCGAAGACAAGACGAGAAATCTTATTCTTCGGCCTGATCAATTGATACATCGCGGTGCATGCGAACGAGAATATTGTTTTCTCTCAGCCGACATTTTAATTTTGCCAGAAGAAATATATGGCCAAAATTTCTCACTCGCACACACACATACACAGAGGGATGCTGCCTACAAATTTTGGTGATGGATGAGATTTTGTGTGTTGGCCTCAACACTATTTTCGATGCAAAAGTTGACCTTTTTTTAACTTGAACTGTGCAAATTTTATTTAAACCAATTGTCCGTTTCTGGCACCATTTATTGACTCATCCGTAACACTTGTTAGAGCCGAAAACACTTGTTGAAAGTTTAATTTGCTTAAAATTCTAATGAGAACATTAGCTGACTCAGTTTGAAAAGAAAACGTTGTATTCAGGAGAGGAAATCACACGAATGTGTGAATTGTACTTGCAAGTCAAGTTATGTAAATTTATCGTTCAGTCATATCTTTGTACTAATTAGAAATGATGAAAAATGTATTTTTAAATAACTAATTGGCATAAGTAGATTTGTTTCGATTAGAAAACCATCACTGCATTACACTGCGTAAAGGAAAACAAAATTTGAAAATAAGTTCTATGCCTAAGATTTATATGCGCTCAGGCCTTTTCAGTCCTTACTAAGAGGTACCCCATGAGATAGAAGCGATTCTAGGATGCGGAAGGACCTTTTATTGAGGTGCTCGCTGTCTCTTGGCGGTTGAGTTAATTATGATACTAATACTGATACTTCTTTTATGTTTTGCAAGCCTATTTATTCTAATGCAAATTTGGGGGGCTGGCTCCACTTTTCCACACCGAATGCGAGGTGCAGCTTATCTGATCAATGGCTATGTGGATGTGTTCTCGGATTCAACCGCTGGGCGGAGCCCTTTAGATCAGAAAGAATGTGCATGTTTAGTGTAGGCATGTGTACATCAGGAAATTGTTTGCATTTGGACACCTGCCCGGGCTTTATCAAGCCGACATCCATAGCAAGATTTATTTCGTCTTTCACGGGTCCACGTCAAGGCTGATGGGTCAGATACCTTATTTTTCCCACTTTAGGAAACGCCAAAATATTTTTTACACAAATTGCAAAAATACCCATCGCCCCCAATGATATTAATTTAATTATTAATTATTAACCTTAACTTTTAATTCATATGCTATAATTAATCTTCAGAATATAAGAGAATTTTATTCTAACTTAAAGAATTTCTACGGCTTATTCATAAATTTGCGAAGACTTCTCTGTAAGAATGACTACATGCTTTTTCTTTTTGAGAATCGTATCTTTTGTCTTTCTTTGTTTTGTGTCCGAAATTATATATATATCAATTCGTTAACTACAGTTTCTATAATTAAGATTGTACCTCTAGAGACTGTCTAACCAACTTCTTATCTATATATGAATAGACATGATAAAAATGTTTCGAGATGTTTATAATTTAAAGAAATCACTTATCATAGTAATCATGATAGAAATTTATATTATAAAGTTTTCTATCTCAATGTAATTTCATCGTAGTATTAACTTTTTCAAAACATTACATAAAGTATAATTAATGCTTTATAGAGGACTTCCCCTTGCGACTATTGTCGATTCCATTTATTCTCTAATAGCAAAGTTTGTGAAAAATATGTTTTAGAATTGCTACTTAATGGCTAAAGTCTCTGTAAAGAGAGATATTTTAATTATACGCCTTAGTAAACAAATGCCATTAGGATAAATCAAGATTCTGCCATATTTTTTTTCTTTAATATGTTCACTTTATCCTTTGGCACTTTATACGTTTGCACTTTATACTTTCTTTACAGTTTTTTCCATCAAGCAATTTAAATGAACCTAATTCTGTCTAATTTCTTTCCATATTGGTTGATGGGTCAGGTGTTTGACATGTTGAAAATAAAAGTCATTTACTGGGTGGATGCGACTAGATGAAATGCCGGTGAACACTTTAAAAGGATAGAACAAGCTCACACAGAGCTAGTAGTTTTGGCCATAGGAAATTTATCCTCCCATTTTGCCAGATATATCAAATATCATCAAAGTGTCGAATTTGTGAAGAACAAACTCGAAAAATGCTTGAGGAAAATATCAGCTGAAATCCAACGTGTCATCACCCATAAAACAATATAATTGAATATTTGTTATATCATTATTATGAATATTCCATTGCGATTTGAAATTATTAAATAAAAATCAGCATACCCTTCATATTTCCATATAGTAGATTGGAGAGTGTATAATTTGTTGCATAATAGAAAATGCATCGACTTGATTAGAGGAAGAGACTTGCATTGAAAATATTCATTTGAAAGTCTGTAGCAAGTACGCAAACGAATATATGAAGCCATTGCTATGGTCAGAGGAAACGACGCTTAAAGTTATTAGGCCCAAATCATGTAGGGTATCTTCGAAATAAAAGTGGTCAGACTAGTCTTCCGGCAAACACTCTCCCATCGGTAATACATGGAAGTTAATTTTTTAGGTCATGAACGAATTTCATTGTCTAATTGAGGTTGATCGAATCAACGTGAAAATGAATACATAAAATCAAAGAAAGATTATCTAAGATTATCTGGAGAATGATCTTCGAACTTTGTTCAATCTTGTTTAAGGAAGCTAATATAAGCCAATCTGCATGGCCATCGCAGTCGGTAGACTTCAAACCGAGATAAAATAGAAAGAATGAAATGAATATTCGCGTAAATTCAAAACAATGAAAAGGCAGATATTCAATTGAATAACGATTTCAAAGATGAATGGAAAAAAACATGAAGATTGTGTGAACCTAGTCAAATACACTAATAATTAATCATTTAACGAGTGTGATTAAGAAAAACTGAAATTTTAACTTAGGTATAAGAGTTAGTATGGTATCATAACATTTTATTAATAATTTTCAGGAAAACTGTCATTAATTCCTTATTTTGGTATCACAAGTGTAAGTTTTATGGTTTTGTTTGCTTTTACAATATATTCAACGCCTCTAAATTGCTTTAGGCTACATAATAGGTTATAAACTATGGCGAATATTACTCTATTAAGAAAGGGTATACTTTCTTGAGTAAGTATTATATATATATATATATATATATATATATATATATATATATATATATATATATAATAGTTCAAATGAAAATAAAATAACAACAACGTTTTGTGGTAAATCACCTCGTCAGCGCTTGAAAAACTACAAATCAAGCAAAATATTTCAAGAAGATTCATTATTCAGTATATTATTTAAGCAAAAAGGAATTCATGCCCAATTTATATTATCCTTAATGGTAACAAAATTAATTTTGAATAAACAGCTTAATTAATTTATATTATAAAATTATGAATACTTTCTTGGAATTATGAGGCTGTCCCTGGATTTATAAAGAACTCACCTAAATATGTTTTTATAATAGGGGTAAATTTTTTTAACCAAGATGTTAAATCTTTTTGTGTATCCATTTAAGAGAAATAATATTTCAAATAGATATTTGATCGCTTTGAATGTAATTATTTGCGAGACTAATTCTTTATTTATCAAACTACCAAGGCATTTTTTTAAATTTTACGTTCAATGGTGAGTTGGGAGAAAATATGGTGGTTTAATTCACAATATAATGAAATGAATTAATATTTTTCATACAATATATCTATTATTTTATTGTAGATTATCATTATAATAAGATTTAGATTCTAAACAGCTGGTATAATATGTTATACATGTACTTTATTCACTGTGTTATTCTTTCAGCCTTATGGTGGATGGAAACAAGCCAAATTTCGTGAAAATGCTTTGTGCTCCTGAGCCAAAAAGAGAAAATGTTTTCTTAAATCATTTTCTTCCACAAAGTTAAATTATCGGCAAATGGATAAACATTTTATCCTTCTTTTTCGGTACAAGAAAGCAAAGATAAAAAGAAATGTCATGGTATCTCATTCCTTTAGAATTTCATCTTCTTTAGTGATTGAAATGTAGACCATTACCGAAGTGGCTATGAAAGTGAAATTAAATTTGTGTGCAACATACAAAACTATGGTATGCAAAAGATAAGAATAATTGGAAGTAGTGAGATGGAAAACAAACTAAATAATCGAACAGATCCACGCTTAAAATATAAAAGATGGCTGAGATGGAATTTATACCATCTTTCTTCACACAAAAAAATACAGTCGAAAAAAATGATATGATTTTGAGTGCGTGATGAGAAAACATAAAACCCGCGACCAGCCTGCATAAACTAAGAACTGTGTTGATCTACATTTGTGACCAAACTCGGACGCTCGTCCAAAATGCCAAGATCTTGTTTAAAGGCTATTTTTCAACTAAAACACAACAACCCTTTGCAACTATTTCAAATTCAAGGATACAAATTCACTTATTCTTATTTTCTCTCAGATATATTAATTTTTACTGTTTTTTTTGATTTATTAAAATAGATGAATATAACGAACAGATATAAAAGGATAAATGTTTGATTGTACTCGCATGTAAAAGCGCCATGTATTGCTAAATTTATCAGCCCTAATAGTTAGTAGAGATTGAGAGCAAATAAACCAGTGAAAATTAATATATCCGAGAGCAAATGATTTAGGGCTAATTTACACTACTAAATCCTGAAATGAAATCCGTTTGCTGAGATCAGAAGAGTATTTTGTGCTAGGGCAAATTTTAAAAATATGATTTTATAACTAAATCGATAACATTCTCTGTTGATTTTTGTTGATATCTTATCTGAAATAGGTTATTATGATAAAAAACATCATTTTCTAACACAATTTATTAAATATATGACACAAATGTTTATTAGTGTATATGCAATAGTAGACATTGATA
Source organism: Ceratothoa steindachneri (assembly GCA_963969495.1). NCBI lineage: Eukaryota > Metazoa > Arthropoda > Malacostraca > Isopoda > Cymothoidae > Ceratothoa > Ceratothoa steindachneri. The sequence continues at coordinate 52,614,751 of OZ018331.1, forward strand.
AAGGTTTCATTTAGTTTGGAGATTACGTCATCATTGCTCAGAATTCAGGGCATGAACTTACATTTCTTCGAACACCTAAAATACTCAGCAGTAAAAATGTGTCTTCAAATTCGTATAATAATCAACTATCTTTACTGCATCCCAGCGTCCCTGATACCTTGTCTCCATCTCTCTTATGTGCTGATGAATTCTCAGTCTCTCTCTCTGCTCGTTGCTCATTGATGCCATATTCTAAGAAAATCGATACAATTGTTAAAATATGTAATGCATTTTCATGCCTATGTTGCATCCAAGGTCACTGAAAACAGTATGAACATTGGTGACAAGTTCTTTGTAGTTCCTGTCAATCTTGTTGCTAAGAAAGCTCTTCCCGATCAGAATAAAAGCCTTTCGTGCTTACATAACAACTTCGTTCATTGAGTTTTCAAACTCTGGATCTGTGATAAGCTACCAGAGTTGAGGACCGTCAAAGATAACAGCTTTTAACTCTCCATGGTCAATCATGGATACGCGGGCTAACATTAATTGAGACAAATCAGTTGCCGGCTGCATCAGAATGTTTGTTTCGCATCCGAATCCAGCACGGACTTTTTCGAATTAGAAAATAACTATTTCCGATTAAAAAATTATACCGTTTTCTCTTTCTTGCGGTGTGTTGGATTTATTTCCTCATTCTCACGTGCTCATAAGAGATATACCTTATATATATATATATATATATATATATATATATATATAACATGCTTATATTCTGAACTCATAAGCATGGTACATAAGAAGGAGTAGACTTAAAGCCTCACGTGAAATCCGAACCCCAACCAGTAATCAGATGGATAGGAAAGATATAATTATGTAGACATATTGTGCATATTGTACCCTTTGCTGCGTAGACGCAATTTAAAATGGTCATGGCGTTTTCAGTGATGCTCCAGCAAAACATAACATTTCAATTAATTGAATAAAAATTATTGCCTAAAATCATATTATAAACAATAAGTGTAACTATCTTCAACGTCATCGATATGATGATTAAGTTTCGAAGAATTTCAAAAACCTTGTTTAATTGTGGGCATAAATGGGTTAAAAATGAATCTAAGGTGATTTTATTTTACTTAACAATAAACTCACTTTTTCCTTTTTAATAATTTAAATATCTAACACTATGGGCAGCTAGAGAAAGTCAATAATATCATTAAATAATATATTTACATAAATAATTAAATACATGTTATAATGAGCTGGCCCTGGCTATCATAACTTCCTAAATTACTCTTAATATTTTTTAATTAAACTCCATATTACCAGATAATTTAACCGGTACAAACTAGAGCCCAAATCCCACAGGTAATTATTTTGTTTGTATTTTACATAGTTCGAGGGCAACTCTACATCTCACTATGTCGCTTGGCCGGTGGGTCCCCGTTTTGCATTTTTTTTTGTTTTTGTAATAACATTGTGACGATTTAGCCGATTTTAAACTAAATTTAAAACCCTTATGATGTTTTACAGTTTTTTTGAAAGTTATAATTGACAAAGTCCTCTTAAGGTTAGCCAGAGAATTATTTGGTTTAGGGATTAACATGATAACTATTCGGTCTATTCTAACGAAAGTTAAAAGCTTTATGTAGTTTTACATTCTCTTTCGAATGATATAAGGTTATCCCATGAATTATATTGTTTTAGCAATAACTTTGTAACTATTAGGCCGATTTTAACTATATTTAAAACTCTTATGTTGTTTTACATTCAATTGAATGATACAATCGCCAAAGTCCCCCCCAAAGGTTAACCCGAGAAATATTTGGTTTTGGCAATAATTTCATAAATATTAGGCCGACTCTAGCGTAATTTAAAAGACTTATAATGTTTTACATTCTCTTTCCAAGGTTAGTTCGGGAATTGTTAAAACTTTTGACTTCGTAAGGTAAGAAATCAGAATAATTAAGAGCACGTAACTTTTTGGTTACCAAATCTTGTGAATAAGTTCGCAGTGACAGTTTTGATGGTTCCCATTATGAGACCAATTATTTAGGTCGATCCCAGAAAGGGAGCTCTTATTTCTTTGGTCCTTTGAATGATTTCTTTTTGGTCGTACTTAATCATTTCTCTCAGCTTTGACCATTTGTTTGGCTAAATACTCTCTTTGGAAATAGCTTTCTGTTGTATATTCCTGTTGTTTATTTGTATTTTTGTACATTTATTTTTTACTTCACCGTCAGATTTTAGCTATGATAAGATAAAACGTATTCTCCTTGAAAGAGGCTTAGCATATTTTTTTAGGAAGATATTGCTTAACGTTTTTATCAAGTGATCATAACGTTTAAAAAAAATAATTCCTCAGATGTATGTAGTTTACCTCGATTATAATATAAATTTTTGACACGCTTGCACAAAAAAGAATTCTATTAAATCTAAAATCGCATGGAATATGAGAAGCCTACTAAAGTTTATTGAAAAAGGCTGGAAACTGATAAGAAGCGTTAGCAGCGTTTCTCAGGCAGATATTTTACACTTATAGCTTATTTAATATATAAAAAAGCACTCGATAACAATTTCTTGTGTAAAATTTCCACCTTTGCTTGTTACACGAAACTCTGTTCAAACCAATAAATTGGAATAGAGTAGTATAATGTTCGGAAGATGGCAAATACCATTCAATGGTTACGAGTTTAAAGTACTACAATCAGCTCTTGTTAATCCCAGAAGAGATTATAATATGGCTTATAAAATTTTAAATAGTCAACAAAGAATTGGCGCAAAAAAAGACTTTATGGTTTGTTTAATTACCATTAGAGACTTTCTATTTAAATATAGGAGTGGTGTATGGTATAGAGTGGTATACCAAAATATTGTATAAAAACATACAATCAGAAAAGACATGCATTATACCCAATACATTTGTTTTTGAGAAGTACAGTATATGCGGGAAATGAATTAGTGTAACCAAAGTTGCTAAAAATCTTGCAAAATTTCATGGCAGAATATGAAGCCCCACTTAAGGGTTTCTGAGCTTATGTATTTCACAACATCAGCACTAAATTCAACTCTTCTGCTCAATAATAGCTGGAGACACCCATAACTTCTTAAATGCTTTCAAATCGAGATAGATAAATAATTTATGGAATTCTTTTTATTTATTGCTTCTTACGTGAAGCAATAAAATTGTTTCTTGAATCGAGCCTCAAGAGCTCGCCCAGTAATCCTATTTTCTTTTTTTGAAGTGTATTAGATATGTATTTTGTTATGTTATTTATTGAGAGGGTTTATGTTCATTAAGGTCTATGTTTTTAGTAAAAGTACTGTTTTAATTATCCTCGAGCGAGCTAAAGTGGCAATAATTGATAAAGTTAGGAAAGAAACCCCTTCTATTTATTCCCAAGAATAAAATGAAAATTTAGTACTCTTCGAGAACGATCCTCAAGTGATCACTGAGGCACGAAACAACGCCTCAAGTCAAAGTTTAATTGGTTTATTAAAAAAGTAATAAAACAAATAAATATATATATATATATAATCTTGGCTAACCCACGACACTACAAATGCCTCAATTTTCTAAAACAAACAGGTTTATGGTAATGACATTCCCATCCAGGAAAGTAATGATCGAAAGTAAATAAAGAAACAAGAATATAACTATTATACGCTGATATTCTGTATAGCAAAAGGAACAGAGCATTTGATGTCGGAGAAATATGACAATAAAATGTGTGCCAAAGAAACCACTCTCTTTAGAAATTTTTGGCATAAATTACATCGAAATCAAAAGGCGATGCAACTAAAGAAAATAAATTTAAAATGAAATCGCAAAGATAGTACCAAAGGATGCAGAGAAAAATTTAAAGCTTAAAATAATTTGACTTAATGCCTTTCGCATAGTTTGATTAAAATATGAAGGATTTAAAAGTAATAAAAATGGAAACTGAAAGTGATACTTTTAAGGAAACCTCTCAAAAATAGAAGGAAATTAGTATCTAAAATAATGTAGGAAGAAAGAAAAAATATAGTCTGGAAGCATATTTTTTGTCCCTACGAAAATAATGAAAGTACTAAAACTAGCATTATCTCAAATCGTTAGAAAACTTGACCAGATAAAAGAGGTCAAATGTAAATTGTCTGAGATCATTCTTGCTATAAAATGGATCTTAAAAGCAGATAGAATAAAGGATTATGTACTGAAACATAAAGGTTATATAGGAAAATTAAACAATATAATTATTTTTCCCTACCTCGTCATCACTGCTAATTTAACGGACGAAACTCTTGAGACACATTTAATCGATGAAATCTTTTTATTTATAAATTTAAAGAATAAATTATATTTTGGAAAATTTTAATACATAAATTAGATGCTTGTTTAGAGTTGCAACGGGCATATATATAGAATTAATAAGTCAGTGCTTACAGCCTCTAGTATTTTCAACCATGTTTGGCGTAAGACAATCAGCAATTTGGACTGCGCTCATGCTCTGTTTTTACTGTGCTCAAAGTTTTATATAATATTTCTCATACATGTTTGGGTAGTTAATTTCAGTTGATATCAACCACTTCTTTTGACGCCGCTTTGTTCTTCCCATTGTTTTGCCCTTTTTGCACTATGAAAAGAATATCCATCTTTTATGAATTAACAACTTTATTTTGAAAGGTTCCTATTTGAAAAAAACTGACATGTCTCTTTTGAAGAAAAGAAATGGGTTTTTCCTATTGATATTGCAAACACCCTAAAAAACTTTAAATTTATATCATATCCTTTCAAATTGTTCCTCGCAAAGAAAAGCAAATATTTCACATTTGCTTTTAACCTTTTTTGTCCAACTTATGAGGAGCTACTCAGCAAACCCATAATCGTCTGCTCTTTAAAAAACGAGAAATCTTAATTCATCGTGAAAAATATGCTGTTTCAAGATACCAAATTCATGTCGCTCATTTCTTTAGTTCACTCATAGCTATTCTTAATATTGATTAGAGTTTAAAGAGGTTTTCACTTTCAGATTACAGGTAATTTACTGCTGTTGTCGCCCTTGTTTGGAATCTTTCTGACAACTCAGAATTTTTTAACCGAGGATTTATCCCCAAAATACTTTTTTCAAAAGCCATAGGACGACCAGGTAGAAACTCTGGTAATGTTGTGCGCTTTTTATAAATTTAAATTTATGTAAATTAAAAGAAAGAGAGTAATTCTAGATCCATACCAATTTGTCTTTGGGACAATGCACTCGGAGATAAACCACCAATTATTGCAATTTTTATTTCTATGTATAATTATTACAATATTAACATGTGAAATGAAGAAAAAAATACAATAATAATATGAGAAAATCTGAATAAAAATATTTTACCTTAAACAAACTCCATTGTATCTGTTTACCTTTAGCATGCCACTGTAAATTCGTCTATTCAATCTCATAATTTTTAGTTCGTAATACTCTCTTTCTAAAGTTCTGTTTTCCTACTCTACCTCCTACTTCTCTGCCGACAAGACCTTCACATCTTTTGTCGGTCTTGTGATGTGAAAAATACAGGAGGGACTCGACCATAGACCTTTCTCTTACCCTTTTCTTTCTGGCCAAAAAGGGTTTGGCCGCAAATGGGACAGTTATATCTAAACTTTAATAAATTCAACATTTTTCTAAACAAACTAAGGTTGAGCTTACCGTCAGAGTTTAGTAAGATAATCTATCAAACGACTTTATTATCTCTTCTAAATTTTTGTATAGATATCTTTCTCTCTATTATATGTATATATATATATATATATGGTTTTTAGTTAAAATTTATAATTTAATATAATTCTAAAAAAGAAAAGTGAAATTTAGGGTAAGTTACTTAGTTCAAAAGGGATAAATTTTATTCAGTTAAGAATCAAATGGAGATTATCCCGATGCTGATCGATGCGATAATCTTTTGACCTAACTATCAAGCCAATATCTGATGTATCTCAAGAATCAAAGCTATTTTATTTGATAAACAGAAAAGTGGTGCCTTAATGGAACCTGATCTAAAAAGCTGAAATATGATCTAATATTTTGCCCTGATAAAATATGAATTTGTATTCCTTATATAGGTAATGTTTTTTTCGACTCTTTTTGAGGTGTTAATAAAGTTGATCGATTTTATACCTAAGTATGGGTAGCTTATAAAACTTACTCTCTGTATTGTGTTTTCTCTTAGAATTTAATGGTAGAAAGAATTGAGAAACTTATTATTATGTTTCTCTAAAACTAAATTAAGATATTCCATTGGTTTAAATTTTTTTAATAGGTAGAAGTAAATTCTAAATCTAGTATTTTGTACGTATAACATATATATATATATATATATATATATATATATATATATATATATATATATATATACATATATATATATATATATATATATATATATATATATATATATATATATATATATATATATATATATATATATAGTAGACTTGATGTATAAGGGATGTATGATTATGACATTAGGTTTCCTGCTAAGAAACAGAAAAGTTGTGTAAAACTCTAATTGTAGATTTACTATAGACTGAAACTTAATAATAATTTCTTTCAAACTCTTTTTATCTCTACATATTTCAAATTCAGATCCTAGAATTCCTCTTCGCCACCATTGTATAATTTATATTTGGGTATTTACAATTGAAGGATTGTAAATTTATTAACGAATGTATCATCCACATAGCGTCTGTAATATATAGGTTTGTATTGAATAGAACATTTATTGCTCCATAGTTAGTCATAATGGTAGAATCCTATCTTTTTTGTGCAAAGCTCTTTTTTAATTATTAAATACGCGTTTAGGAGAGCAAGTTTAAAATGTGACTTTAAAAGTTTTTATGTAATTGTTATTACTTTTTAGCGAGAATTAAATAGATTTACATATACTAATTTGAACGATTTCGTTGTAAAGAAAATTTATGAAAAAGATTTCAATGTCATCATTATCTAAGTCATAACTTCTTCAACAGGAATGCTGGAATTTGCTATGGTGTAGTCTTTATGGTAAATTCAGACATTATTGGTCCTAGGAATTTTTATCTTAGATATGTTGGGTACATATAACATGTAGAAAAAATTAGGGCTCAGTGAAAATACTTACTTATTGGTTTAGGTAAAGCATATAGAACAAAGGGTGTTGAAAAAGTACATCGAAACATGTAATAAAATAAAAGAAAATGAAATATAATCTTTTATCAACTTAAGCTACATTGAGATCAATAGAGCTAAAACAAACAACTTAAAACAGTTCTTTAATCTTCATCAACGAAATTCTTGCAGAGTATATTTTGCCAAAGAAGCGGAACGAGTGAGATCGTTATCCTAAAGAAAGACGGGTTTTCTCTGTAGTTTTCAGAAGCGCATCTCCGCTATGCCCTAGTGAACTTTTGTCAGACACTTTCTTATAATGTACCAGTGATAGTTCTCGCTCTTCAAAAAAAATCATCAAGTATCTCATCTTCAGCATTTCCAAAATCCGTCCTCATTAACTTTTTTTGCCATTGTTCAGACATTTTCACCTCTTGAAAACTATTATTTAGACTGTCCTTTACCTTCCAGTTCATAATATTAAATCCAAGTTTCATACTAAGAAGTTACAGTTATTTGAAAAAGTCATCGGGATATTTATTCCATTGTTCAGATTTGGCAATGAAAGAGCAGTTTTCTTTCCCAGATGATCTTGGCTCGACAAATTTTGCAGCCTTCGAGCAAACAGTTTACTTAGCTTCAGTACGTTGGTCAAGATGTAATAAAATCTAATAAACAATAAAGATTTATGAATTCATCAATAATCTTACTATTCTACCAACCGATCTTGCCTTAACTTCATTGAACTCTATAGTATCACTGTGGGGTTTAAATATATAGTGTAAATATATATATATATATATATCATGTCATTCAACAGGGAGAAAATTAATTTCTGTGTGACTGACTGATAACAGATGGTTAAAAGTTTAATTCAGTGTAACTAAATGTTCAGTAGGTATCCGATTTTCTTGTAATATTCTTTTTCTACGAAGCAAATACAATACGTGTAACCTGTTATAGATTTCACTTGCTAAATATTTACTCTTATTCAATTTAGATAAGAATCTGTTGTTTTAAAATTCTATGTGAATCAAAGTTCGAATAATGGAATCTTTTTTTTTATTTACTTGCGTCTGAAGGTCTAAGTATTCGTTAAAACATCTACATCTTTATTTAGGAGCTATTATTTGTCTATATTATTCTTTAAAAAAAAGAAAAAATCAATTAAACTTCACTTACTTGACTTCATTTTTATATACCACGGTCATTGGTAGCTTAAGAATATTAGGATAAAATGACGTCGTCTTCAGTAATCTGGAGTGTTCACAGCAACATCCACTATTCATTCAATTCTTTCAACTTGATCTTATTTTTATAGCTGTTAGCACATTTCGCTCTATTAATTAATCCTTATTCCAAGTATATTCATTATTTGACGGGAAGAACTGGTCCATTTGTTGAAGAAGGGTAAATTCACGAGAGTTGAGAGCCTTCCCGCTCTCAAGCGGTCTGGTACTTTACTGTTTAAGCCACTCTGTCAGGTAACTTCACTTATTCTTTTTCGCTATCCTCACAAATTTCTTTATCACTATTCAAATTGGTTTTCGCATTTAAGTCATAATTAGGGTAATAAATAAAATTTATAATACTCTCTTTTTTAACGCATTTTTGGTATAGAAAGAATTTTTCGGGCAAAACAAGGACTACTTTTTATTAGTATCGTCTTCCATGTATTCTCCTATTTCTACTCTTTTCTTATAAGAACCCACGACCATCGTGGCAGCATTAAATATAAGAGGTGATTTGATGCCCTTCTAAATCACTTATTCAGGTACAAATTATAGCAAAACTTGTCTATTCTCTTCATTTGGATTTCTGAATAAGATTTCAGCCTGTTTTTTTGCTTTTTCTAACTCGTTTAAGGCCATTGCTCGAATAAAAAGATTACATAATAGAGAAAGTAAGTGAATGCTACCTATAAAAACGTAGGTATTTTCTCTGAATATGCAAATGAAGCACTGTTGATAGTGGTGGCACTTAGTTTCTCTCCTGAAACAATTCTTTGAAGTGAAATTGAAAACAATAAAAATTCTCGATAAGTAGCTGATATTTTTGTTTTTCACCTCCAAGGACTAGCATTTTGAAATTAGCTTTCATGTTTTAATAATTATTTGAGGTGAAAGAGTTTATGGTACTAAAGAGGTTATTTTAACTGTAACCCATTTTGGTTGCCGAAAAATATCAAAGACGATTATACTCGTATTTCTTTAAATTTTGTTGTTAAGAATTTTTGAACGTCATCTCTGAAAAGTTTGATTCCCTTCTGCACTAACTCTGAAGCGAGTAAAAGCTTAAGCGATTGCGAATCTACGCATCATAAGGTGAACTGATTAATATAAAATTGAAATCATAAAAAATGGAAAGTAGTGAATGTGCAATGAGTGGCGAATGCCTTCATGCATAAGGAGCAGATCGTACTGAGTAAAAGAGTGAAATGTTATTCGTTGATGGGCGCGTAGACTCCTACTCTCATGTTCAGCATTACTTTGAATACTCGACCTTTCTTCTTTCTACATATTTTCTCTATCTTTAACTTTAGAATTTTCTTTACAAACTTCTTTATCCAAATGCCTTATTTAGTTTTTATTTTTTTAGCTGAGATAAGAAAGAAATATAATTCTAGAAAAAATATATACATCCGTCATATTTTTTCCTATTTAAATAAAAGAAATATAATCTTCAGTGAAAAAATTTCCATGTTTAAATCTATCCTAGGCAGAACCTGATATAAATCAACCGTAAATGCCTTCCACACTACGTGGCTAAGCCACATTGAACCTGTAAAATTTACGGTAGGGGATAAGTTTTGGAGAATTGGGTGCCACCATCACCCTAGTTATGAAACTACCCTTACTTTGGAAGAAATATTGTTAATACACCACTATATCTACTACCTTATAACCTGTTGACAAACCTGTTACTTAAAATCCAAGTCATTCCTAATTTGACTAACCCATATTTCACCTTTATTCTCCATCTCTAAATTCGTAGTTTTCGAGAAATTTTGTCTTTCTTTCGATTAAAAGAATGTAAATGCTTTCGCACCACTTCCAGATAAAATGAATATGAAACTCCATCTATTCAATCTCTTTCAATTGATCTGTTGCGTTAAGTAGAAGCATAGGTGAAAAGAGGACCATTAGAAAGTTACTCTCACTTAATTTCACTCTTTTAAAGCCACTATCTTTCTCCAAAGTAGTTTCCTTCCCTGAAATGGCATATGTACTTTGTTACAAAATTTTACGATTTTTCATACAAGAACGATAGACCTCTTTCAGTACTAACACAATTCTTCCCTTCATCTGTGAATTTTGCATTATTTATTATCCCAATGGCAGGTTATATCCGTTTTTCTATAACAAATTAGCTTGTGAAGTTTTTCTCTCATATTCAATAACGTCCTGCCTTCTTCCTTAAAAAGACAAATCATATATAACTACAGAATATTTGTTAATACACAAGTTAAATGTCATTCTCAATCACTTATGCGCTTTTTTGACGGTTAATTAATTTATCTAATGATAATCCTTTTTTTTCATTACAATGATCAAATTAATTCAATATAAGCGTATCTACTAACTGTCCATATTTTGATAATAAATCGAAGGGATATTTACCCTTGGCTTCTCCGCAATTAACAAATGTAAGCTGAATATTTGCAATCTGAGAATATCCATAAGATTTTTTGATTCTTAGGAATCCGAACTTCTTCTTCTTCTCGGCTTTTCACTCACTACACGGGGTCGCCGTTCTTGATGACTGGTTTCTCGTTAAAGGACTTTTCCAATAAGGTTTTGGCAGAAATTTTACGAACGAATACCACTCTTGACTTCAACCCTCCCTATTCATCCGCCCTTGGGACCGGCACTGAGTTGAGCTGTCTAACCTCTCCATCGGCTAGGTAAGCTGATTCTTAGAAATACGAACCCTGTTGCCAAAAGAAGGGTAGACTCAGGAGAGTTGCGTTCCTTTAGACTTCACAATACATATTTGCTTCATTTTTTATTCCTCGGGCAATGCTTATTTAGTTTGTTAAATTATAAAAGATATAATAAAATATATGTAAATTAAACCGACTCTTGGTTTACAGCGGTACTTATGAATACCCGCTACTATGGCGTAAAGTCCAGTTATTTTATGGAAGATAATCCTAATTTATTTCTATCCCTCCCTATCCGATGTTGGAGTGATCGGGAGATGACGTGTAGCCAGAGGCTCTACTCATTCTGATTTCTTGTTCTATTACCATATCCTTTGATATTCTCTAGCCCTTTTTTACCCCCCAAAATAACACTAGTTCGTATACGTTTGCATAGAATCATGTCTATAAATATGCAGTGATAGGAGCAGTATGTTATAGTAAGGGAAGAGGAATTAAGATTAATGAACTATTTTAAAATCATAATTATCTTTAGGTTCTCAACCAAATCTATATTTTTGTCTGTCCTCTCCCTCTTTCTCTTATACTTTTTTTTTCTGGGAAGTGTAATAATATAGCTCCTATTTTCTAGAAAAAGCCAACCTCTTTGTGGAATCCGGTTAAAATAAATGGGTGGCGTCTTTCATCCTGCATCTGGTAAATCTGGGAGAAGCTTCTTATTTACACCTATCAAGTGGCTGCATTAAATAGACCAATCTAACAGTACTACTAAAGCAGCGTCAATTGGCTCTTTTGCTAGCAATTTTTCTGTCACAGGACATGGAATCGCTTTGTACGGAAACTATTATGCTTATTAAGGAATTTAGATATTTTTATTTTAAATGAGGAAAAAATTCATTATCCATGAAAATAGGTAGTCCTTAGAAAGATCAAGAAATTTAATACAAGGTGATTAGGAAAACAGTCCTTTTCCTGAGAGAGAACAAGATAGGAATAAGAAACAATAGTTCTGAGATCATAAATATAAAAAGTACAGAACTGTCACAATTCTCATCGAGATAATCCAAGCGATAAACTTCAAAGTTCTCTTACTTCGTTATTATAAGCTGTCTCCACGACTCGCTCAACATTGTTAAAAATTTGGAAATTACATTTTACGCTTATTTCCTCCTTGTTCCTTTTTCATTCTTTCTCCGCAAATATGTTTCTGTGGTAGAGGATGGAGTTCAAAGCAAAGAAGATTAAAGGATCACTCTTGTCTTTTGTCGTTGGAGTAATTTGGACAGCATAGAAAGTCAAAATAATTTTGAACCAAAAGGTAATACTGCTTTAAAACATACCTATGTAAGCAATGAGTCATGGAAAGATCCCTACCGCCTATAAAAGACATGGACTGTTACTCTCATGAACTGATATATACATACCGACCGCAAAAAGCTTGGCCACTTACCGAGAATTGCGACGCTTGAGTTTTTTTGCCAAGCTGCTATTTGATGATAGGAGGAAGGGAAGACCCACAAGCCGTGCACAGGATCTATAGATACACTTCAACTTTGACGGTCCTTGGGGAATCCAAGGATACCTTTAACATTTTTAATTAAATGCAAAAAGAATGTTCATTAAAACATAATCAAATGCGCATGCTAATAATTTAACGATGAAAATATCCTTGAGAATATAAATACCAGAATCAGTATCCAACAGAATCCAAAGCTATTATGAAAAAGAGAATATTTCTCTGCGACTGATCATTCGACGCTTCCATTTTATGAAGAGATTTACAGGACTGTTACATACACGTGGAATTTTTATTCAAAGCAGTATTATTCAATGAATTTTCCATTTAATTGAGGCAAACAGAGTAGTTGCTTTTCCATCCTAGTTCGTTGCAACCTTTTCATGAATAAAGATAAAAATCGATGGAACGCACTGATAAATGAAGTACGAGTATGTTCCATAAAAAGTATTTAATTTAATATTTAACTTGACATACATGTAGAAAGCATATGTAGAATTTAGAAAGCAAAGAAAATTATTTACTGAGTCGTTGCGGCTGCTAACAACCATGAGAATGATCCAAATTGTGTCTTCTTTTTCTCATTTTTCATAATAGAGTATTGAATAGCATTCCCCGTATAGACAGTAATTAGAGAGAGTTGCGAATATTTATGTGTTTTCCGCTATATCTTTCAGCATTAACTAATTTCCTGCTCAAGGAAGACCACGTGCCCAAGAGAATGAATGAAACAGCCTCAAGGAATTTTTTTTCCTTCCAGTTCTAAAGTGCCACGAAATAATAATGTTAGACTAGGGATTTTTGTATATCATTTCAAGATTATAATGAATCAATTTCCACTCAGTTCCTTGGTGATAATAGATTTAATAGCTTGTTTGATATCCAGACCTCAAACTTAAATATATACTCTTTCAGGTAAGATAAATTG